>OX421403.1:2599118-3897428 GCA_949126875.1 Lochmaea capreae
TGTTTTTTTTTATATTTTATTATTTAAATAATGTTACTGTTTTTGAAATGTATATTATGTTTAATCCCTATATTGCATTTCATTATTTCACACTTCTCCTGATTAGCAAATAAATGTAATAGATATGATATAAACATTTTTTTATTTCATTAACTTCTATTGTTTCCCAATAAATTCATTTATGTTGTTTGAATGATTTTGTTTAAGTACATATTATTAAAAATAAAACTAAATATTACTTTTAATACTTTTAATTAATATCAAATGGTATATAAAGCAAAGATACTTATAAGGAAGTGATATTAAAATAATAAAAAAATATAACTAAAAATAGGTTTGAACGATGTGCCTTCCTTTTGTCAAACCAGCAGCTAAACCTGGATTAGCAGCAGGCTGTACATTGGCATCATTCCTAAGGACAATGACCCCAAGTTCCTCACCATTAACTTCCTCTTCTCCATCACCATACAACATTTGTAAATTATGTGCAATGCACATATTGTGTAGTACCACACATGCATTCGTAATAAGAGATGCTCGTTCTGGGGAATAATGGAGGACTCGGTGTTTTAATAGACATCTAAATCTATTTTTAAGCATCCCATTGCACCTTTCGACTAGGCTTCGGTTACTCATCTGAGCATTGTTGTAACGCTCTTCAGGTGAGCCTGGATATGGATTCTGTATTGGAGTTAATAGCCATGGTCTAGTTGGATATCCTTGAACTACAAATGATCCCTACTTATTATTATTATTCTAAATAATAATACCAATACTCACCAGAATCTCCCAATAAATATTTATTTGTGTGATGGTTGTGTACCCTAGTATATATTCTATATAGTGTATTCATATTCTAGTGTCATGTGCACTTCTGGGAAATTTGACATTTGAAATGCGTAAATTGTCATCACAGATATATAAAAATGGAAAAAAAAATTAATTAATTACTTACATGTGTTTAATAACTATACTTACAAGCTGCACATTTATGGAATGATATGTCTTTCTATTTATACAAACATGCTCATCTTCCATAGGTCTGACAATGGCAACATGTGTGCAGTCGAGACATCCCACAATGCCAGGAAAATCATATTTTTCAAAAACCTAATAAATTAAGTAGGAAACATTAATACTTTACTCACTCAAACAGATAATCTAACTCACTAATATATAATACCAACCTCTGACTAACAGAGTTTAATTGTTCTATATTTTGTGGAAAGGAAACCCATTCATCAAATATATTTGGCTAATTTAGAGCCAGGTCCACTTCTAAAATGGTTTTACTCATTGAGCTCTGACTAACTCTATAGAACATACTAGAACCAATTATGGCCTGACAACTACCACTAGCGTAGAAATGAAGAGCCAGGAGTACCTAGAATATTTCAATAATTAACGTAAATAGGCATAATGTTCTTGAGAAACTATAACTATATTTAGAATACCAGACAAAAATATTGGGAGGGCTGTATATATTATGAAAAATCAGTTTAGTTACCTTCATCCTTAAGCTCATGGAATATTCATTTGTTGGTGGCTTCATGTATGGTTGAAGGAGTCCAATCAAGTCTATGACTGATGGTTTACTTAGCCAATATACTTTTTGAAATTGATCTCCAGTTAATGTTTCGAAAGAATATATTCCTACAAATTGCACATTTTCATCTGGCTGGTCCAAAACATCCTCTTCAAGTTCTTGGAGATCACCCATAACTTGGTTGATAATAGTCACATTGAGGGGATCCAACAAATTATTTAAATCCATTATTAATATATATAATTGATTTCAGTGAATAGGATTGTCTTACACCACCTAATTATACTATACGAATAAAAATAAAACTGGTACTCAAGTAAACTGTAAACAGTGTACCATGTACATTAATCAACAAGAAAAGTATGGTTAAGTTTGCTTAGCGATGTTGCCAGCTGGGAGGCTGAATTTTACTGTTTATCATTATACATAACTACTTTGCAAAATATATATAAGACTATATATCTTCTGGTTTAGGATAAAATAAACGAATGTGTTGCTTCTGAAAACAAAGATTTATTTTGTTAATTTCTTATCAAAGAAAACATCTTATTCAGTTCACTATTATAACAACTTCACCTGAAAACAAAGAAACGACATTCAAAGTTTATTTTCCCATTAATTCTAATCTTTGTACACCAAATATATTCCAACAAAAGTTTACTTTTTTTGGAATTTTCCTTGACACAATATTCTAATAATGACAGACTAAAAAGTTTGACATTTTTCTAACAGTCAGGCAAAGCGTGCTAAATTCAAAAATATTAAAGAAAACCTATTTTCTCCTCCCCCCCAGGGGAAGAAAAATTCCTGTAAATTTTCTCTTCAGAACTCGTTAAGTTTTTCTTTCATCTCTTCTTCATATTTTGTTATTTGTATTGGAATTAGTTTTGTGATATGAAATAGGTTTGACTCTGATTTCCTGTGTCCTGTATCTACCTCATTAATTGTATTAGATTTTTTTACTATTTCATATGGTCCAATTCTCAGTTCATCTAGTTTTCTTCTATTTAGTTTATTCCCATTTTCTACATATACCATATCCCCAACTTTAAATTCTCTATTTTGTCTTTTTGTATCATGGTGCATTTTGTTATAATTATGTGATTTCAAAGTTCTTTCTTTATCTCTGATCCAGTCACTGTTTAAATATTCTTGGCGCAGCTCATTTGGTAAGATTGTAACGGCTGTCCCATATAAAAAATAGCATGGTGCGTAGCCGGTTACCGAGTGATTAGTCTGATTGTTTTTTCTACACATTCATGTGCTATTGTAGTCCATGCTTTTTTTCTTCCACATCCATTTATTCTGCACCTAATCTTGTTAACTTGTGTTTGGTTCCACCTTTCATTAAGGCCATTTGAAAAAGGTGCGTTCACTGCTGTAAATATCATTGTTATTTGCTTGTCACTAAGAAATTTCTTGAATTCTTTTGAATTTATTCCAGGATACTGGTCGGTGAGAAGCATTCCTATCTCTTCCATTTCGGTGACTCTGGGTTTTGATGTTATAATAAATGCGTACCTAGTGAAGTGGTCTACTAAAAGATGTAGGTATTTCTTTGTTTATCTCGAACCACCAAAGCCGCCAATTGTGTCTATTGATACTATTTCAAAAGGTCTTGTCGCCGGGCCTAAATGTGACATCATTCCGTATTTGTCCTGTCCTCTTGTTTTGTTTTTTATGCAATTTTCACTGCTTCTACAAACGTTTTCTATATTTTTTGTTAAATTCTTTGTTGTATATAGGTGAACTAACAGCCGGTTTTGGATTTTAATACACAGAATAAAGTAACTTTCTAAATCCTAATTCAATAAATACGTTTTCTCTTTCCGGCCACATCTTTCCTAAAGTGGCGCTAATTCATATAATAACAGCTGCCGACGTTAAAACTAATATCAAACTTTTAAAAATGGCCACCTGTGAAAATCTGTGTTCAGATGTCCTGTAGTGCGAAAAGAGTAGTGGACACCAGATTGGAAAATAGTAAGTAGCTTCTTTCTAATTACAATTTACTTGTTTTGTAACGAGTTATTTTTTTGGCACCGATTTAAAGTTTTTTTTCCTCTTAACGCATATTACTATTTTATTTTACCTTTTCGTTTTAAATAACTCGTTACTTACTTTCCGATTCCCTTTATGTTACCGAATCATATATTTTTTTATATTCTTACCGTTATATTGTAGTTTTAGTATTTTTAGTATTAATCCGGAGGTACGCAAATTTATATTAAATCATAAAATTTAGTCGTTTCCAAAGTTAAATCAAAAAGTACATTTGGTATATATACCATTCAATTTAATTTAATTAATTCCGAAAGATGTCTGGTATATGACAACATTTTTTGTAGCTTCTAAATAAAATTTTGCTAATGAGAATATAAAAGGACAGAAGAGTTGAGCTCTCGGCTCTCAGTTTCTACTGCGTTACCGATACTCGAGTGATTGTTAGTTCCGTTTGCCGTGTACGAGTACGAGAATTTCCGATCTGATTCCGGATAATTATTTTTTAAAAGTGGTGAATATTGAAGCCGATTTAAGAAGGTAAAATTTTTGTAATGATCACCGTATATTCAACAATTTCCGTATTCCGTACACTAGAAATAGTTTGATATTTTTTTCTTTTATTTCCGGACCGGTTGATTTTTTTTGTGAAAACTTTTACTTTGTTCAGTTTTTGTAAATAACCGGCAATATTAAATTATTGTAATTTGTTTTGAGGAAATTTGTTTTCATCATAGTAATTAGTTATTAATGGTAAGGAAATTTATTTTTTAGTTTTCCGGATTTTGATTTTAACTGCTGTCTGTCTGCTGCGGATTGGCGCCCGAGCAGGGACCTGATTTGTTGATTTACTAGGAACCTTTTTTTTTCTCGTTCCCGTATACCGTATTAGAGCAGGGACCCAACTGTTGATTAGTAGGATTCGCTTTACAGAGAGCTGAGTGTTGATTTAAACAGTGATAGTTATTGAAAAGTCCGTGTTGCTGATGTAACCGCTGAATGTGCGTGGTACCGAACCAAGAAGGAGGAGGTCCGTAAGGACCCAGAGAAGTTTCCGGACTACTGCATCAAAGAAGACCGTCTATACCGTCATTTCTGGGACATAAATGATTTCCGAGAACCAGAAATGTCTGACCCTTGGAAACTTTGCATAGCAAAACCCGACCGAACCCGAGTCCTGCATGAAAACCATGATGCTCCAAACGCCGGATACCTAGGGATTGCTAAAACCATCACCCGAATTGCGAAACTGTACTATTGGCCAGGAATGTTTAGAGACATCACCAAGTACGTAAGGAGATGTCTACAATGTCAACGTTACAAACCGTCGCAACAAAAGCTCCCAGGCAAGATGCAGCCATCAGCAAACCGGCAACCATGGCAAACCGTTAGTTCCGATATCATTGGACCGCTACCCAGAAGTAAGAAAGGAAACTGTTACATTATTATGTTCCAAGACCGATTCACTAAATGGGTACAATATAAACCGTTAAGGAATGCTACTGCCAGTAGCATAAGTACAGCTTTTTATGAAGAAGTATTGACGATATTTGGATGCCCCCACACCGCACTGACCGACAATGGGACTCAGTATGACAGTAAGCTGTTCAAGGATATGCTGAGTGGATTACGAATCCGACACCGCTTTACGCCGCCGTATACACCCCAAGCGAATCCAGTAGAACGAGCCAACCGCACCCTGAAGACAATGATTGCACAATATTGCGAAACAGATCACCGAGACTGGGACATGAGGTTGCCGGACTTGAAGTTTGCAATGAATAACTCGAGACACGACTCGACTGGTTTTTCACCTGCCTTCCTAAATTTTGGCAGAGATCCCGAGATTCCGAACTCCTACCAAAATCAAGCTGAAAATAAAACCGAGCAAAGCCCGAAAGATGACACCGAATTGACCAACACCACCGAAGAAGATCCGAAGCCGCATCTCTTGCGAGTAGAGAAACTGCAGCAGTGTTTCGCCGTTGAGACTGGAAATGCACTATCGGAGACCGAGTTATGAAAAGGGAACATACGCTATCCTCTGCCGTTGATCACATCGCCGTGAAACTCGCCTCGAAATATTCTGGACCGTATGAAGTCGTACGTGTCATTTCACCGGTTGTATATGATTTGCGAGACGAAAACGGGAAGCGGTGTAATCGTATACATGTGAAAGATTTAAAACCCGCCAACCAGTAAAATTATTTATGTTTTTTTTTTCGTAGAATGGACGAACGAGACTTACCGCCGCCGTTGATTCCGATAGGTAATGATGGCGAGGACATCGTTATCGATTTAACAGAGGACATTACACCCCCGTGTTCCCCGCCGCCCATTGACGATCTCTTCGGTGAGGAAGATTGGTGGCGGTGGAACGAGGATGCCACTTCCCAGGAGTTCGAGGAGACTTTCGATGAAACCTTTGGACTATCCAAATATGCTCCCGGCCACACACCTCCTAGATCACCGACACCGCCTACCCCTGGGGTGTATACAAGAACTTCTTGGTATGCACCCTGCATGAACGCACGACCACCGTTCCAATGGAAGAGGGGGATGCTGAAGGCAAGTGGAAGTCCGGGAGAAAACCTCTCAATTTACCTCTGAAGTCTTCCATACTTTTACGCCCCTCGAACGGGACCCTCCCCGACCACCTGCACAGTTGCCGTGGGAAATCCTGGAATCTCCAACTTCCTTAGTCTCCACGGAATCAGGACCCTCCGACATGGACCTGAGGATAAGAGACTGGGAAATAATTGAATTTGCAGCTGGCATACCACGTTCCCAACCGTGGCCAAAAGCCTGGGCCGAAAAGACGCAATATTTGCGCCCGAAGGATGCCGATCCTCAGAAGTGGTATCGGGCCCGACTACGGGATCGCCAGAGACGCAAGGTCTGGGTGATGATTCCGCCGATGCCATACTTCCCTACTTCTGATGAGTTCAATTCCTCGTGTAAGACTGGTTCTTTGAATGTCCGTTTCTTTTTTTTTGTTTTGTTGTTTTCTTTTCCGAATTCTCGTTTACCGTTACATTCTGTTTCTTATTAGATGAATGCCGAATCACCAATGGTGGTGGCGGATCCAATATGCATACAATTGGAAAACCCCAGCCATCCCGATGTTCCGGATACGATCCCCGTCGACGACAGGCGGAGAATATGGGAATCTGGCAACATTCCGGCCATGATCCGGACAATGGAAAGGATGTTATATTCCCAACACAAGCTGACCGAACACGACAGGCCACCCAACCGGATGGAAAGTTCCCGAAAGTTTATCACCCTGACGGATGATGGCCAAAACCCGTTGTTGTGTTTCTCGACGGCCACAAAAGTAACATGTCGCTCCCACTTAGTGAGTTTTGTAATGCCAATGGCATTATTCTTTATGCGCTTCCGCCCAATTCTACACATATATTGCAACCGGCAGACGTCGGCGTCTTTAAACCATTACAGCAGGAGTGGAAGTCTACTGTTAGAAGTTGGCTAAGTCTCCCAGAAAATGTTAACTCGTGTGTAAACAAACTAAATTTCTGCAATCTGTTTAGAAAATCTTTGGAGGGAACTAACACAACTAAACAAATTAAACAGGGATTCCGTAAATGCGGGTTATTCCCCCTTGATCCAGAAAGGGTTGATTATACTAAATGTGTAATAAACACATTGGAAAACAAATCACAGAAACCGATTTCTCAGTCAGTAGAATCTGTTGATGATATCAGTACAATGGATTTAGATATTGGAATTAAGGTTCTAAATAATATTGAAGGAAAACTATATGATTACGGAATTAATGTCCAAGTCATTTATAATGAAATAAATGAGTTAAGACAGAAACAACAAGAGATTCCAATTGGCACTATGATTCCTTTTGATGCTTTGACAATCCATCCCATTCAGGATATTATCATTCATAATTCAGATGACCCTGAAGAAGTGATAAAAATAATGAATAGTGTTCAAAATGATGAGCTATTACAGTTTTTCCAAATCTTGAAAGTTATGAATTATCAGAAGAACAAGAACATACAGTTATAAATAATACTCAGAGCAATAATAATGACATATTTATAGACTATAACAATCACAGCAACAGCTTCCACAAAATAATAGTGAAGAATTTGACACAATAGAAGGGACCGATTTGGAAAAAGGAATTTGGGATTTTCATAAGTTGCTTGTAAAAAAGCAACTCTCGACATGTAATTGGTACACTTGCACTGGAAAGTCAGGGCTTAAACGAAGAATTTAAACATTATCTATCACAGGCAGTTGTGCACCTAGAGTATGATCCTATACTTTACTGGCAAGAACAAAAAAACTCTTTTTATCACCATGTTCACTGAATAGCCGTGATGTATATGAGTATCGAGGGATCATCTGGGATATTGTGAGCGCCTTTTTCAACTACTGGCAACATCGCAAGTGATGAGCGGAACCGCTTGGATCCCAGTAGACTTGACAGACTGTTGTTTTTAAAAAGCTTAGATATTAAGCACTGGGAACTATAAGCTATATTATCTATTTTCTCAACTTTTTAATGTAACAAATACATTTAAAAAATAAATGTCTTTTTTTATACCTCATCTAATATTTTAATATGGTAATGAAAATAGTTGTTATTATCGAATTCCCTGAACTAAAAAATTCCTGATTTTACTGATAAGAGATCCCATAGATTGTTTATTATGGTATCTTTCATGTTTTTCATGAAATGGATTTATATTTACATTGTAAATACAAACAACTTGAAAAAAAATCGATCTTTTACACCTCGATTTTTTTATGAATCGATTCATCATGTTACGATTCGCATAGATTAAAAAATCGATATTTTTGGAAAGAATCGCAATCCCTACTGCAAGGTATCTGCATATACTAGAATGTCATCTAACTAGCATTTTGTTTTCTTTAATCCTGCAAGAATACTATCCATGACCGTTTGGAATATTTCTGGAGCAGAACTTATCCCATATGGTAGTCTTGTGTAAGCAGAAAGTCCAAGATGAGTTTTTGTGACTAATAATTGCTGTGACTTTTCACTCACTTCCAACTGTTGGTATGCTCATTTCAGGTCAATTATTGTGAAATACTTGTTTCCGTTTAAACATGCAAAAATATCATCCAGAGCAGGGTTTAATGTTTTTTAAAATCTACACAAATTATTATATCTAATGAATTTTTCTTTGGGACAATAACGATCGGACTTGCCCAATTACTAAAACTTTTAATACTCCTAACTCGCACATTTTTTGAATTTCAGACTCAACTTCACTTTTTAAAGCATATGACATATCGTAGGCTCGGTTGAATATGGGTTGTGCTCCTTCCTTTACATTCAATTCTACATTAAATTTTTTTATACATGATTCGACTTTATCATCAAAAATAGTTTTCAAGTAATTTTTTATAGATGAAATTAAATCTTCAATATTTGCCTCATTTTCCAAAGAATCTGACTGATTCTTGACATTAACTGTGTGTGAAGACCGAGTTTGACTTTTATTTGAATTCAACTGAGATGACTTTGACTGATATTCAGTTTCTGGACTAAAAACTTCATGTTTTGACTCATTAAGACAATGAAATGATAATTTTTGACGCCATTCTGGGTTCAATTTGTTTAGATAATTTCTCCCAAGCAATAGTGTAAATTTATGATTACTATTTAAAACTACCAAAGGAAAATTAACGGTATGATTGTTACTTTTGACAAAAACACCAGTTTCACCAATAATTTTCACTCCATCACCTGTTAAGACTCTTAAGTCATACTTGACATTAAAAAGGTTCAACTCAGACAGGTATTTTCGATAATCTTTAGTATGCATTACCGTGCGACAGGCACCACTATCAATTTCAAACACAATTGGCTCACCCTCAAGTTCTAAATTTATTTGAACTGGTTTTTCTTTTTACTAATCTTGTATGGTTGACAAAAACCCGAGTACTAGGTCATCCTCATCTTGAGTTGACTCACAAACATCTGGTTCTTCTAAGACATTGACATTGACTTTTCTGCATACCCGACTGGTATGGCTTTTTTTTGGCAATTAAAGCAGTTCCAATCCTTGGCTGTTGGCTGAACATACCTCTGCATCATGCTTACGAACACCACAACGATGACACCATTTTAAACCTGACTTTTGAGTTTTTCAAAGCTTTTGACTTTTTAAATTCAATTTTATCTGGATTTTCTGACAAAGAACTGACTGAATTCGCGATTTCAAATGTCTAGACGCCCCCTGGCGGATAAATCGTAAACCTACTTTGTGAGTAATCGCAAATCATTTTCTGTTGGATTCTTATGTGGAGGTTGATATGTGATCATTTTATTGAAATTGTGTCTTGTTATCAAACAAGTTTGTAGACGAAGATTTCTTGAATAGCTCAAGTTTCAAAGGTATTCCAAGGCATTTTCTCAATTTTCAAATACTTTAATTATTGGTCTTCTTATTGGTCATTTTTAGGTTGGAAATTTTTTGTTGTTCGAACAAAAATTTGATCTCGGGTAAGATGTTTGAAAACTATTATTGACTCGTTGAATTTTAGGCTGAAACAACTAAAAAGGAAAATAGTATATTATTAAGGACCGCTTGCCCAACAAGCGGCTTAAGTAGGTATAACTTAAAAGCTATAAATAAATTTAAATTAAATAAATATCACTTTCCCAACTGTTTTAAAATTTAAACTTAGCTACAACTAGATTAAGTTTAGAGAGAGTTGGCAACATAGGAATTAGAATGCGATTATGTCAAAAAAGTATGACATTTCCTTGACGTAACAAGCTAACCCCAGTTTTTTCAACGTGTTGGTGTTATGGTGAGTTTCAGTCCTAGACAAATTAGTCTATGCTTTCAGATTCGTAACTTCACTTTGTGACCTTTGTGTGTGTGCTTTAGTGCATACTGTCATTGTGTGATGAGCTCCAGAAAAAGAGCACCGAATTTTAGCAAATCCGAAAAGGATGCGTTACGGAAAATACAGGAACAAAGTTGAAAATAAAAAGACAGATGCTATTACTAGTCAGGAGAAAAATGAAGCATGGTTCGAGATAGCAAAATAATTTAATGCTCGCTCGCCCAATATGACCTTCAGGGCACCTGAAGCTTTAAGGAAATATTGGGAAAATATTAAGGAAGATCTCTGGAAAAGGGTTGGCGAAAATAGGAGGTCCTTATATAAGACTGGGGGAGGCCCACCACCACCAGATAATACGAATCCAGACGATGACTTGATTATGAGTATTGTCAACAAAAAAAGTAATAACAGGATTGTCAAATATGTTTGATAATGATGCCCTCGAACATGATGTAAGTAAGAATGGTCCTAGATAGAGTATAAAAAGTCACTTTTCTAAACGACTTTGGTGTCCCCTATCCACGGTTAAATGATTATCCATTATTTACCGGACACCCTGCATAAAAAAGCGATTATAGCTATTTTTTAAACCATATACAAATAACTACTAAACATATTATAACTTTTTATCCAAGGAGCAATATTTAAATTTTGAAATAATAGCAGTATACAGTGATACACAAAAGACATAATTGCAAAGTTCTTTTTAACAATCAATACTCCAACCAAGACTAATGTTAATTGGGAAAAAAACGTCTGTAGAGCTAAACAATTTTCAGTTTTGTAACCATCCGTATGGGTAGTTACGTTTTGCCGGGTAGGTACGTACAGTCAGAGACAGGATTCTAAGATAAAATAAAAGTTTATTCTTAAAAACACTATGTACAGTTGATATTTACAAAAAGGGCATTCGGATTTAACAGCTAATTCGAAATGAAAGCTTCTGCTCCTGGGATTTCGCCGAAGGTGACGTCTTCTGTTGGTGGGGTTTCGATCGGAGGAGTGTCTAACGGTTCGTACAGTAAACGCAGCGGAATATCCCTAAGTCAATACCTTAGAGACGGGAAATTCAGGAGAGGGCGAAAGTCAATACCTTCCGCTCTCTATCGGGTTTCTGGATGTACGCTGAAGTCAATACCTTCAGCGAGGGTGGAGTATCCCTAAGTCAGTACCTTAGGGACAGGAGCTTCATAGGAGTACGAAAGTCAATACCTTTCGCACGCTAGCAGGTTCAGGATTTTCGCTGAAGTCAATACCTTCAGCGCGGACAGGTTTATTCAGACAGGTCAATACCCTGCTGAACGAGGAGAGGGATTGTCGACAAGTCAGTACCTTGCCAACCGGAGAAGGAAGCCCACCGGGTCAATACCTCGCTAGACTGACTGCTACGATTCTCGGTCGTCCTTTTATATCTACACTGGCTTGGTAAAAACAGCTTTGTATCGAACCACAGTCGTCTCTAGAACGATGTTTCAGGGGGACATCGTTACAGTTTTTATATTTGTTTATATCTGAGGCATCTGAATGTGTTGTGAACATGTTAAATTACCTATGTTGCTCAAAGTACAGTCAAAATTGTATTCAGTGAGTACATAGCTTATCTAGCTAATATCTTGAAAGATTCTATACGATGGCCAAGTTCAGATGAAATATCAATAAACTTGCCCCTTTGCTTTGAAAAATTCAGAAATGTAAGAGTGGTACTTGATTGCACTGAGATACCAGTGCAAAGATCAAAACGTTTATCATGCCGAATAAGAACTGATTCTCATTATAAAGGGGGACAAACAATCAAGTTCATGACAGGTGTTAGTCCATCTGGGCATATAACATTCGTTTCAGCTTGTTATGGTGAAAGGTGCTCAGATAAAGCTATATTCGAGCAGAGCAATTTAATTTAAAAACTAATCATGGTTGATAAGGGTTTTCCGATTGAGAATATTTGTCACAAATATTCTGTCAGTTCGATTAGGCCTTTTTTCTTACGACATAAAAACAATTTACGAAACAGGAAGCTGATCTGAATGTTGCTATCTCTAAGGCTCGAATTGTGATACCTTTTTGGCCTAAGGTAATAATATAAGAATAATATTTAAATAAGAAATAAATTCCTTCGAAACTAATTTCAAGAAATCATTAGAACGTGAAATATTACACAAATGTAAGTAGAAAGGTCGACAGGTACGAACTCAAGTTCAGAGCATGAAATAAACATAAACATTTATTATTTAATATTTACTTATGGTCAACTTGACTCGTCGCATAAATATACAAGCGAGAGATTATTCAACAATCAATATGAGATCAGTCTATAATAAGTTAATCTAAGATAAATTGATTATAAGTTATCAGTAATCCTTAATTATAAGTATGCTATACGGTACACTTTGGCAAATACAAGAATGAATGTGAAATAGCCACGCCCGTCAATGCGCGTTACTAGATGATGGTAGTAGGGAATAGTACGGTCCCTCAAGCAGGTATGCTTGACTACTATATTGTCAATTCTATTGTGTCTGTTAGATAGTGAAGAGCACTGCGTGGGTACCTACTTTCATTGTTTTCACAGGATACCTAGAATTATAATAACAGAAAAGCAGACATTCAAGTATGGCTTAGACAGCGAAACATTATGTTTACATCGGATATGCTAAAAGTTGATTTATACGATTTGATTAAACACCATAGACCACAATTTAAAAGGAATAAAATAGATCAGATTTTAAACACACATGGTCCTCGTCTCCTAACGGATTGTTTGTTTTGTGAGGCCCAAGGTCGGGCCCGGGCCGTTAAAGGGAGTAGCCGCCCCTTCCACAGCCTTCAAAATCAGAGTGGGCCGGAATACATTCTAGCCACACTGTGTTCCGCCTTGCTAGGTCAGCAAGGCGCTCACGACGTTCAGCAGCAAGCCCTGAGTTGATGGTATATCCACTCAGTGCCTTAATTGCCGCCTTACTGTCGGTGTATATGGTTATGCGTCGATCCGTATAAGGATCTATAGTAACTTTTTTGTTTGGAGCAAATAAAATAGGTGGAGTTCCGTCAACGATTATATACTAGGAAGGATAGTCTACTTTGACAAATTTGTTTGTGTGCGATGTTGCAGCTATGACGTCACCATAGGACCTCGCGTATATTTAAATACATTGGTTTATACTTACTGAAAATGTGTTTCTATTGATTTTAATTAAAAATTAAGGTTGTTCGGCTTTAAAACTAATTACCTTCACCATATTAGAACACTATATTTGCTTTAAAAAAGAAAACACTTTTTTTAGTTTTATTTTATTAATAATTATTGTATATCCTTACAAAAGAATAGGAATATCGAAACAGTTTATATCTACAAAAGGAATTCATATAGTAATGTAGCTAGAAAATATTTACAGAATATAATAAAAAAACACTTTTTATACAGGGTGTTTAATAAAGTTCTTATTTGGGATTATGTAATTATGAGAACAGCTAATTTTCAGATATTTGGCTAGAAGTAGTACCTACCTATAGTAATTAACACAGTATTTAACTATTAAAAGTTACCTATTGTCAATTTTACGAATGTTCCAGAACTTAATCAAAGAACATTTTAAAATGTGTTTTTTATTTTTCAGTTAAGATAAGCTTAAAAATATACATTTTGGTCTTTATGAATAAAATAAATAGTTTTTGATTGATATAAAATGTACAAAATTATTACAGATAAAGATTTTCATTATTGTACAGATTTTTTTTTATTAGATAGGTACTAATAATTTTTACTTCACATCAATAAATTGTAGTTGTATATCAATATTTTGTTTTAAAAATAAATATTGCTACTACATGGTGCAGTTTCCAGTATAGCAACACCTGTTCTCAAAAAATGTTAAACTTTAATGTAATAAAATTTTTAATAGAAAAAATAAAATTACTAATCAGTTTATAATTTTTTTTTTAATTTCTTGCTGTTGGCTCTACGATTGTCCTCATTAGCTTTTCTCTTTAAAGTTTTATCAGATTCCATTTTATAATTATTATATTTAATTCTTATTATTGTTCTTAATTTACAAAAATCAAAAATTAATTTATGTCCTCTTTATTTTTATTTATTTTATTTGCCAATTTTTTAACAATTTGAGTACCTGGACGAAAAGAATTTCCATGATGAATTTAAAAAAAACTCATTCCATTTTTTTACCTTTTCTAACCATTGCTGACTGGGTTTAATAAGGTTAATAAGGCACGTTCATTTATGAATTTATAGGTGAAATCTCCTAAATGGGGCACTTCTTTCTTATATTTCTTTGCAAGCCATCCTGCTATATATTCTAGTGCATCTTCAGTCGTTTCTAGCGAGATTTCTTCAAACAAAGATGTACTACCAGTACTACCAGATTGATCAGGAGTGCTTACTGAAGAAAATAAACTACTAGAATTTGACCCAAATGTATCTTCAAAAGGTTTTGGGTCCGTCAATTGAAGTTTTGCTTTTTCTAAAACTTGAGGAGTTATAAATTCTTCAGCACTTTTGATAGGTACTGATCCGTGTTCGACATAGCTGTTAAAAATATCGAACCATTTGTTAATATCACCAACAAATTCTCCTAAATCAACACCAAGTTTTTTATCATTTCCTGGTTTATATCTCAAAAGAGCTGTAGATACTGAATGAGACATAAGTTGAGCAGCTAACTTAACTTTCTGTCTCTGATTTTTTTCACAATCAAGGTGCTTTTGAGAGATTTTCCAACAGGGATTAATTTCCTTATTATTTAAATTGATTAAACTCTGAAGAGGCTCTTTAGTAATTTTTTATTTCCATATAATATAAATCCTTTATCTAGCAACCAATTCCGAACAAGTTTTAACAAATGTGGTGCATCAGCAAATACATAAATATTGTTACCTGTATTTGGGTGACTAAAAAATGGTTTTTCTATATCAACCTGCATTTGAGACCATAAACCAATATTTCCTCCTCCACAGTCACTCACACAAGCTACCACATTATATGATATATTATGCAGTTCATTTATAATATTCGATAATATGTCCTTTGTAATCTTTTGATCGAAAGCAATATATACAGGCTGTTTCCATTTTGAATAGACCTCGAGCTTGTACTACTTGCATTTGTCCATAGGGCCCCAGCACTTGGTCCTTGGCAGAATCGTATTCTTGCACATATTTCACTTCAACTTCATCAAACTGTAAGATAACAGTTCTTTCACAATCAGTGAAATTCTCTCCAGCCAGTTTCATCAACAATAACACATCTTTCAGTATTCCTATACTAACATCCAATTGAGATGCCCACCGCCTTAAACTTGATAAAGAAGGTAAAGGGTAATTTAACTGGTTTCTAAAATATAAATAGCAACTTTTGCTATAGTATCTTAATGTAAAGGCCACAGATATCTCTTCTCTAGTCCAGTGAACAATTTTTTTTCGACCAGACAGCAGATCTATTTGATTTTGTGTTAGGACCATTTTTAATATTTTTTGGGCAGTCTGGATTCTTTTACTTACTGTTACTGAGCGTCCATAACATTTATTTTTGTAGTATTTTAGCAATGTGTTAATTTTGCCTGATTTTTCCTTCAGATTTTTGTATTTTAGTAACAGCTCTTCATATTTTATTTTGTAATCTATTGGTTCAGTTTTAGGTATTGGAATCTTGATTGGAGTAGTTTTTTGAATCTTTATGTCATTTAAATTTTTTATATTGGAGCTAGTAGAACCATTTATTTCTTCAACAATGTTTCTATTAGTTTTTTTTAGCTCTTTTTGCCCGAAGTGTCTCTTCACTCTCTTCAGAAGATTCAAGGGCTCTTTTTACTTTAACAGTGGGGACAGCTGTCTTCTTCAAAATCTTGCGTAAAGGTAACTCTGAAAATAATGTAGGAATGAGTCTTAAGAAAAATTATTTATTTTTAATTAAATTATAATTAAAGAAAGCTGCAGATTTATGATTGTTTTGAAATAAACCATAGAATACACTAAAAAATTATATAGTACTTACTTAACAACTCATTCTGTAAGTCTCTTCCATAATCATTTGGTGTAAAGTGTTCAGAACAAATTGTAGACGTATCTACATTAATTATCTGCCCTTCTACAACGCCTAACCCATTCTTTGCGAATAGTGGAAGACACTAAATCGTTCCCTTTTGGGAAATAATGAAATATAATAGGAATGCCTTTCTTTTTACAAATAATTTGGTTGTTTTTGCACGTAGCAATAGCACATATTCTACCAGGCATGCCTAGACTAAAATAGAAAAAACAACCTTGAAATAATATTTCTACCAAGTCATAAATCAATTTTACCTTGAATATAATAGTACAAAAACCAAGTTTTCAAAATAAAATAAAACGAATTATGATTAAAAATCACTAAAACTGTACCAGAAACAAAAAAATTCTGACAATATAATAAATGTAAACGTAAACCACTATGTAAACAAACTCACTGTCTGCTATTTAGGTCCTAGTGTGACGTAATAACGCATGCGCAATTGCGATCTTGTTTTCAAAATGCTTGAGAATAGGAACTAGTCCATCCTTAGTTAGTATATAATCGTTGGAGTTCCGTTGGGTTGCATCATTCACTATGAACAGAATGAACAAGTGTACGAATATTGCTTCAAAGCACTAAGGGAGCTTCTTGGAAATGAAAGATTTTATGGAAAGAGCTATCCTTCAGTTTTTATGACCGACGATAGTGCAGCGGAGCGAAACGCGATAAAAACAGTATTCCCAGATTCTGCATTGCTGCTTTGTTCATTTCATGTAATGCAAACCGTTTGGAGATGGTTGTGGAATTCAGAACATCGAATTGAAAAGGATGATCGTCGTACACTTATGTTACATTTTCGCAATATTCTTTATTCCAAGGAAGAAATTGATTGCGAGTTGTTCAAGCACGCTTTATGCGAGATTGAAATTGCGTGTAAATATATAAATTACCTTGACTATTTTGACAATATGTAGCAGCGAAGACAGGATTGGTGCCATTATTTTCGAAAAAAACTTTGGAACAGAGGTCACAAAACGAATAATTCAGTAATCAATAAGATTGTTTAAGGACTTGGTACTACAAAGATGTAAGGCTTTTAATGCAGTATCTCTGGTAGATTTCATCTGTTTGTCGCTGGTAAACTTCTACAAAGAAAAATTGTTGCGTAATGCTAGCTCCAGGGATAACAAATTCTTAATTAATTTTACAAAATTTTGCACAAAATCTGTTGATCTTTGTGTTGTAAAAATGTCTGAAGATAAATTTACTGTTACTTCGGCTGCAGATAGGACACTTTTATACCAAGTCATGCATAACGTTCCTAATATTTTATCACAAGACAAAATAGAACTCGCCACATTCGCACTTGGAAACAACATCAGTGGTGCCAGCTTCTTCAAAGATATGGATAAAGAAAAAGATAACGAAATTATAGCAGACTTTGACGCACCCATGATAGAAATGGAAAATGGACTGGATGACATGACTCCTAATGAAGAAAATAGTTTTCCAGTTGAAGCAAACGAGACTGACACTAATGCGCACGACGAACTGGAGGAATTCAAAACAAATTTAGAAAAAATAAGCAGCTTCACGGCAACTCATCCAGCACTGTTGCCTACTGTCAAAAAGTTTAATAGGCAGATGAAGAATATTGATAACGAACCTTCATTCTATGCTCTGTGTTCCTCTTTTACTCAGCAAAAGAAGTCTCGCAGAATTAATGTACAACCTACATCTATCACTAGAAGAGCATCTGGGTATAGGGGTGCCAAAGCAATGCAAGCAGATCGGCCATCCAGCAGCGAAATAAGTTCAAGAAGGAGACCTCGCAAAAAGCGATCATTGATTGCAAACATCCAACAGAATGCTACAAACGCTAAAAGTCATGGCAGTGCACATTGAACGTTAATTTGGATTGCTATAATATTATTTATTCTTTATAGCAAGTTACAAAGAAATCCTATTCATTTTCAGTATGTATTTGTAGTTCTGCATGAATAAAGTTCGGTTTGATTATATTAAGTTGTGTCTCCTTTCGACTAAGAATCAAAAATGTTCAATAAATTATTAGAACGTAGATACATATGCGATCGAACACAGCGGCAGTGGGCACTTCGCGCATATCTGCTAGGAAACGGAGTGTTCCATTGTACATTCCGTTTCCTATACGGCGAGAGCGACCTGTCGCGCTGACTGTACAGGGAACGGAAAAATGCTTCCCGGCGTAAAGGTCGCCCATCTCAAGAGCCTCCTCCGAAATTGTACAAATTTCACCATCAACCCATAAACTCATAAACCTGAAATTAAATTATTAGAAAACAATATTTATAATGACAATTTGATATTATAGTTTGGCAGAATTATAACCTGAATTATGACTGAGTCGTCACTGTCAAGATGATAACAACACAATGAATATTTGTCATGCTTTGAAAAGACAGAGCGATTAAACAGAATCAAAGAATTTTAATAATAGAAATAATGGTTGTTTGGAAATAAATTTATTTATTTATTTATTAATAATAAACGGGATCACCCCCTTGTAGAATACATTTATAAATAAAAGTATAAAACTATACAATTGTAATAACAAATTTAAGCAAAAAACATCAGAAATACATTATTACTATCATAAAATACAATAAAATGACATGAAATGTAGTAATTTACATAATAAACACACCAAAATAATAAAATAAAATAACAATGATATAAAATAATAACATTAACTCTTGAAATTATGCAATGAAACTCCAGTAAAGCTATGCCCCAAATCACAATATGAATTTACTGACCGTGCAAGCCGTGAAACCGAGCAATGATAACCATAATTGGTACTGTGAAAGGGAACTTTCAAAAGGTTGTACTGGGAATTTTGAAGGGAAACAATGCAAGAAGTTCTGGACACGAGATGGTGCCCGAGATCAACTTGAACAGTACAGTAAGTTCCGTGAAAGCTCTTTTATTTTCCAAAGACATAATGTTAATACTGTCCATGATATCATCATACTTATAATGACCGACTGGGATATGCATTTTGTGAGCTACATACCTTAGAGATTTATGTTGAACTTTTTCCAAAGAAGATATATGAACCGTATAATATGGGGACCATATTACACATGCATATTGAAGAAGAGAACAAACTAAACTATTATAAAGAATTGTCACATCCTTCACCGATAAATCTTTGGAATTTCGCATTAAAAATCCTAGCATTTGATAACCCCTACTAGTGGTTATATTGATGTGTTCAATAAAAGACAATTTTGTGTCGAAGAATACACCCAAATCTTTAATTAACTTAACACGTTTTATTGACTCAGTTCGGAGTCTGTAGTTATAAATACGTGGATTTGATGCCCTAGTAAACGTAATGCAATAGCATTTATCAATATTCAGTGTCATACCATTAACAAAACACCAATTTTTGAGTAAATTAACATCAGATTGTAATTTACAGCAATCTTCAACACTCCTGACCGTTTTGTAAATTTTTAAGTCGTTAATAAAAAGGTTAAAAAGCAACGGACCTAAATGGGACCCCTGTGGTACCCCCGAAGTGACAATTATAGGATCCGATATATAGTTTTCTATTTTTACGAATTGTTTTCTATTGGTTAGATAGCTATGCAACCAAGTCAAAAGCCATGGTGGAAAGTCCATTTTACACAGTTTGTATATAAGAATGTCATGACATACTCTATTAAAGGCCTTGCTGAAATCTGTATAAATAGAGTCAATCTGCATTCCTGACTCCATATTACTGATGATGATATAGTTACAGATTGGTCACTGTTGACCTACCCGAAGTAAATCCTTGCTGTTCATTAATAATGACATTTTTGTATTCCCACGCTAAAAATTTAGTTATTATCTACTCAAATAGTTTAGGAATTATGCTGAGCTTACTGATAGGATAGGTAATTTTTTATGCTAGATTTGTCACCCGCTTTGAATATGGGAGTAACATAACTACTCTTCCATGCGCTAGGGAATTGACTTCATGGCAAGAGACTAGTTGAACAACATACACAGAGGTACACTAAGTGTGTATACACACCTCTTAAGGAAGAACGAAGGAATTCCATCAGGTACGGAACACAGGGTATCTTTTAAATTTAAGATTTCAGAAAATAGCTCCCCTAGTTGAATATTAAATGGATTAATATCAACTGATCTATCCACTGACAAAATGCCATCTGCTGACAACACACTAGAACTATATACTGAAGAAAAAAATAAGGCAAAAAGATTTACTATTTCAATACCACCACTTGCCAAATTGTCATCAAGATACATGTTATTTGGAACACCATGATCTTTGCGTAACGAGTTCACATAATTCCAAAATAATTTAAAATTATTGCTTATATTTTGTTCAACATGATGTAAATGAGAACTATAGCATTGCTTTGCTATACTCTTGCACTGCGCTCAAGTTCTGAAAACACGGAGTAGTCGTTACGCGATTTCGTGGTCTTAAATAGAGAGATTAAACACGTCCTTATGCGTATACGTAAACGTAGGTTTTGAACTTTGCGCATGGCTAATTTGCGTTCACGTACGCACGTGCTCCGTAAGCCTACGTATGTTTGCGTACAGACTAAACGTTATTCGCATCAAGCCGAATACGCCAATCGGGACTAATCGGGATCATATAGATATATATAGGATCGGAAAGGTAACAGTCATAGGTAACAATAACAACACAAATAATCGACATAACCAAAACAATACTATTTCCTTGGTCTAAATAAAATGAAATAATTATGGCTATGCATAAAAATAAAATAAGATTTTCGCCAGAAGATGATTTACAGTTGTTACGGGAAGGTGTTTATCAAATTGACAGAACTTCTGCTCTACTTTTTTCTTAAGTAGTCATTTGATTTTCTTTATGCTTTATTTTGATAGACAGAATCAAATAAGGTTAATTGATTTTAGGTTTTCTTTTTTTAGTTTATAATTTATACTCTAACGCAAGCCATACACCCACCTTCCACTGCATCCCGACCTTCAGTAACAATTTGATTTGGTATTTCGAGGGCAGCAGCTATTCGAGGGATAACTTTTTTCCAAAAGGAAATAATTCTCTGGATTCTTCTGTCATCACCCATATCACTATCAAGCTCTCCAATAGCGGCTGCTAAGAGTAGATCTTCCATTTTTGAATTGATAGTTGAACTGAATAAGCAACCATAACCCTAGAAAGTTCAAACAAACAACAAACACTCGGCAGCCGGCGCAGCTGCTGAGATACGTTTTCTCTCACGTATTTTTGTGTTTAAACTGTGGTAGTTTACGCTACTGGTACGTACATAAATTGACGTTTACGTGTTCGTAAAACTTCACGTGAAAATGTACGTGTTTAATCTCTCTAATCTTACATGAGCTTTTTATTTCTCATAAATTAAGTGTTTTAACTGAGACAAGTACCATTTAGGATAACTAGGAGAGACAAACTTTTTTATAGGTACAAAGTTAGAAATTACATTTGATAAGATTTGGTAAAAATTAGTAACAGAAACTTCGTGATTATTCTTAATAAAAACATAATGCCAATTAATAGATGCTAGGTAATTATTGATGGCCTGATAATCAGCTCTCCTAAAATCTACAAAAATATCTTCTGTAGGAATTGGAGTAAATGGTTTTCCTATATGAATATCACATTCAAGAGCAGTCTGATGATTACTATTATCAAGTAATAAATCTGTTGCCTTAACCACATTCACAGAGTGGGGTTCTTTACAAAAAATTATATCCAGAAAGACATTACGAGGGTTTCGGACAACATTCACTTGTTTTAAATTTAAATAAGAAAAATGCTCATCAACAATATGTGCAGGATATAGGGCATTGAACAAGCAGTCCATCCTCGTGAGAATTACCCCAGGTTGCTAAAGGTAAATTATAAGCACCAAACAAGTATGATAAACTTTCAGGATAACGGGCGGCCAAGTCTTCAACCGTATTTCCATGATCTATGTAAATAGTATCAATGGTGCCTGGCGAAATATATGTAACACCAAAAATAAGTTTCTTCTCACCAATCACTACACGAATAAAAAGGTGCTCAACAGAAATAGCTGCATCAAGTCTCTTTACAACAAAACAGTCTTTAATTGCTATTAAAACTCCTCCACCTCTGGAACACTTGTATTCCAACTGCGATCTGTACGGAAAATATTATATCCCGATAAAGAAATCTCAGCATCAGAAATATCGATAGTAAGCCACGTCTTAGATAATATGATAACATCATGATTTGATGAAGCTACTGACGTTCTCAAACTCTGCAATTTGGTTCCAATGCCTACTGCATTATGGTAATAAACATTTAAATGATTAATGAAGGTTTTCCCATTTATAAGTTTTTTTGATTCATTTTAGAAATTGTTGGAAGACCTTTCAAGTATCTTATTGTTAGGTCATTTTCACCATTATTTTTCCCTAACTTCAACTTATCCAAAACATTCTTAAGTTGTTCTTGCTGCAGTTTAGTCTTATCCATAGCTATCTTAATATTGGCAATGGAAAGCTTATTCTTAGATTTAATAATCTGAGTTGCTAATTGTGAGCTAGTCAGAACCACTTTGACAGGTCTTGGTCTTCTATTTAGTTTACCTACTCTCAACACTTTTATAATATTATCACTACTCATAATATTTAGTGGATTTAAAATATCACTAATTTTCTGTTTATCATCAGTTATTTTTTCAGATAAGGTATTACAAGTAGATTCCTCCAGGTTATAGAACATAACATTATTAGCACGAACCGAGCGTTCATGAACTTCAAACAGCATTTCTTCGATACCACCATTATTAGAGTTTTTCAATGTTTCAACTTCTTGTTTAAGCTCCTCAATTTGGGACTGCAGATCATTAATTTTTTTTTAATAGTTTCGGAGCACTTTTAAAAGCCTCTTTACATTGGACACAGAAGAAAAATAAGTATCTTTTTTGTAGTACGAAAGCTCTAATTTTGATGCTGAAATTCCAGAACAATTTTTTTCTTTCGTTGAGTGCACATGAAGGAATACGCGGCAACTATCACAAAATACCGAATAATCTTTTTCAAGAATAGATAATTTACAAAAAACATCGCATTTTACCGACATAATTATATCTTTGAACGTGTCCAATACCTGGCCCAATCATAATACAATAAACTATTATTGATATCAACAGAACCAAGTTTTTTCTAAGTTGATAAGACAACTTTTGTTAACCAAACTACCCAATTTTCACTATGAATTACAAGTCCAATCCAAGGGAAACTGATATCACTGTGTAGCATGTTAATTTTATAATTTTTGGCCACGAATTTCTAAAGTTATTTTGAATTTTGTAAGAGGTATATTACTAATGTTCACACTCACACTAATTTTTCTAATACACTGTGTTGTGATTGGAGGATTATTATAGAGTTTAAAAAATTTCATAAAAAAGGATTTAGACTGAGTTTATGTAAAATAAGTAATAGTAAGGATTAATTGGACATTTATTAAAAGATTACATAAATACAAATATTGATTGTAGAGAATTTTTTATCGCACCTTTAAAATAGTCACTCATATTATCAAGGATTGTTATTAAAAAGGGCAATTTAAAGGTTTAAATTTGTGAATTAATTAGTGATATAGAGGGTAGGAATAAATATAATAATAAAAGGACAAATATTACGGACTATAAGAGACATTGAATAAAAAATTTATGATTTTTCGTAAGCATGAAGAAAAAATCAAGTGATTTGAAAAAAATCACTTAGCAACGGGGTAGTTGAGTTTGGAAAAAAAAGTTAGAGACGCCGAATTTAGGAGAAAGTTAAAAATATATGAGAATTGAAAATTTGTGTTAAAAACTAAAGAAAAAGAGTTAGAAAGTTAAACTAGTTCATTACAAAGTCAAGAAAGAAGGTGAAAGTTAAAATTTATAAAATTAAAAAAGGTACATACCTGTAAGAAGGCGAGGAGTTGGTCCTGTGTTCCAGAAGAATTTAAAGTTCTCATTCGTCCAGTCTGCATTGGAATCTTGGAAATTGCAAACCTCCATCTAATTTGCGTAAGGTTAGTGATATTTTTTGGTACCAATAAAATTAAATTAACATTCAAAATTCAGATATACATCTATAAAAAGGTTATAGTCATTAACAAGTTTACACTTGATTAATTTTAAATCATAACTTATTTATTTAGGTTAAGTTATATATGTATTTTATTGTCTCTTCCTTCGTTATGTATTTAGTTAAATTTGGAATTGATATTCTTGTAATATTTATACAAACGCATTCATAATATTTTATTAGTGTTGTACTGATATCCTTTTCCTTTGATCAATATACAGAACAGAACATCCATTTATTCAGAAACATCACTGTTTGCAACCCACTACACTTCTCATAGACATTAAAAATTTCTAAACACGTGGTCAGGTTAAAAATAGAAAGGAATCCTGTCCATGGGCGTAACAAAATTCTTTTTGAACCACATTTATTTTTGTAATAAAAAAATATATATAAATACTTCATCTATCTCATTTATTAAAATTAACAAACAGTTGAACCCATTAAAAATAAAAAAGGTTGATTAAAAGTCTTATCTGTATCAATATACATCCAAAAAAGTTTCTTCAGCACCAGAACCCAAAGAGAGTAGGAGTTTCTTGTTCTCGATTGATATTTGAGCTAGCTTAAAGGGTAAGTTAAAGTTATAAAAATTAATAAAAATAAAATAAAAATTCATAAACAAATGAATATATATAAAAAATAGTATATTACACTCCAAGGGCCGAAAGTTGAATTTTCGGCCCTGCGCGTCATGATGCTCCGAGGCGAAGCCGAGGACATCATGACGCGCAGGACCGAGATTTCAACTTTCGGCCCTTGGGATGTATACTATTTTTCTTCCTACCTCGGTCGAAAGTACGCACTTTCGTCCCTCATAGCAGGGACGAAAGTACTTTTCACAGGGAGTAAATGTTGAATTTTCGTCCCTGCTATGAGGGACGAAAGTGCGTACTTTCGACCGAGGTAGGAAGAAAATTTATAAAATTGTCGACAAATTATTTATGAATATAATATTCAATTATCGGGGATTGCGGCCAGTAATTTTAATGTATACTCTTCAAATATACAGTGAAAGCGTTCGGTAATATCTTTTACCTTCTTCAGTCACTTCTGAAATGAATAAAATAACGTTATTTAATTCATTTCAGAAGTGACTGAAGAAGGTAAAAAATATTACCGAAGTGGTTTTCTATACCAATCTACCACTATTTTATTATCTGTTGTTCGTATGAACCTAGTGTCTAGAAATGGTACCGACTTGTTGTCATCTTCAGTTTCAATAGTAAATTATATGTATGGGTCTAAACTGTTAAAGGTGTCAAGAATTTCATTAATACCATTATCTGGCAAAGCCACAATAATGTCGTCAACATATTTTTTAATAAAATGAGGTTTAAATGATAAAAAAAACAGGTAATACTGTGTCCAGAATATCGTCCATCACATATGCTGCTAAAATTGGTGAGATAGATGTGCCTAAACTTTGTTTATAAATTTTATTGTTAAATGAAAAATAGGTACTATCAAAAAGAAAAGTTAATAATTTAATGAAATTATCTTCCGAGATATTACAATGGGCACTAATACTGCTCCACTGTTTGGGAATTACTCTTGAACAAACATCTAAATAAACATTACTGAATAACGAAATCACATACAAACTAGCTAGAATATAATTTGGTGGTAATAATGTGTTGTTAAATTTTTCATTCACATATGCCTTAATTAAGATATCCGTTAAAAAAGAATCAATACCCTCAGTAGGAGCACCTATTGATGCTACAATTGGTCTTACCGATGAAGTTGGTTTATGTATCTTGGGCAAAGCATAAAACCTTGGAGAAATACCATTATATGAAGTGAGTTTCTTTTTTACACCATCATCTATCTGTTTTGCGTCCTTTAGTTCTTTCAAGATAGCGTTACTTTTCGTTGTATGTGGGCCGTTGGGTATCTACTTAATTCTACATAGGATAAGCTGTTAATGATAATATCATTAGATCATTTTAATACTGTTACCTTTATTAGATGATGTTGAAATGAAATTAGGATTGTTCTTTAAATTTTTTACGAAAAACATAAGGATGACTATGTGGAGTACTAATGTGATTAGTGATAATATTCGTAGCTCTGGTTCTAGTGATGCTTCTCTCAATTGGATCAGTGATCGCGGATGTAATGAAATCTACATCTACTAAAATAATAATATAAATATTATATTATAGATCCTGATATTAAACTGCAATTCCCAGATAATTACTGGATAGAAATTTCTATTATTGCCAATTTTTTAGAAAATGGAAATACATTTGTATCTGCAAATGATCATCCAGATCACATAAATCTGATAGATCCATGTTGTACATGCTGCCCATTTCCTAAAAATGGTGAGGTTTCTGAGATACCTTTCTATATTTTTCAATTTCAATATATATTTTATTTTTTCAGAATTAAACATTACTTAGAAGAATTTGATAACTGAGATTGGAGATATCACAAAAAAAACAAAATTTAACAATGTCTGTAGCAACTGAGACTATTGAAGTGGTCAAAAAGTTATCAGAACAACTGAAAAAAATTAATATAGGAAATATTCAACCAGATTCTACACTAAATTCGCATTTTTCTTTCGTTTGACATATATCTTTCTGATGCAAAACAATTTAGTTCATCTGTAAGTAATCCATTAGTTTGAATGATATTTCCAGTTTACTAGAGTTATTGAATCATTTTAAAATATGGAATGAACTTAGATTGATAACAAGAATGATTAGGTACCTTTAAATCTTATTGACAATATATATTGATATGAAAATGATACTACACATTGTATATAACCAACACAAATTATTTTTATCATAAAAATAATTAATAAATATACATTTTTTGAAGAAAAACTATTAAAGGATTTAAATTGAAATAAATCAAACTAAATGAAGTGATTCAAACTTTGTAATATACCTTGTACATACATACAACAGATATAAGGTAGGTGAGCCAATTATTGCCATGGTCTTAATATTGCCATCGCCCATGGAATCGTTAATTCAGCTATTCCTAATAAGATGACGCTCCTAGTCTGTCTTAGAGTAGGAACACAAACCATAATAGGGTCCTTGCATATATTTTTTTTATTGAACTAAAATGATCTATTAGATCTCAAAAACATCCGTACCAAATATTTTTAAAATACGTTTAATATTAACCACGAAATAAATAGTTAAATTTCAAACCCGCAAAGACCCGCCAAAAACGGGGCGTTGCCATTTAAACTATCAGTGACGTCACAAGGTGTTATTTTGCTTTTACGTTCCATTGAGTTTGCATTGTGATTTCGTTTTTGGCAATTGTTTAAGTGAATTTTTGAGTGAATAATGGTTTATCGTTATTGTATAGTGCCGGGTTGTAAAAGTACAACAATTTCCACTCCTGGAAAACCATTTATTAAACTACCTATTAATGAAAAACAAAGAAAAATCTGGCTAAAAGCCATGAGGCGTCGGCCGAAAGATATTTCACCAAAAAGTCATGTGTATGTTTGTGGAGACCATTTTATTGTAAGTATTTAAATTTGAATAGCGAATTAAATTCTAAATTTTCCTTTGAGTTGATTAAAACATGAATATATAAAGTAAATATTATCTTATCACACTCTTCTATGGCATTTTAACTTTGTAAACAATCCCATTTTTTTTAGTTGGAACAGGATATGGAAAACTATATGGAATGGAAAATGATGGGTGTTCACAAGAGAATGAAGAAAAATGTAGTTCCACACATTTATACTTGTCAGGAAGATAAAAAGCGGACTTATCCCCAACCTGTACGAAAAGCAGCTGCAAAAAGGGCAAGACAGAGCATTATTGAAAATGTATTATGTGGGGCCAGTACCTCAAGATCTAATGTACCAACACAAGAAGAAATCCCTCTTGAACTCCCAAGTATTGAAGATACTGTATCTACGCAACATACAGTGGGAGTACAAACAAATCTGCGAAATAAGTATCGTAGCAAATCAGTTCAGTGCAACCTTCCAATGGCTACAGTATGTCAAAGTTGTTCGCCTATTAGTCAACTAACTACAAGTGTTGCATTATCACCATTTAAGTTGCAAAGTGTAAAAAGAGTGATTTATACTTCTTTAGAATCAAGTGCTGCAACCAAATCAATGTCAGAATTTGAAACAGACACATCTTCGGACTCTAGTAATTCAGGTAATTTTGGATTAGGTGTTAAAAATCCAGAGGACAAACAAGGTGTGCTTAAATTTACAATCCAAAAAATAAAAGCAAATCCAAGACTATATTTAGGCATCATGAGTGAAACCTTTTTTTCAATTGACTTGCTTCAAAAAAATTTACAAGTAGATACTGCTAACATATATTTGGTTTTACAAAAAATTCGTTGTGATAAAACCTTTCAAGAGTTGGGAGATGATTTTGGTGTGTCTGAAAGCCATGCCAGCAGAATTTTTACCAAAACAATTGGCTTGATTAGCAATAGCCTTAAGGACTTAATAGTGTGGTTTCCTGTTGAGAAAGTAAAACAATGTTTGTTTACCTGTACCTTTTCGAGCAAGATATTACAATGTTTATTCAATCATCGATTGCTTGGAAGTTGAAATTCAGAAGCCCGAAGATCCTATAAAGCAAGCTTTAATATGGTCTGAATATAAAAAAGCTAACACAATAAAATATCTTATTTCTTCAACCCCAGATGGATTAATAAATTTTATCTCAAATGGTTTTGGTGGCCGAACTTCAGATGCTCTTATCGTAGAAAAAAGTGGATTTTTAGAAAAACTTCAGCCGAACATGCACATTATGGCAGATAGGGGTTTCAAACATATTGACAGCATGCTTGCTGAAAGAAACTGCAAATTAGTAAGACCCCCAAGTGTGGCAAGTGGATCAAAATTAACCAAAGAGGAAGCTCTACAAACAAAAAAAATTGCAAGTCTAAGAATCCACATTGAAAGAGTGATAAGACGTTTAAGAGAATTTAAAATGTTGAGACCTCATGCTTGTATCAATATTAATTTGATTCCCCAGTTAGACTGTATTATAAATATTGCTTGTGGCTTAGTAAATACACAAGGTCCTTTAATAAAATAAATTATAATTATCAACCTAAGCAACAATTTTAATACTTATATTAAAAAGTACTTACATATGTAATAAAAAATAAACCTATTTTGTTTTACATATTTTATTACACCTACATACAATTTTATTTTACTATTAATAATATACAAAGATATACATATAGAAAAATCCAAATCTTTTATAAAACGATTTTTTTCTGAAAATTTACACTCAAATTTAAAGTCTTTATTTCTTTAAAACATAATATCAATCAAGTAGGCTTGTTTTAATTGAAACATACTGTAGAGAACCATGATATAATGCCTAGAGTACATGTTTGTATTTATATAATAGGTATGCAAAGTTAATAAATTTTTTAATTCAGTAAAAAAAGCATTTATAATGCACCTATGTAATGTAAAATAAATCGTTTTTGAATATTTTTTTAAAATTAAGCGTAAATACATAGTTTTTATATATTTTTATTTATTATACAATAAATATGTGTTTTCCAAAATTCTACTGCATTTTCTATCATAGGCTTTAAAAAATCTCCATCATAACTGACATTCACTAAAGTTATTTTCTTATTTTTTTCAAATAATGGGTCAGCAACACAGAATATTCCCCTTTCTTTTTTCATTAACAGCATTTGTAGCTGTATCTGAGCCAGGTACTTGTTATTTATAACACCATTTGAAATATAGTGGGAGACAGTTTTTTCTGATGACGGACACTTTACTTCTATAACTAATTCGCTGTTATAAGCATCAGGTGATGCTCCAAGAATGGGAAACTCTTGTGATAACATAAGGCCCCCACGAAGAAGTTTTGTGTTTAGTTCCTTTTCCACTACGCGCAAAACACTTTCTTCAATATCTCTTCCTCTTTTCATTGCTGGAGTGTCATATCTTTTAAAAGCACCAATAATATTTTCTACTAAACTTCCTGCTGTCTTACACCTAGCAGCTTCATACATTTTTGAAGCTGTTATTCTGCAATACCTCAAATCATGCCATAAACTGCACTCATTTTGTTCTTTTGTGTTATTAAAAGCTTTATTACACAAGGTCGCTGATATTTTGGAAGCTGCATATAAAATAAATTCATCCGCTGTTTTTCGTCCTGCATCTTGAAATGCAGATAAAAGCTGATGAATTCCCAAATTTAAAAGTTCCTCATCATTAAAATATCTAAGTATCTGGCTAGACGCTCCATACTCATTGGCTTTTTCAATAAACTGTTCCAAAAAATGTGTATTTCTTAGATTTACATCCCCTGTCACATTCTTAGCAAAGTCTTGTACTTTAATAAATTGGAGTGAAGTACCTACACCTGAAAGCTTTGGTTTTTTCCAGTAGGATATTACTTCGGTTGGACTTGGTTCTTCACTTCTTCGATGAACCCACATTATAAATGCAATAGTATGTTTGCATCCACCTAAAACAATATTATATTTACTACCAACTATATAGGTAAGTATCTGCATACTGGGCAAGTCAGGAAAGCAACACCCACTATATATACCAAATATTCCATACAAAATATGTTTGATTCTTAGCAAGGTATACTCGAGTCTTAGTAAAAACTATATTATAAAGTGTTTAAAAAAAAACAGACACCATTTTAAACGAATAAGTTCTCACTAGTTATTCCAACCTTTATTTACTCGTAAAATATATTCAAAAGCATGAAAAACCCAAATTTATAGTTTTCTAGAAACTGCAATGACTGCAAAAAACAATAATTCTCATAAAAGATCTTGAAAAATATAAATATTTCAACTATTTAAAATTCAATCAGAGCTATTATTGTTGCTTCTGCCATTGAACCTTACAACCATGAATATTAATACAATATATTTATAATAATTAAGTAATAAAGCTTACCTTCTGAACCAGCACAGTCTTGGCATTCAGCTTTTAAAATTTTTCCTTCCATTTCATTGACCTCCAAAATAACATCATAATTTTTAGCACGGACTCTATGTTCGGGGCAAATCTTACATTTAACTACGCAAATGTTATTTTCCCTTTTCAATTCGACATATCCTACTGCAGAATCTCCATAGCTTTCTCTTTCAGCCTGAAATAGGTATTAATAAAAATATATAAATAAACATCTTTCAATCTTTTGATAACCTAACCTAAAAATATTTTGATATTACCGATTATGATTATTAAAATATTTTGTTTTAACTATTTTTAAGACGCACTTGCTGTACAAAGAAGGTAATAAAATGTGTTAGGTATTAATCATTCGTTTAAATATTAAAAGAAAACAAATACTATTTTACTAACCTTCTAGCTTTAACACCACGCTGCTCGGCAGACGTAAACAATTCGTTTTTCGCAAAAAACTCAGCCACCATAAATGAGTCCACCAAAGGTAAGTTATCAGACTGTGCTTTTAAAAATCCTTCAGACATCGTTTAATAATCAAAAATCACTTTCTAACTTAACAAAACGTTTCGCCGCAGCAGAGACAAAACACAAAACCGTAGTACAGAAATGATACGATCGATACCGTTTGCACCTTGTGACGTCACAACCAATGGCATAGCGTTTTCGTGTGACGTCAAATTTAAATGGCCTGAGTGAAATTTTACAAGCAAATTAAGGGATAACGAGAAGTATTTCTTCGAAAAAAACATTATGGGGGGTTATTTATTATGTTTTAAAAGGTTTTTAATTAGTTTCAGGTAAAAATTGAATTACATGCAAGGGGCCTATTACCACATTGGACAAAATAATCCAATTAAACGTCTTGGGAGAAAATCAACTTTAAATTTAGAACAAGAACTTCATTTGGTGGCAAGGATTCATAAATTAGCAGAAATTGGTGTACCAGTTACAAGTCGTTAGAAAAAGTGTATTTTCTTATGCAAAAACCCTTAACATATTGACAAGATTTTCTGAAGAATCCCAAACAGCAGGTAGAAAATGGCTTAGACTATTTTTTAAAAGACATCCTGATGTAGTCAGACGTAAAGCGCAACAAATGAATCCAACAAGGGCTCAAAAGATGAATCCCGTTGTTGTGAATGATTATTTCACAAAACTGAAAAATGTTATGATTAAACTGAAGTTATTTGATAAACCAGAAAACCTATATAATATGGATGAGAAGGGTTGCAGACTGACCATTCGCAAACAACAAACTGTTTTAGCAAAAAAAGGAGTTAAACGTGTTCATTTAACAGCTCCAGAACATGGTGAAAATGTTACAATCGTAGGATGTGGAAATGCCTTGGGCCAAGCTATTCCACCTTTTATTTTATTCAAGGGCAAAAGACTCAAACCAGAATGGTCAGATAATTTGCCTCCTGGTTCAAAAGTAACAATAGGTTCGTTCCAACCTCGCGAAGAACCATTCTAGAACGGCACTGCGCAAGTACATATAGATAGTGCCGTTCCAAGCTAATGGTGACCGTAATATTACGGTTTTATTTGCGTTCCAACCATTTTGTGATCGTTCTAGAGCCGCAACGGAACGGTAATTTCGATCGAAAGAAGGAACTGTGAGGACTGACATGCGCTGTTAGTAAATATTTTCTCAGCTGTTCTCAAAGTTTGTTGTTTTAAAGATTGACGTGTTTGTTCGCAACTCGTCTATTATCCGAAATCAAAAATTTTGTTATTAACCATAATAACGAAGAGGTAAAACGTTATAAAAAAGGTAATAACCTCCCTTAAAAATTAATATGCGATTGAATTAACTATTTGTGACTCAGGAAATACCATGGATGGCGAAGGAGACAGCGATTTTTTATCGGAAGAATCCAGTGAGGATGAGGTGGAGTTTCTTTTACACCAACCAAGAATTAAAAATGAGAATTACTTGGGTAATGTACACATTTTATAGTTCTTATTTATTAAAAATAATTTAAAAGTCTTTAAAAAGGGTTTCTTATTCATTTTAGAAGAAGTGGTGGTACAATATTCACAAGAAGTGTTTTGTGAGCACTTAAGAGTATCAACAGCAACAGCCATTAGTATAAGCCAAAGATACGAAAGTAGTTCACAGGTAAGTTTGTTTAGATTGTCAAATTGATTTAGATGTTCACAGCCTATTTAAAAACTAATCAGTTGTTTTACTTGAATATACATATATTAATAATTTCAAACTGTCACAATACTATGGTACAGTGGTGTAAAACTGTAAGAATAACAAAGTTTTTTTATTCTAATTTTATCAGGTTTTGATTTACCTATGGTACATTGGTCACCAAACAGCAAGTTTTAGGGATGTTGGTGATCGTTTTAATGTTACAATAAGTTCCATTCATAGAATTATTTTTCGCCTTACCTACTTTTTGAGTAACTTATCTCCGCATATAATAAAATGGCCAACTGATGATGAAAAAAGGATAATAGAGGAACACTTCAGGACAAATGGCTTTCCAAATGTTATAGGAGCCATAGATGGAACACACATAAAAATAGATAAACCTGAAAATGATCCTGAGTCTTATATCAATCGAAAAGGATATTACTCTATTCAGGTAGGTCAAATTTTTGAAAGTAAAACTCATTTTACAAATTTAATTTATTTATTACATAACTGATTTATTCTGATTGTTTTAGATGCAAACGGTTTGTGACCACAAAAATAAAATATTGGATGTGTTCATTGGCTATCCAGGATCAGTGCACGATAGCAGAGTTTATAGAAATTCCCCCCTAAAAAATACTTTGCAACAAAAGTGTGGAAGACATTTTATTTTGGGTGACAGTGGTTATCCACTAGAAAATTGTTTACTTACTCCATATAAGGATAGGGGTAATTTAAGTAGGATGCAACAAAATTACAATATAAAATTAGCCAAGAATAGATACGTAATTGAGCACTGTTTTGGCATATTAAAACAAAAGTTCCGTCAATTGTATCATATAAAATTAATAAAAATTAGAACAATTGTTCACCTTATTAGAGCGGCATGTGTTCTTCATAACATAGCTCTTGAGGATAATTTTGATGTTGATATTGCGGAACAAAGGCCTAATGAAGAACCTGGGCCTCTTCAGAATGAACTACAAGAATTTGATTATTCTGATGATGAAGCTCAGGAGAAAGCTACTGCTGTTCGGAATAGAGTGGCTAATACTTTGAGACTATGAATTAATAAATTAATATAATAAATACCGAGTTGTATTATTTTGTATTTTCAGATGAAAAATTTATAGACAAGCATACATTCAATCATTTTAAGAAAATTTGTGTTAATTAAATAAAAATGAAAACTGGGTATTATTTAAAAAAAAACATTCCTGTCAGTCTCAATATACAACATACTTATAACATCAAATTGAAAATTGAATAACATAAAATGAAACTCCTTCATAGTCTTAATATTCCAAATATATTAGGTAAATCAAAAAAAGGAAACTAAGTAACATAAAATAAATATTCATACAGTCTTGATATTCAAAATAATTATATTAGTTAAGTACATAAAAAAAAGGAAACTAAGTAACATAAAATAAATATTCATACAGTCTTAATATTCAAAATAATTATATTAGGTAGGTACATGAAAAAAAGAAAAGTAAGTAACATAAAATAAATTTTCCTTGCAGTCTTAATATTCAAAATAATTGTATTAGTTACATCAAAAAAAGAAAACTAATGCCCAGTTGCAAGAACGCTTATTAAAAATGATGAATGATTAACGGCTAATCAATGAAATAATAACTCGTTAATTCTTCAAATCAACCATCATTTACACAATCAAAATGCAACGGATAGGTACTTGCAATGATGAACAATTAATCGACCATTATTTTTTTCGCGAAACCGGGTTCCCATTGATGGTTCATAATTTTTTAATCAACCATCACATGATGAGAGATTTGATTAGCGTTCTTGCAACCGGGCATAAGTAACATAAAATAAATATTGTTTACAGTCTTAATATATAAATCACCATTTTTATCACATTGTTATTATTCATCCAATTCATGGTGACAATTATTGCACCAACTTTTTTTATTTAATATTTCATTTCTTCTTTCAGTTAGAATATTTCTTTTTTCAATTAAATTGTTCCTCCTTTTTATTTCTGCTAACTTTTCTCTGTCAATTTCCAATTTGGCATTGTGATATTCTTTTTTATCCAGTCGGAATTTTTCCAACGTAGATAGCTTTTTTCTTAAATATTGAGATTTAGTTCTCTTTGGTGCTTTGTTTTCTAGCACTTCTTCATCTATAATTTCAGATGTACTATTAGAAACTGAGACAATTGTCTCAGAACCTCTTGAGATGTACTAGGGACTGGGGCTATTGTCTCCGTTCCTAACAGTACTTCTGGGTGAATATATTTTTTTTAAGATCAATTCCATTTCCTGCTGATACTCGAAGAATTTTCGTCCTCTTCCTAAAACAAAGAATAAAGTACAATAAGTAAAAAAAGTAATAAGGTAACATAAACAAATATATGAAAACAAATTATTATAAACATTAAAAAAAAGAAACTTGCTAGTCTTATTTTGATCATCAACAAATTTTTTATAATTTCGCTCTAATAATTTCCACCTATTTAGACAATTATTAGGTGTAACGTTTATGCCTATTGTTCACCGGCTATTATGTCCCATAACATCTTTTGATTTTTTATTTCGAATGTACCTACTTTTCTTGAGTATTTGCTATATAAATCTATCAATGCTTTTGCTGTTGTCCATTTATGGTCAGATTGTGTTTTATTATTTGTTCCGAATGGGTTGTTTTTTAATACTATAAATTCGTTCATTTCTAAAATGTACATCATTTTTTAAAACAAATAAAATATTAGTTTAATTTTTAGCCAACTAGATTTTTATATTTTAATTCGATAAATTAAACAAAAAATAATGCAATAACTTACCACTAACAAAGTCCATTATAAAAATATATTTAAAAAAGTGAGGTTACTATTAGATAAACAAAACGGTCGCTAAACGATAATAAAGTACGCCTAAAACCGTTCCAGCCTCTAACAGTTCTGGGACGGTGCAAAGTTTGCGCCTGCGTATAAATAATTCCCTAACGATTCCAAAACGGTTCCAGAACGGTGTTTTATCGTAGGTTGGAACGAACCTTAAGACTCCAAAAGGGAGTATGACTAATGAGTCTTTTATTATGTGGCTCGAGCATTTTCTAAAAATCCAGGGACCAACACTCTATTAATATTCGATGGAGCCAAATCTCATTTAGATGTTTCTATTGTCGACGCAGCAGAGAAGTACGGTGTAACATTGTTTAGCCTACCCAGCAATACCACGCACGAGTTGCTATAACGAAAGATTTTCTCTAACGAAACTCTATCGCCAGAGACCATATACCCAATGAAAACCCACAAACTTCCAATGTTCGTTATAGATGTTAAGACTGTCCCGCAGGCAGTCAGTACTTGCCGTCGACTAGCTTCGAGTCGAAGAAGGGGTGGATCCTTCTAAACTTAAGTTGATAAATTGGGCGCCAGAGAAGTTAAAAACAAGTACTAAAGGTTCCTCAAATTAACCCACAACTCCTCAGTAAGTTAATGATAATGATTCCTCACTAGGAAGGTCATACAGGTATCACAAAATAAAACCAGAAAGTTCCCCTGATTAATGAATAACTTTAATTATTGATTTGTTTGGACCTAAGGTCTCTTTTCAAATTTATGGCATATCTACATATGTCAAGTTTACAAACGTCAAAATTTACAAAACCTGGTACTCGGCTGAAGGCTGATGAACCAGGGCACACAAAAGGCTGAAGGCCGTAGAAGTTAATTTCACCCAATTAAACAGAACGAAAAAAATGAAAGAATATTACATAAATAACATTAACCAGACAATACTCAGGTATACTCAACCCTACGTCAAGTACTGTTCTAAGTCTAACCCAATCTCTCGAGTACTAACACCGGTGTGTCATCCCAAGGTATCGTAGAGATGGTTAGCTTACTTGAAGTATGGAGAATATCCAAGAACCATAGTTAACAGATCAAGCTTAAAACCAAGTCTACCCCCCCTTACTGTTAAAAAAAAATGTATGAGATACCTAATCAAATTACAAACAAAAGTTAAGTTTACTGAAATTACAGGTGATCAAGAATTATAAGCAATACCAGCTACAGCCTACTGGTTGTAGTTATTGTACCCAACAGACAAAATTGCGCAATCGATATTACAATTTTACAAATTCAATTAAAATAGAAAACCATATAGGTATGTTAATAAAATGGAACCAATGGTACGTACCAGTGGCTGTCCAAATAGGAGCAACCCACAAAATGTATATAGTATATATATATATAGGTAAACCTTAGTAGGTACTAAAATTCTAAAGTTACGAAAAGTTTATCAAATTTCTAAAAGACTGAAAATTACTACTTATATTTAAAAATGTTTGTATCATAAAAACTCAATTGTACTTCACCAGATGGTGAATAAATGGTGGGCTTCACGCCTTCACGGAGACTTGATATCTAGTAGGAGGCTCCCACGACACTGTCCAAGCTCCTATTCCTGTCCCGTAGGTACACAGCAAACTGATACCAGGATCACTAGAATTGACATCCGACTTCTAATCCACTATTTTGAGCCAAATACAAAAACCCTAGAACGAAATCATCATTAATCCACTACTCAGCAACAGTGTTCCCTAACCCCAGCTGACTTATATGCCCCCACCCTGTTTACTTATTTGCAGTAACTCCTTCTAACAATTGAGAAACCTTATAACGATTTACATATTTTCTCTACCTAAAACCATATCTAAAAGTAAAATTGTTTCCCTATGTCATGACACAACTAGGATTCTCTGATATAATATCTACTTATAAAATATGATTAAATGTGTATTTACCCAGGTAGGTTCTCCTGAGGTTCTTCAAAAGGGACGTCCGAATATCCTCCACGTGGTCAAACCAAATCCACAAATCAGGGGAGAGAAGAAAAGAAAATGTTTGATCTTGCCCACACTACAAAGAAAACGGGGTTCACGTGTTAATCACAAAAATCCTTTTCATTAAGAGTCATGAACCAAACAACGAATAAAACAAGTACTTACATCGGCAAGTGAGCTCCTAAAACCAAGTCTTCCTTGGCAGTTTCAATTTCTAAATCTCAATCTTAAATCCGACAGAATCGGGTGAAATCCTGGTCATCGGGCCAACTCAACAGCTTAACATCCACAATAATATTCCCAGAACCCAGTATTTCCAATATTTTCCACAACGGGCCGCTAAATCCAACACATGTTGCACAAATTCAATGTGGCCCCGAGGGGTTTTATATCTCACAGATAAAATAAGTACTGCCTAGGAAGACGAACAAGAAGGAACTGACTGTCACGTCACAGCTATGATTTCTCCAGCCCTGTCATTCAACACTCGAAAACTAAAATTCCCTGAGGGCGATTTTTCGCGTCGCATAGAGTAGGGTACGGTGCAGAGCGGAACTGCGAATACTATTCGTAATGAACTATTGATTTCTATGGCATCTAAGAAATAAATGATTTACGGAGAATTTTTACCGTTACATTGCAACCAATGGACAAATCCGTTTTTAAAAGTTTTGAGACCTTTTGGGATCAAGAAATATTAAATTTTTTGTTAACGAACCCTGGAAAAGCCATAACAAAAATGAGATTTGGCGATATTTTTAGAACAGTCTGGTTGAAATCCATGACACCAGCCAATATTACATCTGGATTTAGAGCTACCGGTATATTCCCTTTCAATCCAGATGTAATACCCGAATCTGCATTTGCACCTAGCCTGATCACTTACATAGAAGAAAACAAAGAAAATGGGAATAGTGTTAATGCACCATCTACATCAACAACTCAAAAATCTCCGAATAATAAAGATCAACTTAACAATAAGTTACCGACATCTGAACTTGGAAAGTCCCAATCTCCTAACATACAACCATCAACATCAGGAGTCACAGACTTTAAGTCCACTAAGAGTCAACGAAAGAAGAAAGTACTTAAACTAAAAAATCAAAAACAGATTGAACATTTCTCCTCTGATGACTCTTTGGATTCAGAATATAGTGTTCATGACGATTCATGTGAAGATGAGTTATTTTCTGCAAGCAGTTATGAAGATTCCTTGAAAGAGTCGTTAATTGAAAAGCCACCCGTTACTACATCTACTCCTAGTATTCCCCATTTTCTGGAAACTCCGAAAAACCAAAGTGAAGCTATCTAGAGTATTCCTAACACTCCAGAACTTCCCAACAACCAAAGTCAAACTACTTCCAGTCTTCCCGATATTCCGGAAGATCTTGAAAACCAACGTCAAGAAAATTCCTTTAAAAAGGTGGGATTGCTTATTACTCCTGAAGTAAAAACAATCGCTTCCAAACGCAAACCAGCCATCAATAGTAAAGCAAAAGAAGTAACAAGAAATCTATTTCTTTCCTATTCAGCATCTCCTTCCAAAAAAATGAAATTTAACGAGACAAAAGGAATTACACCTGTTTCATCAAAAGCACGTGGAACTTCCAAGAAATGTCCTCCTCCTGACGCAAAATCATCTCCCGAATCATGGTATTGTTATTTATGCAAGGAAAATCGGTTAGCAGATATGAGGTTGTGTGTTGTCTGCAAAGTTTATGTCCATGAAGAATGTGTGGGCCTGTCCAAACAAGATAAAGAGTTATTTAAGTGTCCAAATTGTGCTTAGAGTAATATCAAACTTAAAACCCTTCGAGGGCCTCAATGCGATGGGTTTTGAGGTTTCATATTACTCTAATTAGTTAGTAAGTTTTTTTTGTTACCTATAAACAAAAAATAAAGTTAATATTTTTTAGCATTGATTTTTTTTTGTAAACTAGCTATTCCTTTTATTGCCAGGTGTATGGCAATATTTTGACCCCGTGTTCCAAATATTGCCAGTTGTGCACTTTTTTTTTAAAAAATAGTAACTTTTTTTAGAATAATTTTTTTTATTATTATGTTTAATATATTGAGATTTATTCATCCTATTTACAGAGCCTTAGAGTTCAATCTGGATATATTACAAATTATTAAACCAAAAGGTGGCAATAATTGGCTCACCTACCTTAGTATGAAATTCAAACTTAAACAAACTTAAACAAATCACCTAGTATAAAATGAAAAATCCATTTCTTAAACGGGAATGTTTATGGTTTTTATGTGTTATCTTGAATTTTTGTCATGTAATATTAAAATTGTTCAAAAGCACTAGAAACTTCACTTATAATGTATCCAAAGGTAGAATCTAAAATAAAAATACTGTTAATACGGGTTTTTTAATTTGTGACACCTGTGAAACTATCTGTAATCTAGTGTGGAACGGTGTCAACTCACTTAGAGATCCAACAAGGCAAAACCCACATGGAAAAAGCAGAAATACAATCTGAAGTACATGTCAATGTGACGTTACCTGTAGGTGATACGTATAACAAAAATATTGAACAAAACCTAACTTCTTCCATCAATCCATCACAAACAGTAACTATGGATCAGCTTGCACAATCCGCCTTAATTAAAACTCCAATTTCTAGGCTCGAGGAACCTACTAGATCCCAATAAACCTCTTCACCCCTGCCACCTGGCAAACGACACCATTCTTCCTCACCAGATATGGTAAAAGGCGATAAAACTAGAACTTTTGAAATTACCAAGAAAACTTTAAGTTTAAGACTAAGAAATCTATGGCAGCCATTAAAATACAATTGTCACTTGTGTGGAAGAAATCATCTCATCCTAAAATCCTCCATACATTTTAAACTTCACCGAACTTTGTGACTTCATTTCTAATGCTATTGGTTCAAAATGTCCAGAGAGTATAGCTCGAAATTACACAAATGACTTTACCAATTCAAAAATATTGTTAAGCGTAGTTCACAGAAACATTTCAGATGGAGGAATGAAAAGTAACATGACCAGAATTAAAAATAAAATAAGTATAAATGCAGATATTTGAATTACTGAGGACGAAAGTGACTCCTCCTACACTCAAGAAGATCACTAAATTCATAGTACAGTGGAATTTAAATGGCTTCTACAGCCATATCGAAAATTTAAAGTTGCTTATAAATAAAGAATCACCATGAATCATAAACCTTCAACAAACTCGCTTAACAAAAAATCAACAAAATATTCTCAAAAACTATTAAGGATTTATCAAAAATCAAACAGACCAACAAATAGCTAGTGGAGGAGTTGCTATATTCGTGAAATCTAACATAGAGGCCACTCACATCCCAAAAAGAACAAATCTGGAAGCTATAGCCGTCTCTATCGTATATCATACTAGGATAAATATTTATAATGTATATCTGCCCCATCCTGATCAAGAAAGTCTCGCGGAATTACAAAAACTTATCCAACAAATACCATCTCCTAAGCTTATTTCGGGAGAATCCAACAAGTACGGAAAACTTCTACAAGACATTAATAATGACTCTAATTTAGTAGTACTTAATACTAGATCACCAACGCGGTTTAATTCTAATAACGGGACAACTTCAGCAATAGACCTGTCAATAAGCGACCCAGGATTAGCACCTTCCTTTCCTGGGAAGCTTCATTCGATTTGTACGATTCTGACCACTTCCCAATCGCGATTAATCGTGGTAAGCCACTTAGATTATGTACGGGCAGTATCAAATCCAGTTCTTACATGGAAATTTAAAACAGCTGAGTGGGAACAGTTTGCGGACCTAATTGATCACGATATGACACATTTCTGTACACTGGGTAATGTTGACGATATGGTTTCTTCCTTTAACAGCATAATTCTAAAGGCAGCTGAAGCTGCGATAGAAAAGACTAAATTCATTGACAGAAAAACAGTACCATGGTGGAACAAAGAGATTGAAAATTCCTTGAAAGCCACTAAGAATGCATTTAATATTAGCAGGCGACACAAAAGCCAGGAAAACCTAAATAAATTTAAATTACTCCGTGCAAAAACAAGATATTTAATAAAACAATCTAAAAAGGCATCTTGGGTCAATTATGTATTAACAATCACAGCAAATACTCCAGTAAAGAGTATAAGACAGAGAATTAATAAAATCAAAGGCACCAAATCGTTTAACACCATTGACACAATAGTACATGCCAGTGAATACATAACCGACAAACAAAAAATTACGGAGGCTATGTCACAATACTATCAAGAAAACTCTAGCGACTATAGCTATATATCCTTGTTTCTAGAATACAAACGAGAGATGGGAACCAATGATATTACTATTACAAACAACGTTCATCCACTTAATGCTTATTTAAGCCAATTACTTTGGACGAACTCAATGAAAGTTTATCTTCAACAAAAATTACCTCAGCTGGTCCTGACCAAATCCCATCCATTTTTCTTAAAAAACTTCCTTTTTCAGCCAAGTTAATCCTGATTGATTTATACAATCGTATTTTCACAACGCACCAATTTCCTTCTTTATGGTCTCAAGCAATTGTCAACCATTATTGAAGACAAATAAACCAAAAACTGCTATATCGTCATACCGTCCAATATCCTTAACATAAAATGTGTGCAAGGTAATGGCAAGAATTATAAAAAATTGCTGCATATGGTACTTGGGAAAAGAACATCTCATAGCACCAATACAAAGCGGATTTAGATGCAATAGATCTACCAATCATAACATAGTTGCACTAGAAACTGAAATTCATGAGGCATTTATCCAAAATCAAACAGTGGTTGCCATCTTCTTCGACATTGAGAAGGCTTTTGAAATCACTTGGAAATACCATATTATAAAAACTCTACAAGATTGGGGCATAGACGGAAACTTTTCAGCATTAACCAAAAAATTTTTAGACAACAGGTCTATTAATGTCAGAATCAACCATCACTTATCAACCCCAAAATCTATACAAAGCGGAATTCCACAGAGTCGGTTTTAAGTCCTACACTTTTTCTAGTGGCAATAAATAATAGGTATAGCACAAGAACTTCATCTTCCATTAAAAGCAAACCTCTACGCAGACGACTTCGCGATATACATAAGAAGTAAAAATCCCAAATTAGCCAGCGAAATTTTACAACACTTTTTATTTAGGTTAGAAAGTTGGACCAACAGAACAGGACTCACATTTTGAAATGATATAACCAAAGTGGTAATTTTTAACAAACACAACATTGAATATTCAACTCCAGTTAAATGAGTACATTCTGAAAAAAGAAAATCAAATAACCTTTCCGGGAGTAAGATTCGACTCAAAACTCAAATGGAACGTACACATAAACAATTTGATCCAACAATGTCACTCCCGATTAAATCTGTTAAAAGTAATTGTACATCACTCTTGGAGAGCCGATACTACAATACTTTTAAATCTTTACAAAACGCTGATCAGAAGCAAATTGGACTACGGAGCAATATGCTATGATTCTGCCAGCAACTCACTACTTCACAAATTAGATACAATCCAAAGTACTGCACTCTGTATTTCGCACCAGTCCGGTGAGCAGCCTTCAAACTCTAGCAGCTGAACCACCCCTAAAATTTCGAAGAGAAATGCTCTCCTTAAACTACGTTGTAAGGCTACAAACTACTGAAAATAACACTTTGTCTACACTCTTGAAATCCAATAATCAATGTTACTGTTAGGATTTTTCCAAAAATTCGCCGCGATTAGAAATAACTTGTGCAATCGCAACTTATTAACTTTATCTGTGATCCGGTTCTGTGCGCCTACATCTGGCAACCCCGAAAATGCAGTGTAATAACAACCCTTGAACAATACATGTCGACCATGCGACATACCATTTTTTATTGTATTAATTTAAACCAATATTACATGTAAAATAAAAGTTTTTATACAGTCCACCCAGTGTCGAAATTTATTACAAAATAACAAACGGTTACCCATATCAAAATATTTGCCCAAAAAATCTTCCGTTTCATGAAAAAATTAAACGCCAAAACTACAAACTACAGCTCAATCCTAATACTCATACACTCATTACCCCGCCATGGAAACTATCAATCCCTAAAATGGCCTTTTCTCTACAAATGAATCCAAAACATTCCCACTCCCAATCAATTATCAAAACAAAATATCTAGAAACGATAGCGCAATATCAAGGCTATAAGCTTATTTTCACAGATGGATCCAAGACTAACGATGGAGTAGCTGCAGCTGTCTATCATGACCAAAACTCCGTAGCTGTAAAACTTCAAAAAGAATGCAGCATATTTACTGCCGAGCTGCCGAGGAAGCACTAAGAATTTGCAGACATATTGATTCTAATGTACTCATTATTACAGACTCATTAAGTGCTCTACACGGACTGAAACAAATATTTCCCAATCATACCCTCCTGTCAGAAATTAAGGAAGATTTACAGAATCCGCTACTGAGAAACAAAGAAAAAAAATTTCTCTGGGTGCCATCACATGCAAGTATCGAAGGCTATGAGAGAGTGGACCAAATAGCCAATAATTCAATTTTCAATCCAACTATTAATACTTCCCCCTTAATTCCTCCAACAGACATTAAAATTACCATGGACCACAGTTATGACACCTGGCAGGAATTTTGGAACGTAAGCGACTCAAAACTTAATGAAATCAAACCTCGAGTGAGATCTAAGCTACTTCTTCCACGGGGAAGGAAAAACCAAATTGTTATGAACCGCCTCCGTATTGGTCATACATCACTAACGCAACTACACCGTATAACCAAAGAAGAACCACCAATATGTAATTGTAATATACAACTTTCTTCTAGCCATATCTTAACAATCTGTCCACAGTACCATCAAGCCAGAACGATAGCACAATTACCAGAACGAATTGAAGACTGCCTAGTGTTAAAAGTGGACAATGTGATAAACTTTCTCAAGAACACTAGCCTGATTAATAAAATCTAGAAAATACGTTATCCATTTAAATATAGTGTATTTTTTTTGTTTTATATTAAACTCCCGCTAATAACCCCTAGTGGTTGATGCGGCAAATAAAAAAAACAACTATAAGTTTTTTATGATTGGTCAGTTACTATTAAATAGAATTTAAGAATAGGAGGCAGTTTCTTGTTAATATAAAAAAAATTGAATTTGTTTGGAAGGTTGTTGATTTTGAAAACAAAAAAAGAACTGTGGTTCTAGAAAATGTAAAGCTACAAGAAGCACATTATTTCGTTTTAAAATAATAACCTTGTGAGTGGCAAAACTAACCTTTATTATATAATTCCTCAAGAAATTAAGCAGTGTAAGTAGTAAAATGAAAGTTTTTACACGAATTTCACTGAGAGATCTTCGGTAAATTAATTCAAACAAGTCATAAGTGATTTCCAATAAGAAGCACATAGGAAGTTTCCAAATTTGGATCCAAAATTGGCCAAGATTTAAGTTCGCAGCTGGCAGTTCAGGTATAAACCAATCAAAACGAAAGTTATGCACCACGTGAGAAACGTCATTTGTGTTCTGTACTCTTCAGTCTTCCATTTTCTTTGTTTGGTTTGGCTTTGGTTGAAGTATTTGTTTGTTTTGGTGTGTTCACGGATTGTTTTTTCAAGTTTTATTGTTTTTTTACTTTTTTTACTGAAAAGATGTCGGTCATTGATGGAGCTACAACTGTTATAACAGGTCTGATCATAGATTGTATACAAAATTATGAATTTTTGTATTATTTACAAAATAAAAATTATAAAAACAATATGAAAGAGCAGGCCTGGACAGAAATTTCAGCTGTTCTTGAAGTAGATGGTAAGTTATTTGTACTATTGGGGCATATAAAAATTGTGAATTTTTAACAGCTGAAAAATGCAAAAAATCATGGAAGTCCCTAAGAGACAAATATACCAGGGAGAAAATGGAAAGTTCGAAATCAGGTTCGGCAGCACCCGAATCAACCTGGGAATATTTTGAAAAAATGAGGTTTTATGTGGGAAATATACAAAACCCAGGAAGTGAGTTGAAATTTTATTTGTTATTTTGTGTTCAAATTTTGTGTACCAATTCTTTTTACAGAACCTACACATCAGGACCATCTAGTGTGGAAAGTAGACCCTCATCGTCTTGCTCGGCTTGGTCAACCTATGAGCAGATTGTTATTTCTGAACTGATGGTTGACGATGTGCAGGATACCCAGCTTACCCTAGTAGAAAACATCGAAGATGTAGAACCTGGCCCAGGTCCTAAGACACCCTCAGCTATCCCAAGTACCCCAAAAGTCAGCAAATGTAAGTAGACAATGTATGTTTTATCTGTAGAGGTTATAGTTTGGCCAAAAAATGTTTAACTTTTCTTTGGATTCTAGTTGGTCCCGTTCCACCAGTTAAAAATCTTTAAAAATATTTTATAACATTATTATCCTGCTAACATTTTTTTGTTTTATATTTTAGCATCCTCTAAAAGAAAAAATGATGCTGCTGAAGATGAATTTATTGTTGTGGCAAAAGAAATTGTGAGTGGTCTGAGCGACTTCAAAAAACACAAAAGCAATGCAAACAGAACTCTTGCAGAGTACATTTTTTCAGAGTTGGAAGAAATGCCACAAGAAGCAAAATTGAAAAGGAAGGAATTTTTAAATGTAATGTCAAATAATTAATTTCTTTTATTTTTAATAAATAAAAAAGACTTTTCAATATTAGTTTTTATTCTGTCATCATTACAATGTAAGTGTCTTATGTTAATGTATCATCTGCCAATATATCGTAAGTGACAATAATCATTGTTCTATCCAAAACCTATTTTTAATTTATCGTATGTGTAAAAATATTTTTTAACGTCGACAGAAATATCGTAACCAGCAGCACTTTTCACTGTGACGCCTTCCAAAATAGCGTAACTGACATCACGAGATGTGGCTTACGTTACTAGTAATTGTTATTTACGTTAGTTTGACGTGAGAGTTTGTGGCAGTACAGTTGTAACGTAAGTCATTTTTTCGTCTTTATTAAATAAAATTGGGCTTTATTATTAATTTATTACTGTTTTCACTACTCAATTGAATCATACCAATGATAAATAACCACTTCTCAGCCATAGCTTGTTCGTTTTACCTTTCTTAGACAAGTTCAGTACCTATATTATTCTAACCTAAAACTCATTCAAAGCTGGTATGGTGTTTGTAAATTTTAACGCGGGACTTTTGATTCTAAATGTAATATTATGAATGTTTGCCCATTTTGATTGTTCTCTAACTCAAGACTATTATACTAAATATAACTTCAGGAAGAGTGAATTTGAATAAAAAAACTAAGTTATTATTTTAGGTAAAATGTCTTCCCGTTCTATCAAAATTTTACAAGCCGCACTTAAAAAGTCAACAGTTCAAACGTCTTGTGATGATTCTTCAGTAAAATACAATTTGATTTATGTTATAACAATTAATAGTAATGATACGGTTTCGCATGAGCAGTTAAATGAAGAATTTTTCAGCAAAGATGATATTATCAATATGCCTTTTGATATGGTTGAATCCGTCCCTACTTTCAGTTCTGAAAACGTCGAGTTGGAAAATTTAACTGAAATTGATACTGTAAATCTTCAAGCAATTCATATTCCAAAACTTGCAGATTATGACAGCTCTTCTGAAGAAGATTTACCGGTAAGAACATCTTCGGTTTCCTCAAAGAGCAAAGTCTTGTTCACAAGATTCAAGTCAGATCTATCGTTTTTTGAAAATCCCAGCGATGAGAGTCAAAAAAACAGTGATGATCCAAGTGATATTGAAGACGAGATCGTAGGAGACAGTGGCCTAAGAAAAAGGAAAAAACCAAACCATAAGGCTGTGACAAAATACCTAAATGTGTTAGGTAAAAATAAAGCTGTACAAAGTATTGCTTGTAAAGCAAGGTGTCAAAATAAATGTGCAGAACACTTCACACAAGTCGACAGGCAAAACATACACGAATTTTACTGGGGATTGGGTAGCTATGAGCGGCAACGTAACTGGTTACTTTCTTGTGTTCAGTCTGTGCCCATACGAAGAAGAATACAAAATGCATCAGAAAGCAGAAGACAAAATTCGTTTAAATATTTTATTTCATGGAATGATATTTCTTTTGAGGTATGTCAACAGTTTTTATTGAAAACTTTAAATATATCACAAATGACTTTAAGATATTCAGTATCAAATGCCATAGAGAAATCTGCTAAGCCAGATTGCAGAGGAAGGCACGTACCTCATAACAAAACAACTGATTCAGTTAAAGAGTTAATTCACAACTTTATCAAAAAGCTACCGGCTGTTTTGTCCCATTATTGCCGGAACAAAACCGCCCGCAAATATATTCCAAGTGAACTAAGAAACGTAAGTTTTCTGTACAGAATATTCTTAAAGGATTTGAAAAATGATGGTGCAGATGGAATAAAAGTGTCGTTGAAGGTCTTCAGAGAAATATTCTCGAAAGACTTTAATTTGGGATTTCATCAACCAAAAAAAGATAAATGCCGGATATGTGAAGGACGAAAAGATATAGATTTCCAAGATACAGAGACCACTAAGGAAGTATTCGACAAGCATTTAGAAATGAAAGAACAAAGCAAACAGTTATTTTTATCAGATCAGAAAAAACAACTTTCAGACGATTCCTACATTTGTGCCAGTTTTGATCTTCAGAAGGTCCTTAACACCCTGCATGGAGATAATATTTTATTATATTACTCTAGAAAATACTCTTTTTATAATGAAACCGTTTATGAGAGCAATACCAGGAATGGAACTTGTTTTATTTGGGGCGAGTCGGATGGTGATAGAGGATGTAGTGAAATATGTTCAGTTATATTTAAATATTTAACATCAGTTGATTTAAGAAGTACTATTCAAAATGTTATTCTGTATTGCGATAGCTGTTCTGGACAAAACCGGAATAGGGCCATGTTTTCGATGCTCCAAAAATTTTTGACACTGTCGAAGTGTATTGAAACAATTAAAATTGTTTTCTTACTACCGGGACATACTTATATGCCCGTGGACTCGGTCCACGCTACAATTGAGAGATACGTTTTACAGATTTCCAGAACTGGAAGAGGTACGGCGATGAATTTATTCCATCAAACACAAAAACATCTGATGGTCAAACTTTTAAAATTAATCAAGTCAAGCAGGCTTTTTTTTCAAAAGGAAAATCACATTTCCAAGTTAGTTATACCTATGAGGATGATACAGTTATGAACGTAATGCAGTCTAAAAACCGAGGTAGTCTAATAATTTTTAACTGTTAGTCAAATCAGTTTTATTCGATATTTCCAGGTCATAGAACACAAAAACAAAAAAAAGATCTAGAGTTTGACGTCCTATCGGAAAAAATTTATCGTCATAAGTTGCCCATTTCCACACCAAAGAAAATAGATTTAGAAAACTTATGTAAGCAAAATATAATACCTACGAGATATCATGAAGAATACTTTAGTCTCCAGTGCAAATCTTCTGTAAGAGATGAATTGGCCGAAACTGACGAGGACGATGCTTCCGATAAAGAATAACCTATTTTTATTGAAATAAAGTTTATAGTGATATAAAACTTTTTAAATCTTTTCAGTTTAAATAAAATGGAAATTATTAAGGAAATACTTCATCAATCTCATCTTTTATTAATAATCCTTTTATATTTCACAAGGTGCTATAATACTAATAGTGATCACCAAAATATTGTAAGTGCAAAGTACTTACAACCAAAGTATTGTAACTATGAAGCTTACGATATTTTACATTACAACAACGATGCTACAAAAGTATCGTAAGTGTAAAATGAGCAGGAATTCTTATGTTTACGATGAAATGGTTGTTATTTTTGTTAAAAACAAGTGCCATAATAGTTATAAATTATTGTTTCGTCTTGATACTTCAAAAATCCTTGCTAGGACAAAAATCTAGTCCTCCTCAACATTTTCACTTTTGTGGCTTACGATATTTTGACAAAAACGTATCGATATATATGCTCAAAACTAACACTCAAATATTCATTTGCTAACTTGAAAAAAGTAAAAATAGTACTTTTTGGCTACGAATATGAAAAAATTGAACTAGATGCCAGTAATAAACAAAATGATATTGTAGATTGGTACGTGGAGCGGGTTGGGCAAGTGATGTAGATTGTAAGTCTACAACTGGTTATGCTATTAGATTATTTGGGAATCCAATATTTTGGAAATCAAAAAAACAGGGAAATGTTATGAAATGTTCTACTTTTGCAGAATTCGTAGCATTATCAGAAGCCGTAACTGAGATTAAATTAATTATAGATTAATTGAATACTTTTGGTGTAGAACTCAAGCATCCAGTTAAAATATTTGAAGATAATACAGGAGCATTAAAAAATTGCTAGATATGGTAACTTTACAAAAACTTCAAAGTACATTATCATTTTATTAATCAGAGCTATATGGAAAAAAATTATATATATAATTAAAGTAGATTCAAATGATAATGTAGCAGATATTTTTACTAAGTCTTTAAGTCAACAGAAATTTGTAAAATTTCATGAAATGTTAAAGAGTAGGTGTTAAGTTAAGGATATGTATGAAACTAAGAGTGTAATATAGATTATTATATTACAACTAGTATTTTGGAAATCAAGTTGTATTGTGTTATTGAGTATATATGGTGATTTTCAGAACACGCCATCTGGCAACTAAAATACCAAAAGTATTTTCAATGGTCTGCCTGGCCCTGGACAGACGATAGTTAAAAATTCTCTGGGTGAAACTTTCTACCTCCATACGGTCTTATAATTTATTCTTTAAGCGGGAAGGCTTCATCAGCCACAAAAAAGTGGAGCATTTTGATATCGGAATTGGGTAAATTTTTTAGAGATAGAATATCTAAATTAGCATCATCTAAACTTTGACGAAAAATCCTATTTTTAAATATCCCTCCATCACTCTGAGATCCATATGCCCCAATATCGACCAACGTAAATCGATATTGATTGCCACAGACACCTAAGAGTACAATCCTGAAGTTTTTCTTATGATTAAAAAATAAAGAGCCACTTTTTGCAGGTGCTTGTATATTAATATGCTTTCTCATCTATGGCCACAAGACAATTTGGAAAATTCCTTATCTTCAAAAAGCCATCAGCAATTCTGGACCATATATTATTTGTTGATGTCTCTCCCTCCCATGTCTCGTGTATAATTTTTTGGACTGTTGTATGTCCAATTTGGAAGTTCCAAGCAAGAGATTGCATACTTGTTCCTTGTGAAAGATACCTGAAACATTATTATATGTATAGGACTATTAATAGTCCGATCAGTATGGGTAGGTACTTGATTTTTTTCTGAATAATATATTAATTTCATTTTAAACTAAGCAGTTACTGTAGTGTAATAACAAGCCGTTGCTCTGGAGATATCCCATCAGATCGAGGTTGTTTTTGAATAAGCGGTCTTACTTTTCCCAAAAGCTTATCAAATACAGAAACCGTAATTCGTGTGTATTTAAAAAACTGTGCTGAATCTAGGGCTTTCATTTGTTTGTAATAAACAAAGCCACCAGTTTTTTGTCTGTTTTTGTTTATGGGTCTTGTTTTATACCTCCGCCTTTGTCTCTTCTTTTTCTGTTTTTTCTTAAAAGCAGCATATAATAAACATGTTGCAGCAAATACACTTGAAATCAAATAAATATTTTCATCCATCTTTATTTTTTACACAACAAAATATAAATAAAATCAGCTGAGATCTATCAAAATTGTCAAAATAATTTTCAACCAATCAAATCCCTAGCTGCCAACTGAAAGTTAGTTAACCGAGACGCAAAGCGTCGAGGTTAGCTATGATCTCGAGACAGAAATGAATCTTCTTACCGAGGTTTGTATACTATTTTATTTACAACCATCATATTTCGATCAAAATTAATAAATCTCTGTTTCGTTCTGAACATTCCTAAAATATTACATTTAACGACAAATTACCAAGAACGCGGTTTTCTCAGAATAATCAAGAAGATATATTGTTACCGTGACTACGGGGTATACAATTGTCACCAATATGAGTAAATGTCAGATAAAGTCAATAAATGTCAGATTAATATCAATAAGTAGTTTGTTGTATTTTAGTTCATTGTTGTTTTTTATTGTTTGCCATTAAATAGGAATTATAAAATTTGTAGAAAAATATATTATTTTTTTAAATATAAAAACTATTTATCTAGAATAGATGAAATGAGGGCGGGAAGTAGAGGTGTGTAATGTGACAATTCCCAACCTTCAATGTCGTTAGTAATGACAGCATTACATAATATATGGTTGTAAATAAAGTATATTTTTGTAAAGTATAACATGATTGAACATAAATATGTATAAAGTTTAACACATATTAGGAATAGAAAATGAAATGTAGTTTTAAAAGTAAAGTTTTTTTATGGGTATAAAATATATGTAAAGGCCATCAGATAAATTGTAAGAGGTGGGATGAAAGGTAATATGGATTTAAAAGTAGAAAGAAAGTATTAAAACCTTATGATAACATAATTATAGTACTTTAAAATTTCAAAAATTGGTAAAATAGGTGACAGTAAGAAATCATTTGACAAGTCAAAAAATTTATTGATATGATATAAAATTTTTGAAAGCTTATGAAAAGAAACTTCAATTTTGAGAGGTGAGAAAAAATTGACGGAAGAAAGGATCAACAATTTAAAAATTTGGAGAAGAGAAATCGAATTGAATTTAAAAACTAAAAATAATATAAATTGTAAAGAAAGAAGTAACATTTAATGGTGGAGGAAAGTATTTGAGAATTTTAGTTCAAAAAAGGGTATAATTGAAACAGAAAAACAGTAATATATCAAAATTAAAATAATACATACAGAACATAAAGACCAGATTTTTGATGACCCGAAGAGAACGTTTAGTGGAACTTGTCCATTATAAATATTCAATATAAATAACTGACAAGAAAAATCTGTAAGCAGATCAGCAGACATTGGTACCCTGCTATGGCAAAATGATGTATTCGCAAAAATGCCAATATCTTCTTTTTACGATAGCCTTACATAACTTTGAAAGATCTATCGATAGCTCTTACTGCCAAAGCCATATCTTTTGTGGTTCCAAGGCTACATCCTCGGCAAAACAGTGTATTATCACATATTTAAATAATTCTCAATGGTAAAAGAACGTATGTGACATATTTCAACATACTTCACATAGGTAAAGCAAGCTATTGTATAATACAGTTGCATGACTGTCTATTTGTACAATTCAAAACAATGGTAAAGCGATGTATTGTTGAATACACTTTTTCACCAATGGATAGAACATGTTTTGTGATATGTAAATCAACGCGTATTGGATAAGTCCATCGTTTTACCTCAGTATGACTTTCGATTTTTCGTAATGTGGTTGTGATTTCTTGAGTCTGTCTTACTTTGCAATCAAGTCATGTCATCAAGAGTTGCAAGGATTATGGAAATGGTAAAAAACAGCGAAAATGAGGTAAGTGATTAAATATTATAATTAAATTCTGGTGTATTTATTCTAATATTAAGCAAATAAATATTCTGATTTGAGGTTAGGTATCGAACATAATTACACAAAGTGCAGTGTCTTCAAATGTTTATTCTGCATTAAAATATATTCGGGTATATATTATATTTATTCTCAATTATTCGTTTTCCACTCACAAGTACGTACTAAATCACATTCCAAGTGCCTTACATATTCTCACGTATCGGTATTACCTATACCTATCGCTCGATATCAGAAAACATGTTTTCCCACTTCCGTCGGTTTGTCTCTGTGATTCTGTCGACTTGTTTAACGGTTTCAGTTATTGATTTAAAATTTGATTGACATAGTTTTTGAAAAGGGAAAGCGACCTTCTAAGTACCTACTTGATATTTAGAAAAAAATAGATTCGGATAAATTGAAAGTATGAACAGAAATGTTGTTTACTTATTGAAGTTATACATGTTTTCATCCGAATACAATATTATCTATCATCATACACATTCTCCCAAAAATAACATCAAAATATTGTGTCTCAGAAAATGAAAGGAATGTTCGGGGTAGATTCCGATACCGACTTTTTTCAAATAATATTATAAACCATAATATTATTATGATTTTTAAAGTATATATTTGCTTTAGGAAAACGTGGCAGAAAGTAATGGAGAGATTCTATTTGATCCCGATGATTGTGACGATGATCTGGCAGATCCGGATTATATTGAAAAAAAATTAAAAAATTGAAAAAGTAAGTAGGTAGAATGAATATATGCGAAATGGTAATAACCTCGGTAATAACTGTGCAGTATTATGAATGGCGTGAGTTTTATTGTTGCAAATTCATCCAAATTTATTTTCTTGAAGCTGAGTATTGTGAGGTATTGATTTTTGTTTTAGATTGGCTAGAAAAGATAGCCCAGATAGTGGTGAAGAGGAAATTGAACAAGTAGTAGACGAAATAAGTGATAGTTACCAAGAAAAGTCCAAGGCAAAGGAAGAGCTAACATTAAAAACATCAAACATACAAGAAGAGGAAAGAGTAATCGAACAAGATACAATAAAAAGAGAAGAAGCAGAACAAATAGTGGATCCAAATGGCAACTCCCACATGGAAGTAAACAAATGCGAAAATAACGAAAGCATGAAGAAAAAAAGATGCAGAACATTAACTGAGCGCCTAGAAAATGAAAGACGGAAACATCCCCTGATTGATATAGGAGAGTGTTGTTCGAAAAAATGTTATTCTGAAATTGATAATGTCCAGAGACAACAAATACATGACCATTTTTGGGAAGTAAGTTACGATTGTCGAAGAATCTGGATCAACAATCATGTTTCTGAAATGATTGCCAAAAGAAAAGTGCAGGATACCAGAAGAACCTATACAAGAACCTACAAACTGCCTGTATTTAAAGAATGTGGAAAAGTAAATTTTCCAGTCTGTCAGCAGTTCTTAAAAATAAAATCATAACAATATATATAATGTGGATGAGACGGGCGTTACCACAGTGCAGAAACCCAATAGAGTTATTACGAAAAGAGGAATAAAACAGGTTGGATCTGTAACTTATGCCGAAAGAGGGACGCTTGTTACTATCACTGTGGCAGTAAATCCTATTGGTAATTCTATTCCACCCATGATTGTGTTCCCAAGGCTCATATATCAAGATCATTTTTCGAGGGATTGCCCAACGGGGAGAATTGGAGCCGGAAATTCAAATGCATGGATGCAGGAAGCGGAGTTTCTAATTTATCTTCAAAATTTTCAAAAATATACATCCTCAAACGATCATTAAGTTCTTTTACTACTACATAATCATTCTCCACACATTTCTATCCAGGCCCTGGATTATTGTAAAGAAAATGGGATTATAGTATTATCTTTTCCCCTACATTGCTCCCATAAACTACCGTTCAGTTTATGAACCCCTAAAGAAAGCTGTCTCTTCTGCATGTGAGCCATGGATGCGTAGTCATGTTCATCATATTCCAGGAATTATAAGGGACGCCTTACCCTTCGCTGTGACTCAAACAAATATCCAGTCAGGATTCAGGTGCACTTGAATTTTTCCTTTGAATAGAAATATATTCACTGACCTAGATTATTCTCCATCATATGTAACCGATCGACCCCTGCAACAAATAGCAGACAATTCAGAAACCCCTAATGAAGAACTTAACAGCACTGTGAATGAATTGTTAAAAACTACCGTGGATGCTGCTCCATCAGCATCAAGAGACTCCTTAAGACTTCTAGAGAATTTGCCTTTAACTTCGCGTAATATTTCTTATCCAGTAGAAAATGTGCAGGCATCTCATGAGGTTCTCAATCAATCTTCCAACCCAGATAAAGTGTTTTCTCCTGAAAGTGTTCGAACCTTTCCAAAAGCAGCTCCAAGAAGGAGAGGAAACAGGAGAAAAACTAGGAAATCTGCTATCTATACCGACACTCCTGAGAAAGAGGCAATACGAGTTGAATATGAGGATAAGGAGAAAAATAGAACCAAGTGAAATTTATCTAGTTCAGAAAAAAAAGCTGTATTAACAAGAAACCAAGAAGACCAAAGCCACTACACTTAAAACCTCATCAAGCTCAGATTCAAGTGAAGATGAAGAATGTTATTGTATGGTGCTTAGAACCATACAGCTCCAGGAAACCCGGTGAACAATGGATTCGTTGCAAACGTTGGTCCCATGAAGAATGCACTAATTCAACTAATACATATTAGGTTTGTCGTAACTGTCATTCAGAATGAATTTTCAATTACTTACAAATAATTCAAATTTTTGGTTTGTGTTCCATTATTTCTCTAGTTTTACTTTTAATTTGTGATTTTTTCTATGTTTGGGAATAGATATTTTATAGTTTATGTCTTTTTATTGTGATTGTTTGTAATTGTAATTCTTATATTTCATATATATCAAAGTGGTAAATTTTACTTATATTTTATAATTATTTATACTTTTTAATGCAACAAATGTAAACAAATTTTGTTTACATGTCTTCAATATGAACATATTTAAAGGTAAATAAAGATATCTATCTATTGCAATACAAATTTCTTTTTCCAATTTTCACTGAAAATAATTAAAAATTCTTATGATAGATTTTTCATTACAGAATTTTATGGAAATAAAATATTGCATCTGAAGGCAGCAGAGGAAGCAACTAATCTAGATTCTGATGATGAGAATGATAGCCAAGGAAAAGACAAAAAAAAGATTCACATAGACGATGAAAGCTCCTAACACCTAAACACCTAAAGCCAATACTTTGGAATATCGTCTTGTGCCTTAAATTCAAAGGACCGTTGTTAATGAATGCATTCAACCTAATTCATCATAGATTTTAGCTAGCCCTAGTAGATAGATAGAATAGAAAGCTATAATGATGAAATCCATGTTACACAATCAAGCAGTTATAATGTTAATTTTAAATACGTAACTTGTTCAGCAGATAACCACACATGTTTTAAGAGTTAAAACAGCAGTTTTCATGAATTTGACAAACTGAAGTAGTTTATATAGTTTTATTACAGGTTGTAATTTGGAAACATTCCAAGTTCAGCTAGCTACCCTAACTCAATTAGTGACTGACCTATCAAAGGGTTTAAACAGAGTTGAGGAGAAGGTTGACTCCATTTTATGACAATTGGGAAAATATGCAACAAATTTTATCTTGTATATCTTTCAGTAATAATTAGTTTTATGAAACTCAATGAGGATTTGAAAGAAAGTGAGAATAGAAAACTATTAGTAAGTATTAAATATTGTATTTACTTTTAATATGTTTTTTGACAATTTTTATTTTCAGATCAGATATTTAGGAGTGATTGGTGGAACGAATATTCAAACTTCAACTACCAATATGTTGAAAAGAATTATGGTACATGAAGTAGCAGAATTATATTCCTTGGCAGGAAAACAACGGAAAATATTTTTTGCAAATTGAAATTTGTAAAATAATATTTCGTAAGTATGCCGCTTGTCCTTCAATTTAGTTAAATATTTTTAATGGTTTTTATTTTCTGTGAAGTCTGTCAAACATTTTTTACTGACTGTACTGAGACGAAATTAAGGGAGGTCATCAACGACTGGTTGAATCAAGCCAAATTTAGAAATGCGAGAAGGTTAGTAGTAGGTACTTCTTTGATTGTTTTTAAATTAAATTCAAATAGGCACATATTGAATGATATTGAAACAAATTGTTGAATTTAAAATAGGTACCCATTATCTTTTTTTTGTTCAATTTTTTCATAAAAGCAAAATTAATACACATTTTTTTATTGTTAACTTATTTCTTTTTCGAAAAAAATAGTCGTTTAATACTGCAACATTCTAAAAATTCATCAGGGAATTTGCTTATTAGATAAATTTGTTAAATGCATAGCGTTTCATATTCGCAACAGTCTACACTACAAATCTACACACATTGCAACCATCTAAATATGCGTCTTTGGTCTGGTGGACAAAGACAATACAAAATAATGCAATGACGAGACTAGGTAATGTGCAAAGACTTGCTTGTCTCAGCATTGCAGGGTGCATGAGAAGCACGCCAACGGTAGCACTAGAGGCTTTATTTGGCCTTCCTCGATTGCACATCATGATAATGGGAGAAGCAAGAATGGAGTTTTTAGGCTGCTAAATAACCTGAGCAGCAAAACAGTTAGATCAGGACACACGCCCATTGAGGACATCGAAAGTGAAGCCATTTTAGATATAAAAACAGACTATATGGCCACTAAACTTCTCCCCAGCCCTAAATATTAGGTAGAGATACCCCACAGAAAGGACTGGCAAGACCCAAGCAGACTGAAGTTTCCCCGAGGAGAGACCTGGTATACAGACGGGTCGAAGACTGGGGAAGGGACCGGAGCAGGGGTGTATAGTGAGATGAGCAACACAAGGTGTTCCTTCTCACTAGGAGTACATGCCTCTGTATTTCAGGCGGAGATTTATGCCATCCTAGAATGTGTCAGAATTAACAAACATAGGACTGACACTCATAGGATAAACATATTAACTGACAGCCAGGCAGCCCTTGCAGCTCTAAATAGCCGCAAGGTAACATCCAGACTAGTAGAAGAATGCCAGAAAGAATTGAATGAACTGGCAGACCACAGTAGAGTAAGACTAGTGTGGGTGCCGGGATATAATGATATTTCTGGTAATGAACAAGCTGATGAACTCGCGAGAAGAGGTTCAGCAACGACATATGTTGGACCAGAACCAGTTCTTGGGACCACAAAGAAGGTAGTCCGAGAACTAATACACTCCGAAGCAGGTACACAGTGAGACCTTCATAGGTGATATATGTCTGAAGAACTACGGGCTGAAGAACTACTGAATGTTAGTAGGAACAAGCATTATATTTAGGCAATTCAAAACCAGACTCAAATGAATATTTAAAGGATTTTGTTGAAGAATCAATATACCTACTTAAGTGAAAATGGTATTTTTCTATAAATGCACTCACATTTCCTTTCAGAATTGAAATGTTAATTTGTCATGCTCCTGCTAAGTCATTTATTTTAAATATTAAGGGCATAATGGATATTACAGTTGCACAAAATGCATATTAGAGGGCGACTATGAAAGTACTTTATATTTTTCTGAAACTAATTTTACTAATTTAGAGCTAAGCTTCAGCCAGAGCATCACATAAGAGCATTGATAGAAGATATACCATATTTTAAAATGATTGACACCGTACCTATAGATTATATGCACTGCATTTCATTAGGTGTAATGATAAGATGACTTTGTCACAAAAATTTTGGTTGGATTTTTGGGAGGCCACCTTTTAAACTAAGAGCTCAAAGGGGTTTTTTATCTCACAACATTTGTACAATTAAAAAATATATACCATGTGAATTTGCCCGAAAGCCTAGATCCATTCTTGAATGTAAGAGGTACAAAGCAACTGAATTTAGGTTATTTTTACTTTATACAGGAATGATAGTTTTACATAAAATCATTTTACCAAAATATTATAACAATTTTTTGTGTGTCAGCTTAGCAACACGAATATTATGTTGCAAAGAGTTTTGTGAAGACCCTTTAATGTTAAATTATGCAGATCTTATGAAAAACTTTGTAATAAACTCAAGAAAAAACTATCGATTAGACTTTGCTACTCACAACGTCCATCACTTGCTGCACATTACTGATTGTGTCAGATTGTATGGTCCACTTGATAACTTTTCAGCCTTTCCATTTGAAAATGTTATGCCTCAGCTGACAAAAAATATACGAAAATCAGCATTTCCAATGCAGCAAGTCATTCGAAGGTTGTCAGAAATTAATGACAATGAAATTATCTCTAGCAGAAAAAGAAAAGAGGAAAGGTTTTTATTTGAACATAATAATGGGCCACTTATGCCAAATTGTAAGTCACCTCAATATAAAGCGTGGCAAAATAAATCTTTTTCTATTAATATCTGTAAAATTGGTGATTCATTTGTCGAGTTAAAAGATGGTACAATATTTCAAATTAAAATGTTTTCTGTATATCAGAATACATTTGTTATTATTGGATATAATTACCCAATTGTTAAACTATTTTTTTTAACCCTTAACTGGTATGGCGGGGTCATTTTAGACCCCAAAAAAAATGGTGATTAAAATTCCAGAAAAAGGAGAACACCTGGCAACGCCGCCGTCCAGCTATTCGTCTGTGGCGTTGAGTACATTACTTGAACGTAGTCGCTGCAGTTGACTTTGTACTTTGTTAAGTGTTATACGTCGATAGGGTCAAAATTGACCCCGCCATACCTTAAAAAGGCCAATTGTCATTGATTTAGTTTTAAATAATTATGACTAATTCAAGTGTCAGAACGAGACCCTTGACAGAACAGGAGTTAGAAGACATAGCTGAACAGATTTATGACAGCGATTTCGACATATCTGATGCAGAGACAATTATTAGTGAGCATGATACTGACTCTGAAGCTGGTGATCAAAGTGACACTGGGAATAATAACGATCAAATCTAAGGTACCGAATCGAGTAGTGAGGATGACAGTAATGAACAGCAAAGTTACTATTACGGGAGAAATAGAAAAAAATGGTCAAAGCAAGCTCCTGCGTCGAGCCGAACTCGTGCAACAAATATCGTGTCACATGTACCAGGACTTGCTGGACCAGCACGAATAAACAAACCTATGACTTCTGCTGAAGCATTCCAACTGTTACTTGATGATAAAATAATTGACCAAATTGTTGAGAGAACCAACGAAAAAATAACCAGTTTGCAAACAAATTATGGAGATAACGCTTTAGGATGCAGTACAATAAACCATGTTGACAAAATTGAAATGTTACCATTTTTTGGTCTTCTGTATTTGGCAGGCGTGTTCAAATCAAACAATGAAGATATAAATTCTCTCTTTGCAACTGATGGTACTGGTCGTGATATATTCCGTTCCGTAATGACAGCAAAAAGGTTTTGTAATGTGTAATGTAATGAGGATACTGGGTGTAGTAGGATAGTAGAAGGGCCTCTGACTAGGTGGTGCTGCTGGTCACTTGGTGGGTCATCCCCCAGGAATAAAACAACTACCTGTTTCACTGGGACATGTTCTATTTAATATTTACTATACATTAACCACTAACACTAATTGACTACTCTTAGATTACTACTTAGAATGAATGATACTGACTGTAATCATCCTTTCATGAATGACCATCATAATGACTTAATAATAATAATGAATCAATAATGAATTAATAATGAATTAATAATGAATTAATAATGAATGCTTAAAATACTATTGTTACCTATATATACAAAGAGTCAAGTTCACTATAAGTAAACATACATGATACTAGATAATGTTTATTTGCTTTGACATTGACTCGTACGTGTAACCTTTATATTTATTATTTATAAAACAATTCGTGGTTTATTGGAATTAGCTGAAGGGAATTTATTCGATAATATTTTAAATAATTAATGACTTAATGTTTAGGCCAAAAGGCATCACACCTTCCCCTTTTACAAAAAGAATAAATTCCGTTGAGCTTCCTTTCCCCCTAATGAAATGAATTTACAATTATCCTAAAAATAAATGGTAGATGGTTATTAAATAATGTCACTAACCTACGATTACATAATATATTCATAAATAAATGAATGTTCATTGCCTTTAAAAATTGTTTACGATCACTTAGTTGTTTATTTATTTTCACTTCAATGTTTTGAACGTTTGTTATAACACTTTTGTTTATTATTCGGAAATGTTTATAAACTCACTCGCACTTCCAATTTTACAATATTTTAATTCATTTTACAATAAGGATGGATTCTGTTTTTGTGTATTTCTTTTATCACACCTGATTCTAATTTAATTTTACAGTTAACATCGCTCACCTCTGTGACTGTAAATGGACCTATATATTGAGATTCGAATTTGGTTCTATTTTCCCTCTTTACTAACACTGAATCCCCTATTTTAAAATCAACTGGATTAGCTACCTTACTATTTTGACTTTGTCTACTCAGTTTATGTTTGGTTAAATATTTCTCTGCTCTCTGATGAGCTACCTGCAGTTTATATTTTAACTCATTCTGATATTCATCAATATTATAGCATGGCTCAATCTCGTTTGTTAGATTCTCGGGTAAGTTAGCACGTCTACCGAACAATAATTCAAATGGCGTATAACCATGATACGAGCTTGGAGTCGTATTATAACAATAAGCAAATAGTTTACACCATTCATCCCAATCATCCTTACTTTCATTTATAAAGTGTCTCACATACTCATTAAGCGTTCTATGTAATTTCTCACAACCTCCTATAGATTGATGATGATATGCTGTTGAGTAATTATGCCTAATATTTAACATTTTAGTTAAAGCGTTGAATATTTCATTTTTATATTCTGTGCCTAAATCTGTCCTAATTTGTTTCATTAGACCGTAATTTGGTATGAAATTTTCAAAAATTCCACGAGCTATCGTGTTCGCTTCTTTGTTTTTAACTGGAATTATTACTGCATATTTCGTTAATTCACATAACATTGTGATGCAATAACGGTTACCATTTTCACTTTGTGGAAAAGGACCGACCGTATCTATATATGTTATATCCCATGGTTTTTCTGCTGTATCCGTTAATACAAATTCTTCCTTGTGATTATTCTTTGCTTTATTGACCTGACACTTGTGACATTGCTTAATATATTTTCTTACATCTTTTTCCATGTTTTTCCATCTAAAATTCGCTCTTAATTTTTTCAATAGCCTGTTATTTCCTACATGACCTCCAAATAAAGGATCATTATGATAAGTTTCTAAAATCTGTTGCTTTTCTTTTTCTTTTTCCACCATCTTAGGTATATCGCAAATACATATTTGTACGTTTTTTAACGTATTGTTTCCTTTTTCCATAAACTCTTTTATAGTGCACTGTGTGAAAATAATATCATTCATATAAATTTTCATCCTTTTTATACCATTATTTACCGCTAGCTTATCAAGCTGAACTAACGTTTGACCTAAATCAAAGTTAACTATATCGGTATTTAATAAGGCTTGGCTAAATCTCATCCTGTTTTTGATCCGTATGTTCATCCTTAACGAAACACGGTTATTTTCAAATTGCAGAATTGGTAATTTATGCGCCTCTAAACTATTCAGTACTTTATATACTGCTGGCTTGCGAATATCTTCCTTTATTTCTGTGGAAACTATTTTATCTTCTCCTATAGGCTGAGCTTTATTATGACGAGTTTTTGACCTCGTTATTGCTAAGATGTGAGCATTGTCAATGTACAAGTCTTTTAATTCATTTATGGATATCCTTGAAATACTGTCCGCATAATTTGAATTTCCTTTCAAATATTGTATTTCGAAGTTGTATTCTTCTAGGTCTAGTCTAATTCTCGTAAGTTTCGAAGTTGGGTCTGTCATCGAAAAAAGATGTGTTAACGGCTTGTGATCCGTTTTCACAATAAAATGTGTAGAACCATATAAATAACACTTAAAATGATTAATTCCCCAATGGATAGCTAACAGTTCTTTCATGATTATAGGTTTATTTAATTCACTTTTCTTAAAACCTCGCGATGCATAAGCTATAGGTAGATCTATACCTTCGTATTCCTGGCTAAGTATTGCAGAACACGCAATATTTGAAGCATCTGTTGTCAATATAAATTTTTTATTGAAATCTGGATATTTCAAAATAGGCGGCTGAATTAATGCCGATTTTAGTATTTGGAATGATTTTTCGCAGTCTTCCGACCACTCGAATTTCACATTTTTCCTAGATAATTTATTGAGAGGTATGCATATTTCAGCGAAATTTGGAATGAAACGTCTGTAATAGTTACAGAATGCTACGAACCTTTTAGATTCTTCTGAATTTTTGGGCACTGGATACTTCTCAATGACTGAATATTTTGCCTTATCGGGTAGAACCCCTTCACTGGACAAATTGTGTCCTAAATACGTTACTTCTCGCCTGAAGAATTGACATTTTTGTGGATTTAATTTAAGGTTGAATTTCCGACATGTGTCAAACACCCTTTCGAGATTACTTAAATGATGATTTTCTGACATCCCTATTACGACTATATCATCCATATAAAGAAATGCTTTTTCTGGAGTTAATCCTGAGAATGCTATGGACATCATTCTTGAAAAACTATTTGGACTTATATTTAAACCAAATGGTAATCTTGTATACTGAAAAGAACCTTTTTCTGTACTAAAAGATGTATATTTCCTTGAAGATTGTTCTAAGGGAATTTGATGAAAACCTGACATAAGATCTATGACTGAAAACCATTTCGACCTCCCTAACTGATCTAAGATCGAATCTATTCTGGGTAATGGAAATTTATCTGTGACTATTTTCTTGTTCAATTGCCTGAAATCTATACAAAGTCTCCAAGACTTCTCTCCATTGATTGCCTTTTTGGGAACAAGTAAAACTGGACTGTTATAATCTGAGATTGAAGATTCAATTATACCTTGTTCTAATAACTTTTGGACCTGATTATTAAGTTCTGAAGATTGAGAATGTGGCGTGCGATAATTTTTAATATATACTGGAGTATCATCTTTTACCAATAGCTTTTGCTCATAAAAATTATTATGCGTTAAAATGTCGTTCTTTAAAGCAAAAATATCTGAAAAATTCTCACAAAGATCTATTAGCTTATCCCTCACGTATTCTGGTACCTCTAAATTTAATGTTTTTCTTAATTCTTTCAACCTATTCTTACTTTCATTCTTCACAGCATATACATGAAATAAATTTAAATCCAATATTTTAATATTGTTTGTATTTATCGACTTGCTTTCATAATTTGTGTTTAAAATTCTGACATAAGGATTAGTTTTTGATATAATAGATCTTGCTATAAATATTCCTGGTAATAGTTCTTGTTGCTCAACAACTTTATCTTGTCTTAAGTTTTTGAAACTTTCTACCAACCGATAGACTTCACATCTAGGCGGTATTGCCAAAGTATCATATTCAGGATTGTCAAGAATTTCTAATGTTACTGTATTCCTAGATTTACAATCTATGTATAATTTTAATTCTGAATAATCTAAAATACAATTATAATTTCTTATGAAATCCCTACCTAGAATTCCATTCGTAGGTATAGGAAATTCTTCCTCTACTACATGAAAACAATGTTGAAATGCTACACCCTTAATAAAAAGAAAAGTTTCTATTGTACCCAAAGTTTTAATTTCTCCCTGAGTTATTCCTTTAATATTTAAGATTTGTGTTGTCTTTATTAAGTGATGTGGAAAATTATCTGAAATTTTTAATAACGATATATCTGCACCTGTATCTAATATAAAAGTATCTATATTATCCGATATGTCAGTTTTAATTTGCACAAAGTTTGAAAGAGTTAAATCAAAGTTATAAATGTAATGATTATTATTATGCAAGTTATTTAAAATTTTGGATTTTTCACCTTTCTTTTTCAAAACCCCAATTCTTTCTGTTCATCTTCCACTCTCGTATCTCCACTCTCACACATTCTTACATTTCTATATTTATTATCATTGTTAAACCTATTGTTAGGCTTGTTTCTATATTCTTCTGGTTTCTCCCTGTAACCAGTAAATCTCCTATTGCCTTGATTGGCGTGAAATTTCCTACTGTTATCGTAGTTATTTTTCCTATGGAAATTATTTTCTCCATTATGATTTACATAAGAGTGTCTTCGCTGAGGAAAATAGGTATTTCGCTGTGGAAAATAGGTATTTCCTGACACAAACTTATTTCTATCTGCCTTATAATGCAGAACACTTCCTGTTGACTGATTGTTTCCCACATTAATGGAAACCAATTTAGTCATCACCTCTTGCGGTGTCGTAAAATTCCCAGCTGCTATAACGGTTTTTATCCGCTCTGATGCTGAGTTGTCGATCAGTGATTTTACTGCTGCTTCTGTTGTATACTTAGTTGCTAAATGTACTGGCATTCCTTCTGCCAAATACGCGGCTTGTAACTGATCTGTTAATTTCTCCATCTCTGAAGCATACTCAACTATATCCTTATTGTTTTGTCTTAATTTGCTTAATTTAGCTCCTACTAAACTAGCACTATCTCCCTTTAGTCCCTTTTTAAGGGTTCCTATAATTTCTACCAACGATTTTTCGGTGGTGATTAGACTCCTGGCCTTTCCAGTTAGCCTAGTTTTCACAAATAGTACAGCATTCTCCTCATGCTCTGCTGCACCAACCTGTAGCAAACTTATAGCATCTACAAAAGATTGCAATTTGCTTATATCCCCATTAAATTCATTTGGTAATATCTTACCAGCTAAATTGAAAAAGTCATTCATACTTAATGCCATTTTCTCCTTTTTATCTTTGCTCATTGCTTCTAATACTATTAAATTATTAATTAAATTATTACGCGTAATTAATTGAGACGGAACTTCATACTGACAATCTAACACTTGAAATGCTTTCTCTACCTTTTCTCTAATTTTGTTAAAATATAAAATACATGTACTCTGCTGATTCTCCTCTAACTTATACCAATTCTTATTTATTAACTTAGAGAAACTATTAAATGAATCACACAACTTATTTATTATATCTATATGACTATCTGAGCTTTTTGGAACCTCCTTTTTTAACACACGCTTACTATTCCTACGTATATCTTCTAAAATTAAATTCAATCTAATCTCAAATTCATCCCACGTTACTGCATTTCCATCACTCGAGGACATTTAAAATTCATTGTCAATAGAAATAAAAATATGAAATATCAATTATTAAAAAAAAATTTAGCCACAAAACAGAATATACCCTTAAAGTTTACAAAAAATATTCTCACCATCCTAAAGATTTAGCGTGCTTTGCTGTAGATTTCTTCTTATCTCCCTCTTCATTTGTCTTCTATGATTCTTATATATAGACCATCCAAATTGTAGTACCAAAACAACCACAATAATGTAGATAAGAATCTTCACCTCCAGATCTGCTTTGAGTTCCTCTTCTTGTACTATAAAATTACTGTTGACCACGCCATTTTCTTGGACCGCTTGTTTCGTTGCTTTACCACCCATTGTTACAGAACTCCAATTGTTTGCAGGATCGCCATGTAATGTGTAATGTAATGAGGATACTGGGTGTAGTAGGATAGTAGAAGGGCCTCTGACTAGGTGGTGCTGCTGGTCACTTGGTGGGTCATCCCCCAGGAATAAAACAACTACCTGTTTCACTGGGACATGTTCTATTTAATATTTACTATACATTAACCACTAACACTAATTGACTACTCTTAGATTACTACTTAGAATGAATGATACTGACTGTAATCATCCTTTCATGAATGACCATCATAATGACTTAATAATAATAATGAATCAATAATGAATTAATAATGAATTAATAATGAATTAATAATGAATGCTTAAAATACTATTGTTACCTATATATACAAAGAGTCAAGTTCACTATAAGTAAACATACATGATACTAGATAATGTTTATTTGCTTTGACATTGACTCGTACGTGTAACCTTTATATTTATTATTTATAAAACAATTCGTGGTTTATTGGAATTAGCTGAAGGGAATTTATTCGATAATATTTTAAATAATTAATGACTTAATGTTTAGGCCAAAAGGCATCACAGTTTAGTTTTTTACTGACATCTTTGAGATTTGACGATCCGCAAACTAGAGACCAGCGTATTGTAAATGGAGACAAGCTGGCAGCAATTTCTGAAATTTTTCACCATTTTGTAAATAACTGTCAAACTAATTATTCGTGTGGAGAATACGTAACAGTGGATGAAATGCTCGTCGGTTTCCGTGGAAAATGTAAATTTAGAATGTATATAAAGAGTAAGCCTGAAAAATACGGACTCAAAATAATGTGCCTGTGTGACGCCCGTACTCATTATCTAATCAATGCCTTTGTTTATACTGGAAAACAAGATGCAGTACCTAATCCAAAAAAGCTATCCATACCAACACTAAATGTTCTTTCCCTCACTGCACCAATAGTAAATTCCAATCGCAATGTAACTGGTGACAACTGGTTTTCTTCACTAGAGCTTGTTGAAGAGCTACGCCGCTGTAAACTTACTTACGTTGGTACTATGCGGAAAAATAAAAGAGATTTGCCAACGGAGTTTTTACCGAATAAACAACGTCCGGTTTATTCATCGATTTTTGGATTTACTAAAGACGTGACCCTGGTGTCCTACGTACCGAAAAAAAACCGATCCGTGTGTCTAGTGTCCAGTTTCCATCATAACAACAAAGTATTGGAGACAGCTAAGAAACTACCGGATATTATAGACTTTTACAACATTACCAAAGTTGGGGTGGATGTACTGGATCAAACTTGTGCCAACTACAAAGTAGGACGGCGTACTAGAAGATGGCCACAAGCTATTTGGTTTCGGATCATGGATGTTGCTGGTGTCAATGGACATGTTTTATATAACGCTGCTAATCCAGAATCTGGGTTGACACGGCAAAAATTCTTGATTGATTTAGGTAAACAGCTAATACACAATCACTTAGTTCGGCGTGCAGTTATGGTAAATATTCCCAGAGAATTGAGAGAACTTATTCGTCGAGTTGGCCACATCCCGGTAGACGACCAAAACCAGGCAAGGCAAAGAGCTCCTAAACGTGGGAGATGTTATATTTGCCCACGTAATGATAATAAACAATCACTTAGATGTAATAAGTGTGAAAAACATATATGCAAAAACCATTGTGTTACATCAAATTTTTGTAGTAGATGTAATTGAGCAGTAGTTATCATGTTCATACTTGTTTGTTGATTTTTTTGTATATAAATAAATATTTCTCATTTGGTTTTTGATCCTTTATTTTAACATTATTTAATAAGAATTTAGTACTTTTTGAAAATACACGTGTGTTTTTTTGTTATTTTTTGAGATTTTTTACTTGGAGTGGTTTTTTAAGTCAACCCCATATATTTCTTTCTAGCAGTAAGTGATATAGAATTTTTCGGTTTATGCAGTGTTATAATCATTAATATAATAGTTTTTTATTATAATTTGCTGAATTTTTTGTTTATTTACACAAAAAAATCCAAAGGTCAAATATGACCCCGCCATACCTTATATGTATTTTTTTCTTGCCATACCAGTTAAGGGTTAAAACCTGTTGAATCAAACAACTTTGGGATTAATTTTATACAGAAAGATAGTGAGTTAAGAATGGACTTTTTAAATTCAATTAAAACAAAAGTCATGATATTATCTTTTGAAGAACGTTTTGTCTGCTTACCTCTTGTACATTTGAATGATTAAGGAATAGAAAATGTTTTATTGTTATGTTCAATGGGCTGCGACTGGTCAGTGAAAATAAATCAACTACCTACCTATTTTATTTATACATTTATTTTTAAGTTTCAACTTATTTAACGAAACGTCAGTCCATGTTCTCCTAGAGTGTCCACACTGGGCTGTACTACGCAGGCGAATCTTCGGAGTCCCTGTTTTGGCCCCTGGAGACACAAGCAGGCATCCATTGAAAAAGGTTGTGGCCTTTATTGAAGGGTTCGGCTTTATGGATGTCTAGGTAGCAGGAGTGGCACAATGGGCCCGCCAGTGGCCTCAGTGCCGGAACCTTGGCTTGAGTTTGTCCAGGACAAGGTTCGCCTGCAAACTTAGTAGTAGTAGTAGTAGTAGTAGTATTTAAGTTTAAGTCATCTTCAGAAAGGTTGTTTTTAAATTTCCATTCTAAAGATGACTTGAAATAAAATAAGTTGAAGCATAAAAAGAAATGTATCAGTAAAATACTTGAAGTATTTTCATTGACTGCAACCCATTAAAAATACCTGAAGGAGAATTTTCAATTCCGTTATTTTGTGTGGCATCACAACTCTTCAATATTAAATATAAGTGTTCTTAATTTAGTACTTACATGAATATAATATTATGATGAACAACTAATGTTATTTTATGTCTAAGAAAATGACTTGGAATGTAGTCATTTTTACAAAGGAAGATAAAGTAGAAGCTGTTCCAAAAAATTGGTGCATCCCAGCTTCTTCGGAATGTTTTTGGCCACCTCATTCTTCCAAAACAGGCAAGATTGCTAAGTTAATTGAAACTAAAGCAGATCCACAAACCAATTGGAAAGTTTATCCTGTAAAACTTCTTGGTACATATATTAAACTCATTTGGTCAATGGATTCTTCAGATTTTTGACTATTCTTAAACTTTTAGATGATTTTAATGTTGCACAACAGGATAGCTCGAAAGGCATTGATTTCTTCTGACATATCTTCCATGAATGAAGAAGCTATTTTGAAAAAAAAAAGAAAGAGAAAAGAAGATAGAAAGTATTACAGCGATCCAGAATCCTCATCGGGAGACTCAGACGATAATATTTATCCCGCAAAGAGTGTTTTACAATGTAAGTCCTCAGACAAAATCTTTTTCAAGTTATTAGGTAATATTTTTTGGAATGTTTTATGATACATAGAAACTCAATTTTAGCAATGTTTATACAAGGAAAGTTCGAATTACAGCGTAAGTCAAAAATGCTTAAAAGGTCAAACAGTTTGTCTCCTGTAAGACCAACTTCATTGGAATTTGGTAAGCAAAACTTATTAATCAAACTAATAATATGATTAAAATTTCCTACTAGTCACTTACAAATATATTTACATATTTCAGGAGATTCCGATACCGCAGGACTCTCTTAATCCTTTAGGTATTTATCTGAAAATTCCTATTTCTTTTTAATAATGTGTAAACTATCTTTTTAGGAAGGCAGCAAAAAGTCTAGAGAAATTGCAGAAAGTGACTTGTCAACCAGGTATGTACGAGTATGATTTTTTTTACTTTGTTTTTATTTGATTTCAATACATTAAAAACAAAAACAAATATATTTTATTTCGGAAGATAATCGCTCGCAAGTGGATTCAGGAAGTTCAGAAACAAAAGATCTAAGTCATGCCAAACAATTGGTAGTGGTGACATTGTCATCTAGCGTATCTTCCGATAATGGTAACTATCAATAAATGATAATTTTATACATTTAAAGTGAGTTTTCTAAACCATTTTATGTCTTGTTGAGTTACGTGTGTTTCAATTTTATCAAGAATATATAGTGTTTTAAATTTTAATTACTATTTTCAGACTTTAAAAAAGTGGTAATCGGGGAACTGACGAGTAATTATGCAACACCGATTCCGGACCATTTTGGAGTTTTTAACATGGGAATCTCCATAAGGAAATCTAAGGTCCCGAAAAGCAATAATTGGCTCCTTTTTTTGCGGGAATGCGATACTGGACCACGGCAGGGTTTTAACATGGGAATCTCCATAAGGAAATCATCGAAAATGCTAAGATTCCAAAAACACCGAAATTGGCTCTTTTTGTGCGGGGGTAATCCCTTTAATCTACCACTTCGTATACCATTGTTATACCCAGCAAATTCTTATTATTTATTACTTCGCCAGAGGACGGACTCGAACCATCAACCTTCACGTCTATTATATCGCACCCAACGCATTCGGCTATTCAGTCTCATAAGTTTAAAGTGCAAGGAAAGGTATAACAAAAAATAATCCATTCAGCATAGTTTGATGAGACAAAGAGTTAGAAGATTGGCTATCCGACGAGAGCAATTACAAATTCATGATAATTTTAATAATACTGAATACAAATCATTTATTAGCAAAATAAGAGTTTCAAGGATGGTAATAAGTTGGATTCACGTCAAAATAAAACCAAATAATCCAAAATGGGGTTGTCGACGCTTCAAGCTATATTAAGTCATCTTCAGGACAACAAACTGTTTTTTACCCGTTTAAAAAGGTTGATTAGAAGCATTTAAATACTTGTGATTCACATTGCAGTATTGGGAAATATGTCCATTCGTAGTTCTATATACAATAATGTTCATTATTTTATTTATGAATAGGTATGTAGCAGTCAAGATAATTATTCTTGAAATAATCCCTAATTGTAGATATTTAATAGGGTATTCTGAATATTTGGCTTTTAGCAGCCTGTTACGGGTTCATGAAACTAGAAACATCAGACATTACTAATATTTAAAAAAGCGTTTAATAATAATAAAAATTTAGTAAGAAATCAAAAAAAATAAATAAAATAACAATATCCAAATAATTAAAATCAGTCCGCTAAATAGTCTATAAAGACAAGACCACAGGGAAGAAGTGTATCAGCTTGGTATCAATCCTAATTATTGAATGTTGTGACCTTGACCTTCTCCTAATTTGATTAATAACCAATATATAAAAGGCCACTTTTGATAAGAAGGTCAACTGTCAGAGGAATCCAGTTTTTTTGGGTTTTTAATGGGTGATGAATGGTCCATATCAGTTTTGGGAAAAACAATCGAAAATCTTCGGATATCTGTGCCATCCATATCCCATTATTATTGAGAAACCTTCAATTTGTATGTCTGGGTGACATACTCCACTTCTTGAGGATTAGTGAGGGTTCTTAAATAAAAATAAACCTCATACATATCAGGCCACATTCCACCAAAGGTTTGTACCTATACTTACATATTACGATAAATCTAATGCGAACACTAACATTATTTTAGGCCTTCCATTTACACGCTTACTTTCATTCTTGCTCAGTGTGCATGTAACTTAAGGAAATCTTGATACCAAGCCTACACCTAGTCCCCTGATCTTTATCTGAGATCTGCAGAACTCTGGATGCTGTCGGATACCATCATACAAAGAATCCAAGTAAGATCTTTCCAGTAATATAATCAAAAATTCCACACTTTGGATCTGTGCTCTCACTCCCTGGATCCAAGAAAGAGATAATAAAATAAGTAATCGAAACACAGCTCAACTTTAATTAAATTTAGCTTATGAACTTAATATAAATTATTCTATTAACTTAATTATTGATAAAATAATCACCTGTAAGCAATCTTCAGATAGTGTAAGGCGAATAGTACGTACTAGTCGTTTCAAGGGTCCTTGGTACCCTTTTATTGTAAATTGGCCTTGGTTTTGTGAAGATTTACTGAAATTGTTAAATAAATTAGATATTATGATAAGAACATAAAGAGATATATTTTGTTACCTGTCTTGTTCACAATAAATAAACTGGACACCAGGTGCAGGTAGCAAGCCTTTTTACCAAAGAAACTAACAGTTCGTTGTGCTGTGAGTGACGTAATATAAGCCGAAACGTCAACAGCCAAACATTACTGGTTCTGGTTTTGATCCTAATTCAACAAATCACAATGCTTGAATAATCTTGAGGTGCCCCACCAAAGGCAATGATAAAATACGAGCTTATTTTTCTAATTTGTAATTTTTGATTAAAAACTATTTTTGTTTGTAACTTTAAGGTCACAAAGTTTCGCAGGATGGGAGGACAATTTGTACCCCCAAGCAGTTCGAAAAATGTCAAATGTCAAATGAATTGGCTTTATTATATTCGATGGACGGAGCCACTAAAAACCACTAAAAAATATTTTGTTGGCAAGATGCATATTGGGTGTGTTATTTTTAATTTTTCCTAATAGCTGTTGGAGCTTATTTTAGACATCTATATAATATGCTCCAAGTCTTATCTGTTTCTGCAGTTGATCACCAAAACATATAACTGCATTATTGTTAATGCCTAGGAAGGAATCAGAGGACCTCGTGAATACTGAATTCAAAGACATTTAAGATGTTTAAGCTTGCTTATATTCCATCCAACAAATGCCTGCCCATCAACGTTCAAGATAAATTAGGTGCTACGTTCGAAGATAGCAGAGCAGTTATCCTAGGTTTATTTATATTAATTCTTTTCAAAAAATCCATTCTACATGCTTTGAACGAAAATTACAGGGCATTTGTGCTTTTCATGTTTTTAGCGATAATGTTTATATCTTATTTTTAGGTTAGATATTTTTAAGCTCTTAAAATGTATTAGTGGTTTTTTAATTTTTTTTTTAATCCGAACTTCTTTGCTTGCTTGAACCTCTTCAGACAGCCTGAAAATATAACATTCACTTTTCTAAAAACTTTAACAAAGTCGTATAAATGCTCTGACAGTTCCAAAAGTTTGGCACCTCATTTCTTTCAAAAGTTAAGAAGCAGAAATTTTGAGTACAAAAATAACCTAAAAACTTGAAATTTCTGTGAACTGCTACCTTCTTCGACAATTTATCTAGGGAAAACTTGCGAACTAGTCGCTATGACAAAAACGTTGTGACCTGGTCACAGTGATGTGTTGATTTTGTTTACTGGGATATTTTCGAAAGGTTTTGCAATCCTTATATGTGTGCAATAAATTGCCCCTAAGATATTTGATATAGTTTTTTTAGTAAAATCTTTCACAAGTATTGATTATTGCACGATTACTCTGTGGCCACTTAAAAACATTATCCAATTTGGTTATAATCCAGGTTATTATTCCGCGACAACTTCTATTTGAATACATACATCTAGGTCATGGCGAGATAGTTCAACTATCAAGGTACGAATAGTCTTCGATTATTCAGCTAAGTCATCATCACGAGTGTCATTAAATGACATATCTCTAAAAGGACCCAGAGTTCAACCTGAACTGCTTGATATCCTAGTAAGATTTCGCAACTTCAAATATGCTTCAACAGCCGATATTTCCAAAATGTACCGGCAAATAGAACTCAATGATAGATTTCGCTTTCTACAAAATGCATTGTGGAGAGAATCTCCTTCTGATCCTTTCGTTTGTATCCAACTTAACACTGTGTCTTTTGGTCAGACCAGTGCTCCTTATCTTGCTTGCCGCACTCTGAAGGAAATAGCTTTAAGAAACCCTCAACATCCTGATCTCCAATCTGCACTTTTATCACAAACTTATGTAGATGACATTTTGACGGGAGCAAATTCCTCCAACGATCTTTTTCAGCTTTATTACAATATTAAAAATACATTATCTCAATCAGGCTTCGAGATTCACAAAGTACGGTCTAACTCTCTTGACTTCATTAATAAACATCTTCCTGACTCTCCATCTGATAAAAATCTTAATTTAGATGACAACCCTAGCAAAGTTCTTGGAATAACTTGGAACCCTAACAAGGATATGTTGCAAATTTCATCTCCTTTATCATTCGTAAAAAATCTCACTAAGCGACAAATTCTGTCAACAATCTCGCAATGCTTTGACCCTTTAGGTCTCATTAATCCAGTCATTGTTCAAGGCAAACTAATAATGCAACATCTTTGGCTACTCAAAGTTTCATGGGACGAAACCATAACTGACGCTGCTCTTATAAAAAACTGGAATGAATTATTAAAAAACCTAACTCGATTACCATCTCTCCAAATACCAAGATATACCTTTTTAAATAAACAAATTTCTCACTTAGAACTTCATGGTTTTTGCGACGCTAGTACCCTAGCGTACGGAGGATGTTTTTATCTACGAGCAGTGTATACTGATAACTCTGCTTCTTCTCAGCTTATTATATCCAAATCTCGAGTAGCTCCTCTAAATAAACCACTTACTGTTCCTAAGCTTGAATTATGTGCTATGGTCCTTTTGTCAAAACTCTATACACGCTTGCGAAATGTTCTTGATCAACAATTACAGATATCCTCATTTATTTTATGGTCTGATTCCCAAATTGCTCTTTCTTGGATCAAAAGTATTCCCACTCGATGGACAACTTTTGTCTGTAACAGGGTTAGACAAATTCAACACTCTACTCATTCAGGCAATTGGCGGCACATTAAATCTACTCTAAACCCGGCTGACGTGTTATCACGGGGCCAGTCCTTAGACTTTCCCGGCACTTTGTGGTTTTCTGGACCTCAATTTCTATGGGAAAATTCCCAAGACACCCTGTGTAAAGATACTTTTTCTCACTTACTCAATCTCCCTGAAGAGAGCAAAAAATCCCTCATCTCTGTTGCCACCACTAGTGGCCCCTTTATGACTTTGATCAACCGATCATCCTCATTACTTAAGTTGATTAGATCAATGGCTTATATTAGGAAATTCATAAGTATCTCGAAGCGCTTAGAGAAGCCGTCGCAAAATCTTTCCAAACAAGAATTGGACGCAGCATTACTCTTTCTTATACATCAAGTACAATTCCATTATTTCCCAAATCTCTATTGTGCATTGCAACGAAATCAGCCCCCTTCAGACAAACGTCTTCGAACTTCGCAGCTGTCAGTTACCTTTCTTCTCCGAGCATCAAACCAAATGTCAATGTCCACTCGATCCACCTACACCAATCTGACCCCTACAAAGGTCTTGGCCCTACAATCATTGGAAAATGACTCCGCCACTCCGATTTTGTACGAGGATTACGGCTTATACACTTACCCTGTAGAAAGTGTAGATTCCGTGACCTCTTGTATGGCCGCTCTTCTTGGGGAGGCGCCCCACGGGACTCATAGCGAAACACTCCAAGGCCCCGACACAAAAGTCCCCCGAGACGCTAAGGGCAGGCAAACTGTAGCAGCCATAGCGCTAGGGGGCTTTTGCGTAATGGCCAAACCCATAACGAGAAATCCCGATAATTACGACTACTTGAGAAAACGCTGGTCCACCTACTGCGCCACCACCGGGGTGGAGGAGAGGGGACAGATGTCAGAGGCGGTCCGCTCGGCCCTGGAGGAATTCCAGTCGTGGATTAATTGCAACCCCGCCGCCAGAAAAGCATTGGCGGAATCTTTGATAGGAAACACAACCCTCCTCAACAGGGGTATAAAAGAACTGATATTGATGGTTTGGCAGAATTTCGGTATTAAGTCTTGTGAGGCTTGCAAGCTTGCAAGCTTCATATCGATCCCCTCTCTAGCCTTGGCTCTGCCAGAGGTTTATAATCAAGCTAAACTGTTCCGTGCCGCATGGGCCAACTTTATCAAGATGCCGAACTACATGTACACCCACGTCCTCGGATTGAACACTATTAATTTGGGACACGCTACCTACCCGGACCTATACTACTGCGCTGTTTCGAGGGCCACCAAAGCCGGGCAACTCGGTAAGGCGGGGCAGTACAGGACATCTGCGGTGGTGACGAAGACTCCAGTAGAGTATCTGGTTCAGCTTGCACATCCCATCAAATCCACAGCGAGGCTAGATAATGCAGATGTGCAGGAGAGGCTGAGAGACTTGGGTCTAACCGTAGGACAGCCAGAACTAGAACGGGCCAAAAGGAAGGCCCACGCTGACGACGAGTCTGACAGAGACGATGAGTCAGACGCCACCCGCAGGAAGACCAGACGAAGACACCAAGACTAGTTTCATAGAAGAACGCCTGATCCTCCATAACTCACCACACTCAACGGCAGCCTAGAGCATGAGAGAAGACTCACCAGTCCTCCGATCCCCTCTTTCCAGGAGATCAGAATCAGACTTATTAAATTTGCTTTAACTTTGCAACCCTTAGATCATACACCACCAAAAGAAGTTGAGCATAATAATAACCAAGGTTTTGAAAATACCGTATTGCCTGTAAAAGAATCTGAATTTGAACATCTACCTAAGAAACTATGTTTGGAATCTAGTATTTTAAGTAAAATAAATGAAACTAGAGTCAGTAATTTATCTCCCAAGAAGAAAATGTATCATATTAATAAAGATCAGAGAAATAGAATTTGTAAATTAAAAAAGGCACTTATCAGTAGTAATAATAAAATTGAAAAAGCAGTTAAATTGTCTGAATCAAAGTTATTTAAAAATTTTAATTCAAAATTAGATCCAGCAGGCACGGATTTTTTAAAAAGTAGTACTGCTAACTGCAAGAAACATAAACCTTCTTGGTCTCATTAGTCATTTATAAAATGGGACTACGAGCATATAATTTCTTAAAACGTTTGATGGCTTTGCCCAGTAAATCTACTTTACAGTCCCTTCTAAGATCAGTGCCAGTTGAAACTGGAATTAATAAAGCAATTTTTGATTGGTTTGAAAAAAGGGTTGTGAAAATGAAGCACATTGACAAAAATTGTGTCTTGTTATTTCATGAAATAGCTTTAAAAGAACAATTGACTTTGGATGTAGCTAGCGACAAAGTTGTAGGATTTGTAGATCTTGGTAGCAATTTAGGCAGAAAGTTACAACCTGCCAATCATGCATTGGTGTTTGTAATTAATAGATTGAATAAAGCTTAGAAGCAGCCAGTTGCTTATTATTTTACCAAGGTTCAAGTTAAAACTGAAGATTTGAAATTAATTATTGTAGAGGTAATTTCAGCACTACAAGATATAGGATTAAATGTAATGGCAACTGTTTGTGATCTAGAGAATCCAAATCGAGCAGATCTCAGAAAATTAGGTAGACATTGGGAAATTTGAAATACCTGGTCCTCATTTTTTTGTAAATGGGAAGAAAATAATAACTTTATATGGCCCGCCCCATCTTTTGAAATGTTCGAGAAATGCTTTATTTAATTATGATATTCATTTTGATAGCCATAAATGTGCAAAGTTACAACATATTAAAAAAGCTTTTCATATTGATAAAACAAAAAAATTTCAGGCTTTGAACAAAATTAAAGAATCATTTGATCTTCGTAGAAATAGTTAAATTAAAATGAAAGTATCAGCTGCTGCAAAAATAATTAGCCACACTATGGCTGCTACCATTGAAAGTTTAATTGTTCCTGGTAAATTACCATCTGAGGCTATCTATACTGCTGAATTTATTGAGGACATTGATAAGTTATTTGACAGTTTTAATGTTAGGAAACCAACCTCTGCTGCTGGTAAGGCTCTTAGACGGTGTGTTTCAAAAAAGTCAAACCATCTGCATTTTTGGAATTCTATGTTACCAAAAATAAAATCTTGGCAGTTTTTACCAAAAAATGGGAAGGCTATGAAAACCAAAATGCCTTTTAAAACCTGTTGGTTAACTACTATTAATGGTGTCAAATTGTTAACAAGAGAATGATGGAAATTAGGATTCAAATTTATTAGAACACGTTCTTCAAATCAGGACCCAGTTGAAAATATGTTTGGGGCAATTCGGCAGTATGGTGCTGCCAATACCTCTCCAAATTGTTACCAATTTATATCTGCTTTAAAAACGTCAATTTTAAATAGTTTAGTTTTTGCCAAGAACTACAAAACAAATTATGAAGCAGATGATTGTACTTTATTAGATAACCTAAATTCTTTTTTAAATTTTTACAATGAACCAAGACCATTAAACTCTAATACAATTAATGAATTAGAAAATATTGAATTCCCGTTTTTAGATTCGGAATTAAATGATTCAAATTTTGATACTCAGGCAATAAGCTATGTTTCCGGTTTTGTTTTTAAAAAAATTACAACTTTCAACTGCGAAGAATGTAAGGCTAATTTACAGACAGACATTTTAGACGTTCACCATAGTTTCACTTCCTTTAAAGAAAATGACGATAAAACACGTCTGATCTATGTACAAAGGGAAGTCATTAAATTTATTTCAATGCTGCATGACCTTGTATACCACATTTTACCACTTTTAGGTCATGTAGAGAATATTATTGAAAAAATTGAACTCTTTGCAAAAGGTCATATTAATTTTGATTGGTTCACCAGTGAAGAACATAAATCATACGAATTTTCTCAGCTCATAAAAGTTGGTGTCCCCTTATTAATTAAAAATTATTATAATGATGGTAAGAGGACTATTAAACAAAAATAATTCTTTTTTATTTGTAACTTTATGTACTGCGTTTAATTTTTTTTTGTTTCAGACCGATTCCTGTCCATGGAAATGGAGAATCCTTTTTATTAACCCATTAAGTTCCACTGTCATATTTATAGGACAGTACATATTTTATTTTTTTTTATATTTGTACCGCACCTATTACGGTAGGTTTTTAACGAATATAGTAACTAATAATGTTTGAATATATAGTTAATGTTTTTCACAGCACATACAACTTGAATTAAAAATGTTATGATATTTTAAAAATGCTTTACTTTTCTCAAGGCATACATCACTTATTGTATCCTGAGTTTTCATATCCAAAATAAAATATTTTTTCAAATCAGCTGGTAGCTTCAGCTTTAGAAAAGTATTTTCAATGATACAGACATATTTTTCTTACATATTTTGCAAAGCATGTATTTTTTTTACCCCTCCAATTTTACCTGTCCTATTTTTAGGACGCTGGTATTTACCAATAGCAACTTTACAATCAGCTGTATTTTCTGTCAGTCTCTTTTCTTTCTTTCGCCTATGTACTATCATATTATAATAACATAATATGGTACCATACTATGAAAATATGGCGGTCTCACAATGAATAACGTGGACGATCTTATTGTGAATAGTAGGGAGGTCTGGTAGTTGTCAAGCGCCGATTGTTTTGTTGTTAGTTTCTGTCAGTTTCCGCGCGTAGTTTAGTGTTTTACTGTTTTCTTGAGTTATAAACTTCAGTTATGAGTCGGTATGAAAAGGCTTTAACTCTAGATGAACTTGAAGATATCATCAATGATTCACAATTCATGGATGATGTTGAATCTGCGGATATTGTTGTTCTTCCACCTGAAACAGACTATCTTACTGACGAGGATGAGGCCGATGATAACCTTCTGGGCGTTGTTGACGTAAATGATGTTCCAGGTGAGCTTGAATTACAGTACATAACTCCCCAACCGGAATGTAGCGAGGAAGAACAAGAACAGGCTACCCTTTCACAAGTTCCGGGACCCTCATCTACTTGTAAACGCAACTCCAAAAAAATGCGGCTTCTTACAGATGTCTCACCTACATGGCGAAAAGTGATTCCATCCTACACAAAACTTCAACCTGTCGGCGGAGAAAGTTTTATCCAGTTTGAGGAAATGAAAAATGCACTTAGTGGTAAAACACCAGTTGAACTTTTTGAAATGATGTTTACAGAAGAAATTTTTGATCTTATTACTAAGGAAACTGTGCGATACGCAACAGCTGTAAAAAATGACATGCGTTTTATTTTGTCATCAGAAGAAATAAAAGCCTTTATTGGAATTCTGTTATTCTCAGGCTATCACAAAGTACCATCTGAAAAAAATTATTGGAGTGAAGATGAAGACCTGGGGGTGAATATTGTGAAAAAATGCATGTCAAGAAATAAATACCTCCAAATTAAAAAATATTTACACTTCAATGATAACGATTTGGCAACTAATAATAAAAATGATAGAGGTTTCAAGATAAGGCCACTAATCACCAAGATAAATGAAAGTTTTCAGCAGTGGGGAATTTTTGTAAAAGAACTGTCTGTGGACGAAATGATTGTGAAATATTTTGGCAGGCACGGACTAAAACAGTTCATTCGTGGAAAACCGATCCGCTTCGGTTACAAGTTTTGGGCTTTGTGCGGGTCTAATGGATACTGTTTCAAATTTGATTTGTATTGCGGTGCTCAAACTTCTACAAATGAACCGAAAAATGGAGACCTAACTTTGGGTTCTAGGGTAGTTGTGAATCTCCTTGACTGTGTAGTACACCCATCAAGCCATTGTGTTTATTTCGACAACCTGTTCACTAGCAGAGATTTGTTACTATATTTGCAACAGCAAGGATTTCGGGCAACCGGTACCTTGAGAGAAAATAGACTATCAAAATGTCCTATAAAAGATTCCAAGACTCTTGGGAAAGAAGCCCGTGGAAATTTTGATTACCGATTCGATACTACGGGTGAAATACTCTTTTTGAAATGGAACGATAACAAATGTGTAACAATCGCAACCAATCATGAAAATGTTGAACCACTACATCAGGCCACTAGATGGGATAGAAAAGCTAAGGAGAAAAAGCAGATTCCACAACCGTCTGTCTTGAAGAAATATAATACACACATGGGTGGTGTAGATCAGCATGATTGGAATGTAGGCAAATACGCGGTTCAAATAAGAGCGAAAAAGTGGTATTGGGTCCTATTTACACGTCTTTTAGATATGTCCATTGTAAATGGTTGGATAATTTACCGAAGGGTAAATAACTTGGATATGCCGTTACTCACCTTTAGACGAAATATTGCAGTGGCTTACCTAAAACGTGGAATTAAACCAGCAATGGGACGTCCGCGTCCCTCTTCCTCGTCGGCTTCCAAAGTTTTCGTTGATGTCCGATATGATTGTAAAGGCCATTTTATGGAGTCACGGGGACAACAAAGAAGATGCCAAGGACAAAATTGCAAGTCAAAACCATTAACATTTTGCATAAAATGTCAAGTAACACTATGCAAACAATGTTTTATTCCTTATCATACTAAATGATTGTATAAAATTTTACGTCCAATAAGAAAAAAAAATGTTCAGTTTCCTTTAAAATGTTTGTTCGTTTCAATAAAATAAAGTTTATAATAATAGATAATCTTTTTTTAATCATTGAAATCATTCAAATAGTCTTGAACAATAATGATACTTTAAAGGACCAGCGTCCTATTTTTAGGACGGCCTATATTTTCAAAACCTCTGTACATATTTTTATTTCGTATTTTTGTTTATCTTTCTATAATTCAAATTAAACAAGTTACTTAAAAAAAACGGCAAGATTTCAAATTTTAATAAGTTGGCACCTAATGGGTTAAAATATTTGTTGTTTTTCTCAATAATTTTTTAAAATAATGTGCAATTTAATGTGATATTGGATTAACTTTCTTGAATATATCTAATGTAATTTTAGTAAAAATATGTTATTTGGTGATTAATAATACATAAATGTTTGATAAATTGATGATAATATAGATGTAAATAATTTTTTTATATTTTGTGATACTAATTTAAATTTTCTGGTTAGGATATAATATTTATGTCAAACTGGTTTAAAGAGATAGATTATAGAATAAGAATTCAACAATTTTAGGTGATATTAGAATATTAGGGAAATATTGAAATTTTTTTTGAATAATGTAACTGTGATAATTTAATCCAAAGATAAAATAAGAATTTTAAAGTTAATAATGTATATAGAATAACAGTCCTATGTTCAATAAACAAATATTTTGGTAAATTTTGTTATGTTATTATGTGCAGTTTAATAAAATTTTTAAAAGTGTGTTGATTTCTCATTTATCTAACTTATGTGTCTTGGAATTGTTTATTAATTATAATCATTTCATTCGAAAAAATTAAATACAATTTTATTTTTTGTGAAATTTACCTACCCATAATCCAAACTAACAAATTTAAATATCCCGCCTTCAAAAATTAGTAGTATATATTATTTCTCTATGCCTAGCACTCTTGTTTTATTACTGCCTACTTGTCCATACATAATATCGCGGGCTCAATAATAAAGTGACCTTACTCGAACATCTTGAATTTTTGTTTTAATCATAAAACGGCTCTAACAGTGCCACCTGCCAATCCGCCTGAATCCGACTTTTTCTTTGGAAGATGAACTGCACTCATCTGTAGTATGACAAAACCACGTAGTAGTAGATAAACTCTTTATTCAAAATCAACTACAAAAGCTTTTTGAAAAATGTATGACATATCTAACTATCAACTTGTCAATCTCCTTTCTTATTCCTAGTCATCTCATGTCATCTTGGAAAGTATCAAAATGACACTGATGTAAAAACGTCTATATAAATGGAGTGTTCAAATATTGCTCAGGAGCATGTTCAGAAATACCACATTTCTCCCCTACAAAAGAAATGCTCTAATCCGGGTATCGTCGTGGAAGTTTTCTGTCTCGTGGAGGATTTCTTCTATAAACTTTAGGTTCATTTTTAAAAGGAGAATCTTCTTGCAAATCTAATTCGTCTACGTCAGAGTGGTGAAGATCTTTTGAAATAGATGGTTCACATTGATTTTGGTGGTTTCTAATGGAAAATTTTGAAGTAGAGGGTTGTTCTAGATCTGGAGGAGTTCTTAGCGAAAAGTTGGCATTTTGATTTTCATCGGCGTCATCATTTGAAACTGAATTCGGTATAGGCTCGGTTCTTCGTTTTCTTAGCTGCTCGCTATGCTTACGTCGAAGCTGTCCATCTATGTTTACATGATACGAAAGAGGTCCATTTTGTTTAACAATTTGACCCGCTACTGAACCTTTGGTAAGTGGATTATTTACCCATACAGCTTCGCCTTCATAAAAATTGGTTTGTGGTCTTATAAATTTATCATGATTTTTCTTTTGTCTAATACATTCCATATCGATATTTTTGGCAATATCAGGTTTCAACAAATCAAATTTGCTTCTAAGGTTACGACCATACATTAGTTCACTAGGCGTTCTGCCGGTTGATCTTCTAACGGTATTTCTATAAGAAAACAGAAAGGACTGAAGCCTGTCGAATTGACTATTCTGTTGGTCGCTAGATCTCATTCGTTCCTTGAAGGTTCTCACTGTTCGTTCAGCTAAGCCATTTGATTTTGGATTATATGGTGTAACCTTTATGTGGGATATTCCATTTACAGCACAGAAATCTTCAAAACTGTCGGACGTTAACTGAGGACCATTATCGGTCACTATTAGTTTTGGTAAACCAAAACGTGCAAAAGTTTCTTTTAAAACTTTTATGGTAGTTTCTGATGTAATATTTGTCATGCAAATTATTTCCAACCAATGGGTATAAGAATCAATTAGTACCATCCACATTTTTCCCTCAAATGGTCCAGCAAAATCTAGGTGAAGACGAGACCACGGCTCACGAGAGATACCCCAAGAATACAATGGAGATCTCTGATCATTTTGTCGTGCTTCTTGGCAGAAAATACATTGTTCAGTCACACTAGTCAAATTCTTGTTTATATTTGGCCAGTAAACATGTAACTTAGCTAATGATTGCATGGCTGTGATACCTGGGTGTCCATCATGTAGCATGGCTAAGATTTTTGGTTGTAAAGATGTGGGTATACAAACGCGTCCTTTCCATAAAAGCATGTCTTCCTCAATCGATAACTCATCTCGTTTTTCATAAAAAGTGTGGAAACTACTGTCTAGGCTTTTCTTATCCGGCCAATACGATTTTACAAAGGTCATAACTTTTGAAATGATATTATCCTTAACCATCTCTGATTTTAAAATTTCTTTCCTTACTGGTAATTTTTGTACTCTTAGCCGTAGTAATTTAGCATGATTGGGAAACTGAACACAGCTGGAGCAATCCAATGGAATTCTTGAAAGTGAATCGGCAGGAGAATTTTCTTTCCCAGGTTGGTATTCTATGTTATAGTTGTAACTGTTAAGTGTCATTGCCCAACGTAATAATCGGTTACTTGCAATTTTGGGAGTTTGTCGAGTCTCTCCAAAAATTCTTTCCAATGGTTTATGGTCCGTTAAGAGGGTGAAACGTCTTCCATACAGATACTGATGAAATTTGGTGACAGCGTATACTAAGCCTAACGCCTCCTTGTCTATTGTTGAGTAGTGTTTTTCTGAATCCTTAAATGATCTTGAAGCAAACGCGATCGGTTTTAGGCTTCCATCCTTATATTTATGGAAGAGAACCGCTCCTGTACCCACGTTACTTGCGTCACTGGTCACCACCAAAGGTTTATCAGGATCATAATGTACCAACGTGTCTTGAGATGTTAAGGTTTCTTTAAGGTCATTAACTATGACGGTATCTTCGGATGTCCAATGCCACTTTGTATTTTTCTTAAGATGTCGGTGTAAAGGTACACATTTCACATGAAGATTTTCGATGAATCGACCATAATATGTTATGGCTCCTAAAAAGGATCTCAATTGGCTAATATTTATCGGTAGTGGCATATTCTTAATGGCCTCAATTCGTTCTTCGGTTGGGTGTAAACCATTTTCATCGATTCTATGGCCCAAGTATGTTAATCCAATCTTGAGAAGCTCACACTTCGACTTTTGAGTCTTAATTCCAGATGACTGTAGCCTTCCTAGAACTTGTCTTAAGCGATAATTGTGTTCTGCCAAATCAGATGACGTCACTAATATATCGTCTAAATAGCAAACAACGCCTTCAATTCCAGAAAGGATTTGATCCATAGTACGTTGAAAAAGTGATGGAGCAAAACTTATGCCAAACGGTAGTCTTTTATAACAAAAATAGCCTTTATGAGTTGCAATCACCAAGTACTTTCGTGAATCGGGATGGACCCTCATTTGCAAATAAGCATCTTTCAAATCTATTTTTGAAAAATATTTTCCTCCGGATAGTTTGGATGTAATATCTTCAAAACGTGGTAAGGGGTATTCATCAATCTGGACGTGTTGATTAATGGTCACTTTAAAATCGGCGCAAATCCTTATTCTTCCATCGGACTTCATTGCCACTACGATCGGAGAAGCCCACTCAATTGGTTCCTGAGTAGTGTCAATAGGTTCTAGGATGCCTTCTTCTACAAGTCTATCAAGTTCTGCAGACACCTGGTTTTGGAGAGCCAGTGGTACATTTCTTGGACGAAAACGCTTTGGAACTACGTCATGATTAATGTAAATTTTTGCGAAATAGCCTTTGATTGTGCCAATGCTATTCTCAAACAGTTCCTGATATTCTCGTAAAATATTTTGCATTATGTGTTGACTTAGGGGTCCTTGTTCTTCTTTGGTTACATGGTAAATTTTGGCTCCATCTGGAAATGGTACTTTAAAAGCTAAACACCAGTCTAACCCGAAAAGTGGTATATCTTCATTTTCGGTTACGTAGATAGGAAGTTCTAGTCTTTTGTCAAATGCCTTTACATTCACCATCGATTTACCCATCGTTTTTATAGGATTTTCTCCGTATGCAATTAAATTATCAGATAGTTCTAGAGTTGGTTGACCAATCTTCTTCCATGTATCCTTTCCTATTACAGCATGCACAGCGCCTGGATCGTAGAGCATGTTCAGATGTTTTCTATTTACCCGAACATCTAGCATTACTCTGGTAGCTGCGTTAACTCTTCTTATTTGTGAGACATTCCCTTTTAATACTATTTCTTCGTCAGAAAACGATGACTGTTCTGAATCGGAGGGAATGTCACTATCGGCGTCGTTTGCGTCGTTTCTTATGCAACGTGTATGCTTTGATTTACTTCGATTTGCAGATTTTGATGACTGTTTGATGATAGCGTTTCCTGATGTCACACAAACTCTTGCAAAATGATTCTCTTCGCCACATAGGCTACATTTCTTACCAAATGCTGGACAATGTCTTTGTCTGTGTTTTGAATCACCGCAATAAAAACAATCCAAGTCTGGTTCAAGTTCACGAGTTTTATGTTTCCTATAACTTCCAGTGGTCTTGTTTAACCGATTAACGTATTGAGAGCTTGATTTATGTATAGATGTTTGTAGATTTTCCAATTGTCTTGTCTGTATTGATGCCTGTTCTAGTACGAGAGCTGTAGATTCCACGTCTTCTAGTTTCGTATCAGATTGTGAGTGTTTTTGAATGATTTTTTCCTGCCATTCTTTGTTGTTAATACCAAAAATTAACTGATCTCTTATTCTTTCGTCCAAATTGGATCCAAAACTGCAATCCCCTGCCAATGTATGTAGTCTGTTGATGTATTCTGTGATTGTCTCGTTATCGTTTCGAAAACAGCTTGCAAAATTTACTCGCTCAGCAAAAATGTACACCTTTTTTCCATAAAAACGATTTAATGTTTCCACCAGTTCCGAATAGGTCTTAGTAGTTACTTTAGCTGGTTTGTAATAGTCTACAAGTAACTTAAAAACATGTGGACCTACTTTGGAAAGTAACAAATTTCGTCGTACAACCGCATTCTCGGTATTCATGAGCTCTCGCATGTCTAGCTCCAGCTCAAATCTCTGTAGGTAGTATTCCCATGGCTCTGTATTGGGATCAAATGTACTAAACTGGAAATGTTTGTATATAGTTGTTTCATGTTCGGACATTTCGTTTCCTCGTCGCCAAAATGTAGTATGACAAAACCACGTAGTAGTAGATAAACTCTTTATTCAAAATCAACTACAAAAGCTTTTTGAAAAATGTATGACATATCTAACTATCAACTTGTCAATCTCCTTTCTTATTCCTAGTCATCTCATGTCATCTTGGAAAGTATCAAAATGACACTGATGTAAAAACGTCTATATAAATGGAGTGTTCAAATATTGCTCAGGAGCATGTTCAGAAATACCACACATCTATTAAAAATATGGTCATTAAACTGGTGAACTCTGCTGATTTTGTAACTGAGCTCTCAAATTATTATGGATATTGTTTCTGATAAATATGACAAAGAATTAGAAAAACTGAGAATGGAAAATGAACAGCTGAAAGTAATGCTTAAAAACAATGAAGGCACAACTAAATCATTAATTAATAATTGTTTATGGAGTAAGTGAGGTGGTTGATGAGAATGGTGTTGAAGTAATACTAAAAATAATCAGTAATAAACTAAATTTAAATGTGGATCAGTTTTGTATTAATGACTGCTTTCGGTTGAAGACACCTGATAAAAATATACTAAACCTATTCTTGTACAATTGAGTAGGACACATGTTAAAAATATGATATTTACTAATAAAAAAAGTTAAAAGAGTCAGGTGTTATCATAAGAAAAGATTTGGCAGTTATTGGAAGACGTGTTTAACAAGACAAGCAAGAAAGGAGACTATGGTCCAATGGTGGAAAGATTTACCTGAAATATAATAATGAAGACGTCATTCGCAAAATTCAGAAAATAGGTGATATTTTATTTAAACAAGTCTAAGCGTTTATTTCTATATTTGTTATTTTATAATTCAAATTAGTTTGATTGAGGATGATGATGTATTTTTTGTTTTCGTTTGGATGTTAGCGCTTCAAATTTTTGTTCTGTTTACAAATATTATTATGTGTAAGCCGTGTGCAATTGGTAATAATTGCACCAGGTTTGCTTTTTGTTTTGTTAACTGTACAAATTAACTTTGAATTAATTCTATATTGGCCAAGCGAAACCAAATCACACACAATTCTATATTTTCTGTTTAGGTAGATATTGGGAATGTAATTGAGTCTTATTATTTTAGAAAAAAGTAATTGATCATAATTGAATCTTAGCATTGCCTTTCTTAATATTCGTTCTCTCTTGCCTTCACTAAGAGATATTATAAATTTATTACAAAAATTATGATATTTTTATGGTGTGTGAAACATGGCTATTTGGGCATGTTACTGATGATATGTTGAATATTAATGGTTAAGTTTTGTAAAGAGAAGATAAAAACGCTAGAGGAAGGGGGTTGTGTATTTTTGTAAAAAGTGGATACACTACGGAAATAAAATTTAAAAATCTATGGTTTGTTTGGGAACAATTTGGATAAAATTAACTATACACAAAAAAACTTATGAATCTGAAGAAAATGGACAAATTCGAGATGTTTCTCAACAAAATATAAACCTAATTGCTGATACGGAAATTACTGTTACTAATGCAGAGCAACAGAAACATGCACAAAAGAACAACTCCAGGTCGTAAGAGGAAACGCAATATGGAAAATTGGAAATGTAACTTGAATAGAAAGAAAAAAAATCTGGGATTCGAGTTCACAAACCAACAGAGCAAGCTAATACGGGAAAAGCAAATGAAACCGGGGTGTCATAGCAACTGTCCTAAGAAATGTTCTCAAAAGGTATCATTAATGAGAAATCAGATTTTCTCAGACTTTTGGTCACTTGGAAGTCATAATGATCAAGTACAATTTGTACATAAATGTGTTGAGTGATTTCCTAAAAAACAAGTTGTGTTAGAATCACTCAACCATTCAAGGCGCCAATGGCCGTATAAATATTCATTTATGATTAATAATGATAAAATTCAGGTATGTAAAAAGATGTTTTTTGATACCCTAGATACTACAGATAAGTGGGTCAGTACTATTTACCATAAAATTGATCAGCAAGGTTTCCAGTGTATTTCACTCAATGATCAACGTGGTCGTCATGTAAATCAACCAAACAAAGTGCCTGATGCTGTTAAACAAAGTGTAAGGATGCATATTTCTCAGATTCCAGTTGTAGATTCGAATTACGTTAGAGCCAGAAGTGCTAAACAATAGTTTGACGAATCCTTGACGTTTGTTAAATTCTATCAACTGTATAAAGAATGGTTACAAGACAATGACTACGAACCAGAAATAAAAGCTACTGAGCGACAGTATCGGGAAGTTTTCTACAATGAATTCAACATAGACTTTTTTAAACCTAAAAAAGATTCATGTTTCACATGTGATATTCACAAAAGAGCGTCGATCGAGGAGAGAGAGACTTTTACAGCCTAATTATACAATCCATATTGCTTCAAAACACGTGGTTCGAGAATTCAAAACCCAAATGAAATCGCTTGCACAAGAAAGTACTTCGGTGGTTGTGGCATGTTATGATCTTCAAAAGATTTTATCCACGCCGATGTCAGAAGTTTCGGCGTTCTATTATAAGAGAAAACTCGCAGTGTATAATTTCACCGACTTTGACATGGGTGAAAATGAAGGAGAGTGCTATGTTTGGGACGAGACGATTGGTAGAAAAGGAGCCAACGAAATCAGCAGTGCTGTTTATTTATTTATAGAAAAAAAAAACACAGAAAGGTGTAAGGGATTTCTATTTTTTTTTCTGACAGTTGCGCTGGTCAAAACAAAAATAGAATAGTTTTTGCCATGTACTCTTATGCTGTAGAAAAGTTTTACAAAAATATTAGGTACACATGCTTTGTACGAAGTAGGTCATTCACAAAATGCGGGTGATGCCCTCATAGAAAGACGTAAAAAGAATCAGGTGGTGTATGTTCCAGACCAGTGGATAACATTAATAAGATGTGCCAAAATTACAGGCAAACCATATTCGGTTACGGAATTGGATCAGAATAAAATTCTTAACTTTAGTGAAATTCCTTATAGCTGAGTACAGATTACTAGAAAGTCAAGAAAACACTGTATTCTGTGTAAAATTTTAATTTTAAAAAATATTGCAAAGCGCTTTCGGCTGTTACGCCATCATCAGTGCGATACTCGTCAAGTATATATACAAGAAACCATAAAAATCGACAACACAATAATAACATTTTTTTTTAAAAACTTCATTAAAATTTAAATATTCCCCTATTTGGGGTAAACTGTTGTTAACCATACATCGCGCGATTTTTTCTTTTTGATGGGAAAAATTATTTTCTGGTAAACAATATTATACGTATACAGGAAAAACCTTCATTACAATTGTAATGAAGGTTTAAACAAAAAAAAGACTATCAACTTTTTTAGTAGATAAAGCTAATCAAAATAGAGTTCTTCCTTCTGTTAACTCTAATATAGTCCTTCCAAAAATCAATATTAAGCCTTTCACTGGTATAGCTTCCGAATTGACCTTATTCTTCGATTTATTTACTGCCCTTGTGCTTAACAATCCTAAACTTAATAATAGTGAAAAACTTTATTATTTGAAGAGCCTTTTACGGGGAAAGCCTAAGCGTAACGAATAAAATGTATCAGTAGCTCTACATATTGAGCAAAACATATGGCAATTAGTCTAATTTGCTTTTTAATTTGTTTTCTAATTTATTGGATCAAAAACCTTTGGCAAAAAGCTACGCTACCAGTTTAAGGGATTTCTATATATATATATCTTCTAAGAAAAACTTCTTCCCAACACTATTTCAATTCACTGATAGTATTTCTTTTAGAGCAAAAATTAGATTTCAATTCAAAACGAGCTTTTGAAAGTAAAAGAGATACTGCCAAATTAGCAACTGTCGACTCATTTTTCGATTGTTTTAAAAAACGGTATACGGTGTTGGAAAATTTAAATGTCTTCGAATCTAGCGAACAAAAGAAAGATCCTTAGTTCTTGGAACAAAAACCGAAAGTCAGTTTGCACTCTAGTATTCGCGATAGAGCAAGGCCAACGTCAATTTCACACCAGGGTGCTTATTCTCAATCAAGAGATGTGAGCGTTCCTACGAGAAAATCCGCCATTGTTCCATTGAAATTTTATACGCCGTATTCTCGGCGATGCCTTAATACGAAATTTTGGTAGAAAAGGAGCAATTTTGTTTTCCCGCTTTGGAGCACACGAATCTAATATTTTCGTTCGAATCACATGAGCAGAGTGTAATTTACATTGATATAATAGGTCAATGTGACGTGAGTCATGGTAGTGGCTCGTTTTTCGGGAGGTGCACATGATGCACACATTTGGAGACAGTGTAACATGGCTCAAGTGATGAACACTATTTATAGAGAAAATAATGGAAATATTTTCTTCCTATTGGGAGATTCGGGTGGGTGGTAATTAATAAAAATAAAAGTATTGCATTTCCTAATCAAAATGTTGCTTATTTAAAATGATTGAAATTTTCATTTTAAGGATACCTACCCTCTTCGTCCATGGCGTTTAACTCCATTGAGAAACATCATCCCCGGTACTCCTCAAGACAGGTTCAATAGTCGTTTAAAAAGTATGAGGAGTATAATAGAGAGATGCATTGGAGTACTTAAAAATAGATGGAGATGTTTGCTTAAACATACGGTGCGGTGGAATAAGTGTTACCCCCCCCCCTATTAACTACTCTATTTTTATATCTTAAGAAAAAAGCTCAAACAGGTCAATTTTTATATTAAACGTAGTATGTTATGACATAAAAGTTTCGAACCTGACATAATCCCTCTTCATGGGGGTGTCATTCCTTCGATTTTTTTAAATGAGAAAGAGCCATCATGCGACACCTCATTTGAAACCTATTGAAACACTGATTTCAAAAATGTATAACACTTTGGTTCAAAAATTAACAGTCTGAGTTGTGCGAGATTAACGGATTATGAGTAAGTCACTGTCGATTTTTTCTCAAACCGTAATTGTCTTTTTTCGTTACCTAGCAAATTTATTATTATCAGTTGTCACTGTCAAATATTTGACAGTGACATATTGAAGTAGTTTCAGTTTTGTTACTACATGAAGATAAGTTTGTTTATTGTGGATGATAAAAATGGTACAACCTCTCAATTTACAAGAAAAATGCGAAATGATTGTTATTTATGTCGAAGCTGGTCGTAATTATCATGAGGCGGTCAGAATTTTTAATGAACGCTTTCTTGACCGCCCAATAGACCGACATTATTTTAAATAGTGACTTACTCATAATCCATTAATCTCGCATAATTCAGACTCTGTTGATTTTTGAACCAAAGTGTTAAACATTTTTGAAATCAGTGTTTCAATAGGTTTCAAATGAGGTGTCGCATGATGCTCTTTCTCATTTAAAAAAATCGAAGGGATGACACTCCCATGAAGAGGGATTATGTCAGGTTCGAAACTTTTGTGTCATAACATACTACGTTTAATATAAAAATTGACCTGTTTGAGCTTTTTTCTTAAGATATAAAAATAGAGTAGTTAATAGGGGGGGGTAACACTTATTCCACCGCACCGTAGAGACTTCCTGAAATGGCAAGCCACATAGTAATAACATGTTGTGTATTGCATAACATGTGCATTTCCAGAGATGTTCCTCTTCATGATGTTGATGATGAAGTGGAATCAGATTATCGTATTATCAACAATAATTTTGAAGCCGAAGATGCCAATGGGAACGTGAATATAGATTTACTTACTGCAAGAAAATTACGGCAGAAACTTATTAATAATTATTTTGTTAATTAACTTTGTTAATTACTTAAAATAAACGTTTGATGCAAAAACTTTTATTAATTGAAAAAAATATATTTCCAAACGAATACATTTAAATACATACACAAAAGAAAGGAAAATCAAAATTCATTCTAATAAACAAAAATAAATAACGCATTCTAATGTGAAACATATTATTTCTTTAAAATATTGTTTATGTCTTTTAATGTTGAAACAACTTGATTATCAATATCAGACTTCTTATCTAGATAATTACTTTTTTTTAAGCTATTTAAGCTTTTCCCGATAGTACTCGTCCAATATTGAATTTCTATTATCAACAGAACTTAATAATTTATTAGAGATATTTAATGATTGTGTCAATCTTGTCGTCCTATTAATTCTTTTTGGTGTTTTTGTTGAATTAAGATGATGAACATGATCATGGGTTTTGCTTGTGGAATGTTGTTCATAATTCATAATATATTATAATACTTTTGAGTTACTCAAATAATATAGTTAGTGCATTTATCACAACATATATTATAAATAACATTGTTCAGTAACATAACAAAAAATTGACATTACATTAAGAATAATTATATGTATGCATATATTTATTTACTTTATCAAAAGTGAAGTTGACCGGAGCTTCCACAATATTTAAATCTTCAACTTGTATTGGGATCATTATTTCCAAAATTTGAAAGATGCTTCGCTGGTTCACCTCCCCCTGAGCCAATGGCATGCCTTTTAGCGGCCACAGCTTTTGATTTGGTATTTTTTTTCAAGTCTTGCCATGTCTAAGAAAATTAAATATAAATAACCAATTAACAAAGTTGAAATAATTCAAGTTACTTTTCTCCACTGGCGCCATTCTTTTTGAGCACCATTTGGTATGCTATTTAGATTATTGGCCAATTCTTCCCAAAGTGTTTGGGCCTTTTTAAATGTGAAGCCATTTGTAAACCGGCCCATTTGCAAATCTTCATGTTCCTCCATACACTGCACTAATACATCTTTTCGCGCAGAATTGATTGCAGGTTTTCGGTCCATGTTTATTTTATAATATATTTTAGAAGTCTTATCACTTAAATTAAAATAAAATGACACATCTGTCAAGATATGACGGTTTCTTGTTACTTTTAAACTACTATTTGAGTAAATAGTCCGCCACATACATTTCAATTCATTGATAACATACGGCAACAATGTCCAAGTATTTCGCATGGCCCAGAATGCAGTTCGAAATTTCAAGAGAGCAAGGGACGTTCCTACTCATGTGATAGAATACTCACTTCTCTTAACTATGTTCTATCGATGAGAATAAGCGTCCAGGTAATCAAATCAAAATGTGTTTATTGTTCGGATTCTACTCTGAAGATCCTAACGACCTTCAACCCTTGACACCAGGGCATTTTATTGTTGATGAACCTTTTAACACTATACCTTCTTTACAGCCATGCGCAGCTAATTTATCTTCTTGATATAAACACATCAAAATAATGGTATAACATTTCTGGAAAAGGTGATCAAAAGCACTAGGGTTTTGAGGGTAGGATCTATGGTATTTATCAGAGAAGATTCAACATCACCAATGAATTTCCAAATGGGAAGAATCTTGAAGTTATATTAACTTCAAGGGGGGAGCGGCATGTTCGGTCTAGAGCCGATCTTGTCGAGCTATGCTCTAAACTATGTGTAGTTGCGATAGATACATACGATTTTGTTATATAAAAATAATGTTAATAAAAATTTTAATTGTCAATATATTTTCGAATAAAATACTCTAATCTAGTCCAGCAGTTATTCCAACCCAATGTATTCTCTATGTTACGTGGTTTACGATCATACATACTAGAATCGTCACAGGAAACCCAACATGGTCCTTCGATAGCCTGATGTTGAAGCTGTTGCACTAGGCGTAGAAGAAAAGCGAAAGATCGACAATTTGGATAGTATGAGTCTTTCAACTCGATAATATCTGTAGTGAGCAGAGTTTTCAATTTGTAATTGTCTTATTGACGCTTAAAAATATTTCACTGAACGTATGGCATTTTACATTGATCTTTATTTGTAGAATCGTTCTAGTTCGGTATAATTCGTCTTAATTACATTGATTTTTATCTGTATATTGTATAATTAAACTAACTCGCAAATTACATTGATATTTATCTGGAAATTCTATCGGCACATATCTTACAAATATACCTTTGTTTCCTAAAAAATATGCATTAAATTATTTCCAAACATATTGAAAGGGACACTACCTTATTAGCTATTACACATTACATTACTTTTCATATTTTTGAATTTTCGCCTTAAGAATAGTAGTTATCTACTTTATTTAACATTTTTACTATTTTTATTTGAGATGGAAGCCATGGGTGATTTAGTTGCTAAAATGAGTAGAGCAAAGTGTACTATCAAACGTAATATTGATTAGTATGATTCAGCTGATATGAATATGTTACAAAAGCAGAGGCTGCACATAGATTGGAGAAGCTCCAGTCTGGTTGTGATGACTTTGACAACTGTCAAAATCAGATTGAGGAGTATGGTTTAGATGCTGAAAATCTAGAAAGAGTTTTATTCGAAAACGATTATTTTCTTGAAAACAATAGTTCAACCAATATTGAAGCTTCATCTGAAACATATGAAATTGATAGCAAATCTTGTGTTACAAATGATAATTTGTTAAATAAAAATCTCAACAAATATTCCAAAATAAAATTACCCACAATCTCTTTGCCTCAATTTTTCGGTGATTACAATAAGTAGTCTACTTTTCATGATATATTTAAAAGTCTTATACATAACAATAATTCATTAGCTAATGTTCAAAAAATTCAATATCCACAATTTTCTTTGAAGGGAGAGGCCGCTGAGATTATTGCTGAATTGGAGTTAATAGACGAAAACTATTTTATTGCTTGGGATTTACTGGTGGATCGGAATGAAAATAAAAATAATTGATATTCACTTGCAGAATATTTTTGCAGTGCCAAATTTAGTGCAAGATTCTCCAAACTATTTGAGGTAATTTTTGGATCCATTTTACAAAATTACCAGAGCCTTAAATAATTTTGAGAATCCTGATAAAGATTGGTAGCTAATAAATCTAATATTTCCAAACAAAGTCATATCTCTACTCACCCTTCTATTTTTTGCATATTAAACAAGGAGAATCATTACATTAATCGATGTTAACGTTTTTTAAAAATACCAGTTGTTTCCAGATACCATAAAATCAGAAAACTCAGGGGCTTGCACTAATTGCCTAAAAAAGAGGCATTTCTCTTCTGATTGCACTAAAACTACGTGCAAACTGTGTCATAAGAAGCATCATACACTTTTGCACTTAAACAATAATCAAAATAACGAAATTTCCCATACAGTGGATAATCAAAATACAAATAGTCCGGAAGCAGAATCACCATCAGTAACGTCACCTAACTCCTTAGGTGTATATGCTCAGAGTGTAAACGAAGTAGTTATCTTATCCACAGCTTTGGTTTATATTATTGATTTCAACAATATTCCAATTGAATGTAGACCAATTTTGGACTCTGGAAGTCAATCTCCATTTTTATGACATCTGAATTGTTTCATAAATTAAATTTAAAGCATAATACGATTAATTTTTGTATTGTAGGCAAACACGACAGTAGAGGTATTCAAGTTAACAAAAGTAGTCAAGCTAATATAAAGTCGTTGCTATCTAATTTTCAAATCACTGTAACTTTTTTGGTGATAGACAAAACAACTGTTATGGTGCCACTATTTAAAATCGATATTTATTTGACATTAGCAGATTGTACATTTTTTATGACTTCTCAGATCGACTTGTTATTAGGTGCAAATATATTTTACTCCTACCTGATGAAGTTCGAATAAATATGAATGGACCTTTACTACAAAATTCTAAACTAGAATGGATAGTGTCGGGTTCTATTGGCAAACTTCATAATAAAACTATTCATGCTTAATATGTCTCTCAAAATTTTGATATCCGAAGGCAACTAGAAACGTTTTGGTTATCAAAAGATATTTCTAATGGAAAGCCAATTATATACAGTACATGATGTGAAGATGATGTGAAGATGATTTCGTGAAAAATGTTTTTCGGGATAAAACTGGTCGATCTATTGGAAAACTGCCAATTAGGAATACTTTTCTGAACTAGGTTCTTCTCAAGTAGTGGTATTAAAACGATTTCACAATCTCGGAAGAAAATTCTTGATATTGAATTAAGAGAAAAATATTTTAATTTTATGAAAGGATATATATATATATTTGAATCATTTGACTTTGGTAGAAAATCCAGAAAATAAATCAATATTTTGTGTACCTCATTATTGTGTTAAAAAGAACACATCATTAACGACAAAATTACGTGTCATTTTTGACGCATCTGCGAAACTGACAGTGATCTATCATTGAATGATGTCCTTAAACTCGGCCCTATCAGTCAGAAGGCCTTTTTTTTCAATTTTACTGCATGTCAGATCTCGTGCAGTTGTCTTTACAGGGGACATTGCAAAGATGTACCACCAAGTTTCAGTGCATCCCGATCAAAGAAATATGCAATGTATTTTTTGGCGTTTTAATTCTACTAAAAAACGTATCAATTGAATACCATCACATATGGTACAGGTTCAGCATCATTTTCAGCGGCGCGTTGTTTCAAGCAGTTGGCTCTAGAGAACGAAGAAACTTTTCCTATGTCTAGTTCATCAATAGCAAACGATTTTTATATGCATGATTATATCTCTAGAGCAACTGATGGAATGTTGGCTGTTCTTAGAATATGAGAAGTTTAGAACTATACGGAGACAGGAATTTTTGACTGATTTTACGAACTTTCGATAGTACTCACCTATTTTGAATATTATCCCTCGAAAAATTTGAGGGTTATACACAATTTACAGAGAAAAATAAAAAAAAGATTTCTTTTCGCCACATGAACCATCACTTTTGGAAGAGATATTTTACACAAACAACAGTTTAAATGTATCGCACTGTACGGGACACAACATGTATTCTCACCAATTGTGATAAAATTCCACTTACTTCCCTCATCATATTATTTGAATTACCACTTTTATGGTGAGGTTTCAATAACAAACCCACAGAACAGTTTGAATTTGGCAGGCACGATGACGTAACTCCGCGCATTTTTGTCTAGCTTCTGAAGTTAGTAACCTATGTACTTTAGGGACCTTGGTAGATGCCAGCATTGAACTAAATTTGTAATGATTGACCTCTCTATCTTACCGTAGTAGTCTATGATTTACATCTCTGGAAATTGTTCTCTATGGCAAAGAATACACCAGTGTCTATTCTATAAAATAAATATTTTATGGTGTATTCTTTGTCTATGGTAATGGTCATGTCATTGTCATTATTTTATTACATATTCGATTTGAAATGGCGTGGCGTCTCACAGAGAAAAAAGCCGGTTATCTTTTACTATTTTTGTGCACGCGTATTTATTTTAAATAATTTTTCCGAGAATTAAACTTTTGTAACACTATTAATATTATCGTTCGGGAATTACACTTGATCCAGAGGCGATAGAAAAACAGGTACATATGTTGAAATAGACGTTAATATATCAATTTGATAGCTTTTTATTCTTCCACAACAACTCAGCCAATTGACTATTGTCCTTCATTCCAAAATTATTTCTCTATAGTAATTGTCAATATTTTATCCGTTTTAGATATATGATTGTCTACAACTTTTCCGTCGATACAGAGCTGCTTCAATAACTATAGTACCACTTTTATTGGACCAGTAGGGTATTGTAGAACAACAGATATACAATAAGCAATAATAGGAGCTCCACCAGTATTAAGGGGATTCTCGAATAATATCTGGAACTACTAAAACTTGCTGTAAATATTTTGGGCTCAATTTTCAACCGATTCCAAAAATTGAAACACTTTTGAATTCACATAAATAATACCTATGCCTTGATGGCGTTCGATTTCTAAAATTCGAATCAGTTATAGTAAAAAACGAAAACTGAAAAATAAGAATTTAGAAAGATATAGATATTATTTTACGGAATTTAAAATCATTAAAGTATTAAGCTCAAAAAATTGACAAAAAGTTTAATTTTTTTCTCCAAAAATTACAGAAACTTAAAACTGGAATATGGTACTTCGTTATCAGCAAATAGATGAGTATTGTAGGGGAAAGGTGGGTCGACTACTGACGACAAGAAACTATTTTTAACAAATCAATAAAAGTATATTTATTAATTATAATAATACATTCATGTTAGTTATATGTAATGCAAAAATAACAAGTAAGTGAATACAAAATACACAGTTTAATATTAAGAAATGTAGGGATTTAATTTTAATTTTTAAGTTTGCAAATAAGGAACTGGGAGAATTTATTTATCTCTGCTAAAATAATATACTTTGCTTTGTCATGGAAAGGGAATGGCAGTATGTAGTTGCTCTTCGCTGTTGCAGTTTAGTGGTTTAAGTTTTCTTTTCTTAACTTTCTTTCTTTTTATTATTTATAACTGGTGGTTCGGTTTAGTAGGTATCTCTATCATTATCTGTATCGAGAAAAAGTGTAAAGCTTAAGGATTCGTACATTCAGTAATTAGCGTATCAATTTATCAATTCAATTTATCGTATCTCTCAGTGACCTTCAGTCAAAACACATTTTAATAGTTTGCTGTAGATTTGCTTTCAATTTTTTTTGGGTAATTAGAGTTTTAATTATAATCACTTTATTTCCTATATAAAATTTTATCTAAATAATTTGTTAAGATGTCTTTGCGGGCGTACATGAACTGCGGACCAAAAACCATAAATGATTTTTAAAATTTGTCATGTGTTTTTAATGACCCATGAATTGCGGACCAAGTCGAAAGGGCCACCTGAAATCAGGAGCGTTTAAATGTAGCTCTTACCAACGTTGCCAAGTGTAGTCCTAAACTAAAACGTTTGTGTTTTGGAAAGTAAAAATATTTTAATAATGATATTTATCACGAATGCATAGATACATTTTCCCTAATCGAAAAATTGAACTGTGTAATTGACAGATTATTATAATAATTTTCAATAATAACCTAACTAAAACCACCCTACCTAACCCCCTACCCTTATCCGAATCGAAAAATTGAATTGTGTAATTGACAGATTATTATAATAATTTTCAATAATAACCTAACTAAAACCACCCTACCTTACCCCCTACCCTAATCCGAATCGAAAAATTCTTCGTATTTTCTTATTCAAAATAAAAAAATATTGAAATGATAATGGTTTACTATTCCCTAATTTTTACACCTTACCTTTACCCTAGTTGTATAAACTTAAGCTTAGTCCGCAATTCATGGTTTTTAAAAGAGGGGTCTTCTTGGTTTGGTCCGCAGTTCGAGTACGGAATTATTGGAATCAGGTAATCGGTCCGCAATTCGAGGCCGCCGGTCTTTGCCTTACAAATTGAAGGTCGAATATTTATTAAGTCATGAATTAGAACATGAATTAGCTTATCGTAATGTCGAAGTATTGCCGACAGTGGCAGAGCGTAGAAAATTGTTAAGGGGAATTTTAGCTCAAGAAGCATCCGGGCGAAGTTCTATTTTGCTTGGGGATAGTCACTTAAATTTCGAGAAGGAAGTTAGCGGTATAGAGTTAACTGTAACTGACTTGAACAGAAAAATTTCTGAATTTGTAGGATCAGAAAGAGATCAGGAATATCTTAGATTAACTTGTAGGTTGGCTCATGTAAGTAATCGGGTTTCTCGTTTATCATGTAACAATGAAGCTGAAGAAAACACAAAAAAACAATTTGCTACTCAGATTTTGTTGTTAGAGGGTGAACTTGATGGTAAATTATCGTGCAATGTTCAGGCTCATTCAACTCCCGTGAGTCAAAATCCAAGTTTTACTTTTTCTAAACCAGTACCTATTTATAAATGGGGTTTACATTTTTCAGGAATTTCCGAAAATGAATCTCTGGCAGGTTTTTTAGAACGTGAAGAGTGCTTAAAAATTTCTCGGGGTGTAATTGATAATAAATTATTTTCTAGTGCAGCAGATCTCTTCACTGATCAAGCATTTTATTGGTATTTAAATAATAGAAGTCAATTTTAAAATTGGTCAGATTTAGTCTCTAAATTGAAGTCAGATTTCTTACCTTATAATTACCAGGAAGATTTATTAGATGAAATTAAAAATAGAAAATAAAATCATAATGAAAAAGTAACTTTATATATCAATTCAATGTTTAGTTTATTTAATAGATTGGAAATAAAACAGGATGAATCTTCTAAGATAAGGATAATTAAACGAAATTTACTTTCTAATTATGTACAACCACTGGCTTTGTTAGATATCAATAGTATCGAAGAATTAACTGATAAATGTAATAAGTTGGAAGAATCTTTTGCTTACTCACAACCATCACATAACACCAGTTTTGTTTCACGTAAACCAAAAATTTATTTAGAACCTCAATTAAGTAATACCTTTACCTCCCCTTATCGTTCTAGAAATATCAATAATTCTAGACAAGTCGCTACAGTAAATTCACATAAAGCTTGCTGGAATTGTGGTGAACACAATCATTTTTATCCTCAATGTAAATATGCATTGAAAGTGTATTGTTATGGATGTGGGAATCCAGGATTTGTTAAATCTAAATGTCCAAAGTGTTCAAAAAACGAACGAGACGGTCAGGTTCATGCTTTGGTGACTCATGCCGCTTCTCAAAATCCTGTAGGAAACACAAATCCAAAGCAAAACAAGTCAAAAAAACAGACAGGTTCAAGAACAATTTCCGAAACATCACCTTCTACCAGCAACCAATAAGTGAAAATCATTCTTTATCCAATTTATCAAATAACTCTAATAAAATTAACGTATCTTATTTCAATAAAAATGATTGGGTAGCTTGGTTAAAAATAGTACGAAATTTTTACAAGCAAAATAATTTAGTTAAATTACGAGAAACTTTCATTACAGATTTATCTAATAATTTCTCTTTAGACTCGTTGTACCGTAAAGATAATGACAATAGACCATATGTGGATATTATTATTTTTGGGAAAACATTTTCTTGCTTGACTGATACAGGTAGTAATTTGAGTGTTTTTGGTTCTCTAGGTCTTGAGTTTGTTAAAAATTTGTCTATACCTATTTCTGATACCGAACAATTTCAAGTATCGACTGCTGATGGTACTTATCATGATGTAGGTGGTTTTGTAGAAACTTATGTCACAGTAGATAAGTTATCGCGGATTTTGAAATTTTACCTTCTACCTTCAGTTACTCAAACTGTTATCTTGGGAATGGATTTTTTAAAGACATTCAATATTAAGATAGATTTTTCTAAATTTACTATGAATTCAAATGCCTTATCTTTAAATGTAATTAACAAAGTTAAAGATGTCACTACTTTAACAAATGATGAAAAAATTAAACTTGATGTTATTATCGAAAAATTTAAACAGATTAGTCCTAAGGATAAAATTGGAAGAACTCATATCTTGGAGCATTTTATCGACACAGGAGATTCTCCTCCTTTTAAAATAAAACAGTATCCTTTACCTCAAGCTATGGAGGTTCATGTAGATAATGAAATTGATAATTTATTAAAATTAGGGGTCATAGAACCAAGTAAAGCACCATATTGTTCTCCTATCTGTTTAACTCATAAACCTGATGGCAGTATAAGATTACTTCTTGACGCCAGATATTTGAACAAACAAACAAAAGCAGATTCATATATGGTTCCAAATATTGAGGTAATACTTAGTCAACTTAGGGATACACGATATATATCTAGTATCGATTTAAAACATGCTTTCTATCAAATTCCTTCAGAAATGTCTTCTCGTCCAAAAACGGCTTTTGCTATTCGTTCTAGAGGTTTATTTCAATTTACTAGTACACCATTTGGATTGATTTAAATTCCAGCTTCAATGTCACGTTTAATGGATATGGTAATAGGTCCATCTTTAGAACCGTATTGTTTTTATTATCTAGATCATCGGTTCTCAACCGGTGGTACGCGTACCACCGGTGGTACGCGGGGACATTTTAGGTGGTACGCAGTCATAATATATTAATAATAACTATTAAAACTGTTGAATGTGAATAACATTAATTTACAGTTACGATGCAACATTTCCGCGTTAAGAATACAATTCCTCCATCTGTGTTTTACATAGAATAGTGGCAGTTTCAGACGTACGTGAATAGGCTCCAGCTAGGTTGTTTTATACAAGTCATTAATTTTGACTCGTCCGAGCGCAGTTATTGTCGCCCTGACGTGCAGTGTCAACGACTCCCGAGCCTCTTTTTCTAAATATAAGTGGATTAGAAATCCATTTTCAGGGAAATTTCCTAGTTATTCAAAAGAGTGTTTCATCGACCTTATAAGTGACAGCTCAATGAAAGATGCGTTTAAAGAAAAATCTTTAAAAGACTTTTGGATGGGGACAAAAACTGAATATCCATTCGTGTTCAAACAAGCAATAATCTTTTCACTTCCATTTGTAACCTCGTACTTATGTGAATTGGGCTTTTCAGACCTGCTGTACATAAAAAATAAATACAGAAACCGCATTAGTGTTGAAGAGGACTTAAGAATCAAGTTGAGCTCATTCAACCCAGATATAGAAAATTTGGTCAATGACAAACTACAACAAAGAGCTCATTAGGATCTGTTTAAATTTAAATGAACTAATTTAAGATTGTTTTTAATGTATGATACATTTTATTTTGTATCTAAGTAAATTCTAGGTACATACATACAGTTGTAGAATGCATTTTTATTTTCCTAAACATGACCAAATGTAAATTATATGTAATTATATATTATATATAAATAAATGAATAAAAATAAAAATATATATAAATATAAGGTGGTACGTCAAAATCTCTGAAAATTTCAAGTGGTACGTGGTTACTAAAAGGTTGAGAACCGCTGATCTAGATGATATAATAGTTTGTACATCTCAGTTTGATAAGCATTTAGAAATATTAACTAAATTTTATGAGAAATTAAAAGAGGCCAATCTAACGATTAATCTAGATAAATGTCATTTTTGTCGTCCCTCTCTGCGTTATCTAGGTTATACTTTGGATGAAAATGGGTTAAGTATCGATGGAGAAAAAACAAAAGCCATTAGTAATTATCCAGTACCAAAAACTACAACAGAGGTACGTAGATTTTTAGGGGTAGTATCATATTATCGGCGTTTTTTAAATAATTTTTCAACATTATCTGCTCCTATTTCTGATCTTTTATCTAATAGAAAAAAACATCAACCAATAAGTTGGACACCGGAAGCTCAAAAGGCTAAAGAGGACATTAAAACTATCTTAACTACCGCTCCTGTTCTTTGTAGTCCTGATTTTAACAAATTATTTTATCTCATGTGTGATGCAAGTGACGTAGGTATTGGAAGTGTGCTTTTTCAGTTACGAGGATGGATTGGAACATCCAGTTGCTTATTATAGTAAAAAATTAAATAAGTGTCAAAAGAAATACACAACTACTGAGAAGGAGGCGCTTGCAGTCCTATTATCAATTGATCATTTTCGTTATTATCTTCTAGGAAGACATTTTACTGTCATCACTGATCACTCCTCCCTTATTTGGTTGAATAATATGAAAAAGCCGTCACCACGTTTAGCTAGGTGGATTCTTCAGCTATCGGAATATAATTTCTCCATTGTTCATCGTAGAGCAACAGGCACTGTTCCTGCTGATTTTTTATCTATATTGCCTGAAATTAACGTCTTAAATTTATCTTTGCTAAAACCTGATAATTGGTATAAAAATATATTTATCAAGGTTCAATCAAATCCAGATAGTTATCCAAGTTTTTAAGTGGAAAATAATATTCTGTACAAACACATCTTTAATAAATATGCCAATATTTGTAATCTAACTGATTTGAAAATTGTAGTTCCAACAGAAAATAGACTTGAATTATTATCTAAATTTCATGATGATCCTACCGCAGCCCATTTCGGAGTTTATAAAACTTTGGAAAGGTTCTCAGAATTGTATTATTGGCCTAGAATGAGACAGAGTGTGCAAAAATATGTTAGGCGTTGTAAACTTTGTGCTGCCTGTAAGCCTACAAATTTACCACAAGCTGGTCTCATGGGTAAATATCGGAATATAGAGTTTCCTTTTCAATTAATTTCCTGTGATTTAATAGGTCCATATCCGAGATCTCGTCAGGGAAATACTTGTGCGTTGGTAATAGTAGATTTCTTCACCAAATTTGTTTTAATTCAACCTTTAAAACAAGCTACCTCTTCTGCAGTCGTGAAATTTATTGAAAATAATGTGTTTCTAATTTTTGGGATTCCTCAAATAGTAGCAGTCGATAATGGAAAACAATTTACTAGTCAGTTATTTAAAAATTTAATGTCTAAATATCAAGTCCAACGTATTTGGTTCACTTCCAATTTCACTCCTCAAGCAAATCATACTGAGCGAGTAAACAAATCCATAGTTACGGCAATTGGATCATATTGTTTTACTGATCATAGAACTTGGGATGTAGGATTACAGAAAATTGCTCAAGCAATTCGTTTGTCTAAACATGAAGTTACCGAATTTCCGCCATCTGTTCTAGTGTTTGCTAGAAATGTGCCTGTTTCGGGATCATTTTATGGGAATATTGTAGATAATGCAAATAATCAGCCTGCAATTTCTGATAAAATACACCATATACAGGATACTCAAGAAATGCCGAAAATTTTCGAAGATGTTAGGAAAAAATTACATAAAGCGTAAATAAAAACAAGTAACCGTTATAATCTTCGTAAACGCAATATTAAATTCCATGTAGGTGATCATGTTTGGAAAAAGAATTATCAAAAATCAGATAAAGCTCAATTTATTTCTGCAAAATTTATTCCTAAATATATACATTGTACTGTTAACCGTGTAATATCTCCCTTGATTTATGAACTTAAAGATAGTAATGGCAAAAATATAGGACGATGGCATGTTAAAGATCTTAAAGAATATAACTTATCTACTGATGATTCAAGTGACACTACCGATGACGACAATAATCCCTATTCCGTATCTTCTGATAGTGAATAATTATTTGTTAGATGATCACATTTTTACCTTTTTTTTTTTAAATAAAAGTATCTTTATCTTATATCTTTCTATGTGCATGTTGTTCATCGAGTAAATAAAATATATCTTTGCAAAATTAATTTGGTGGTAAACTAGTTTTATCTTGTAGAATACAAGAAATTTGAAAGTATTAAGAAATTAATATTTATTTTTTATTATTAAATTAGAGGTATGTGATGTTGGAATGTTAATTAGTTTCTCTAAAATTTGAATGTTCCATATTATGTATCTGATTTGAAAACTCATCTTTTCAGTCGAAATGTGTGGTTACACATACACATACAGCTTTATATATATTTGTTTCAAATTTTATTCCTGAAATAGAAAAATGTGGTTTTTTAGATGATACTCTGGTTTGTGGAAATCCGTTGTTCATAGTTTATTATTAAATATGAATAATAATGCCGCAGAGTCATATAACTCCATAATGGCAAAATTTGATGGGGGCAAACGAATAAATTTCTCAGTAAAAAATAGTTACGATACAGCTGCTAAACAATATAATTCCAAGGACAAGTTTTATAATTTGATTCATAGGCAATTAACAGGACAAAGCGTTGATAAGATACAATGAAGTTTGTTATAAACAAAACAAAAAAGAGGTAGCGTGACCTTAAGCGTAGACAGGTGTTCCCAAGAAAGAAAATTAAACTTTTAACAGCACCCGCTGATACTGATTACGGTGTTCAGGAATTAGAGGTAGAGGATGCAGAAACTATGGAAAAACGTAAACAAGAACTTTTAACCCATATAACAAAAACTACGGAAGAAATTGTCGAGCTAGAAATTAAAATAAGAGGGCAATCCACAAATCCAATTTGGAAAGGAGAAAGGAGAAAGGGCATATTGGTTACCAGCGTCTCGATTTGGCAAAAATCGAAAAACAACAAACCAAAAAAAATTGGTCACCAATATCTTAAGTAGATATTAATTTGAAAATAAACAGTAATTATTACTTTCAAATACAAGGCCAGCTTGCAATAACCAAAACCAATGATTGTTATTTTTATAAATAATACTCGATAATTTACTTGGTGTTGGTTTTATTGTGATTATTATGGATTGAAAATACAGTACATGTTCATTACAAAAAGACCATACCATCGACAAGACATGACAGCTTTCATCCCTTGACAACTAACTTGGAACATAATATTCATACGACACTTACAACAGATTTTAGCGCTCCGTACACTGATGTTACCCATTCTAACAGTTATTTTATAGTTTGGACACCGCTAGGTATGTCTGTCCAGAAAATAGGAGGGGATGAACAATTTTGGAAAAACATGCTTTCCAAGTTGCAGACATTTGATCTGGACAATATGCTTCCTGATATTCTTAAAAAATAAAAGAAATAATAAAACGACAACGTTTCATTGTGTATATTTTTATCTTGTTGTGTAACTGATTTCGTAATTTCGTTTATTTCTTCTTCTGACTTTTCTATTTTACGTATGAATTTCGTTTTTCTTCTCCCTGTATTGTAAACAACCCATTTTGACATTGTTTTGAAGGACGTAAGTAACAATTGTAGCATTTAAAAATTCACTTACTTATTGTTGTCAATTAAACTAAATAACAATTCAAAAAGGGATTCATTTCCATGCTTTATTTAGTCAATTGTGATGTATTTACAACAACATACAATTGGTAAAAGAATCGAAAACTTTTATATTTTTTTTTTCGAGTCTCCCGTGAAAATATGTTAGTTTACTATGTTTTAAGAGCCTCCACCAAAGGACAGGTCAAAAAAAATTTTTTAAAAGGTCGCTCCGAATACTTCCTATCTCTTTGAGCTACCTCTAAACATGAATATTATCGACCTGAAAATTTTTTTCTTGAATTTCACATATCAAGGAATAAATTTAAAACGCGAGAAGCAGAAAAAAAATTGTATGAATAATTTTACAGGTGCAGCGTAATTAGCAAAAAATCATAATTTTTTAAAATTATTTATTATTCAAAAATTAACATTCTGATTATGTTCTCAGACTTTTGATAACATTTTTAAATTTTAAACACAACAATAGTTAATTGTTGACTATATTTAAATTATTTTTAGTTCAATTCATTGACGTTAAGCGCGCTAGTTAAGTATTACTCGTCTTTGTTTTCAATTGTTGTTATTATTTGCTATCAGCATTGCCTTCTGTCAGTATAAAGAACGTAATTTATACGTAACTCAACAATTCATGTCTTTTTTAAACAATTAAATTACAATAGAATCACTAACAAAGTTTTATCGTTGTCTTCTTAATTATTATTAAAGGTGACTATTTTTTATTTTGAATTATTATTAAAGGAAACTATTTTTTAAGAATCATTTTTTGTATTTTGACATTTTCCTAACCTAAAACCTTGTTCATGATTTACATTTGCCTACGCTAAAAAATATTGCTACTGATTCAAAGTTTTATTTTAATTAATTAACTCATAAAAATGATGAGTAATGATAGTAATTAACATATTTTCGTTTTATAGCTTTAAGATGAGCTCTCGGCAACTGCGATCAGAAAAATTAAAGCCCGGAGAATGGTTGGTGGGAAAATATATAACGTCATTCAAATATTCTGAACTGCCAACAAAATGTTCAGTACTCAGTTTATTTTTATATCATCACTATGAACTTGGATCGACAGTAAATGAAAGTTTAAATAGAACAACAGAAGCAGTTCTAAATGTTTCCGATACTAACAACGCTATCAAAGATTTTCATATAAAGGAAAAAGTAAGTAAGTTATTCGGCGTTTGGAAAAGCTTAAAGAAAACCGATGGAGGTTATCTAAAACTCAGAAGTTTAATGAAAACAAATTTTTGAACTCACTTGATGAGAAATTGGATATTTCTCTACAATGCTCATCGTTCAGAGACCAAACACTAGATTCAGCTCCTTCTACATCAACTGTAGTGAATTTAAAAGATAAAAATGAATTAAGTAAGCCTCTCTCTCAAAAAAGTAATTTATCTTTATCAAGCGCATCTTCCCACGAGCTTTATGCTTCTCCTCCTAAAAAGAAAACTAAACATAAGATATCAGAGGAGCTGTCATCTATGTTGGATCGTACGAAAACATCTAATCGAAACGGTTTACTTTTGATGTCCGCATTTTCATCAGCATTAGTTCGTAAAGTCTCTGATGTTACTGTTAGCAAAGAAACTATCAGACGTGAACAAGAAAAGCATAGACCTGATGGCACATTACGTTTAAAATCTTCTTTTAGTCTTAAAGTTCCTCTCACAGTACATTGGGATACGAAAATTTTCAATGCCTATAAGGCAACTGGAGCAGAAGATCGTTTAGCAGTCGTATCTGGTCAAGGAGTTTCAAAAGTGCTTGGTGTGGTAGTGATAAAACAATCAACAGGATTGAGTCAGTCAAATGGTGTATATGATTTGATAAAGGAGTGGAACCTCCAAGATAATATAATGTCGATGGGATTCCATACAACTGCAAGTAGTACTGGCAATAAAGTTGGAGCTTGTACTCTGCTAAAAAAAAACTTCAGAGAAAATTACTTTATCTTGCTTGCAGACATCATATTCTGGAGCTCATTTTAACTGCGACATTCGGATTACTGTTAGAACCGGCAGTCAGTGGTCCAAATATTAAATTATTCGAACGTTTCAGAAGTGAGTGGCAGAATTTAAATACAACTGATTTCGTAAGCGGGGAAGTCGATGAATTTGATACTGTTACTTTTATTATCAATCATCTAAAAACAAAACAGCCTCGTGATGACTACAGAGAATTTCTAAAACTATCTTTGATATACCTCGGAAGAACTACAGATCATAATAACCAAACCATATGTATTAACATTCCGGGAGCTTATAACAGAGCCCGATGGATGGCGAAAATTATTTATTGCTTGAAAATATATCTTTTTCGAAATCAATTCAAGTTATCAACAAGAGAATTATCTGGCCTCGAGAAATTTAATAAGTTTGTCACTCAAATTTATTTACAAGCTTGGTTTAATTGTTCCAACTCGGTATGGGCACCTCGGAATGATTTGAAACTTCTTCCAGATTTAGTTAATTATAAAAGTCAAGATCAAGTTGTAGCAGCTGCTGCATTAAAGCTATTTTCTCGACATCTTTGGTATCTGAGTGAACATTTAGTCAAATTTTTTTCGTTGTGTCAGATAGGGACCAAAAAATTTTTCATTAATTCATTATTAGTTAATCTTGACAACGGTAGCTGGAACGCTACCGAAACGTTGAAATAAAAAAATAAAAAAACATATTGTGGTTTGATTCCCAAGAAAATAAGAAAAAATTTAGTTGGACTTTCTTTCTTTGATGACCAAATTTCTGTGACAATAAAAATAAGCTTTAGGCAGAAAATCATTGAACAAAACGGTAGAAAACCGCGTAAGTGTAGACCTCGACAACATATTAGACAAAGATATTAGTGACTTCGTAACTGAAAATACGAAATATTTTTTCAAATGTTTAAAACTCGATGAATCCTTCTTAAAACGACATCCTCGTTCCTGGACATCAGATGCGAGTTATTTAAAAGGATTAAAAATTGTTCAGGAGTAACAGATTGTAAATGATTCAGCTGAACGCGGAATAGCTCTAATGCAATCGTATCAAGATACATTGACTGATGAAACACAAAAACAATATCTATTACAAGTGATTGAAGCGAACAGAAAAATGTTTCCAAATACTACGAAAAAAAGTTTGATGGATCACTTCGATCAAAGTTCAAAGTAAAATTAACTAGATTTAATTCAGTATATTCAGTATACTAAAATTTATCTAACCGAATTTTTTATTTTGTATTTAATGTATTTGAGTAATCAGTATGACTAAGTGTTACATAGTATAGTTTTGGAAAATGTTGAAAATATTAAAAAATGTTGAATAATATGTAAAAATACTTTAGTAAACAGAAGTTTAAAATTATTGACGATTGGAGCAATGCTAAAATTGACTATTATTGTATTTAAAAGTTGAAAATGTTATAAAAAAGTCTGAGAACATAATCAGAATGTTAGTTTTTGAATAATAAATAATTTGAAAAAATTATGATTTTTTGCTAATTACTCTGCACCGATAAAGATTATTCATATAATTTTTTTTCTGCTTCTCGCGTTTTAAATTTATTCCTTGATATGTGAAATTCAAGAAAAAAAATTTTCAGGTCGATAATATTCATGTTTAGAGGTAGCTCAAAGAGATATAAAGTATTTACCTTGAAAATTTATAAAAATTCGGAGCGACCTTTAGATAATAAAATTTTTACTTGAAAATTTCAGAATCCTTATATTATTTCACACTAAAAAAGATGACATGACGAAAAAAAAAAATTAAAACAAAAAAAAATCCAATTTTCGGCGATTTTGGAATTTTTTAAAAATTCGGAGCGACCTTTTGAAAATTTTTTTTTGACCTGTCTTTTGGTGAAGGCTCTTAAAACATAGTAAACTAACATATTTTCACGCGGGACTCGAAAAAACAAATATTTTGTCTTTTTGGGCCACCCTAATATATATAAACAAAAGGTAATTCTTGACGGTAGATAATTAAATAGGTTTTATATATCTTAGGGATTCCGTCGTAAGGAGGGCTGAATAAAACTCATCTACTACCCAACGTTTCTTTTCTTTTTCAAGGCTGAAATATGAACATTTTGTTGGTTTGGTAAATCTTTTGTAAAATAAAGTTTAAAAACTTACGTGTAAAGTGAGTTAATAATTAATAAAACTTAACTTTCTATTTGAGTCCAAAAACATATTTTTTGTATGTAGGTACTTTTTTGAAGGAACTGTTTTGATGTAGAATGTCTGAATGTCAAAATTCAAGTGACAGTTTTTTTGGTTGAGCAATAACAGAGTTGTTGTGAACAACTTTATAACTTAAGAGACAGTCTTGATTAATAGTACCATGACTTGTGACTTAATCATGATCCTATTAAAGAAGGAAGTCATATAATATATCATATATTTGCTATTGTTAAAGAGAGACAATGGGCTTGTTCAAGAAAAAAATATTAATTTAAAAATCAGAACTAAAACTCATTTTAAACGGATTCCCAAAATTTTAGATTTTTCCGCGAACGTTCAAGCCCTCAAATTAATTGAAGAAATTGGATTGAACGAAAACGGGGCGTGGTTACCTATGACGTCACACTGCATATGCTATACCTAAAGGCGGCGCCAGACATTCGGTATTCGGCGAGTACCGAGCGACTGCTCGCAGAGTGGCAAGTAGTATGGAAGGGTTCATCGCTACTTGCCGATGACCAATTTTAGTGTTTGTACAGTGCTCGCGTAGTTCCCGTTGTTTGTCGGTCTTTTGAAGCAACATCAAAAGAAACGAGTATTCGCCGTATTACGCTCTGAATCTGCATCCACATATTCGTTCTTCTGCAAGCAATAGTCTATGGCTTGGGGATAACTGTAGTAAGTATACATATCGTTGAATTACCGGATTGTTTTTTATTATTTATTGTAGTAGAATTGAGAAATGGACTGGTCTAATGAAACAGTTTTTGAATTTTTGGAGTGTTATGAAAATGAACCTGTAATATGGAATGCATCTTTACCAAACCATAAAAATCGGAATGATGTTTATGATGCTTGGAAACACATAGAATTCAAGATGGGTCAGAAATACACAGTCACGGAATTGAAAAAGAAAAAGGATTCATTGATGGCGTCTTTTAGAGCCTGTTTAAATAAAGTAAAACAAAGCTTGAAAAGTGGAGCAGGGACTGATGAAATTTACAAACCAACGTGGTTCGCCTATGAAAAAATGGCCACATTCCTTTGTGATAAGGATCTTCCAAGGCAGACAAGAAATACAGAGGTAGGTACCTAATTATTATAGGTATTTAACAAAATTTATTTCAACAAACATACCTATTTAAAAAATAAACTTTGTACAAATAGTGTAATTTTGAATTAGCAGTATTGATCTTGCCAAGGTATCTTTCCGCTGGTTACGAAGTACTCGGCAAATTCATTTCTAATTTCTTTTGCATCCATGCTAGGCTTTCTATATGGAGAACTAGTAGCTGCAAAACTACAGGAAATGGAGGAGCACACTAGGGAAGTTTGTATGCATCGGATTGATAACATATTGTTTGAAATGAAAATGAATTCTCGTATCTCACATGCTAATAATGAGATAAATCCTACTCGGCAGCTGAATATTTTATGTACACACGACTATAAACAAAGCTCATCAACACCTAGCCCCCTGTCTTCAAGTTCCAACCATACTTCGCAGTCACTTTCACATCATCAAGCAGCATTCCACTCACCTCAAGAAACTTCATCACCACAGAATGTAACCCAGAATAATGACATGGATCCTCCCTGTCAAATGGAAAATTTATCTACTAGACTCAGCTCACCATCACCTAGCTCTCAGTTTTCATTAAGTTCGAACCATACTGTTTCCCAATATTCGCAGTCACTTTCACATCAAGCAGCATTCCACTCAACTCAAGAAACTTTTCCATCACAGAATGTCATTCAAAATGCTGATATTGTTGCTGATGAGGATTCTCGGCCTTTGGTAACCTTTTTTACTAATTTCCAATAATGTTACTTTTAATTTTTTAAATAAACAGTTTTAGAAAATGTTCCTCGAAGTTTTCTTTAATTTAAAAATAATTACTTACCTTAACATAATCCTGTAAAATTGCAATGATAGCACTACAAACTTCTGGGACTATTTCGGAAATAAGCTGTGGAGACACTTTGAACAAATAGTGAAGACTTTTAAAACTGTCTCCTGTTGCAAGAAATCGAAGGGTTATGGCAAGGCGCTCATTTGTTGGAATCGCTGTTCTCCACTTGGTATCTTTCTTACGAATCATTGGTCCCACTTTTGAAAGTAAATAATTAAAATCATCGCTCGACGTTCGGCAAAAATTTTCAAATTTTCCGGATGGTTCCTTGAGCAGATCTGCCATTAGGTTTGTGGCACTATAGCTAAAACAAAAATATTTTAAACAACTGGAAAATGCATATAAAAATGAAACAATAATGTTATATTTCAAAAGGCAGATTGAAATCAAGAAATTATTTCCAGCTTCAATACCTACGTTTTTCTGCTTTTATTAAGTGAAACCATCCACCATCTCCTTCTTCTGGGCTTCTTCTTTATTTTGTTTAATAACACACTACCACAAGACATTACTACAAATGTAGCCAAGCTAATAACGAGCTCTGTATCATTATCCATTGCAAGCCGTAAATACACTTTATACTGAATATTCGTTATACCCACAGAGACTCCGTTACGTGACGAATTGCGAATATCTGGTTTGGGTGCTTGCCATTTGGTGATTAATCCGCGCTCACCTGCCGAGTAACTCAACTACTTGCCACTCTGCGAGCAGTCGCTCGGTACTCGCCGAATACCGAATGTCTGGCGCCGCCTTAACGTTTGAAACGCCACGAGTAGAGAGTTGTGTACTGTGTATATTGTAAGTACCTATCGTGTTGTGTGAGAAACAAAACGCTGGACTGTTGACTGTACTGTTTCGTTATTTTATTTTATAATGAGTGAGAAAAAAGTGGTAAATAAATACTGTTTGGTTCCTGACTGTCCTAACACATCCAAGAATGCACCAGAAATAGCTATTTGTGTAACAAGGGAGCAAAATGCTACTTTTCCTCTCGAGGATGAAGTTTACTCCCCGACAAGTAGCAGAGGGCAGTAATCATTCAAGGGAGGAAAAGGCATTTTACTCCCATGTTATACATATGATTTTTCCGCTCTCTCAAATAACAACTCATTTTTCTGAGTAAATACGAATATGCTTTTCTTCGGCCCATTGCTTGAAATGTAAATACTGTTTTTCGAATTTTTCTTTAGACTTTTAGGGCAATAGAGATTGTAATGTTACATTAACTTGTTCCAAAATATCCGGTGGTGTATTATTTATATCTTCAAATTCGCTTGAATCACTTATTTTTAAAATATTATTTTATATTTTGTTGATATATTATAGAGTACCTAACTCACTTTGAAACTGTTAATCTGTCAATGGACCATAGCATGCTATATAATATTTCTGTCCTAAATTCGAAAACCGGATGTATCTATGAATTATAGTCAAATTGTTAATGTAAAAAACGTTAAATTAAAATGAGGCTATCAGAGCAAAAGTGGCCTAACCCCAAAATGATAGTTTTGAGAAAAACAGAAATTGTTTTTTTGCTTTTTTTTGTTTCTTTGTGAATAGAATATATTTTTAATTATTTTTTTTTCTCTTTAATAATAATTTTAAGAGTTGGTATCTTAAATTATTATCTTAATTTTTTTACGAAAAAACAAAGTTTTTCAAAAAAAAACGTGGGTTAGGCCACTTTTGCATTAATGATATTTTTCAAAAAATGTGTGTTAGGCCACTTTTGCATTAATGATAATTGTCATTTTGAAAAAATAATCACTTGGTTTGTTGAGATATGCCTTTATTGAAATAATTACTGGACAGTTAGGAACATAAACAATGTCGAAAAAAAGTAATTTTTATTGGTCTCTCAAAAAATAAACAAATTATTAACTAATTATCGCCTTCACAATCATCGCTATCAGAATACAACATCTCATCTACTGGATTATGAGTCGTTTTCAGGTTTTTATAGAACTCTTGATGAATAGGCGGAATAAAACACATGAGTTCCAGGAGGTCCTTTTTCTTTTTAACATCAACTTTCCGTCCTTTGGGGTATAGCAGATTCAGCTCTTCAAAACTACTGTTAGATGAGTTTCTTTTAGACAGGTCAACTGAATCACATGGGGCAAAATTTTGATTTGAGTATTTGAAATAAATTTTAAATGGATTCGACTTCTCAAAATGCAGCCACTGAATTTTCATCCATTCTACTTTTAATTTATTTTCGGAAACTTTACGTTTTGTAATACTCCTCTCTAAATTGGCAGTTGAGTAAAAATCTTTGGATGTCATCTGAACAACTTTAAAAGGGGCCTTTTTTCTTGCTGCCTTAACAACTTGTTCCCAGCTATCTGGTACATAGATGTCTTTGAAATATTTCTTTTGTTTTTCTATTAGTCCAAAGTCCTGGTCACAAGGTAGGTATGTGTGACCACTTACTAAAAATTTATGGTCAATTTCTTCTACAATGACATCATTGGAGGAAACAATGTAATTGCATAGCAGAGACATTTTGATGTTTCTGTTTTGTCCACCGCATTGGTCCGAGTACATCACGAATTTTCGTGTCTTAACATAATTTTTAATAAAATGCAGTAAACAGGAACCAATTTCCTGGGCACCTCTAGATGCAATTGTTTCATTCCACATGTACATGAATGACTCATCGGTAGCCAAGTTATGTATGCCAAGACAATACGTCCACAGTTGCCTTTTATAATAGCAAATTCCAGTGGATATTACTGGCGTTGGCAGAGTTTTCATTAGATCGAAAGTAATTGCTGTCACCTCTGGATCATTTTTCGCCGCATCAACATCCAATTTCATACCCTCTCTGGCGCTTTCAGCCTTTCTTTGATGCAATTCCATTTCAGTTCTTAAATTTCTACTCTTTTCGACGTCCATTTCAAATTTCAATTTATTTTGAAATAAGTCGCACTTTTTACATGAATCTGAAACAGGAGCATGGAAATGTAAATTGAATTTCTTTGAAAAAATTTCAGAAAATATGTATTTTGATACAGGTTGTTCATTTTCTGAACTTAGTTCTTCCTTATAGAGGTCATACATTATACTTAAATTTAAATCTGGGGCTAAGTATTTCCGGTTTGGATTTTTTTTCCTGGAGTAGTGCGACTCATAGCTTGGAAACTTTTCAATGAATTCTTTGACCTTATCAACTTTATGATCCGGCGTTTTGTTCGCAGAAGGCTTCTTTCCCCTCCCATCTCTTGGAGCAGGCAAGCCTTTTGTTTTGTTGACCAAAACTCTGCTTATTCTGCCATCTGAGACTTGAAGAACAGTTTTAAAAAAGCTTTTACCTACTTTGATTTTGTCACCTGCTTCATTTTGTAAATAGAATATACGGGTTTTTTGTCTTCTGGAATTGTTACCCTTATTGGTGTAAACTCTTGATGTATTCACAACATCTACTAAAGAAAAAAGGTAAGCCGATTTTAAATCAAATGATTCAATTTTGTAAAATGTTTTAAATATAGCCTCTTGACGCTCAGGGAGTATCTTTTGCCAGCAGAGATCTCTACAGCAGTTTTCTACATTACTGAAATTTTTTGCGGGAACAAGTTTTTTTGATCTCCTACTTACATATGCTTCTCCAAGGTTTCTTTTATTCTTTACCACATTCCGTTTCCACTTGTTTTCTTGTTTGAAACGCTTGCGAGAACTCCTCTGCTGCTCTGCATCATGTTGGGGCTCACATTCGGGAGAGGTATTTCGGTTAGAGAAGTATTCACGATCAGGCTCACTGGGAACATATTCAGACCCTGAGTCTTGAAAAGGTTCTTCAGGCTCTTCCTCAGATTCTAAAATAAAAAAATTACGTTATGCTAAACGACTTTCATCATTTTGATTTAAACAGCTTAAATTTCATACCTGCAATAGACAACACTACTTATTATCAATTTTTAGTAGACACTTTTAAAATCTTTGATAGTGAAAAGACTAACAAACAGAACGAAAAACAAGGCATTCAAAATGAAACAACAAAACAACTAACCTAACCTAAAAACACTTTTTACAATGTTTGGAATATTTAGACTACTTACCTATGAATGTATACGATGTAGAGGCCATGATAATCAAAATTATTTTTTGTACTTTATCTTTATTTAATTTTGAATGAACAGGAGCAATAAAAAATCCCCCTGTTTTGTTTACACTTGTTTGTAATGAAAATTTCAAAATTCAAAGCAACAGTGGCCTATCCCACATTTTGTTGGTTAGGCTGGTATTGCCCTCTAGTTAAAACTTTTTCATGCAATGCAACAAAGAATTCGGTGTCGCCATCTCTTAAAACTTTGTCAAAGGTTGCATAGGCCACTTTTACCCTACAGTATGCCTTATGAACTATAGATTTCTATATCAAATTCATTTTTCTGAATTTGTGGTTTAGGCCACTTTTGCTCTGAGAGCCTCAAATAACAATTTACTGATTTCTACCATTTTGCAAAGTACAGGGTGTTCTATGAATAAACGGTAAAATTTATACTTATATAATATTATATAGTATAGGTCCTCAATGCCGTATAAGTTATTTCATTGATGACGTACCATGACGTCACTTTTACTTTTCCTCCCTAGCGAGGAAAAGTACAACTTTGCTTCCTACAATGAGGCCAAGAAATGTATACTTTGGATAGAGGTAGACGGAAAAATGGTTTATTAATGTGCCCTCTGACATTAAAATAAGAAAAGTTTGGCAGACAGCAATGCGTCGTGAAGTTTTTGTTTCTGGCAAATCGCATGTGTATTGCTGTGAATATCATTTTAAAGTATTGTAAGTTATGGTATCTTTATACAGTACATTATAAAAATATTGATAATATTTCCGAAACATAATCTTAAAAGACTTACTCTTGGGTAAATAGGTAGGTATGTAAAATGAAGATATTCTACCGAATTACTTATTTTGCGAAATCTCGTGATTAGCTAAAACTATAATCCCTTACGCGATTTAAAGGGGATATCCACTTGGAATCTACCCTCTTCTAAAATTTTTGTGGTATCCTTGAATATTTGTTCAGAAAGTTCATCCTCACTTGATAAAATATGTCCTTGTGGCACATCTTCTACTGCCCAGAATTTTTACAGCAATTTATCGATTTGATTGAAATTCATAAATAAAGAATGCGAGAGAACTTGATCACATGTTATAAAATTTGACAAGATTGTTGGGGATAGGACACCTCCTACTACCCAAATAAGGTGGGTATTTTGTAAAATGGGTAGGTTGTCCCCTAGGTTAATCAAACCAGGTAAAAGTAATGAATAATAAACATTTGCTCCCAATAATAAATCTACGTGATCTGGAACATCATAATTTGAGTCGGCCAAGACAATACTACAAGGGATTTCTAATCGATTTGTTTGTATAGAAAATTGAGGCAACTTGGAGGAAATGAAATTTGTTACTGAACAATTTACTTCAAAGGATTTTGTTGGGTCAACTTTTGAGAACAATTTAATTTCGATTCCTTCACTTACTTGCATGTGACCTGATACACCACAAATTGACAAATTTTTATTATAGGTAGGGTATTGTAGTCTTCTCGCTAATTTATGTGTGATCAATGACACTTGAGACCCACTATCAAGCACTGCTCTGGCAGATATTAAATGACCATTGTTATTTGAAACATGTACGGATGCAGTTGCCAATAAAACATGAGATTCTTGGTTTATAAAAAGACTTGACATAGCGTTAGATTGTGCCTCAAGCTTGTCACTAGTAGATGCTTGAACAACATCCGAACTTTGTTTTTGTTCTACGTTAGAAGTTTGATCTGAGTTACTACGCGAGTTATTTATAGGATTACATTTTTGCTTGTGACTAGTAGGCCCACGATTGGAGCTAAAACTCGAATTTTGTTGAGAAGTTTTTTTAATTATTGTGAGAATTATCAGTATTTGATGAATATTCGACAGAATTTCCCGCATGTAATAGGGTATTATGAGCCTTGCCGCAAATAGGGCAATTTTTCCACTCACATTGACTTACATGGTGTGGAGCAAAACATTTTAAACATAACCTATTTGAAAATACAAACTGTTTTCTTTGATTTAATGGCAACTCTTTGAATTTAAAGCATTTAAACGTGTTGTGATTTGACATTTTGCAAAACAAGCAACTTAGCTTTTTATCTACATTAACAAAATGAGAGTTTTTACGAGGCAACTCTGGCGAAACCAAATTTTCAGCAGCCTGATATCTCTTCTCAACGAACTTGAGGACACCATCCAAAGTAGGTAAGAGAGTAGGACCTCTTTCCAACTCATACCCGCGTCTGTTGTTGTGCTATAAGTAATAATATAATTAAATTTCACGATATCTATCGCAAGCTAAGATAAGATACCATAATTATCCGGTGGGATACTTACTAGATAAATGTCCACAAAGACAGCAGATACATGTTCACTATGAAACATGTCTTCTGCGACAAAAGATAAGATAAAGGTAGAGATAAATTTTCATGTGCCATTTCCTATAGCACACAAAAACATAGGCAAGGTAAGATACTTCAGTTTGTGTCATTTGACACAATTCAACAGAAAAAGACAAGGTAAGGTATTTCAGTTTGTGTAACTCTACACAATTCAACTGAAAAAAGATAAGATAAGGTAAGATATTTCAGTTTGTGTACCTAACTCTACAAAATTCAACTGAAAAAAGATAAGACAAGGTAAGATATTTCAGTTTGTGTAACTCTACAAAATTCAACTGAAAAAAGATAAGACAAGGTAAGATATTTCAGTTTGTGCACTCGACACAATTTCACTGAAAGAAGGTAAGGTAAGATAAGATATATAATATTATGGAACATAAAAATTTTTAGTTTCTACTAATTTACATTCCAAATTATTACCCCAAATTTAATCACCCCATTTAAGTATTACATACATAATACTCTCAAATGTCGCAATTATGTTATTGCAGTGATAAATCTAGTTTACCACCATAACATGTAAGCTTATAGCACAACATAGACATATTTTAAAGATACACGAGTTAAAACTATAATCAGAGAAATAAAAATGGAAAGGTAAAACAACACGGTTAAATCTAACAAATAATTACTTATTATGAAGGGAAAATTCCGCGTCAAATTCATTGTAATTGAATATACAGTTCCTACAGTTATCAATAAATAAGTTACACTATTGAAGATATTTGCTTACTACTAGTTCCATATTTTCAAGACATGTTCCTCAAACTATTTTAACTCACAAGAGATATAATACAGTGTACCATACAATGTATGTTTTCAGAAATTAATTAATTTAGAAACAAATTTAGCTTTTACTGATTTGAAAACAAATTTAGCCAACCCCGAACCTCTATATATGAAATTTTTCATCATATTTCACAAGAAAAATGCACCTAAAACAAAAATAAACTAGTGAACAGCAGAGCCAAACATAGTGATAAAATATAACCCAAGGATTTAAGAAAGACAAAATTTTGACCAAAAATGATTGATTAAGAGAGAAGAAAATTGAGAACGGGACTCTCAAAAATTTTCACAGGAAAGTTAGATGATATTTTTCTAAGTTCATACCAGAGAGGTTGCCAGTTGGTTGCCAGTTAGCGTCCGCAGTAGCCATTGGTCATCGCGCAAGCAGAACATTCGAACAAAATCATCACACAAACACAGCAAATATTTTGACAGTGCAAGTTATTAAACATCTCAAAGATATAGAAAAAATGAAATAAGAACTTATTGCCGAAAAAAAACTGAATTAAAGATATTCAAACGAAATTTTTAAGGTATAGGTATCAAGCCAAAGATAAAGATTTTACGAGAAAAAAAGTTAGTTTTGTCCTCGACTATTGTACAGAAATATGCCACGCCACGATAAAATATTCTTATACTATGTATCATTCAGAGTACTAAGGTAAAGATAATTTTCCGTTATTTTGTTGTGCAACAAAAATAAAATATCAAAAGATAAAGATAAATCATATATTGAGAATAAAAGTGCTACCAAGCACCCAAAGATAATTTCTCAATATACTGACGATAAGGGAATGCTACAACCATATCCGAATCTAAATTTTGCATAAAGCAGGAAGTTGTGCATAACAGTTGTTCCAAAAGATTCTGGACTATAAAGGTGCATGAAGCTAGATAAATCCAGAAAATTTGAAACATTCACGGAAAGTTGTTCTCTATAGAACAGCGTTTTTGGTATATAAAATACTCAAAAAACAAACAAAAAATACGATAAGACACAAAAATATTACACGAATTGTTTATTGCACAACGAAACGTCAGAAAGCATATGTACTAAAAAAATTTAGATACTTATGATACATAATCTAAAGATATAGAAAAGGCAAAAACATTTTTGAAAAAAAAAATGCAGATACGCCACTGAATTCTCAAGATATTTAGATTTCAAATCTTTAATCAAAAGAAAGCAATTATTCCCGATAAGAACTACTTGCATAAATTTACTAATAGGTAATAATGAGAATCAAGTTAAAAATATATTTACGGCAAAAAAACTAGAAGCAAATCCACAGCAAACTATTAAAATATGTTTCGACTGAAGGTCACTGAAAGATAACGATAAATTGAGTTAATAAATTGATACGCTAATTACTGAATGTACGAATCCTTAAGCTTCACACTTTTTCTCGATACAATTAATTTTTTAGATAATGATAGAGATACTTACTAAACCGAACCACCAGTTATCAAAAAGAAAGAAAGTTAAGAAAAGTTAATATAAAAGTTAAATTAAAGTTAATTTCCCCAAAAAGCAGGAAGAAAAAAACAACAACGGTTAAATTTATACACGTTGGAGCGCCAATGAAACAAAAAATATTTTTTTAATTGCTAAGAGACTTAAAAAAAATTATGGAAAATATAATGTAGGTTCTTACCAAACTGATTTTATATTTGGATATAACAAAACCAGTTGTCAGGGCTTTGGTATCTAACGGAAATTAAGAAACGAGAATAGTTAAGAAAACAAAGTTAGTGGCGCCCTTAAATGTCTTTTCTTAACTATTCTCGTTCCTTAATTTCCGTTATATAACAAAGCCCTGAGAACTGGTTTTGTTATCTCCAAATATAAAATCTGTTTGGTAAGAACCTACATTATATTTTCCATCATTTTTTTTAAGTCTCTTAGCAATCAAGTTTATTTTTTTGTTTCATTAATATTAATGTTTCCATCATTTTTTTTTAGTCTCATAACAATTATTCAATTATTTTTTGTTTCAATATTCTTATTTATCAGTAGTAGGTAACTCTACCGACCCCATAGATTCAACAGACGTAAACGTCACTCACTAGATTAATACATTATTTTCGAACAGCAAAAATTCGTACGGTTTTCATAAAACTGGCTATAAAATGAGACGGATTTTGAAAAACTTGAATTTTATCTCATAATGAAAATGATATAACAGATATATTTATACGTCCACAAGAAGTAAATATCTTAACCGACGAAGGTGAAGTAGATAATTTATCACGCAATCAGCTGTCGGTACCTGCCGAAGTTCGTTTTTCGAATGATAAAACGCGTAACTGGCTTTGAAGTAGATACCACGATTGAAACCCAAGATGTTGGTACTGCACAAAGTACTAGTACAGAAGTTGAAGGAGGTAACACTTTTAAAGCGTGAAAGATATAATAAGAGCAAAAGTGCTAAGAAAATAACAAGGAAGTGGATAGATGCAGATATAATCAAAACGAATGACACATTTCCCAATCCAGAATATTCCGATTATGTAAACAAATCTCCAACAGAAATGTTTGAATTCTTTTTTGATGATGCGATTGTAAATCTGCTATTAAAAGAATAAAATAAATATGCATTATATCTCAATTATCCAGATCCTATGAAGAAATTAAATGTTTTCTGGGTTCTTATTTTAACGAGTTACAACGATCTCCCTGGTAAATGCTTCTATTGAGATTATTTTATTCACGGAACTGTTCCCTTGCCGAATTAAATAAAAGTTGTGGATTGTATATACTTTAATTGTAACAAACGTTAGAATTGACAATATGTTATATAATTAATAATATTACGATACAATATCTGGTTGCAAAGAACGATGTTCTCTAAAGCCGCATCCACATTAGTAAAAAAATTACGTTGTACGTTGAATGTAGTGTTCGGCACAAATATATTCGACGCAAATTCGGCAACCTGCCTGCATAAATATTTACGATGTGCGCTATGCGGCTACGATCAGCACCATGTGTGACGGTTTCTAGTTTGTAGTGTTGGTAAAATGAATCTCAATAAAGACGACGTTCTACTTTTGATACAACAATATCAAAATCGAAGGATTTTGTGGGATCCAAAAGATAAATGGCATTTTAATAAAAAAAAAAAAAATGACACTAGGGAGGAAATTGCGAGATGCATGGATATAGATGTTAAAGATGCAAAGAAAAAAATATCAAGCCTTGTAGGCTCTTTTAGGAGAGAAAAGGGACAAGCACGAAAAACTGTTGGAACTGGTAATGGTAAATACCAAATCTTACTGGAAAAAAAAGACGTATTTAAAAACATTTTTCTGGCGCAAAAGACGTCTACAAGTCAGATTGGTTTGCCTTTAAGAGTTTTGCATTCCTTATGGATAAAGACGATCCAGTACAGACATTACGCTCCGAAAACAAGGATGATTATTTTCGTTATTCTATAAACATTTTTATTTATACAAGGTGTTTCGCAGACCTGTAGTGATAAAAGCCTAGGGCAGATTCCCCTCATGAAAATATGAGAAAAAGTGCATATATCTAAACATAGGTCCGGAAATGTATTGTTTCCAAGATACGGGATGTTGAAACTGAAAAACACTACATTTTTATTCGTTCAAACAATTGTTACGCCACTGATTTATTTAAAAAAAATCATTTTTCTAATTTTTCACTAGTTTCTAACAAAAATGGACTTTTCTATCAGACGAACGATTTTTAAGTAAAAAAAATAAAATGAATTTGTCTGTATTGAATAATAATATGTATCTTTTGGAATTAAGCAGATGCTGTTCAAATCTATTTTATTTTTTTACTCGTTTCGTATATTTTCAAAGCAATCACCACTGTGAGAATTCCTCCAGCTTCCTTGTGTCAGGCATCCTTGTTCTTCCGGGTCTACAGTTAAGGTGGAATATTTTGCGCAGTCTTACTTTTTTTCAAGAAATTATGCACACAAACAATTGTCATAACTATTGTTTGTGCTTTAATATGGCCCAAGAGAAGAGGCTTTCTCAACACCCTAAACACTGATGAAATTATACCAAACAAGTGCTTAACAACTCTCCGAGCTCTGCTAAATCTATAATTGAATATTCTTTCAAGGGATCCTCTTGTATGTGTCCCTGAATATGGTTTCATGATGCGTTCGGCAAGTGGGAAAGCGTCATCAGCTATAAATACATAAAGTGTATCTATCTGCCTCCCGGGCAGAGGTTAGCTGGGGCAAGTTTAGCGTATCGGTTGTAATTTTACGATAAAGTTCGCAGTTCTGAAAAACTCCTCCGTCTGAAACTCGGCCCTGGCATCCAATATCCACAAATAAAAAGTTATAATTTGCATTTACGAGTGCAAATAACACTATGCTAAAGAAACCTTTGTAGTTGTGGTATTCACTTCCACTGTTTATTGGTGCTTGAAGAGATATGTGCTTTCCGTCCATGGAACCTACGCAATTTGGAAAATTCCACTTCTGAAAACCTTCCGCAGCAGTAATCCATTCTTCGGGAGTGTTCGGCATCTGAAATTTAGATACAATTTATTGGATAAACATAGTTTATTGACTAATTATTCAAACTAGACTACAGAAACTAAGCAAAACTCGTTACCCGCTTAAACATAAAAGAGATAGTTAACAAGAACTAAAGATTCTTCAAATTATCTTGTAATTATTCATCAGCATATTTATTTGCATTTGCAATGTTACTTATACAGCGACTTAAGACTGTTAAGTGGAATACCCTATATATCACTTTTTTTCTTTTCTCTGTATTCTAATTTCATTTGTTGATAAATAATGAAAATTACTGTTTTGACATGACCAGAATGTAGAATCAAAACCTAAAAACTTGCAGGAAATTTTGCAGATTTTGTTATAAATTATTCATAAATTATCGATTGGCATTTTTATACAGGGTGTTTCATTGGGAAATGGGCATACGGTAAGGGTAGGTAGAGGTCGCCTAGGTGGTTCTAAAAAACCCCCATATGATGGGTCTAGCGCTCTTTATAACCGAGATACAGGGTGTTTTATGTATTTTGACTATTTCTTTGATGGTTTATAACTTACGATCCACATTGTATATATTTTTCATATTCACAGCATAAACTCTTCATCCTGTATTGTACCGAATACCAAATAAATTATAATTCATAATCCAGGTACGGACTAGAAAAAAATGAAAGAAATTGAATCAGTTTAAAACAACACCCTGTATATTAAAATTTTGAAAATTCGTTTGCAGATTTGAAAAGAGCAGAAAAAATTATGTCAAAGCAAATGTGTTTTGTGCTTCCGCATACAATTTTACATTGGTTGTGATGTTTGATATCCCAATTTGCTGTAATTGTCAAGTTGGCTGATGTTAGGGTGTAATTTTGACAGTTAATGATTTGAGAGTTTGTAGTTGTGTTCTTGCGTTCGTTAAGTGATTATTTGTTGATAGATAACCAGTTATTACTTGTTGAAAATGCCCCATAAATTTGATAACAATGAATATGCAGACATGTTGTTTGTCTACGGATTTTGTAATGGTAATGGAAAAGCTGCCCAAAGAGAATATGAGCGGCGATTTCCAGGCCGGCGGTTACCAAATGACAAGACTTTTTCCAATGTGTTTAGTTACCTCAGAGAACACGGTAAATTTCCAACAGTGGCAGAAAATGAACATCATGAAAGACGACATATCGGTTTGGAACAAAATATTCTAGACATTGTGCAAAACGACCCAAAAATCAGCACAAGAAGAATCAGTCATGCCACTAATGTTCCTCATTCTACTGTGTGGCGAAGATTAAAAAAAATAATCTCTATCCGTACCACGTACAGAAAGTTCAGAGGCTTCAAGTTGGAGATGAAGTCCCGAGATTGGTTTTTAGTAGGTGGATATTACAAAATAACAGAATATTGCACAGGTGCTTATTTACCGATGAAGCTCAGTTTACCAGGGACGGTATTAATAATTCAAGAAATGCTCATGTTTGGGCCCAACAAAATCCGTTTGCTATAAAACAAACACATTCACAAATAAGATTCTCGTTTAATGTATGGTGTGGTGTTATTAACAACCGGCTAATTGGTCCCTATTTTCTCCCACATTTACTAACTGGTGAAGTATATTTAGAATTTCTGCAAAATATTTTACCCATATTGCTAGACAATGCAGATGTTAATGTTGGGGGTATGTACTTCCAACATGATGGTGCTTCACCTCATTTCAGAGCAATAGTGAGAGACTTTTTAAACGACAACTTCCCAAATAATTGGATAGGCAGGGGAGGACCTCATAACTGGCCTGCAAGGGGACCCGACTTTAACCCAATCGACTATCATGTTTGGGGTTACTTAAAATCCAAAGTCTATTCAACTGAAATAAATACAACAGAAGACCTTTTACAGAGAATCCAGGACGCATGCGAGGAATTGAAAAATGATCAAGCTATGATTAGGAAATCTATTAGACATCTTACTAAAAGAGCACAGAAATGTATTGAGCAGAATGGTGGCCACTTTGAGCATCTGTTAAAATAAAGTTATACTTTTCCGGGATGTAATTTTTTCGCATTTTATTATTTGTTTAAAGTGCAGCATAATGGACAAATACAATTATCATAACTGTATTACACATACGGGGTGTTTGTAAGTTAGTTATTGAAATTAGCATTTTGTCTTAAAATGTATAGGCCTGTCGACTTATTTTACATTGGTTGTGATCCAAAATTTAGGAGATTATGAAATGGTTAGGGATTTTATTGATTGAAAGTAAAAGATTATTATTTAGAGAAGAAAAAGTATTTTTTTTTTAAATTTTGTACCACCCTTACATCGAAAAAATAATTTTGACTCAAATTAACAAGTACGAAAATTGTATGCGGAAGCACAAAACACATTTGCTTTGACATAATTTTTTCTGCTCTTTTCAAATCTGCAAACGAATTTTCAAAATTTTAATATACAGGGTGTTGTTTTAAACTGATTCAATTTCTTTCATTTTTTTCTAGTCCGTACCTGGATTATGAATTATAATTTATTTGGTATTCGGTACAATACAGGATGAAGAGTTTATGCTGTGAATATGAAAAATATATACAATGTGGATCGTAAGTTATAAACCATCAAAGAAATAGTCAAAATACATAAAACACCCTGTATCTCGGTTATAAAGAGCGCTAGACCCATCATATGGGGGTTTTTTAGAACCACCTAGGCGACCTCTACCTACCCTTACCGTATGCCCATTTCCCAATGAAACACCCTGTATTTAATCCGTGTTAAAATGTTATGTTTATGTGGTGATTGTAACGAAAATAACAAATCTGTCAAATATTACAATTATTGCGTTTGCAACTGTATCGTTCTTTTGGCATTATGCGATGCAAACTATAAGTTTACTTTGGTGGACATTGGTGCACAGGGTAGACACAGTGTTCAAAAACTATAAAATAGGCAAGTTGCTTATCACAGACAGGATAAAATTTCCAGCCCCTTCGGCATTAGGCACTGAGGAAGAAATCAACTACTATATTGTTGCTGATGAAGCTTTTCCTCTAACCACTTGCATTATGCGTCCATATGCAAGTCGGTTTTTGGTGCAGAATAAGAGAATTTTTAATTACAGGTAACAAAAATTTAGCCTCAATTATTAACAGGTGATATAAATAATAACTTATTGGTGAAACGTGAGTAAAATAATTGAAGTTATCATTTCTGTCAGGCATCCAGGGATGAACAGGTTTTTTGTGATTGTATTTTATTTCAATTCCATTGTGCTCAAACCCAATTTGTGTATTTTCAATGCTGTTAAAAGTATGTTGTAGTCGAACTAAATTATTATTTTTTATTTCAGACTTAGTCGTGGGCCTAGAATGATTGAAAATGTATTTGGGATTTTGGCGCAGCGATGGCGTATTTATAGAAACGCAATTATAGCTTGCATTCCAACTGTAGAAGCAGTTGTTAAGGCAACTGTTTGCCTACATAATTATGTAATGATGTCCGAATCAAAGACTGGAAGTGAAAAAAGATATTTTACTCTAAATAGTGTTGACAGAGAGACTAATGATGAAGAAATTATTCAAGCAGATTGGAGAAATGAGGATTCTGCAATTGGTCTTCTTCCAATCGGAAGAAACAGTTCTAACAGATATGGGATAGCAGCAGAAAATATGAGAGATTTCAATGGAATGAATAAATAATTATTTATATTGTGTATTTATTTTATCAAAACAAACTTAAATTACAACTTATAATGTTAACTATGACAATAATTTTTGTACTTAATATTAACAAAAAAACAAAATTTTACTGAAGAAAGTCTTTGGTCCCTTTATAGGCAATCTGTAACAGCCTTATCTCCAGGAGTGTTCGTTCACGATGAGGAATTTGTGTCAAAAGTTCTGAGATTCGGGAACAAATAGGATTCACTACTGTTGAAGTCTCAGGTAGAAGTGAACGTATTGGGCTATCATTGATCTTATTTAATGCGTCCACAATGGCCACTTCAATTTTGTCTTTCTTTTGGTCCACTTTGGACAGATTAGACACATTAGGCAACATGGGGGAGTAAGTGCTTGTAGTTACTGGTGATATCTGACTTGGAATATTTGTTATGGTTGCTTTATATTCAATTGTATCTTGTAAAAATGACATTTCGTCAAAATATTCCCACTTTTTCTTTTTCTTAGAGGATGAGCCACTTGGTATGTATTCACCTTTGATGCGGACATAAGTGTCTCTAAGATTGCGCCATTTTTTCATTAAAAATTCTAGGGAATATTCAGGATTGTCCCCAAGTTCTTGAACAATTTCCATCCATAATTGGTCCCTTATGGATTTGGATCGTTCTTTTACTGGGAGGCGTGAATCCCACAAAGGCGGTCGTGCCTGAATACAACTGATGAGTAGACCCTCAACAGTTACTGTTTCTTCTCTAGCAGTATTGGCTTCGGTATTGGTATACTACAATTAAAATAATATGTGTAAGTATTTATGTAAATAGGATATATAAAATAACATAAACCTTAGCCAACTTTTATTTTATGTTAAAGAGGTGAAAACAGATGTGCACATGATTTCTGTTATGAAATGATATCAACAACACATAGATAATAGTTCTTGCTGTTTAGATTATACGTCTCTTTTGTGAGGTTTATGCTTATTTATTATATTACTTTTTTAATTTTCTTTACTTACCGATGCCGATGAACCAGTGTCGTGTTTAACTAATTCTGCTCACTGCGAATTCATGTTAAATTCAATATTTAATACATGAAACGAGCAACCAACTCAACCAAGGGTCTTGTATTGTATAATATAAATGTAGTTTGTAGGTTAGAGGTTATTTAGAATTAGGCATTCCAAACCACGTGATCCAATATGGCGGTTGCTGGCACACAAACCTTAGATGACATAAACAACCCACATAACAGTGGTGAATCATCTTTGTTGTAAGCAGTTGTAAGCGCGAGATTTTGTTATTTTTAAAGTGCCTTTGAGAGTGTTACCGAACATTTTTTTGTTAGAAATATTTTTTAAGTTCTTTTGTTCCTATTTTAAATTGTTTATTTTGTTTTAGGTACCAAATGAAGGTACAAATAACTGGCAATGTAGACCCATTTACTTTAACTTCCCAAGAGTTATCTTATAATATTGCGGGAGTACCACCTGAGTAGATATATAATGGGGGGGCTTGGGAGCAGTTCCACGCACGTAGCAGGATAATTACTTAATTAAATACATGGGAACGCAGATGAGTAGTACCGGTTGACCTACTTTCATATATAATAAGAGTGTACCCATCTAACCTCTAAGATATTTATGTAAGAGGAGGGAACAAGTATATTATACGGGGCAAGTCGATTATGTGTTTGTATTAAAATGGAAGAATTGAAAGAAGCAGTGCAAAGTTTAGTGTATGCGTTTAACAAACATCAACAAATGTTTGATCGAGAGCAGATATATGGTAGGGGTAGAATATACACAGAGGAATATTGTATGCAGCAGGCGAAGATGTATCGAAAAGGAGCTAACGCTTGCAAAAATTTTGTGAAAGGATTAATTTGCATTGTATGTTTAATGCAGTTATTAAAACACTTAGATTTGGAAAGATGGATCTATGAATACAATTATTTACTTCCTGAGGAACATCGCTTCAAGAATGAGGATGAAGAAGATGAAAAATAATATCATGAAATAAAAAAATCAGTAAAATATTGTGTTTTATTTTTAGTTATTAAAGATATAGATATTTCAAATATCCCGGTATATGTGAATTACAAATTGTAAAAATAATTGTGAATTATTTTTATTCCTGAATGCAAAATAATAAAAGGAATGTAACTGTATAGATAAAATCATTAAACAAGTTATTATTTCAACCAATTTAAACAGTTCTTCATTTAATACCTAATAATTTATCTTTATTGAAAGAAAATTCTGATGTGAGAGTATTCTGCTTAAAAACAAGATGTTATAATTGATACATAAAATAGCCGATAAGATTTTAAATTATGTTTTAACGATTAAGGAATTAGTAGTACCTGCATGTATAAAATGGGAGCTTATTAAAATCAATTGAAACGTTATGTGAGAGTATTCTGCTAAAAAACAAGATGTTATAATTGATACATAAAATAGCCGATAAGATTTAAAATTATGTATATCGTATATGGGGGGGCTCATTAAAATTAATTGAAACGTTTAACGGAAATATGACATGAAAGAAAAATCTAACGTGAGAATTGTAATAATTGATACATAAAATAGCCGATAAGATTTAAAAATTATGTATATCGTGTCAGAAGAAATAGGATGTTGTAGCAATTAAGGAATTAGTATTACCTGCATGTATAAAATGAGAGCTCATTAAAATTAATTGAAACGTTGAAATGTGAGGAAATTCGAAACGAAAAAAAAGCAAGCTGCTATTTTTATAATAATTGATACTTAGAAGATTCGATGAGATTTAAAGCTATGTATGTCTTTCCTGTATAGCCTGTTAAATTTGAATTGTATCCGCGAATTGAAACAGCAAATCGTAAAAAATAGCGATGTACAAGAAATATAAATCATATAAAAGATTAAACATGTTATTATTTATTTAGTATTAGTCGATATGCTTACTCCAACGTTTATAATATTGCAAGCTATTATTGGCAACTACCTTTTAATACAACATCCGTATAATATTAGAGAAGTGTTTGTATGTTTTGATAGTAATGGTACAAAAAATGATAGTTGGCCTGAAAAATGGATCCGAATGGAATCTTATACACCAAACAATTCGGTAACCCTAAAGGCTGAAATACCCACCAATAGTACAACATATAAAGTGCGTCTTTTCAAAAATAATGGAAACTATCAAGATTCGACATGGTTGCAGTTGTATGGAGCTCACCAGGTTATCTCAAGCACGCACACAAATACGCATACTTATATATTATATTATATAGCTACATGTTCTACAATTGTAACTGTTTCAATATTTTATAAAGTTATCCTTCGTTTGTTGAAATAAAAGTATATAAATAGCATTTATTTTTCTATTAAATATCTAAATCATACAAAGAATCAAAATATGTGGAATCTAAATATTCTTCTATATTTACATCACTGAAAAAATTCTCCACCGCTTCTTCTTCTTCTAATCCTTGTATAAGATCATCTAATGTGCCAGAATTGGAAGATGGATTTATTAGAAAATGACCCCATGCTAGAGTATTTGTGTCATGTGGTATTACATACCTCTTATCATCCTTTGAAGAAATAGCCACCTTATTCTTCAATTCTGTGTGAATGGTATGCATATTGGAAATGAAAACATACATTTTTCTATAAACAACCCCACCAGTTTCAACGATTTGTTTATAGTCATTAAGATGGAGTTGTGTTTGAATTATATGTTTAGAAATACCTTTAGCCTTTTTTAAAATATCAGACTTGTTGAATCGTTCTGATAACTTAACGCAATAGGCTTTAGCACCAGTTCCATAAAAAGACTCAACAACTACACCAGCAAATTCATCTTTCATTTTACCGATAACAGATATTGTTTTAGGAATGTCATAAATATTATTTTTCTGATAATTGGACGTATCGAAATATTCAATATTTTCCTTCATGTCTTTGTAAAAGTTTTCAGTACGTACTTCCAACACTAAAGAATCAGTATCCGTATAACACAACTGAACAGAATCACCATACTTTTGTTTAACATAATCATAATAAAAATCGTATATTATAGTCTTTGAAATATCCAAAACGGAAAATCCTACATACAACGGTTTATCATACACTACTTTAATTTTATTTAGCTGAATAGCCACCAAATTATCACTAAACACAGAACAAGATTTGAATTCCGGTTTCGCAATCAAAGTTTTTGCTCCTTGACAGAATTATACGTTTTCTTTTTTCCACGTTCTCCATTGTTTTTCCAAAGATGGCATTAATTAACAGTTTAAACAAATCTTTTTCAAATGCATTTTTGGCGTTGTTGCGTAGATTGGTGTTAAGTTCAATATATGTCTTTAACCATGCAAACTGCGAAAACTCGATAACTCTGTGAATCTTTTTTAATTTTAAACCATTTCGTAAACACTGTTTAAGGCTACGATAGTGTATGATATATTTGGTTTTATCGTACAAGTTTGGTATTAGCTTCGAATATTTGGATTTTGGAGGGATGATACTTTCTGGGCAGAAAGGAAGGTCGTTATGTGCATCATGCAGATAGGTGGGATACTCCAAGTCAACTTCCAAAACATACCCTTTGGGTGAATCATCTTCAATAGTATCGACTTTGAATAATTCAATTTCAGATTCAGTTAACCACCTAAAATTGCCATATGGTAGATATTCCTTCATTGCAGCACCATAGAGGTTTGTGGCATCTAAAAACATTATGTAGCTTTCTGGTTTGTTTACATCAAACGTTTCCATGTATCTATTGTTTGCTACAGCTTTCCTTTTGCTGCATTGAGCTACACCGCCTCGAATTCCTTTTTTAAAAAAATGTAGCATATCCACATCGGTTAAAAGTTCAAGTTCAATCTTAGTACTTCTCAACATCGCATCCCAACTCAGGGAAGGGGCGGTAAGGTAGTGAGCTGGATCCAATTTATATTCTTTAAGACAAACTTTGCGAAAATTCTCAAAGACGTCGGCAAGAAGCAGCACATCTGTTTTTAAATATAACTTTGCATAATCGCTAATAGTCGTGCAGTTGAAAGTATCCCATACTAGCTGAGCTCGTGCATATTCCTCATCCGAAATATCAACGCCTTTCAAGGTATCAAAAAACTGTTCCTTAGAAGGTAGTTGCCGCTCACATAGTTTATCAAATGATGACACATACGAATATGGAAACACACCTTTTTGTCTCATTAAATTAAAATGTTGTGGGAAAAACTTTTGTACCTCATTACACTGTTCAGGATTTAATGTAGAAGCCAGTTTTTCTAAGGAACTAGCTAGGAAACTAAAAGAGTCAACAAATTTCAAAGTCATATACACATCTCGTATCTTGGGATCACTAAACTTTTCCACTAAAATAGATTTTGAGAAGCATATATACTTCTCCTTTGTTTGGGGTAAAACGTTGATGTGTTTTCCTTTGGTGGTTAATTCTTTCACAAATAAATGACAATCATAGTTTTTTTAAATTATGCATCAACACGGTAATGTATTTTGGAAGTTTATAATTTAAATTGCAAGAGTTATGGGCCGCATTAGTAAATTTTCCGGTAACATGACAATGATCCCTAACCTTTTTATCAAACACATCAAATGGCTTCTCACAAATGTGACATATGGTAGCCGAGTCATATCTTTGTTGCTCTTCTTGTGTTAGTGTTAGCATTGGTATAATATGTTTAAGATGGTTATTGTATAAATCATGAACTGTTGAATCCAATTTTTGTATGAAGACTTGGGCTGCATCGACACCTTCATAAATTTCAAATTTGGATAAACTATCATCATATGTACACTTTACATAAAAAGCAAACGAGTAAGGCTCATGTTCACACACTTTAACTGTGAAGGATTTACCATCTTGGGGTTCTGTGTGATCTATCGGCTTTAATAAACTTTCAAAGTCCGCGTATATAACAAAAGGCACTTGTAGTTGTTTTTCAAAGTTGATAAATTTCAATGTATTTTCTGGCAACCACTCTCCACACTTGTTTATTTTAATTTCAGAAGTTGGTAGTTTAGTGTATACGTGAGTACAATCATTTTCTTGATGATGTTGTAATGTGACTTCTTTTGAAAAACTCTGTAGATAGCCATCACAAAAGTAATGTCTTTCATTATGTCGTGTTTTTTGACTCCTCAATAATTTAGATAAATCCCTGATAAGAGTATAATGATTGTTTCCATCTCTATCAGCTATCAATAAAAGGTTAACATGAGTTGGTTTCCGCTCTGAAGTAAAATGTAGGGGCCCAACAACTTCATATATTCTTTTACCATCTTTAAATTCAGATTCCAAACCATAAACATTCACAGATATATTATTCAATTTCTCGAATTTTGTAATGTCTTTCAGGGTAACTGGAAACTCTACTCCTGTAAAATCAAATTTGAAAGACTTTCGTCTTAACAGACGGCGGCAGGGGTCCCACCCGATGGGGGGGGGGGAAACATGGTCAAGCAAAGCGATCGCCCGAAGGGCATGATCATGCTTTATGCTTATGACCGTTTCCCCCCCCCCCACCGGGTGGGACCCCTCCAGCCGCCGCCGCCGCCGTCTGTTAAGACGAAAGTCTTTCAAATTTACCCATTTAAATACGGAGTTTGCGTGTGATTTTCTCAAATGCAGTTTACGTTTCCGTTTCATAAGTATCTCGGTCCCGGTAATTCTATAAATAGTGGTAAACCAGTTGATTTTGACGACGTTTTGGCTTTAAATCACGATTTAGAATATTTAGAATCTAATCCAGAACACATCCGAAAAGTTGACGTTCATTACGCACTAGATTTCTTAACGGAATATTTAAATAGTGGAAACGTTGAGAGTTTAGCGGGTAGTGTAGGTTTACTTTTGAAAACTTCATTTGAACGATTGTCGAATTTACAAGTATGGCCAATGGCTCCTCCCAAATTTAATTACAAAAGAACACAAGAAAATTTAAGTGCAGCTTATAAAGAACATAAGAGTAAACGAGGTAAATTGTCATATAACGAATTTCAAAAGGAATTTCATAAAACATCAGAAAGACCCTGGACATCACCTTCGACGACAGCAAATAATCAACAAGCCGGTCCTTCAAATATACGATCTAGAAGTTTAAGTCCTCAAATCGAATCATCATTAAATTCTCCAGAAAGTATGCAGTCTGAACATGAAATTGAATTTATGGATGTGAATAGTGGTGCCGCCTCTGGAGGTGCACATGTGGCAAACATAGGTGCGGTAGCTAATAATAATAAAAAATTAAAAATTCCGAGGTCAATTCATTTAAATTCAGTTATTTTTAATTTCTCTAAATCACGTATATTTTATACTTATGGTTATGCTTTTAAAAACATCGTAAAAAAAGAAACTAATGGAAATGTTGATAACGGCGGCCTCGAATTGCGGACCGATTACCTGATTCCAATAATTCCGTACTCGAACTGCGGACCAAACCAAGAAGACCCCTCTTTTAAAAACCATGAATTGCGGACTAAGCTTAAGTTTATACAACTAGGGACAACTCGGATTAGGGTAGGGGGTAAGGTAGGGTGGTTTTAGTTAGGTTATTATTGAAAATTATTATAATAATCTGTCAATTACACAATTCAATTTTTCGATTCGGATAAGGGTAGGGGGTTAGGTAGGGTGGTTTTAGTTAGGTTATTATTGAAAATTATTATAATAATCTGTCAATTACACAATTCAATTTTTCGATTAGGGAAAATGTATCTATGCATTCGTGATAAATATCATTATTAAAATATTTTTACTTTCCAAAACACAAACGTTTTAGTTTAGGACTACACTTGGCAACGTTGGTAAGAGCTACATTTAAACGCTCCTGATTTCAGGTGGCCCTTTCGACTTGGTCCGCAATTCATGGGTCATTAAAAACACATGACAAATTTTAAAAATCATTTATGGTTTTTGGTCCGCAGTTCATGTACGCCCGTTGATAAAGGTGATAGTGTTCATTTAACGACACCATTATGTATTATTCCAAATGATATGATTGGTTTTTATATGAATGACCATGAGTTAAGGAATTTAAATGGACTTGTTAAAATAAAACATGTTTCTGTAAATGTTGTACCACAAGGTCTTAGGACAGCTTTTGATACAGCAACTACATTAACAGGTACTGCTACATCAGAGCATTGTGCAATAGGTTGTTATGCTGTTGGTTTAAATCAACGATTATACATGACTGGTGAATTATATGAAGCAGATGCAACTGCTCCTATGATACCAACAAGTGTTAAAGTATCTTCACTTGACACTATTTTAGAAAAATATTATGGTAATAGTACTGCTTCTATTGAAGGACCTATGTGCTTAGGAGTTCCTAGACATGTTGACATGTATTGTAGTTTACGAATTAATTCTGGTAGATCAGTTGTAAACTATCCTACTCATGATGAAGGAGTTCCAAATCTAGATAAAGAAATGCACGCTGTTGGTGAATCTATTATAGATTGGGAATACTCACCAAAATATGGTTATGTTAAAGTTAAAAATCATGATATTCCTTATTTAGTTGGAGATTCAGATACAATTTATAGTCATAATTTAAGTAACAAAATTCCACATAATTTAAATGTTAAATCAACCAAAGATGGAATTGCTCAAGTTAATTTCGGTTCAAATGTAGCTAATTTTACATCGGATAATGCCAATGTTAAAGATACATTAAAAATGGGAATTGATGGTTCAAAAGTAATTGCTCCACATACACATGATAGTACAGGTACTAAAAGTGTTGTGCCATTAATATCATTTGGAATATTACCCACTCCTCAATTAAATCCAAGTTCAGATACTGTTAATTTTCAAAATACTGCTGCATATTTTTCTGTTGTTTGTAATATGAGTGTTGAAGTAAACACTAACTCTACCTATAATTTTGGTGGAAACTCCAATGCTTATAATAATGAAGTTGTATTCTTTCCAGCAAGAAATAGTTGCACTTATAATGATATTGATCCTATTGGTTTCGAATCGTGGGGAAATTAAAAACAATTTATTATATTATATTATTTATTTTTAATAAAGTATAAAAACATATTGGAATTGGTTTTTTTTTATAATTAATTAAATAAGGTGACTTTTTAAATTCATAAGTTACTACCCTGTCCAACCATGCAGAGTCAGTTGATAGCCATTTTTTGTTAGTTAATACAATTATAGGAGTCCTGGAAATAACTGTGTCAGCTTGATGTTTTACTTTTGCATTTACATTTTCTCCTCCAAAAAGCATTTTTATTGTATCCATTGCAGATGGTTCTGCATTAGGTTCATTCCAAAGATTGATTCTCTTATTTGCCGCTTCCATTAATGGAAATTGACAATATTTGTTGAAATTCCCTATCTGTCCAAAATTACAAAAATAATGTATTACAGAGTCCATAAAAAATTTTTTACCACTTGATGGTGGACCTATTATTTGCATAGCATTTAATTTAGGTAATTTCTTATCAACTATATTATATAAATCATGTAAAAATTGTTTAACAATTAATTCATCATCGTTAAATTAGTAATTTGTTAAGAATATCAACACTCTCATCTATACTATAATAATATTCATCTATATTAATTTCAAAAACACAAAAAATGGGATTAACATTTGTTAAATATTTATACATATCCTCCACCGTTTTATCTAAAAAAAAATGAGCATGAACATTAAATACAGATTTAACAAACTGATCCCCTGACAGCATAAATTTGTATTTAGAGTTCATCCAAACTCCGGAACCAATAACACTGTTACAATTTGTAATAATTCAGTAACTAGACTGCCTTCTGCATCAGTTCTTACCTAGTACGACAGCCGAAAGAATCCAAGTTTGCGACTGTCATTGTCAAGAAATCAATGTCAAGATTTTTTCTTTATGTACGTTTCTAAAATGTTTCACATTAGAATATTGTTAAAATAGTTCAATAAATAAATTGGAAGAACATTCTTATGTGTATAGTTGCACATAATTTATGGTCCTAGATCGAGCCGGATATACATTGAATACAGAATACAAGCAGCTTATCTTTGTATCCAGGCTAACCGTTACAAAGAAGACTAGCAAAACCAACAATATTCCAGGCGAATTCACCGACTTCAACCAAGCAGGTCAGTGCGTTCCATTTAGTCAGTGCGCTCTTTAATTCCTCCGTATCCCCATTCCTCCTTGTCCTTGCCATAGAAAACCTATCCTTGCTTCGGCTTGATTTTTTATACATGTTCACAAATTGAACAGTCTTATTCATATATAATATTTGATTATTTGAATTTGTATTACATTTGAAACTTTGTTTTGGCTTATAATTGAATATGTCTACGGAAGATCTTGAGCTAAAAAAGTTAAAAAATTCACGCAAAACATTTAAATCACAATTAACAAAATTTCAAACATATATTGACAAAGAAAAGTGTTCTGAAACCATTGACTTTAATCAGATTGAACTACGTTTGGCTAAAATTGAGCCTATTCTTGAACATTTTTATGAAATACAGTCCAATATCGAAATTCTAGATATGTCATCTGATGAAAACTCGCAGGAAGAAGAACGTACGAAGTTTGAAGATAGCTATTTTAGTGTTGTTTCACAAGCACATTTGTTATTAGAGAGCCATCGCACGCTAAATAACGTACAAATCGCGAACGAAGTTTCATCAGAAAGGTGTATTTTGCAATCGCAACCTAATATAAAGCTTCCTCCTATCACTTTGCCTTCCTTTGATGGAAATTACGAACAGTGGCTTTTCTTTAAAGATACATTTGAGTCGCTTATTCACAATGACACATCTATACCTAATATAAATAAGTTTCACTATTTGCGATTGTCACTGAAAGGTCAAGCTGCTGATTTATCAAGATCTCTTGAAAGTTCGGCTGACAATTATAATATTGCTTGGAATCTACTTGTTGAACGCTATGAAAACAAACCAATGCTAAAGAAAAACCATATTAAAGCATTATTTGATCTTAAACCCGCGACAAGAGAGTGTCATATTGAATTACGTAATATTTTGGACTGCATGACACGTCATTTACGTGCTTTACAAGTCTTGGGTCAACCAGTAGATTCCTGGGATAGTTTGATTATCCATATGTTTTCTACTAAATTAGATTCTACGACCAGACGTGAATGGGAGTGTGAGTATGCGAAGCATGACAACGTTACACGAGAAATATTTGAAAGCTTTCTACAAAAAAAATGCCGAATTCTTGAAACATTAAATCCACAAAATAACAAATCCAAAACAAACGTAAGAGGTTTATTTACAAGTCATACTCCGACTTGCAATTATTGTCACAAAGAACACACAATCTATAATTGTAAATCCTTTGTTGATTTAAGTGCAAACTCTAGACTATCAGAAGTCAAAAAATTAAAGCTCTGTCTAAATTGTTTAAGGAATAATCACACCACAGATCAGTGTCGCTCATCACCTTGTCGTAAATGCGAGCGTCGACACAATACTCTATTACATTTCAGCTTCTCAAATAACAACAAAAATAATAAAACACAAGTTGAGGAAAACATAAAAACCAATTCTAATGTTGCCAATTCAAATGAAAATTCTGAAACTTTACAGAATCATGAAGTCTCCTTTATTTCAAGCAATTTCTCTTCTGGTAGTGTATTATTATCAACCGCTTTGGTTGAAATATCAGACAGTCAAGGGAATATACATACTTGTCGCATTTTACTCGATAGCGGCAGTGAATCAAACTTTATTACTGAAAACTTGTGTGAAAAACTTAATTTAAAATCTACCCCAATTAACTGTTCTATTACTGGCATTGGTCAAAAAAGCACCAAAGCTTTAAAACAAGTTGTTGCTACCGTTCAAGCTCGACAAGTACCTTTTAAAACGAATCTAAAATGTCTGGTTTTACCCAAAATTACTAATAAAATTCCATATGTACATGTTGATACATCTTGCTTGAAAATTCCTCCTAACCTTATACTTGCTGATCCCACATTCAATGAGCCAGGACCCATCGACATCTTAGTCGGGGCTAGCAAATTCTGGGATCTCATTATGATTGGACAAATAAAATTAGGAAGGCAGTTACCCACACTACAAAAAACCCAGTTTGGATGGGTCATATCGTGTGCTCTATTTCCACACAATCCACAAAATCCTACACATTCAGAGAACCTTCTTGTCTCATATAACCTCAGCACTCTTGATCAATCTCTTGATGATAAGATTTCGAAATTTTGGGAGATTGAAGAAGTTGGTGTTCCAAAATCATTCACTCCTGATGATGCATTTTGTGAAGAATTATTTACTAACACTACAAAAAGGAACCCTGAAGGTCGCTTTATTGTCGATCTTCCGCTTAAACACCCTGTGTCCGCTCTAGGCGATTCCAAGCAAACTGCCATTAAGTGTTTGCTTAATCTTGAGAAAAGGCTTGCTAAAAGACCGGAACTTAAATCACAATATACAGAATTTTTAAATGAATATGAAACTCTTGGTCATATGACTGAAATAAATTCTGTTGATCTGGCAGATAAGACTTGTTTCTATTTACCCCATCACTGCGTATTTAAAGACAACAGTTCAACCACCAAATTGAGAGTCGTTTTTAATGGCTCTGCGGTTACCACAACTGGATTGTCCTTGAACAATATTTTAAGAGTTGGACCCACCGTCCAAGATGATCTATTCTCAATTGTTTTACGTGCCAGAAAGCATAATATTATTTTGACTGGAGATATCGCTAAAATGTATCGTCAGATATTGGTAAACAACGATCAACGTTGCTTGCAACTTATTCTCTGGAGACCTAATTCCGATTCACAAATTAAAACTTATCAGTTGAATACCGTTACTTATGGGACATCACCTGCTGCATTCTTATCGACTAGGTGTCTTAAGGAATTAGCCATCCTATATGAAAATACTGAACCTGAAATCAGTAGAATAATTTCTAAAGACTTCTACGTAGATGATCTATGTACAGGAGGTTCGTCTATAAGTGAGGTTAAAATTATAAAGAAAAAAATTTCTGATATTCTTAATTCTGCCGGGTTTCCTCTTAGAAAGTTTAAATCAAATAATCCCGAAGTACTATCTGATTCATTTAAAGGGTCAGATACTATACTACATTTCGGTGAAAGCGCAGAAAATAAAACTTTAGGATTACTGTGGGATTCTGAAGGTGATCTTTTTAGATATTCAATAAAAACTGTCAATGACAAACACACAACTAAAAGAAAAATTTTATCCTGCGTTTCTCAAATATTCGATCCGCTTGGATTGCTTTAACCAGTCATTGTTATTGCCAAGGCAATTATTCAAAAGTTATGGCAATATAAATTAAACTGGGATGAGTCGATTCCATTAGAACTTCACAATACTTGGTTAAAGTTCCAAAGTCAACTTCAAGACTTAAACAAGTTAAATATTCCCAGACATGTTTTACCTTTAAGTTTTAGTTCTATACAACTACATGCTTTCTCAGATGCAAGCGAAATGGCTTATGGTGCTTGTATTTATTTAAAATCCATAGATACTTTTGGTTCAAGTCATTCTTTTTTATTATGCTCTAAGACTAGAGTCGCTCCATTAAAAACGGTAACCATTCCACGTCTTGAGCTATGTGCCGCGCTACTTCTTGCTGAACTTGTTGAAAACGTTAGAGGCTGCCTGGATTTGCCTATAGATGATTATTTCTATTGGTCTGATTCAAAAAAAGTTCTATCATGGATTAAATCCAGTCCACAACAGTGGAAGATTTTCGTCTCTAATAGAGTAACTCAAATTCAAGCATTAACTGATTCAAATCAATGGTATTATATCAATACTCACGAGAACCCCGCTGATCTTCTTTCACGCGGCTTAAGTCCTAATAACTTAATTAATAATCAACTTTGGTGGAAAGGACCTAACTGGCTTTCAGATTCTCCAGAGAAATGGCCAGTGAACCTCAATGATAATTTTTCATCTGGTTTTGGCCAAGCTGAGATACCTGAAAGGCGTGCAGAAAAACAAATATCCTTTAATGCCTTAATCAACGACAATTTTGTTAATCTATTTGACAGGTTCTCTTCTTTTAGCAAATTGCAACGGGTTACAGCTTTCTGTTTCCGTTTTATTCAAAATTGTCGTATTTCTAAAAAATTAAGAAAAACGGGTCCTCTTGATATCGAGGAACTTCAATCATCACTTAATAAGCTTATTCAATTCGTTCAAAAAGAGGAATTTCCTCAAGAATATCATGACTTATCTAAATCTAAACCTATAAGTCAAAAAAGTAAATTATTGAGCCTAAATCCCTACTTAAGCAAAGATGGCATAATTAGGGTCGGAGGTAGATTAAAACATTCCCAATTCGATTTCCATAAAAGGCATCCAGCAATCTTACCTGGAAAGCATAATTTTTCCAAGCTCATGGCATCATACGAACATTTACGACTTTTGCATGCTGGACCCCAACTCTTGTTGGCCTCGATACGTGAAAGGTTTTGGCCTACTTCTGGTAGAAATTTAGTAAAACAAACTGTTAAAAAATGTGTGCATTGTTATCGCTTCGATGCCACTTCCACTCCATATCTCATGGGTCAGTTACCAGAATACCGTGTAACTCCTCATCGACCATTTTTTAATGTGGGAGTTGACTTTTGTGGACCGTTTCTATTAAAGGATCGGCAAACTCGAAATTATAAAGTCATTAAGTCTTATGTATGCCTTTTTGTATGCCTGTCAACTCGAGCCATACACTTAGAATTAGTAAGCGATCTTACTACAGATGCGTTCATTGCCTCACTTCGTAGGTTCTTTTCTAGGCGAGGTTTGAGTGCTAACATATATAGCGACCACGGTACCAATTTTGTAGGTGCTAAAAACGATATTGACAATTTTCTCATTAAAAATAAAGATCAAATTCAAACGTATTCAAGCCAAAATAATGTTAAATGGCATTTTATTCCACCACGTGCTCCACATTTCGGCGGAATTTGGGAGGCTGGTGTTAAGTCCACCAAATTTCACCTTAAGAGAGTTTTAAATCGTTCACCTTTTTCTTATGAAGAGTTTTTAACCATTTTAAATCAAATCGAAGCATGTCTTAACTCCCGACCTCTATTTCCTTCTTCCAACGATCCAAATGACCCTCAACCTATTACCCCAGCGCACTTTCTTATTGGAGAGACCTTTACATCTCTTCCTGATCACGATTATGCTGAAATCCAAGAAAACCGTCTATCCAAGTTCCAGCGACTTCAAAAAATCACCCAAAGCTTTTGGAAAAGGTGGTCTAAGGAATTTATTTCGGAGCTCCAGCAACGCCACAAGTGGAAGCAAAACTATACTAGCCTTTTGAAGCCTGGTACTGTAGTTATCATTAAGGAAGATGATCTGCCTCCGCTTAAATGGAAAATGGGTATTGTTGAAAATGTACATCCAGGAGTTGATGGTATAATTCGAACGGCCACTATAAGACATGGATCTTCATTATTTAAGAGACCAGCTACAAAATTATGCGTCCTTCCTAATTGCAACCAGTGATTTTTTAATTGAAGCCTTTTGGCTGTCAAGGGGGCCGGTATGTTACAATTTGTAATAATTCAGTAACTAGACTGCCTTCTGCATCAGTTCTTACCTAGTACGACAGCCGAAAGAATCCAAGTTTGCGACTGTCATTGTCAAGAAATCAATGTCAAGATTTTTTCTTTATGTACGTTTCTAAAATGTTTCACATTAGAATATTGTTAAAATAGTTCAATAAATAAATTGGAAGAACATTCTTATGTGTATAGTTGCACAAACACTTAATATGGGACTTGTCGGAAACTCCCTGAGCCAGTCCAAGAAGTCTTCTTCTTTATTTCTTTTTTTACGTCCTCTATTTCTGCTATTCGTTTCATTGCCATGCGATTGGTCTTTTCTACTAATATATGGAGAGGATCCACAGCAGTCGAAGTTAAAAAGGTTGTCCTCGTCTTCGCTTGTCTCCACCATTGGCTCTTGTCTAAGTTGACAATATCTTTCGTATGATATATTTCCAATTTGACTAGGAACTGTCCTGACTCTCCCGGCGATTTGTAAACTGCGTAAGAGTCGGGGTGGTTCACAAAGATACTTTGTGAGATTGTAGAAATATCGGGGACTGAAAAAATGGAATCTATAAAATTGTCTCCTATTTCTTCTGATTGGGATTGCAGCGATTCTGGAACACCTACATTTTCCTCCGCCGTATTTACAATCGTGGATAACATGGACGTGGTCGGTATGGAAACACCATGCGAACAATCCCCCTGAAAATGGTTTTCCCATACTTTTACTAAAAAGTTCTTCACTGTTTCGTCTAGATATGTTTGGCACAATGTCATGAATAATTCGTGATCCTCTAAGAGAGTATTCAAGTCTTCGAAGGTAACTAGTGATTTGGGTAACATCTTGGAGGCTTTCAAAGTCATTAAGAATTTCTTCCATATTTTCGAAATAATTCGAATTTCCTGTTTCACTTTCAATAGCTGGTTCTTGGAAGCTATTATTTGATTCATATCCAAGAATTGAGTTATCGTTTCTAGAGCTAGGCCCAGGGGTGGCCAAATTAAGTCCAGCAATTTCATCAGACATTCCCGTTCGCATAAAATTTCGTTCGTCATTGGTTCCAGAGGTTCTTGTTGATCCATTATTCAATATCTTTAACAAAATTTTTAATGTAAATGTAAGGGTTACTAATATTTACTTTATCCAATAATTTTAAATAACAATAGTTATAATTACAAACATCATAACGACAACTCATACAATGCAAATGATTATTATTATGTATATGAACATAATCAACTTTTACCCCAATGTCAGAGTAATTACCACAGTTATAAAACACATTTTTATCATTAATACATTTCCGACATAATATTATTTCTTTTGTACCATCTAATAATCTTAAATGATAAAATTTCATGCATCCATACGAGTCATCTCCACATTGAAAATTTTCTATCATCTCAGGATGATTTGGTAAAAATGTGGTAGAATTTTCATTACTATATGAACAATCAATAATTACTGGATCTCTTTGAAAATTTGCTGTTGGAATATGTAAATATTTATTCTCATCATATTCTTCGACATCCATAATTTTTAAAAAACATTTTCTATATTCTTCTTTCAATTCAACTTTTTTCATTTGGATTATTTTATCATAGCCACTACTCATTTTAAATTCTTCAATTTCCACAGGTATTTTAAAATCAATAATACAGCTTTCAAAATCGTCAAATGTTTCTTCACAAACAAGAGATAGTTCTAAAATGTATAACAAAATTAATTACCTTCTCTACAAACTCAAAATCGGTTAACTCACTTTCACAATCAATATCAGAATTCATTATAACAACTACATTCATGAAAAGCTGTATTTATACCATTTTCAAACTCCGTTTTTAAATGGGTAAATTTGAAAGACTTTCGTCTTAACAGACGGCGGCTGGAGGGGTCCCACCCGATGGGGGGGGGAAACATGGTCAAGCAAAGCGATCGCCCGAAGGGCATGATCATGCTTTATGCTTATGACCGTTTCCCCCCCCCATGGTCAAGCAAAGCGATCGCCCGAAGGGCATGATCATGCTTTATGCTTATGACCGTTTCCCCCCCCCCATCGGGTGGGACCCCTCCAGCCGCCGCCGTCTGTTAAGACGAAAGTCTTTCAAATTTGATTTTACAGGAGTAGAGTTTCCAGTTACCCTGAAAGACATTACAAAATTCGAGAAATTGAATAATATATCTGTGAATGTTTATGGTTTGGAATCTGAATTTAAAGATGGTAAAAGAATATATGAAGTTGTTGGACCCCTACATTTTACTTCAGAGCGGAAACCAACTCATGTTAACCTTTTATTGATAGCTGATAGAGATGGAAACAATCATTATACTCTTATCAGGGATTTATCTAAATTATTGAGGAGTCAAAAAACACGACATAATGAAAGACATTACTTTTGTGATGGCTGTCTACAGAGTTTTTCAAAAGAAGTCACATTACAACATCATCAAGAAAATGATTGTACTCACGTATACACTAAACTACCAACTTCTGAAATTAAAATAAACAAGTGTGGAGAGTGGTTGCCAGAAAATACATTGAAATTTATCAACTTTGAAAAACAACTACAAGTGCCTTTTGTTATATACGCGGACTTTGAAAGTTTATTAAAGCCGATAGATCACACAGAACCCCAAGATGGTAAATCCTTCACAGTTAAAGTGTGTGAACATGAGCCTTACTCGTTTGCTTTTTATGTAAAGTGTACATATGATGATAGTTTATCCAAATTTGAAATTTATGAAGGTGTCGATGCAGCCCAAGTCTTCATACAAAAATTGGATTCAACAGTTCATGATTTATACAATAACCATCTTAAACATATTATACCAATGCTAACACTAACACAAGAAGAGCAACAAAGATATGACTCGGCTACCATATGTCACATTTGTGAGAAGCCATTTGATGTGTTTGATAAAAAGGTTAGGGATCATTGTCATGTTACCGGAAAATTTACTAATGCGGCCCATAACTCTTGCAATTTAAATTATAAACTTCCAAAATACATTACCGTGTTGATGCATAATTTAAAAAACTATGATTGTCATTTATTTGTGAAAGAATTAACCACCAAAGGAGAACACATCAACGTTTTACCCCAAACAAAGGAGAAGTATATATGCTTCTCAAAATCTATTTTAGTGGAAAAGTTTAGTGATCCCAAGATACGAGATGTGTATATGACTTTGAAATTTGTTGACTCTTTTAGTTTCCTAGCTAGTTCCTTAGAAAAACTGGCTTCTACATTAAATCCTGAACAGTGTAATGAGGTACAAAAGTTTTTCCCACAACATTTTAATTTAATGAGACAAAAAGGTGTGTTTCCATATTCGTATGTGTCATCATTTGATAAACTATGTGAGCGGCAACTACCTTCTAAGGAACAGTTTTTTGATACCTTGAAAGGCGTTGATATTTCGGATGAGGAATATGCACGAGCTCAGCTAGTATGGGATACTTTCAACTGCACGACTATTAGCGATTATGCAAAGTTATATTTAAAAACAGATGTGCTGCTTCTTGCCGACGTCTTTGAGAATTTTCGCAAAGTTTGTCTTAAAGAATATAAATTGGATCCAGCTCACTACCTTACCGCCCCTTCCCTGAGTTGGGATGCGATGTTGAGAAGTACTAAGATTGAACTTGAACTTTTAACCGATGTGGATATGCTACATTTTTTAAAAAAAGGAATTCGAGGCGGTGTAGCTCAATGCAGCAAAAGGAAAGCTGTAGCAAACAATAGATACATGGAAACGTTTGATGTAAACAAACCAGAAAGCTACATAATGTTTTTAGATGCCACAAACCTCTATGGTGCTGCAATGAAGGAATATCTACCATATGGCAATTTTAGGTGGTTAACTGAATCTGAAATTGAATTATTCAAAGTCGATACTATTGAAGATGATTCACCCAAAGGGTATGTTTTGGAAGTTGACTTGGAGTATCCCACCTATCTGCATGATGCACATAACGACCTTCCTTTCTGCCCAGAAAGTATCATCCCTCCAAAATCCAAATATTCGAAGCTAATACCAAACTTGTACGATAAAACCAAATATATCATACACTATCGTAGCCTTAAACAGTGTTTACGAAATGGTTTAAAATTAAAAAAGATTCACAGAGTTATCGAGTTTTCGCAGTTTGCATGGTTAAAGACATATATTGAACTTAACACCAATCTACGCAACAACGCCAAAAATGCATTTGAAAAAGATTTGTTTAAACTGTTAATTAATGCCATCTTTGGAAAAACAATGGAGAACGTGGAAAAAAGAAAACGTATAATTCTGTCAAGGAGCAAAAACTTTGATTGCGAAACCGGAATTCAAATCTTGTTCTGTGTTTAGTGATAATTTGGTGGCTATTCAGCTAAATAAAATTAAAGTAGTGTATGATAAACCGTTGTATGTAGGATTTTCCGTTTTGGATATTTCAAAGACTATAATATACGATTTTTATTATGATTATGTTAAACAAAAGTATGGTGATTCTGTTCAGTTGTGTTATACGGATACTGATTCTTTAGTGTTGGAAGTACGTACTGAAAACTTTTACAAAGACATGAAGGAAAATATTGAATATTTCGATACGTCCAATTATCAGAAAAATAATATTTATGACATTCCTAAAACAATATCTGTTATCGGTAAAATGAAAGATGAATTTGCTGGTGTAGTTGTTGAGTCTTTTTATGGAACTGGTGCTAAAGCCTATTGCGTTAAGTTATCAGAACGATTCAACAAGTCTGATATTTTAAAAAAGGCTAAAGGTATTTCTAAACATATAATTCAAACACAACTCCATCTTAATGACTATAAACAAATCGTTGAAACTGGTGGGGTTGTTTATAGAAAAATGTATGTTTTCATTTCCAATATGCATACCATTCACACAGAATTGAAGAATAAGGTGGCTATTTCTTCAAAGGATGATAAGAGGTATGTAATACCACATGACACAAATACTCTAGCATGGGGTCATTTTCTAATAAATCCATCTTCCAATTCTGGCACATTAGATGATCTTATACAAGGATTAGAAGAAGAAGAAGCGGTGGAGAATTTTTTCAGTGATGTAAATATAGAAGAATATTTAGATTCCACATATTTTGATTCTTTGTATGATTTAGATATTTAATAGAAAAATAAATGCTATTTATATACTTTTATTTCAACAAACGAAGGATAACTTTATAAAATATTGAAACAGTTACAATTGTAGAACATGTAGCTATATAATATAATATATAAGTATGCGTATTTGTGTGCGTGCTTGAGATAACCTGGTGAGCTCCATACAACTGCAACCATGTCGAATCTTGATAGTTTCCATTATTTTTGAAAAGACGCACTTTATATGTTGTACTATTGGTGGGTATTTCAGCCTTTAGGGTTACCGAATTGTTTGGTGTATAAGATTCCATTCGGATCCATTTTTCAGGCCAACTATCATTTTTTGTACCATTACTATCAAAACATACAAACACTTCTCTAATATTATACGGATGTTGTATTAAAAGGTAGTTGCCAATAATAGCTTGCAATATTATAAACGTTGGAGTAAGCATATCGACTAATACTAAATAAATAATAACATGTTTAATCTTTTATATGATTTATATTTCTTGTACATCGCTATTTTTTACGATTTGCTGTTTCAATTCGCGGATACAATTCAAATTTAACAGGCTATACAGGAAAGACATACATAGCTTTAAATCTCATCGAATCTTCTAAGTATCAATTATTATAAAAATAGCAGCTTGCTTTTTTTTCGTTTCGAATTTCCTCACATTTCAACGTTTCAATTAATTTTAATGAGCTCTCATTTTATACATGCAGGTAATACTAATTCCTTAATTGCTACAACATCCTATTTCTTCTGACACGATATACATAATTTTTAAATCTTATCGGCTATTTTATGTATCAATTATTACAATTCTCACGTTAGATTTTTCTTTCATGTCATATTTCCGTTAAACGTTTCAATTAATTTTAATGAGCCCCCCCATATACGATATACATAATTTTAAATCTTATCGGCTATTTTATGTATCAATTATAACATCTTGTTTTTTAGCAGAATACTCTCACATAACGTTTCAATTGATTTTAATAAGCTCCCATTTTATACATGCAGGTACTACTAATTCCTTAATCGTTAAAACATAATTTAAAATCTTATCGGCTATTTTATGTATCAATTATAACATCTTGTTTTTAAGCAGAATACTCTCACATCAGAATTTTCTTTCAATAAAGATAAATTATTAGGTATTAAATGAAGAACTGTTTAAATTGGTTGAAATAATAACTTGTTTAATGATTTTATCTATACAGTTACATTCCTTTTATTATTTTGCATTCAGGAATAAAAATAATTCACAATTATTTTTACAATTTGTAATTCACATATACCGGGATATTTGAAATATCTATATCTTTAATAACTAAAAATAAAACACAATATTTTACTGATTTTTTTATTTCATGATATTATTTTTCATCTTCTTCATCCTCATTCTTGAAGCGATGTTCCTCAGGAAGTAAATAATTGTATTCATAGATCCATCTTTCCAAATCTAAGTGTTTTAATAACTGCATTAAACATACAATGCAAATTAATCCTTTCACAAAATTTTTGCAAGCGTTAGCTCCTTTTCGATACATCTTCGCCTGCTGCATACAATATTCCTCTGTGTATATTCTACCCCTACCATATATCTGCTCTCGATCAAACATTTGTTGATGTTTGTTAAACGCATACACTAAACTTTGCACTGCTTCTTTCAATTCTTCCATTTTAATACAAACACATAATCGACTTGCCCCGTATAATATACTTGTTCCCTCCTCTTACATAAATATCTTAGAGGTTAGATGGGTACACTCTTATTATATATGAAAGTAGGTCAACCGGTACTACTCATCTGCGTTCCCATGTATTTAATTAAGTAATTATCCTGCTACGTGCGTGGAACTGCTCCCAAGCCCCCCCATTATATATCTACTCACCTGTAACTAATATGGATATTGTAGCATATCTAGTATTAAGTCACAGCTTCTACACCAAAGAACAAATAAAAGCCTGCAAAAGTCTTGAAGCTTATAAATATTTCGAGAGTGGCTTTGTTGTCAAAATAGGAACCAAAATAATAAATGGTTTCTACGTCCTAGTTGCCAAGGTAAGCTTTAGCAATGCTTAATTAATTAAGTGTTTTCTAGGAAGTAAAATATTAAACACCCTCTTCATTTATGAAGAAAAGGAAATTGTACCTATATTGATATATTTTTTTTAATTTCAGGTAAAACATTCTCAAAGGGCAAACCTTAAGCCTCTCGATGTTTGGTGTATTATAGCCAAAGACGGAAGTGTATGTACAGCCCATTGTACATGTATGGCAGGAAATGGTGAGGTCTGCAGTCATGTAGGGGCCATATTATTTTCTGCAGAATATGCCCATACAAAGAAAGAAAGTGTGTCGTGCACAGACATACAAGCCACATGGCCCATGCCATCATCATATACCTCAGTACCTGCTGTTCCCATTCATGAAATAGATTGGGGAAAAGTGACTCCATTGGTACCTTCTGGCATTTCAAACGCAAATATACCGCCCATTTCAGGTGACGAACTGAATACAATGCTTAACAAAATTGTTGAATTGGGACATACTTGTGTTTTAATGCGCTGTAGCATTAAGATTTTACTGATTTCGCTGGAACTCTCATATCGAGTAGTATTCCAAATTAATTAAAATATTTAAGTAGTACTAGCCGCGCCACCTACTTACCAGAGATGAAACCGTCAAAAATTTGATAAAGAAATCGTCTTACAAACTCTTGTGTGAGAGTTTTGCTGTAGTCGCTGTCGGTAGCATTGTCAGAAAGACAGAAACGGCCATTTTACTCTTGACGGTGATAACGGTAGGATCCCTAATTATAGGTAAGAAAATTCTAAGACTTTTAAGAAAACTTGTTCGATTTAAGCCAGTCTGAACTAACTCAAGTATTTGTTCTCAATTATAGGGAAAACTAGGTAGGCTGAAGACCCTAGCATAAGTAAATTCATTGGGCCGATATTGGCTAACAACTTTTTGTGGTAGCTAAAACCACTGTAAATTTCTGGTATCCGAAATTACTATGATTATATGAGAAGCACATAATTCAGAAGCATTCTTGGTGTTAAAGATTCATCCAGTCCTACGTGATAACCATCCCGCTTTAACAAGCCGGGATCACAGTTTCAGTGTCAGCTAGTTTTTTTGACAGATAAAAAAACACAACCAGTAGACCAGTACCTTTCCGGGCCTCTTAGTTTGTTGGACATAAAAACTATGTAAAATAATCAACAACACATCAATATTTGGTATGTACACAATTTGTAACAATTTGTTCAGCTGAATATATTGACAATGTACATTCGGTAAGCCCGTGTTGGGTGTTACTTATATTTTTTTTTGAATTTTTTATGTAATTCTTTGGTAAATTTTGCTGTAGTCATAGTTTTCCTTAGATTGGTTATTTGCCATTTTATTGAAATTGTCGGGAGACCTCCACGTTTCATTTAAAATATATATATATGTTAACTAGCTCGGTGAGCTAATTTATTTCTTAGTGTGGTTGCTTGTTTAACACATGTCAATGCTCCATCGGGAGATTTCACATTAAATTTAGATAATTGGTTTGAGGCCTGTTATTCACAAATACTGTGGAGTGTAAACATCTCTGTACTTCAGAAACTTACTTTGGAGTTTTAATTTGGACTATTTAGTTTTCACATCCCTTGTCTATGGCTTCACTATAGGCAAGGCTTAATTTTGTACCATAGTATTAGGCCCTCAGTCGGCAGAAGGGTTATAATCACCATCAGAGTAAAAACCTAAATGTTCTTATTGTAATTGTCCCATTTTTCACATTATGTATCTTACTTAAAAATTTTTTATATTCATATTTACTAACTTATACATTATTTACTATTGTAATACAAGCTATCTAACGATTCCTGAGTATTATTGAGCTGTGTAAGTCTTGATTACCAAACTGTGAACTTCAAGTAACTCTGCTAGTAAGTCGTCTCCTTTTCTACGACTTTAAACCAAGAAAAGGTGGCGTCCATTAAATTTGGTTTTTTCTTAAGGTTACAATCCTATATATAATTTTGAGGATATCCTAACTTACTCACCTGCTCTACCGACGAACAGCTGCCGTTCGCAAAAGTGGTAAGTTTCTCTATAAAAATCTGGTATATTTTGGGGAATAAATCGGGGTTTAAAATTTACTGATATTTAGCCTTTCGAGAAACTTATACGGCCACAGCGCATCGTAGAACCATTTGCATCTCAAATGGCCGCAGAAGCTATAAAAACGCTTCCTCTAATGTTTGATATTTTTCAGGAGAATAATATTAAAAAAAGTTACAGTGAACTCATGCAAGAGGCAAAAAAAATACAATTTTCAATAAGTGACGAACAGAAAGAACAAATTGAAAAACATACAAAAGAACAATCCTCCACTCAAAACTGGTTTTTACAGAGAGCTGGAAGAATAACCGCTTCCAAATTCAAATTGGTTTGTAAAACCGACAAGTTCACACCATCATTGTCATTGATAAAATCAATTTGTTACCAGACGAAAATGTTTAGTACCAAAGCAACGGCCTGGGGTATCAACAATGAAAAAAATGCAGTTGCAGCATTATGAAAAATATATGTTGGAAGAAAACCATATGTCATTTGTAATAAATAAAGTGGGCCTTCTCGTAAATTCAGAATGGCCACAGTTAGTTGCCTCTCCTGAAAGGATAGTTTATTGTGAATGTTGAATAGGAGTCCTCGAAGTAAAGTGTCCATATTTATTATATACAAATAACATAGAAAACATAAATGAATACATAAATTTGAAAAGCTCATGTTTACTGTTAAAAGACAATGAAATTTCTATTAAAAAAAGCCACAGCTACTACTACCAAGTACAAATGCAAATTTTTGTTGCAAATTTAAAATATTGTGATTTTGTAATTTGGTCCCCCAATTTTTTTTTTAAATTACGGGTTTTCCCCAATTTTCTTTTTTGGGAAAGAGAAAGCAAAATTGCATTACAATTCCATGCACATGTGATAATGCCAGAGTTGCTAGGAAAATATTTTCCTCGGCAGGCAGGAGCTGCCAAACTTGAGTACTGGTGTATTTGTAACGGTGTTGATGATGGAAGACCAATGATCCGATGCGATGATGACGATTGTTTAACACAATGGTTTCATTTTGAATGCGTTGGATTGTTAAACCCGGACTCTGAGTGGTATTGCAGCAAATGTAAAAAAGGCAATCTAAATAAAAACCAATTTATATTTACATTTTTCCAATTTTATTTGTGATTTTATGAACATTGTAACTAAATATGTAATAATTGATAATTAATCGGTTTTACAAGTTTTTTTTAAAGGTTTTTACAGACATGTTTTATGTAAATTTTAATAATTAAAAATAATTTATCAGTTTTACTTCTTAAAAGGTTTTTACATACATGTTTTAATCTTCATTGTAACTTTTTGTTAACCCTATAATTTGCTGTTGGTTAATTTTCTGTGCTTACTTTTTAATAATAAAAAGGTTTCCTCATCCACTCTCACCATTAGACCATTTAGGTCAACTTGATACAATCCTTCGGCCATTCTAAAATCTTTTTTCGGTATTGTCAACGACCCCGCAGAGATATAAATGTTGAAAAAATTGTTTGTTATCCGAGTATTTTTTTGATGAAATAAACGAAATAAAGAGCCACACCATTGGTCCACTCTCTGTCAATTGAATGACGCACAACAGCTGAGCCGCTTCAAAGTTTTCTAGCGCACTCTCGACCACGCCAGTTTCCGCTTCAAGCGTTTTTAAGCGTGACGTCATTACTTAGTCGCGAAAATGAAACGCTTTAATCCGCTTAAAGACGCTAGATCCCAAAAATATACCTAAAATATCAATAAGCCCTGGTATTAATAAAGTTATGTTTGAAAGCATTAAACAGGGAATTGATAAAAATGACAGTCAAAGTAGTTTGCAGTACTTGCAAGAAGTTACCGGATCAGTGTAAGTGTACTGAAAAGTACAGATCACTGAAGGAGGTAGTGAGGCAAGAGGGGAAATCTAATCCAAATGTGTTGGAGGAAAAGGTTTCAGAAGAACCATCAGAAACACATCAAAGGGTTTTATCAGTGGAACTGATACAAGATTCAGATAAAGTTGCAACCCCCTCATACCATGAAATAGTTGACGAGAGTGCAGGAAGCTTGGGTGAACATAGTGCCAATGTTGATTTTAATAACGGGACAGAGATAAGGCCACCTCCAATTGAAGCCCTTAGAGTAACAACGAGACATGCCACAATCTTTCAAAAATGAGTTAAATGCATTTTCTACATCAATAGGCACCTACTTACCTATGAAATAAAAGTTTTCGCTATTGTAACTCAGATGGCGCAACAAATCACCAAACCTCTTGTTGCTTTAAAAATGATATTAACTATTTCAAGTGTAAAAACGGGACAAGCCACGTTTATTGCAACATGGCGGCGTCAGGTAGTAAGACCGTTGCACAAAGTATGTATTGTTCTGAAGATTCGGGAAGTGATAGTGGATCAGATTTTGGATCTGATGACAGTGTACGTGATAAAGATTATGTACAAAGTGATAGTGGGAGCGAAACATCTTCAGGTGTAGATGGGCAGGTGAGTAAAAAAAATATGTGGCTTATCCCCTTATTAGGTAAAATTATGATGCCTTAATTTTTTATGTATTTTATGGCCCGAGCTGCTTGATGCCTGTATGAATATCACATTGGCATATCACTTGTTACATAATGTCGAATAAATTATATATTTTGTGTTTTATATTAGGTATATATTAGCCTTGACTTATCCCTTTCATGACTCAAAAAAGTATATAAGTTATGATTTTGGAAAAGTATAAAAATAATTACAAACTAAATATTATTATCATGACAGCATGTCTCACTTAGTATTGGTATAGTTAAAGGCTCTAGTAAATGTAGTGGCAAGGTTTTAACGTGGTTTTTTTTTACAGACAAAATATAATACTCCAAGTAAAAGAGGTCCTCTGCCCACACCAGATAAGGCTCCTCCTTCAAGATGGCGCAAAGCAAACTTCGAGAGACAGCTTAAAAATAAAAGAAAAATTAAACGAAATTTGGGTCACAGCTACGTAAATAAACGACAAAAAGAAATGCCTGAACGAGAAATTGGACCACCCTGTACTTGTAGGCGAAAATGTCGAGATGTCTTGGAAGGAAAAGAAATATTAATCTTTAACGCTTTCTGGGACTTAGGAGATTACAACAAACAAAATATTTACCTTTTTTCCCAAATGAAGTCTACTGCGAAAAAAAGAACCTATCCTAAAAAAACAAAAAGAACCCATTCGTCGCGCAAAATATCAATACAATATTTTGTTAAGGTAAATGGTATTGACGTCAAAGTATGCAAACAAGAGTTCCTTGCAGTCCATGGTTTGCAACATTCAAAAAGGAGAATTGAACTTCTTTATAACCAGCTATGCGAAGGTGTTAGTACTCCAGCATCAGACAAACGTGGCAAACACCAAAATAGGGTGAATAAGGTTAGCGATAGTGATCTTGAAAACGTAAGGACGCATATTAAGTCCATACCCAAATACACCAGTCACTACAGTAGGCACAAAAATCCTGATAAGGTATACATAGATCATGATTCATCCATTTCTGCTCTCTACCATGACTACTACCTTCCATGGTGTCAAGGTAGGAGTTTAAATCCTGTAAAAGGAAGTTACTACCGAAATGTCTTTTGCAACGAATTTAACATCGGATTTAAGCTTCCCAAAACGGACACATGTAAAACCTGTGACTATCTTAACATTCAGATTAAAAATGCACAGGTCTCATTAGGATCAGCAAACAACTTTAAAACTCAACTTGAACTGCATCATCGGAAGGCAGAAGCATTACAAAAAAGCCTTAAAGACGAAATAAAAAATGCCAAGCAGACTCAAGATACTCTTGTACTGAGTTTTGATTTACAACAAGCTTTACCAGTGCCAAATTTAACGGTTGGACCTGCATTTTACCTGCGAAAGGCATGGACATATAACCTAGGCATACATGACTGCATTGAAGATATAGGGTACATGTACATGTGGCCTGAAAACGTGGCGAAGCGTGGCAGCGATGAAATTGCCAGTATACTATACAAACATTTTAAAGAGAATCCCAATGGATATAGAAAGCTCGTTGTATATAGCGATAACTGCACCGGGCAGAATAAAAATTGGAGCATTGTATGTCTATGGCAACAACTAGTCAAGAAAATTTTTTTTGAGATCATTGAGCACAGATTTCTAGTTGTCGGACATACGCATCTTCCATCTGATCGTGACTTTGCGATTATAGAAAAGTATAAACGCCACTATTTAAAACAAGTATATTCTCCTGATGATTGGTACCAAGCAGTTTTGAAAGCGAAAAGAAAAAATCCTTTCAAAGTTATTGTCGTTCAACAACAAGATATTTTGTCTTTTAAAGACTTACAGCTTCAAATTACAAAGAAAAGTCAAACTGATAATAAGGAGAAACTTAACTTCAGTACAATATGTGCATTTAAATTCGTAAAAGATAGTCCAAATGTAATGTTTTTGAAACATAGTTGGAATGAAGAGTTCAAATCCGCCAATATTGGTAAAAGGGGTATAAGAACATCAATAAACCTTACTTCAAGTGATTTACAAGTAAAATACGATGCTCCTATTCCATTAAATCCCAAAAAAATTTCCAATCTTGTAGCACTACTGAGGTACATTCCACCGATTTATCAAAACTACTACACAGAGATTGGCGTTGCTGAGAATATTAATAATACAGACGTTGCTCAGGCTATAGATGTAGATGATGAAATAGAACATTTGGACAACTTTAGCGATATTGACGATTCTTAAGTTGTTATTCAACTTAAGGAGCTCCAGTTTATTTTAAATTAGTGTTGTTATTTTTGCTTTAATTAAAATACCTGTTTGTTCTTGGATCTCAATAAAAATGCGTATTTTATTTTTGTCAAAAGAGGATATGTCGTTTAAAAACTGTTTTTTAACTTTAGATATTATTGGAATAGAAATAATGCTGTTATTTCATTATTTTATTTATTTTAGTTCATTTTAAAATGTTTGTTGTTTACTTATTTTGTGTTTAACAATTTTTATGATCGGAAAAACATTTGAAAGCAATAAAGGGATAAGCCACATTTTTAAAAATTTTTAATTTTTTTCCAAAAACCCCTTTGTTGTTCTTTTTGGTGCATTTTTCGAAGAAGGCTGTTCACGTTTACATGGCAAGTTATGATAATTGAATTCCGTGACTTCATATTTCAGGATTTGATTAAAAACTCTGAACTCGATTTTCTCGGAAACTCAGTTTTGTGGCATGTCTCGTTGTTACTCTAAGGGCTTCAATTTTAGAAGGACTGAATGATACTGGATATCTTTCGAAGGTCATATCCTGGGGAGAGTCTCTCCCGGATAAATACTGTAGAATTGTGGAGAATCTTACAAAAGATCCAAGCTTTAACAATAAGAAGTTAAAAGAATATGTGGACAAAATATATGAGGAATCAGTTCATGCTACTCGCGAGAAAGAGGGTGGTGTTGCAGATCCATTGCCAGAACACACTAATTTAGATCTACAACAAATTGTTGATCAACAAGACAAGAGCTTGTTGGAAGAATTTCAAGCTCTAGGTGAAGATTTTTTACAAGAGAGAAACCAGTTCACAACACAGCTTGATACCATCATGGAAAGATCTGACTCTGATGGCATATATCAAGAAAAAGATGAAAATATAGATTGTGAGGAGTTGCTTGACTGCTTCGTGAGCGAGAATCAAGTGAAGAACATAGAGTTTGCAGACCAAATTCGACCAATAAGCACTGGAGACAAATCTGTAACTTCTATAGGGCAGAATCCAGTGGGGGAAGACAATGCGGAATCTTTTTCAATGATAAATCAAAAATTAGACTTGATCAATGGGGTCTTAAGTGTGATGAATGATGAGCAGGGGTCATGCGTTAGAAGGGCTGCGAAAGTTAGGGACGCTATATCCGATCTTACCCATGAATATGGGGTGATAGTGGACAACGCGAGGCAGACTGCTCATGCTATCGTCGAGATACAAGATACATTACGGACTCTGCAAAGATGCTATCAAGAACTATCGTCTAAAGTTGATCCTAAACCATTACCTGCAGAAACGATCATAAATGATAGTGTGTTTGACATCTTCTTTCTACACAGGTCTTGTGAAGGAACAGGATCTCCTGAGAGGCTAGAGGCTATTAAGCACGTGTTGAATAAGGCTAACATAAAGGTTAAGAACCCTACAACTATATGTGCAATGAATGATATAATCTTCCAAAACCACAGAAATTATATAAGATGGGTTCCTCTACTACCGTTGAAAATGAGCACTTTGGCAGGTCACTGAGAGATATTAATCAAGTCTATGGACGAGAAGAACTATACTGACAAGAAGCTAGTTGGCGTTATAAAATATTTCACGGACTTGAATCAAGACACAGATTTTGACCTCACAAAAGTAGATAGTGACCCTAAGCCAACAATACATCATGAAAATAAACTTGATAAGGTAACATATGATGTTCCTAAGACTAGTACCACCCTCCAAACAACCACGGTCACACCGTCACACTTAAAAATATCATTACCAAGCCACTCCAGGCTATATGGCACGGAATACGATAATATGATATAAATCAAACGGATTGTAAAATAATATTATAAATCAATTGTTGTATATAATATATTGTCATTGAAAAATACCACACTGTCACGTAGGTCAGTATCAATAATATAATAAGATAAAATAAAATAAAGATAGAAACTGCATTCTCATTTTTGATGAAATGTATTTGGCAACAAATATACAATATAATCAAAAGTCAGACATTATTTTTGCATTCTCAAAATCTTCAAGATGTTTATCCAAATGTAGACATTGCTCTACGTATTTTTTTGAGTATTCCGGCTACGAACTGTTCAGGAGAAAGATCTTTTTCCACCTTGAAAAGAGTAAAAACGTATTTACGCGCAAGTATGGGCCAAGAGAGACTCAATGCTTTAGCACTACTGTCAAATGAAGCTCAACTAGATCAAGAAATTGATTACAACGACATAGTTGATGATTTTGCTCAGACGAAAGCCAGAAAGAAGATATTTAAAAATTAAGTTATACATTATATTTTAAGAAAACTGACTGTTGTTTATGTTGTTAATATTTATTTGTATTGTTCAACAATTGTACTTTTATGAAATAAATATTATATCTAAATAATATGAAGGGACTCAAAGAAATAAAATTTTATCTTTTAAAAAGGGCGGCTAATCAGACAGGGCCTAGGGCGGCAAAATACTTAATCCGCCACTGACTATGGAACAGACAGGTAATAATATTACATTCAATAATCCTTTTAGATTATACAATTGTCATATAATAACTTTAATGACAGACAACTTTTGTGTGTGTACCAACTACAACAAAAAATAACAATCCTTATTGATAAATAGACTTATAAAGGTTATTCATGAAGCAATTTTGTATACATATACATATACAAGGTACATTTTGCAAAATTAATATATTTTGTATTTATCTTCAGGTTTCCCAATTTGGCTGATCACATCAACGTATTCATGATAAAAGGAGTGTATCGCCAATGGAAACAACCGTTCTGTTACACCTTAAGTAATGGAGCAACAGCTAGCACGAAATTGAAAAACTTCATAAAAAGGATCATTATAGAACTCTAGGCAATTGGGTTAAATGTGGTAGCTACTGTATGTGATCAAGGTGGACCAATTGCAGCAGCAATCAGGTCATTAATTGAAGAAACAAAAGAAGTATTATTACGAGAAGGAACAGAATATAAATATTTTGGATTTTTTATTGGTAGTAAGGAGATTGTGCCTTTATTTGATGTTCCTCACATATTTAAAGGAATTAGGTATAATATTTTAAATAAAGATTTACATTTCCAAATGCCATATAGGAATAAACATGAAAAATGAATTGCTAAATGGGAACACATCGAGCAATTTTATAATATAGATTCATCAGAGCCTATTCGAATATGTCCCAAATTAACTCATGAACATGTCGTAAGGAACAAAATAAAAAAAATGAAGGTTAAGAGCTGTACCCAAGTATTCAGTCACCAAGTTGGGAGTTTGATGCTGAAAATTGTTGAGTGGAGTAAGTGATTTTCATTGAGGATATTAATAACTGGAGGTTAAAATAATAATACAACTGTTCAATTTTAAAAAATACCACTGAACTTGAAGTAGCGATAGTTGTAGGTATAGAGGTTCAATAGAATAAATAATAATTGGTCTTTCACCATAAATTATGATAAACATGTCAAAATAGAAAATAATGTGTTATCTACTACAAAAAAATTGATACATTGATAAAAACAAACCCATGTGTTAAGAAATTCTAAAATGTTCTATCATCAAGATTTTGTCATATAAACAGCATTTTCTGATTTTATTGCAAATTATATTTTTTTCAGAACTTGGTTCCTGAAGCTGTCGATACAGGAAGGTTAATACTGTTTTTGGATCAATTATTTGACTCCTTAAATCCTGAACAAAAAACAGCTCCTTCTAGTAAACCATTGAAGGGCGGTTTAACTTTAACATCTCCCCATGAACAATTTTGGAGAGATGCCATAAATCATTTAAATACCATGAAATTTTGTGATAAAAAAACTAAACAGTTTAAATCTGTTCCCTCATTATCCAATTTAATATGGACTATTCGGGAATTTTAATATTTGAAAAATAAGTTATTAACCCTTCAGTGGTGACGCTCGGAGACAGAGACCGCATGCAGGAATTATCACCAATAAAAATTCTTGTGGGTGGGGTGGGAGGCTCTCGCGCTGTGAGTGTATCCGTGACGGGTCGACAAATATTAGTGTGTATGGACTGTTTATGCTGATCAGTAGTTTAACGTATTTTTTCCTTCTGTTACCAACGAAAAAGACGATATTCGAGCACTTTCTGAAGATGAATCAATGTAACTAACACACATTATCATGCAACATTGAAATATTTATTTTTTATTTTGTAGGATTCCTCTGAACTATAATTATTATGCTGATATTCAAGCTGTTGATAAAATAACAGGCGATATTCGAGAAGAAAATCAACCTACGCCTTCACCACCATCATCTGAAACACATGTTATGTAAAAAGAAAATGATGATATTAACACTGACGATGCCGGTTCAGATTCAAGCTTTCATCCATCCCATGCTGAGATTGATAGTGATTCCTCTGAAGATAATAATGAAGCTGTGGAAAATCTCAATGACTTCGGAGCTCCTAACGAATTGAACCTCCCTGTTAATTAACTTGAAGCTATCTCACAAAGGAAAAAAAGGAATGCGAAAGCAAACCTGAGGAATGGACATGTTATAAAAATAAATTTAAACGTATGAAGGGTGAAGAGTATACTGGCGTTCAAAGGAACCAGGCTGGAAGAAAATCTTATTATGTCCTGAAAACAGCAAAGTCAATGGGACCACCTTGTTCAAGCAATGAGTACAGAAAGGTCGCAACAAGGACATGTCCTAGTATTTCAGAAGATGATAGGCAGAGTTTATTTGCAAAGTTTTGGCGGGACATGGATTGGAACCAACGAAAAGTCTATGTAAGCAGTTTAGTCTGCTTCAAGGATCCAAAGAGAAAGAGGAAGCGTACTGATAGCCCATCTAGACAAAAAGGAACATTGCATTACAATCTAAAGATCAACAACCAACTACTGCCAGTCTGCAAACTATTGTTTCTATCAACATTTGGATTGAACGAGTGGACAGTACGAAATTGGGCCATGATAAGTGATGATGGTATACATCAGAATACATCTATTAGGAATAACAATACGGACCATCACCGAAATGTGAGAAAGGAAGAAAAAAAGAGTTTGCTCATACTTTTCTAAATAGGCTACCCAAAATGAATATTTAGAACCAATAATTGAATCTAAATCTGAGCTTCATCGAATTTATCTTCAAACGTGCCAAAATGAAGGAAATGAAGCAATGGCTAGAAAGCAGTTTCTGGAAGTATTCAAAAGCAAGAACCTGGGACTTTTTCAACCGAAAAAGGACCAGTGCGACACTTGCATTGGATATAAACACAAGCAGATGTCTGAGGAGGATTATACACAACATGTAAAGCGTAAAGATAAAAAGAGGGAGCAAAAAATTTCGGAAAATAATAAAGCTCTAAGAGGAGAGCAGCTAACCTACACGATGGATTTGCAGGCTGTGAAACTAGCCCCAATGTTAAAAGCCAGTGCACTGTATTACAAAATGAAATTATGTGTCCACAACTTTACCCTGCACAACATTGCTACAAAGGATGTCACTTGCTATTTATGGAATGAAAGCGAAGGTGGTCTTGTAGCAGCAACTTTTGCCAGTTGTGTGATAGATTTTCTCTTGAAAGAACTAGAGAAATCTAACGCTAATACCGTAGTTCTCATCAGCGATGGCTGCACATATCAAAATAGAAACGCTGTTTTGGGAAATGCACTGCTTAAGCTTGCTATGGAGAAGAAAGTCACAGTCACTCAACATTATCTAGAAAAGGGACATACACAAATGGAGGTAGATAGTGTACACAGCACTATTGAGGGCAAACTAAGAAAGAAAGAAATCTACCTTCCATCTGATTATATTAGAATCTGTAAAGAAGCTAGACCAAAACAGCCTTACCAGGTTCACTACCTGAATCATACTTTCTTCAAGGATTATTCAGCACTTCACTATGTCACCTCTGTTAGACCCGGAAAGAGCTCAGGGGATCACGTGGTTGCAGATGTCTGCTCGTTTAAGTATTCACCAGAAGGCGAAATCCATTATAAACTTAATGTTAAGGATGAATGGCTTCGACTGCCACAACGCATGAAAAAGGGACCATTCGAACTACGACAGCTTTACCAAGCAAAAATAAAAATATCCTGAGAAAAATTCAACCATTTGCAAGAGTTGAAGAAAGTTATTCCAAGTGACTGTCATTCTTTTTATGACGAACTTCCACATTTTTAGATTTTATTATTACTTAGTGAAGAGTTAATTTATTTTATTTCGTTTTTTTTATTCAGGGATTTCTAATGTTTATTAATGTTAATTATTATTAAACATTACTCACAACCACCTATTGGCACTTTATTGACCCATGACTAATAACAAAACCAGGTATCCGCCATTTAAAGCACAAATAATTTTAGAAATAGAAACACGTAAACGACATTTATCAATTTTTTTTAGAAATTGCTCATACAGTCTGGTCTATTTTATGATTTTAAAAATTCTTTTCAAAAAATACATCACATAAAAAAAGCATACCTCATTTAATTGAATTTGAGGAATATGAGACAGTTTTTTGTGTCTCCTGTAAAAAATGCCTTTTGTTGTTTACAAGGTTTGCGTAGCTCAACGACGATATGAAAAATATATGTTGGAAGAAAACCATATGTCATTTGTAATAAATAAAGTGGGCCTTCTCGTAAATTCAGAATGGCCACAGTTAGCTGCCTCTCCTGATAGGATAGTTTATTGTGAATGTTGTTTAGGAGGAGTCCTCGAAGTAGAGTGTCCATATTTATTATATACAAATAACATAGAAAACATTAATGAATACATAAATATGAAAAGCTCATGTTTAGTGTTAAAAGACAATGAAATTTCTATTAAAAAAAGCCACAGCAACCACTACCAAGTACAAATACAAATTTTTGTTGCAAATTTAAAATATTGTGATTTTGTAATTTGGTCCCCCAAATTTTTTTTTAAATTACGGGTTTTCCCCGATTTTCTTTTTTGGGAAAGAGAAAGCAAAATTGCATTACAATTCCATGCACATGTGATAATGCCAGAGTTGCTAGGAAAATATTTTTCTCGGCAGTCAGGAGCTGCCAAACTTGAGTACAGGTGTATTTGTAACGGTGTTGATGATGGAAGACCAATGATCCGATGCGATGATGACGATTGTGAAACACAACGGTTTCATTTTAAATGCGTTGGATTGTTAAACCCAGACTCTGAGTGGTATTGCAGCAAATGTAAAAAAGGCAATCTAAATAAAAACCAATTTATATTTACATTTTTCCAATTTTATTTGTGATTTTATGAACATTGTAACTAAATATGTAATAATTGATAATAAATCAGTTTTACAAGTTTTTTTTAAAGGTTTTTACAGACATGTTTTATGTAAATTTTAATAATTTAAAATAATTTATCAGTTTTACTTCTCAAAAGGTTTTTACATACATGTAACTTAATATGTAATAATTGATAATTCATCATTTTGTACATTGTACATTGTTACTTAATATGTAAAAATTAGAAAATAATAAATCAGTTTTACAAGTTTTTTTTAAAGGTTTTTACAGACATGTTTTATGTAAATTTTAATAATTTAAAATAATTCATCAGTTTTACTTCTTAAAAGGTTTTTACATACATGTAACTTAATATGTAATAATTGATAATTCATCATTTTGTACATTGTACATTGTTACTTAATATGTAAAAATTAGAAACTAATAAATCAGTTATACAAGTTTTTTTAAAAGGTATAAAATTAGTTTGCAACTATTATACTTTCCTATCCTATTAAGACATCGGGTTGGTAAAAAAAACGGACTGATTGCTTTTTAATTTATAGGGGAATAATGGGTGGAGAAATATTTATAAAAGCACTACAAACCACCACTATTTTGTCAAGTGTATTAAATTTTTTATTATTTCCTTTTTTTAATAAACTTATTGGAATTGTGCCTTTAAATATATTAAATTTATTTTTCAACATTCCAATCAATCTCTCAACATGTATCCTTACTTGTGCAATATGTCTGGTGTCTTCTATTTCTATAGGGTGGAGCTGATTTTTTCTTCTGGTAAAGGCAGGTATAACTAATATTTCTCCCAGTACACCAATTGACTCTTGTATTAAAAATCCCCTATTGGCTAAAACAACATCTCCTGGTTTAAGGTTATCACAAAACTTACTGCCCTCAAGAATTTGTTTATCAGATGTCCGCCCACCCCAAGCTTCACTAATATAACAAATACTGCCATGTGGAGTTATCCCTATTAAAAATTTTACAGTGCGATAACTGTAGTTTTGTCCTGAAAAGATTCCAGAAAACATAGTGGTATATTTGTTTTCCTTGCAGATTTATCTGGCCATATAATTATTGATTTCAGTCTGTTATATAAAACTTCTATTACATTAATGAAGTATGTGGAAGCTGTTGATCGAGCAATTTTAAATTGAAAAGCTAGGTTTCTAAAGTGAAGATCTAAGCGTAACTTAATTAAAGTCAAAATCAATTGGTTGAATGGACTCAGAACAGTGGTACTAGTAGAAGGAATATATGTCTCTACAAGGGGAAATATAACTAAATTTACTGTATAATATCTCCATTTATCAGCATTTGATTGTTCATTCCTTAAACCAAATGGGGAATTTTCCACCTTTGCTTCGAGAGTGGCAATTTTTGTGGCTGCAAACTTGACTTGGTCAGATAAGGTGTCAAGATCCTGCATTGTCAAGTTGGTCTGTGTTGCCAAGCCAGTTGCTTGTTCTTCATTGTTTCCAATACTCTCATATTCAATAGAAGTATTTCTATCGGCTTCAGCTTGTTCCACCTATAAACAAAGTACTTCATAAAATATATTGTTAGAAATTGATATAAATTTATGAACTACCAAACACCAAAACAATAAACCACAGCAGCAGCTCTTTTTCGTTAGAGCGGTACACATAGAATGAATCGAGTCGATTCTTCTGTGCCGATCGTAGGCGGCTGTCGTTGTTTATAATTTTTGAAGCACATTTCTTGATGATAACGGTGCGTTCTTACTAAAATCTAACACGGCCAACCTACATTAGGCGTCGTTCTCGACGCTCGCTACTAAAAACGGAAACGGGGTAAAAGTATAGGAGTTCAAAAGTCTACCAAAAAATATATTACGAGATAAATCGTCATATCATAACAATAATGAGTAAACAACACACAAAGTTAAACAGATTTCACACAAAGTAGAACCTTAATTGTTGTGGGATAAATAGTCATATCATAACAGTAATAAGTCACATTACCAATATAGAGTGACTCAGATCATATGATTACGTCTAAAGGTGTAGTTTCAGTGTTGAACCTAGTTGGTTTATTGATAAGTTGTTTAAGTGAGAAAATATCAAGGATATTGCAAAGTGCTTTATATTGCGTAAATTTTACTTCTAAGCAATTAATATTCAAATTACCTGCACATAAAATATGATCGTACGATGGTGAGACTCTAGTCAAGTTTGATTCTAAATCATCATCATATAAAGTAACATTTAGTTATTATATTGGGCTAGTGTTACCAAACGGTCACACCCATTTTTCAGAAAAATAAAGACGGAATATTAGGATATCTGCAGGCTTCAACTTAGGTAAATTCTGACTTATGTAAGATTAAACTTAGACTTGGTTCACAAAAGTGTTTTATTTATTGCACATAAGTACAGCTATAATATAAAAAAATAGAACATATAGTATTTTTTGGTTATTGTAAGGTTTATTTATTTTTTGTATTACATAAAATTATTTTTGAGTTCAGTTATTTCTTTCAGAATTTCTTTGTTCAACAAATTGGCAGTTTTAAGAGCTTCTAGTTTCTCCGTGTGGTAGGTTTTTCTGCGTTGAAGGAAACTGATTTTTTCTTTATAATAATTATCAGTTATATATTTTTCTTTTCCTGCTCAACCCTTATCAATTCTTGAGAAATCTTTGCGCAGTAATAAACAAGGGTATTTGTTTAGTTAACTAAACTTTGTTTATGTATTACACAATAATTGCAAAGATGATTATAAGCAATTCAGTAGTTACATCTTATACAATTGAATTCAAGAAGTCCAACCGATTGACCCATCAGGTAGGGGAATATCTAATATTAGTTTCCAACAGTCATTCCTTATTGATACGTAGAAAACAATATCTAATAATAGAATTGTACTTTGTACACCAGGAAACTAATTTGTCAATTAAGAGTTTTTCAACTAGTGATATTCGTTTGATCCTCCCTAGGCTTGACACATTGTTAACTTCAAACATTTGCTTAAAAGATAAGAGCTGTGTTATCGAAGTCATTAGAGATTGGATTAACTTATTGAATTAATCAGAAATATGGCACAATTAGAAACTGTTTTACCTGAAAATGTTTGGTATGCAAGTCTTAAAAAGCCCATCTAAGGTTCTTGCCGACGTTTTATCAAACTTTGATCCAAATGAGTTGCTAGTTAAAGAGGGTATAACTAATAATCAACTAAGTGTTGATGTCAATTGTCCATTTACTCCTGATCCATCTGCAGCAAGGGATGCGGCAGTAATGACATATATGCTAAGCGAGTACTATCTTAAAGAAAAGAAAGTAAGCACAGCTGGCAAATATTCATTATTTATCGAAATGATACTAATCCAGCTAAGATAGTTTTCTATAATTTAAAAGGCACATCAATGAATATTACTGATCCGTCAGTTTTAACAGACAATTATATTTTCCAAGCAAGCATATTGTGGCAAAATATGTTAGTTACTAACATGAGGGAATTAGACATGGCTGCAATGCATCCTTTATCAAGAGTAGCTGTCACTGAGGTTCAGCTACAGTCTTTTGTAGATTATATGACCGATATGCCATCTAGATTCCCTATGTATGATGAAGGCATACCAGCAGCTGTTAAGTTGTTAAATACTGCATGTTGCAGAAAAAGCCATAGTTTTTATGGGGTTACTAAATACTACTCTCCAGAATTAGCTGCAGCAACTCTTATAACTGGTGTAATGTCAAGTCCAAAAGTTTCACAGGGTTTATTACAAATAACAAATTCTGCATTAAAAAAACTGACAAGGGCAGCAGGAAATTTTACGACACCGCAAGAGGTGATGACTAAACTGGTTTCCATCAATGTGGGAAACAATCAGTCAACAAGAAGTGTTCTGCATTATAAGGCAGAAAGAAATAGGTTTTCGTCGAGAAATAGATATTTTCCTCAGAATAAGCATTTTTATGTTAATCAAAATGGAAGAAATAATTTCCATAGGAAAAATAACTACGATAACAGTAGGAAATTTCACACCAATCAAGGCAATAGGAGATTTACTGGTTACAGGGAGAATCCAAAAGAATATAGAAACAGGCCTAACAATGATAATAAATATAGAAATGTAAGAATGTGTGAGAGTGAAGAGACGAGAGTGGATGATGAACAAAAAGAATTGGGGTTTTGAAAATGAAAGGTGGAAAATCCAAAATTTTAAATAACTTGCATAACAATAATCGTTATATTTATAACTTTGATTTAACTCTTTCAAACTTTGTGCAAATTAAAACTGACATATCGGATACTATGGATACTTTTATATTAAATACAGGTGCAGATATTTCGTTGTTAAAACTTTCAGATAATTTTCCATATCACTTAATAAAAACAACACAAATCTTAAATATTAAAGGAATAACTCAGGGAGAAATTAAAACTTTGGGTAAAATAGATAATTTTCTTTTTATTAACGGTGTAGCATTTAAGCAATGTTTTCATGTAGTAGAGGAGGAATTTCCTATACCTACGAATGGAATTCTAGGTAGGGATTTCATAAGGAATTATAATTGTATTTTAGAGTATTTAGAATTAAAATTATACTTAGATTGCAAATCTAGGAATACAGTAACATTAGAAATTTTTGAGCAACAAGAATTACTACCAGGAATATTTATAGCAAGATCTATTATATCCAAAACTAATCCTTATGTCAGAATTTTAAATACAAATTATAAAAGCAAGTCGATAAATACAAACAATATTAAAATATTGGTATTTAATGTATACGCTGTGACGAATAGGTGTAAGAATAGGGTGAAAGAATTAAGGAAAACATTGAATGTAGAAGTACAAGAATACGTCAGGGATAAGCTAATAAATCTTTGTGAAAATTTTTTAGATATTTTTGCTTTAAAAAATGACATTTTAACGCATAATAGTTTTTATGAGCAAAAGCTATTGGTAAAAGATGATACTCCAGTATATATATTAAAAATTATCGTACTCCACATTCTCAATCTTCAGAACTTAATGATCAGGTCCAAAAGTTATTATTCAAGGTATAATTGAATCTTCAATCTCAGATTATAACAGTCCAGTTTTACTTGTTCCCAAAAAGGCAACCAATGGAGAGAAGTCTTGGAGACTTTGTATAGATTACAGGCAATTAAACAAGAAAGTAGTCACAGATAAATTTCCATTACCTAGAATAGATTCGATCTTAGATCAGTTAGGGAGGTCGAAATGGTTTTCAGTCATAGATCTCATGTCAGGTTTTCATCAAATTCCCTTAGAACAGTTTTCAAGGAAATATACATCTTTTAGCACAGAAAAAGGTTCTTTTCCGTATACAAGATTACCATTTGGTTTAAATATAAGTCCAAATAGTTTTTCAAGTTTGATGTCCATAGCATTTTCAGGATTAACTCCAGAAAAAGCATTTCTTTATATGGATGATGTAGTTGTAATAGGGATGTCAGAAAATCATCATTTAAGTAATCTCGAAAGGGTGTTCAACACATGTCGGAAATTCAACCTTAAATTAAATCCACAAAAATGTCAATTCTTCATGCGAGAAGTAACGTATTTAGAACACAATTTGTCTAGTGAAGGAGTTCTACCCGACAAGGCAAAATATTCAGTAATTGAGAAGTATCCAGTGCCCAAAAATGCAGAAGAATCTAAAAGGTTCGTAGCATTCTGTAACTATTACAGACGTTTCATTCCAAATTTCGCTGAAATATGCATACCTCTCAATAAATTATCTAGGAAAAATGTAAAATTCGAGTGGTCAGAAGACTGCGAAAAATCATTCCAAATACTAAAATCGGCATTAATTCAGCCGCCTATTCTGAAATATCCAGATTTCAATAAAAAATTTATATTGACAACAGATGCTTCAAATATTGCGTGTTCTGCAATACTTAGCCAGGAATACGAAGGTATAGATCTACCTATAGCTTATGCTTCGCGAGGTTTTAAGTAAAGTGAATTAAATAAACCTATATTCATGGAAGAACTGTTAGCTATCCATTGGGGAATTAATCATTTTAAGTGTTATTTATATGGTTCTCCACATTTTATTGTGAAAACGGATCACAAGCCGTTAACACATCTTTTTTCGATGACAGAACCAACTTCGAAACTTACAAGAATTAGATTAGATTTAGAAGAATACAACTTCGAAATACAATATTTGAAAGGAAATTCAAATTATGCGGACAGCATTTCAAGGATATCCATAAAGGAATTAAAAGACTTGTACATTGACAATGCTCACGTTTTAGCAATAACGAGGTCAAAAACTCGTCAGAATAAAGCTCAGCCTACAGGAAAAGATAAAAAAGTTTCCACAGAAATAAAGAAAGATATTCGCAAGCCAGCAGTATATAAAGTACTGAATAATTTAGAGGCGCATAAATTACCAATTCTGCAATTTGAAAATAACCGTGTTTCGTTAAGGATGAACATACGGATCAAAAACAGGATGAGATTTAGCCAAGCCTTATTAAATACCGATATAGTTAACTTTGATTTAGGTCAAACGTTAGTTCAGCTTGATAAGCTAGTGGTAAATAATGGAATAAAAAGGATGAAAATTTATATGAATGATATTATTTTCACACAGTGCACTATAAAAGAGTTTATGGAAAAAGGAAACAATACGTTAAAAAACGTACAAATATGTATTTGCGATATACCAAAGATGGTGGAAGAAGAAAAAGAAAAGCAACAGATTTTAGAAACTTATCATAATGATCCTTTATTTGGAGGTCATGTAGGAAATAACAGGCTATTGAAAAAATTAAGAGCGAATTTTAGATGGAAAAACATGGAAAAAGACGTAAGGAAATATATTAAGCAATGTCACAAGTGTCAAGTCAATAAGGCAAAGAATAATCACAAAGAAGAATTTGTATTAACGGATACAGCAGCAAAACCATGGGATATAACATATATAGATACGGTCGGTCCTTTTCCACAAAGTGAAAATGGTAACCGTTATTGCATCACAATGTTATGTGAATTAACAAAATATGCAGTAATAATTCCAGTTGAAAACAAAGAAGCGAACACGATAGCTCGTGGAATTTTTGAAAATTTCATACCAAATTACGGTTTGATGAAACAGATTAGGACAGATTTAGGCACAGAATATAAAAATGAAATATTCAATGCTTTAACTAAAATGTTAAATATTAGTCATAATTATTCAACAGCATATCATCATCAATCTATAGGAGGTTGTGAGAAATTACATAGAACGCTTAATGAGTATGTTAGACATTTCGTCGGCCTAATGTGAAAATTGCATAAGTCCAATTTTTCACAAAATTAGTTTTTAGTGCCATCGGTTAGAGAAGCAGCGTATCTATACATTCAAATCGAATAACTATGTGAAAAGTATTTAGATGGCGCTTGAAACGGAAGTAAGAAATGCGCATAAGTCCTACCCCTTCTACATTAGTAAGAAAGTTGCATAAGTCCTAGGAAGTATACGTTGGTATTCGGTCTCTGTTCGGTGTCGTGCTTTTTAGTTTGTCAGACTTTAAATTGGCCGTTATTTTATCAGACTAAGCTTCAATATCATCAAGGTAAGTACATACTATATAAATTTAAGTTTTTGAAATATGTTAACATACATTAGACTGGATTAATGTCATTTTTGTAAATTTTGGGAGTTGTGCATTTTTCACACTGCTGATAGATTTAAAACTCACGGGAGTTATGCATGTTTCAAAGCATTTTGGGGCTTTTTTACCGGAAAGTTTTTTCCAAGGGCTTTACAATTTGTAGTTAGGCAGGTTAAAATAAGTATTTTGTTTCAGAGTATCAGCTATGGATCGTAGGAGCAGAGGTTTCAAACTGTTGAGTTTAACAAAACATCCGGCCAACACTTTGAAGGCGATAATAACTAATGATAATTCTGAAGCATTAACTGGTGATTCTATAGAATTAAACCCGATAATGAAACTGTTCAAAGACGAATATCAAGACAATCATACAGATACAATGAGTGCGGAAAATGAAAAGTGTATTGCTGAAGAAAATCAGGAAAAACTACAGTCAGCTCTAGCAGAACTACAAGAAGAAATTCATTTGACAGAAAACATTTTAGACATAGGGGAAAACAATGATTTATCATCCAGCTTTCTGAACAATGAAATAATATCCGGCATAGAGCAAACGGATACAAACTTTGATAGTTTAATTTTTTCCGATGAGATGCTCAATGAAAATACAACCAACGATATAGACGCGCCAACAGAAACTGCTTTGGATTTCGAAAAAAATCTACGAGAAGAAAATATTAGCAATGAAAATAATGATGAAGAAGCTGTAACAAATCATCCAGAAAAAGTAGATAATGAAAACAATTACCCTTTATATCAAATCGGCAATGATAGGGAACAACATTTTGATGAAGAAAATAATGATTCTAGTAAAGAAGTTTTACGAAAAAGGAAGAAGAGAAGATTATCCAAACCTGCAGAATGGAAATATAATGCTAATAAAAGAAATAGAGAGAAAGGGGTTGAATATATGGGTAGAAAAAATAACAAATTCGACAGAACGAAAACTAAGAGAGTAATGAAAACGAGATGTCTGTGTTCAAACAAGCCATTGAAAACTGGTAAAGAAATAGCAATTCAGTGTTACAAGTTGATGGATGAAGAGCGAAAAATAATTTTCGCGAAGTTTTGGTCCCTCTCGTGGCCTGAGAAGAAGAACTACATTGCTGAAAAAGTCTTGAGGAATAAAACGAAAAGATCAAGGCATAGAAAAAATCCGGAAGTTAGCCAGAGGACAACTTCGTATAAGTATTTTCTTGAAAACAAAAGCGAACAAATTAGGGTTTGTAAGCTCATGTTTTGTAATACTTTGGGAATTTCTATGAGAACCATATCAGAGTGGATAAAAAATGAGAAGTCTAGCCCAGCCAAATGTGAAGATGACCAGAATAGTGATAAAAATATACAAAATAAACCTTCACGTTTTGATGAAGGAAAGATTAATTTGAAAAAATTCTTTGAAGACCTGCCTAAACTTGAATCACACTATTGTCGGAAGTCGTCAACAAAATTATATGTAGAGCCAACGTTCAAAACCAAATCGGAGCTTCATTTACTGTATAAAGATAATTGGTGTGTAGAACATAATACGAGCCCTGTCTCAGTGAAGTTGGCCCAACGCCCCGAAACATGATATTTGTGAATTTATTTGACGGCAAATTAAAATTGTATTTCAAATATAATATTTTTGGTTTCTTTAAATGTTTATGGAAAGATAACGAAACCGATGCGGCTATTTTTAAAGTGTTTTCATTTCGAAAATGTCTTCTTTGCAAAATGCTTTGTGTATAGCAAAATACATGATGGGTACAACTTAAATTGAATAGTCTGTTTATTCGCTTGGATAAAATAAAGGTAGGCTTTGTAAAACAAATGATAATCTTTTACGTTGCTAAGAAGCCGATTTTGACGTTTGAATCAACTTTCAATGGTTTGGTGTTACTAACAATAATTAAGAATGGCTCGCGGTAAAGCTGTGTCTGACGAAATGAGAAAAGTGATCGTTCACTTGCATTTAAAAGGCCAAAATGCTTCCCAAATTGCTGACAGTGTTAACAAATCGAGGTATACAGTTCGAAATATTATTAAATTGTACAAAACAACGGGATCTGTGGCTCAAAAGCCCAGAACTGGAAGTCGCCCGCGTTATTCCAATACCAACTTGAGAGCCTTAAAAAGGATTGTCAAAGGAAATCGGCGTGCTAATTATAACGAATTGAAAATATTATGGAATCAGGCAACCACAAAAGAGTTTTCAAGAGCAACTTGTCACAGAGCTGCCCAAAAACTGGGATTTAAAACTTACAAGGTAAGCTTAAATTATTATTTTATTATTCGTTTTTAATTCAGTATTTCTAGGCAAAAGAGAAGCCCTTACTGACAAAAATTCAGAAGAGAAACCGACTAGCGTGGGCTAAGGAACACAAATTATGGTCTCAGAACCAATGGAACTCCATTATTTGGAGTGACGAAGCCAGATTTGAAGTATGCGTTGGTGATAGCAGAAGTCGTGTTATAAGAACCAACTGTATCTTCCAACAAGATGGTGCCGCCTGCCACACAGCTAAAAAAGTAAAAGATTGGATGTTAGAAAACAATATTCCAGTTTTAAAATGGACGTCGAGTAGTCCAGATTTATCACCGATTGAAACCTTGTGGCATAACATGAAGAAAAAGCTCCGATCAAATCCCGCAAGAACAGTTCCAGAATTGCGAATCCATCTCCAAGAAATTTGGAACAATTTTACAGTAGATGACTGCCAAACATTAGTTGACACCATGTCAAGACGTATCGAAGCCGTAATCAGTCGAAAAGGCGATGTAACGCAGTGGTGATTTGATGTTATTTGCTTTCGTTGATTTTTAATAATCGACACTGTTTTTAGATTTGTAAGATATTTTTTTCTGTTACAAAAAAATGTGTTATTTAAGGCTACTATTAAATAAAAATATCGTATGTTATGAGAAATACATTTTAGTTTTTTATAGGTTTTCGCTAATATCACAAATTTTATAAAAAAACGCAGTTTTGATAGTTGGGCCAACTTCACTGAGACAGGGCTCGTATAGCTCCATTATCCATTGCCACATTCTCAAATATGTTTGAAGATCTCAATATAGCGTTGTTTTTGCCAAAAAAAGACGAATGCGATGTGTGCGTAGGCTACAAGACAAAAAATGTAGAGGAATCTGTTTACAGGGAACATATTATCAAGAAAGAAGAAGCACGTGAAGCAAAAGCAGAAGACAAAAATTCAAAAAACAGGGTCTTTACGATGGACCTTCAGTACTGTTGTGCCCGAAATCGAACGTATCAGCACTATACTATCGCACGAAGCTTATTGTAGGTACACAATTTTACAGTGTTTGACTTGCATTCCAAAGATGGCTATTGTTTTCTCTGGCACGAAGGTCAAGGGGAGCTTAGTGCCAACTGTTTTTCATCAATAATTTGTAACTTCTTGATTAATAATGTAATTCCCCAGCTTGAGCCAATGCAGCAAATAATATTATATAGTGACGGTTGTAGTGCTCAAAATCGCAATTGCACTTTAAGCAACGCCTTGTTGAATCTTGCACTTGAAAAACATGTTTGTATCATCCAAAAATATTTAGAGAAGGGCCACACACAAATGGAGTGTGACTCTATGCATTCTACCATAGAGGGGCAATTAAAAGGTAGAACCATTAATGTGCCAGCTGATTATGTCTCTCAATGTAAATCGGCTCGAAAAAATCCTAAACCGTATGAGGTGAGCTATTTAGATTACAGTTTCTTCAAAGACTATAGTAAACTTAATTTAATAAAATCAATTAGACCTGGATATAAAGTTGGTGATCCAACTGTCAACAATCTTAGAGCTCTAAAGTATAATCCAGATGGTAAAATCGAATTTAAGATTAAACATTCCGAGGAATTTCAAGATATGCCTTCAAGATTAAAACCAAATACAAATTATGTATCAATTGACTCTCTTCCCTTATTGTACAAAGAACAATTGAAAATCAAAAAAGAAAAGTTTGAACACCTTATGTTTTTAAAAAAATCTCTTGCCAAGGATTATCATATTTTTATGATAATCTTAGACATGAGTAACTTTTCCATAAGACTTGACTATTCGATTTTTTTTAATATTAATATAATTTATGTAATCTTACTTTTCTTCAAAGTTCTTTATGTTGTTTTATTATAGTATGGGAGCTGGCAACGTTTGGAAAACGAGAATTTTAGGTCAGCTGGTTTTCTGATATGTTGTCCTTCTTACTCTTTCGGTTATAGTCTGGGCCATCTGTTTGCCGGTAGCAGTTGCGTTGATTACTGCGCATCCTACCTGTACAGGTAATAATCCTGAATTTTAAACGATTTTTAAAAACTTAATTTTCATATTTTGGCCTTTAAATAAGTCTACCAGACATAAATTTTTTATTGCCAGACATTTTTATCATTGTTAATCATGTGCCAAACGCCAATTTTTTTTTTTTTTTTTTTAAATTTAAACTATGTTTCAATGTCTGTAATTTTTATATTATGTTCCTTAAAGATAAAAAAGTCTAAAATTAATTTGCCAAACGTTAATTCGGTTGTTAATCTTGAATAAAAATTAAAAACTCATGGAAAGTACTACCGTATGATGCTGGTAGTTAGAGAGAGAGAGTTTAAAGTGCAAGAGAGATAGATAGTGACGGAGGCGTACCGGCAAGTACACAATATGGCGTCAGTCTAAAGTCACATGTTTGTATTCGTGTTGTTTTTAATGTTTATTTATTAATTGTGTTACAATGTCTAATGATAAAATTAAATGTGTTTTTTGTAAAGGATATAAAGATAAATTAATCCTTTTTGTGAGTGATAAATTAAAGAAATGTCAGGAAGTTTTGAGTATACGTTTTAAATATAAATTAAAATACTGTGACATTCAGCTGCCTACACAAATAAATAATATTGATGGATATCATAGACAGTGTTATGGTAGTTTTACAGCTCTAATGGCAAAATATCGTGATTCTTCTTCAGAAATAGATTGTACCAGTAATCCTGAAAATATTACGAACAACGTAACTCAAAAGTCAAGCAGTGAAATCGCTTGTGAGGTTGCTTCTTCAAGTTTAAATAGTCAACCAACATCAGGAAATTCTCCAAATCTCGATAATCAGTGCATTTCAGAACATTCTAATCCTAGCATCAACAGTGAGGTACTTTCAGAAGATGTTGCTCCAAGTGTAGATGGTCAGTCAACGTTAGGAGATGTTGCTACCAGATCGACATTTGATTTAAGTATCAATGAAACTGACGTTTGTGATGATACTTCCGACATAAACATAGAAGAGATTGAAACAGATCGACCACTTAAAAATGTTTGCTTTTATTGTAATAAAGATCGTAAACAAAATAAAGGCAAACAACAAAATCTTCACTCAACAAACGATACAAAAGTTTATGAAAAAATTATTGAGTGGATGGAAAAACTCAATAATGAAGAGTTATTAAAAAAAATTAATCATTTTAAATCTGTTAATGAAACAATTTTTTATCATCATCTTTGTGAATTGCAGTATTTAAATGAGTACAATAAAGTAGTTTCTGACATTCCACATACTACGTGGCATAAAAATCGTCACATCCATAAAGATATTTTCAATCACATTGTATCAACAATAGAAGAAGAAGTTATTAAAAAAAGGAATTGTGTATCATTATCATCTCTATGTGATACGTATAATATTGAGTTGAGTTATGAGCAGAAACTTCAGCCTCAGGCTGGTATTAATTTAATTACTAATCATTATCTGGAAGAGAAAATCCAAAAACATTTTAAAAAAACTATTAAATTTATATCCAAACAAAAAAAAAATTATCATTCATAAAGATAGTAATTTAGTTGAAGATGATTTTAGCAAACTTGAAGAAAACGATCTTATAGATAAAGTTGCATTAATCTTGCGAGATACTGTTTTAAAAATTGAGAAATCTAAACTACCATCAAAAATTAAAACAACCGACTTAATTGCGGGTGAATGCGTGGTTCCAGATAAATTAGACAGATTCTTCAGAGTATTTATGGGAGGAAAGGACATCAGACGTAAAGATGGTATAAATTGTAAAAGACTGAGTTCCTCAATGGCTGCTGATGCAATTTTTTGTGTAAGTAATGGTCATGTAAAACCATCTAAACACATAACTCTTGGTATAACTGTAAAAAGTTTAACAAGTAGTAAAAAATTAATAAATATTTTAAATAGATTAGGACATTGCTGTAATTATACTACTCTAGAAGAATTAGAAACAGAAGCAACCATCTCATCGGTAAAAAGTTCACAAGTTTGTCCTCCAGACATCATTCTAAAACCTTCGCTATGCACCGGAGTAGCCTTTGATAATTTTGACAGATACATCGACACCTTGGATGGAAAGGAAACTTTACACGACACTGTAGGAATTATTTATCAAAACATTGATAGCAATGATTCTCATAGGGTACTGAACCAAGATGCTAGCAATGCGGATTCAGATTTATCACCAACAGGACCACGACAAAAAAGAAAACGATCTTTAACAGAAATAACTCACGACATTGTTCCTTATGGTAAGCGAATAAAGATGATAGGTCGCTTAAAACCTGTTGAAACTGATCAATCACCACTTTTACCCCAAAATTTTTCATCTATACAAACCATTGATCTACTACATATGCTTTCAAATTTTTTTCACGTACCAAACACACCGTCATGGACAGGATTTAATTGTAGAATCATCCATGACAATAGTCCGAAGCAAATTATATCTTATCTAACTCCTATCAATTCATCACCAACAAATATATCAGTCGTAGCATACACCATGGAACAAGCACAAAAAGTTGGTCAAAAATGTGGTCAAACTTATGTACAAGTGACTTAGCAATAGCTAAAATAGCTTATAAAATTCAAGCAACTGAAGGTCCCAAGTTTAGTAATCTTTTTATACATCTTGGCTCGTTTCATTTAATGATGGCTTTTTTTAAAGCTGTTGGTACTTTCATCGATGAATGCGGATTATCTCACATGATGATTGAGGGTAAAATCATTGCTTCTGGATCTGTAAAGGGAATAATTGAAGGTAAACATTTTAATCGATGCAAACGTCTGCATCCGTTAATGGCATTAGGCTTACAGATGTTACATTTTGACCAATTTTTAAAATATAAGAGTGCCGAATACGATTTTGTGAAAGGACAAGTTTATGAAGATCTTTTAGAATATCAGGACAAAAAAATTTCATTTTCATCTTCATCAGAAACTAATTTATTACCTAATCAAATTTTATCGCAGCTGCTCGATTCTTATAAAAGATATGTAGCAAAGACCAGAGAAGGTAGACATGGAAAGACAGCACAGTTCTACATCATTTATATACAATTAATAAGTTACTATATTAATCTTTCAAGAAGTATACGTATGGGTGACTTTCAAATGTTCAAGCACGTAATTCCGAAAATGGCTAACTTATTTTTCATTGTTAATCAACCAAATTACGCTAGATACTGTGTTAAATATTCCGATAATTTAAATAATGTCGATCAAACTCATCCTGGACTAGAAGATGATTTTAATAAAGGATGCTTTGGCGTCAAGAGAACTGATAAGCCATTCTCGCGAATACCAGTAGATCTCACTTTGGAACAAACAATCAATGCTGATGCTGCTAAACGACTGAGTGGCATTGCTCACTTTACTAACTCTATAGCTGCACGTCAACGCTGGACAAAAAGCCACAGCATAAGAGCAACATTAATATCACATGTCTTGGATTTATGTGGTCTAAGGTACTTACAAGATGTTACGGCAGAATTACAACCGAATAGAGTAAAAATTTATGGAAAGCAAATTGCTGATTTCATTGAAATTCTTGAAAAAAATTGTAATCCGTTTGATCCGACATTAGACAAAGAAAATTTGTATAATATTGCTACTTCAAAGTCTGCTTCTCCTGAAATTACTGACTTTTTATCAAATATCGAAGAGAATGGTGAGAATTTGAAGAACCAATTTATCAGTGAATGCGTTGATGATGAATGTAGATTTGACAAGCCTATAAAAAAAAAAAAAATTTTAAATTTTGCTGAGGCGCCGAAGAAAAAGAAGTTGACTTTGGGCAATAAGGTTGTTGAGCTGCGAATGCAAAGAGATCTATTTGGTAGGATGTTGGGGATTTCCCTCACCCACAAGGTTCATATCGAAAAAGTTTTGACATACCCGCTTACTCCGATGCCGACGTCAATGTGTCATCCAGATGGTTCAATTTGCGAAACGGATAAATCACAATAGCAAAGCTAATTGAAAAGAAAATGGAAAATAGTACAGATCAACCGCCGTCATCTTTTGATGTTTGCCTTGTTGATGGTTTCTTTTTGTTACATCTCATGAAAGAAGTACCACAAACGTTTGATGGTATATCTAAGAAGTTTTTGAGTATTATATCCCAGATGAAATCTACTCGAATTGACATTATCTTTGACCAATACTTCTCGCCATCCATCGAAGATTGTGAACGTTCGCGACGTGAAGAAGAAACAAGTCCGGTATCAATTGGTCCAAATCAAATTCGGCCACATAATTTCTCAGCAGAACTTAAAAATATACAATTTAAAGAAGCTTTAGTTAACTTTTTTATTGATCACTGGGGCAATCATGACATGTTATCTTTCATTGGTAATAAAACTATTCACGTAAGCTTCAATAAATGTTATTCTTACAAAGTTTTGGATAATAAAGTAATTAAGACTACTGAAGAAACATTATCATGTGAAGAACACGAAGAAGCTGATTCTCGGATAATTTTTCATATTTGTCAAATCGATTTTGACGCAGACGTTGTTATACGCTAGAAGGTATACAAGCGGGTTCCTGGACCACTTTGGTAACCTGTCCATCCGGTTCTCCCAACTGGATGGCCATGTACCCTTGAAGTATCCAAGAGGGTGTACAAGAAGTTGTCGCCAATGACCAGAGGGTGAGAATTGAGAAAGAAGAAGAGATCAAGAGATAACCGTTAAGTTTTACAATAATACAAGGAGTAGCTAAAGTATCATCTGAAGAAGTTGTCGCCAATGACCAGAGGGTAAGAATTGAGAAAGAAGAAGAGATCAAGAGATAACCGATAAGTTTTACAATAATACAAGGAGTAGCTAAAGTATCATCTGAAGAAGTTGTCGCCAATGACCAGAGGGTAAGTCGAAGAAGTCGACCGATCTGAAGAAGTCGACCAGAAGAAGGTGTAACTGATAAATTTTACTTGAACCCGAGACTATTGATTCCGAGTCCGACACACATTCAAGTGTGCTACCAAAGCATGTTAAATGAATCGTCTAAGATGTGTAAGACAAGAAGCGAAACATGTATGTTGTGTTGTCTACCCAAGCGGTGTTACGAGTAGAGACGAGCCTAGCCTCACCTTTTTTTGCAACAAATAAAACCAACTGTTTTTTTTTTTTTTTTTTTTTGAAAATATATTACAAAGTGATATTACAGAAAAATGAAGGCATCAAGATGTTGTCTGTAACGACCTTTGTTGATGTCGCAGTCTTTAAAGATGGAGATAAATCCAAACTTGTCCTGCCAGCATTTGGAACACATATTTTTGAATTGATCAAACGTCATGTCGGTACCAATATGATCATTATAAATATGTTTCAAGTGTAATTCATCTTGTTTGAAAACAATTAAAACGTTTGCATTGTCTCTTATTAAATGTTTGGGAATTTTAGCATAGCTTTGACTTAAATAAAAGGGATCAACTTTGGCATGTCTGGACATGCTAAAATATTCTCGAATAACATCTTGTTTGTCACAAGCCACATCATCAAATATGAATATGGAATTTGGTTTTGCTTCGGATGGACGCATAATATCAGTACTTCCACTAAAGGTGTAATAACCAATTTCATTAATTGGTTTAAGTAAAGCTTCCAGATACCTAAATTTAGGTTGGTTAAGTGATTTCGAGTAGATATAAACATTCTCGAATTTTAATCCATTTGAATGTTCCAGCAAGTTGATCATTACGTTGGTTTTTCCACAATTTGATGGTCCAATAATTAATGCCCGTATAGTTGATGGAAATAGATGACCATGTTTTTTGCAATCTTTTTTTTCCAAATTTTCAAACATGTTATTTTCTATATTAAGAGTTGTTTTTTGTTTAACTATTTTCATTATGATATGTTATCAATATCGATAAGAAAATGTCAATGAATGAAACTAAGTAACGTTATTATATAAATATTGTTTTCTATTTTGATATAAAACTATGAATAGAGAGAAGTTTTTGGTCAGTTATGCCTGTGCCAGTACAACATACGTGTCCAAAGTGTAGAGGTGAAACGAGCAGACCAAACACGGTGTGTTATTATTGTTGGATGGAAGATTTATTGAAAGAGTTAGGAAATAAGCACATACCACCACGAGCACGTCCCCACTAAAAAAATGAAACGAACATCTTCATTTTCAAAGCCTGAAACATCGAAACGTGTCAAGATGGAGGAGAATAAGAAGGCTTATGTACCATCTTATAGATCAACAAGTCAACCAGATTCGAAATCAGCTTACTACAATAACGTTATTGATGAATATAATAGTAATGTTTTCAATGATAGACGGAATCAATTGAGAGAAATTATGTATTATAGGTCTCAAGAAAAGTAGTTTGTAAGGCGGAGAATAATAAATGTATGTTACTTTTGAATTTGTTGTTCATTTTGTAGTTGAACTTTGGGAGGTCATTATGTTGAATAGTGCAATCAATAGATTACCATTCGAAATGCATATACCGGGTTATAAATTTTGTGGTCCGGGAACAAAGTTGAATAAACGATTATCAAGAGGTGATAGAGGGGTCAATGGATTGGATGAAGCATGTCGAGAACATGATATTGCTTATTCACAAAATAGCAACCTACAACAACGACACGCAGCAGACAAGATTCTAGCTAGAAAAGCTTTAAATCAATTTCGGTCAAAAAACAGTTCATTTTCCGAGAAACTGGCTGCTCTTGGAGTCGCTGGTGCTATGAAAACAAAAGTAAAGTTGGGTATGGGTTTAAAATATAATAATTATAAGTTGACGATAAACAACTGTATCAAAGAAATAAACAAGATTAATAAGTCGTTAGAAAAAGTTACAAATGGTATCAATAAATGCACAATGATTCTTAAAGGGACCACCATTCCAAACAAGAATCGCAAAAGAAAACATCAAAAAGTTTCAACTATTCCAAAAATCATTAAAAACATGGATGTTGATATTGCAGACGATTATCCAATTAACAAAAATTCCATGAATGAATTATCACGAACCAAAAGAAAGCTTGATTTTGATGATGATGATGATGGTGTGTCAAAAAGGAAACGTAATATTGAAGAACAACTTTTAGTGAATACTTCAAACTTGGGAGCTAAGCCGAAAAAACGAGCCAAAAGAAAACTTAATTTTGATGATGATGATGGTGTGTCAAATACAAAAAGAAAACGTGAAATTCAGGAACAACTTTCAATAAATACTTCAAATGAACTGCGTAAAAAACGTAAATTGAATGATGACAGTGATGATGATGATGATGGTGTTAAGAAACAAAAAATATTTTAGTACATAAAACAATAGCGTGTGTTGAAATTTTTATATGTTAAATATCAGCACAATAGCATCGTCAATATTAGTTTGTTGTTAGAGATCAACACACACACACACACACACACACACACACACACACACACACAATGGCATCAACGAAACGAAAGCAGAGAAAGGTTAAAAGGAGAACAAAAAAGAAAGTCACTAAGAAAAGTCCTATGAGTCTACAAAAAATGATGCAAAAAATAAAAAAATATCTCCTACAAAACAAACCTAAAACATTGGGGGAAGCAATCAGTATGGCAGTAAAGGTGGCAAAGTCCAGTAAAAAAAGTAAGGTAGTTTCCAAACCTCGTATCATACCAGTTCCAAAAACCGGTGGCATATTACCTTTGATACCAATTTTTGCTGCTCTAAGTACTCTCGGTACACTGGGTGGGGGAGCAGCAGCTATTGCAAAAGCTGTAAACGATGCAAAATCAGCAAAAGATCAACTGTTTGAAAATCAGCGACACAACAAACAAATGGAATCCATTGCAATGGGCAAAGGATTATTTTTGAAACCTTACAAAAATGGTTTGGGTCTTTTTTTATGAATAACCTCAAATTACCACAACGTGCACTAACAAATATAGAATTAGTAAAGTATGCAAAACATTTAAAAATTCCATATTTTCGAGGAGTTTTCATGAGAGATGCTCTACCCAGGAAAATAAGAATGAACGAAAGTGGAATCATTAATTTGGATGATAAGAATGGTTCGGGAACGCACTGGACAGCTTATAAGAAAACTGGATCACAACTAGTTTACTTTGATAGTTATGGTAATTTAAGACCTCCACTGGAAGCTTTGTTATACTTTCATTCAAGTGGATTATGTAAAATATTATACAATCATGAAAATTATCAAAATAATAATAGTTATAATTGTGGACACTTGTGTTTAGATTTTTTAAATAAATAAAATTGTTCAAAGATGTATTCTTTCATTCAATTTATAACCTTTCCTTAGTGATAATGTCGTATACATTTGTATTATCTGGTAGGAATTCCTTATTATCAACTAAGATCTATCCTCCACTTATATTGGATGAGAATGAGCAGTATGTTATAGGTTTGATTGATTTTATGTCATACAATACAATTCCCAATGTAGACGAAACCAATAATAATTTTCACATAAATGGTTACAATATCGAAATACCTAGTGGTTCATACGAAGTTAACGACATCAACCGATATATCAATTCAAGAATTGGTGAACTCGAGATGAACGGTGATAAACATATGCAAGAAAGTGCACAGCAAAATGTTATAACTAAAGGCACAACAGATCGTAGTAAGGAAGAAAAAACCATACAAAAAAGGAACGTTGAAAAGTCTGATGAACCGACTGTGTTAATAATGGAAGTAAATAATAATACACTCAAGTGTGAGGTGAAGAGCAATAGAGCAATCAATTTTGAGATGCCTAATACCATAGGTCAGTTATTGGGTTTCAAAAAACAAAAATTGAAAGCATACAAGAGACACATAGGAGACTATCCTGTAAATGTAACTTGGTGACGAATTCATACAGTAACAACAGTCAGGTACACATTATACACATGTTCTATCCAAATGTACCACCAGGCTACAAAATTGTTGAGATCCCAAAAAATGTTATCTATCTACCAGTAATCAGTAGATATATCGATGAAATTCACCTTAAAATAGTTGATCAAGATGGAAATCCAGTTAATTTCAACAAAGAAGTGGTCACGGTAAGATTACACTTGAGAAAATATTAGTTATGGTTTTCATCTACAATAGTACTCCTCGAATTAGTATAAATACAGAAAATTCAAACACACCTCTTAGTGCAAAGAAAAATTTGAAAGGGTTGACACCGGAAAACAAGTTATTTCTAATATCTTTGGGATTTAAATTACTGTAATCATAACGAAAGAACGAGGACGACGACGACGACGACGACGACGCGGTGTCTCTAGAATAAGAAGATATTGGTGTAATATAAAAGTTGTTTTTAGAACAGGAGTAAATTTTTTACTAAATTTCAATTGTGGTAGCAAACATACTGAAGATGAGTTTTAATATTTTAAATATTGGAGATCAGGTCCTGGAAGACAATTCAGTTATAAATCGTGAAATGCATAGTCACATTCCATATGCAAATACAACATTCAACACTTCCGATGAAATACGTATACCCATTCAAACTCAAGATCTTTACACTTTACCATCAGAAAGTTTTTTATACATTGAAGGTCGTTTAACTGACGGAGATGGAAAAGAGAGTACAACCTTAAATTTTATCAATAATGGAATATCCTATTTGTTTGATGAAATTCGTTATGAAATTGGAGGATGTGTTATTGACAGAGTTCGCAATCCAGGTATAACAACTACTATGAAAGGTTATGTTTCATTATCAGATAGAGATTGTAATAGATACAATAGTGTAGGTTGGAGTCCTACAACAACACCCCAAATCATTGATAGTGATGGGAATTTCAATGTTTGTTTACCCTTGAAACTTTTATTGGGATTTTTCGAAGATTTCACAAAAATAATTATCAATATACGTCAAGAGCTTGTTCTAATTAGAGCGTCGAGTGATGTTAATGCGGTGGTTTCTACAAAGGCAGGAGAAAAAGTTAAAGTTAATTTGACGAAAATTGTTTGGAAAATACCACACATTCAAGTATCAGATAGTGAGAAATTACGTTTATTTAAGTTTATTGAAAATGGAAAAAACTTGGAACTTGCGTTTCGCAGTTGGGAGTGTCATGAATTACCTTTGATACCACAAACAATGAGATATAATTGGAATATTAAAACGACAAGTCTGTTGGAAAAGCCCCGTTACGTTCTAGTTGGATTTCAATCTAACAAAAAGAATGATATTGTGAAGAATTTGAGTCGATTTGATCATTGTAATGTTACCAACATGAAACTATACCTAAATTCAGAAATGTATCCCTACGATAATTTGAATTTGAATTTTGATAAAAACTACTACGCTGTATTATATGAAATGTATGCACAATTTCAAGAATCATATTATAACAAGTATGTTGGTGATCCGTGTCTTAATATGTTGAAATTCAAGGAACTCGCAACAATTTTTGCTATTGATTGTAGTAGACAAAATGAATCCTTAAAATCTGGTAGTGTGGACATTAGATTGGAATTTGAAACCAGTAAGAATATACCAACAAATACATGTGCTTATTGTGTCATTATACATGATCGTATAGTTAATTATAATCCTTTAACAAATGTAGTGAAAATGTTTTGAAATAACCTTGAAATATTGCTGAATATGCATTTTTTATCATATATAAGCTGCTGAGCATCAATCATTTATTTATTCCTCAATATGTATACAATTTATTTTCTTGTGCTGGTGGTGAGTGAAGGTCTTTCTTACAATGTATATCGAAAACCATTTGTAAAACAAGCGATAACTTGGTGTGCAATGAATGCTAGTCCACCAAAAATGGAAGTAATTCATACCGCTATTGATACTTGGAGCAATAGTACTGGTATCGAGTTTTGTGAAATTGATTGTTTTACGAAGACACCACTGCTTACCTTTGTTTTTGACACACATGCACATCGTTTGAGTGGTTTGTGTTTACCTGATTATCAATGTAAACTCTTTTTCGATATTCAAAATGATATCAATGAAGTTGCGCATACAATAGTACCGAGATCAAGAATTTCAAATCACATACAATGTGGTGAAATACACATAATGAAAAATATTGTATGGGATATGAATATAAAAAATCACACCCCGGATGATTATAATCTAAAGTTGGTTATTGTTCATCAAATAGGACATTTTCTTGGATTACTCGACAATAATAATTATAATTCAGTAATGAATAAAGATTACATGGATAAATTGGGCTATGAACCTAGTTATGATGACATCAATGGAATTGAATACCTTTATAAAAATGGAACCATCAAACCACAACATCAATTGAATACAACTTATATTCCATACAACCAACAACACCGCGAATACGGAATTGGTAGATTACGTTCCAGATCCTTGAAATTATATTCACTCGTGTAAAAGATTTTTGTTTTTTTTTGTTTAAATAAAATGTATAAAAGAAATTTTGTTTTTTCATTACAGTCAGTTTCAGCTGTTAACCTGTTTAGACCTGTTAAGACCTGTTCTAGACCTGTTTCATACCTGTTTTATACCTGTTCAATACCTGTTTTAGACCTGTTCAGTAGCTGTTCTAGACCCGTTCAATACCTGTTCTAGACCTGTTCAATATTCTACGTTTTCTTGCAAATAATGGTTAATAAAGATTTAAAAAAGCGTCTTATAATAAAACGTAACATAATAAAAAATAAACTGAAACAATTAAAACAAGGTGAAGTCGTTCAGGAAGATATGTTCAATCCTATTACCAAATATTTAAAAAATATTGAAAACAAATTAGATAGTTCTCAAAAGAACAATCAAACTCCAACTGATGCAAATCAAAATACTATGTCGCAATTCATGCCAGAAGAAGAGGAAGAAGAAAACGATTATGATGATACAAGTGACTTGAAAAAAGCCATTCTTGAAAATATTCACTTTGACGATATAAATCAACAAGTTCAAAATGATGATGAGAATAACCAACAACAACAACAACAACAACAACAACAACAACAACAACAACAACAACAACAAATTGATGTACCTTCAGCAAGTAGTGATCGATTTACTGACATTGCGAAACAATCAGTGCAAGACTATTTAGAACAATATGATACGCTACCGAGAAAATACATTAGTACCATGATAAGTGACAATCAAAATAGAGAATTTGACCACAAATATGGAATAAGGTTTGATGATACTAATGAAAAATTTTTCATTGGTGACATAATCTTGAGAAATAAAAGATACAAGGGAACTCCTGGTTTGTATGAATTATTGTTCAAAAAATACCCTGAAAACTTCACATCAGAAGATGAAAATAATTACAAAAAAATTGTTGTAAAAACAAATGCCCATAGAAGACATTATAAACCAGATAAACAAATAGATGGTAGCAAATTAGAGAAATACAAAAAGATTATTGCTCCTATCGAAGGAAAAGGTATGTTGATGCAAGTCAACAACAACAACGATAAAATAGATTATGTACATTGGGATGATCCAAATGAGTTAGTTGAAAGGTTGCGGTTACTAGTGGCATCACAAGCAGCAAGACATTCTGGACACACGAATGAAATAAACTCCATTATTGAAGAATTGAAGGAAGCTCAAATTATAGCATAAGTATGTCAAATGTGAAAAGACAAATTGTCAATGAACTCCACAAACCAGCCAGAATTAATTTTGAACGTCGTAAAACAATAGTAAAATCTCTAAATGATCTATTCCAAGCTGATTTGGCTGATATGCAAAAATATGCTGACGACAATGATGGTTATAAGTATATACTGGTAGTAATAAACTGTTTTTCAAAATTTTTGTGGGCCTTACCGCTAAAAAACAAATCTGGGCATGAAGTAGCAAAAGCCATGAAACAAGTTTTTATGAAACAGATACCAAAACATTTGCAAACAGACATGGGAACGGAATTTTTCAATCCATCAATGACAGCTCTTATAAATGAATATCACATTGACCATTATAATGTTTACAGTGAGAAAAAAGCTTCTATGGCAGAAAGGGTTATTCGTACTTTAAAAATGAAATTGTGGAAAGAATTCAGTTTCAACGGAACTTATAGGTGGATTAATATTCTAAAAAATGTTGTTTACGAATACAACAATACTAAACATTCGACGATAGGAATGAAACCTTTGTCAGTGAAAAAACGAGATGAAGAGACATTATTGAAAACTGTTTATAACAGAATAAAACGTGTAGATTTAACACAACAGAAATTCAAAATAGGTGATCATGTTAGGATTTCAAAAGCCAGAGGAGTCTTTGACAAAAAATATACACCAAATTGGTCTACCGAAATTTTCACCATACGTAAAGTTCAATTGACAAATCCTATTACATATTTATTGAAGGATTATAAAAACAAAGATATCTTGGGCGGTTTCTACAATGAACAATTGCAAAAAGTAAAATACAAAGACATTTATCTTGTGGAAAAAGTACTAAAAACCAAAGGAAATAAAGCTTTTGTGAAATGGTTAGGATTCGATGATTCTCACAATAGTTGGGTGAATAAAGATAACATTATGCTTTAGAAGAGGGGGAAGTGTTATATAAACAATGCTCAAACGTTTATTCAGTTTATAACAGAAACAAAATGTTCATAATAGATGTTCAAGGATTCTCATTTCCAGAAGATGATATTTTTTTGTGTCGTGAAATATCAATTTTTAATTGTACCACTCAAAACTATATTCACAAGTTGGTGAAGTTAACTATCACAAACAAAATGTTGTGTTCAAAAACCATCAACGGAGGTGATACCATAACACACGGATTGGAATGGAATTCTTGGGATGAGGAAAGTGAACTTCAATATGAAGACCTATCAAAATATATCCAAAGTTATTGTTTCGATGAGTCTATTCTAGTTTCAAATGATAATGTGAAAAATTATTTAGACAAATTTATATCCAATCATATTATGGTATTGGAAAATGAAATGTTCTCATATGAAAAATGTAAAATGGTGTTTAGATCTCATCATTGTAATCAACACTCTGATGGTAATACTGTATGTGCATTAGAAAATGTTCACTTTATCAATTTCTGGTATATGTATTGTAAAAAACTTTAAATTGTTGTTAAAATATTATTTTATTAAATTTCAACATTGTCAAATGTTTTTTTTTTTTTTTAATAAAACTTTATTTGTATAAAGAAGTTGTTTTATTAAAACAAAATATAAAAATAAATATCTCTTGGGTTTTTATTGTTTCTGAAGATGTTATTATTATTCAACTCTTTGGCATCTCTTCGTAACAATGAAGATCAATCTTCTTCTTCTCTTCTGAATGCTTTTCCATGGATGTAGTACAAAAACAAAAAAACTTATAACACAAACAACAGTATTGTGTTCCATATGATGATGATAGGTATATTGGTTTGGAAAAGGTTGTAGGTTGTATTCGTCTGATATTAATTTGATGTTGCTTTTGAAATCTAGTTGAGTCCTTAAACACCTTTAACCATTTATTCTGAAATTAAATAATTTTATGTTTGAAGGTTTTTTTTTTCATAACTTACCGATTCAATTGAACAACAAAGTTACTCAGGTAGTGGTAGATGGTTAGAACGAAAAAATATTTAGAAGAATCAAATTACTTTGAAAAAAAGTAATCATTATATCCCCATGGGATTGTATCTGTAGTGAAATTATTGATTATTCTTTTATCGTCATACGCACTTAAAGCTATTTTTCTTTGTGAAACAGTATAGACGTCATGTTTTACAGAAGAAATTAAATTTTGAATTACTTCAACTTTAGTGTTATTAAATAAACACTTATAGTAATCATCAAAAGTGATTTCTCTCATTGCTGCAGTTTTGACACCTTTTGATTTTTTAGTAATAATCGTTTCTGGAGAGGAAATAACTTTTAATGCGTACATTTTTGATCGTAAACCAATGAACTCAAGCATTATTTTTCCCTTATTCTCATCCTTCATTAATCCAATAACCTTTTTATTCCTTAATGGAATACCATAAATGTTATTTTCAGGATAATCTGATGTATCAAACTTATCAATATCTTCTAACATATATTGATAGATGTCATCTACAAAAAAGTGATATATCAGACTATCAGTATCACAATACAACAATTTAACGTTTTCACCAAATCTTGGTTTGATATAATTATAATGAAAATCGTAGATAAATGTTTTAGAAATGTCTAATATACAAACTCCAATAAAAATAGGTTTATTAAAATTCGTCTTCAGTTTTTTCATTTCAATTATAACCATATCATTATCAAATATGGTAGAGCTATGGAAATTTGGTTGTGAAATATAGTAATTAGCACCATATCTCCCTGACCATCTAGTTACCAATTTAACATCCTTGTATTTCTTAACATTCTCAATTGTTTTACCGTAGGGAGCATTATTCATAAGTTTGTAAAAATTAATTTCAAATGCATTTTTACTTTTTTTTCTCAATTCAGTATTGATATCTATATACTTCTTCATCCATGGAGATTGTTTGAATTTTAAACAACGATGAATCTTTTTTAGTATTATTCCCAACTGTAAAATCTGTTTCAAATTTTTGTAATGAATAATGTATTTATGTTTGTCATAGAGAGTGGTTAATAGTTTTTTTTGGTCTGAATCTGAAGAGGGAGGAACTAAATGTTCAGGGCATAATGGTAAATCTTTGTGATGTTTGAAAAGATGTCTTGGATAATGTAAATCAACTTCCAAAATATAACCAAAATCATGATCATCAGAGCAATTAAAAACATTTTCCTTGTAAATATCCTCAAGTGAGATCCACTCAAAACCTCCATATGGTAATGGTAAACACATCGCTGCACCGTACATATTGTTAATATCGTAGTACATTAAATAAGAACTAGGTTTTTCAGAATTATATTCATCACCCATGTACTTATTATTAGCTTTTCCGTACCTATTGCTGCACTGAGAAATACCACCCCTAATTCCCTTCTCAAAAAATAAAGCCATATTACTGTCTGTTATCAATTCAAGTTCAATATTCGTTATTTTAAGCATTGCGTCAAATGCAAGACCTGGTGCAGTATAATAATGAAGACTATCCAATCCATAAGTTTTGAAACAAACTAATCTAAAATTTTCAAAAACATCAGCGAGCAAAAGTACATCTGTTTTTAAATATAACTCTGCATACTGTTGTAAATTTTGAATCGAGAAAGATTTCCAAACATCACAAGCATGTTTATAGGATTCCAGAGATATATTCTTGTTATTTAATGTACTATAAAATTGATCAATTGATGGTAGACTAGTATCATGTAATTTTTCCCAACTATCAAGGTATTCGTAAGGAAAAACACCTTTCTTTGTAACTAATTTGAAGAGATCGTTATTAGGATAGTGCTGTTTAGTTATCACTTTTTGATCATCTTTCAAATAGGAAACTAATTGATCCAGACTGTTGGACATAAATCTAAAAGAATCTATGAATCTTAAAGATATATCAGTGCCCGCAATATATTTGGTAAACGATATATATCTTTCTTTATTCAAAGGTAACAAATTGATGTTACCCTTGATTTCAGTACTCAGAGCTCTGATCAAAAAATGACTGTCGTAGCCTGATAAGTTGTGGAAAACAACAGGTATAGTATGTGATTTTTTATAATTTAAATTACAGGAATTGTGAGCTGGACCTCTATATTTACCTGTGAAATGACAATGATCCCTGACTTTTGTGTCATTGGAAAAAATGGTTTGATTACAAATGTGACAAATGGAAGAACTATAAAATGATTTTTGTTCATCTACAGTTAATAAGCATGATTTTGGGTTATGAAAAATGTTTTGCAAATCGTAAGCAATTGTTTGCAGCTCTTTTACAAACCATACTTGACAATTTTGACCTGTGAAAAGTTTAAATTTTGATAAAGAATCATCATACGAACATTTTAAATAATATGCGATACTGAAGACTTTATGTTTTTGATATTTATAAGATTTTGTAAGCTTAGTTTCCTCATCCTGATAACGTTTTAAAATGCATTCAAAATCTGCATAGATAACAAAAGGAACTATGTCTTTGTTTTTAAAGTTTTTAAATTTCATCTTTTTATTAGAATCGGTAGGAAAAACAATTTTTTGATTATTCAATAGTTTGCAATCATCTATATGTTGATTTAAATAATCCTGACTACTAAAATGATTAAGACAACGTTCACAAAGCCATTTTTTGTTTTTAATATTACCAACTTGTTTATTTATTAAACGAGATAAATTTTTAATGTGTGCAAAATGATAAAAATTATCTGGGCTATCATCAAAGTCATAGTCGTTACAAGATATAACAAGTAAATGTATTCTTGGTGAAAAGTTCATTTTGCTAATTGACAATGGAACTATTTCTTTTTCTTGAATTGTGAATACGTTAATTGCAAGTTTATTTAATATTTCAAATCTTTGAATATCTTTTAGTTTAATAGGAAATTGTATATTATCATATTTTAAGATCTTACTAAAATGAGGATATGACGAAATTCGATCAGAATGTTTTTCTACTGGATATAAAGCACTAACAATTGACCATAAGAAACAATATGGATCCTTATTTTTTATATTTACAACACTTTTAGTTTTTTTTATAAATGCTGGTAAATCATTATAAGTCGATATACCTACATTTATGGGACTATATTTATTCATATTGATTTTTAAATTTAAAATTTCCACTAATGCCCAACCACTATCCCTTTCCTGAAAGTCTTCCAGTTTAGTCAAAATTTTGTTAATAACATTAATTACATACCAATCATTCAAGTTTGTACTTGAATAAATCACCTTATTTTCTGTTGAAAAGTGTTTAATAGAGGTTTCACCATCTTGAGGTTTTATAAATAAACAAGTTAATACAACATTGGTTTTTAATAAATTGATTTTGAGTTCTTTTTTAACATGAATGGAAAAACTTTTAAATGCCTTTCTTAAAAATAACTTTGTGTCTTTAATTTTGAAATTAATTATAATTCCAGTTTTAATTCTTCCATTAAAACATGACTCTGTATCTTGCCAAACCAATTCCTTTTTAACATTACGTTTTTTATTTAATTTATTTTTAAAAATATTAAGATAAGTTTGTAATAACGATAAATTATATTCAACTTTTGACTTATTTTTTATACAACTAAGTCTATGCTTCATACATCTTTTTAACATCAAAATAATTTTTTTCAAATTAGCAATATGAGTTTCCAAATCTTTTCTAGTTCTAACACATCTACTCACCTGATCTATTTTCTTGACAACATCGTCGGACAGCATATCAACCACTTTTTGAGAATTCATTGCACTTCTGGATAATTCAGAAACATAACTAAACATTTATCACAGTATTTATATATTTTCTTCCTGCTTATCTAATTTTTTTCCAAAATTGAAATAGAAATGCATTGACGTAATATTATCACTTTATGCCAGTAACTATTTGCATGATTATATTTTTGCTTCGATTGCATTTTTACAAGAAATCTGATGTTTTTGTTTTTTGACTTTCAAAAATTTCTACATGCTTATCGTTTTCAAAATTGAAATGGAAATGTATTGACGTAATGTCATGCGTTTTTGACCTATAAAAGAGATGTTAATATTGTTACACTTCAGTTCAACTCAAGAGTTAAATATCAAACAACATACAACATGGCAACTACACCTTCAACGATTGTGGTCTTTTCAGAAGATCGAGCAAACTTACCTACCAATTGGTTATTGGTAGTTATGAAACAGTTGTTTCAGTAAGTATACTTTCTATTATTTGTTGAAATTCAGTATTTTCTTATTTTAAAACTTTTTTTTTGTTATTTTTTTTTTTTTTTTTTTTTTTTTTTCAATTTCACTGTTGGTATTAGAGAATTCGTTGATATCATATTTTGTGTTTGTAGATATGGAGTGAAGGAAATGAAGATGAAAGGGAGAAAATATTTTTGAGTCTCTCATATTCACCAAAGGGAACAACTTTGAAAAAAAAATTCGGGAATTTACCGGTCAGGTACATGAGGGTGAAGGTGGACAACGAGGAAGAGTTCAAGGCATTGGAAAAAATTGTTAAGCGATACAAATTCAATATCTTGGATGAAGAAGTTGAATCGCTGCCTCAAATGTCTATACCCTCGGGAACCAAGAGAAAATTATACCTCGAACATCCTCATTCTTCTTCTTCAACCATATTAATAGATGAAGAAGATGATGACGATGAAGAGAAGAATAAAAAAAAACAAAGAAGGGAAGCCGGTGACAATCCCTCATTCGAAATGAATGAAAAAACCTCTGATGACAGAGACGAGGATGAGTTCGGCTTTCCGATCTGTTCACAAGTATTTTGAAATGAAATATTAATTATATTTGTGTAGCAGAAGTTTAATAAAATTCTTGAAAATCTATAATTGTTTTATTCAGAGATCAGACAAGGCTTACTATTTAATTGAAAAAAATGACGTTTGATCAATTCAAAAATATGTGTTCCAAATGCTGGCAGGACAAGTTTGGATTTATCTCCATCTTTAAAGACTGCGACATCAACAAAGGTCGTTACAGACAACATCTTGATGCCTTCATTTTTCTGTAATATCACTTTGTAATATATTTTCAAAAAAAAAAAAAAAAAAAAACAGTTGGTTTTATTTGTTGCAAAAAAAGGTGAGGCTAGGCTCGTCTCTACTCGTAACACCGCTTGGGTAGACAACACAACATACATGTTTCGCTTCTTGTCTTACACATCTTAGACGATTCATTTAACATGCTTTGGTAGCACACTTGAATGTGTGTCGGACTCGGAATCAATAGTCTCGGGTTCAAATCCCAACAGATCCAAATATTTTTGAAAATTTTCAGTGAGTAAAATTTATCAGTTACACCTTCTTCTGGTCGACTTCTTCAGATCGGTCGACTTCTTCGACTTACCCTCTGGTCATTGGCGACAACTTCTTCAGATGATACTTTAGCTACTCCTTGTATTATTGTAAAACTTATCGGTTATCTCTTGATCTCTTCTTCTTTCTCAATTCTTACCCTCTGGTCATTGGCGACAACTTCTTCAGATGATACTTTAGCTACTCCTTGTATTATTGTAAAACTTAACGGTTATCTCTTGATCTCTTCTTCTTTCTCAATTCTCACCCTCTGGTCATTGGCGACAACTTCTTGTACACCCTCTTGGATACTTCAAGGGTACATGGCCATCCAGTTGGGAGAACCGGATGGACAGGTTACCAAAGTGGTCCAGGAACCCGCTTGTATACCTTCTTACGCTGTTCTGACTCTGATATTTTGATAATACTTCTGGGAAATATGGATCATTTAAAAGCATCTTTAAAAATTTGGATAAATATGGGTGTGGGTAATCATCAACGATACATAAACGTCAACGAACTATACCGAATTCTTGGTGAATCTTTATCAAAAGCATTACCGTGCTTCCACGCACTTACCGGGTGTGATTATACGCCAGCATTTTTCAGAAAAGGCAAAGTTAGACCTTTTAAAATTTTAGAAAAATCGAACGAGTACCAATTAGCTTTTAAAAATTTTATTACGGATGACGACAAAATACTTGAAACTACGTATGCTATTCTTGAAAAATTTATTTGTGAGATGTATGGAGTTAAAAATTCTTCGCATGTCAATGATGTTCGATTTCATCTATTCTCGAGTAATTTTCAGTCTAAAAAATCCGATGAGAACTTTGATAAAAAATTTAAAAATTTCGATTCATCCAGTTTGCCACCCTGTAAAGCAGAATTGCTTCAGCATTTGTTGCGGGTTCGCTACGTAACTAAGCTATGGAGAAATGCTCACTCAAAACATCCAACATCTTTATCTCCTGTTGCTTCTGGTTGGACAATCAACGATGACAAATATGATTTTGTCTGGTTTGTGGGAGAGCAATTACCGTCATCAGTTGCAGATGTAATAATTCAAAGTAAGTATAGAATATACCATTTATCAATAAAAACTAAAATACTATATAACGAACAAGAATTACACTAATGTTAATTTTTTTTATTACAGATGATAGAGTATTAGAAGACGACGACAATTCCCAAGAGGATGATGTAAATGATGTTGTCAATGAGACTGACGACGAAGATGACTATGAAGATGCCGCCTTTTATTGTGACACTGTTATAGACTGAACACTTCTTTTTAAATAAAAAGTCTTTAACAATTTATACTAAATGTATGTAATTCGCGTGTGTAAATCAGGGCATTTTAAATAAAAAAAATATTATTTTTGAAACTTGATGAAGCATTTTTAATTCACTTATTGATAACTTATTCAGATTTTATTTTCAGTTTTATGTTACAAATTTTCCGTTTAAACTTGTCCTTACTGAGATGAGTGAGTAATGTATCTTTGCTATCATTTTCTGTCTCATTTTCGATAATATTTTGTAACTGTCTCTCTCTGACTACCAGCATCATACGGTAACACTTTCCATGAGTTTTTAATTTTTATTCAAGATTAACAACCGAATTAACGTTTGGCAAATTAATTTTAGACTTTTTTATCTTTAAGGAACATAATATAAAAATTACAGACATTAAAAAATAGTTTAAATTTTTTATTAAAAAAAATAAAAAATTGGCGTTTGGCACATGATTAACAATGATAAAAATGTCTGGCAATAACAAATTTATGTCTGGTAGACTTATTTAAAGGCCAAAATATGAAAATTAAGTTTTTAAAAATTGTTTAAAAATTCAGGATTATTACCTGTACAGGTAGGATGCGCAGTAATCAACGCAACCGCTACCAGCAGACAGATGGCCCAGACTCTTACCGAAAGAGTAAGAAGGACAACATATCAGAAAACCAGCTGACCTGAAATTCTTTCTCAAAAACGTTGCCAGCTCCTATACTATTAGTATTTATTTTCGATTTAATAAAAATAATGCCTTAGATAAATAAATAATAGCGTTGTTTTATTAGGTGAAATTTGCCTAAGTTCCTCTTCGTATTGGATATAGGAATGAATTTTGCATAACTCCTTTATTTTTTAACAAATAACTATTATAAAATGAATCAATACTTGATAGTAGTTCCCTAATGTATTTTTCATCCAAATTCCATTTTCACCCAAATTACATTATTTTTAAAGAGGTAAAATAGTTTTTTTGCTCTCCTGTAAAATTTAGGTTCTGGAACTTGTGCAATTTTCACATTAGGCCGATGATTTTATAAACAGATTTCGAAAGAATAATTATTCAACACAATGAATTTCTGAAAAATTATTTTTCAAAAATTCATAGAGTGTTGAATATTTATAATTATTCTTTCGACATCTGTTGATACATTCACTCTATTAAATACGACAATATTACAGGAAACTGTAATAAGATTTAGACATTTTATAAATGAAAGTAAGGATGACTGGGATGAATGGTGCAAATTATTTGCTTATTGTTATAATACGACTCCAAACTCTTATCATGGTTATACGCCATTTGAATTATTGTTTGGAAGACGTGCTAACTTACCTGAGAATCTCACGAATGACATTGAGCCATGCAATAATATTGATGAATATCATAATGAGTTAAAATATAAACTTCAGGTAGCTCATCAGAGAGCAGAGAAATATTTAATCAAATATAAGCTGAGTAGACAAAGTCAAAATAGTAAGGTAGCTAATCCAGTTGATTTTAAAATGGGGGATTTAGTTTTAGAAAAAAGGTAAAACAGAACCAAATTTGAATCTCAATATATAGGTCCATTTACAGTCACAGAGGTGAGTGAGGTTAACTGTAAAATCAAATTAGAATCGGGTTTGATGAAAGAAATACACAAAAACAGACTGTACCCTTACTGTAAAACGAATTAAAAATTGTAAAAGTGTAAGAATCAAAAGTGTGAGTGAGTTTACAAACAATTATAAATAGTAAACAAAGTGTAACATAAAACAATTAGTGACAGTAAATAAATTCGGATAACAAGTAATAAAAACATTAAGTGAAAATAAATAAACATGACATAACTAAGTTATCGTAAACAATTTTTAAAGACAATGGACATTCATTAATTTATAAATATATGTAACCGTAGGTTAGTGACATTATTTAATAATCATCTATCATCTATTTTTAGGAGATTTGTAAATTCATTTCATTAGGGGGAAAGGAAGCTCAACGGAATTTATTCTTTTTGTGCCTTTTGGTCAATATAATAAGTTAATAATAATATTTAAATAAAAGACACAAATTCCGTTTAAGCTAATTTCATAAGAACGTTGAATCATTACATAAATAGAAGTAGGAAGGTCGCACGTACGATGTCAAGTTCAAAGCGTGAAATAAATCATGACTAGTATTGTTCATATTTACTTGGGATGAACTTGACTCGTGATATAAATATGCAAACGATAGTATTTTAAGGGGACTCTTAATATTATGTTGGAATAAGAATATCACGATTCATAAGTAACAAGTAGTATAATGTATAGTAGTAGTTTAAGTAATAAATAGAACGTATCCCAGTGCCACAGGTAGTTGTTTTATTCCTGTAAGATGACCCTCCAAGGGACCAGCAGCACCATCTAGTCAGAGGCCCTTCTACACTTATAATACAAAAGTATAAATGGATAACAACATCCATTACAAATGAGTTTTCAAAGCGTCTTGTCTTTGTGACTTTAAGCACTTTATCAATTAGCTTCATATGGTATTCATGATCTTTCCTGTACTAGAAAAATATATATGAAATAATTAACTTATTGGTAAAATAGCAGATTATTTACCTAATAGTTACAATATACAATGGTTTATTAACTCGGTGTAATTATAAGTCTTCTGAGAGCAAAAATACTTTCTAAAAACTTACTGCAGCAGGTGTATCAACTGTATTACTACTATTGAGACAATTTATAATAGTGGGTCTTTCTACATTGTTATGATAGATCTTCATTTAAACAGGAAACCCTAATATAAGTACAAAATTAATTAAAAATACACAAGATGAAATTAATTACTGATGTTATATAAATGAATATTTTTGTCGAAAGGGTTTGTATTAATCCAGCGTGCAATCTTTGAATCTGTATGGCCTCGACCACGTGTAAGTCCTCCTTCCACTTTCATGGATCTCATTAACACCTGCTCGATAGTCAGGTCCGTCCAGATGCCACTCCAGAGTTTTGATGTTCGACGAATAGTAAAATAGTAACAAATTTGTCATACTCTTCTTTATTAAACGTCTGTGTCTTTTTAACTTCATTATATTACATTTAATTATTTTTGCTTTCCACAATATGCATTTTTTTTCTGTATTTCAATATTAAGGGTGAGAGGGTCACTGTTTCACTATTTGTTGTAGTTTGCGTCGTTCCCTGATCACTGTTGATAAGAATTATCTTATAAATGCTTCTCACTTTAAAAAATCGTTTTACCTTACATCGCATGTTGAGATTTTTCAAAATTATCTACTCAGTTTCTTCCTGTTTGTCATTAAATAATGTAAAAAAAACGTTTTATTTATTGTGTATTTTTTATATTAAATAAAATATATAAACTGGTTGATTATTGTTTAATTTCTCCCACTTCAGGCATTGGGTCAATTTTTTGACATTTCATTTAATTTATCTTGACTATTTGATGGTTATTAATATAATCAATCAAATGTTGAGTTACTTTAAATGGAATATAAAAAAATTGAACATAAATGCCATTTTGCAATAAATGGAAAATTACAGTAATTTTGAATATGCCGCCAAAAACTGTTAAATTACAGGAATCTACTTTTTTGGCAGTAGCGAGGACCACAACCATATAAAAGGTGTTGGAGCTTACTTTTCCGACTCGTAAGGTGACGCCACCCGTCAAAATTAATTCGTCGAAGGGAGCGCCACGGTCAGATGCCCATCTATCAGTTGGTTATCTATGGGTTCAATTCCCCCATATAGGTATAAAAAAATTCTTATTTATTCATCCAAGGTGAAGTGGTGGTGGAGACAAATCAGTGTCGGGTAAACAAGGTAAACCAAATCATGAGAGGTGAAAAGGTAAAAGACCCTCTGGTCATTGTCGATTTCTTCGGATACCTTTTGGTCATTGGCCATTCTTTTTCGGATACCCTCTGGTAATTGACGATAGTTACTTCTTCGTCATCGGATACCTTCTGGTCATTATCGATACTTCTTTAGATGACTCTCTTCAGATACTCCTTGTATATTTGCAAAACTTATCTCTTCATCTTTCTCAATTATTGTACACCCTCTGGTCATTGTCGACCTCTCCGGCTAAAGGGGTGGCGATACTTCTTGGGAACATCCTCTGGTCATAAGCGACTTCTTCGGCTATGGCCATCCATTTTGGAGACCCTGATGTAAAGGTTTACCAAAGTGAGCCAGAAACCCGCTTGTTTACCTTCTAATTTCTTTCCCACATTTACCCTATTGCGTACTTTGCTCTAAGTAAACACTTTTGCATGTGGAACATTACTGGCAACATACTCCATTTCGTGGAAATCGAGAAGAAGGTGGTTAAAAAATGTTTACTCTTTAGTTGATTGCGCAATTGTCAATTCCTATCTTATCTACAAGGAATCTGTGAAGAAAAACAAGAAGCCCATGTCACATTTGAAGCTTAGAAGTATTCTTGCAGACCTAATGATTGCAAATCATAATACTCGAAAAAGGAAAGGACCTCAATTGTCAGCTGATAGGAAAATTTAAAAAAATTGATGGTAGAGGGATTTCCATTGAAAACACTAGGCACCTGACAAAAGTTGGTGACCATCTTCCGGTCAAAGCCACATCACGTCGCTGTGCATATTGTAGCACAACGAAAAAATCAAAGAGATCCCAAATATCATGCCGTCGCTAAAAAGTTCGCTTATGTTTGGAATGGTTCGCCCCATTCCACGAAAAATAAATATTTTCAATAAGAAATACCAAACATATTCAGACCAGATAATTTTGTTTTTTTGTTTTTTCTTTTATATGAGTAGCAATAAATAAAGTTTCAAGTTGAGAATTGTGATTTTCTTCTACTAAAATAAGTGGTTAAATTATTGATTGCGAGAACTTAAGGTTCACTGGTTGAAATATCAACCACCCCTTAAATAGATAATGTCAAATAGGACAATTTTTTTGGCTAATAAAAATCAATGGGATCTATAACAACTTTCTTATACATAAAAATTACCGAAATTTTATGAAAAACAGTACTGCGCCTTAAAGGGAAAATTGTGGGCGAGGTATGTTAATATAAAAGCGGCGCTTCGTATGGCTACCAGAAACACAATCCACAATAAGGCCATTGAAGTCAGCAATGTTGAAGATGATAATGTGTAAGCTGATTTAATCTTTTCAAAGTCTGCCATCGAGCCATATGCATGAATCACAAAAGTTGGGAAATTACTTTTCCATTTCGACAGAAGCATTATAAGAATACCGCAGTAGATCAAATTTTGAGTGAAATTTCATGCTTAAGCACAAACTACAGTTTGGTAAACGTATGTTTTTTTGAGTAACTACAACTTCATTTTAGTAAAATATTGTTAATAATTAATTTACATTTATTCATATTACACCCAAATGTTTTTCTATTTTTTCGATTACTATCAAGTGTGTATAATTATTGATTGGTATAATATTTATTAACAAAATTATAGTATGTAGGCTTATGAACTGTTTCAACATTAAAGAAATGATAAGACATTTTTTCGATTTTATTTTGGATAAGAACTCTTTTTGCTCCTATAATTGCAGCATGTGCGCTTCAGCGCTTGAGCAGCAGGGTGGACAATCCCTAAAATGTAGAGAGTCAAAGTACTGAGGGTAGCACATTTTTTAAAGGTAATTTTATGGACAATTCAGCAATATTAATGTTGTTTTGTAAAATGCCGATTCTGATTTGTACCGCAATTCAAAGTGTGATACCTCATTTGAAAGCTATTTTTATTGATAATTTAATTATCTGACATATTTGTAATACAATATATGTTTTTTTTTATTTTCCAGACGTGTCTTCAAAGACTTTAGGGACGCTACCTTATTTATTTTCACCTGTTACGGTGAAGAACCAGGTCAAAAAGTCTTCGAACTGGATGGAACTAGGTTGGAGATTAGGGAAGGTTTTGTTTTTGCAGTTAAGGTTTGTAAATTATCATATAAATAATATAGTCTACAGCAATAGTTACAAAGTCTAATCACTTCTTTGCAGTAAATCAATAAAATTTATAAAATGTGGTCCTGTGTAAGCCTCTATTTTTGTCTTCGTAGGTAGGTGATATTTATAATTATATAAAATATTTTCTTATATTTATTGTTTTTTAAGGATTTTCAAGAGTATCAAGAAATATTATACAGAAGGCAAAATTGGACAAGTTCAATTTGCCACTTTGCCTTTTGCGGTTTGGAACGAAGAGTTAGAGAACGATGCGGATGTTCATTTTTTCATTTACTTCCATGAAAGTCCCTACAAATGCACATCAGCTATTCGGTGCTTGGAGCTTCTTTTCAAGATCTATCATGGATTAAATTTAGAGTACCCAGTAGAAAGCAGGCATGTATGGAATTTTATCCAGGAGTTTGTAGACCAAATAAGTCCAAAAATAGCGCAAGTTCTGATATTAGATTTGTTGTGGTTTGTCTTGTGTTGAAAAGTTTGTCATTTTAATTTATTTTCATGTTTTACAAGTCAACAATATGCACTTGACACAATAATGTATATAATTTTAACATGTCTCTGCACTGACTGACAAAGTAAGTCACATTTACTCTTATATAAATCTTGTATTAGTATGTAGTTTGTAGTGTATGTAATTTATTTTAGAGCCCTGAGGATGACGTAATGTCGAAAGCGCTAGAGCTAGAGCGCTAGAGTAGTATTTCGCCAGAATTCTTGCGTTACAGTATGAAAATCCTGATTGTTTGAAAAATGTATGGTTTTCAGACGAAGCATACTTTCATTTGTCGGGCCATATAAATCGCCGCACAAATCGATTTCTGGGCTTTGCCACACCAGATGAGGTTCAAGAAGTTCCTTTACATAGTGCAAAAGTGAGTATCTGGTGTGCAGTTTCGGGACACGGAATCATTGGTCCGTACTTTATCGAAGAGAGTGGTAGGCAAATCACACTTAATCAACAGAGGTACATACAAATTTCAACACGTTTTATCCCTGATCTACGTTTATTCTGTCGTGCATGTAATTTGGAATTTCGAGACCAACTTTTCCAGCAGGAACTTGCCATACTGCTACCGCAGTTTGTCAAATTCTTCAGGAACATCTTCCTAGCAGATTAAAATTCACGATTTACTGACTTTCCTTATCCTTCACATTCTCCAGACCTCACATTTCTTAACCCTCAACTATTATGGTGATTTATAAGTCACACAATTGGTAATGTTGGGTCAATTTTGACCCAGAACTTATTTAATAGGGAGGAAGGAGCCTTTTTTAAACAACGTCATTTTTATTTGTTGACTTAAAGAAAACAAACCTATAAATGAAAAAACTCCAGTTTATTCAAGTTTTAAAATACATTAATAAAAAATAAAGGAGGAAGTCAGAAAAAAAACATTATCCAATGTTTTTAGCAAAACTATTTTTTTTTCCATAAGCACCACGAAAATATGTCATATTAGAAAAAATATGGTATAAACTAACTGCTAGCGTAAAAGAAACATTGCGGAAAGTCCCAACTAAAATTCTAGCAAGGGCTTTCCAGAAACAGATAAGAGGGCCATAAAATCAATTATTCAAATCCTTACATTCATTAGAATAGTTTTGTTGATGTAAATGTTGCTTACAAAATATTTTCTTGCATGTTGTACAATATGTAGAATGTTTTCTGTCAATTGTAGATGGACACCCTTTGCATCGTTTTCTTTTCAGAGGCAGTTCGTCTCTTCCAACTCGGGGTTTTTCAATTTTCAGAAACTTTTTGATTTTTTGCCGTAACTCGGTGGGTAGATGTTGGTTTTCATATCGTCGTCTCATAAATTCTTCAATGAAAGACAAGCCCAATTTTTTTATAAAAGATCGTCTAGACATTTTCAAATTTTTAACAGCAAAACTTAACAAAATGTGACTATTTACAGCTGCTATATTCAATAATGCGAAAAATATTGCAAGTGGCCATCGTCTGGTTCTACGATGATTACATGAGAACACTGCACATTTTTTATCAAGGGAATCCAAACCACTTTTTGTTGCATTATAAAATTCAATAATTTCTGGCTTTTTAGTATGGTCATTGTTTGTTGAATTGTCGTGATGCAAACTTGAAACTAGTAACACGCTTCTGGTTTTTGCGGGAACATAAGATACCAAGGTTGTATTCCGTGTAAATCCGAATAGCGACGAATTAACTTCACGCTGGCGATTGGCCAAAAATTCTTTAGGAATTTCCCGCTTGTTTCTTCTAATGGTTCCAACATACGTCAATTTATGTTTTTTCAGTTCTTCTATGAGTTCCAGGGATGTGAACCAGTTGTCGCCCGTCACGTTTCTATTACTTCCTACTATATAATTAGCTCCAAAACGGTCAACGTAGGTATAGCAAGATGTCTAGGATTCACAACATTTGGATTTTTGCCAGTGTATACGAAAGCATTTAGCAAATAGTGAGTTGGCAAAGTTGAAATGTCAAAAATGTTTTTTCTCAGTGAATTGAAAGATTTTGGGTATACAAACGTAAAAATTTGATGATAGGGGTTTTAGGGCCTGGGAAATCATAATATGTTATCCGTTTCCATGTATTTTCTAGAGGGCGCCACAAGAGCTATGTTGTTGGTGTAACTTTGCGATTAACTTTATTATCGTTAACGGTATCCCTCTATTTATTGAAAAATATGAAAACGACATCATTTTTGCGACAAAAAGGTGTACCTATCTGTTCGGGGTGATATTTGTCAAAGTTCTTATTTCTTTTGCATTTATTCACCCCGAAATTCTTATTTCTTTTTCCTCCTTATTTATATTATTTGGTTTGCGATTTCACAAATCCTCCATGGAACTAGCCATATTATTTCATTGTAGCAATATAGATTTAGGAAATTGTAACAACGGTTGCATGACTTTTGTAGTGGGAACCACGGGGCGCCCTTTAAATTCGTTGACTTTCTAACCGGTTTACTTTTGTATATATTTTGTAAACTTGCTCGCTTTCTAATTTGTTGTATTAGATTAAGACACCTTCAAGGGAGTCATGTTTCAAGAACCGGTCGTGTAGGAAACTATCTTTGTAAAGTTAGTTACTATCCAAACGTCTAGCGGAACACCGCTCTCAATGAAGTTTATACAAATATATTCTTTCAAGTGCGTTTTATTCAAAAACACGATACAATTTTCTTTTTTTTGTTTAAAGAAGTTAGTGTTGATGTGTGTGCATTAACATTAACACTACCCTTAGTCACAGAAGTTACTGGTTTTCGAGATATTCGCATTTTAAAACCCCCTACATAATTTTTATTTTATCTATTAACACAAATAATAACGTTAATAGGCGCTGATGTCAGAAAATTTATTATCGAAAATATTAACGTAGTAGGTGCCGATGTCAACAATACTCCTGTCAGTTAACCCTTCCACTGTATTTGTCCCTACACAGGATCGACTACTGAACGCACCTTAAGGAGTGGTGACAGAGATGAGACGATTATAAAACTATTAAAGTCAGTCTAAGGTCACGTTCATCCCAACAAATTTGATCAGGTAGCGATTTTCATAGTAATCCATCATTTCTTAATTCTGCTGAACGTTCTAATCTTGATATAACACCATAACCTAATTTTATTTGACATATAACTGCAATAATTATTCATTCATCTGAGATTTCAATTTAGTTTAATAGTTCCCAGTAATGTTCATTAATTTTCAAGATACAAGGGTCTAAAATATCTTTAAACCAAAATATGTCATGTTATTTTATATGTTTATTAACATCATATTTGGCATAAATGACAGTTAATGCATCATTGATCGGTAGAATAGCGTATTTCAGTTCTGATGAAAAAAATGGGATTTGGTAGAGATTCTAGAAGAATTAAATGAAGAGATAGGACTAGAGTATGAATTGAGTTTTGTTAGACAAAATGAAAATGAAGGAGACCATCAAAGACTAATGGTACATAATATAATCATGTTTATTAAAAAAATTGTCAACAAAAATAATATATAATGTTTCCTTTATTTAGCTAAAAAAGAGCTAATACAATTAGGTATATTAGTCACTACTTATAAAATGTATAAATACATAATCTAGATAAAAAGAATGCTAAATTTTTTACATTAGAATATAGGTAAACATAGGCTCAAAAGTGTCTAAAAATAAATAAAAAAATAATACTACATCCACACATAAAATTATACAAAACAAATTAGTCACAGCTATTTGATAATATTATAATAAGCTCAAAAATGAGAAATCACTGCCCAATCAAATAATCTCTTAGCCGCCTTTCAAACATTCCTAAACCCATACCATTTTTTATATCGGATGGTAAAGCATTGAACACATCAGATCCTTTTAAAACATGGAGTTGAGTTGAATTTTTTTATATATACGTACCTGATATTTACTCCAATTCCAACCTTGTAAATAAATATGAGAGAATATTCAAACAGTTTTTTTACTTGCAGCTAGTTGAGTGTTTCCAACATTTCATTTATTGGAGTGCATTGTGAGCAATGTAGAATAATTCGCTTGGCATGATTTTGCATGAAATAATATAAAATTCTTCAACAACTTGTACACGATGTTATAACACTAAGGGTACATCCACACGGGCCACTCTGCAGCGCTGCTGAGTGGCGCCACAAAGTCGCTCCAGCTCATTAGCCGTAAACCACCGTGCAAATTCAAAGTACCCTTCCAGACGAGCGACAGTGGCGCGCCACTGTCGCGATCGAACGCCAGTCCTCGCTACTAGTGGCGTCGACACGTCGCCTGGTCCCTTTCAGACGAGCCACTTTTTATACCTGCTGCAGTTGTTTACCAGAGTTTACACTGTGAGCACAACAAAATGTCTTTCGATTCTGAAAGGTTTTTAATAGAAATTCAAAATCGACCGGCCATATGGGATTCACGATGCAATGAATATAGCAACAAAATATTAAGAGGAAAAGCGTGGGAAGAAATATGTGAAATATTTCTTCCTCTTTTTCAAGAAGCGAGCCCTGCCGAAAAAAATAAAGCATGTAAGTAACTTTTCTGTTTTTAACATTGTTTACTTGAAATTAAAGTTTGCCAATGCATTGCCGAGATTGTAATCTATACCTGATGGGCTATTGTTTTACAAATTGCACAACCAAAAAAGAGTCATATTCAATGTTGTATTATAACACACACTGCTCATCAGAACAAGACACTTTTTTTTATTTATAGTAGCTAGGTATAACATTGAAATTATAGATTTGTCTGATTTTTGTATATATTTTGTTTGAGATCCTTTTTCCTATAATACAGTGTGTCCCAAATTTGACATACATGTTTGACTTCATGATCTACAGTAATATAATAGTAATTTTTAACGTAACGATGTTTAAATATTTAATGAAAACGTAGTAGTGAATTGCAGATAATAAATAAAACACTTCTTTTTAGGTATACAAAAATTCTTAAATTACCTTTTTAAAGCAATCTTTAATGTTGTAACAAGTAAAAACTACAACCTATCAGTAAAAATTTATTAAAACATAATGATCTCCCTTATAATTTCCATATTGAGTATAAATAATTAAATAAACGTAAATAACACAACATAGGTTTACATTTTTAATTGAATGATTATTGTTATATTAATTAAATAAAATTATTTTGCCACGGAACAGATCCTTCTTCAGAGCAAAAATATTGGGCAAATTTTTCTCTGATTGCAAATGCAGACCGCTCAGATTCCCAGATTCCCAATATGTTCATCCTCGTTTAGACCTACTACATTCAAGGTATTTTCAAAGTCGACGCCATCTCTGCTTCTCACAAAATTATGCAGAACGCAACAAGCTCTTATAACAATTTCTGCATTTTCGACTTTTAGATTTAAAGGTCGATGAAAAATTCTCCACTTATTTGTAAGAATACCAAACGAGCATTCAATGTAACGTCGTGCTCTTGATAGGCGATAGTTAAATATTTTTTTCTGTTGTGACAGATTTTTACCTCCGTATGGTCTTAGCATGTAGGTAGATAATCCAAAAGCTTCATCTCCAATAAATGTGAATGGAAGATTATCCCCACCAGTTGACACTGGTTTGCTTGTTGGGATGTTTAAAGTGTTTTCTTTAATTTTTTTTAAAAGTTCACTATTTTTAAATACTGATGAATCAGATGCCTTACCATAAGAGCCCGTATCAATATAAATAAATCTGTAATTCGAATCGCATACAGCTAGCAATACAATGGAGAAATACTTTTTGTAATTGAAATATGTGGATCCACTCCCAGGTGGCTGAATAATTCTTACGTGCTTACCATCTATTGCTCCCAGACAGTTAGGGGAATTAGCCCTTGATTGAAACCCACCAGCTATATTTAGCCATTCCTCTTCTGTTAATTGTGGAAAGCATAAATCATATAAATGCAGCCAAATCTTCTCACAAGTATCAATCACAATTTCATTAGCAGTAGATGTTCCACATCGGAATGCATAGTGTAGATCTTTAAACGAGCAACCGCTGGCAAGGTATCTAAAAATTTTAAGTATTTTAAAAATTTGTATCTAGATGATTTATCTATATGTTTAATATAATATTTGTACTTATTTAACAGTATAAGAAACTGTATAAAAGTCAAACAGTAGATCGTAAAATATCGAAAGGTATGTACAAATAAAAAAAATATGTTAAATAAACTGAAAAGTTAAATTTGTAAATCATGTTGTTATCATGTCTATCTATCTATCATGGTACCTGAAAAGTCTTTACTCAAAATTAATGAATAACAGATCTTTCTTGTTTTTGACGCACAATAAAGCCTCTGCATGATTGTAGTGTTTCTACTTTTATCAATATTAAACTTTTTCAAAAACAATGGTTTCTAAAAAATATAATGTACACCAAACGTTACAAAAGAGTCTAAATTTGATCCGCAGGCTATACTGGGATCACATCGCACCAGTTTTTTAATGTATTACATTTCTTACTTTTGTTTCTGATATTTATAAAATACCATATTAAATTAATTTTAAATCAATTACTTTTTTTCCAGCTGTTGAAATGCAACGAAAATGGAAGAGCTTTCGAGACTCGTTTAGACGAGAATTAGCAAAAACCAAGCAAACAAAATCTGGTTCTGGGGCAGACACTGGCAGGAAACAATATATATACTTTAAACAACTAATGTTTTTATTGCCCATTTGCGAAACAAAGCCACAACAAGAAGGTGAAGAAGCCCAAGGTTCTAATACAGAAGTCGAGTCTGTTACCCCGCAAACTACACGATTAGTGCAGAAAAGGAAAAAAATTTCAGTCGCCACAGAGGAACACCTATTAATCCAAAAAATAGCGAAGAATATGGAGAGTAAAGCTAAAGAAACAGAGAAAGATGATCCCGATCGCCATTTCCTTTTGTCTCTTTTGTCCCATTTTAAAAGCCTCCGAGAAGACACAAAATTAGAAGTTCAGGGACAATTTATTTCTATTCTCCAACAACATAAACGGCGAGAACTCTTTTCATATGCTGCCAGTAGTTCCAGCCAGAATATTCAACGAAACCTGCCACACACAATCACCAGTCATTCACAAGACATGCCATACACCATGGGTGTGCATAATCCTTATATGCAGCACCCAACCACTAGCAGCCCTGAACTAACGGAGCTTCAATCCATCCCATTAATTTCACCCCAGTCAGAAGCTGACTCACGACTAGATTCTACAGATGTTGAAAGTATTTGCAACGATTATTTTTAATTAATACATAATTAATTTTGTTTCTATTTTTTTACTTTACATTTTTCACTTTTGAAAATATATTTGTCAAATAAACATATCGCTACCTTCCAGAAAGACCGGCACAACTCGAAAAAAGCCGTAGTTTAGTTTTATACGGCATCCAATATAGAATATTCTCTACTATTACCAGAAAAATCGGCACAACTTCAATATAAATAATAACCGCTGTGCGCCACTGTCGTGAAATGTCACTACTCTAAATCTCCCCTCTTTTACCGCGCAATACTGACCCATTTCAGTTTGAGCCTAGTCGTGCCCTCGCATGTGATAATAACACTTTTTTATTCGGTTAAGAACGTCACAAAACAAAAAGTTACGCATCTGTTTCTTAAAAATTTCGGAAAAAATCGTCACATCTTGAGTTCTATCAGTTTGCCATAAAAAGGTAAGTTGATATTTTATAAATAATTTCAAAAAATACCGCCGCATTTTAAGTTATGCCTCTATTTAAAGGAAATCTAAGACTTTTCAATTTTATTTTTTCAAGAAAAAGCGTTATATTTCAATATAATACATTTTTGTCGGTAATAACCAAATAATTCATGTTTATTCTGTTCCTTTTTGTAGATTTTTTAGACTTGAGACATTCTTTCATGAAATAAAGAATTATTACACAATCCAAGTAAATGTTATATTTGAGTTTGGACGGTTTTTTTTAATAAACATTAACTTTTGCTAACCTTTTATCTGCCATTTTAGAATAATGTGGAATGATGCTGAAGCTATTTTACCTGCTAGCGAGAAAATTAAAAACATACGACCTAGAAATTCGTTGATAATGAAGCTTACAAAGACAAATTTAGAATATCATAAGGTTGATGACCCAATGTGGAAAATAGAAAAATATTTCAGCGATGTTGAGAACAAAAGGGAAAAAAATGAGGACCCTAGTCAAGAAGGTATTTTGAAAATATTATGTATCATTTAGGTAGTATGTACATTTTTTGCAGGTACAATTAAAACTATCACTGACTTACAAGAAATAGTTGAATCAGAACAAATGATTGCTCATCAAGAATCAAATATAATATCATCTGTAATTAGAATGGAGGGTAGAGATTCATCGGAAAAAATAGATCTCGAGGAATTTTCCAGAAATAAACGTATGCGCATCCAGAAAAAAGTAATGTTCATACATAACTAAAAATTTTGCTGAAACTAGATAAGGAACTACTCTTTAATAGCAAAAAATAACTAGAATTTATAGAGTTATTTCTAAGTTAGTATTTAATTAAGTACACTACCCATTTTGTTGATTTAATTGTTTTTCTCTATAAATCTTTTTTAAACTGTAATGCTCAGGTAATGAAGATCAATTGATTCAATCTAACGTATGTCCTTCAGATAGACATGTAAAAGATACTGAGAAATATATAACCGTAGAAGAACCAACAAGTATTTCCATAGCACTTGAAGACTATGAATTAATAGAAAGTCAAGGTATGGATAATATTTTTTATTCAAATGTTCAAAACTCAATAATATCAATATTTTTCAGATAATCAGCAAAGGGTTAAGTCTTCTACTGATACATCTAGTTCGTCTAGTTGTTCGGAACCATTTGGTTCAGGAAAATCAGAAAATGATTCAGACTATCACATAAGTTCAAGTGAGCCAAATTCGTCAGACTCAGATGATGAAAATGACCCAGGAAGACAAAATGTTGGTAACAAAAACCAAAATTCTAAGAAAAAAGTGGTAGAAAAAAACTTAAATGAAAATGACGACCTACCAAAAAAAAGAGGAAGAAAAAGAAAATTCAACGAACACAATTGGAAGAAAAATCAGACAAAGCGCTTAAGAAACTGCGGTAAAGACTATAAGTCAGTAAAAGTTTTCAAACAGGCAGATGGAACTAAAATAAAAACTCTGGCAACTAGAGCTGCAAGAAAATTGTTACCCCCCTGCACAGAAAAATGCAGGTTGAAATGTACAGATAAGATCACGGAAGAATGCCGAAAAACAATTTTTGAAGAATACTGGAACTCAGCAATGACCCCTATCACAAAATCAAAATACAGTAATCCCAAACGTTCTTTAAATAATGCTTTTTATTTTCAATTACAAGAAAAGAAACATAGAGTTTGTAAAAAGTTTTTTATATCTACATTGGGAATAACATCAAGAACTATACGCACTGTAACTGAAAAACAGAAAGATAGAAAAACGCACGGTATTATTGAAAATGAGGGAAGAGGAAAGCACAGAAATCATAAAGCTAGAGATAATGATATTCTGGAAGGAATTAGAGATCATATAAAATCCATACCGCGAGTTGAAAGTCACTATTGTCGCGCACGGACTCAAAAAGAGTATATAGAGGGATCAAAAACAATAGCTCAACTACATAGAGATTTCAAAGAATTATGTAGAACTAAACGAGTGAAATCTGCTTCATACCGCTCATACTATGATATATTTACAAAGGAATTTAACATAGATTTCTACTTTCCAAAGAAGGATCAGTGTGATCTTTGTTTGGAGTTTCAAAATGCTTCTATACAAGGAAGAGAAGTGATAAATGAAACGTATGAGACACATTTGCAAGAAAAGGATCTTTCTAGAATAGAGAGAGAGAATGATAAGAAAGCTGGAAAGTATGTAGTGACTTATGACTTACAAGCTACATTACCGTGTCCAATTGGTAATGCGTCATCATTTTATTATATTTCAAAATTGAATATGTACAACTTGACTCTAGCTAGTTCACGTGATGATGAAGTTTCATGTTATGTATGGCACGAGGGAGAAGGCAAAAGAGGCGCGAATGAAATTGGTTCTTGTGTCTGGAATTTTCTAAATAATGTTAATACTGCAGCTGTAAAAGATGGAAAAATGATAGATATTGTGTTCTACACAGACAATTGTTCAGGACAGAATAAAAACAGATTCATCTTCACCCTGTATCTATATGCAGTGAATAAACTATGTAATATTAACATTATCACACATAAATACTTAATAAGGGGTCACACCCAGAATTATGCTGATAATATTAATTCCGTGATAGGAAAACAAATATCGCGATACAAAAAAGCTGCAGCCATTTATGTACCAGACCAGAACATAACCCTTATTAGACAAGCTAAAAAAACTGGAAAGCCTTATACTGTGCATGAGTGGAGCCACGGTGATTTTCTGGACCTTAAAGATTTAACAGCAAACATGGGTATGAAAGACAGTTATAAAACTTCTGATGGCGAAACCATCAAAACCTCTGATATTAAAATATTTGAAGTTAGAAAAGATTCTCCGACCGTCTTCTTTTGTAAAACTTCTTATGCACAAGATCAGTTTTTGAGCATTAGTATGCTTTCAAGAAGATCATCTTTGAATCTAAAAAATATGGAGATTAAGAAATTGTACAAAAACAAGCTTGGGATTCCCGAAAATAAAAGAAAGGGAATCATATCCTTGATGGAAAAAAATATTATACCAAGCTTCTACCATAATTTCTACTTAAACCTTTAATCTCTTATATTTTATCAATCTCCATCTTAGCTTAAATAATTTACGATTGTTTGTTTTATATTTTATTCTTATATTTGTAATGAAAAACTGAAAATGAGACATAAAGTTTCTTTTTCTGTCATGTATAGTGTGGTGTGTTATTCACATCAATGTTATTGATGTTTTATCATCGATTTTTATCATCAATAAATTTTTCCAGTGAATGAAATTATGTTTTATACCCTCAATTAATTCTACCAAATATATATTTTTTTTCGGGAAAGACAGTCGCATTTATCAAAGTTCTCCTTTGGGAATCAGTTATTTAAAAGAATGTAGTCAGAAAAACACCATCCAATGCATACTTCTTCAATAGAAACAAGAGTTTTTAATTACTATTCGAAAAACTGACAAAACCAGATAAACCACTGTTCTGGAAAATTTCAAACGCTTCTACTCAAAAGCAGCAATATTTGAGTTGTGCCGGTCTTTCTGGAAGGTAGCGATATGTGTTTAAATATCTTCACACAAGCACACATCCACACACACGCACTAACCCAAACTAGCCTTTTTTAAATTCTTGATGAGGATTTGCGATTTTCTTTGAGGTGTACATATACATTATTTATTTCCTGAATAATTAATATTTTAGTTCCTATTAAAATGCTTCACAAAACTATTTACTTACCTGAGTGTTATCATAAGCCTTTCTTCAGCGGAAATGCTTTTTCTCATGTTTGTAGCTACTCTCTCAATATGTTCTTTAAGTATATTATAAAGCTCTTCAAAACTTTTTTTCGACATTCGACAATAATTAAAAAACTTCTCATCGTATGCTTTCAGTTCATTAATAAGTGTATGGTATTGTCCAGTTAATAATCTGTGTGACGTAATCGGATGCATCCATAGTGATCGTCTCCTACGACATCTACGTCTACGCCTTAGGAGAAGAACTAGAAGAAGCCTTTCCTCATCAGAATCCATATTTGAACTGAGGTGCTTAACTGACCGAATTATTTTGCTCACTGGTAATAATAAACGCTCATCATTTCCACACGAGCCACTTTGCAGCACCACCGAGACGCGCTACAAAGTCGCCTGTTCTAGCGACTCGGTGGCGCCACTCAGCAGCGCTGCAAAGTGGCCCGTGTGGATGTACCCTTAATAATTAATATAAGTATTTATAATAAATAAATATGAATAATTTGTCATGATTAGGTAAATTATCTTCATTGAGTAATATGTCATGATTGGGTAAATTTGTCGTCATTAGGTAAGCTGTCTTCATTTGGAAAGTTATCAATATGTAAGTAGAGCATTAACATGCACTCGTAAACCCACTCTAACGCATAAATATCGTCGACCTTGCATATTTGTTTTTGCCGCTTCAAAGCACGAATTAACTACAATATGAAATTCTTCTGGTAATTGCAAAACAGCTTCTCGCACTATAGCATCTGACTTCTTTGCACACTCAGACCTGACATTCATTATTTTTTCTCAGTCAGAATTTCTGCAAAGAAATAATAAAAAAAAATTATGGAAGGCAGTAGTTATAGAATAATGACAGAATTTGCCAGACCATGAAAATTTTGTAAACTTTACAAGATAGAAGTTTTTTTATTGCAACACAATATGTTCTCAGTTGATTGTAATAAAATGTTTGACCATAGTGTTAATTAAAGCATCAGTGAATAAAGATGCCTAGCAAAGGATGGTATTAGGATAAACTTTTTAGCATGTACTGTGAAATTTTCATTACATTGAATTTAGTTGATTAATTGCGTTTGAAATGCTGAATTGTCCAAGTTGACCTATTTAAAATAGTTGTGGTTGAATTATGAAACTGCAAGCATTTCCATAAAATTCGACAAGGTTTGCATCATAGATTTGGTTGATTTTTTAAGTATGTATCATCACCAACAATCACACCTTTACAAGTTTCTGAATTTCTGAAAATTGATGCAATTAAAGAAAAAAAATTAATATCAAAACTTAATTTGTTCGTTATGTAAAAATAAATTAATCTTACCTGTTGTCAATTTGAGTGCAAACACATAATGGCCACCTATCTACATATTTTAAGTATTCACAAGTACTGTTATATTATAAGCTAATTTTATCACTAAGAGGCAATTCTTCATTATTAGGGAAAATAACCTGCAATTAGATTACAATTAATTATTGTTAAATATAAAAAGATAACCAAATATAGCTATTTACCCATAATATATTCATGAATACTTACAGTAATTGATAAATTCTCATTTAAACGTATATGGTTTTTGATCTGCTTAGTTGCAGGATCCATTCGAATAAATTCTAGTTCATTTGGTTTGTCTACATACAGCCAGAACGGTGGCAGCAGTGAAAATTTAAGAAAATTATCCCTAAAGCTCTCCAGGGATTGTAAAGTTGCTGTTTTCTGATGACTCTGATCTAATAATTCCTGTTGCTTCATGTAGTTTACTTACTGTTGGTCGAAAATAAGACAGGGGCAGAGGTGTGTAATTTTTTTTATTTTTAAATTTACTTCTAGTTGGACAACTTTTCACGACGCACGTTTTTCCCATTGTAAATTTTTATAAAAACGTCTATAAAAATAAACACTATTTACATTTTTTGTTAGGTTAACTTGTTGAGCAAACTTCACTCTGTAATTTTAATCGCTAGCTACTCTCGCGCCGTCTACTATTTGTACCTTACCGCTGGACACTTTTTCGACATTTTTCCTATACAAGTTTGTGCTTTTGACAATTTTTTCAGTACATATCAGCTGTTTCAATTTCTCTGGACCAAGAGAATTTATGCTATAGGAACAATCAGAATAGATCGTTTTGCTAAATCGCCACTTCCAAGTGACAAAGAGATGAAAAAGAAAGATCGATGCACTTCCCATGCTGCTGTTAGTATAGTGCTTGCGAAGTGGTATGACAGTAAAGAAGTTATAGTGGGGTAAAATTTTATTGGTATTGGCAAGCAAGACAGCTGCCGACGATGGGACAAAGTCGTAAAGGAATATGTACAGGTTCCTAGACCAGAGGCAATACTAATATGGGTGGTGTAGATAACAATTATTTACATTTGCTACAAAATGTGTTAATTGATATGCTCAATGATTTACCACTCAATTTGAGACATAACCTGTTGTTTATGCAGGACAGGGCTCCTTCACATTACACTCTTGAAGTACGAAACTATTTAAATACTCTGTTTCCTGAACGCTGGAACAGAAACCCTATAAATACTCGAGTTCAACTTTGGCAAGAAATCAGAGCAGCAAAAATTGTTTTTACACCAATGACATTATTTAATATTAGGCGATGTTTCATGAAACGCATTGATAAATATACCGAGATGAATGGCGGACCTATTGAACAATAATTTTCAAATTTTGTTGTATTTTTTAATAAATTGTTCTTTTTTTTTCTTCATAATGGTTGCTTCATTTATACGTCAAAGTGAGTATACCTTTCTGTCGCAAAAATGATGTAGTTTCAATATTTTTCAATAAATAGAGGGATACCGTTAACGATAGTTACACCAACAACATAGCTCTTGTGGCGCCCTCTAGAAAATACGTCGAAACGGATAACATATTATGATTTCTCAAGCCCTAAATCTTTCAATTTATTGAAAAAAAACATTTTTGACATTTCAACTTTGCCACCCTGTATCTTTTTTATTTTCAATATTTTATTAACCGCTTGCCGTTTTATGCCGAGTTATGTCGTCATGACTTTTTATACAGGTTTGTACAATGACGAGTAAACTCGTCTCAGTCGTCTCATGTCATTTCGAATAATTCTAAGCCGATATTTCTCGTTGCTTGCCGTTGTAACATCAAGTACTACGCCGAAATAACTTGTCACCCATATAAATCTGGTGTTTTCAGCGGCAGCGAACGGAAAGGGAGGGGAGGCATTCGATAGAACCCGTACGTGCTGTAACGAATCAGTCAGGCTAGTCTCCTAGTCGCTGTTGTGCACTGTTGCGATAGTGGTGTTTTTCTGGGCATTGTTTACGTTTAGATTCTGTTTGCCAGAGAATTTTGGCGTACTTTATTGATATTTGAAAATGGAATATGATTCCGATTCACAATCGAGTGGAGACGATTTTGTGCCCGATGATCAGTTAGAAGAGTCGGGAAGCAGTTCTTCGGAGAGCGAGTTATCTGACGATTCTGATGGTGAGAATCCTGATGATTTGTTACAAGCCAGGGTGTGGATGGAGGTTGACGCGAAGTTGCCGGTTGGGCCTGCTCCTCCTCCTCGGTATCCTTTTATGGGTAATATTATTCAATAATTCGTGTGTACAATCAATGCTATTAGAAAATTATATTTTAGGAACACCTGGAATTTCTCCTAATGTGGACTTTCAAGAATTAGAGAATATGTTGGCGTTTTTCAATGCATTTTTTGACGATGAATTAGTAAACGAAATTGCTGTTCAAACAAATACATATGCTGAGCAAGTTAGGTCAGGTATTAACCCGACAAATCAGTGGAGGTATGTAACAAGTGATGAAATTCGTATCTTTTTGGCACTCAATATTTTACAAAGTGTCGTAAAGAAACCATGCCTTCAAGACTACTGGACCAAAAACCATATTCTTGATACGCCCTTTTTTCGACAAGCCATGTCGTATAAAAGATTTATAGCAATAAAACAGTACTTGCATTTTTCAAATAATGCAGATTATGATGCTGAAAATCACCCGAACCCAAAGTTGAATAAAATATGGCCTGTATATTCGAAATTGTCTCAAAAATTTTCAAGTCTCTATACTCCAGAGAGGGATGTAACAATCGACGAGAGTCTTCTTTTATATAAGGGCAGGTTAGGCTGGGTGCAATACATACCTTTGAAACGGGCCCGGTTCGGAATAAAGTCTTACATGCTATGTGAGTCAAAAAGTGGATACGTTTGGGGCTTCATAATATATACTGGTAAAGGTACCAATTTTGATGCGGATTATCAAAACTTACCGATGGGTTCTCAGGTTGTCCTGTCACTGATGAAGCCCTTACTATGCAAAGGATACTGCCTCACTACCGACAACTTTTACACGTCACCAGAATTAGCAGATATTTTGATTTCTAACAAGACTGACACGTATGGTACTATGAAAACTAATCGAAAGGAAATTCCTCCTGCTTTCAGAAGTAAAAAATTGAAAGCCGGAGAAATAGTAGCTTTCCAGAGGGGTAAAGTTTTGATTATGCGTTGGAGAGATAAGAAGGATGTTACTCTTCTGTCTACAATACATAACATAGAAACAAAGACGTATGAAAAAAGAGGAAAGGACAGAACTAAGCCAATATTGGTAATTGATTACAATTATACAATGGGTGGAGTAGATAAGGTAGATCAGCATTTGTCAGACTATCCAGTTACTCGAAAGCGTGGAAAAAAGTATTACAAAAAAATATTTTTCCACCTTTTAGAATTAGCCCTTTGGAATTCCTACATTCTTTACAAAAAATGTGGTGGTGTAAAGTCTCCCTTACAATATAGACTATGCCTTATAAAGGAAATGTTCGAGAAGTACCACCCCAACTTGCTTCCTTCCACTTCTGGCCGTCCAAGTAAATCGCCAAATCCTCTTCGAATGTCAAAAGGGCACTACCCGGATTATGTTCCCGCCACTGAAAAAAAACAGTGTCCAACTCGAAGATGCGTAATGTGTTCCCGAAAACGGGATAATTGCGGAAAACCTATAAGAAGGGAGAGTCGCTATTGTTGCAGCGTTTGTGATGTAGGCTTATGCGTAGTACCGTGTTTCAAGGACTATCATACTGCATAATTTGATTTATTATAACCCGATTTTGTATGTTTTATATCAATATATTATTTCACTTGGTAGATGTTTGAGTTTCACTTAGTAATATTTCGTGAATATGCGCCAAATTCCAAAATGACGAGTTATCTCGGGTTAGTACTAGTACTTCAAAACCAGATAAAAAAAATACATAAAATAATTATACAATCAGCAAAACAAAGGTATATACCTATTTGTATTCCTTTAAACAACAAATTCCAGTGATAAAAAAAATAGTATTTTTTGCATCGAAAAGTTTGAATAAATGAGTAACGCAAGCGGTTAAAGGAAGTTGTGTCAGATTTTAATATTTTTAGGCCAAGAATCTTCCATTTCACTTTGGTCCATTTCTTACGGACCACCCTGTATATTGAGTTATTATACTTTCTTTAACCATCATTGATTATATTTTTATTTGATTTTTTTTTCTTGTGTATGGTTAATAGTTGAATACTTGAAATAAATTAAAACATTTTTGACGTTTAGCTCTCGTTTGAAAGCTTTTTCAAAATATTTATTAAGGCCCAGTCTTCTCACCTACGAATAAATATGCCTTATCCGACAGATAGTTACCCATCGAATAATTATTTATCCATCGAATAAGTCCAACGGGTCTTTTCACGTCATCTTATCTGGTATATTAGTATCTGACAGATAACAGCTTTTATAAACAAGAACGGACCTGGAATTTGACATTTCTAACGCACAGAACTAAAGTTCTAACGTCTCTGAGTTGATTTTTGACAGATTATACGGTTGATTGGTCAAGATGCATAGTTTTGTCAGTGTCTTCAGAGTTTCTTTCTGATAATTATATGATATGTGTTCAAAAATACATTTTTCTCCCTGAAGAATTCTGTTTTGTACATAAATAACCTCTTGTGATGCGTGACTGAGTTTACGACCCGTTGTTTTGTATGCATGTTGTTTTGTAAGTGCACATTAGGGTGTCCGTTATTTCCCAAATTGATTTTTGAGTCTGCAGCGCCCTCAAAATTTTTAGTAAATGCCCTAAAAAAAATTATGAAACCCATATGAGCTCTTAATATTGATAATAACCCGTGCCGCAAACACGATATATTTCCCATTTAAATAACATGGGGTTTTCGTACTTTTTGCAATTAATTTTTTCTTTGCGAAGCCAGTTGATACATTGCTGCGGCACCGAATTATTTTTGTAGGAAATTGAACGTTCTACAAAAAGTTTTTCTGAAATTTTTCAAAAAAATCACTTCCGTCAAAGTTATTCAAGGTCAAAGTTGAACTAAAAATAATTTTTTTTTTTTTTTTTTAACAAAAAATTATCATTATTTACATCAATATTGATTGTTTATTGCCGAAAATATCTTATTTTAACAATTTTTTCGGGTCTGTGAAAATAATTGAAAAGAGGAGATTTAACTATTATTGGAAAAAAATTCCCATGAATTAAAAATTTCGAATTCACTATCACTTTTATGAAAAAATAAAATTCGTGGCTACGCATGCGCACGAAAGCAAGATGTAGTACCATTACAATCCGGCGTCGTGTTCGGCTATAGTCACTAGTCAGTAATTATCCAAATCGTTCTGTTGTCAAAAATATTTTAGGTGTTTCTAGTATTAATATTGATAGTTACATGTGACTTATATTATTATTCAGAATCAGTGGTGTTTAACATTGTCATTACTGACAATATTTTTATTATAAAAACATAAATAAAATTTATAAAGTCTTAAAAATTATAATTATACTGCTATAATCAATAATCATAAATAGTCCTAACCTAGAATTTTAATTCAATTGTTATTTACGATGAGTGACAATCAACATATGGACTTAAGAAAAAATATATTTTTAATTGGTACAACGATAGATACTATAAGTGATAAAAAATTAGCTACAAACAAAGAAGCCTTGCAGTTATTATTCCATTACACAAGAGATTTAAAACAACCTATTGAAAACAGTTATTTAACCGTTATAGCAGAAATTAAAAAATTTTGGGATATAGCAGAAATTCCAACTCAAGATCAGGCACGATGTGTAGAAAAATTGAATAAGCTGTATACAGACTACCGACAGGTGCAGAAATCTGCTAACAGAAAAAATAAAACAAAAGAGCAAGAATTATGCAGTATTCTTGAAAAATTGTTCGATATTGCTCATAGTAAGGCTTCTGATATGATAAATAATGAGACACAACAGTTTTTGATTGATCAGCGAACTCGAAGGATTTTACATTTTCAGTGTGTTTCAAAACCTGTTGAATTGTCGCCGAAATCAGGTAATATTGAAACAATACATAATTACAAGTAAGTATCTGATTGAAATTTATTAATATTAAATTATATAATTACAGAAATACTCATTTCATCCTCTGAGGACCAGGTAAAAATCTACGAGTCCCTCAAAAATGTGCCTTTGACTCAATCGCTTGCACCAATAGATCCTGTTATAGCGAGTCCCGAAAAAATTTCTGGTAATATTACAATTTTCTATTTTATAAAATTTTCATAATATTATTTAACTATGAAATAAAACAATAAAAATTTTTGTTTAAACCTTCATTATAATTGAACTATCAATTTAATCAATTTAAATTAAAAACTTTTCATGATACCTCCATTCGTTTGATAAAGCTACTGTGTAGCGAAACGCGTCACAAATTGTATTTGAACATAGTTCAATTATAATGAAGGTTTAAACAAAAATTTTTATTGTTTTATTTCATAGTTAAGTATGAATCTTCATCAAGTAAAAGCCTCATCTATTCAACATTATTATTTTTCAATTATTCCTTTTTTCAACAGATACCAATACTCCAAGTACCTCACAATTAGTTAGTGAAATAAAATCTAGTGGAGAAACTATTAGTAACTCCCAATCAACTTCTGTATCTGAATTTGAGACAACAGGGCGAAATTATGAGTCAAAACGCCTTAGAGGCACTATTAACATTCTCACAGAAGATGTAGTCGCGGTGCTTGACAGCTGTAATATTTCTTACAGACAATCAGTTCGTCTTACCTCAGCTATGGCACAAACTATGGGAGTTGACCAACGTGATCTTGTTTTAAATAAGTCTTCTTTCCATGAGATACGATGTAAGTTAAGGAAAAAAATGGCTGAGAAAATTAAACTACTCTTCAATGAAATCGAGGTTGATGCCGCAGTTATACATTGGGACGGTAAACTTATTCCTGATAGTATGACTGGTGAACGTATTGAAAGATTACCTATTTTAATAACCTGTAATGGACAAGAGAAAATCCTTGGAGTCCCTGCGTTGCCTGATGGATGTGGGTCTACTCAAGCAGAAGAAATTTTTAATATTATTTGCGAGTGGGGTTTAAACCATTCCGTCAAAGCACTTTGTTGTGATACTACTGCATCTAACCTTGGTTGTAGAAATGGCGCTGCAGTGATTTTGGAACGCAAACTTGGAAGAGATTTGTTATATCTTCCCTGTAGACACCACATATATGAATTAGTATTATGCTGCGTACACTCTACAAAAATGCCAGGCACAACAGGTCCGAATGTACCATTATTTAAAAAATTTCAAAGTGAATGGAGCTCTATCGATACGACAAAGTTTGAGTCTATACAGAAAAATAAATTGAAGAAGGTATTAAGAGATCGAATCCCGGAAGTAACAGCGGAAATTAATGAGTTTTTGAACACTCTTCTACCACGGGATGACTACCGAGAACTTTTGGAGTTGAGTAACATCTTCCTAGGCACGATGAACGCTGAAAATATAAAATTTTATAAACCTGGAGCATTTCACCACGCTCGGTGGATGTCCAAAGCGATTTATTGTTTAAAAATTTATATTTTCAGAAACTGTTTTAGTTTAAAAGGAAATGAAAAGAGCTTACGAGAAATTTGTTTATTTATTGTCTTTGTATACGTTCCTTTTTGGTATACGGCACCTTTGGCTGCGACTGCTCCGAAACAAGATCTTGACTTTCTTAAAGCAGTTTATAATTATCGATCAATTGATAAAAAGTTATCTGACGCAGTTTTAGCGAAATTCACCAACCATTTGTGGTATTTAAGTCCGGAGGCAGCAGCTTTGTCATTTTTCGACGAAAATATTTCGTCTGATATCAGGCGGAAAATGGTAGCGGCTTTGACATCAAGTGAAGAGGATCAATTTGACTTTCCTAAACGTTTTATCTTCAATTCCGGAGATTTCGATTGGTTTCTTAACAAAGATGTTGATTATTTTATTAATTCCAATTCCGTAAAATTTTTCGAAAGATTCAATATCGATACAGACTTTCTTCAATTGGATTTTAGTCAGTGGTCAGAACATCCAGATTATTCAAAAGGTTTGGAAATCGTTAAGCATCTGAAAGTAGTCAATGATTCCGCAGAACGAGCTGTGAAACTAACTGAAGAATATATTAATACTTTAGCTAAGCACGAAGATCAAAAACAATATGTTATTCAGATTGTAAGTGAATATAAAAAAAAATTTCCTATTGCCACCAAAGAATGTCTAACAAAATAAAATTTGTTTGTTAATGTGTTGAAAAATTTATTAAATTAGTTACATATCACCAATAGAACTTGTAATATCTTAAGGTTAACTTAGATCGTAACTTACACCTACTAAGTTGTCAGGATATTTAACACTTAATTTGCTGATATTATAAAATAGTGAAAATGAGATATTTTCGATAATAAACAATCAATATTGATGTAAATAATGATAATTTTTTGTTAAAAAAAAAAAAAAAAAATTATTTTTAGTTCAACTTTGACCTTGAATAACTTTGACGGAAGTGATTTTTTTGAAAAATTTCAGAAAAACTTTTTGTAGAACGTTCAATTTCCTACAAAAATAATTCGGTGCCGCAGCAATGTATCAACTGGCTTCGCAAAGAAAAAATTAATTGCAAAAAGTACGAAAACCCCATGTTATTTAAATGGGAAATAAATCGTGTTTGCGGCACGGGTTATTATCAATATTAAGAGCTCATATGGGTTTCATAATTTTTTTTAGGGCATTTACTAAAAATTTTGAGGGCGCTGCAGACTCAAAAATCAATTTGGGAAATAACGGACACCCTAGTGCACATACGTTGATCAATATGGATAAACAAAAACGATCGAGGGCTCCTAACTTCAGTCAAGCTGAAATTAGACTGTTATTACAAATAGTTTTAAGATTTAAAGCTGTTATTGAAAATAAAAAAACGGATGCTTTGGTTTGGAAGGATAAAGAAGAGTGCTGGAAAAATAGCTACTATTTCAGTCAGGTAATTACCTTATTGATTATTTCTATATAATTTTAAACATGAAATATTATTTTTCCTTAGGTGAAAATTTCCGCGCAGTAGAAACACTCAAATTAAAATATGATTGGCTCAAATCAAAAAAGCTTTATAAAAAAGTTAGCCACAACAAACGGGAGATGCTAAAAACAGGTGGTGGCATTCCAAAGTTATTTGAAATAGATCATACCGAGAAGGAACTGTTAAAAGTTCTTTCTATTTCTATTGAAGGTGTGGATGCCTTTATGGATTCAGATAGTGATCCTCCTGGTAGGACACATTATATTATATTTCCAAAGTTGTCTGAACAGTGTATTTCGTAATTATTTGATAATTATTTCCTAATTTTTCATTTTTAGTTACAATTGCTCAAATTCCAGATAAAGTAACCTGATTATTTTGCCAATGGAAGTAAGATACTCACTATATACACAATACATCATACATAATTTAGAATTTGAAATATCAGTTATACCCACACAACACAGGGATATCCTAGGTATGTCCCTTTTATGTCCCAAAGTGTACCGTCGGAACAAGGACATGATTGGGACATCCGAAACATAGACCCATATAGCACAAGTGCGTCCCCAAAACGTACGGAGAACGTCCGACCAAGACGTACCGTATGTACTGGGGACGTCCAATTGCCGCTCATTCGTATGTCCCGAGTACGTTTATTTTGGGCCCTCGAGTACCTAAACAGGATGTTTTTGGTATGTAACGAAAATGTCCAGTTTAGGTACTTGTGGTCTTAAAACGGACGTACTAGGGATATACGAATGCGCGGCAAATAAACGTGCCCAAAACTAAAATAATTGTTTTAACTTGGAATTTGTTGTGAAAAGGTCAAAATGACTTCATACCAACATTTCAACTTTTATAAAGTCATCCTTGTAATAAAATATATATTAGAAGGGACATTATTCACATATACTTCAATTCATTTAGCTTGTATAATATAAATTTTCAATTCACATAAAATACAAGCAAGAGAAATTGAGTATATGTAAATATCCTTTCCAATATATATATCTTACTGTTCATTTTGTCACGAATAAGATGACTTTATAAAAGTCGGAACGTCGGCAATAGTTATTTTGGACCTTTTCCTAAGTATTTTTATTTGATTTTATAGCTCCAAAATATTCATTCTGGGTTACCATGGACCTGAAATTGAAAATTATAATTTAGGATATTTTTTTGGTTCTGTTTCAAGCAATATTATTCCAAGAATAAAATACTTTTCTTTCACGATAAAATTAAGCAAAACCAACAAATTAAACTAGAGTTATTTTCATTTCAACAGATGCCGGTCCTGCAATAACGTCTAATTGGTTTCCTACCCATTATTTATCTATTTTGTTAATATATAAAAAATGTCAAACCATACAGGGACTTGGTAGTAATTAATTTTACTACCTTTTCGCACGCAAACTTTAGATAAATTCTTGCAAAAATTGAATAAAACAACAGTTGATTTAATGATTTTATTATTGAATTAGGATTTTTCTTGTCATATATTTATTTGGTTGTATCGCTCATTTTTTTTTCTTTCACTGGCCCTTTTCAACCATGAGCTAATTGCTGCTTCTGTTTCTTTCTGAGTTTTTGACATCTCTCCTTTATCTGCAGCACCTTCAATAAAAATAACACAATAGAATATATTTTTATAGGTAGACATTTAGATTTATCTAATTTTGTTTTTCGCAAAATTCACTAGAAAAAAATGTTGGATTGTTAAAATAGTCCATTTCCGAAGTAGACTACCAAATTGAGTGCACATCACTGATCTACTTCACTCAAAATTTCTCTTGGCCAAAGTAAATATGTGCCAGCAATTTTAAAAAACTGACCAAATAAAAATATTAAGTATATGAAATCTTACCGATTAATAACATCGCCATTTTGGTATGATGAAAAGGCGAATTCCCCTCTCTTCCCAACCAGCTATAACCCATTGCCAAATCATTGGTCATCAATAGGAACATTGCCCTTTTTATAAAATTGTAGGGACTGGTTCCACCCAGTTTAGAAATCTCTGTAACCTGTAAAACAATGAAAAATTATTTCATTAAGGTTAAATGGACACAAATGGTATATGTTTTATCGAGACATAAAAAGACCTACAGGAGTATGACTTGCAGGTTTATCCTCTATACATGCAACAATGCATATTTTGTATGATCACATAAACAATAAAATGGGTTTTCTTCATACCTCGGTCGAAAGTACGCACTTTCGTCCCTCATAGCAGGGACGAAAGTTCAACATTTACTCCCTCTATAACAGCGGGAGGAAAGAGTTTCTCATGCGTATTTATACTCTAGGGACTAGACTAGGGACTCTTTCTTCTGTCACTACAACAAATAGTTAACCGCTGTCACTACTGTTGCTACCTTCAACCTCAAAAATAGTCATCAATATTGTTCTATTGTCAGTTAATTTAATATTAAAATATTATTAACGTCAATTCAATAACCTAGCAAAAATGAAAAATGTGTCATCTGATGAATCCGCAGACGAGGAAGAAGTTATACGAAATTTCGATGCAGAAGCGCGATTGATAATAAATACAGATACGTTGCCGAAGAAGTCTGTTGATCGATACAATCTTGCTTATGACACGTATAAAAAGTGGCAGATAGGACACAAAACTTCACTGTCAAACTCTGAAGAAAATAATTTGATTGTGTATTTTAAGGAGCTATCTAAAAAATTAAAGCCGTCAACTATATGGAGTGTTTGGTCAATTTTGAAAAGCACATTAAGTTCAAGAGACAATGTTAACATAAATAAATTTCTTAACTTGAAAGCTTTAGTCAAAACTAACTCTAAAGGTTATAAACCGAAAAAGTCCTTGGTACTGAAATGGGACGAAATTTTAAAATTTATCAACAGTGCACCAGACTATGTTCACTTAGCTTCAAAGGTTAGTATTTATATTAATTTTTATTTATTGCTTAATGGTTCATCTTTTTAATGCATACTTTAATTAATAATAATCAACTCATCATGATATGTAAATCTATTTCTATAATAATTGCAGGTTATTTTAATCTTTGGCATATGTGGAGCTCTCAGATGTGATGAACTTACGAAACTTAAATTTGAAGATGTAGAAAACTACGGTAATAAGTATCTTGTTTCTATTCACGAGTCCAAAAATGACATGCCTCGAAAATTTATTATCGGAGACCTTTTCTATGATAAAGTTACTCAGTACATGTCACTGAGGCCTGAAGACCGATTTACTGATAGATTTTTTATCCAGTATCACAAAGGGAAGTGTCAACGTCAAGTTATTGGCAAGAATAAAATTGGGGAGACACCTCAAATTATAGCTGGATACCTAAACTTGAAAAATCCAAAACAGTACACCGGACATTGCTTCCGTAGAACGAGTGCAACGCTTTTATCTAACTCAGGAGCAAGCACTACCATGCTTAAACAACTAGGTGGATGGAAGTCAGTTACAGTAGCACAAGGTTACTTTTTTATTTATTTAATTAGATTGTAGATATTTCCTATCATTTACTAATTGTATATTTACTAATTGTATGAATTATTTACAGGTTACGTCGAAAATTCGTTAAAAAATAAAGAAAAAATTTATCAATGTATTACTAATGCTACTGTATCTAATGAGCATCTGGATCCACATCCATCGACTAGTAAAAATTGTTCTGGCACAGTAACTGCAAATGAAAACTTGAAAACTTCTGGACAAGATGTTATTTCCGATGATTTTTCTGATGATTTTGTAAAAATTGAGGATGATCTAGTAACAATTGATAACTTAAATCAGTTAACAACACCGGAACCTCCAATAGCCTCGATTCCAACACGGGCAAAAAGAAGAGTACTAGCAGAATATAATAAACAATTACCTCCAACTCATTTTATGGCAAAACCACCATTTTCAGTCTTTGATAAAAAAACGAGAAAATGAACCACCGCTAAAAATAAGAAAAAATTATGAAACTAATACTCATACTAGTAAACTATCATCAGAATGCTTATCTACAAATTTAAATTTGAATAATAAAATTATGAATTATCAAAACTGTATATTTACCGGAGATATTATTTCTAACTGCTCTAATATCAAGTTTGAAAAATGTGTTTTTTATGGAAGTTTTATTAATAATTGTGATCATCCAAGTGAAAATGATAATATGTTAAACTAATGAAAATAAATACATCTTTGATAGAACGGAATTAATTTATTTTTAAAAAATATGACAAAACTTGAATCTTTGAATGTTTTTGATGCCTGCCCCCGACGTACTTTCGACCGGCTATGAAGAAAAATAGTATACACTACACGGGCCGAAAATTCAACTTTCGGCCCTTGGAGTGTAGTATACTATTTCTGTTAGGTTAGGCTTCACAGAAATGAAAATAAAATTGAAAAAATATATAAAAACTGGCACCTACAGTGGAATTTTTGCTCAAACTCATCAAAAGTGATCAATGCAACTTCAAGATTATGACATAAATGGAAAACATTACTCTACCATATAACAATTGTATATACTTACAGCATCAGTAAACATTATTGTATCCTCCAGATAATTTTCAAACTCCTCAAAATTTTTTCTCAATTCGAGGGGAAATTTGAATTTGTTGAAAATAGATTCAGTAGTTACATTGGTTCTTTGGTTTTCCTTCATTGTTCGAATTTCAACTGATAGGTCCCCTATAAGCGCTCGTAACAAGTGATTTTGTTGTAAAATTTCCTTTAAATATTTTCCTGAAAATATTTTCCTGAAAATATTTTTTAATTAAGGATAAATTTTATATTTAGCTTTTTTATTTTACCATTATTGTGTACCTGACAGCATAAACATACATCAGTTTCAAATTCACGTCTTCGACTGATATGACTAGATGTACCTTGAAAAAAAAAACTAAATTTATATAAATACATAATACAGATGTTACATTCATTTCAGGACATCTTTTGGCAATACATCAAAACTCTATATGTGAAAGATATGAAACTTGCATGAAATGTAAAAAAAAGAATACAAAGAAATCAACCTGTTTCAATCCTTGAATTGGCAATGGGTTCACCAACCAAAATTTCATCTGAAAGAGTTAATTCAGGAGAAGCGAAGCTACAGGCTGGGGCCAGGAATTGTTTTTCTGCGATATCCTTATTCTGGTCTGGAAATATTTAAAATATTTAGTAAATATTTATTCCCTGTAAAAGACACTTACTGCTAGAGGAAGAAAATCCTCCAATTGCATAAAATACTCGTAGAACATTTTCAATAAAAAAATACGGATTATATTCAACTCTGATCAATAGGTTGTAAGCAAAATATTGCTTACCAATTTCTGATTTTCATTTTTAATCATTGGTGGTGATCTTATGATCTGAAAACCATTTTCGGATTCTGATGAAGACAATATTCTCTTTTTTCGTATTCTTTTTGTTTGGTGGTCAGACTCTGAATTCAGGTCACTTGTTTCCTCGGCCTTTTTGGCTTTACTTCGGGCTACTCAATAATCTTCTGTAAGAAATTAATCAATTTGATATAAGCATCCATAACAGTCCAACTGAGTTTATAAAAATAAGTACAGATCAGAATTATTAATCAACCTATCTTGGAAACTAGTATACACCATGAAAAATTAGTACAACATTTACAATCTTTCAACAAACACAATACACATGAAATTGGGGTGTATCTAGGAATCTGGGGAGTAGAAAAGCTCAAGCCTTTATACCATCTCAGAAGCCTGAACATACTCAAAAAGATATTTATTACATACCATATGAGCCGTTCCTGAAACATTCAACTTTGAAGGAAGGCCAGCAGGAGTTGGGTTTTTCTGCTTTTTTTTATTGCAGTTGTTACTTTTTCTGTTGACCAAGTTGGCCAATAACATTCCTCATTCCCAATAATCCATCCTGTTGGGACAGCTTCCACAGTATTCTCATTTTTAAATTTCACAATGGTCCAAGTGTTCATATTTGATGGGTTGGAACTCAGAAAATAGTAAAATTTTATAAATTAGGCAACATCATAAACATTTAGTCATATAAGTAGCATAAGTCCAAAATATTATTTTCCTTCAAACATCAAACAATGATGGTGGTTCCATAAAAGCAACATGAAGTTACTCTAAATAAGTATTCAATTATTAATCTATTATGAAATATTAAAAATAGAGATAATATTCTCTAGGGAAAGTTATTGAGAATATTATTGCATATGTTTTAAAGAATTTATAAATGTAACAAAGGAAACACAATGTGTTTTGCTTTATACAATAACTTTACATATTTGCAAATGGAAATTTTATCCGTCAGATACCAAAATTTCAAGTCACCTAATGAACTTACAAGATAAATACCCAACTCTGAAGAATTACATGGCTTTTCATAAAAATTCTCTTTGAGCAAAAATTCTTGTCCAATAATTATAAGACCTTCAGCTGTAAGGGCGAAATTTTGTACATTTATTATGTTATCGTTTATTCTACAACAATTATCGGGCTCTGTGGTTGTCAATGAAAAGTTTTTGAAAACAATTTTCTCATATTGTGCCAGAAGTATACAATCCAGAACGACAGGCCCCTTGAAATGTTCTTTTGAAGGTATGGGGTAAACAGATGTAAGTTGGTTTGAATTGAGTTGATCTCTCTCACTTTTCCTTAAGATAATTTGCTGCAGTGGTTTGTCTTTTTTTCTTATATGTTTTTTCAAATTTTGCATGTAATTTTCAAATGGGAAAGCACTGAATTCGTCCAAGGTTCCAAATAATCTCACATCATCTGATAAATGTAATAGATTGTGAACATTGTGTGACACATTCTCTTCTCCATATAAAATTATGAATGTTTCTACAAAATATAGCAATAAATCTTCTGAATAACTTATCAAATCTGAATATTTTGGACCTGCCAGAATTGTTATAGCAACATGTAAGCTCATAAAATTGATATATTTGTCTGTACTTAAAATAATATGTTTTAATACTACTGGACCCGTGTAAAGTAGAAATTGACGAAACTCTGTAGCTTTCCACCTCTTACATTCATCTAAAGATCTTGGTTTGCGACTGAACTCTGTTGGAATATTGGGAACTTGTTCTAGCAGTAGAACTGTTATCTGAGAGATTTCTCTGGAAGATAGTTTTGTTGGAGGTTTGCCACAACACCACAAAGAAACTAATAATTGCTTAACAACTTCCAAGCAAATTAGATGCATGTAGTCTAGTGCAAAGCTGTTCACCATATCAATATATGGAATTTGCTCAAACACCGATGTACCTAAATGATGTTCTTCTTGAACCTTCTGTCTGAATTCTGCATCAATCCTTAAATGAATATTTTTTGTAATTGGAAAACAAACTCTATTATTTATAAAATCACCATCTGTATAACATTTGGTACATGACATATAACCCGAATGACTTTTAGTATATGTAATATATGATTTGGCCGGTACATCTAGAATGAAGCTTTTTATCCTTACTGAATATAACTTATCTTTGAAAACCAACCCATTATTCACTACATCTTTAGCTTCACAAACAAAATCAGCCAGAAATTGATTAGCACTAGATGGTTTTTCATTTCCATGATATATCCCAATCACTTCCACACAATTTTTATCTTGGAACAAATTTACTAATATAGGGTATAACTGACTCCCCGAACTCTTAGATATTGGTAATCCATCAACATTAACACATACCTCAATCAAATTCAATTTTTAACATTTTTGCTCAATAGCATGTTTGAAACCAAAATGGGAGTATTCTCCGGGCTCTACTGGACAAATGTTTACTTTTTTAGGTGTTCGTAAGAGAGTTCGGGCATCCAATGGTAAGTCAGGAAAATGGGGTTTCAATATAGTGAGGAGATCATTGACAGCAATATGGGGCACATTGTGCTTCAAAGCCCACTCTGATATCTTATCAGATGTATTATCCTCAATATTGAACTCCATGCCGGATGCATGACAGCTGGTAGTTTTATTTGAAATATCTGAATCTTCCGTTTTGGAAGTTTCATTGAGGAAAAAGTGAGGGCTACTGCGACACTATTACTATTGATTTCTGAACCAGAATGATTGAATTTTGGAGTTGATGGTTTCTTATTCAAGACATAAGGAAATTTTCTTTCTGATGAAAGAGATTGTTCAAATGTCCTAACCTTCTGTCTGGCATGCTTCAAGAAATTACGTATTTTCGAACGATCCATAGTAATTTATATGAAATGAACTCACCTTTCCAACACAGCAGTAACAACAAACGCACAAATTAATGATCTTGTAATATACACACCTTGGTTCGGCGGGAAACAAGCATCTGTTCCAGGTTAGAAGTCGTGAGATCACAGTTGACACTTGACACTGACATAGTTCACATTGGTTCACATGACGGCTTTTAACACCTGCGGATTACGGTGAACTATTTTCTTATTGGTTATTAAATTAATTACTTGTTCGGAATAGCTAACCAGCAGTAATCAGGAACCAGACATTTCCTCTGTCTGAAATGCTGTTGAAGCCGCCAACTATCCAGATTATTAAAAGGCATAGAGAAAATAAAAAAAGATTTTGTTAATTTGTCTATGTTATAAAAGGAATTGAATGGTGAAAAATTACATGTCCCAGACAAAAACATCCAACTAAGTTGAATGTGTTTGATTATTTTTGGACATGTTAGCCAGTTTTTACTAGACAAATCTGCAAAAAATTGTTTCTACATGATATATATATTTATGATTTAAAAATCATTATAATTTATATAATATATATAAAGCCCACAGATTGGACGTACCTAGTACGTATGCACGGGGACGTACTGGGTACGTCCTGAAATGGTCGTTTTCAATACGTCTTGAAAAGGTCCAGGACGTTCAGACCTAATTGGACCTAAAATGGACGTCTCGTGCTATATGGGGAACAAGCCCTTCCAGTTGATCAATGTATTTCAAGTTCAGAGATGTCTGAAGATTATGTCCTCCAGGATGAGGATGCTAGTGTTTCATTTACAGAGGATCCCATCCAAAATGTTCATTTTGAAACAGTCCTGGAAAATCAAAATGATGACCATATAGAGGTGAATTCAAAGATAAGTGAATGGGCATTGAAACATAACATCACACATTCAGCAATAACAGATTTATTACAAATATTGGAACCTAAATTTCCTACTCTACCTTTAAATGCCAGAACTTTGTTGCATACTCCAAGGGAATTAACTATTCATGAAGTTGTACCAGGAAAATATTATCATTTTGGATTCAAATACTGTCCTGTTACGTTGCTTAAATTTGTTGAGAGTGAATTTCTGAATACAAAATTGGACGTTTTTATTAATATTGATGGATTGCCACTATCGTAATGTTCTGGGAGTCAGTTGTATCCAATTTTATGTAAATTATCAACTAATAATATTGTTGGGGTGATTGGTTTATATCATGGTTATGAAAAACCTAAAGAAGCTAATTATTTTTTGAAAATGTTTGTTGAAGAGGCTGTGGATATATTAACTAATGAAATCGTTTACAATGATACTGTATTCCAGGTACAAATTAGAGGTTTTGTTTGCGATGTTCCAGCTAAATATTTTATTAAATATACTGTAGGCCATAATGGATATATAAATCTTGCTCAAAATGTCAAGTAGAAGGCCAGTTTAATAAAAAAATTTGTTTTTTCCAAATTGATAACTTGATTCTAAGAACAGATGCTGAATTTAGATCCAAGATACAAAGGCAACTGAATTTAGAATGTTTTTATTTTATATCGGCCCAGTTGCTTTGAAAAATATTGTCGAAGAAGATGTTAATAAACATTTTATAAGTCTCCATTTTTCCATGTCCTTGCTATCAGTTATGAAAAATCCAGATGATCTTGAATATGTCAGATGTCTATTGAAGTATTTTGTCAAATATTTCATTATTTTATATGATTCTGAGAATGTTTCACATAACGTACATAATTTACTCCATATTTGTGATGATGTTCAATATTTTGGCCCATTAGATTCATTTAGTGCATTTCCTTTCGAAAACCATATGCAATATTTCAAAAAATTTGTCAGAAACGGTGAAAGACCTCTTGAACAAATAGTTGAACGAATAAATGAGCAAGATGTTTCAACACTTAACAATCACAAAAGGAAGACTTTCCCCATTCTAGTAGAAGAACCCTTCGGAGGGTCTATACTTGGTATAGTTGTTAAAAAACAGTATAAAAAATTGATTTTTCAGCAATTTATGTTGTCAATAGCTGAACCAGATAACAGTTGTTTAATTGGAAATCAAATAATATTGATAAAAAATATTATGGTTGACAAGGAAGATAAAACTTTAATTATTGGGCAAAAATGTCTCAATAAAAGTGATTTTTATGGTTTTCCTAGTTCTTCAGATATAGGCATATACTTAGATCTGAGCCCACTGTTATTATATAATATAGACAAAATTTCTTACAAATGTATGAAGTTATATTTTTGCATTAAAAATGTAACTTTTCCATTTTTGCATTTGAAGTGATCCTTTATTTTTATCAACACTTACTGGACTGATTTATTCAACAAAATTTTCAACTATTATTATTATTTAATTAATTTATTAATTAATAATATTAATCCTTGCAGACTATTTTGGTTCAGAACAGCCAGTTCAATAAAAATCAACAGATTGTTTAATTTATCAGTCCAGTTTAAAATTGGTGAATCTTATCATCAACTATTTTATCTATCACAATTCAAGGTTTGCACAATTTCTTTAATATATTTTATCATAAGTAATTCAAAAATAAACTCTACACTTAGTATAATTACACAATCTAGAAGCTCGAAGAAAAAGAAGGTTTGCAGAAATTCAGAATTAGCTGAGTGAGGAGGACAATTTGAAAAACAGAAAAATCAGGAATAAAAAGGTGCTCTCATCTACCTCAAATTCAGAAGAAGAACAATTGATACCAGATTCTCCTCTACCAAAAAAAATTAGTTCTTTTGAGTGAGTCCAAATAGATCAAATCCATAAAACTACTGTATTTTCAACTTGGTTTTCTTTCAGGAATGAACGAGAAACAAAATAATGAAAAGGCTAATCCTGTTCCTTCCTTCAATTTCACCAGAACCACTTCTGATGGTGTCACGTGATGGTAAAGCTCCACCGTTTCTACTGTATTTTACTTGTATTTTTTTTCAAAAAGCTATTTCACATACATGAATGAGAATTTCTCATTTAATTTAATATTTATATTCATTGTAATAAAAATTTTATTTTAATAAAAATTATAACTTTCTAACAATATAAATTTATAAAAAAAAGAACACCCTGTATGTCAAAATTATAAAAACATTGAACTGTCATCTAAAGTTAAATACATGACAAATATTTTATGACAGTTCAGGGAATTGTTCATGTTGTTGCGAATAAAAATTCTTTTATAGTTATGTACAATAGTTAAAATTAATAACAATATTTTAATTTAGTATTTACATTGTAAGTTAGTAAATTTGTCATTGTTCATTATGATAGAAAGTTTTAAAAAACAATAATTAATTAATAAAATGTCACATGGATGGATGACATTTAAGTGGCAATCAAAATAATTGCCTAAGAAGATCCTGTTGAAAATTATGACCAATGGAAGGGGAAGAAACTTTTTGGTATCCAGGAAGTAAACTTTGGTTGCTAAGAGGGAGCACTATCAATAAATTTAAAAAAAACAGAGGAGTTGTTTATTTTTCTCTGAAAAAGGAGGACGATTTTTCGATTCTTCTTAAAATAAAAAGATAAAAACGTACCTTCCTGATATTATGCAAGTTGTCCACATAATATAATTTTGTCTGTATAACATCAACAAAATATATTGAACATCCATGGGTGTTGTTCCTGTCCTGCTGTTTCCAGAATGAATATTATGAATTGTTAGAAATTTGCAATCAAATTTCTTGAAGACAGTTTTGTAATCCTGATCAGATTACATCAAGTCAAAACCCTCACATCTCCATCCATTACTGAAATTGGAAAGAAACTATTTGAATTGTGGTAAGACAATCTACCTCTTGTGCATAAATTCGCATATACAAAGTGCTATAATTAGTTATTAGATTTATTCACTTACCTTTAAGGCCCGGTCTTTCCAAGTACGAATAAAGTGGCCAATAACTAACTGGAAAATAAATTTATTAGGAAGTCTTATTCAACAAATAAAGTGTAAATGTCTTTCAAACTGACTTTAACCATTGATTTCTTATTCGGTGAATTAACATAACAAAAATAATTATTTTAACGTTGGCTGCAATAAAATTACAATAGCTAACTTCATAATATGTGTAGGGAAAGATAGTTTCATGCACAATGTGTATATAATAGAAAGTGATAGACAATTGTTATGTTTCGCGGACGCGTTGTAAGTTCCAAATAGATTTTAGGCTAGCTGTCACCTGCTTGACAGCATTAGGATTTCATGTAAGTAAATATTTAAATAATTGCTGAAATTGTGTATTACCAAAAAACAAAAAAAAATAATAATATAGGTACACTGCAAATTCTACTTTGATTTACCGATCTGTACGATGTTGTAGTTGGGGCCCTATCTCCTCCAATAAGTTAATCACAGTTTCTTTAGATAATCGAAAACGGCGTAAAAATTCTTTATCATCCCATCTTTCAAAGTGGTCAATACGTTCTCTAACCGTATATGGGTGACGATCTGGGTTTAAAAAATCTACAATTTCTTGTATCTCTTGATCTTCGATCTCCTCGAAATCATTAAAAATATCCATTTCAAAATGGATGTGACAGTTTTTATTTAAACTAGGTTAGAATCGCCAGCACCATGCCAACACTTTGAAAAGAGAAAAACTCAATTCGTAGTTAATCGGCATCAGTCGGTTGTTATTCACAACCCGAACAACTTTATTTCGAACTTAAACCTCCTAATAACTTAACTGTAGAATAATGCTATATATTCTGCGAATATGAATTATCCAATATTGGAAAGACGAATCTAGTTCTTATTTGATAAATATATATTATTCACAACTTTATTCGGACTTGGAAAGACCAGGCCTAAATTGTTTATCATAATTGTTCCTCAATAATTTTAGTTTATTCATATCTTTCCACGTGGAAATCATACCTCTTTCTACATATAAATTTAAACATAACCTAAACGTGTATTTCAACACATATCCATTTCTATTTTTATATCACTGCGCAATCACGTTTAAAATTTGATTATTGTACTTTCCTCCATTTTATGTCCTTATTTATACGTTGAAGTAATTAAATTGTTTACTAATCTGAATGCCATACTTATTTAATTATCCTTAAAATATTTTGCGGAAAATAAAGGCCTTACTCATAATCCTGTGCGTCATTAAAATTATTAATAAATAAAATTCAATATAAAATTTAGTTGAAAGTTCATGCCATCTATTGAGCTGTAGCCGAGGTATTAAAAATATAAAGGAATAACTCCAATAAATAAATAATAAAACAGTAATTAGGAATTGTATTTAAAATCAAAAACAAAATAAAAATTCATTAAATAAAAATCTATTAAACACATTATTACAACAACATATAAAAATCCAACATATCATATTCACTTCTTATTTATGTGGATATTTTTTCAGATTCAACTTTTGAGGCAGCTTGCAAAAAATTTAGAAGAATTTTGTAAAGAGAGTATAAGGAAACAAAATTTGCTTACCACTATGCTAGAAGATGTTTTATCAGAAGTGAAAACCTCAAAGGACACAATTGAAACATTGGATATTTCAAAAAGACCAAAATCAACAAGTTCACTGGATACTTTGTATGACAAACTTGCATTACCAGCCAAGAATATTGAGGAAATTAAGAAAATTGAGAATTATCTGACAATCCCAGAAAACTTCCCAAAAGTGGTGAGGAACACATGTTTTTGAGAATAATTTGTTCATGCCAGATGATCAGATACACCTAAGTGCAATTATATGAAATTATTGTTTTGTGAATTGTATTATTTATTGTATTGAACATTATAATTTGCTATCTATTAAAAATATACCTACTGTTAATGGAAAACTTTCAAATCAAATCAATTGGGCCCGATAATTATAAGACAATAATAGGGGTTTTCAGACTTGTTATTTTTTTAATTTTCCATCCTGGATATTGAATAATATGAATTGGAACTATCAGCTCACTTATCTTTCCATTTCAGGTTGAAGAAATGTCAAAAGTGGGAGGAAACTCGCCCTTTGATTTTATCAAAAGAGTTTTGCTGCAACTCATGTTATATAAAGTTGCAGCATGGGATAAACAATTTTGGAAATGGTATTCCCATGGGACACCTTTGGAATGTTGTAGGGAGTACCCGGTATATCCCTAGGACATACTGGAGGGACGTCCCGGGTACGTCCTTTTTGGAAGCCAAGGGATGTACACGGACCGTCCCTAGTACGTCCCATGTCCCAACAGTGTCCGTCCCAGGGACATCCTCCAAATAAATGGGGGACGTTCCTGGGATATCCATAGAATGTACTTGTGTTGTTAGGGTATTGATCTGTCATTATTTACTTTCAAAAATAGTTGCATACCATAATCTAAATTTTTAGGAAGATTTTCAATCAGTGAAGAAATTTTATATCCTTTAGAGGCTACAAGGGAACCTATTCCTGGGCCAAGTTTAAAAGAGGATGTAGGTTTGATTGAAAATGTTGTAACAATTTTTCATTTGAGTTTTGGGTATTATTTTCAAATTTGTATTTTTAGGTCAGTGAATTACATACTCCAAACAAAAATCTGCTCTTAAAAAAAACCAAATCGCTTATTAAGTTCAAAAAACAAGGCTAAGTCAAAAGAAGAAATTGTTTTAGAGGAAAGAGCAAAACTTATTGTGGTCCAAAGACTTCATCTAGAAAATGAGGGTACTATCAATCTCGTAAAAAGAACGAAATCCCGGCAAAAGACAAACCAATGTTGGTTAAATGTTTGCTTACCCATGTAAATATATTAGGTGATGTGCAAATGCAAATTTGCGAGCAAAGGTTTATCTTTTGAAACGAGGCTGGAGTTATTCAAAAAGTTTTACAAAACGGATCTCGCCACCCGAGGAACTTATTTGATGGGACTTATCTATATGGGAAGAGTACATAGACGACGACACGGAACTTATGATGAACCTGCTAATAGTCACACACAAGCTACAATCCACTACACTGTACCTGACGGTAAAGGCGATGTCATTGAAGTTTGCAAGAAAAACTTTATGAACATATTTAGGGTAACCAATATTAGAGATAAAGTGCCAGCAGGAGGATCCAGATTAGCTATTACTCTTTCAAGAGTTGCTGCTGCATATCCTGATGCTGTCGTACGTATATTGTTCTCAAAACCTAGCTTATATGATGGACCTGTGACTGCGCCTCATTTGGAGATAGTGCCTCGTTTTGTGAGTATGCCGTGTTTCGCATCTTGCATCCCTAAAACATCAACTTTCTCAGATATCATATTACGGGTTCATTTTGAAGTGATGGTCAATTTGGAATCGGTAATCAACCCTAATAAACCTACTGATCATAACAAAATTCTTATGTATCAGAAAGCAGGTTACGAGTCTACTCTGCTGAGTGAACTTGCTAGAAATAAACTCTTTGTTACAATTGGCATTTTTAGGAAAGTGGATAAGGCTCTCGAACCTACAGAAATATGGGAGAATATCTTCGAAGATTTTGGGTTATTGGAGGATCATGCAATGGAAGTGTCGACTCAAACGGAGACTAAATTGAAAAGAAAACCTCTTGAGGGCGCCCCTTGTTTTTGTTGCACTGTATGACAGTTGGGTTGGAACGGGCTTTAGATTTTTTTTGCTTTTTTGAATTTGTTTTACCTTTAACTTTTTTTATCTTTGAGTTTTTTTAGTTTTAAAAAAAAAAAAAACTTTTTTACCTTCAATTTTTTGCTTTTAATAATTAATTTTTTAGCTTTTCACTTTTTTGATTAAATGTTTTAACGTCCCTGACTTACATTTTACCTACATTATCTGCCTTATCTAATATATATTTTAAATTTCGTTTTAATACTTTTTGAATTTCTACATGTAACATAACACAATCTTTTGTTGTTGAAAAGATAAGGGAATTTTATTTTATTGATTATTTTGTGATGGTTTATAAAAATCTGATTTCTTGGCAGTGTTGTCACATCTAAAGTAAATTTTTGAGATGTTCATTTTTTAATGTCATATTCAATTTATCTCACTTTCTTTATCTTGTTCAGTTGAATTGTGTCAAGTTACACAAACTGAAATATCTTTTCTTTATCTTGTTCAGTTGAATTGTGTCAAGTTACACAAACTGAAATATCTTTTCTCTATCTTGTTCAGTTGAATTGTGTCAAGTTACACAAACTGAAATATCTTTTCTCTATCTTGTTCAGTTGAATTGTGTCAAGTTACACAAACTGAAATATCTTTTCTCTATCTTGTTCAGTTGAATTGTGTCAAGTTACACAAACTGAAATATCTTTTCTCTATCTTGTTCAGTTGAATTGTGTTAAGTTACACAAACTGAAATATCTCACTTTCCTTATCCCGAGTTCAGTTGAGTTGAAGCACATAGTTTCGCTCCAATAACCTGCTGCTTGAAAATTCATAAATTGAAGCAAGTTTTTTTTGACATTCTTTGTCTGCTTCTGTATCCTCTTTTACAACATCTCGATTAACTGTGAATTCTAACCCATTTTCCACTCTCTTAAAGCTGACTTGCTTATCTCGTTCAGTTGTATTGTGTCTAATTACACAAACTCCGTGCCTCGGGAGGTTGGATGAGAGAGGCTGGAAGTGATTCACCCCTAATCTCTCATACAAGTTTCCGCGGAGGGGGTTTTCCACCCGACACGGCGCGTCCCAATGGCTCATAGGGTGTCTCCAGGGAGGTGTGGTCTGTTACGGGACTCGTGCTTTTAAGCGCTGTAAGGGACTCGTGACCGACCAACTTCCAGGGATAGGTGATGAATAAGGATCCAGCATGGGAATCCCAATAATCACCCGCGGATCAAACGGAATAGAGGAGTAAACCTCGATAAAAAACCAACAACATAGGGGAGGCAGCTATGTTGGGTGTTTAAAGCGATGGTAGCTCTGCGTCCGGAGGCAACCGTTGAGAAAAAGCCTAGAGGAGTAAATCTCGATAAAAAACCAACAGCATAGGGGAGGCAGCTGTGTTGAGTGATTGAAGCAACGGAAGCTCTGCGTCCGGAGGCAACCGTGATAAAACCTAGAGGAGTAAACCTTGATAATAAATCCCCACTACTAAGGCGGAAGGCATCGTGCTGAAGGTATGGAAGGTGCGAGGGTTAGAGCATCGCGAACGATCCCCTTGGGGTACCTGGCGGAACTCCATTGTATCTAGCCTTAGCGAGGTAAGGGCGCACTGCCTCGCTGGACTGTTTTTTCGGCCCTACTCGTGGGAACTCGATGGACAAAACACAAAAAAAAGGAAATGAGGAAGAGAAGAGGAGAGAAGAGGACGAAGAGAGGAGAAGGTTCGAGGAGGAATTGCTGGCTACGCACAAGCGGGCAAATAGGTCAACAGAAATAAATGTGAGAAAGCACTCGACTCTCATTGCAGAGACAGAGTCAGATGAGGAAGAGATACCTGACATAGGAAAGAACTTCGAAGAAGTCTGCGAAGAGGAAGAACTGTACAATAGTGTACTAAGAACGATCATGTTCGATGACGAGGAAGAATTGGCAACAAAAAAAAGGAAAAGGATGAGTCCGCAGGAAAAGAAAATTAGAAAAAAAGAAAAAAGGAACGAGAGTAATGAATTTGGAGAGGAGAGTATACTGGAATCGGTGATGAGGAAGTTGGGGCAATTACGGGAGAAAACCAAAGAGTTGGGGATAGAAGACCGAGATCTAAAAAGAATTATGGGGGAAATAACATCTTTGGTGAAGAAAGGACAAGGGAAGGAGGGGGAAACGAGCAAGTCAGAGAAACCCAGATGCGCAGCATGTAAAGCGGAGAAGGCAAAGGAAATAAGGAGAGAAAATATCGAGAGAATAAAGGGAAAAATAGAAAAAGGAGGGAATTTCCAAACCTTCCAGGAGATTTCCAGAGAAGAGTGGGATGAAGAAATCTATAAGTGCACGGAACTGAAGAACATAGAGTATTGGGAAGCACTAGAAAGGGAAAACTGCGCTGTAATAATAGACCCAGAAAGAGTTCCTTCAGAACTCGTTCAGAATTTGAGGGAAAGAAGGGGGGAACTCATCGAGTTGGTGGAGGGTTGCAAAGGGGGGGAAATAGAATATGTGGTAAACGAGTTGAGGACATCGAAAATGCAGAAACAATGGTATCATATGGTTGCCAGAATAACGGAGGACATGGGTAATGAAGATGTATTTAAAATGATAGAGGAAGTGCACCAACAATGTGGAAAAATTATGAAGAATCAAAGGGAGGTGAACATACTCCTTGCGGAGAGGGCGGATCCGACATTTTTCAGAATGGCTCTGGAATTTGTCGGGAGGAAGGGAAACATTCGGTATAGGATGGTGACGAACGGAGCTCAGGGGGTAGTCAGGAAAAGGGTGGACAGGGAGTCGGTGTTGGTTAGAACGGGGGGCAGACCCTACGCAGATGTACTGAGGGACATGAGAGCGCAGGTAAACGTGCAAGCGCTGGGAATAAAAGTCGACAATGTCTCGAAAACGAACAGCGGGGACATCATCGTGCGTCTAAAGGGAAAAGGGACGGCTGAAAAACTTAGGGATGAACTAAAGGGTAAGGTTAAGGAGCTATCCGTCTCAGTTAGGAAGAGAGAAGTTATATTCAATATACTGGACTTGGCACCGGACACCACTCCAGGAGACCTGAAATTGGCTCTGGAAAATCATACAGGGCTAATGGGGGACATAGAGATAAAAAATGTCAGATCCACGAGGTATGGTGGGCAAATTGGTACCTTTGCGGTACCCATGGGAGCGGCAGAGGTGGTGAGGAGGACGAGGTCCGTGATGATGGGGTGGACCTCATGTAGGATCAAAGAGAGGGTAGTACCCCTTAGATGTTTCAGATGCCACGACTACGGGCATGATACCCAGCAATGCAAGGGTATCGACCGGTCAAAGCAGTGTCTTAATTGCGGCAAAGAAGGGCATAGGGCCAATGAATGTCAGGAGGAGTCAAAATGTCGAGTATGCGGTGAGTCGGGTCATCGCATGGACTCCATGAGGTGCCCTAAATTCAGGGACCTGGTATATAGGAGGTATTAACAGCGCATTCAAGTCATTAACCATATATTCGAATAGATTAGTAAGCAATGTGTGTCGTTATTTATGTGGTTTTTTATCTATATCTATTTATTTATTTAATTGTATAGGTATTTTACACCGGTTTTATTTATACTCCTTTATTTATATTGTGTTTTCTACCCATGTAATTTTATGGTTTTTATCTTTACATCTTTTCTATTTTTATCATTTTATACCGCTTTTATTTATACACTGTTTTTATATTTACCTCGTTTTATTACTTTTATTTATACACTGGCTTTATTTATTTTATTTATACTCCTTTATTTATGTTGTGTTTTTTATTCATGTCTTTTTGTGGTTTTTATTACACCTTTTATATTTTTATCCTTTTATATCGTTCTTATCTATACACTGTTTTTATTTTTACCCCGTTTTATCTCTTTTATTTATACATTGGTTTTATACATTTTATTTATACTTTAACTTTTTTAATGTTTTGGTGAGTGTCCGGATATTTTTTAGTTGTGTTGTTGCTATTTATTTATTTATTTATTTATTCATTTATTTATTTATTTATAAGATATTCAGAATAGGAAACACGTCCTAAATGGCTCTCAGTACAAATAAACCCGGTATGCGAGTCTTGCAGGTCAACGTGGGAAGGGCGAGAGCTGCGCATGACCTTACATACCTCAAGGCTTCGCAACTCGACTCAGATCTGCTTGTCATTCCGGAACCAAACAAGAAACTAACTGCCAGCAACGGATGGGTACAAGATAATAGTAAAGATGTGGCGGTGTTCTTCCGTAACAAAGACGTTGGGGTACAGAACATCAAGAGGAAGGCAGGTTATTTGATTATAGAATTTAAGGACTTCACAATGATAGCCTGTTACATCTCCCCCAACGTCGGGAAAGAAATATATAAAAGAAAAGCGGAGGAAATAATGGACACCGCCGCAGGGATAAAAAATGTTATCATTGTCGGGGACATCAACGCAAAGTCCACTCAGTGGGGCTCCCCCACAAATGATGAGAGGGGTGACATATGGGACGAATGGATGGCCCAGCAAAATATAACAGCAATGAACAACGGAAAACCTACCTTTACGAGAGGAACCTGCCAGAGTCATATAGATGTGACTTTGGCAAGTACAGGGCCATCCAGAAAAATCACAGACTGGGATGTCCTCGATGAGGAAATTTTTACCCATCACAGGTTCATCACTTTCCAAATACGAGTTAAAAATTTTAAAAAAATAAATAGAGAGTATAAGGAATTTAATAAAAAAATATACAAAAAGGAAGTGGAAAATATGAAAGAAGAGGAAGTGATGAACTATGAACAGCTGCAGTTAGTTTTGAAAACAGCGAAGGAGAAGGCAACTAGAAAACAAAAAAGAATATATGCACCGTATTGGTGGAATGATGAGATAGAAGATCTGAGAGAAAGATGCCTCCGTGCCCGTAGGATATATACCAGAAGCAGCGGTAACACAGAAAGCAAAGAGCTATATAAGCAATTGAAAAACCTACTGGGCAAAACAATAAAAATGGAGAAAAAAAAGAAGTGGCAGACATTATGTGAAGATCTAGAAAGGGATGTATGGGGCGAAGCATACAAACTAACCATGAAAGCTTTGAAGATAATAGCCCCATACAAGTTAAATGAAGACCAGCGGCTGGAGGCAGCGACCCTCTTATTTCCACAAAAAGAAGAGAAAATATTTGAAAAGAGGATCGCTGCAGACGTACCAGAATTTACAGATGAAGAGATTGAAGCCGCTGGTGAGAATATAAGGCAGGGTAAAGCCCCCGGCCCTGACGGTCTGCCACCGGAGGCGATAAAGATTTTGGTTAAACTGAAACCGGGCTTAATGAAAGATATTTTAAACGATCTACTGCGAAGACAAGTGTTTCCCAGAGAATTAAAGCAAGCAAATTTAACATTATTATTAAAGCCTGGGAAACCCCCCAATTCTCCGGCCTCATATAGGCCGGTATGTTTATTAGACTGTCTGGGAAAATATTATGAGACTTTATTGAAAAAAAGATTAGAACAATTCCTGGACAGAAACGGGGCTCTATCAGACCAGCAATACGGATTCCGCAAGGGTCGTTCAGCGATTGACGCCGCAAAATGGGTAAAAGACGCGGCGGAGAAATCTAAGAAGAGGTGGGTAGTCCTGACATTATTGGATATTAAAAACGCTTTTAACACCGCAAACTGGGGTCTTATTATAGGAAAGATGGAAGAAATAGGGACCCCAGTTTACTTAGTCAATGTCATAAAGGACTATCTATCGGATAGGAGCGTATGTGTATCGAGAAATAAAAAAATGAAAGTTACCGCTGGAGTACCCCAGGGGTCGGTCCTAGGACCTACCCTATGGAATATACTATATAATGGGGTACTTGAAATGAAGATGATTAAGGGGGCAAAGACGATCGCATACGCGGACGACCTTGCAATAATTGCAGAACATGACATGAATTGGGGCATAATAGATATAGTACAGAAGGCAATGGTCAAGATAGGTGAATGGATAGAGTCGACCGATTTGGAGCTGGCAGTAGAAAAGACGGAAGTGATAATACTGAGAGGACCAAGGGACCGTGATAGAATAAAATTTAAGCATAAGAATACTACCATAACTCCTCAGAGAACGGCAAAGTACTTGGGCGTCATCTTCGACGACAGGATGACTTTCACTAAGCACATAGAGGCAGCGGTGGCGAAAGCAGAAGACAGGATCTCAACACTACAAAAAATAATGCCAAATGTAGGGGGTCCCGGAACACACAAAAGAAGGGTGGTATTGGAAACAATACATTCCATATTGCTATATGGGGCCCCCGTGTGGCACGAGGTCCTGTCTAAGGAAAAATACAAACAAAAAATGATAAAAGCTCAGAGGAAACCGCTGCTACGAGTCTGTAGTGCATACCGGACGGTGTCTACAATTGCACTGCAGGCCATAGCTGGAATTCTACCCATAGAGATCTTAGTGGAAGAGAGAGTCAGACTGTACGGGAGAAATGACGTGGATGATAATATAAGGAGTGAAGAAAGAAAACAAAGCATCGAAAAATGGCAGCAGAAATGGCAAAATGAGGGTTCCAAAGCAGCATGGACGAGGACTCTGATACCGGATGTTAGAAATTGGTGCGGATGTGCTCACCGCAGAACGAACTATTATTTCACACAATTTCTCACGGGGCACGGATCATTTAGGAGATATACACATTCGATAAAAAAAGCGACAGATGATCTGTGCCCGGAATGCGGTGTCACAGATGATGCACAACATGTGGTATTGGAGTGCCCCAGATATAAAGAGGAGAGAGAAGAAATAGTGAAAGCTGCGGGAACTCTCGACGGTAAGGCTGTGATGGAGGCTGCCATGAAAAATGAGAAAATATACGCCCAAGTAATGGATTGCGTTACTGGAATAATGAAAAAACAAGAAGTATCAGAAAGGAGAAGAACAGGATGAGAAGGAGAGTAAAGTAAAGCCGGCACACATGACGCGATGTTCGCTAAGAACGGTACCGTGTGTGTCGGTGGAGAAGAGGGTGGGTTTTTAGCTGGTAGGCGATCGGGTGCGACTCTATTAAGAGTGGATGGCCTTTGTAGTCGAGCGACTAGCAAAGGTTCTAAACGCATCTGGTTGAATCCGCACACCTGGGACCTCTTCCAGGCGTCTTTCGAAGATTTTCCCACCCACACAAAAAAAAAAAAAAAAAAAAAAAATTACACAAACTGAAATATCTCACTTTCCTTATCCCGAGTTACACAAGCTGAAATATCTTATATATTTTTAATATTGTTATTCAAGTGCAGTGTTGCCAAAATAACAATGTATCTGTGAACTTACCTTTCTTACTTATTCGTTAACATTGTTCAACAAGTGCAGTGTTGCCAAGTTAACTATTTGTCTTTAGAAATGAACATTTTTCATGCCAGTTTTTTAATATCATGAGAATTGTGATGTGTTACAATAATTTTTATGACAATTTATGATACATTTTTGATCTTGATCAGTTATATATTTGGTTATTATGCAACATTTACATTACTATATATAATTTGTTGAAAATATCGTATAATTTGTTGAAAGTATCGTACAGTATTGTTTATTTTAAATGACATTTATCGGTAGTGTGTATATGTTGTTTTTATATCTATAGTCATCCGCTTACGTTCAGTTTCTTTATCTATAGGTATCTCGTTGCCAGGCTTTTATGTTCATGTGGATTTTAGATTCTGTGCTTTCGCTAGTGCTATTTGATTAGTACTGTTGATTTAGATACCGTTTCTTATTATTTTTCTCTCCTTTTAAACACTTACAAGATGCAGGCCAATCACTTGAAGTCACTTGAACTATCATATGAGATTAAAGGCAGACATTTTCCTGTTCCGGATACTGTCGAACAGAAACGAAGAGTTTTAACAGGTCTTCTTGCTAGGGAAAATTCTAATAGAAGTTTTTCGTCCCCAGTAAATACATACCTTTTTGAAGACGATAAATTAGAAGTAACAGAAACAATTACTGACTTGACAGATATCATTGAACAATTTAGTGGCAATAAAAACGAACCAGTCTTTTCCAGAATCAATTCAAGATTGACACATTTGACGAATAGAATTAATAGATTAAATGCCGAAAGTAACGAGCAGTTACTAACACAACAGACCTTGACAAATAAGCTAATACTATTAGAAGCTGACCTTGCGACAAAAACAACTCCTACCACAAACTATAGAACTGAAGACACCTTACCTTCAAACTCATCTTCCCCCACTACTCGTTTTGACACCCCTCATCAAAGACATGATCCAGTTTACAAATGGAATGTTTTCTTTACTGGTAAAAATGAATCACTTCATTTATTTTTGGAAAAAGTTGAAGTCCTTAGACTTTCTAGAGGAGTTACAGAAAATGAGCTCTTTATGCAGTCATGTGAACTTTTTAAAGATAATGCCTTTACATGGTATCTTAATAATCGTAGTAAATTTCATTCCTGGAAAGATATTGTTGCCAAGTTAAAAGCTGACTTTTTGCCATACAGTTATGAGACTGATTTGGAGTTGGAAATTTCTAATCGCACTATGGGTGCTAACGAACCAGTTGCTGTATACATCTCTTCCATGATAGGATTATTTAATCGCTTGTCTAGTGTCGTTGACGAACGTACTCGTGTTGCAAAGATTCGTAGGAACCTTTTACCTTCTTTTATCTCGTCTTTAGCACTTCATAACCCCCAAACAGTTGATGAATTAACCGAATTGTGTAAAAGAATTGAAGAATCCCGTGTTTGGTCAGAGAGATATAAATCACCTTCTAATAATCCTAGATTGCTTGAACCAGATTTATCTTGCCTTTATGTCTCCTCCCCGTCAAATCAAAGACAAAGAACTCCCGCAAACGTTTCAGCATTAACCTCCTTGGTTTGTTGGAATTGTAACAAAACTGGTCATTCATATTCCGAATGTTTCTCGCCCAAATCTATATTTTGCTACGGTTGCGGTGCAAAAAACAGCACAAAACCTAAATGTCGTAGATGCATTCAAAAAAACTCGAGGCAGACTGGTCCTCCGAATCTGGCCACTGTGTCCAGTCAAGCACAATCAACTACATCCCAGCCAGAAAACCCTAGAAGAACGAACATACGACCAAACAGACTTCCAAACAATCACAACCCCCCTACAAACCAAAACTAACTTTTTCAACTTCCGCTGCTGAATGGCAAAACTATCTTATTTTTGTTAAAAGTTTCCTTGAGTCCAATCATTTTAGAATTTTATATTGCAGGAGCGAAGTTCGCAACCCACAAAACAAAAACTCATCTATTTTAAAACGACCTTTTAAAATGGAACCTCAACCCAATGCATTTCCGAAGGTTTATCGGGGCCGCCCCGAAAACCAAAGAAATCCAAGAGCCGTCAGAGTAGCGCCAGAGGCACGTCCTTCATCTGAAGCAGAAAAACTCGCAACCGTTGACAGAAATCGAACAGGATATGTTGACGTTGGTACAAACTACCAGCTTTGCAGTGCCTCAACCACTTATGCTGCAGTTGCAGCAACTAGGCAATATCCAAACAAAGACTGGACAACACTTATACCCAGAGTTTCCGACTCTACCCATTGAGCAGATAATGGGACAACCCGGGTACTACGGTACCTTGGGCATTCCTGCGCCAGGTATAGACGATACCTTGCATAACTTGTACGAAGAGATTCCACCACTTGGTGTCCTGGCTGAAGCAGTCAGGCAGAGTGTGTCGGACGCACCCGCAGGACGTTACGCATCGTTACTTGATCTTCAAGATGCGCCAGCCAATGAGAATCTTCTTGGCTTCCGCCCGCTTGGCATCCGCCGCAACGAGGCGAAGAACATAGCTTTCATGGCCAATATCACTGATGCAACCTTTTCATCTTACCCTGCTATGACCGGCTTCAACTTTGAATTTGTTGCCGCTATATCAGGAATAATTTCGCTAACCAAAACATTTAAACTCACAGATCTTGTGTTTTCTACAATGAGCGAAACGGGATCGATATCCCAGGCCATCATTTCTCGACCACTCACTCAAATGGGGAGGAACAATTTACGTGGCGAAACCCGCCCGACGTCTCTAACCAACGAAAGTTCAACGGCATTCGGATCCGCTGTATTCTTTGATTCTCAACTTATGAAAGAACAGGGACCAAACTCAAATAACTCCACTTGGTGTTGTTTGAACTTTAGAAACAATGAGACACCCGCGATATGGATCGCAAACCGCAACAATCGCCGCTTGACGATTCCTGCTCCTTACCTAGCAGAAACATTTCAAGCAATTTCACTTGATGCTGGTACGTACCGTACTAACATCATAAAGCAACTCGTCACCGCGAAAAGATAGTGACCACGACCTGGCACTTCTTTCCAACCGATAGCATTAGCAAAACGTAAGACACCCAGCTAACTATCACTTTCCACTAAGAAATTAGAATAATCACAAACCCTTCTATTTTCTCTTTAACAACATTTTCAAACATTTTAACACCGCATGGGGCCCGACCGTCCGAGTCCTAAATTTTATTTTGAGTAAGTTACTTGCTTTATAATATAAAATTACCGTGTGTAGCATCCGTACCGATCCAGAAAAGGTCGAAAGTATAATTTAATTTGCAGCCTCGAAGAACATCCGAGAGTTAAGAAGATTTTTGGGAGTTGCATCCTGGTATAGGAGGTTTGTGCCATCGTTTTCTCAAAAGGTGGCCCCGTTGACAAAATTGCTCCGTAAGTCCCAGCGATGGAAGTGGGCTGAAGAGCAAGAAGCCGCCTTCGCTAAGATTAAAACATGTCTGTCAGAAGCACCCGTTTTGAGCTGTCCTGATTTTTCCGTACCGTTTACTCTGCAAACCGATGCCTCAGAATATGGTCTGGGAATAGCCCTTACTCAACAAAAGGCGGGTCATGAACACGTTGTAGCGTTTGCAAGTCGCACGCTGAGTCCTGCCGAAAAGAATTACTCTGTGACTGAGAAAGAATGTCTTGCTATTGTTTGGGGGATTGAAAAGATGCGTCCTTATCTAGAGGGCTATCATTTCACGGTTGTTACCGATCATCAATCTCTTAGATGGCTGCATTCCATATCTAGTCCGTCTGGACGCTTAGCTAGGTGGAGTATTTTCCTACAGCAGTATGACTTCGAAATACAATACCGTAAAGGTGCGCTAAACCGTGTAGCCGACGCTTTGTCAAGAAACCCACTACCCTTGATCTCCGAAACAGATCCACCGTCTGCTCTTTGTTTGACTGATGTAACCGCCTAATGTTCATGGTACCGGAACAAGAAAGAAGAAGTTTTGAAGAACCCGGAGAAATTTCCGGACTATTGCATCCGAGAAGACCGTCTGTATCGCCACTTTTGGGACATAAATGATTTCCGAGAACCCGAGATGAGTGATCCATGGAAGTTATGTATAGCTAAACCTGATCGGAACTGAATACTTCAAGAAAACCATGACGCTCCGAGCGCTGGTCATATAGGAGTTGCTAAAACTACCACCCGTATTGCAAGACTGTACTATTGGCCAGGAATGTTTAGGGACATCACCAAGTATGTGAGGAGATGTCTGCAATGTCAAAAGTACAAGCCGTCGCAACAAAAGCTCCCAGGGAAGATGCAGCCATCTTCGAATCGGAAACCATGGGAAACCGTTAGCTCCGACATTATTGGACCGTTACCAAGAAGTAAAAAAGGGAATTGCTATATCATAATCCAAGACCGATTCACTAAGTGGGTACAGTGTAAACCGTTGAGGAATGCTACCGCCAGTAGCATAAGTATCGCCTTTCACGAAGAGATATTGACAACGTTTGGATGCCCACGTACAGTCCTGACCGACAATGGAACCCAGTACGACAGTAAATTATTCAAGGATATGCTGAGTGGATTAGGAATCCGACACCGTTTCACTCCGCCGTATACACCTCAAGCAAACCCCGTAGAACGAGCCAACCGTACCTTGAAAACAATGATTGCGCAATACTGCGAGGAAGATCACCGAGACTGGGATATAAGATTGCCGGATTTAAAATTTGCGATGAATAATTCAAGACATGACTCGACTGGATTCACCCCTGCCTTCCTAAATTTTGGAAGAGACCCCGAAATACCGAAATCCTTCCGAAGAGAAGCTGAAGATGCATCCGAGGAAGAACTGAAAGAAGATACTGGAGAGGACGACCCTACCGGAGAGAATTCGAAACCGCATGTCTTACGAATGGAAAAGCTGCAAGACTGTTTTGATCTTGTCCGTCTTAACTTGTCTAAAGCATTTACCAGTCAAAGCCGCTATTATAATTTACGCCGTCGAGATTGGAGATGTACCATAGGAGACAAAGTAATGAAAAAGCAACATAGTACTTTGTCATCTGCCGCTGATCACATAGCTGCTAAGCTAGCACCGAAATTTTCCGGTCCATATAGAGTCGTGAGAGTTATTTCTCCGGTAGTGTACGATTTGCAAGACCAAAATGGTAAACGCTATAACCGAGTCCACATAAAAGATTTGAAGGCTGTAAATATATAATGTATTTATGTTTCCGTAGAATGAATTCATCAGCGCTGTCCGAGGAGCTGCAGGACCACCCGAATGCGAGATTCCAGGAGTTAATGAGGATAAGTATTCCAGAGATGATTCGGTATGCAGCCGAAGTCCGAGACCGTCTCCAGTGCGAATCACCAGGTGACCATTTCCGCCCTGGAGTCTATTGTGACCGACGCCATGGAGATACACGTTTCTTCATCTCCATAACGCAGGATCTGTGTTGGAGATGCGGCACCTCAGGCCACAGCCGAGAGAGATGCAAAGGACCCTCCATATTGTTTTGTTCTTGATGTGGACAGATTGGCCAGATGTCCCGTCATTGTCCATGTGAGGGATCCAGTCCTAGTATCCGATAGGCCCACTTCGCAGCCGGTTCCTGCCAACCCCGCACAGATGCCGGAGTTCAGTGCGACCTAGGCACCGAACACCCCAGACCCGTTGGAATTCGCTTCCGGTCGTATCGCCGCCAGTCACCCCAGGGAAGAGGACCTCAACCTGCGACCCACTCTAGGACCATCAGACGCCGAATTGCCAGGTGCTGAAACATTTGTATATAGGTAGTGGATAAATATTTTTCTTCTCTTTTCTTTTGATGACAAAATTGTAGTCTGGAAAAAAAATGTAATGAACGAAATCTGCTATTTCGTTCATTAATTTTTTTTTACCGAAGTAAAGGGGGTGTGTAACGAGTTATTTTTTTTATCATGTTGGATCTTCTTTTCTTTTTCTTTATATAACTCGTTACTTAATTCCCGACTTAAATTTCTTGTACCGTTTCAGTATATCTGCATTACTGTAATTATTTATTTTATGAGTAATTGAAAAGACATGAATTCCGAGTTAAAATATAAAAATGTTCATTAATTTCCATTTTCAAAATTTAAAGACTTGAGGACATACGGTATATAAACTATTTTAATCAAATCGAAAACCGTCCAGTATATTCGGAACTTTTTGTTGCAAGTAAATAATATTTCGCTAATGACCAGAAATTGTAGGGAGGAATGAATATATAAATTAGGAAGCAAAACGGCTGAATCTCTCGATTCTTACCATTCTGAATAAGAATTGAAAACAGTACCGATCGTGATATTTATATTCCCGCTAGTCCGAGTTCGAGTTTTGTGAATTTCAATAGTGCCCGACCGTCCGAGTCCTAAATTTTATTTTGAGTAAGTTACTTGCTTTATAATATAAAATTACCGTGTGTAGCAACAGTGAGGAAAATTATTTTAGTAAAGCCGGGGAAATATATTTGGATTCGTTTAAAATATAAAATTGATTTTTGTTAAAACTTTAGTACCGTATTTCAGTGAATGGGTTTTTCTGTAACCATAGATAAGAAACTTGATGTTTAGTTTTCATTCAGTGTTTTCTTTTAGGAAAGGTTTTTGTAAGTGAATTAGTTGAATATTTAATATAAGATACAGTTAAACAGGATTTTAGATTTTATCTTCAGATCACAGTTTTTATACCCGTTGTCCTACCTTCTGACCAAATTTATAATATAACTTTTGTACGTTAATTTGAAATTAATGAAAGCTGATTGTGAAACAGAGCAGAGGTCTAGCCACCAGCTGTTTCCCTTTCAGCCGGTTATAACTTCACTTCAAGCTAATTTTGATTTATTTTATTCCCAAATTTTTAGTTTCGTTTTCCGATAATTTGGTATTTTAAAAACTGATTGTGGAACAGAGCAGAGGCCTAGCCACCAGCTGTTTCCCTTTCAGCCGGTTATAATTTCAGTAATTTGGATTTATTTTGTTCCCAAATTACATATAGTTTAGTTTTCCGAAAATTTGCGATTTTAAAAACTGATTGTGGAACAGAGCAGAGGCCTAGCCACCAGCTGTTTCAGGAAATGAGAAGTATCTAGAATTCTAATTTTCTTTATGGATCTCAAAAATTTTATAATTTAACTACCTAACCCCATTGGTGTAGACACCAGTAAATAATAAATACTAAATGAGCTCAACTAAAAATTACTATATATATGTATACCGTATATAAAAATTATACAAAGTTTATTCTGATTCATCTGAGGAAAAACTTCTCTCAGAAACGCTGGACTCTGGGCCTTCATAAGCTTTCAGGTACTTCATGTGCCAACGGCCAACATTATTACCATCCATATCAGTCAATTCATAAACTAATTTAGATAGTTTTTTCTTCACAATAGAAATAATGAATCTGGGAGCAAGCTTTGCTGTGAAGCGATTTGCTGCATTTGAGAGCACTTTATTTCGACGCCAAACCCTGTCTCCAGTTTCGAAAGTGACATCCCTTTTACGAAGATTGTATGCTTTACAATTACGCTCATAAGCTTTATGAAGCTTCCCCCTGACTTCATCAAAAATGTTTCCTAAATTTTGAAGAGATTTTCTGAATAAGATTTCCTATCTCCAGGTAATATCTCATAATCGTCCTCGGAATGAAAATCACTATAAAATTTTCCTGAGAGAGGTGGTTGTCTACCAAAGACTAAGAATGAGGGTGAGAACCCAGTGACTTCGTGTTTCGCTGTGTTAATTGCTTGACGAATTTTATAAATTTCCTGATCCCAATTCTGGTGTTCGTCAACATAACTACGAATCACAGTTTCAATGGTTCTATTATTCCTCTCAACGAAATTTACATGTGGTGAATAAACTGCATTATACCAAATTTTTTTGACTTCATATTTTTTACAAACGTTTTTGAAGGTTTTTCCAGATAACTGACTACCATTATCACATATAATATATTGTGGAACTCCAAACACAAGAAATACTTCATTTTCCAAAAATTTTTCAATCTGATGAGCTTTAGCATCTCTCAGAGGGAATAAAAGTGAATATTTCGAAAACCAATCTGAAATAACTAAAATCCATTTATTTCGTTTCTTTGAAGGAGGTAACGGGCCAATCTATGGGGAAAATAATGTTCGATGGTTGAATCACAGCAATCCGCGCATGCTCAGTAGGTTTTTGTCTATTCTTCCCAAAGTGAATCTCTTATCGGTCGCCTACGCTTCACAATTTGTATTTCCAACATTCTCATTATCGTCCGTGGATATTGCTCAAGTCAGTCAGACTATGGAGATTAATTCGAATAAATCCGAACCATTAGCTAAAATTGTCAATAGCCCTGTTACATCGCAGAACTTCGACGATTTTCGAAAAATCGTGATGGCTTTAGTATTACCTCAACAAGTGATAATTGATGGGAACGAGAACGCTATTCTTAGTGGGACTGTTGGACTAATGGCGAAAATGCTTTTCTCAACAACGCCTGGAATGAGAACCATAACGTTACGCAGCGCCTTCGAAACAGACATAGTTATAGGGAGAATGCTCACGCGGCTTGGATACGTAAATGAAGACCAAGTACATCCGCTGAATGTGTCTTCCCCGCGAGGAGGAGGACAAGTCTGGCTGGAGCTAGAGACACACGCGGTGGATGGTTTGGGATGGTGTAATGGTCAAACTAACGGCTCGAAATTTATTAATGATCCACTATACGATGGTATTTCTGAATTACCGATTTACGCCGGACTAGACCAATTTGTCGACATTCAGGATATAGTTGACTTTAATGACGTACCTCGACCACCGATTTTGCAGGTAATTATGAGATGTTTGACAGACGCAGTCCGTGCAAAAAGTAAGGCTGATGCTATTCAAGCTCTAATATCCTACATTGCACCTAGATGGTCGCAATTCTTTTTAAATCTTAATAGATTTACAGTTACGTATGGTGAGACCGGTTTCCGTTTGAGTGACGAAATGAGAATGAGGATGGAGGACGTCATGGGGCAAGGCGGAATAGCAGAGACGCTGAATTACCCCTCAAGATTACGAATTCGGGCTGATTCGATTTATAAATTCATTTTACGTTTGCCAGTAGTATTCAGTCCTCAAGAGAGGATATTAAGACAGCCTATCGCAGAGAGTTTGACATGTGCTGAACGAAGGGAGCGTAAAGTTGAATATGATGTCGGTACCGATGAGTTAATACTACAACATGGTGATCTTGTTACTCTGACAAATGAAAACAGGAGTGTGTGTTTGTCCGTAGTAAACAAGGGTATTCTGTTTAGTTAACTAAACTCTTTTTATGTATTATACAATAATTGCAAAAAGAATCTTAAGCAATTCGATTGTCACATCTTACATAATAGAGTTCAAGAAATCCAGCCGGTTATCAAATCAACCAGGTGACTATTTGACACTCATTGGAAATAGCCATTCATTACTGGTACGCAAGAAGAGCTATCTAACAGTTGAATTATATTTTGTCTACCAGGACACAAACTTGTCATTAAAAACCTTCTCAACTGATGATATTAGGTTGATATTGCCAAGACTGAGCACTTTATTGACAGCAAATATCTCATTGATAGATAAAAGCAGTGTCATTGACGTTATAAGAGAGTGGATCAACTTGTCTAATTGAATACACAACAATGGCTCAAAATACTACTGTCTTACCAGACAACATTAAGGAAATCATCCTAACTAAGGAGTTCGGAAAGAATTTTCTCTCTTCTGTTGGGATGCAAGTCCTGAAAAATCCATCGATGGTCTTATCAGATATATTATCTAAATTCGACTACGATGAATTGATGGTTAAAGACAGCATCAACGATTCAGAGATCAACATTGATGCAAACTGTCCTTTTGTCAAAGACCCCTCAGCAACACGTGATGCAGCCGTCATGACGTACATGCTAAGCGAGTATTATATAAAGGAGAAGAAAACTAGCACAGCTGGCAAGTACGTCTTATCGATTAAATCTAATGAACAAGACTTAAATCCAGCAAAAATTGTCTTCTACAACTTAAAAGGAACATCCATGAACATAACTGACCCTTCAGTTTTAACCGATAATGATGTGTTTCAGGCGAGCATTCTATGGCAGAATATGCTCGTCAGTGGAATGAGAGCGCTGGATATGGCAGCGATGCATCCGCTGTCAAGAGTAGCTGTAACAGAAGCACAGCTAGCTTCTTTTGTTGACTATATGAGCAGAGCCCCCAACAGGTTCCCAATGTATAATGAAGGAATAACAGCAGCAGTCAAACTGTTCAATACTGCTTGTTGCCGTAAAAGTCACAGTTTCTATGGTGTGACTAAATACTATTCACCTGAATTAGCTGCTGCAACATTGATCACAGGTGTAATGTCAAGCCCAAAAGTGTCACAAGGGTTATTGCAGATTACAAATTCTGCTCTAAAAAAGTTAACTAGAGCAGCAGGTGCCTTGGACCAGTCTATTGTAATGGATTTAATGGAATTTACTGTTGGAGGCAGTTCCAATATCTCAGCAGAGGAGATCTTTAACAATTTAAAGACTAGAAAGGCAACAGCTGCTTTGATACCATCTATTCAGGCCACAGCAAATGTGGGGTTTCAAAATGCAGCACCAGTCAACTGAATTGTCAAGATGCCATCTACAGCTCAACCTCATGTTCAGTCAAACAGTTCAGGATCTCAGAGGAAACAAGGAAGAAACAATTAATAGCTGGCAATGGTAATCTTATTAAATTAAAGCTATATACTAGCGATATAATTTTTAAAAAGTGCACTATAAAAGAATTCAAGAGTAAAGGAAATGAGTTATGTAAAAGAGTTACTATTTATTTATGCGAATCACCTAGGTTGATAACAGAAAAAAAAGAGAAAAATGAACTTATGACCAAATATCACGATAATCCCCTCTTAGGAGGACATTGTGGTCAAAAAAGGCTACTTAAAAAATTGAAGTCGGCCTACAGATGGCGTAACATGTCACGTGATGTAGCTAATTACGTAAGAAAGTGCCATAAATGCAAAATAAACAAAGCAAAAATTAAACATCGCGAACCAATGATTATTACCCCAACCCCTCAACAAGCTTTCGATATTGTATGCATAGATACCATCGGGCCTTTTCAAAAATCGAATCGCGGCTACAGTTACGCTGTAACTATACAGTGTGAATTAACAAAATACATTGTAATAATACCAATACTGAACAAAGAAGCAGTAACTGTGGCGAAAGCAATCGTTGGACATTTTATTTTAATTTACGGTCCCATGAAGGAAATTAGAACCGATATGGGACTAGAATACAAAAACGAATTAATTTCTAACATCTCAAAACTACTTTCAATAAAACATAGTATTTCAACTGCCTATCATAGTCAAACTATAGGGGGGTGTGAGCGTAATCATAGGGTTTTTAACGAATATGTTCGCATGTATATTAATGAATCACTAACCGATTGGGATACTTGGACAGCTTACTATGGGTTTTGTTATAACACAACCCCAAGTAGCTACCATAATTACACACCCTTCGAATTAGTCTTTGGGAGGAATGTAAATCTTCCCGGAACTCTAATGGGTTCTAGCATTGATCCTCTGTATAATTTGGACGCTTATGATCAGGAGGTACGCTACAGACTACAAGTGGCTCATAAAAGGGCTAAAGAGCAGCTAGAAAAAACCAAAAGGGAGCGTAAAGTTGAATATGATGTCGGTACCGATGAGTTAATACTACAACATGGTGATCTTGTTACTCTGACAAATGAAAACAGGAGTAAATTCGAAAAACTCTATAATGGTCCCTTTACGGTAATTTCCACAAATGGCCCAAATTGCATTATTAGTAACTTTAAGGATAAAGAAGTGACTGTACACAAAAATCGATTACAAAAATACGCCTAAATAAACAATAATTGTATAGTTTTGATATTTACCATTTTTCTTACGTTATAAGGGAGCTCCTGAAAAATTATGTATTTTTAGCTTATACTGTATAATTAATTTTAATTTCATTTCAGTCAATTTGTACGTATCTATTGTCAGCAAAATATTACATTTAATCATGGTTCACTAGTTGAATATTTTTAAATATATTTTTGCGTTTATTGGAATTCACTTACTCTGCAAGTTTGTTGTTATTCTAAGGAATTTATAAGAATCAAGTTTTCTAGTGCTTTGTCATTTGTTTATTCGTGATGAATAGCTTCTTAGGACAATGCCCTTCACAAGTGGCCATAGTGAAGGTCATTCTCCTCAAAGGGGGAAGGTGTAACGTCTTTTGTTTACACTAGAGTTCAATAGTAGTTTTTACGCAACAGTTGAACCAACTGTATTAGTAATTTCAAATTACATAGAAATCGCTGATTCTAACTAGCTTGCAGAATATACTTATTGTTTTGTCTATTAAAATATATGAATTGCTTTCATGACATTATTATTATGTTAATTGCTTTCATTCTATTCTTTTTCAATTGAAAATAAACTTGTAACCAATTCGGTCTCTGGAGTTTCAATTATATAATAGTTGCCGAATAATTATCGATATCCTGAACTTCCATTACATACTGTAAATATTGAATCCATTGCTTTTATATATACAGTGTGTAAAAGCCAAATGGAATAAATTCATTATTTCGGTTACTGTACATATTTATAAAAAATCCCGAAACACGTCAAATTTAAATTATAACTTGACATTCTTTAACGTGAAAATGCAACCCCTACCTTCAACCCCCTTAGAATGACAGGTACAACCCCAAATTTTTTAAATGGGAAGTATAGGCTTGTGATATATCATTTGGAAGGTCTCTTCATTCTCTATTCAAAAATGTTATTGTTTTTAAATTTAATGCAAAAATTAACATAAAAAAATTAAAATCATGTTGTTACCGAAATTCGCTAAAATATACTCGGAACTTATTACAATATTACTTAAAACTTATTTCCCGTTTAGGTCTTGATAATGAGAAAGTGAACAAAAACCGTAGCAATGTGGTTTTTAGATGGTAACCATTAAAAAACTTTAAAGAATTTCCGTGGCAACGCTATTTTAACAAGCAGTAGTAAATTGTTTTATTTAAGTTGTCATTGTTGTAATTAAAGTATAAAGTTTGTTCAATTCAATTCTGAAAAATGGTTAGATTAACGGAAATGCATAAAATAACAGTTTTACAAATGATTGGTTACGGAGATAACATCCGAACACAACAGGAAGTAACTCGCCTATTTCATGAGAAATTTCCTAATTTACCGCCTATATCCCAAGGAACAATAAGTAAAATAGAAAAGCAGTTTCGCGAGTTTGGTCATGTAAGGCAGATAAAAAAAGCAGCTGCTAATGCACTGAGTGATGAACTCAAATTAGATGTGTTGCTTGAGTTTCAGGAAAACCCACATACATCGAGTAGACAGGCATCCACTACATTCAATGCTAGCCATACATCGATAGCAAACATATTAAAAGAAAATAAATTGCATCCGTATAAGATGATACCTACTCAGGAGCTCATGGAAGACGATTTTGATAGGAGAACTTTTTTTTGTGAGCAAATGATGGACATGTTGGATAACAATATTATCCAATTAGAAGACGTTATGTTTTCTGATGAGTGTACTTTTTTACTTAACGGTCATGCTAATCGGCAAAATTGCCGCTACTGGTCCACGGAAAATCCTCACTGGATGAGAGAAGAACACACTCAATACCCTCAAAAGGTTAATGTTTGGGCAGGGATTGTAGGGAACAATATAATTGGTCCCTTTTTTATTGAGGGCAACTTGAATGGCAACAATTATTTGGCACTACTTCAAAATGATGTCATTCCAACGTTGGCAAATTTATATCCTGATCCAGGTAATCCTCAAGTTCCAGCGAATACGATATGGTTTCAGCAGGATGGAGCACCACCACATTACCAACTTAATGTCCGGCAGTACCTCGATACAATATTTCCCAATCGGTGGATAGGGAGGCGAGGATCGATTGAATGGCCAGCGCGATCACCTGATCTTACATTATTAGATTTCTTTTTATGGGGATATGTGAAGAGCCATGTGTACAAAACTAAACCTTCTGATTTAAATGACTTAAAAGAACGAATAACGCTTGCGATTAGGTCGATCACGCCTGATATGTTAAATAATGTTAGAAGACAGTTTTATTTGAGATTAGGATGTTGCCAAGACGTTCGCGGAGAACATTTTGAACATCTACTTCATTAACATTCATAGTTCTTTTTCGTGTTCTACATTTTATTACGTTTTGCATTACATTTTAGTTTTTGATTGTATGTAGCGAATTTCGGTAACAACATGATATTAATTTTTTTTATGTTAATTTTTGCATTAAATTTAAAAACAATAACATTTTTGAATAGAGAATGAAGAGACCTTTCAAATGATATATCACAAGCCTATACTTCCCATTTAAAAAATTGGGGGTTGTACCTGTCATTCTAAGGGGGTTGAAGGTAGGGGTTGCATTTTCACGTTAAAGAATGTCAAGTTATAATTTAAATTTGACGTGTTTCGGGACTTTTTATAAATATGTACAGTAACCGAAATAATGAATTTATTCCATTTGGCTTTTACACACTGTATAGGAATTTAGTACTGTGCTGGTATATTGTCCGGCCCTGTATATATTTGAAAATATAGCAAATCAATACAATCAGTGTTTTCTTAATGTCCTGTAGTATAATTATCTAAGAGCTATAGTGTCATAAAAGTGTTTAATTCAACGAGACCCCTGGAATTTTCCGTAACCTCCATCTGAGGCTATCTGAAACTCTTGACGTTAAGGGTCAAGGGGCCGTAGAGCAAACCACGTGAAAAATCTGGCGCCCGAGCATTTATTTAACAGCAATTTGCATCGAGGGTGTCCAAAGTGACGTACTTGTGAGAAGAACCCGTAGGAGGGGGAAAAATACGTCACTCTCTTAAGGAGAGAACGAGTGTTACAAGCATGGAGACTATATAAGGAGATCGAACTCCATGTAATTCAATTTTTGGTAATGGTAGAGGGCGCCAGTCTTAAACGAGTACCAAAAACATCTGACTGCAGAACAATAACAGCCAATCATGAGCCTTACATGCAATTTCAGTTCATGATTTTTTATTGGTTGCTAGCTCATTTGACAGTATGTTAGGTAAGTGAGGTTAGGGATGAAAAATTTTATGACTAAGAAATCCGTTTTCTTTCGTTCTCGTCTTGGAAAATATCTTAAATTGTGATCGTTTGGTAGTAAAATATGATACATCTTGCCAAAAACATTTCTCTTCGCATGGAATTTTAGAGGACTTGAAGGTTCGGCACAGTCATAATTAGTATAACAAGTATTTGAACGAAAAATGTGAAAAAGACACCCTTTAGTGCAAGTAAGTATAATCTAGAACTAATTTGTTCATTATATATGAATTTTGTGTTTGTTTTTCAGAATTTGGTTTTCTACACAGTAAAATATGGAATATGAAAATCAATTTAAATGGCTTTGAATAATTTAGATTTGAAGAATTATATCTTGCAAGTGAAAAAAATACAGTTTGATAAAACCATAGAAGGTATGTATAGATAAATAGACAGTATAGTCAATGCTCTAATAAGAGGATCAATTAATTACAAATTTGTTAATAAGTAATATCTAATATTTTAGGTTATTTTCTATAAAATGAATGAAAGCCGATTGCTCCTGAACATGCAAAGCCTTTACAAGAAGAAATTATGAAAATGATAAATATACAGAATTGCTGGAGACTTGTAATTTACTATACATTTTGTAACTTTCACCTAAATATAAAGTGTACAATCAGTACCTAAATTGTCTCTAACTTTATACCTATCTACCCTATGGTCTGCTATATGTTTCTAGCTTACTATGAGTTATCAGTTTACTATTGAAGTTGAAATGAGATATTTAGGATATTTAATATTCTCTACTCAAGGCTTTATAGCATTATGATTGAATTCTGTCTGTACTGGCAAATAATTTTTAAAACAAAGAAATATTACAAAATATTGATAAATACATAGATATCTTCATATGAGATTGGTTTTAAGGAAAATGGTCCATTATATACATCCCACTATTGAACCCAAAATTGTATATACAAACATCTAGGCTACCAAGAAAACATGTGCTGCTTTTTTTCTAGGAATTACTAGAGCCTTTGATGGTGTTAAACACTGTGGTATTTTCTATACACTATATTAAATGATGTGTCCAGAATACTTGCTATTAATCCTGAAAGCTACCTTAGTTATAAAAAACTGCGAGCAAAAGTGAATTACAGTTTTTCTAAAAAATGTATACCTCAACATGAAGTCCTCCAGTCATAATAATCTCAAAATAACAGTGAATGAGCTACAATAACTTACAGCAGAATAGTGAAATGGATTTAAAGGTGTAGGATGAATCCCAATGCTTCAAATTTATCAATGCACAATCTTCAATCTGTTTAATTACAATAAAAAATAGGTACAATATATTATGTTTAATCATCATTGTCAACAGGTACAACTTACTAATGATATTAGTTCATGCAAAGGTTTTCCATATAGGTAAAGTACATATTATATGTAAATAGTACATAGGTATCATGCAAGAAAATTATTACTTTATTCTAATACAAAAACGTACAAAAAATTACTATTCACAGTTTCCTAATAACACAAACACAGTGCAAAGTACACAGAATATAGATATATTCATACTCTGACCAATTTCAACATATATAATTTTATTTTTATATTTGCAACAGATTGTTAGTACCGTGGCAGACTGTTGAATGTCTTTATACTTATTATGTTCACTGGGCTGTTCAGAGCTACATGTATATGAAGAATGTACATTATTCACCATCCCTTATTGCCAGATTTCAAGTTATTATTTAATCACTTTGTACAAAAATTCTCCTGGGGAGGTATTGGCCACTTTAATTGGTTCTTTGGACCACTCACTATTCAGATACACCTACTCAAGGATATACTAAAACTACAATTTCCAATATTTTTGTCATCTGAAGACCAGTTTCTTTGAAAATTACATCTGTTGACATTCTATAACCTTCACTACACTATTTTAAATCCTCCGCGTTTTATCTGTAGATGTTATCCCACAAGTGCCACAGACTGAAATTAGGTACTTAGCTGAAGATTGGTAAGAAAGAAGTGTTAAAAATCACTTTCAATGTCGAATGGTTTTAGTAACCCCTGTAGAGGTAGAGTGTACCAATAATTTTTCCCATTTGTTGTATATTTTTGCTCCAAAATTAATAATTTGATTTCCTATTTATATCACTGAATTCAATTTATATTTTTCTGTATACAGAGTATACCTATTAGTAGTTTTTTCAAATTACTTTCACAGCTTATTCCTTATATCAACTATCATATCATTGTTCACCTTTTTTCTTCCAGTTCTCTTGAATTTTACTTGTATATATCAGAATGGTACCATCAGCAAAAGTAAAGTATTTTGTGTGCCATTGTGCTTTTTCTAGACTTCTTACGAGTAATGTATATAATTTGAATCCTAACATAATAAATATTCTTTCCTACTTTATTTATCTTTGAATATTTTCAATCATCTTGGGTAGGTAACTGAAAACACTCTGGCTTTCTTAACTTCAATTCAAGTCTTATCGTTTTAAATCAGATGCACTATCAACCACTATATTGCAATAATTTTCAACAACGCACACACTTTGTCTTTTTTTAATTTTTAACAATAATTTTAATCTTTCTAGCTCCTACTTTTAGTTTTTATTATTGTCATAAGTAATGTTTACAATTTGATTACTGTCACTTATAAAAACTAAGGTTACTTATTTGGATGGTGCCCGTGTTGCAATGCGCAGCGTAGCGGTGAAAATACAAACTGCTTAGATAGTCGATTTTGAGGTCAGGTTTTGTCAATTTCTCCGTATGAGTTAGTTCTCCTTATATAGTCTCCATGGTTACAAGATTCAAGTTACCCAAGATTGAATTGAAGAAATTCGGTGGCGATTTAAAAGACTGGTTACAATTTTGGAGTCAATTTAAAAAACGTAAGACATTCCGAACTTTTGGAGTAACACTGATCTGTAAGAATGCCTTTTCAATATCAGAAATTACTCCTATTTGTTTTTCTCTAAAACGTAAAAGCATGGAAGGAATTAATTCGAATAAATACAATAAAGAAGCTAACTTAACTAACGTATCGTTGATACCCGAAGTTTGCCTTCAAACAGTACGTGTAATACTAAGAAATGGTACTAAAGAACGAGTTGTACGAGTAATGGATAGTGGATCACAGCGATCATATATATCAAAACGAGCAGCAGAAGAAATGAAATATCAACTACATTGTGAAAATCAAGTTGTTCATTTACTATTTGGAGGAACAAGAACGAAACCGCAAGATCACAAACGTTATTTGATCCATCTAAAAGGTTTAAATAATGAGTATGCTTGTAATTTTATGGCATTTGATCAGGATATAATTCTCATGAGGTTTCCAGCATCAATAATGGACCGTGGATTCAAGAATTATTATACAAAAATATTGTATTAACTGATGTGGGTCAAAATTCTGATCCTATTGAAATATTGATTGGTGCGGACGTACTCGGAAAATTAACGACTGAAAATTTACATAATTTAGAGTGTGGAATGACAGCTATTGAAACAAGGTTAGGTTGGACACTAATGGGCAAGAAACCAACTTCAGAATACTGTAAAATCAAATGAACAAACTTCATTGGCAAAAATTTACGATAAATTAGAGGACCAACTACGTACTCTGGAATCACTTGGTGTCACTAAAGATAAATGTGCAGCTATGTTATATCCATTAGTTGAATCATCTTTACCAGAAGAATTGATCCGAACATGGCAAAGACAAGCAACAGCAATTAAAAGCGACAACATCGAAGAGAGATTAACCAAGTTGACTGAGTTTTTGCAGGCTGAAGTTTGAAAAAATACATACGTAAACGGCGACATGTCTACAACCAGCTTCACAATTGATGAGAACACGATCGACCTCACACTGGCCGTGACGAAGAGAAGTACTGCGAATATTGTAGTTAAAACTCATGATGTGGGAATTAATTTTTACATTGATGGGTCTTTCAAGGCAGCATAAATTGGTCAAGGATAAAATACCATTTGGAAGAAACTTTTCTCTCTTTTCTGTGTTCAATGAAAGGGATCCTACGGAATACGAACTTCAGTGGTTTTCAAAACTGGTTCGCCTGTCGAGGAGATTTTAGTTCCCTAAAACAGATAAAGACTGGGAGGTGGTAATAACGCACCAGTTAGGTATCCCCACAACAAAGGAAGAATTAAGACGATTAATGTTTGAAAGGAGTATCGTGGTATGACTTTGGTTCATTATCAAATTTTGAGAAAACTGTGCACAGAGCGGAGAACTTTTTACTTACTAGTAATGAGACGAGAATGTGGGCACAAGACAGATTGACAATTGATCTCTCCTTTTCGTATACTGCTTGTCTAACATGCGAGCAAGATGCGCATTGTGGGAGCGACATGATATGCGTTATTAAGGTCGGACAAACATTTCAGAAGGTTAACATTTTCATTTTGGGCAGGGGGGTTCATATAAACACTATCGATGAGCTTCGTGAATGTGAGAAGAAAATGTGTGGCAGGGTTTTTGATTACGGGCATGCATATACAGTCAGCGCGTGGGAAAGATTAATACGCAGTAATTCTTTCATCACGCGCATTAATCTTTTCCACCAACCACCCCACCATGCAGCTGATGGAGGATTGAAGCACCATTCTATCTTCTCAACTGAACTATATTTCTTGATTTTGTTCCAATTAACCTTGTTTAAATAATTTTTTGTGCCTGTGAAATTCGTGCCATTATCGCTATAAATTATGACAGGTCTTCCTCTACGTGCAATAAAACGTCTTAACCCTTCTAAAAAAGCATCTGCAGACAGAGACGTAACTAGTTCCAAATGTACTGCTCGATAAACAGCACAAGTAAATATAGACATATCCAGCCTTTTTGATTTTCTTGCAAATAAACTGGACCAGCAAAATCGACACCTGATATTTCAAATGGCACTGTGAAGTCTTAAATCTTTTACAAATAATACATTTATTTATAATTGTTCTAACAAATTTTCTACCTTGAAGTATCCAAAATTTCTCTCTGATTTCATTTAATACCGTTTGCACACCTGCATGTTGTAGTATCTCATGATAATGTTTTACCAAGTTTAAAATTACAGAATGTTTTGGACTTAATATTATCGGCTCACGAAAATTAATATCATCGTCTCGATTAGTTATTAATGTTTTTATTCTCAATTAACCATTTCCATCTATGTACGCTCTGAAATCTTTAATTCGAGGATCTTGATCTCCAGAAAAACATTCATTTTGTACAAGTCGTAGTACAATCTTCTCAGCATCACCAAACTCTCTTGCAGAAAGTTCTCCTTGATTTCTAGATTTAACAGTAGCTTGAGCATTATGAATAAATCTTTTTATCCAACCAAACATTCTTATAAGCTTAGTATATTTTGAAAAATAACTTAAATGCCATTCATCATCAAAGGCATATAATGCTGACAATGAATATTTTATTAAAGACTCTTGTCAGGCTTTTGAGCTATTCAATAGAAAGGTTCTCCCTCACAACTATGTTTTGGTCAGTTTGGATGTGGTTTCACTTTTTAGTAATGTTTACTTAAAATCAGTCATACGGTCAATACACAAACATTGGTCTTCAATCAATGAAGTGTGCAATATTGACAAAGATACTTTCATTGATCTGATCGATTTCCTTTTCAGTTCTACATGTTTTTCATTTAATAATAAATATTACAAACAAACTTTTGGTACACCTATGGGAGCTAGAATTTCTCCTATATTGGCTTGTTATGTAATGGATGACCTATTGGATGTAGTCCTTCCAGTACTTCCTTTTGATATCCCTTTCATCAAGAAATATGTTGATGATATTATCTTAGCTTGTGTAAGGAGTCCAGATTCATTAGGGACTTAAAGCAGTCCTAAAAATCACCACTTATCCGTATACGTATCGCAATGCGCATGTGCAGAAGCGATACGTGGGCATCGTTACGTTACGTGGAACGTATCAATCCGTCACACGTACCTAACGTACGTATTGCTTTTTTGTGTTCCGTGTTCTCGTTTTTCAACGACAAAAGTGATGTTGTGTGCTCAAAAATCATAACCTTATTTTCTATGATCATAACAAAGTCAAGTACAATAATGGATTTGAAGAGAAAAAGACTTTTTTACAGCAGTAATGACGATATAATTTTGCTGAGGGAGATATCGGGGCATAATCCCTACGAAGATCCAAACAGGTGGTCTCTTATAGAAAAAAATGTAAGGGAAACCACCTGTAAAAATTTTTCAAAAAGGAGTATGCAAGATAGAGCCAAGAACCTTCTTCAAAAATTTGAAGAGAAACATAAAGAAGATATATTTAAGTAAGTAGGTGCTTTAACATTATAGGATTTTTTAAATCTTACTTTACATAGCTTCTTCCGAGGTTTCTTCGCTCATTCGACGTGTCTAATTTGTAATGTAGTGTAATGAAAAGTAGGTACCTACAACAGTATTGCTTAATTACAATTAAACAAATGAATTTTAGGTCTGGAGTAGAAGAGGAGGTGACTGAGCAGGATGATTTACTTCACAGCATTTTAAATATGATGAAAGAATTTCATAAAAAAAAAAAATTAACACCATATCAAATTGGCAGTGAAAAAAGAGAAAATGCTGTTCAGCAGATTGCTGCTAATATTGGTAAGTTTTTTATGCCGAAAAATGGAAATATTTTTAGAAAAGAAAGTTGATTTGTTTAGAAATAAATTTCATGAGAAAAACAAATTAATTAAATAAAATCCCACAAACTATTGCATTTTTAAAGATTTTTGGTTACTTCCTTTTCCACATCCTTGTAAATATGCTGCTAAAATTTTCATTCGTGAATATTTTTTAGGAAGTCATGAAGAAATCCTAAATAATAGTAATTTTGAAATGAATGATGCAGAATACCCTGAGGAATATATTACTATTATACAGGGTAAGTATAAGTGGAATCCTCTGTGCTAGGCTAAAGTTTTATCTTTTCTTTTGGTTAGATAATGACCAGGAACAATCTCCCACAATAATAGATAATGACCAGGAATCACAAGAAGTTGAAAATATTGAGCCTTTGTTTATTGCTAAGCCAGAGGGAGAAAGAATTGCTAGGGGAAGAGGGCGGAGCAAAAGTAGCCGAACTGGCGGTAAGTAATCGCCACAAAACTTGAACATAGCAAAGGTAGGTAATTGTTTTATTTTTCAGTACATGCAAGGATCAGGAACAACCTAAAATATTCCTCAATAAGATTTCTAGAAAAGAAAAACGATAGATGGTACGAAATTAGGAAAAGGGAACTGGATTTGGAGGAGCAAAAATTTATGTTACAGAAAAAGGAAACAGAGAAAAAACTTGAAATTATGGAAAAAAGGCACAGCACCGATTTGAAGATTATAACGAACCAACTCACACTAATAGAAAACCAACAAAAACTGATAGAAATTGGAATTAAAGCAATTCAGCAGTTTTAATGATTCATTTTTTTTTAAAGTAATTTTGTTTTTCTTATTTTGATAAGATGGTATTTTTGCAATAGTCTTTTTTTTGTTAATAGAGATTTTCTTATTTTAAAATGACTGATTTATATTTCGTGATAGTCATTAGTTTATATTTTGTTAATACTTTCCTTTTGAATTCAGTTTATTTTTTATTTCTATAAGATGTTTTTTGTGCAATATGATTTTTTGTTACAAGATATTTTCTTATTTTGATAAGACTGATTTATATTTTTTAATAGTCATTAGTTATTAGATTGTTTGTTCAACACTTTCCTTACAAATTAAGTTTGTTTTTTATTTCTATAAGATGTTTTTTGTGCAATATGATTTTTTGTTACTAGATATTTTCTTATTTTGATAAGACTGATTTATATTTTTTAATAGTCATTAGTTATTAGATTTTGTTCAACACTTTCCATACAAATTAAGTTTGTTTTTTATTTTTATAAGATGTTTTTATGCAATATTATTTTATTAAGTTTTTTTGAGTGTAAAATTATTCTATTTTTTCTGTGTTTATAACTGAATACCTATGGGAATTGAAATAAATGTACTTAAACACCTATTAACTCTTTATTCAATGATTAAAAGTAAGTAATTTTTTTATTCCATTATATACAAAAAAATAATAACCTGTACAATATACTAAATTTATATAGGTACATATACATTTAAATACAAAATAAATTTTAGTTATATTTGTAGATATTCTTCCAATTGTGGTGGGTTAATGTGAAAATATTGACTGGGATTTCCACCATATAGACAAGTGTGGCAGTTGGTTAGTATTGTTGCCACTCTATACATTTGACTCAACTCCTGCCACAAAAGTTTTTGATTTTTTCTGAAGTCTACAAAGGCAAATATTTGTATGATTTTGCCGAATCCCCATTCAACTGTTACTCTCATTGCTCTCATAGCATTGTTGAATATTTGCCTATTAGGATCTTGCAAAATTTGATTTTGTGTATAAGGACGAAGTAATAAAGCATGTAGAGCATATCCTTCGTCTCCATATAAAACAAAATCTACTCCGGGAAATGTAACATGATTCTGGAGCTCCTCGAGAAATCTTGATTCTCTTAAAATCCCAGCATCATGTCGCCTTCCGGCATATGCCCCTTTCAAACTTATAACTATGCCATCTGGGCACTGAACACTTTGGTATTTCAGGCAGTGCATTTTTTTATGTCCTGAATAAAATTCTTCCTGGTTTAAAGTTGGTCTGCAAATGGCTCTAGCAGTACCATCTATGAACCCCCAACAGTTGTGAAGAGGACACCCTTTTTCAAAAACTGCCTAAAAGGTACAAAATTGTTATTTTTTAGCCCTGTTTAATATAAGATATTAATTCATAACATGCCTGATCCATATTCACTGTACAACTGTTGGCCAAGTATTACACTATTATTAGGTAAATTGCTCGTTTTTAACCAGTTCATCATGTTTTATAGTTACTTTAAATAGAAAAATCTAGCTTACTTACATGTGCATATTGTCTTAACTTGTCTTGTGTTAAAAACTGGTTGTTGCCTAGGTTGTCCAGTTTATATCCCCATTGTTGTTCAATTTGACTGCAGACAAACCTACAAATTGCACTAATAACTGTAGAGGAATATCCAAATATGGGTTCCAAGTCTACCAGTCTGTTTGGATATGCCAGTCTTCTAAGGCATATACAGAGTCCAGTAGTTGCTAAAAGAAAACCCAAGATATATTCAAGCCATTAACTTATGCTTCTCAAACTTTATTAGATTTGATATACTACCTTAATAATTTGGTCAAAAAAATTGTATACTTACCTGTTACAGTGACCCTATTCACCACAATGGGGTCTGGAAGCATTAAGGCCGCAGATAGTCTTGGTATGTCTTGTAATGAAAATCTGAACAAAGATAGGCAAAGAGTGTTGTTGTATAGCTGCAAATCAAATGCTCCAAAGAGTAAGGCTCTGTTTCCCAATAATTCTTCATCATGCAAAATATGCATTAATACAAGATCATCCACATCGTCGTCATCTTCTGCTTCATCAATTAACATTGGATCCAAAATTGCATCCATGATTGATAAATAATGGAAACGCGAAAGGTCACTATTTTTCTAGTAGATGTCAACTCTCACTATTTTTTAGGTTGAAAACTAAAACACATGTGTGACACATGTTTGGTTACGTTGCGTACGAATTACTGTATCATACTGCTTTATGTCTCTTTTTGATCAATCACGTATCTCCGTTACGTTAAGTATACGGATACGGATAAGTGATCTATTTGAAGAACTGCTTTAAGTCCCTATTATCCTAAGGTTGAACTTAGTTTTGTTTGTTTTAATGACTAGTTTCAGTTAGTTTACTATTTTAAAAATTGTCAGATTGATGTAATTGAAAAGTAATTCAATAAAAGTATATATTTTTCTCTACTAATATTTGCGTTAATAATAAAAGTGAGTGACCATAATTATTTAAATAATATTTTCATTCTAAACATCACAGCTTGTCCTACAGACTCCACAGATGATCTCCTTTTTACTTTCAATAGTTATGATCCATATATCCAGTTCACTCTAGAAATGGAAAACCCTAATATGGCTGTGCCCTTTCTCGATACTCTCTTTACTAGGACACCTGAAAATGTGATTATAATTGATTGGTATAGAAAACCAAGTAGCTCTGGGAGATATCTCAACTACAATTCTTACCATAAATTTAGCATAAAGGTGAACTTAGATCCGACCCTGTGCCATTAAACTGGTAACGAGTCATTTAAATCGCTCTGTGTTTTTCTCAAGTAAAATCAAGTTATTACTTCTCAAAAATAGTTTAGTGTTCATAAAAGTGTACAAGAACTAATTAATAATCAATCCAGTGAAACGCAGTGAGTAGATTCGCCTATTTCTGTTGTAAATCTAATATATTGTAAATCACAATATTATACACACCAAGTTTTTGTCAACTCGTCCCAATTCGATACATTCAATAGGACAGGACCGCACTCAGCGATGATTGGTAATTTCACTGCTTACCAAAATGGATAATCTGTCACAAAATTCTACGATGTCTTATTCTACCGCCTTAACACAACAACGCTACCCATCACGAAGTCAAGCCATTGTTCTCAATACCATTCCAAATACTAAATTACAAGATTATTTGTGTCAAATCGGCCCTCTAGTCGAACCGAAGAATATAACGCATATATCTAGAATTTCCAACAACAGGTTATGTATATTCCTGTCAAGTAAAGAAGTAGTTGATAAATTTATCAATGGGTATGGTCAAATCAAAGTCAATAATGAAGTAATTCAAGTGAGACGACTTATTACACCTTCTGAAAGACTAGTCTTGTCCAATGTAAGCCCTGTCATTCCAAACGATTTGCTTACGTATAAGTTGGAATCACTAGGACTTAAACTACTTTCGCCTATAAGCTCCCTGAGAATAAATTCAGACTATCCTGAATATAGCCACATTCTAAGTTTTAGACGACAAATATATATCGCGCCATTAGAAAATGTGCTTATCCCAGAATTCATTGATTTAGAATATGACAGTCTCAATTTTCGAATTTATTTATCGAAGGATAATCAAAATTGTTTTAAATGCAAAAACCCAGGACATTTATCTTCACAGTGTCCTAATGTATTAATACCTACTTCAGTACCTTCATCAATACAATCTAATTCTGCTCTAGAAACCAATACTCAAGTTAACACTACCTCCAATACATTAACAGTCGACTCTCTTGATTCAAATGCAATAATAGATCCATCCCCACCAATGGAAACTTCTGCCAAGTTAACAGCATCGACAACTTCCCCCATTGCCCTTCCCATAGCAAACATAAACCAAGGAACTACTATCAAGGACCCTTCCCAATTATCGCAAGATATTGATAAAGAAAAACAATCAGTGCAAACCTGTTCGATAGAAGAACATGCCACAAATAAAAGAAGTCATTCAGACGTTACCACACCAACGCCCGAGCACTCACAGGAATTTCTCACCCCAACAGAACCAATTACCTTTACAACTCCAGAAAACCCCAAAAAGAGAAGTAGAAAAATAAAAAGGAAAAACGTACGACAAAACAGCGAATTCAAACTAGAAGAAATAGAAAATATTCGAGACTTCATAAATAACCACAACCCACCATTCATATTAAACACCGATGAATTTGTTTCCTTGATGGAAGAATCATTTGGAGCTCAAGATATAGCTAGTGTAGTCAAAGATTATACTACAAATTTAAATGACCTAATTGAAATGCTGCTACAAGTTTACCCACAAATAAAAGACAGAAATTTGAAGACAAGATGCACAAAACTACGGAAAAAATTGGAAAGACAAACGGAAGCCGATCCTAGTAGTGACACATCTACAAACAGCTACTATTAAAAATCAAATTCAATATCATTTTACAGTGGAACTTGAATGGATATTACATCCATTCAAATATGTTACAACTCTTGATCGCAGAATATTCGCCAGATGTTATATGCTTGCAAGAAACACACTTTCATGTGAACAAAAGTAGCAAACCAACAAATTATACTGGATTCCTGAAAAATCGTAATGCTGAAGTAGCTAGTGGAGGTGTTGCAATATACACTAAATCACATATAACTGCAATACCAATAAAAATGAATACTCCGCTCGAAGCCGTTGCAATTCAATTAATATCTCCTAATAAGATAAGTATATGCAATATTTACATACCTTCTAGCCAAGCCATCGACCAGCTAGAGCTAGAACTACTAATTGAACAATTACCCAAACCTTTCATTATCCTTGGTGACTTTAATGGCCACCATTTTTCTTGGGGTTCTGAGAATATTGACACACGTGGCAAGAAGATAAAAGAATGGATTGACTCAATGAATATTTCACTTTTAAATGATGGAAGTGCGACTAGATTTAATGCGGGTACCAAAAACTTTTCGGCTATAGATTTATCTCTATGCAGCCCAAATCTTATTGCTAACTTGAATTGGAAAGTAGCTGATGACCTCTACAATAGTGATCACTTTCCAATAATAATTGAGAACTTGCAGCATAAATTTGAAACTAACAACGAAACAATCCCGTTGAAAAGATGGAAGATAAACAAAGGAAATTGGAGAAATTTCGCGAATCACATAGATAGAAACATTACAAATATAAAATTAACTTATGATATTAACGAAACCATTTGCAACTTCAATTCTATTATATTATCTGCAGCTGTCGACGAAATAGGAAAAACTGGTCATATAAAAAAATACAATCCTGTACCTTGGTGGAATAATACATGTGACTCTGCAATTAAAGCTAGTAAGCATTCTTGGAATAGGTTCAAAAGACATAAGACTACTGAGAATTTAGTGGAATACAAAAAGCAAAGAGCACATACTAGACGTGTAACACGTAAATGTCAAAAAGACTCATGGCGAAAATATCTTCAAAGTATAAATAGCTCCACGCCATTATCATCGGTGTGGAAAAAAGTAAACAAAATTTCAGGAAAGAAAATAAACTACGGAATTTCGGCATTAAAAGTTAACAACAATACCATAATCTCCGATTCAAGCGAAATAGCCGAAATATTTGCAGAACAATATAGGCAATCCTCTAGCAATGTGAACTATGATGCAGACTTCCAAGCTCTGAAAAATGCAGCTGAATTAACCCCAGTGAGTATAGAAGAAAATTTGAACCCAATTAATAACCCTATTACACAAGAAGAATTTGCAGAAGCATTGCAAAGCATGAAAGACTCCTCTCCCGGTCCAGACGATATCCCGACAGTATTTTTGAAAAATCTTCCGTATTCTGCCAAAAAGTACTTACTTAATATATTTAACATCATTTGGAATCAACAAAAGTTCCCTGAAATTTGGAGACGAGCGATAATTCTCCCTATTATCAAGCCACAGAAATCTCCGCTGCTAGCTGAATCATACAGACCGATATCACTAACATGCAGTACATGTAAACTACTCGAAAAAATTATTTATCGAAGGTTATTGTGGTGTCTAGAAGCGAATAACCAATTATTTCCATAACAGTCCGGATTTAGGCCGAATAGATCTACTTCAGATAATATTATTGACTTAGAAAGTCAAATTAATGAAGCTTTTGTGAATAAACAGAAATGTGTTGCAGTATATTTTGACCTCAGTAAAGCTTTTGACACTACATGGCGCCACCAAATCTTAACTACACTACAAAGATGGGGATACCAAGGAAATATTTTGGCTTTTATTCAAAATTTTTTGAAAAATCGAATATTTCAAGTCCGAGTCAACTCTACTGTATCTCATCCAAAAGAACAATTGAATGGAACTCCGCAAGGATCAATTATAAGCCCCACTCTATTCCTAATCGCAATCAACGATATACTCAAAAATATTAATAAACCTGTCCAAGCTAGAATGTACGCTGATGATTTAATTATATTTATGAAGGGAAAAAACATAGATAACATAACCACTATATTACAGAATCAAATCAACGAGATAGAAAACTTTACCAAAGTCAGTGGGTTTAAATTTTCGTCCGAAAAAACGGAATGCATAATATTTTCCAAAAAGCCAAATCAATTACAGCCAGCGATTACATTACAAGGTCAAACTCTTCGATGTAAGGCACAAATAAACTTTTTGGGAATTATATTTGATCAAACACTCAATTGGAAAGCTCACATAAAGCAAGTAGTTTTAACATGTCAGTCAGGCTTAAATCTTCTGAAATGTTTAGCCAATAAACACTGGGGAACCGATGGAAAAACTCTATTGATGGTATATCGAACATTAGTCAGATCAAAAATAGACTACGGCTGCATTGCATACGCTTCCGCAAAAGAATCAACTTTGAAGCCTCTTGATGTTATACACAATCAAGCACTGAGGACGGTTTTGGGAGCGTTTCGCACTACTCCCGTGAATAGTTTATACTGCGAATCGGGCGAGGCAAGTCTCAGTGATAGAAGACAAATTCTTAGTTTAACTTATGCAGCTAAAATATCCAGCAATAACCAAAACCCCACTTACAATAATACTTTTACAAATAGATTCCCAACTTCCTTCCAAAGTAAATACTGGAACCCTCCCTTTTATGAAAGAATTCGCAGATATCTGAAAAATTGTAATGCTGAATCATTTCCTTCCACCTTTCCAAACAGAATATCCTATTGCGATATTCAACCTTGGACACGCCATTTACCTAAAATAAATTCCCGCTTATCTTCCATTAATAAACATGAAGTTGGGGACCTTCTTATACAAGCAAAATTTAAAGAAATGATTAGCAAATATCAGGGATATACACATATATATACGGATGCATCCAAAAAGGGTGACAGTGTTGGAGCAGCCTTTGTAACACACAAGGACTTCAAAGTTTTTAGGCTTCCCAGTTCATACACAATACTTTCTGGTGAACTATATGCACTTCACAAAGCGGTTGAATATGTCAAACATCTACGAAATGGAAAGTTTATCATCTTCACAGACTCGCTCAATTCACTAATAATGTTAGAGAAAATTTTCGAAAGACATCCGATTGTTAATTTGATAAGAAATGATTTGGAACAATTGTACAGAAATAACCAGGACGTTAGATTCATCTGGATTCCATCCCACGTGGGAATCAAAGGAAATGAAGAAGCAGATCAAAAAGCACAAGAAGCAGTCTCTAAAAACTCGATAGACTGTAATTTATCGGTAGCAACCGATCTGAAATCATACTTTAAAGATGAAACTATAAAACGCTGGAATTCCCAATGGCATAATTCAGAATCGAAATTGAAATCTATCAAATTCAATTTTGGACCTTGGCAGATGTATACTGAAAACAGAAGAAACCAGGTAATTTTAACTCGACTTCGTTTAGGACACACCAGATTCACCCATCAGCATTTAATTACAAAAGACGATCCTCCTTTCTGTCATGTATGCGATGAGATTATCAACGTACATCACCTCCTAATCGATTGCCCTATGTATGAACTACAACGTAGGACTCATAAGATTCCGGATAATATTAATGAAGCCATTGGTAGTGCTACGAATTCATCAAGAGTTATTGCTTTTTTAACAAGTGTTAATGCGCTATACAAAATCTAAACTGCATATACTTTAATAATACAAAATTGTTCATGCATCATATAATTGTAGTAACATTTGTAAATTTTTTTTATTTTATTTTTCTTTTAAGAATGTAATATATGTATTACTGTGTAACCGCTAATGACCTTGCAGGTCGATGCGGATAATAAAAAAAAAAAAAAAAAAAAGGTGAACTTAGTCAAACAAATGACAGCTAGGGTTATGAATCTCTCTGATCCCATTTTCAAGAATAAGAACCGTGATATACTCTTTAATTTATTCCTTTATAATTCCTATCTCAAATCGTTACTTTTACGATTATCTTCAATTCGTCATCTGTTTTAACACAAACTCCTTCACATTCTGTAGTTGAAACAAGTATAACTGATCAGGATGCTCCTTCTGTTTCAGAAAATGCTCCGATCACTTCAATGGGCTTTTTCAGTAATTTTTTTTATTGGTTCAAATTGAAGAATTTTTAAAAAAAATGTCCCCCTATTTTTTTATTTTTTTTTGAGCTTGATTTCTATCCTAAAAAAATATCAAAAGTGCGGAAAGCAAGCGCGCTGTTTGAAGGTGACGTCACTCTTCCCTCCTTCGTGATTTCAAAGAGCCTACGACCTTGAAAACGACAGACCGTTATTTCCGTAGGGTTTGTAAAGTTTGCTTCCCTGGTTTTTGATTTTGACTTTGACATCTCATGTAACCTCGAAATTGATTTCGGATTATTAAAAGTGTCTTGTATTATCTGTGTTATTAAAATTTGTTCTTGTTTCGCTTTGGTGTTTCCGAAATGTTCAAAGAGTGCTTTGTACCATCTTGCAAAAATAACAATATTAATTGCCCAAGCAAAATATTCATTTATGTTCCTCGAGATGAAAACAGACGAAAATCATGGTTCGAAAAAGCAAAAGTTCAAAAGAGGTTGACCAAAACGAGAAACATTTGCTGTTGTGAAGATCATTTCGATGTAAGTACTGCAGCTGTTAAACACTTGTATTCAAAGTTTAGGATTAATTATTGATCTTTTACAGTTAAAACAAGATGCAGAAAACTGGTTGTTTTATGAAACAATTGGTTCGAAACTTATTCTTAAAAAAGATATTGTTCCCCATCTCAACTTAGAAGCAAAAGTAGAACTTATTCAGTTTCCAGAACAGGTTTCACAATTAACCTCATCAGCCAAAAAAAGAAAGAGTGAAACCTTAACAAGTCTTTCATCCAATAAAAGTGTAAGAAGGCAAGTATTCAGAGTTCAAGATGATGTACCATCCACATCCAAGCAAAGTGAAGCTACTCCTACAAAAGAAAAGCACACAACTATTGCTCATTCACCATCAGGATATTTTGATGTTACCCCACAAAGAGCAAGTGTTGGTATACAGGTCAGTACACCTGTTACTAAAAGAAAAGTACAAAAAAGTAGTGTCGCTTTGCAAGTCAACATGCAAAACAAAGAAAAAAACATTTTCGTAGTGTTGGTGTATATACTCGGGTAAAAAAAATTGATGTAGCAAATTCACCAGTGAAATTTCCCAAAGACAAATTTAAAATTACCGTATCCCCAGTGAAAGCTGAGGCATCTATAAGTGCTCCTGCCGTCTCTTCCTCAGATTATACTGAGAGTCTTGAATCAACATCTAGCACTGATGAACATTTGATGGTACCACCCACTAGAAGAAGAAACTCAACATTATATTTATGTGAAGTGAAAAGCAGATTCTATTTAGGATTGCCGGAGCATGTTTACAAATAGTAGGGGAGCCCAAGCGGGGATTTCGGGATTTACTAAAGCGCGGCAGATTAATATACAGGGGGATACCTTGTACCCGGTTAAGTACCTCCACAAAACATGAGGCCCATATATAAGGCCGCCCGTGAAGGATACAGGATCAGATTAGTAAAAAAAAATTGACCATCAGAAATTCTCGAGCGCGTCAGATTAAGGTAGGGTGAGTTAATTACATCCTAAAAAGTGTATATTCCACTAATCTGACAATTTGAGAGTGACGTAAAAAAAGGGGAGGGCAACAAAGTTGTAAAAAAAAAACGTCATCTCGACATTCTCGAGCGTAGCTAAATTTTTTTTTATTTTGAAGGAAATAATTCAAGAATAATGAAAAATATATAATCTGACGATTTCCGCAAGCCGAAATAACAAAAATTCGTCGATAAAGTTAAATGCGTGCAGCTGCGTGATGCCTACATTTCCTTCTCCGCGTTTCTATTCCTCTCTCACTCTTTCTCTATCTATTCCTCTCTCACTCTTTCTCTATCTATTACTCTCTCACTCCGTCCCCACTCTGGTTTCTGTTGCCACGACGCCATCACAGCTGATCATAAAGACTCGTTTGTGGCATACTGTTTACAACGTGTTTCCAACGTTTTGGCTTTTTTTGCTATTTAAATATTATTTGTGTGAATTAAAGTTTATAAATATTTAATATGAGTGATATTAATTTGAAATGTGTATTTTGTAGTGAAAGTACCTTACAAAAAACAATCAAATTTACGGTAGAAACCCGAAAAAGTGTTTTTTCGGGATTACTCCGAAATTTGTGGCTCGATCAATTAAAATTGCAAAATTACTTATGAGGATGATAAAACTGCGTCGAATTGCGCCAACGGCGTGAAAATTGCTTGATCCAAAAGTTATTGCGGTTTGAAAATTCCAAAAATAGTGTTCTATGAATTTTCTATCAGACTTTCGAGCTGGGAGAGCTCAAATGCATAGAAATATTATTTCTTTGAACTCAGCGAGCTCAAAATATCACATAAATTATATTTTGAGCTCAAAAATGTCATAAGTACAATTTTAAGCACCCAGGAATGGAATTAGCGGGAAGTAGCAGGGATGGCCTTTAAGGTGAACCGTTTTTCTAATTTTTTTTTGTCAGATCAGGCAAATCCCTCTAGATAATCGTCAGATTATGAGACAGTACGTTTAGAACATAAAGATGAACCATATATATCTTAATCTGACGCGCTTGAGTATTTCAAAATGGCGAATTTTTTTTGCACATTATGAAAATGGCCGCGAGTTTGCGTCCCATCGATATCGTCAGATTAGTGAATGAGAGCTTTTTTTTGGTGCACTTAACACTCCCTTAGAAAATCTGACGCGCTCGATTAATTTTTTTTTTTTTTCATTTTCAACCCTTAAATACAACCACCCCCATCATGCAAACGATCAGATTAACATACGTACATTATTAAAAATACGTAGGACATTGATGCTATCAATATCTGACGCGCTCGCGGATGTCCATGCAACAGTTTTTTTTTACATATTTAAAAATCTATAGCCGCTTTCCCCACCGATGTAAAGGTATGTATCATATAACATTTTTTTCTTCTTATCATCTAAGCTTTGCATCCCAATAGGTCTCTACGACGCTCGAGTAAATCCCCATTTAGCCTCGTGGGCTCCCCTACTAAAAGTTGTAAAGTTGATTGTTGAAGTAGAGAAAATTCATCATGTTGATGTTTTAATCACATTAAAGAAAATTAGAACAAATGATGTATATGCTCGGCTTGCTGATGACTTTGAAATGGGTGTTACTTCCATCCATAATATATTTACCAGGTCAGTACCAATCATTGCAGGAGCTTTGCAAGAATTAATTTTTTGGCCAAATCCTGCAGAAATTAAGAAAGTGTTACCAATTCCATTCAGAGCACGTTACGAAAATGTTGTATCAATTATCGATTGTTTAGAAATAGAAATAGAGAAACCTTCAAATCCTATCCATCAAGCAATGACCTGGTCTGAATATAAAAAATGTAACACATTAAAATTTTTAATATCTTCGACTCCAAATGGCATGATCACCTTCATTTCAGAGGCTTATGGTGGAAGAGCTTCAGATAAGGAGATTATGTTAAAAAGTAATTTTTTAAATGAGTTGCCAAATGAATGTGCAGTTATGGCTGATAGAGGATTCAAGCAAATTGATTTTATGCTAGGGAAAAAAAAGTGCTTGTTAGTGAGACCACCTAGTGTTGAAGAAGGGCAGATCTTGTCAAAAGAAAAAATTAAAGAAAGTAAGAGGATTGCATCTTTACGGATTCATATTGAACGTGTTATAAGAAGGTTGAGAGAATTTGCTTCACTAGACATTCATTCAAGAGTGAATACAAATTTATTATATTTGATAAACCACATGGTATTGATAGCTTGTGGAATTATTAATGTACAAGGTCCTTTGATAAAAAAATAACGTTTTAATGTATTTAATTTTATATATTATTATTAATATAACAAAACATAACTGATGAAAACAATAATTTTTATAATTGCCATTGCTACCATCACACGCACACAATTTGTAAAAAAGGTATATTGTCTACCTTGTCTGCCATGCTTTTGTGCTGTACTAAAATATATAGGTTTTTTTTTGTAACTGTATAAATATTGAGTTTTAGGTGTAAGTTCTTTTTGTATAGTAGAATTAATAAGCTAAAGATAAATCTTAGTAACAATATTCTAAAACTAATCACAATCAATCACAATTAAACAAAACACATGGCAACTACAAACACAAAAACAAAATTGTCTTTGTCAGTTAAGGGTTAAGGTTCTTCTTCGTTAGATGCTTTGGCCTCGGCTGTAGCAGCAATTGACCATCCATTCTGACAAATACTACCAACATAATTCCAGACCTTATGACGTCACTTGCCCCAAGGTCAAACGAGTGTTTAAATTACCCTAATATTTGTTTCACTTTTTATTAAGCTTTGGGACATTTATATTCAAAACAAAGCTGCACAAGGTGAAAAATGATCAGTAAGCTCTCAAATAAACATATTTGTTTTGAGATTTGAGCATCTACTGAAAAGGCCCATTAAAAGCACTAAAGGCATTTGACGTAGAAATGACTGATGTAGTCGACCTATATCAAGGGTGGGAACACGACCGTACATTTAATATGTTAGTTGCAATGTATGATATGTTCTTTTTTCGTTTTCCCACCCATAAGTACTCCAACATCAGGATAGCCACCACTGGGTTCCGTCACCGAGACTGTGCTGGTCTCTTATCTTATGGATATATTACCAAAGTCCTAGGGATGAACAATTTATATGAATTATTGGACTGGATATTCGTTGAACAAATAGGGTCAAATATAGAGCAGATGATGAACAAAAAAGAAGAAGTCGGACCTACCCATTCCTATTTCCCTTATCAGGTAGACATGGGACTTGTGACTAAGTCAGCATATTCTGCCTCAGCTAATCCCGAATTTTTTGAGTGGGTTCATTTGATCGTCAACCTAGATCGATGAATGCGAGACACATATGCGAAACGCAGGCTTTAAATATATTCATAAATGCGGCCTGTGTAGCGTATGTAAACTCTCATAACTCCAGCCTCAACAAGATATTCACTGAAGATGGGGAAGCTTTGGACACAGGTTCTGAAGAGGATCTATTACGTGCGGATGAGACACCAGCATGCTTGTAATATTTGACAAGCTTTTAAAATACAAAATTTACAAGAGTATGCTGAAATCTAACTAAAAACTGATGTATTGCTACTTGCAGATGTATTTGAAAACTTTAGAGACATGTGCTTAAAAACATATGAATTGGATGCTCTCCACTATTTCACAACACCTGGCTTAGCTTTTGATGCCATGCTAAAAATTACAAATATTGAATTGGAACTGTTGATGGACAGTGAAATGGTTTTATTTATTGAGAAAGGTATTAGAGATGGGATATCACAATGTTCCAATAGATATGGCGAAGCAAATAATAAATATATGAATAGTGACTATAATCCTCAACTTCCAAACTCTTATCAGATGTAATTCGATGTAAACAACCTATATGGCACAGCTATGTCATCATCACTACCATATGGGAGTTTTGAATGGGTCCCAACTGAAAATATTTATCATGAAAATATTTTGAATATTCAAGAATCTGATGAGTATGGGTATATCATTGAAGTTGATTTAAATTACCCTATATCTTTACGTGATCTACACAAAGATTTACCACTATGTCCGGAACATTTAGTCCCACCCTCATCGGATTCCAATAATACAAAATTATTAACGACTCTATATGATAAACATAAATATGTCATTCATTATAAAGGATTGCAGCAAGCCGTACAATTGGGACTTGAAATTTAAAAAAATTCATCGTTGTATCAAATTTAAACAGTCATTTTGGTTAAAAAAATATATTGAATTAAATACAAATTTGAGAAAGCAAAGTAAAAACGAATTTGAAAAAAAACTTTTTCAAATTAATGAATAACGCACCCTATGGAAAAGCGATAGAAAATGTTCGGAAATATAGAGATGTCAAGTTAGTTAATAAATGGTCAGGAAGGTACAGTGCAAAATATTACATTTCTCAACCTAATTTTCATAGCTGCACAATAATTGACAAGGACATGGTCATTATTGAAATGAACAAATTAAAAGTGACTTTAAATAAGCCTATATTTCTAGGTCTTTCTATATTGGATATTTCAAAAACATTCATTTATGATTTCCATTATAATTATATTTAAAAACAAATTTGGCGAGGATGCAAAATTATTATACACCGACACAGACAGTTTAATTTATCATTTCCCTTACATACACAGATATGATACTTCTGACTATCCAGAAGATAATGTGTTTGGAATTCCTCGAGCTAATAAAAAAGTTTTGGGTTTAATGAAGGATGAAAATAATGGAAAAATAATGACACACTTTATTGGTTTGAGATCTAAAATGTATGCTTTGTAAATAATGTCTGAAAATGATTATATTGTTATTAAAAAGGCAAAAGGTATAAAAAAAGTCAGTTTTAAAGTCTATCACATTTGATGATTATTATTTATGCCTGTTTCGAAAATCTCAAATAGAAATTATTCAAAATTCTATTGTTTCCGAAAACCACACTGTTTTTACGGTAGCACAACGAAAAATTGCATCAAGTCCCTACGATGACAAAGGAATGGTCAATTATGTATATACTGACACAAGACCGTGGGGATTTAATGAGTATTTTGTTCATTCAAACGATTAGGTACTCTTCGTTTTTAGTCTTGAACATATCCACCACCTGAGGTGACAGAAAACATCTTTTTAGAAACATTGGGTATGTCTTAGAATTACTATTTTTGATATACTATAACAAATATTTTTTATTTTGTTTTCAACAGGATATTATACAGAATCATCGACGCTTTGAAGTTTTGGTCAAATTTCACAGAACGCACAAGAGACTAAATCCACTTACGTTGCCTAGACCAGTTTACTGTAATAGAACTAGTGGAACACAGTGGTGTAGCACCTGTAGAAAATTTTTTTGCTTCTGCAGTTCAGCCGTTGAAAAATATTATCCAACAACAACACCAGGTCTAAACTGTTACGAAACTATTTTGGATTCATGATGGAGTGAAAAGTGCAAAAGTGTATGAAGAAATAGTCTGTGGAGTTTGCCACAAAGTTATTTATCGCAAACCCGCCGATAAAAGGAATAATGATTCCTATATGTTGAGAATGTGTAAGGAATGCTTACAATCTAGACCTTGTCTCCAGATGAAGAAGATATATTGGGATTAAAACAATTTTTTTTATGTATAAATTTATAGCTTGTAGGTAATGATTTTGTTTTATTAAGAAGAGATGTATATTTTTTTTATGTATAATTTTTATAATTGTACTGATTTTGTTTTATTAAGAAGACATGTAGGTATATATTCTTTTATGTATAAATTTATAAATTGTAATGATTTTGTTTTAGGAAGAGGCCAGGCAAGGCTCATCTCTCTCTCCTTTCAATCACTATCCCAATAAGCTAGTTTTTAAGCTCATCACCTACTCTGCTAAAACATCGCATCCTATAACGGTTTTACAAATAAATATCTAGATTATTTATACAAATGTTTTTTTATTTACCTATTATACGGGCTAGGCCAGGCTTTTGCTCAAGTAGAGGCACGATTAACGAAAAAAAAAATAGCTTTCTCTCTACCATTAATTCATACACACAATATCTCGAGCTTCTTGTCTTACACATTTATATCTACATTATCTAGTAATATGTCTCGGTAGTTCTAGAGTTAAGGCACTTGCATTAGAAACTGGAGACTCTGGTTCGAAACACACCAAATCCACAAGTTTTTAAAATTTATTATTTAAATTATTGTGAGATGATGAAAACCTTCTGGTCATTGGCGATCACTTCTTCAGAAAAGGTAAAGTGGTGATAAACTGGATACAGGTAAATAAAGGTGGTAAGGAACGGTTGACAAATTAAAGTCAGGTGATGAAAAGCTTCTGGTCATTGGCGATCACTTCTTCGGATCATACTTTCAGTACTCCCCTGCATAATTGTAAAACATATCGCTTATCTCTTGATCTCTTCTTCTTTCTCAATTCTTGTACACCCTCTGGTCATTGTCGACGGCTTCTTCTACACCAGGGATGGCCGACTGGCGGCCCGCGGTTATGTTTTATGCGGCCCCCGAACAACTTTTTAAAAGTATTACGGTAGATATTTTTTAACAGAAATATAAAATATCCCAAACTACGTGATTTTGGTAAAAAAATTGTTTCAATGTTTGGAAGCACCTACATTTGTGAGAGCACTTTTTCCTCGATGAAATTTATAAAATCAACTCACCGTAACAGACTTACAGTCAGCCATCTTCAAGATTTGCTTAAAGTGGCCACCACCTCGACAAGAATTGATTTTGATAAACTTGTGAACGATTGTGCCCGCCCTCAGTGTTCTCACTAGTGGTTTTTTTTTCAGTAAAATTGTTGATTTTGTTCTGCTCAACTCTTGTATGATTAGTATATATTATTTCTACATTAAAGTATGTTCAATATCCGTAGCATTTGTTTATACATTAATTTATATAGCCTAAATTTCCCTTCAAGTTCTTGTGCGGCCCCTGCTTTTAGCGAAAGTATGGAAGTGGCCCTTTGGGCAAAAGAAGTTGGCCATCCCTGTTCTACACCATCTGGTCATTGACGATGACTTCTTCGGGTACATGGCCATCGAGTTTGGAGAACCGGATGGACAGCTTACCAAAGTGGTCCAGAACCATCATTGTTTATCGTCTCACATGCGTCTCGGATAATCTGTTGTTACAAACTTAGATGATTTCCTTACAAGTTCTGGTGCGACTGGTACCGTTCAAGAAAACCGTACCGATAAATGTCCTATGGAAAATGCGGCTGAAATGAAAAAGAAAGAACGCGGAGCGTATGACAGTGCAGTGGACACATGAAAATATTGTATCCGTAAGATGGAAAGACAACAGTGTTGTCAGTTTGATGTCAAATGAATATGGATAATGCCCAATCCGAAAAAAAATAACAAAATATAAAAAGAAGCTAGAAATGCAGCAACCACACGTCGTGCAATATTATAAGTATACAGGAGGGTTGGATCTGATGGATATTTTAAATTATCGTATTGGTCTGCGACAGAAAAAATGTTATACTCCTGTTTTATTTTGGATGTTCGATTTGTGTAGCTTCAGGATATTGAATACATTCTGCCCCATCCCAATATATCCGTAGGGGTAAATTTCAATTTCAATTTGATGATTACATCCAATAAAAGGCATATCAATCTTCAAGAATATTGACGGTGTAATTTTTTTATTTCTGCAAAGTAGAAATGAACATCGTTTCGAAGTGAATTTTAAAACCAGATTTGAAAAAATGTTTTAATAGCCAGAATTAAAATTTATAAAATAATGTCTTCAAAAACTGGACAAAGCATGTTCCAACTAACCCGTGCATATACTTAAACAAAAGCTTATATTTTGCTTGAGTGGATAAACCAAAGTATACGCTAGGGCAAAACAGTTTTTTCTTTACATGTCCATCACTAATAAATGTGGTTCACAAGTTATATCGAATGTTGTTATTAAGAATAAGAAGAATATCAAGTTACTGGAATATTTTATACAAGAGTTGTATTACATCTTTAACTATTGATTGAGCATCATCAAATGTATTATATCTACCATAGGGAGAAAACTTTTGACATTTCAACACTTATTTTATGACCATTGCAAATAGGGTTAAAGTCAAACTGAAAATGGGGTTTTTTTGAATATAAAAACACAAGAAATATAAAAAAGAAAATCCGAGCTTTGGTAAGATTTGGCATGGTGTTTCAAAAACAAAAGATTTCTTTTGGAAATCTCGTATGATCATGTGTATCGTTTTCATCAGTCATCAAATTCGGTTTTCAACACGTCCCCAATGATAACGTCAATACACAAGCTGATCATTTTAAATGGTACCAGCATTGCAGTTTTGGAAACCGTAAGAGTTACGACGTAAATTGCCTTTTTAGGCGACCAATGTAATGTAATGTCTGAAATGAGTGTTATCTTCAGAATTATACGTACAATACGTTTATTTTTGGAAATGTTTTTAAAAATGGTAAAGGAAAATTTCATTCGGTTTGATATTGGCTAGGTTAATAAGTAGTTTTTTCTACGACGTTTCGCGTTTTCAACGAAATAATCAACTTTTTTCTCAAATACGTCGTAGAAATAAGGACTAGGGGAATTGTGCCCGAGATGGCATACTTGCCGAGTTGGCATAGTCGCTATTTAATGTAGATACATTTTGAATTACGTGCCTTTTGTTGCGCCCCCTTAAAGCCACCGGCTCAATCAAACTATTGTGTTAATCGGAAGCAGGTCAGTTGTCTTTGAGTGGTCGAAAAGTACGTTTGTCACATTTTTGTTTACCCAAAATATTTTTAAGTGTCGTTCGCAGATAGTTTGGTGGGTAACGGGAGGGACTTGAAGGTATGTTATTGTAACTTTCCGATAGATAATTTATTGAATATTATATCAAAGTTTTCAAATACCTAGTTTAAAATATTTTTAAGTAAAAATTGTATTATTTAAAAATAACCGTTAATATTATGAGATGGCATACAACAATTTTTATAAGATGGCATGGTATGCCATCTCAGCAACTCAATTATTAATTGGAAACAATGTTTTTTTAGACATGGGTCGCTACAAAAGAAAGTCATGGGATGAAAATAATATGCAGGAAGTCATTTCCCCTAAATCTGTGGGTGGAACCTCAACCGTTGTTGAAATTGCAGCTCATGTGGCAGCCTGTACTTTTAATGAAGGTTCTTCTGCTTACCTGTCCTTTATGCAAGAAATGAACATCGGTACTGGTCCGATTTCTCACGAATACGCGCGCGCAGCAGACGCCACGCGAATAAGCAAAGCGGATCAAAGAGCTGCAAATGAAAGCAAAGAAGGCAGAATGAGACGTAGACAAGAACAAAAAGATGCTCTGGACATTTCAGAAGATAGTCTTCCACTGTACGGACCTGGCATCGATGATTCTGTGTAAGTATAAAAAGATAGATCTGCTTATTGATGCTTTATTTTTGGATTTTTTTCGTCTTTAAAAGTTTAAACGCGTTATTCTCGAAACCATGTTTTCAAAGTCGGTGACGGTCGTAACTCTAAATCTACTGCATCGATCCTTTTGAAATTTGGTATACTATTTCTATACATAATTCATCAGGTAACCTGGCCGAGTTTTTTTAAATATTATTATTATTAATTTTAGAATAACAATTCGTTAATTTGCTAAAAGCAAAAAAAAGAGACCCAGGTTACCTTGCAAAACATCTCACCTAACTAACGCACTTTGATTTTTTGATTTCAGATGATCCAGTGGTCAGTTAAAACCGTCACCGCAAAGTAACTTTTTTTCAAGGCGCCTTCGGAGATTTGCTGCCAACGGCCTGTTTATTAATATTTATCAGTGAAAATTTTTTCAAATATGGTTCACATGTTTGTATGTATTATGTACTGATTAAAGAAATAAACCAACATTAACTGTACCGCTTAAAAAAATTCTTAAAAATTTGCCTTTTTTGCCCGAATTAACTATACTTTCCCCTTAAGCTAGCCAATTTCAAACCTACCCAACCTATCTCGTAAATTTTACGGTTTTCGAAATTGCAATGTTGGTACCATTCAAAATCATCACCCTGTATACCTTCTCCATTAGAACACTGTTGAAAAACCATATAAATCAGAAAATAAAGTTTTTCATCGCCGAATAGAAATTAATCGAGTAGTTCAAGTTTCTAGCAGTGCCACAAATAAGGCAACCCTGAAATGGGTGCCAGGTCACAAGGGTATTGAGTGGAATGAAAAAGCAGACGCACTAGCACAAGAAGGATCGGCCACCGGTGTAACAAAGGCTTCGGTAAGAACCACATTAAACCAGTGGGTGCATAAACAACACCTTAAATACTGACAAACAATTCCGAAGCTCAAAGACAGTAAACTGATGGATAAACAACCCATACCAAAACTTACTGAAGAAATCCTAGTTAAATAGGAGATATCAGTCCGTTAAAAAACAAAGCAAAAAAGGTAAGGACTTTTATTGTATTTATAAGAGCCCTACACTTCTATTAGTACAGAACACACGTTAATTATTAGACACGAAAATTATTTTTTTTGTTAACCCTTAGCATGTTTTTAAAAGACCACGATTTTCAATTTGCAAATTTAACCTCACATTTTTAATGCAGTTCCGGTTTTATTTTTTTGTTTTACTTTTAGGGTGACTTGGGACATGCCAAGTAAATATACACGAGTACTGGGAAGTCGCAAATATCACGATTTCTCCAATGATATACTTGAAGAATGAATGAAGTATGGCATTCCAAAATCGACGTAGGAAAACGTTGGAAAATACAATAAAAAAAAAATATGAAAAAGTTTGGGGGTCAAACAGTGTTGACTGGCACTGAAGAAAAACTAATATGTCATGCGATGTTATAGATTTAATTCAAGGCTACATGAATAGGCAAGGAAAAAAAAATTCAATATGGCTTGATAACAGACCTGGCAAAAGCTGGTATTACGGATTCATTGCAAGAAATACTGAGTTAAGTTTACGTCTCTCCGAAAATATAAAAAAAAGTAGAGCTGCTGTTTCTGCAACAATTATTAACCATTACTTTGACCATTTAGAGGTTTCGTTGTCGGGGATTCCCGCAGAAAATGTCTTAAATTATGACAAAAGTGGATTTACAGACGATCCGGGTAGGAGTAAAGTACTTGTAAGAAAAAAATCTAAACACGCAGAAAGAGTACTGGACTCTTCAAAATCCAATACTTCCGAAATATTCTGTGTAACATGCAGTGGAAAAATGTTGCCTCCTTACATAGTATACAAGGCTGAGCACATAGGGAGTACGTGGATTGAACGAGGTCCTGCTAATGCCCGCTACAATAGGAGCAAATCTGGTTGGTTTCACCAAAGTCTTTTCGAAAACTGGTTTATGACAGTTGCATTACCATACATGAAGCATTTGAATAGGCCTAAAGCAATAATTGGTAACAATCTCGCCAGTCACATATCTATAAAAGTAATAGAAGAATGTGAATCAAATAATATCAAGTTTATTCTCTTACCAGCAAATAGCACCCACTTGTGTCAACCGCTAGATGTAAGCTGCTTCCGCCCAGTGAAAGGAGCTTGGAGGAGGATATTAACCCATTTTTCACCACTGGCGCGAAAACGCACCAGCTCCTTTATATATATTTTTTAATATTCTATATTCACAATAAACAATTTTTGCTTAAATATGATGAAAAGTGACCTAAAAATACTTAAATATTTTTGTAATCATGACAATAACAATATTACTGTTAAATATCGTGCCCAAAATTTTACCGAAAAAAAATGGTTATTTCTTATGTATGAAAATAATTTTTTTTTTTAACAAAGGAGACTATTATAATTAATTTTTATTTTCCAATATCACTAATCACATATCGTACCTTACATATATGCATATATAGGTTTATAAATTTTATTTTGTTTCAGCAAAAAACATTGGTAAACTTTGCTTGGTGCGAAAACGCACCACTGGTGAAATATGTGTACATCTCCCGGTTTTTCGATTCCACATGTCTCAGCATGTATATTTATAGATTCTTCATATATGTGTTAGTGTGAACAGTTTATAATTTAGTATTAGTTGCTGATTTGAGGTATTCAGTCGTTGTTTTAGTGAAATTACGACTTTTCAGTAAATAATATCAAAATGAAAAGGTTTCTTACTCAAAAAGAATTAGAGAGGGCTGTTGAAGAATGTGTAGAAGAAATTAATCATGAAAATGGTAAGTGCTGTTTGTTTCTAAGAAATGTTTGCGCGAACGATGCTTTTTTTCTAGCTCAATTTGATGCTGTTTATATTCCACCTGAAGTCGATGAGCTAACTGACGAGGAAAATATTGATGACGATTTGATAAATGTGAATATACAAAATGTTGATATTGCCGGAACTTTTGAGCTACATATAGATGGAAACGCTGTAGATAACCAAGCTGAAGATGAACCTAACATTGAACCTCTAGTAGCCAAAAAAAGGAAAACTAAAAAATCAACAGAGGATAATCCAATCTGGGTAAAAGGGCATTGTGAATTAAATTCTCAACCTATATCTACAGAAGCATGGAGATTGGAAGAATTGAAAAACCAACTAGAAGGAAAATCACCCTTGGATATATTTTTTTTATATTTTGATGATGAATTATTAGATATGGTTGTAGAATATTCTTTGAAATATGCTCAGGATAATAATCGACATGATTTTCAATTTGGCCGAACTGATTTACCAAAGTTTATAGGAATTTTGCTTTTATCCGGCTATCATACTTTACCACAGACTCAAATGTACTGGTCAACAGACGAGGATAAAGGGATAGATATTGTTCGGAAATGCATGAGTAGAAACAGATTCTATAGCATAAAAAGAAATTTGCATCTTTCAGACAACACTAAATTAGATAAAAACGATAAATTCACGAAACTACGGCCTTTTTTTGATGCGATAAATAATCGAAATCTTCAGTTTGGAGTTTTCTCGTATGAACTATCTATAGATGAACAAATGGTGCCCTATTTCGGGCGACATTCATGCAAAATGTATATAAAAGGCAAACCTGTGAGGTTTGGTTTCAAACTATGGTGCTTGTGTTCAGCGAACGGATATCTTTACAAATTCATACCATATGAAGGAGAAAATCCAAACAAACAAAAAAATGATCTGGGACTGGGTGAGCAGGTAGTATGCAATTTGCTATCAATAATTGAGAATCCAAAAAATCATGAAGTGTACTTCGATAATTTTTTTTCTTCGTATAAACTTATTGCTTTGTTACGTGATAAGGGATTTTTTGCAACAGGAACCATTCGTGAAAATAGAACAAATCATTGTCCTTTAGAGCCGTTGAAGTCTATAGGAAAAAAATCCCGGGGAACGTATGATGATATTTTTGAAGAAACTACAAAAATATCTCTAGTTAGATGGAATGACAATTCTGTCGTTACTGTAATCAGTAACCACCTAAATTCCCAGCCACTCTCTACTGCAAAAAGATACAATCGCAAAGAAAAAAAGGATATCACCATTGAGCAACCGAACATCATCAAGCAATACAATAAAAACATGGGTGGTGTTGACCTGCATGATAATGGGATTGCTAATTATCGGATAGCAGTTTCCGGCAAAAAATGGTGGTGGCCATTATTCGTCAACGCTATAGATAGTGTAGCTGTCAATTCATGGAAGGTATATAACTTGGTCAATTCAAAAAAAATGCCTCAACTGGATTATAAATCGTTCATAACACTTAGGTTGCTCAAGCTTGCTAATAAAAGTGCAAAACCTTTGAATTTTTCAGTGCCGGAAGAACTTCGGTTCACTAACAATGGTCATATTATTACAAAGCCTGACAATAAAACACGACGCAGATGTAAAATTTGCCATAATCATACTGTTTTTATCTGCAAAATGTGTAATGTTCACTTACATACTGATTGTTTCGATGCCTATCATACGAAATAATACGCTAACACTTTTTACCAATGGTGCGAAAACGCACCAATGGTTATTTCAAAAATACATTATGTTTATTTTTTTTTCTCCATATATATGTCTTAAGTATTGTATAAATACTCCCAATAAACATTCAAAAACTTGTTTGTTGCGTTTTTCTATTCGTGGTAAAAAATGGGTTAAAAGAATGGAAAAGAAAACACAAAGGACCGTTAAGAAAAGATCTGTTTCCCAGTTTATTGCGGCAAACCTAAGAGAAAGTAGAAGCTACTTCTGCAGATATCAGAGCTGGATTTCGAACTACGGGTCTGATGCTTTTTTTACTTTTCAAAAGGGCCCCAAGTTCTTGTGTGCCCAAGGGCCTAGTTTAAGACGGCCTTGCCTGTTTCGTCTGATTACCAACCAACCATTCAAAATCATCACCCTGTATACCTTCTCCATTAGAACACTGTTGAAAAACCATATAAATTAGAAAATAAAGTTTTTCATTGATGAATAGAAATTAATCGAGTAGTTCAAGTTTCTAGCATGGAAATATAAAATAACTATTAAGTTATTGTTTTACAGTGGTAATAATCGTACGTGTTCACTGACGGAGTTTCTGGGTAACTTCGAAAAACTGCGGAAATCGAATGAAATATTATTACTTTTTTCATTTTCAAATCAATTTCGTAAACTTGGAACAAAAAATTACAAAAACCGTTATTAAAGACATTGTTCTACCATGACCGCTAATACAGAAATTTACGGCTGGAGGGAGAAGTTCGTTGCCTTGTGGCAACAATCTTTCTAGTTTAACTAGTAAACCGAAAACACTTTTATAATCGTTCTTTTAGCCGGTAGGACTTATAATTAAGCAAAGAAAGGGTTGATGGAAATCGTTATTCTATTAGATTATTTGAATATTTTTTCCTGTGAAACAAAATGCATCGAATGTTGCATTGTTAATATGTATAGCAAATACGACATTCCAAAAAGGAGCAAAAAAATTTAGAATATTTTAAAAGTAATTACAGTAATGTATGTACGAAACACTAGCCACGACTGTTGGAAGACAAGACACATAACATGAACTTACAGCTAGTTGACTGGCGAACATTAGCAATACTTATAATTTTTTGTAAGCAAGTTACTCATTTTTATAAGTGAATGAATACCTTCCAAATAATTAATAGTGTTCGTAGAAGGACTAGTAGTAACATATACACCAATAACTTCCATTTTATTCAATGCTAACATACATGGACTGGAGAATGCTGGAATACCTAATGTGTGTTACTGTTTCTCATGTCTAGAGATGTCTTTAAGCTGTGCCTTGTTACTTAGCTGTTTTTGTTATTATAGCACGGTCGTTCTTAGTTTACCACTTTCAGACTAGTAGTTTATAGCTTACAGTGGCCTAAACGTAGACTAGTTAGAAGCACTTGTTTTGGATAATATAGGTCACGGTTTTGTGGACTTTTCCAATACGTTTAACTTTATTACACTTTATCTGAACACCTTATCGCTATAAGTTTCTAATCCGAAATTCAGGAATATTCATCGCGCCCATGCTAATGTATCCGCGAGTTCGCATGTCCCCTCTATTACAAAAAAATTGACCCATTGGAGCAATCTATCGTTGTTCAAAAAATGAATGGACAAATGAGGAACTATATATTGATCATCACACTAAACCAAGAAAAGAAGATCCAGTTCTCCTAATGATAGACAACCACGCGAGTCATATATCGCTGGAGACTTACAACATTTGTAAAGAAACTTGTTGTATGTTGTATCTTTATCTCCCTATACATCCCATCGCATCTAACATTTTTCGGTCCGCTGAAAAAAGCGCTGTATAGAGAATGTGATATACATCTAGCTACAACTGCCCATGAAAGAATAACAGAGTATGACTTGGCTTAGTTATTGAATATTGTATTCGTAAAAGTAGCAACGATGGATAAAGGAGTCCCTAGTTTTCGTTCAGCAGGGATTTATCTTCTAAATCCAGAATAATTTGACATTGATGATTTTGGAATCGCTCAAATAGGGATACCTATTATAGTGGAAGTTGTAGCAGACATTCCAAGAATTAATGAACCTGTGTATGAAACTTCAAAACTTATTAACAAAGCTGTGCCTGAAACGTCAAAACTTAAACATTCTGATACCCTTATAAATCTTGATCTTTACTCAGACAAACCAATATTGAACAACGGTTTGTCTACTGACACTGATAATGCAGCAATACCATCTACATCTCAGCATAGAACACCACCTCAAGTTAATATTAAAACTATAGCACCCACACCAATGAAAAAAAGAGTCCAGAAAGTACAATCATCCCGCAAAAGAATGCATTCAGAAAACCTTACTAGAGTAAGCTAAGGAGAAGAAAAAAACAAAAGATTATAAGAAAAATATAAAATCTGTTAAAAAATCTTTAGTTGAAAAGCATAGAACTCTAAAATGAAAAACTATTGAGTCATTCTACAGTGAATCTGAGATCTTTTTAACTAAACTGTGTGATCATGATGAACTCGATGATTTAGCTGACTTGTGCAATATTTGCGGTGATGTTGGCAAGGACAGAGAAACCTGGTTTCGATGCACTCCATGCTCTGGATGGAGTCATAAGGCTTGCACCGGATTGTCTAAACCTAACAACTATATTTGTACTTAGATAATTCTATAGCAAATACCTAGTTGTATTTTTTTATGTTTGTGTTTTCTATATTTTTGTTTTTTATATTTCATGTTTATTTGTTGTGTTTTCTTGGTTTTTTAAATTGATCTCAATGAGTGAATCAGTGCTTTTGTTAACTTTTTGACAATAAAATGTTAACGGTAATGAAAGCGTTTCAATTTATTTATTTATTAACTCTTTCTTTTTGCGCACAATTACCGCTAGGACTGGGGAATTATACTCATTGTAGGGACATCACTTATAGACCGGTTTCTGCGTATTTGCGCCTAATCAGGTAGATATCATCCGTCAAATTTAACCGATGTCACGTGTAACTTACCTTAAAACTTAACCAATCGGTCAAATTTTATCTAATGGTAACAAACATATTTTGCGTAAGATATTAAATCAATGTTCGATGCATTTCAAAGTTTAAGAAATCGCAAAATTTTGATTTGTATCAATTTTAAACTTTATCTCCATGAAGTCCATCAACTTAATAGAGAAGAACTTGGAAAAAAACATACAGAAAATGAACAGTCCGTAAATAAATGAATATTTCGTAACAGATCCATAAAATCTTGAGTCATGTTGCTTTTTTCTAAACTAAAATGATAATATCTGCGAATTATACCAGTTTATGTCTCTCCTCTCTTCTTGGATCGATATTTTTTCACCTGGACACATAAATTCAAACCTGTAAAAAAATAATCACTTTTTATTCACAGATTTAATTGATCATTTAAATTACATTAAATAATATGGTTACTTATGAATGAATCTAATTCTAATTAATTCCATTATTTAATAAATAATTTATGTAAAATATGAAAAGATATTATTTATTACTTCTCTACTAACATATCGTCAGAATTGAGAGAGTTACATTTGATGTCATGCCTACCTGATCTGTAATATTTTGGCAAGACCTATCTTGTGATTGACTGATATATGTGAATAGAAAAAAGGAGATATGATATTACAAATATTAAACCTCAAGATATTATTAGCCATACGGGGATATCCTGGATATCTATTTTTCCGTTTAATATCAGTATAACTATGTAACAGGAAACCAAGGAAAACTATATCTGCTGATCTTTACAATTGTAATACTGGTATTAACTGGGAAAAAATCCAGGATATGTCCATAGGACTAATAATACCTAAGCTTTAATATTTGTAATAACATAATTATCTTCTTTTTTCTATTCACATATACCAAGTCAATCAACATATAGGTCACTATTTGGTCTAGCCAAAATATTACACATAGGTAGGCATCACATCAAATGTAACTTCTGTCACTCTGACGATGTCAATACTAAAATAATTATCAACATCTTTTCATAATTTACATAATTTATTCTTTAGGGAGTGGAATTGATTGGAAACAGTTTCATTTATGACATTAATATGAGTAAATTCCACGAGGTAAGGGTCCAAACAGTAAACTCAATATGGTTTCTGTTATTTTGGTAAAGTTATGTTCAAAATATACCGGTCCAAGGATATCAGAATGGCCAAAAACTACCCCAAAAAAATTTAAAACATGACGGAAGCGGAGTATCACCTTATACCTAGTGTCAAAAATTCAAGAATTAATCACTCCAACATATACTAGAAGCATAACCCCATCGAAAGGGTTTAGGGGTATCAAAATGGACAAAAACTACCCCAAAAAATTGAAAACGTATAGGAACCATTCACTTTGTGAATAGCGTCAAAAAATCGAAAATGAATCAGTCTAACTTATACTGATTTTTTGACACTATTTACAAGATGATACTCCGTTTCGGTCATTCTTCCTATACGTTTTCAATGTTTTTGGGGTAGTCCTTGGCAATTTTGATGTCATCAGACCCTTTCTGTGTTTTGTGCTTCTAGTAATATTTTCAATTTTTCTGAATATTCATAAGGCTCTTCACTATTTTTTTTCAAGATTTTACAATTTTTTCTGTTATTCCCTATCACGGTATGCCACTGATTCTCCGGTATTTCCGTCAATTTGGTTACCAACTTTTGGTTGCCAACTTCACACCGGTTCTGAGATAGTGTTACCTATCGTTTACCGCAACCTGGATTGCTTCCGCACAATTAATCAATGATTAAGCAAAACAAATTGAAATGTAAACAAAACGAAAAGAATATTGCTAGTTGTGGAAATATCTCAGGGCATCAGGTTCTTCAAATAGATACTGAATCAAATTTTGTGCAGTTTATTATATAAAACATCTGTTTGTTGAAAACAAGGTATACAAATATTTAAGTGACACTATGAAGGAAATAGTATGTAATCTTAAATGATTCAATGATTGGTGGTTGATAAAAGTAACTCTAATCTTATTTATTTTACCCTTTGCTGATATACGTATATGTGCACTGGGCTTACAGTGGATTTTCTACACAAAAAGGTTAGTTATTTTTATATAAATATGTATTTAAACAAATAAGCAATGTAACTTTGTTCTAGGTTGTCCCATGAGACAATTACGTAAAATATGGAGAAAAATTTAGATGTCGCAATATAATATCAAATATCAGCTAAAATTATAAAGCTGCCTACACTAAAGCGAATACTTAAGATTACGACTTATCTGGTACTCCTATGATATGCTGAGTTGTCGTTCCCAATTTTTTTTTTATTTAAACTTTACTCTGGTATCTTCTAGTTAATGTGCCATAAGTCTCAAAGTAAATCCAGATATACCTCAGGACATAAACCAATAATTCTCCAAAAAAATAGAGTGGTACGAAAGAAGGTATAAGTACCAAAAAAAACTCTGACAAACAGGCCTAAAATAAATGACGTAGTGTTAGTATCTAGAGTATCTAGCAAAGAAGTGGTGTAATGAAGGAAGTAATGGAGGACTCACCTTGGATGGGATGTGGCCTGTAAGTGGCTTAGATGGATAATCGAAGATGAAGGACTAATGGAAATCTTCAAAGAATATTCCAATGTTCACAGATCCACAGTAGTGATATTTTTATTTTAGTTTCATTAACCAAAATTAAAACTTTATTGAAATTTCTCAGATTTCTATTTAATATCCGCAATAATGCGTTGCAAGTTCTTCCTGAACCAAAAGTGCTTTTATTGTTTTTTATCCCCCAAAACCAAAATGGACTCTCACAAAAAGATGTCCAATCGTAGTCGTATTATTTTTTTTTTTTTTGTACTCCCATGTTCTAGAAAGATTCTTAAAACTAGTTTGAAATAAAGTGGCTAGATACTAAATGAGAGTAGAGACCATAGTTAACATTGGTAGAGACCACCTTCCTCAAGTGCAGAAGAGAGTTGACATTGACACTGACACAGGTACTTCAACAGGTTATATTTACCTGTACATCAGCATGGATATTTAGTACTAATTTTTGTAATCATTTTCAGGTAATAACAAATGAAAGGTCGCCAAGATATTCAACCAAGAACGAACGAGAAAGAATATTTTTGTTATTAAACGAAATGTAAATTGTTTCCATAAATCCAACTTTCAGTGTAAAGATAGCAAACAAGAAAAATAAAGTTGTTAAATATTAAGTTACACTTTTAACACGTAACAATAGCTTAACACCAGAGCTGGGTAATTCCTAGTTAAAAAGTAATTAATAATTACAATTACTTTTATTTTCATGTAATTTGTAATTGTATTTAAGTACATTTTTTTCTTAAAGTAATTTGGAATTGTAATTGCAGCAAAATCTGTGGAGGAATTGTACTTTGTAATTATATTATTTAAATTATCTAAATACAATTACTTCTCATAAATACAATTACTATTACTTTTTCCAATTACAAGTACATTCATAAGTACAATTACATTTTTTAATTACAATTGCTTTTAAATGCATGTTTCAGTTTCAAATCCAAATCCTACAAAGAAAAATAATACAAATAAAAACTTTTTTAACTTCAGTGAAGACGTAACATCTTCGATTGTAAAACAAATGAGATACAGTTAGAAGTATTACAATATCTCAATGATTTAGGAAAAAATATTACGATGCTAGAGCTACCCCTTGATGAGAAAAGTGTTTTTTAAATATAATACGGCACTTCCCTCTTCTGGACCCGTTGAGAGATTATTCTCATTCGCAACAATTGTCAACGCTCCCAGAAGGCATGCGCTGTATGACAGCAATTTTAAAAAACTTGTCGTTATGAAATGTAACAATATAAACATTTTGTAAATTATAACTATATCTTGCAAATCAGGCGTCATTACTTTTTGTCCGCTTGATGAAAAGTAAAAAAATATTAATAATTTTACACCAAATATTTCATTACATTAGTAATCCACCCTTTTCAAAAAAAGTATTTCAAGGATATAAAATTTAAAAAAAATTGGATTTAAGCTTTTGTAAACTATCCGTAACTTAAACAATTGATTCCATGACAAAAAAGTATCAGATACTTTTTGACGAGAGTTGATCACCGAATGTCAATAAAATGTTTGGTGTAAAACAGTTAAACTGTTTGATTAAACGGCCCCAGACTAATGATGCCCGATTTGTATGATATGATTATAATATACAGTGCGTCCATAAAGTAACGCATAAATTCATTATTAGCTAAATAAACAATAATATTAAAAATTCCCGAAACAGGTCAATTTTTGATTTTAATTTACTGTTTTTTCAAATTATAATGTTATTTACAGGGTGAACCATCTTCGTGTGATGACGTCATCGCCATTTTTTTTAAGTGGAACACCCCAATTTTTTTTCGATTTCCGGATTTCCCTTGATGAGCTGATTCCAAAAATGTATAACACTTTCTTTCAAATTGGTACAGGGTGGGAAAAAATACAAAAATTGTAATTACATAATTATGAAATTACTGTGATTTACTACCAAAAAGAAACAAAAGAAAATTTACAATAAATGTTCAAATTGTTCTCCATTGACTGCTAGACAATGACAGAAACGGACATTACATTCTTCTTTAACATTTTGTAGCATAGCGGGAATATGTTCTGCATTTCTTGCCTGATTTGGTCTTTTAGATCACGGATATTGTCAGGTCTGTTAGTATAAACTTTAGATTTTAAATAACCCCATAAAAATAAGTCTAATGGGGTAAGATCAGGGGATCTAGCGGGCCATTCCACTGTTCCCCTTCTTCCTATCCACCGTTGTGGAAAGGTCCTGTTTAAAAACTCGCGCACAGTTACAGCGAAATGTGGCGGTGCACCATCCACGGTCTAGATTGTTGGGTATTTGAATATTAGGAAAAAGCTGGATCAGATCAGGAATCATTGTATTTTGTAGGAAATCCAGATACAATGCTCCTGTTAAATTTTCGTCAAAAAAATATGGACCAATAATTGTATTTCTGACAATACCAGCCCATACGTTGATTTTTTGTGGTCTTTGCGTATGGCATTCTTGTATCCAGTGTGGATTTTCATCAGACCAATAACGGGTGTTTTGCCTATTAACATGCCCGTTCAAATAAAACGTTGCCTCGTCCGAAAATAAAACGTTGTCAGTGAAATTATTTTGGTTCATCATATACTCGCAGAATTCAGTTCTTCGGTCAAAATCGTCTTCAGACAATTCATGGATAAGTCGTACTTTATAAGGATGGTATTTTACCTTTTTAAAAATGTTTGCTACTGAAGACTTTCCAATACCTAAATCCCTAGATAATCCTTGCACTGTGCAGTGTGGATTTTCTATTGCCGACAAAATTGTGTCTTCTTGAATATTTTCATTAATTTTTGTTCTACCGGGCTTTGGTGCATCCCTCACATGTCCTAATTCTCTGTATTTTTTCTCTATTCTGCTTACAGCATCTCATGAAATAATCTGCATACCTCTTGTTGACTCCGCATCCTGTCGCCAATACCAATCATCATTAATATTTCAATCCTCTCACTTTCGGTTAACCGCATTTTGTTAAAGAAGTTGCAAAATTATGATATGATAAATTTCTTTGTAGATAGTTTTCACATAAACGTACCTTGTTTACAGAGTTAACAATAACAGAAATGTACTTTAACGTTGTTGACAGTTTTTACCGGCAAATGATAAAAAATGACAGAAAAAAATTTCAAACAATAAAAATTTTAGTCGAGGGGCTTGGATCACTAAGCTGTTAAATACAATGTTAAAAATTATACGGGGTGTTTAAAGTAGTAGTAAGTAAATACGTAATTTCATTTAATGTGTTTATTACGTTTATTCTTTTATTTCTTATTTTGTAGGTAATTTAATTTTTTTTATTTTCCCCCACCCTGTACCAATTTGAAAGAAAGTGTTATACATTTTTGGAATCAGCTCATCAAGGGAAATCCGGAAATCGAAAAAAAATTGGGGTGTTCCACTTAAAAAAAAATGGCGATGACGTCATCACACGAAGATGGTTACATTATAATTTGAAAAAACAGTAAATTAAAATCAAAAATTGACCTGTTTCAGGAATTTTTAATATTATTGTTTATTTAGCTAATAATGAATTTATGCGTTACTTTATGGACGCAGTGTATGTATGTACCTGGACCCTAGACCTAGATACGTACACGAATTTTTGTATTTTTGTTTCGTTCTAATCAATAAAACTTTTAAAAGTTCACATTTTATTATTAACTTCCCTGCTTCATTTTTATACTAATTTCAAGGATTTTATGTTTTTCCCTTCAGTTAAGGAGACCTAAAATTGTATAGAAAACAATAAACGCTTTAACCAACCCTACCTTGAGATATCTTTAACTTTAAGGAATCCTTCAGAAAGTCGCTGCAATCGGCTGTTAGTTTAACAGTTTGAATTATACCTATTTCAATATTTTATTCGTACCGGTTGGTTCCTCCATTTTATCATGATTTGTTGTTTTATCCGCAAAGTAATTATAAAAGTAATTGATAATTCCTTTTTTTATTTTTAAAGTACATGTAATTACCCAGCACTGCTCAACACCGTAAGTCAAAATATAAAAAATATGTGATATGAGCTTGCAAAAAAGCGGGTGTTAGTGTTTTACGGCTTCCCCTAACCACTGCGAGTTAAACCCAATAGTGAGTTGGCAAAAATTAAACAGTTTCTTGCGAGAAACAATATTACATACAAATTAGAAGATGTGAAAGAACTACCATTAAGCTGGAAATATTACCGAAGAGACGTGGTAAATGTGCATTAGTCACGTTGAAAACGACATGTGGAATAGTCAATCCTTCTGGAGAAATTAATAAAACTTCATTTCTCCAGGTGATTCAGTTCCCACCTCTAGCTTCTAATATTATGCGCCACGCCGCATTCTATACTTTACCCCAATTTTAACGACCCCTCCAAAGTCAGTATAAATCGATACTCCGAAGTACTCAGACCATGTTCGGGAACTATCGCACCCCGCAAAACGCTTAAATCAATTGATCATTGCCTCCGGTCTTTTTGCAGTAATGTAAATACAGGTAACTCCTGTAAGTAGTAAGGAAGCTGAGTTTACTTGTGCTCTTATTCGTTGTATTATTGTAAAACTGTACCGGGAGTAAAGTGAATTAACCGCCATATCAGTGAGAAAAGTGAACACTAGATGTTGCCAAGTGGTTCAGCTTGTCAGAGAGCTTGATTAATATATTTATTTGTAACCGGGAACCTGTGTATCTGTGCCTTTCCTAATAAATAAATATCTGATTATCAACCTCGTTAACATCAATCTGTGTTCCTTATTTCATTCTCGGGTTAACGAGTGGTCCTTCACCCGCTACTGTCGAAGCGCAATGGAAGAATAAGGGACGCTTCAACATCTACGCACCAGCAACGCTATACCTACATCCACGGCTCTTTTGCTTCCACCTTATTCCATCCACCTTCAATTATTAATGCAGATAGTTCCAACACAAGCGATAATGAATCAAGTACAAATGACACTGATAGCGATGACAATCAGTTACTTTCTGCTTATATAATGTGTATTTTTCGTTTTTATCAAAGGAATTGTTCTTAAAGTACCTATGATGTTGTTGTTTATACATTTTTATGTGATTATGTTAATCACTTAATCATTTTAGCAAAATAATATATGTTCAAACAGTACTAACTATCAAAATATAAGATATTTTGTCAATTTTGAGTACAACTCTGTAATATCAGATAAACACTTTTAGTTTGAGGATTATTGCAATCCAATACTCTATGTACTTGTTGAAATAAACTATAGTGAGAAACATTTCTGTACACAATTAGAGAAACTGTATAAAACATAAAAAATTCTTATATGTGTACATGACACACTATTATACAGAACTAAATTTAGAGTGGGTGAAAAATAAATGTTCCAAAAAATCAATTATGTGTTGTAGGGCGTTTATGTTAATATTTATTATGTTTCAGTATTTTAACGTTAAGGTTACGTTGTGCAATTTCAACAACACCAATTAAATTGCATTTGCTAATAAATAAAAATAATTATTTCAAATATAATTTATTTTATTTAGTTTGAACTCATTTTAATCCAACCCTGTAACCATTTATTGCTTTTTAATAATTATCAGACTAACAGAATGAAATATTTTGAACTATACTATAATCAGTAACTATTTGGAAAATATATTCTTATTCTTTACTAACTTTCAATAAAGCATTTCATTAAAATTGCATGAATCTGTTGAATATACTACAGGAGTAATTAAAATAAGAGTGAAGGGACACACAGTTTTGTGCCACTTAGTAGGGGATAAGATGGCCATCATGGACTGGGAGAGGGATTGATTCCAGTGTTGACATTATTAGTACTAGTCTTACAAGAATTAATTTTCTCACGCAAAGGAAGTTCTTGTCTTATGCTGGTAAGTTTAAACAGACATTGGATGATTCCAGTTGAATATTTATTGATTACATACTAAACTGATGAAAAACAATGCAGCTAAATTGAATGTAAATGATTACCCCTATTATCAAATAAAAAATAGAAATCTCCATTACCTCAATTTGTGGACGACATTTGAATATTCGGTAATACTAAAAGAACATTCAAGAATTCATAGAAAACCTGAAAAGGATATTTGAAATAAGACTTGGGATCAGGGAATTATTACTTTGAATCAAGAAAAATTCATAGATTCCAATATGAGAAAGTTCAACTTGATTACTGTGCAGAAGATCCACCTTCTCGTTTTTTAGAAATCATAAATCCTGCAGCATGTCACGGGATGGTTTGATTAAAAAGTATAACTTTTCAAAGAAATTGGATAATAATAATAATAATAAATTTTATTCATACTCAAATAAATTACTGATTTCAGTCATAATTACAATGCCACACAGACGGCTCAAAAGCAATAGAAAGGGTATAGGCCAGGAACTAAGAGCTCTGAAAGCTTGGGAGAAACCCAGATATTTGAAAATAAAACAAATTCTGTGAGACTATGGAGTATGAAAGAATTTTTACTCAAAAATAATAATAAAAATAATGAGTTACTTGTAATGGATTTCCATGTATCAATAAAAGTTGAAAACATTCAGTTCAATAAATTTAAATTGGTGAATTTTAAAAGAAATCGCCCAATAAAGGAGGTCCGGATAAAATTTCAACTGTATTGAAAAAAAGAAAATATCGATAATCCAGTATTAAATATTATTTACCTACAACCACTATGCAAAACACGCTTTTCTACACAAATTTGTATACGCAAAGCAGCCTTTTCTTAATTCTTTTGATAACTGTTGGAAAAGTAATGCGAAAAGTACACGCTATGGCACTTTTCCGCACCGAAATGTCAACCTTTCCCTGTCAACCTGTCAACTTTTTTTGACAATTCAACATATTTATTATACTTAGTGAATTTCTGGGTGTGAAAATTTTAAATTTAAACCAAAAATAAGTGAACTATTTATCTGATTATTTATTTATTCTTTATTCATTTTTCACTATTAAACATACACTCAACTGATTTTTCTATATTAAATTTTCATTTTGTATGTTCTTTCTGTTCAAAGTTTTAATAAAATACCTATATAAATTTCTGTTTTTATTTCATTAATAAATGTGGTTGTAGAAAAAATATTGTGTACAGCTTGTACGCAAATCACTTTGCGTACTAGTTGTACAAACTACTATTTTAAAGCAAATATATATGAAAAATTTTAGCAAAGATTTAATAGCTTATCCCTGACGTATTCTGGTACCTCTAAATTTAAAGTTTTGCTTAATTCTTTAACCCTATTCTTACTTTCGTTCACAACAGCATATACATGAAATAAGTTTAAATCCAATATTTCAATTTTGTTTATGTTCATCAGCTTACTTTCATAGTTTGTGTTTAAAATAAATTCTGATATAAGGATTATTTTTTGATAATAGATCTTGCTATATATATTCCTGGCCCTAATTCTTGTTGCTCAACAACTTTATCGTGCCTTAAATTGGTATTGTGGTATTGCCATCGTATCGTATTCAGGATTCTCAAAAATTTCTAATGTTACTGGATTTATAGACTCACAATCTTCTAATATATAAAATTCTCGTGTCACGGTGTTAGAAGTTGAACTCCTCCTAAACGGCTCGACTGATTTTCGTGAAATTTTGTGTGCATATCGGGTAGGTCTGAGAATCGGACATCTATTTTTCATCCCCCTAAATGTTAAGGGTGGTCCACCCCTAAATTTTGTTTTATTCTTTTGGACACAATTTTTTGTTTTTATTTTTTTATGATACAGCATACAAAAATACATACAACCCTAAATTTTCACCTTTCTACCATCAACCCCTATTTTCAAATTGCGATTTTAATATTTTTTCTTTTCATCCATACATGGCAATCGAATATAATACATTTTCATTTTAATCTCCAGTTTAGATTCATAATTAGTCCCGGTAGGTGGCGCTGCAATCGGGTTTATACTGAACAACTCCTAAACGGATGGACCGATTTTGATGAAATTTTATGTGTGTGTTTGATTAAGTAACTGGATGGTTTATATTAGCAATTAGTACCGGTAGGTGGCGCTGCAATCGGATTCATACTGAACAACTCCTAAATGGATGGACCAATTTTGATGGAATTTTATGTCTGTGTTTAAGTAAGTAACTGGATGGTTTATATTAACAATTAGTCCCGGTAGGTGGCGCTGCAATCGGATTCATACTGAACAACTCCCAAACGGATGGGCCGATTTTGATGGCATTTAGTATAGGAGTTTTTTTATAAGGTCATTTAAAAAAATTGCTTTGTCCGAAAAATTGTAAGAAAATTCAGGAAAGTCGAATTTTCCAAAAACAAAAATATATTCCTTCTATTAAAAAATTAACAATACTATCTGATTTTGCCACCCAAAATCAGTAACAATGTGATATTTTTCATTCAAAAAAATAGTCAAAATTTGTAGGTATATAAGACGACAGGACAACGTCTGACGGTCTGCTAGTCTATATATAATTTTAACTCTGAATAATCTAAAATACAAATTATAGTTGCTTATGAAATCCCTTCCTGGAATTTAATTCGTAGGTATAGGAAATTTCTCATCAACTATATGAAAACAATGTTTAAATGCTATACCCTTAAAAAAAAAGAAAAATATCTATTTTACCCAAAGTTCTAGTTTCTCCCCGAGTTATGCCCTTATTATTTAATATTTGTGTTTTCTGCATTAAATAATATGGAAAATTGTCTGAAATTTTTAATAATGAAATATCTTGCACCTGTATCTATTATAAAAGTATCAATAGTATCTGATATGTCAGTTTTAATTTGTACAAAATTTGAAAGAGTTAAATCAAAGTTATAAATGTAATAATTATTATCATGAAAATTGATTAAAATCTTGAATTTTCCTACTTTCTGGTACAAAACCCCAATCTCTTTTATCCATCTTCCCCACTTATTTCCTAGCTTCCACACATGCTTATGTTCCTATGATTGTTAAACCCATTGGTAGACCTATCTCTGTAATCTTTGGGCCTCCCTTTATATCCATTAAATCTCTGATTATCATAAAATTTCCTATAATTCTTGTAATTAACGTAAAAATTATTCCTTCTATTGTTATTATGATAAGAACGCTTCTGCTGTAGGAAATATGTGTTTTCCTACGAAAACCTATTTGTCTGCTTTAAAATGCAGAACACTGCCTGATGACTGGTTGTCTCCCATATCTGTGGAAACTAATTTAGTCATTACTTCTTGTGGCGTTGTGGAATGTTCAGCCGCTATAACAGTTTTTATTAGTTCTGAGGTAGCGTTGGATATTAGTACTTTTACTGCTGCCTCTGTAGTATATTTACTTGCCAACTGTACTGGCATTCCTTCTGCCAAGTATGCAGCCTGCAACTGATTTAATTTTCCCATCTCAGAGTCATATTCAACTAAATCCTTATTATGTTGTCTTAATTTGCTTAGTTTGGCTCCTACTAAACTAACAGTATCTCCTTTTAGTCCCATTTTCAGGACTTCTATAATTCCTAAGACTCCTGGCCTTTCCAGTTAGCCTAGTTTTCACAAACAACACAGCATTATTTTCATGCTCTGCTGCATAAACCTGTAGCAAACTTATCGAATCTAAGAAAGATTGTAGCTTACTCGATTCTCCATTAAATTCATTTGGTAAAATTTTACCTGCCAAATTGAATAACTCATTCATACGAGGATATATTGAAAAATTCTTAGCCTACTATAGAACCAAACAAAATTTCAATGTCAAAATATTTTATTACTAAACATATTCTCCTCTTAATTGGATACATTTATTACAACGAACCTGCCTCGTCTCTAGACCTTTAAAAAAAACGTTTCTTCTTGCTCTGCAAACCAGTCCTCCACAGCATTTATTACCTCCTCGTTGGAAGAAAATTTACTACCTTTTGAACTTTTTTTCAGTTGAGGAAAGAGATGATAGTCGGACGGAGCCAAATCTGGTGAATAAGGGGGGTGTTCTAGTAATTCAAACCCTAAATCACGAATTTTTTGCATGGCAACATGAGATTTGTGTGCAGGGGCGTTGTCCTGCAAAAACAAAACACCTTTGGATAGTTTTCCGCGTCTTTTCTCTTAATTTTTTCCCGTAGAGTGGTCAGTAATGTCGAATAGTAATCTCCAGTAATTGTTCTACCCTTATCTAAAAAATCAATCATGATTACTCCATGACAATCCCAAAAAATTTAAGCAAAAACTTTTCCAGCAGATTTTTTGACACGAAACTTCTTAGGTCTTGGAGAACCAGAGTGTCGCCATTCCATCGATTGTTGCTTTGTTTCTGGATCGTAGAAATGTACCCAAGTCTCATCCATAGTAACAATTCGGTTTAAGAAGTCTACATCGTTTTCCAATCGAGCACAGATCGAACGCGATGCTTCTACCCTTGCACGCTTTTGGTCAACATTCAAACATTTGGGGATCCATTTTGCAGCAATTTTTCTCATGTCCATGATAAAATCATGTCATGAACTGCATCGATATTTTCGGGGACTGACACAGAAGCCTTCCCGATCGGTCATCATCTTCAATGGAAAATTTACCTCTTTTGAAGCTTGTAGTCCAATTTTTCACGGTCGCATACAAAGGACATTGATCACCAAGGGTATTAAGCATATCTTCATAAATCTGCTTACCTCTTAACCCTTTTAAATACAGGTACTTCACACTGACACTTCTAATAAGTTATTATTCGTTGCTATGGTAACGCAATATTTTGTTTAAGCATGGAACTGGTCTAGGCTAACTAGATATCAATACATCTTTCTACTTAAAGCCATTTTATCACTTTCAGTCTTGCTCAATTCTTCTAATACCTCTGGACTAATCAAATTATTACTGGAAATTAACTGAGACGGGACTTTATACCGACATCTAACACCTGAAAAGACTTGACGACCTTATCCCTAATTTTCTCAAATTATTTAAAACATATATTTTGTTGAACTTCATTTAACTTATTCTAATTGGTATTTATTAAAGTAGAAAAAGTATTATATGATGTAAGTAAGGTATTAATAATGTCTAATTGAGTTTCATAAGTTTTAGGAAATTCTTTCTTTAAAGCTCTTTTACAATGTATTTCTTCTAAAATTAAATTTAATCTTATTTCAAATCGATCCCCAGTTACTGAATTTCCATCACTAGAGGACATTTAACCTGAATTAATTCATAACCAAACAAAAAATATTAATTGTAACCACAAAACAGAATGCACACTTAATGTTTACAAAAAAAAAATCTCACCCATCTTAAATTTGTAGCGTACTCTGATGTAGGTTCCTTCATCTGTCGTCTGTAGGTTTGTCTGTAGGTTTTGTATACAGACCATACAAATTGAAGTACTAGAACTACTACGATGATGTAGATAAGTGTTTTCAATTCCAAATCTGCTTTCATATCTTCCTCCTGGACGATGAAATTGCTGTTTTCCTGGACTGCTTGCTTCGTTGATCGGCCTCCCATGTTTTACAAGATTCACCTTATTTGCAGGATCGCCATGTGATGTCCACTAAAGCATGTAAATTGTTTTACTAACACTACCAAAGTTATATTCATCTTAACATTACTGGTTATACAGTGTGTCCAGTTAAGTAGGCATTGTAGAAACTTAAGGCTTCGTGTAGACACTTCCAGTGAAACACATAAGAATTTTCAAGAACTTTTTATTCACACAAAATTGGGTCTTGTTACAATGACATTACAACGACTACGTCAAAAGTCCCAGACTCACAGACAGCGGTGCGCTCAGAACTATTCCGAGCAGCATAATAAGAACATAGAACATGTACCTATGTGTATCAAGAATTGCATAATCAACAGGCATCATATGGGAAACTTTTTTATTATTAGTTTTATGAAAAGAGCTAATCTTTATAAAAAGTTCTGCATGGTCTAAAACTTAAAACACAACCATCAAATATCAATTTTTTTTAGCCGTATACGAGGTTTGTCAAAAAACATGAATTTTACTCAAGAGTAAAGTACCTTTATTTTTGAAAATAGCGATAATTGTTATTAAGAAAAATTGATCATAATTGAAAACTATTGTCAGATATCCAATATTATCCATCCGACATGAAAAACGATCTTTACTTATTGCTGGGTATAAATAAATTATGCCAATTTTGTAAATTACACATCAGCTATTTTATTGAAAACCATGATATACCTTTCGGTTTATTTATAAGTTCTGTAACAATATTTTATTGCATTTTAATAGTTAATACACATTTTGCTTCAATTCACTTAAGCCTCAATATATCCGCCATCTCTTTCTAGACATTTAGTGGATCGTTTACCAAATTCCCTTAATACATTCTTGATCAAATTTTCAGTAATTTCCTGGCATGATTCTGTAATCATTCTTTCCAAATGATCAATATCTTAAAAAGGCACTTACTGATAAACCCTACATTTTAAACATCCCCATAAGAAATCATCTAGATGACTTAAGTCTGGAGATCTAGCCAGTATTACTTATCATTAAAAATGGTTTCAAAGTAGGTATTCTCTAACAACGACTGTAGTATGGCATGGCATCTCAGAAGTTTTAAATTTATTTATAGTTCTTGTAACTGTCGATTGCTGAATATTTCTATTGGAATTATTATGTTGTACACTTAATAAATGAGAAGAATAACTTTTACATCACTTTATTACTTATATTTACAAGGAGTCCCTTTTTTTTTATATCCTGACAGTTGACATATTTCTATCTAACGCACTTAACCCCGTGTCTACAATACACCACAGGAATGACTGTGGTTAAAAATAGCTGCTGCTTCTCTTCTCTTTTATAATAATCTCCCGCAATCAAAACTATTTCAACTTTCTAATCGAGCTGCCATTTCTTGTATTTTATAAAATCTAACTAGCGATTTGCCGTCAGTGCATTCTACATTAAATATCGTTCCATACACAAATTACTAGGTAGGTACTGTACGGAATTTGTCAGGGCATCCTAGATTACAAGAAGTAACAAAATCTGTTTTCTCATGGCAAATGGATAACATTGGATATCTGATAATAGTTTTCAATTATTATAAACTTTTCTAGATAACAATTGTCGCTATTTTGAAAAATAAAGGTACTTTACTCTTGGGTAAAATTCATATTTTTTGACAAACCTGTATACGGCATGAAAAAATTGATATTTGATGGTTGTGTTTTAGACCATGCAGAACTTTTTTTCATAAAACTAATAATAAATAAGTTTCCCATATGATGCCGACTTAATTGGACACACTGTCTATTACTTTTACTTGAATTGTAATTAGAATTAGAATGAATACTGAGTAATGAATTCTGAATTAATCCATTTCGTCTCGTTCCCAACTATATACAGTGCTTTTCAGATAAAAGTATCCACCTTTAATAACTTTTGTAATACTGGTATTTAGAAAAAATCCAAAAACACGTCAATTTTTGTTGGAAGGGGCAAGCATTATGGCTTATTTAAACTTACTGGAAAAGCCACCCCCTCACCCCTAGCAGCATCCCCTTTATTTTTTTAAATTACTTTACATATTTTTTATGTAAAATTTGGATACTCCTCTTTGAGCTGATTTCAAAAATGTATAATACTTGTAGGTTAAAGTGGTTAGTTTATGAGATAAACAATTTTTCTTTTAAGAGCACAAATTTTACTTATTATTTACTTTCACCTTATTTGCCTGTACTAAAATGGGTTGTACAACAGTTCAAACTCTTTAATCTTTTTAACTGTGCTATTTATTATGAAGTTACAATAAGTGATCAAAATGAGTACCATTCACTTCCATACAATGGTATAATCTATTTTGAAATGCCTCTCTGACATTGCTTAATACGGCTGGATTTAATTGTCGACATTCATTTTCTATCCTCTCTCGTAAATCATCCAGAGATTCTGGTTGGGTAGCATAAACTTTTGTTTTTAAATACCCCCATAAAAAGAAGTCTAGGGGTGTTAAATCCGGTGACCTAGGTGGCCACTCCATCATCTGCCCCCTTCTACCAATCCAACGAGCGGGGAATGTTTCGTTTAAAAATTGTCGGACAGGTATAGCATAGTGTGCGGGAGCTCCGTCTTGTTGAAATACCAGTAAATCTTCGGAAAGGTTATCATCATTTTCTATTATTGTTGTAATTCGTGGGTCAACCCCTTCCCTGAGTAACTCAAGATATGATTCACCATTTAAATTTCCGTTGATGAAGAAAGGTCCGACAATGTGGTCACCTAGGATACCACACCAAACGTTTAACTTTTGGGGATGTTGTGTATGGAATTCACGCATAATATGTGGATCACTTTCAGCCCAATATCTACAATTATGCCTACTTACTAAGCCATTTAATGAAAATGAGCATTCATCAGAAAAGCAAATATTGTTTAACAATTGTGGATTGTTATTGATAATTTGCGTCATTGATTCGCAAAACTCTAGACGACGATCAAAATCATCTTCATTCAACTCCTGCACCAACTTAACTTTGTATGGGTGGTACTTGAATTTATGTAGAACTCGGAAAACTGTAGAAGATGAAACACCGATCGCTCTACTTATTGTTGACAACGATTGGGGTTGTTGAGCCTCTAAGCTGACTTGCCCTAAAATTGCCACTTGGATTGCTTCGTTATTTACGAGTCCCTCTCGCTTACGCACTTTATTGCAAACAGACCCTGTTGTGGTAAATTTCTCCATCAGTTGAATTACATACTTATGAGTTGCATGTCTTCCGTCATGTAATTCGTTAAATATTCTAGCAGCAGCTCTTGCACAATTATTATTTTGGTAGTATAAACCTACAATTTCCATTCTTTCTTGCAAAGAGTAAACCATTTCAGAGAAACAAAATAAATAATGTATCAAATTAAACTATCAATAGTGACTAAAAATTCTAGTTGACAATGTCAAACTTTAATAAAAAGTACAGTTTTTTGTTGTTTGGATTTTTTAAGTAGAATAAATAGCACAGTTAAAAAGATTAAAGAGTTTGAACTGTTGTACAACCCATTTTAGTACAGGCAAATAAGGTGAAAGTAAATAATAAGTAAAATTTGTGCTCTTAAAAGAAAAATTGTTTATCTCATAAACTAACCACTTCAACCTACAAGTATTATACATTTTTGAAATCAGCTCAAAGAGGAGTATCCAAATTTTACATAAAAAATATGAAAAGTAATTTAAAAAAATAAAGGGGATGCTGCTAGGGGTGAGGGGGTGGCTTTTCCAGTAAGTTTAAATAAGCCATAATGCTTGCCCCTTCCAACATAAATTGACGTGTTTTTGGATTTTTTCTAAATACCAGTATTACAAAAGTTATTAAAGGTGGATACTTTTATCTGAAAAGCACTGTATTATGTATTGTAATGATTACAATATTATTGTCTACAGTCAGGGAGCATGCGAGTTCGGGCCACTTTCAACGGCCTTCTCACATATCAGCTTCTGTATGTTTGAGGTTAAACGTAGTTATGTTATAAGAGAAAGAAATTGTTTGTTTCAATTGAATTATTTTAATAATAATGTAAAAATGTCAAATTATCAATTTAAAACATGTGCAACACATATACAATAAAAATGTAACAATTATGTATTACCTACCTATAATAAAGGAATAAAACTATGCTAGAGGGATGAAGATGAAATTATTCTATTTTATAAGGGTAAGTGCATATTCTAAACAATGTAAATAAACCTAAAATTATGTCCTTGTTTAATTTCAAAACAGTTCAATTGGATTATTGACTCGTTATGTCGTGTTAAATTCTGACAGTTTAAAATTGATAATTGTACTCACATGCAATATACTGGAGCCTATTGAATCATTGTAGGTATAGAATATAACGGAGTATTACCTTGTTTTCTTGTTATATGAAACTTTGAATAAGTTATTCCTCCTACGGAATTGGGCTTCTTCCAAGAAAATATAGAAGATGTGAAAAAGTAAACTATTTCACATTTATAAATTGTAGGTATCTCTCAGTAAAAACCTTTTTTTACTCGCCAACCCTCGATAAATTGGAACGGTGATGGAATACAATTACTGTTTAGTAAATTTCAAATTGTTTTTCAACATTTTAACTTTTAACCTTTTTTTAGATTTTATCCAATATCAAAAATCTTGTTTATTGTCGTTTGGAACTTTTCACTGGTTATTGCAAATTGAGAAAAAATTTATGATGTTTGCCCTTCGAAGGATTATGATGTACTAACTGACAAATTATTTGATTCGGATCAATCGTATTCCAAAGATTTGGCGTTTATGTATGTAAATGTCATAATTTTTAGAACTGTCAGAATAATTATATTTCCAATTTGAGATATTTTGCTTATTTTAACTTAATGCTAGAAACTATTAATGACCTATTTAATCGAATTAGTCGCACTATGGTTTCCGTTCGTTTTTGGGGCATTTCGGATCACTTATCTAATTATTTACTCGCGCACTTTTTATGTCTTTGCTCCAAGAAAATAATTATTGTTACCCGATCTAAACTTTTTCTTTATTTTAAATTACAATGTTTTATTTCGTTTTTATACTCACAACATTTGGTTATACACAATTTGACCTTTTTTTAATAATATTGAATTATATATAACATATTGGTTCATATTATTTGAAACTGAATGTTGTCTACATTTAATTTGAAGAATTATTTATATTCTTTTATAACTGGTCGTGATATTATTAAGATTATAATAATTGTTCTTTAATAAGATGTATGTCTTGCACAGTTTTAAATGTATGTCCTTTCATTCATGAATTCTTTTTCAGTTGAATTTTTCTTGTTGTCTTCGAAATTTTGTAATATATTTTGTTGAAAATGATGTTTATTTTTAAAGTTTTGCTTTAATGATTTCTATTTCATTATAGTATATAGGTAATTAGGAATTTTACAAGAGAAAATTTTATAATATAAAGATGCTCCATGTGGAATTCTTCTGTGACAAATGATCAACCAACCAATTTCTCTCAATTTATATGATATAATATGTTGACGTCTTCTATAACACCATAAATTAATCTTAAAGAGGAGTTTTGTACAGTTTGAATTTTCCGCTTATAAGACACAGTTGAATGTGGCCCATAAACGCGTATTTTGTATTTTAGTTGGTATAATTTATAATATCAATATAAGAGTTGTTTTTTTTTGTATTCTATGTTACTACTTATATGTTATTATTTTATTTTATTGTCGACTTTAATCCTTTTGTACAAGTATAAACCAAAAAATTATTTAAGAAAACTGTATACAATAGGGGCGCCGCCCTAACACAGTCCGCGGGCGCTAAATTCCTAGTTACGGCACTGATAAGTACCAATGTAAATATATCAAATAATTACATAATCTTTCAGCCCTTACGTTTTAAAAATAACAAAGATATATAGAACATTTCATGCTATTATAATATTTTACTTTCGCTTATACCATATCCATTATTCCGTTTATATTAGTCTAAATACCGATATCAATTTGTACAACATTATATCGTTATATCCTGATTATAACGTAATATACAACAAAGGCGATCTTAACCAAAATGACGGAGTCGTGGCTTACATAAATTGCAAATATTCCTTTGAATATGACATCATAGCACTAGGGCCCACAAATATTTTAAAAGTTATTGTTACTATTAATGATAGCAATAAAGTTATGATCCTTGCTTTTTATAGATCACCTTCTAAGGAAAATTATAATCCAAGTATCCCTGAGTTTACTTATAATTTACAAAATTTCCTTAAAAATAGTGGTATCAACTCCGAAAATTACTGTCTGTTCGTTGGAGATATCAATATTGATTTATTGGATCTAAACGATGATACCATAGAATATTTAAGCACCCTGAGTGAGTACAGATTTACATCCACCATTAATAACGCAACCAGAATGTCCGCTTGTTTAGATCATCTATTTATTAAGTCAAGAACTGATATTTTGGAAAATATTATCCCGGTAGTAATAGAAACTGACATTACAGACCACTTTACAATAGCATTACAAATAGTTTATAATAACAAAACAAATAAAAAGGGAAGGGAGCATTATATTAAACAAATCAATTATAAAAAACTTGCTGGCAATACAGTTAACAGAAGCAAACATGAGCCCCGGAAAATATGCGAACTAAAATAAGGTCATCGCAACGAGCCAATCAGGAGCTAATGTTAACGAACGTACATTAGTAATTTGTTAACATAATCGAAATAATATGACCGAGTGATTTCATCAACATACATCAATTTTAGTGTCTATATCAGTGTTGTCAATGCGAGGATAATTATCCGATTTTTAGACAGTTTCGCTGATTTAGATCCAATCGTTTTTCGAATATTTTGCAGAAGGGATATATAAAATGGCTATTGTTTTTGGGGATTTTCCATATTGACTAGGGTCGAAGACTTTATTTAGGTAACCACTGTTTCCTTTCAGAAATTTTGACAAATTCTGATCATTTGAATCGTAAGTTCGTGTAATTTTTATTTTTGTATCGGCAACACTGGACTACATTCTATTTAATATTTGATGTCAGCTGCCGTTTACACGTTATTCTCTTATTTGCTGTTTTGCTTCATAAATTACAGAACCATCAGTCTTTGTTAAGACTAATTTGATAATTAACTTAACATAGTAAGGTATGTACTATAATTATTATTGATAAACATAACCTAGAACAACACAGAATAACCAATTACAATATTAAATATTCATCAGACCTAATAATGTTTGTTTTTCTTGCAGTTAAATTTGTCTCAACAATATGTACAGAAAATCGAGGAAAATGGTGCACACTGAAGCTCGCAATATTATTAAAAACGTTGTGGAATTTTTTGATAAACAGAAAGATGCTGGTGTGTGGTCATTCCCTTTGGACAAAGCTACAGAATTAGCTGCAGCAGCGACAGGAAAATCAGTTACCTGCATAAAACGCATAAGAAAGGAGAAATCACTGTTGCAAGAAGGTGCTTTACTGGGGTCACCCTCAAAAAAACAAAAAAGTGGAGGTACCAACAAAATACAATTGGATGATTGTGACTTGGGTATTTTGAAAAGAACCGTACATGAATGCTATACGGTTGATAAACAAATTCCAACAATAAAGATTTTGGTAAATAAAATGAAAAATAAAGTCGATTACTCTGGCGGTCCAGACACCTTGAGAAAGCACTTAAAAAATATTGGTTTTCAGTATAAAAAGTGCCACAATAAAAGAAAACTTTTGATGGAACGTAATGACATTGTAGCTTGGCGGGCTCGTTATTTAAGAAGTTTGAGGGAAAATGATGCTCTGGGTCACAACAAGAGGCCAATAACTTATTTGGATGAAACTTATATCCATCCATCATATGGTGTTAAAAAATGCTGGCAATCGGAAGATGAAGCTGGAGTGTATACATCCAACAGAGCTGGTCAATGGTACATAATAGTACACGCTGGTGGACGTTATGGGTTTGTTAAGAATGGACTACTAATTTTCAAGTCAAAAAGCAAATCAGGGGATTATCACGATGACATGAACCATACAAATTTTATGAACTGGTTAGAAACTCAACTAATACCAAACTTACCTCCTAATGGTATTGTGATTATGGACAATGCCCCTTACCACAGTGTTCAAATTAATAAACAACCAACCCAATCAACTCGGAAGCATATTATTAGAGAATGGCTTGAAGCTAATGGCATCTCAACAACAAATGATATGCTTAAAGCAGAACTTTTGCATCTTGTCAAACGTGCCAACCATTCTAAAATGTACTATGTGGACGAGTTGTTGAAAAAACATGGACATACTGTGGTACGGTTGCCTCCATATCACTGCGACCTCAATCCAATCGAGCTAATATGGAGTAGCGTTAAACATAAAGTGGCAATGAAAAATGTTTCTCAAAGTGCTGCTCAAATAGAACAATTAGTTCGAGGAGCCTTTAATGAAGTTGGTTCTTTGGAGTGGAACAAACACTGTGACCATGTGGACCATATAGCGGAAGAAATGTGGAGGAATGATGGACTATTAGATGATGTGGTAGAAAATGGACTATTAGATGATGTGGTAGAAAATATGTGTTTCACTGTCAACACTGGTTCATCAGATGAAAGTGGGAGTGATGAATATGAAAGTGAGAGTAATGAATGTGAAAGTGATCAGTAATAAACTGGTAAACATTTTTGTAGACTACAGTATCTTATTTTGTTCATATTTAATATCTTGTGATATAAAGTAACGCATAAATTTATTACATGAACTTATATGACGTCCATGGTTCGTTAGCTAAATAAACAATTTCAATTCAATACAATATGTTGATTTTTGCTTGAAATCTAATGTCTTTTCAAATATAATGTACAATACTTTCAATTAAAGAAGTCACCTACATTTTTTAAAAATTGGAACACCATGTATTAATATTTGATCATAAATTTGTATTAAATTTTAAAAAATCAAAAATTGTTTTATTTGTGGTACCTACCCAATTGAATAAGTAGTGATAACATTTACAAAAAAAATAACTAGTTCTCACACATCACTTTTGTGATCGATTTCATTTTTTTGAACTTGGAATGTAATGTGTTACATATATAATGTAAAACTTAACAATGTTGTTAATTAAATAATATTAGTTTCTAATATCTGTTGTGTTTGAATAAAGCAAATGAAATAAAGTTGATGTAGAACAGCAAATCACACAAAATGATTGCCTTACATTCTTGTTTAAAACAACAACTAAATATATATTATAAGACTTAGCTGATTGGTAGTGGTGAAGTGTATGTTCCAATACAACACTCTCATGCACTTTAACTTTTGGCTGTTAAGAAAAATGAACACTGGAAAAAATTACATTTCTAAATATACCAAATTGGTCAGACTATTGATTTGAATGAAACAAGAAGTTAACAAAAGGCATTCGAAGGCTCTATTCCAAAAGATCCTGATGTGTAAGCAGATAGATGTAGGAATAGGCTACATAACCAGTTCATATTTTGTTGTATGACATTACTAGAGAGTCATGTAATTTGAAAATATAGACATTTAGAGCAAATGGTAGTTTTATTTTTGGTCCAATATAATTTTTTTTATTAATATTTAGAGTTAAATTTTTAGCAAGTTCGACTTTGTTTACATATCTCTTAACAGTTGACACTTATGGTATCGATATTTGGTTATCGATTCAAAATATCGATTGTAACTACAAAAATACAACTACAGCGACATGAACACGCCCACCAGGGCTCATGTTTGCTTCTGCGGACTGTATCTCAAAAGACTCCATCTTAAGCTGTAGCAGTCCAGACTCAGCAACAGAAAAATTAATAAAAGCTATACAGAAAAACGTCAATGCATGTACCTTCTTAAAAAAACAAAATAGAAAAAATACAAAAATTACACCTTAGATTACAAAAGCTCTGATGGAATCCATTAGTAAAAAAAACAAATTGTTTCGACAAACAAAACTCCACCCTAATGACCATGATTTACTGCTAAACTATAAGACATATAAAAATAAACTGCATTCACTTATCCAAAAAACAAAACGTAACTTTTATAAGAAGGAGATAGAAAAAAATTCTAATAACAAACAATTATGGAGCATAGTACAAGATTTGAGTGGAACAAAAAAAGACAAATTGCCTTTTGAAGCTATAAGAGATCAAATGGGAAATAAACTGACTCACCCAACTGACATTGCAAATGAATTTAACAAAGCATTTACAGAAATGGGCGAAAAGTTAGCTAGACAAATTGATAAAAGCCCCAGTAAGATAAATGAAAATGTTTCTTTGCCAAACTCGATGGTTTTGTTACCCACAAGTAGATGTGAAATAGATACATTGATTAAGGAATTAAAAATTAAAAAAGCAAATGGTTTTGATGAGACTAATGTGGAATGCTTAAAAGCCATATCACCATTTATACTAGATCCTCTAGTATATATTCTCAACTTGTGTATAGAAGAAGGGATATGGCCAAAATCCTTCAAAAAAACAGTAGTAATACCAGTATACAAATATGGAGATAAAACACTCAGTGAAAATTATCGACCTATATCACTTATTCCACACATGTCAAACATTTTTGAAATGCTGTTGAAAAATGGACTTATATCGTATATTAACAGATTCAATTTAATTTCTCCCAAACAATTTGGATTTAAGAAAATTACTTCCACCCAAGATGCCATTTTAAATTTAACATCAAAAGCCTATGAAGTATTAAATGATAACAAGGTTTGGTTATGTGTATTTTTGGATCTGGCAAAAGCGTTTGACACTGTTAGCCATTATAACCTATTACAAACCTTAGAAAATATTGGCATACGAAGCAATAGTCTACAGTTATTCACAAGCTATCTCTCAGAGAGAAAGCAGGTAGTAAAGATTGCCGGGCAAACGAGTGGTCGAAGTAATATATCTTATGGAGTACCACAGGGAACAATTTTGGGTCCTGTCTTGTTTAATCTTTATATTAATGGTCTATTTTCTTTGCGCAGTGCAGGACAAATAATTGGGTTCGCTGATGATACTGCTATTATTTATGATGCAGATAACTGGTATCAATTGAAAATAAAAGCAGAAACTGATTTAAAATTAATAAAGGCATGGTTTGATAATGGAATACTTACCATACATTTAAAAAAAAAACTTTTTCCTACCACTCTCCAACTACAACCTAACTAGCGTTCTATTCAAACCTCTTGAAATATCACAAAAAGGACAAAATTTCATTATAAAACCTGTGATGAATATCAAATATCTAGGTATTACCATAGATATACAAATTTAAAGTGGGATTTTCACATTAGATATGTGATAAAAAAAACTACAATTCATCCTCTATAAATTTAAAGACCTGAAAAAGTGTATACCCGCTAAATACCTTCGAATGTTATACTTCGGACTAGTCGAGAGTCACCTATGCTATGGTATATTAGCATGGGGAAGTGCTCTAAAAACTCAAATTCATCCATCAGAAATTATCCAAAAAAGATTTTTGAAAATCATTATGTCTAAACCTCAAACATATCCTACAGATCGATTATATAGGGAAAGCAACATTTTTGACTTGAAACAGTTATATTTTCTTTGTGCCTCTATAAAATACCACGCCATAAAGGATAAGAGTAACCTTCTTTACATAATTATGAAACTAGGAACAAACACCACTATATTGTTCCGAGAATGATGAAATCTTTTAGTCAAAGATCTTTTTCATTCCTAGCTCCTAAAATCTATAATTAGAAAGAAATTCAAAAAGAAATTAAAAGCATTTCTTTTGGAACAGGCGAGATATTTCTGTCATACTGCATTGATGGTGTAATTATACATACTACGGACAACCATGATACATACGATTATCAAAAATAAAGAAAAAATGTATGGTCACATTAACCAATGTTTTGTAATTTTAGAATTTCATTTTAAAATTTCAATTTATTATTCTTATTGTAATTTTATCTATGCCTCTTTTAAATAATTATCTTTTAAATTTCAACTCTGATTCTAATCATAATGTTATCAGGGTTGTAATAACATGTCTAACATTATTAAATTAAGTACTGTTGTTTTTATTTATATGTATTTTGCCGAAACAGGTGTATGTACACCTATTGGAAACCTTCGGGTTGTTTATTCACTAACCATAACAAATTTGTAATTATTTATATTTTGTGAATAAATTATTATTATTATTAAATATAGCCCTACACAATGGCCTTCAACTCAGTAATATTTTTATCAATAATCCTAAAATCTGTTAATATATTCTTTTCATAGTCCTCTGTCTTTTGTTGAATAAGATCGTTTATACATAGTTAGCCAACTAATTTTTGAAGATACTGATACTGAACTTAGGACTACTAGTGAAATGAAATTATTTTTAAAGGTATTCCAAGTCTTGAAAGCGAGAGGTCCAAAATAATTTAAAGGAGGTACAATCTTGTGATTGAAAAATTCTTTGAACTGAAGCTGTCAGTTATTTTTTTCAATGTATGGTCAAGTATTCCACAAAGAAGTAGTAACAAGTTAATACTAATGAATTTTTATTGTTTATGTTATATGTATAGTTATATTATTTAAATAAATTACAACCATAAGTACCAGTATCTATAGGAGCATGTCGATCGAATAAATTTACTCAACAACTTACCAAGTATGATATTTTTTCATCAACGAGAAACTTATTAAATCATTAAGAAACACATCTTAATCAAAATTTTTAAAAGATCTATAGGTACAGATCCTAGTGATCTCAACCTTAATCACATTGAACCTGCAATACACAATGGAGAGATCAGACACATCTATTTGCAATGACATCCTTTTCCACCAAGTTTATGTCATTAATTAAAATATAATCAAGCAAAGTATTTATCCTTGTTGGTCTATCTATAATATGTGTCAAACTAAACAATTCTAAAACATTGTTCAATTTATTGACTAATGTATTTTTGTTAAAAAAATTGATATTAAATAAATATTTATAAATAAACAGAATGAAGTTAGATTATGCAAAACATCTACTTGACACCAAACATTAATTAACACACAGGAATTAGAACTACTACATATGTGTGATAAGAAACAAGAACTAGATTTAATTGAAGAATTAGAAATTAGGAGACACTTAAGAGACCCACAATATGAAGGCATCAATGAACAGATACATCTAGGGAGCTATTCACCATTAAACTTTAAATAATTGTAAAGATAAGCAGATATAGTTTTCCTTGGTTTACTTTATCATCGTTATAATGATCTTAAATGAAAAAAAAAATATCCAGGATATCCCCATAGGCCTAATAATAACTAAGTTTTGATATTTGTAATATCATATCTTCTTTTTTCTATTCACATATTTTATTAGATATCACAAGATAGGTTACTATTTGGTCTTGCCAAAATATTGCTCATCAGGTAGGCATTACATTAAATATGTAACTTCGGTCATTCTGACTATATGTCTGTATCGAAAAAATAAATTCAATAGGTATATACTTACATTTATTCTTTTTCCATCAATTCTTTTAGGAATACCTAACATGCAAGGTATGTATTCTTCAGGTAGGTACATTATGCTCTTTGCTCTTGATGTCTGTTATGTTTCTGCTGACATCTATATTATATTACTCATGTTGAAAATAATCATGGTCACATGAATCTATAACAAAAATAAGGATTTTGATTAATTTTGAGTTATATAAACAATAACCATTAATTTCATGTGTTGTAAAATATTAGTATGAAATAGGAATGTATTAATAAATTACACTGTGTTGCAATCAAAAGTAGTAAGTACCTACTGCTTAAGTTTGATGATAAATCTAGGTCTTCTTCATGATCTACAGTAACTTAATTCCACCTTTTAAATAAATATTCCTTTCCTTCAACTCATTTCACTCTATAAAAAAATGAAAATACTGCCAAGTCAGAAAAAATTTTGGATTTTTTTGTAACATGACCAAACAATAAACCAACCACGCCACAGCCATAATCAGAGATAATATCACAAAACATTAACCTACGGACTTAAGAGGGGCCTCACAATTTAGACAGCTCAAAACAGTTGGCATCCCTGACTTGCAGCAAAATTTTGGTCATTTTGTATGCAACAAATCTAAAGAATGCAGTAAAATTAAGAGTTGAGATTCAAACATAATATAACTTGGACCTTTGTCTTGGGGATAAGGTATTTTGGTCAAGTTTAGGATTGTTATAAAAAAGATATAAGCCATTAAGTGATGGTGTGATTTTGGCAGTTTTGACAATTTGTGGTCACCAATTTGAACGCCAAGACCTTATCCCCAAAAGAAAGCCTAGAGAATTCGATTCTGGAAATATGAAATCTCAATTCATTGTATTTTTTGAGATTTGTTGCACGGAAGTTTCTGTAAACGAACGCTTCTGTACATTAGTTCAGCTGTTCCACCGTTTTGATGGATGGCGCTGTAAGGAACTTCAATGACAGATGACGACGGAAAAATGTCGTTGTCATGTCATGTGTTTTGTATTGTATTTGTATACATAAAAATATTTATTTACTGTTTATAGCTTGTTAGTATTTGTAGGCGGTTATAATAAAATAATGTTCATGCTAGAAAAGTAAATTTGGTTCCTCCGGGGACCTGTACGTAGCCATAGATTGCATCAACATAAACATAGTTATATACATCAGCCTCCTGAGTTATTGAGTGAAACTACATTGGTAATAGTAATAAAAATGATTGCATTCTACTAATTGACCAAAATAGACATTTCTTATTCTATTGTACACTATTATTTTCGAAACACAGGAATATAAATGTTATATATATATATGTTTGATCTTTAATTTTTCCAGGTTATGTAGGTATCCAAATGTTTTTATAAAATATGTTTTGCAGTTTTCCTCCAGTTTGTAATAATCGGACATGCCTGTTTTTCCATTGGCTCTTCTTAATTATTCAAGTAAATTATAGCAAAAATGTTTCATTTTATTGAATACGGAAACAAATCATTTAGGCAATCTGCTAGTAGTATTACAAATTTGAAGTACTAAGTGAGTAGGTAGTTTTTATATTTATTATAAAACAGATTGTCTGATTTTCCACTGACCCTTCTCAATAATTCAAATGAATTATAGCAAAGAAATGCTAATTAGGTAAACTATAAAAAATTTTATTATAGCAATAAACAGACATGTCTGCTTTTTCATTGACCCTTATTAATTATTAGAAAAAACCACAGCAAAAGTGGGTTTATGTTTTTATTGAAAAGAAACAAATCAAAAATATTCTATAAAAATATAAATGAAATTATTATTATTACAAATTTAATATAATTGTCTTCATATTTATGATTACATGGTAACTGAAGTTCATCTTCCATTTTTCTCTTAAATTTCTCCTGAGAACAAAAAGAAAAGAAAAAGTTTACAAAAATATCAATTTTTCACAATTCTAAATATGTCATTTTTCTACTTACTGATGATCAGTTTGAGCGAACACTTCTATATGAAAATTATTTGGATCTGTGTGGGCAGTTACATCAGACTTCATTTTAGATACATAATCCGAACTGTAAATGGAATAAAACAATTAGATGTTTCTTCTAGGTAGGTGTTGTCATTTTTCTACTTACTGATCAGTTTGAGCGAACACTTCTATATGAAAATTATTTGGATCTGTGTGGGCAGTTACATCAGACTTCATTTTAGTTTTGTAATTAGAACTGTAAATGGAATAAAAGAATTAGATGTTTCTTTTAAATAGGTGTTAGATAATGAAAAAAATGTATTTCATTTTCTTCAGCACCTGAAACCCAAGAAATCAAAATTTTGTACCATCAAAGAGACCTCTTAGGTATAACTATATCGTTTTACCAATTGCTGCATCACTACTTCAACTCTTAGATAATAAACTCAGAGCACGTGAACCCTCCATCTCATACATATTTAAAAATATCTACTTCCGCCCTAAGGGCACTTTACTTATGGAAATTCAGTTTTTTTTTTGCACACTGAGGGTCAAAGTCGAAAAATTGTTTGTGGGATTATTTATAATGTATCAGCAATATTTAGTCCACAACACAGTTCAAAACAGTTGGCACCCCTGACTTGCAGAAAAATTTAGGTCATTTTGTATGCAACAAATCTAAAGAATGCAGTAAAATTAAGAGTTGAAACTTGAACATAATATTACTTGGACCTTTGTCTTGGGGATGAGGTATTTTGGTCAAGTTTTAGATTGTTATAATGTGTTGTGATTTAGACAGCTCAAAACAGTTGGCACTCCTGACTTGCAGCAAAATTTAGGTCATTTTGTATGCAACAAATCTAAAGAATGCAGTAAAATTAAGAGTTGAAACTTGAACATAATATTACTTGGACCTTTGTCTTGGGGATGAGGTATTTTGGTCAAGTTTTAGATTGTTATAATGTGTTGTGATTTAGACAGCTCAAAACAGTTGGCACTCCTGACTTGCAGCAAAATTTTGGTCATTTTGTATGCAACAAATCTAAAGAATGCAGTAAAATTAAGAGTTGAAACTTGAACATAATATTACTTGGACCTTTGTCTTGGGGATGAGGTATTTTGGTCAAGTCTTAGATTGTTATAATGTCGACGGTGACACGACAAAACGGCGTAAGCGCCAAAAAAGGGAAAATGGGATTTTTGTGTATTTTAAAAGAACGCGGGTTTCTCCACCAATTGTTTTAAATGGTTTAACCGCCAATTAAAGCGTAACGCGAAAATTTGACCTCTAAGATTCTAACCGCCAGTTTCCGTCCAAAAAAAATCGTTGGCAAGAGTCAGTAAGCGCCAAAGTGCCATTGAATGTGGAGGTTACGTCTTGCATGAATATTTTCTTTACTCTTCAACACAGTAAGTATTTTTTTGCTTATTTTGAATAATCACAAGGTACTTATTTATTAGTGAGTGTTATTTTGTTTTAAAATACAGGTTTTTACGTCCAAAATCCATGTTTTATAAAATGTCGGTTACGCCTTTTCGTTGTGTTTTTTTTTAAAAGGCTCAACCGACATTTTCCATATGACTTTCAATGGGAGAATAAATTAATAATTCTCGAAACTCATTAGATCAATTATATTCTTACCCATTTTTTTCACATGAGATTAATAACCTACACGATAAAACTAATAAAATTCTGAGATAAATACTTTGGTATTCCGCAAATCCTTCGACGAACTTTGTTAGTTTTTTGTCGCTTACGCCTTTCATTCCAATATCCAACCTTAACTGGTAGGAATAATAATAATAGGTAGTAATGATAGTAGTAATGTCGTAGACGTATTTTGAAACTCCTAGGCTTTTTCGAAATAATTTGCCATATTACAAAACGATTGTATTTTCATTTTTTACAATCAGACTACAAAGCTGGGTTAATTCAATTGTAAAAGATATCATATTTTATATGCCTAAAACTGTAGCGTTTCATGATGTGCCAAGTCATTTAAAAAAAGCCTAGAAGTTTTATAATACGCCTACAACACTAATACTAGTTCAGTACTAATTGTGGTGGTAATATAATTTCATATTATTGTATTTTTTACTTCAGATGTCGTCAAGGTCTCGAAAAATTATGAACTTGGTTGCAAAAGACAGTAGTGATCAAGCAAATGAGGAAATGACCGTAATTGACTCAACTGACAGAATGTTGTTAGAAGCCTTGAATCACGACGCTATTTTGATTGAAAATATTGGTTCTGAGATGGACATAGAATTGGATGAATTTGATCATTCAGATAACAGTATTCTAGATTGTAGGAGTCGACAAGCCGTTGACGTGAACCATTTCAATGTCAAAACCATTGTAGGCTATTCAGATACTAGTCTTGAATCAATATTTGAACATCAAACTGAAACTAATCTTACGAGCAATATCTTTGAAATTGAAACGCTAGCGTCCAGTGATCTTGAACATGCCATTACAACCGAGAATACAAACCATAGGGACCAAATTATGAGTGTCATAGGAAGTAAATCCTCAAGTTATTCGTCCAGTATTTCGTCAAGAGAATCTGATGATGATTATCAAATAGAATGGAAACGACCAAAACAAGCAAGCAAGAAAGAACAAAACAAAAAAAAAAGAAATTGTCCACTTGGAGAAATTCAAAACTATACGTGCGATCAAGGCATGGAAAATGCTGAAAACGAATCCTCAGATTCAAGTTCCTCTACCAGTACCAGCAGTGAATCCAGTGTTGAAAACCGAAGAGGAAAAAGAAGGCATAAAAAAATTGGCAAAAGGCAAAAGAATAGAAGAAGAAGAGAGTCCGGAAAGAGCTACCAAACCTACAAAAATGGAACAGTAGAAAAAAAGAGAGTACTTGCAAATCCCTGCCAGAACAAGAAATGTAACAACACATGCAATTCTTTCAACGAACAAGAAAGGCATGATTTATTTTCTCGCTTTTGGAAGATCAGTAAACTCACAGATAAAAAAAGTTTCATCAATGGATGCGTTAATGTAATACCAGTAAAACGGAAAAGAACAGAGGGGCTCTCACGTCGAACATTAACTTACCAGTATTTTCTCATGAAAGATGGCACACAAAGAAGAGTGTGTTTGCAATTTCTATTAAACACACTCAATATCACCCAGAAGATAGTAAGAAGTTCCCTTAAGGGAAAAATTGAAGGAAACAAAGATAATAGAGGAAATCATGAACCAAAGCATAAGATTGCACCTGAACAAATCGAAGAATTTAAAAATTTTATTGAAAATCTTCCCGCGGTTCCTTCCCATTATTGCCGGGGATCAACATCAAAACTTTACCTTCCATCAGATGTTAAAAGTATGTCCAATCTTTACAGGATGTATTGCTCAAAAGTTCAAGAAAATAATGTGTAAATAAAAATACTTCAAATTATTTATTTTTTATAGTTTGTTAGTATTTGTAGGCGGTTATAATAAAATAATTTTCATGCTGGAAAATTAAATTTGTGCCCCGTAAATGCTGTTTATTTTCATTTCGCATGTGCTCCACCACAAGTACCTATAGTGTTTAGTGCAGGGGACTAGGTGTGAAATAAACCACAAATGTTTTTAGTTATTGCTAGTGATTCCACGAAGTGCCTGATATTTATTGATCCTCATATCGGGGTCTTTTGGTTCCTCCGGGTCCTGTACCCTTGTAGATTGCATCAGCATAAACGTAGTTATATACATCAGCATCCTGAGTTATTGAGGGAAACTACATTGATAATAGTAATAAAAACAATTGCATTCTACTAATTGACCAAAATAGACATTTCGTATTCTATTGTAATCCATTATTTTCGAAACACAGGAATAAAAATGTTATATTATGTTTGATCTTCAATTTTTCCAGGTTATGTATCCAAATGTTATTATAAAATACTTTTTGCAGTTTTCCTCCAGTTTGTTAGAACGGATATGCCTGTTTTTCCATTGACTCTTCTTAATTATTCAAGTAAATTATAGGCATTATACGAAATTACTTATAGCAAAAATGTTTCATTTTGTTGAATACGAAAACAAATCATTTAGGCAATCTACTTGTACTATTACAAATTTGAAGTACAAAGTAAGTAGGTACTTTTTATATTTATTATAATACAGTATGTCTGATTTTCCACTGACCCCTCTCAATCATCATTCAAATGAATTATAGCAAAGAAATGCTAATTGGGTAAACTATAAAAATGTGTATTATAGCAATAAACAGACATGTCTGCTTTTTCATTGACCCTTATTGATTATTAAAAAAACTCACAGCAAAAATAAGTTCATGCTTTTATTGAAAAGAAACAAATAAAAAATATTCTATAAAAATATAAACCAAATTATTATTACAAATTTAATGTATTTGTCTTCATATTTATTAAAATACATGGTAACTGAAGTTCATCTTCTATTTTTCTCTTCCATTTCTCAGAACAAAAAGAAAATAAAAAGTTAACAAAAATATCGATTTTTTACAATTCTATACTTACAAAGGGGTGGTGACCTCTATTGACATATTGAAGTCTTTAGCCATGTATTTATAAAGACTGAAAAAATATTATTCAAATACTCTATAAATAAATACTTAATATTTTTACTAACAAATTATTTTTCTAACCCAATTCAGAAAAAATATATGAATAATCCATTTTATCTTGGAAGCCATATTACAAAGATAATACACAAGTACTGAATAAATTGTCTTTGTTTTTATTTATACATGGCAACTGAACTGCATCTTCCATTTTCTTAATCCTCAGACAGAAAAAAATATAAACTATCCGTTTTTTAATATTGTATACTCACAAAGGGAGCTGACACCCAGCAACATTGAAGTCTTGATCCATATAGTTGTAATACTGAACAAAAAAACATTTCTTATTTCAAATACAGTTAGGTACATCAGGTTTTGTCTTAGTTACATAATCAGAACTATAAGTGGAATAAAAAAATTAGATGTTTCTGGTAAATAGGGTTTTTTACTTATTATTTGGATCTGTGTGGGCTAGGCAGTTACATCAGGCTTCTATTTAATTAGATGGAAAGTCCTCTTCTACAGCATCCTCTTCTGTGGCATCCTGTAGTCCAATGTCCTCCTCTTGAAATTCCTCTACTTCCGTCTCCTGTTGTAAAAATTCTTCATCTAGTGGTTTTGTCTTTTCTCTTTGCCTAAATAATGAAAAACATTTATTTTATTCTCTCATTATAAACAGCTTGCCTAAGACCTCCAAGACATCAAAATTTTGTATCATAAAAGAGTCTCCTAGGTACATCTCTTTTACTAATTGCTGCATCCCTACTTCAACTAGATAATAGACTCAGAGCTAATGAAACCTCCATCTCATACATATTTAAAAACATTTACCCCCACCTTAAGGGCACTTCACTCATGGAAATTTATAGCTTTTTTGCAGGCCGGGTGTCAAAAAATTTAGTTTGTACGATTATTTTTATATTAGCAATATTTTCTTGAGAATATTGCATCAACTTATTTTTTGTTGAAAATGAAATCAATTTATATTTCACATTATACCATGGCATTCTATTGAATTTGTGATAAGGACAACTATATAAAAAGCCAAATGTGTTCACAAATAATTTTATCGAAATCTGAAGGACCTGTAAAGCAAAAGATTTTTTACTTACTTCTTCTTTGATTTTGCCTTCTTGTTTCGTTTATGGTTCCTACACTTTTCTCGCGCCATAATATACCTAAGTATAATACAAAAAAAAAAACTAAAAAAGGTGTCTCTTTCACCAAATAAATCGTCAAAAAAACTGAAAAAAAGTCTCTTTCACTAAGGGGGGGTGTAAAAAAAGAAAGTGTCTCTTTCACTGAAGGGAGGGTGTCCTTATCACCAATAAAGATAACACAATAAAATAAAAGTAATAATATATAAATAGACAATAGAAAACTAGGTATAGCGAAAAAAGCTTGAAACAATAGCAATCGCAAATGATAAATTGAACCACAGATAACATACTTAAATTGAACTAGTCTGCCCCCAATGTTCTTATCTAGTACCCCTACCCTTGTTCGTTTTTCGCTCAAAAAACGAAAATGTTAAGAATTTACATAGTTGCCACAACTAGAAAAAGAATGTTTAATTTACTTACCTAGTTATTGTAGATATCGAGAAAATAATCATGAAAAACCTACAATCTGCTGCAATCATACAATAATAAAATATAAGCACGTATTATACATACCTGATATATTTCTATTTTATAAACACAAAAATTAATCACAATTTGCCTTATGGCTAATACACAAATACACCATACCTACGTAGTGGAATATCGAATTTTGAAAACATAAAATACCTAACATACAAGTAAAATGGTCACTAGGTATATAGATATTGCAAGTACCTAAATAAACCTAATAATCTATGACGTGCATAGTTTTACAGTTTTCCTGTTAAAAAAATGTTTTGTTTGTTTTTTCCCCGTGCAGTTTGAGGATTTTCGTATAACATGGCAACATTGATTGTAAATGCAGTAATGTGTTTATCACTAGATTTCATTGGATTCTAAAGCATCGATGTCAAATGTAAAAATTGTCCCTAGAAATCCTTACAATTTATTTAATAATTTATATATAATCCTCTGATTACGACGATAAAAAGAGATGAGGATGGTTATCTAGTTTTTAGCTTGCCATAGGTTAGAATAATTTTATTGTTGAATAAAATTTACATTTTGAAAATTTTGGAAGCACAAATGTCTTGTAACTTTGTGTTTACAATATTTAATCGAAATTACCTAGGTACCTTGCGAATTAATTGATTATATAAGCATTTAAAACAATAAAATAATAATTATTAAAGGATCACTTAGTAAATAGTGTTATTAGTTGTTGATATTAAAAAAATATTGTAAACCAAAAGATGACTAAAGAATTAATTTCGTCTACCTACTCTAGAAATGGCAATAGCGCTTCTCGATAGAATCGCTTTGGTAGAGTTGAAATATCTCCTTCAATTGTTTTCTTGTCTTATCATTTATTATGTTTTCTCTGTAAAATAAAGAATGAAAAGTTTTTGATGTAAAACAATGTTGAATATTTGGATGTTCTTTTTAATTCTAAATAGGTTGTTTTTTATAATAATTTTTGAAATTGTCCAAAATAAAGGTAGGTACCTATTGACACTCTTGAGCAAAAATTACAATTTTTATATATATTATATCACAGTAAAAGTAGATTCTTAGGAAGAGTATTAAATAGAAGTTATTTTGTAAAAATATAAGTATTTGTGCATTATTATATAGTCGCGGAAGAAAATACATATATATCACCTGATAGTTTAGAAGATTAGCTTTTTGCATTCAGATAATCCCAATAGAATTTTGTTAGATGTTAGATTGTCGGATTGGTTTGCTTTGCATTTTATCATTACTTCTCAATAAATGGCAATTATAAATCTCGGATAGGTATAAAACTTCAAAATATAGAGAACCGACGATAATGATTGATATAAGTACTATTTTAATTTCAAAATTAACCTATAAGTACAGAAACAATTAAAGAAGAAAAGAGAATACCTACCTACCTAGGTAAAATGAACATACTAGCTGGTAAATAAATAAAATCATAATTTACTTATTGAGATTGAAAATTAATAAAAATACCAGCTGGCCCCAGACTATACTGCTGGCAGAAATTGTGTTTGAAACCAAAACATTGAAACAGCTGACCCGGAGAGGCGTTTGTTTGAATCGTCAAGAGATGCATATTAAATAAAAGCCGATTTAATACTAGTAGCGACATCTATCGTAAATATTTTGAACTTAAAAATAACTAGATAAGTGACCAGTTTTGTTTATGTTTTGAGGTTTGTGTACCTGTGAGGAGGCCCCTCTTAAGGTTAATGTTTTGTGGATAATATACACGTATACACCACAGATAACATACGTATACACCACAGCCACAGAATACACCAGTCGACTATTCTTTGCCACAGCCAACCATAGATAACCAACTAACAGCCAACCACACCTACATGCCACAAAACATACTAAAAGGCGATTTTTTTTGGCACGCTTTAGGCGATTTCGGCACGCTTTGGTTGGTAGGGACCAGTGATGGGTATTAACCGGTTAATAATTTTGTTAACCGGTCATTGGTTAATAACTAGTTATTAACTATCAATTTTTAACCAAAAAAAATTGTTTATTAGATATTTGTGCATGGCCACCTACAACACTAGGTGGCCATGATTTGTGTTCTGCCCACTATTACAAAAATTTTGATATAATTTATGCTTATTTGAGATGTAAATAAAAGCTCCAGAATTCGGAAGTAATCGACAGTCGCGGACGTCAGGAGTCTGCGCAGTGCTATTTAATATACCTGGAAAAATTACTGCACAGACTCCCGATGTTCGCGGGCTAGAAAATGCGGGAAAATGCTTTTATATAAATGTAATTTTATGAAAAATCTTCTTTTTTCAGTGGCCGCCTAAATTAGTAACCGTGGATAATCTCAAACAATTTTTAACTTAGCGTTAATTAACGCTAAAAACTGGTTATTAACGTAGGTGGTTATTAACATTACCCATCACTTTCTATTCATAATTCATATTCATAAAAAGCAGACTTACCAGTTGGATACATTTTCTTTGGTTAATGCTCAATTTCAGGAATGATAAAATGCTTAACAATGTGTGAGTAAATATTATGGGCTCAACTTGAATAAATAAGAGTTTTCTGACATCACTACTGCTCTTATACTTTTGTTCGTAATCAACTACATCTTCTAGTTACATGCTGTTAACCATGCTCGAGTCCTAAAATAAAATATAGTATGTAGGTAACAAATATGGACTACAAACCATTATACTCATATTAAATTTAATTAATATAGCAACATGTCGGCGATACAACATTAACAAATCGCAATAAAGATTTTTTACGTTAACTGCAAATGTACGTACCTGATAATATCATTTGGAAATCTGAACAAACTTAGTCCTTCTCCGGTTTTGGAAACACATCTACTTACAATACAACTCTTGTGTGTGTGATTTGGTTTCCCTTGGCTGCGGATACTAAGTCCATTCGCCAACATAAACAATACAACTTATTTTCCCCATAATTTTACTATTTTATAATGATAAATGTAAGATGCAAAATATTATAAACTGGTAATGGCCTACAAATTGTCTACACAGAACATGTTATTGCAGACAAATGTCAAGTGTCGACTACCTTAAAATATGGCGTCTGAAGACACCGTTTTATGCGAAGCTTCGCTTCTTGTTGTTTGGTGTATTCTTTGATATTACCTACCAACATAATAAAAATAACAAACAAAATAAAAAAGTGTAGGTAACATAATAATATTCTACAATAAAAACGTCAATGTTCAAAAGAAACTTCCATCTTGTCTTCATTGTCGCTTTATATAAGTTTGTTGATTTCATGGCATTTATCATTTTCTGACTAATGTCCAAACTATAACATTCACCATTTGTACCATGGAGACTATATAAGGAGAACTAACTCATACGGAGAAATTGACAAAACCTGACCTCAAAATCGACTATCTAAGCAGTTTGTATTTTCACCGCTACGCTGCGCATTGCAACACGGGCACCATCCAAATAAGAGGAGCGTCTAAATGTAGCTCTTTACCAACGTTGCCAAGTGTAGTCCTAAACTGAAAGGGCGCCATCGAGTATCTCCGGTGGCGCTCGGCTTTCATGCGAAGCGCGCACGGTTCTAAAGCTTTTAACCTTCTATACGATATCATTAATGTGTGCAGAGATTAGCCCAGCGTAAGTGTGCTGGGCTCCTAACACAGAGGTACCAGGTAGTCGTGTCCGAGTCGAGATATTTTTATTTTTATTTTCTTATTGTTTTTTTCAAAAATTGACTAAAAATACGAAGAATTTTTCGATTCGGATTAGGGTAGGGGGTAAGGTAGGGTGGTTTTGGTTGGGTGCATTATGCAATATTTCGTGGACATAAAAAATAAATATCAAACTACAAATTATAATAAATTTATTTGCTTTCCAAATACAATTTAAACTACTTACAAATAATCGTGATCATTAATATAAGAATTTGATATAAATTCAGTTTTATTTAAGATTACATTTCGTTCAGCAAAGCTTGGGCTTTGTCAAAATATTTTTTTAGAAACTTTTCTTTTCTTAGTGCTGCAAAAATTGACCTGTTTCGGAATGTTCTTATTTGCAGGTTCACTTTTAGAGCTTGATGCAAAAGCATTAATCTGCTCATGGTTCTGAGTTTTTTTAATAATCATATTTTCTTTTTTGAGTGTACTTAACACATGATTTAATACTTGCAAATCGTTAGAACTGGCAGCCTGTGTATTTAACTTTTCAGTTTCAGAGAAAATAGTGCCCAATAATTTTTTTTTGTTGTCTTCAACGAATAAAGCAACACTAGTTGCATCTTCAGAATGTCTGACACCTTCTTGAATGTGAATATTAAAAGAATCTTTAATATTATGTACATCTTTTCTTGTTAATAAATTAATACGCTTAATTTTATCTTCACAAAAGCTTTCTCTGTTATTATCCAGGATTCTAAAAAACAATTTTAAAATAAAATAACATAAAATTCTTAATCCTGGAGGTTAAATATAACAGAAGTCTATGATAACACTATAAATAAGGGGAGTGACAAGAGTTTCAAAGAGACGGAACAATACTGCAAGAGTTCCTAATGGTAATTAATATTTTTCCTCTGACAGTTATGCTATTTCATAATTCTATAACTTTGGCTGTTATACCATAAGCAAATTTTTAATATAGCCTGTTAATCGATTACAAGAGTTCAGGACCCTTTCAGTATTATACAAGTTCCAACCATTCAGAACTCTTGTCACTTCCATAAAAAATAATATACTAACCTTGTTATTGGTACACCATTTACCAAATTTCTAGCTATATTTGCTTTTTCCATTTTGGGAATATGAAGATGTTGAATCTCTAAATCATGTCCATAATGTGTTACATTATAAAATGCGGTGCTTTTGTTTTGTTTTTTAACAAGTTTGATGTAGCTTGTACATGCATATCCAATTTTAGTAGTGCCGGAACTTTTTTTTAATCTCTTTCGAAGACCATTCATCTGGCGGGATTTTCCTAAAATAAAATGGGAATATAGTACCAATAGGTTTTGAATCATTATTTATTAAATTTAAACACTTTATTACAGTATGAACAAAATTTTTCTTGCTCAACCAATGCTAAAACCTACAACCAATCATATGTCCTGCACTCACTAATGATTTCAGTAGGTATAGAAAATGATGAAAAAGAATATTTTGATAATTACAAATTTATTGTAGTAGCCTATCATAGTTAATTTCAAAACTTACCACTCCTACTACAGTTAAAATACAGAATTTCACAATCCTCTTTAATTTTTGGCCCTCTGTGCTGAATATACTCCACATTTTCGTGGCTGTGCATTTGATTAAGCCACTGACGAAAACCTAAAATAGATAATCCCTGTACTATTGACACAAAGATTGATGTATATAGTAAAATACTACCAATTATAATAGATCTAGTTTAAATGAACTTAAAGACCAAGATATAAGAATTTTAACTTATAAAAAAGTTGAAATTACAAAAAATAGATAAAACCATTTTACCTTCATAATCATCAAACTGATGCACTTCTTCTCGCATATCTACATTATGTTCAATCCTTAAATGTTCTATTAGATTTTTGTTAACTTTAAATGATCTATTGCACTCGTTTTCCAGACATTTAAATCCATACACAGAAATGTCATAGGATATGTTATGTTTTTCTGCTAAATGCCTAGTTAAACTACCTCGATTTGCGTAAACTTTACAACAAAATTGGCATACTGCATCCATATCTCGATTAAATATTGCACTTTTTGAATCACATACAAAAACAACAAACGATTAAAAATTACACAACACGGAATAAAGAAAGCACGAATGTAAGGTTAGGAACACAGGATATCAGAATTTGAAATCTGACATTTTAGTTTAGGACTACACTTGGCAACGTTGGTAAAGAGCTACATTTAGACGCTCCTCAAATAAGTAACCTTAGTTTTTATAAGTGACAGTAGCCAAATTGTAAACATTAGTTATGACAATAGGGCATGTCCACGTGACGTCATGCCCTGAGGAATCTGACATGGAACATACAACATCTGATAATAAACAAGCGTTCTTTGCTCAACACGTGCTTCTTAATAGTTATTTGATTTTGATTTAGTGCTTTTTTCGACGTTGTTTTAGTTGCTTAGGTACTTTAAAAGTTATATATGACTGTTTATAATAAAAAGGATCATTAAATCAATACAAAATAACCAAATTACAAATCTGAAATCTAACCAAACAATTGTTTTTCCTCAGGGGTATTGTCAACTGTCAGTTGATGGACATGCCCTATAATAAAAACTAAAAGTAGGAACTAGAAAAATTAAAATTATTGTTAACCCTCAACTGGTATGGTGGGTCAATCTTGACCCAACGAAATTTAGTATGATAATTTAAGAAATGTTGCAATTGGCGGACGGCACTGGCCCGCTACGAATTCTCCTAGTTTGTAGCATACTATCTGTTGGCATCTGACAGTTGTAAGTGCAGGTGTTAGTTTTGGAGTAAAGCAAGCAACCGGGTCAAATCAGACCCAGCATACCTTTGGTTATACCATTGTCTAAAAAAAGAAATAGTCTAACAACCATACGGACTAAAAATTTAACAGTTTTTCGTAGTTTTGGACTAAACGTATAGATGGCGTATTGTGAAAGCTGGACTAAACGTTCAGATGGCGCTGAATGAAATATTCAACTTTGAATTTTAGGGAAGATCTCTGTTTATTTTAAGTGATTATGTTACTAAATGCTAGATGTTACTGAAAACACTTCGTATTTGTGAGTCTATTTCCCAAATAAATCTACCTGCCGTACAAAAGAATGTTTTTGAAGGTCATTTGTAATAAGGGTGAAAATGTTATCTGTGGGCTGTATCAGTATTTTGCTAGCATTTATCAAGCGGATACTTATTCTTGTTGTAATTGCGTGGATTGTTTTCATAACTTTCTTGAATTTTGGTTAATTTTGCTATTATTCCACTTATTATAAATAAGGGTTGTTCTAAAACGAGCATCGTATTGAAATTATTGTTTTTGCCAGAGAATTTGTACCTACCTACCTATTTACAAAATTCATAACAATTCCTTCTCCGTTAACCCGATAGTTATACAAGGAGTTCTTACCGGTTCTAGTAGGAATTCTTATCGGTGATAACGATTATATACAGACTGTTTTCAAATTACTTTCCAAACTACTAATGGAATAGGTAACAGGAACTAATTTATGAAACAGCAAAATGCATCTAAAACATTGAGAGAAGATTGTTGAAAATACTTTTGCAAACTTCCGATTTTATTAACAAAAGAATAAATGACAATAAAAAATAAGATGGTTACAAACTTAAATAATATTCAATTCGAACAATTTTTTTTAAAAAGCAGCCAACAAATTACAAGGGGTTTTAATAATTTTGTCCATTTACATTTATACATAATCTGCAACGTTTTCTGATGAAAGCATACCTTGGAAAGACTGGAGCTGCATGGATTCTTGCCATCAGTACTTCCTCCGTTTCTACTATTGTATCGTAGACAAGGGGCTTCATGTAACTCTGCCTTAGTGAAAAACAATGAATGGGATGTTATTTAACTTTGTACCTATATCTTATTTTTTATTGTCGTTAATTCTTTTGTTAATAAAATCACAAAAGTTTGGAAAATCATTTTCAACAATCTTCTCTCAATGTTTTAGATGCATTGCTGTTTCACAAATTAGGTCCTGTTACCTATTCTAACCATTAGTAGTATGGTAGTTATTTAAATTAATTGAAACATTTTTTTTTCATTTCATTATTAAAAAGTGATCTTACAGACTTCATAACAACATTAAATATCTTGAAAACCACAAATTTTCACGTTTTTCACGTGAAAATCATTGAGGAATACAGAATACAGAAAATAGCTTCAAATGCCAGTGTCGTAAAAAATGGGATGGGAAAGGTGACATATTCTTCCAAATGTACACCACACTGGATCAATAATTGAAACATGTTTTCCATAAACATATGCCCTCTTACATTTAAAAACAACCTGCCAAATTTTCAAATCAAAATATTCATCCCTTTTAAAGTTATCAAATTAAAACATTTAATTTTTCATAACTTTAACATCCTGTATTTCGAAAAGTAAATAGAGACTTGACCCCTTTAATCCTTATATCATTTTTTACAATTTTACGAGAGGTATATCTACATGGGAAAATTGTAAGTGTCATTTGAAAACACCCTATATAAATGTGTTTCTTTTAACTATTTTTTTAATAAACAACGTACGCACATCATTTATGGAAAATAATTTCGGTAGATATAGGTAGCGAACGGAATGTCAACTGCGATTAACTAAAAGAAATAAATTTAATTCTTATCGCATTTTAAATTCTAAATTACGTTCACTCCATTACAAGATATTTCGTTTTAATTTAACACCAATTAATATGATTGATTAAAAAGAAAAACCCACAGCAGGTAGACGTATTTTTTATTTGAAACAATTTTTGATCATCTGCCGTAATTTGATGAACTAAACTATTAAAGCGTATACGGTGGGCCACCCTGTATGTTTGAACAGTCTAATTTCAATTAATAAACAAAAATTAAATTTATTTTTAAATAATTCAGTGATTTTTTTCACAAAATAAATTTAATTTATGTTTTAATGTCTAAATTTTACCTACTATGGATCCGTTACTTTTATTATAAATCCGACCAGAAACCGAGTCAAGGAAATATAATTGTGAAATATACGTTACTAAAGGCCTATGGAAAAATCAGTCTTATTGAAAAAGCCTAGGCGTATTATAATAAGACTATTTTTACCATAAGACAGCGATATATATTTGAACAAACAAATCGGAAATAAATTAAAAGGCTAACATCAAACCCTAAGTATAGTGTATAAACATCGTGTATAAAAATGACGAAAACTATAATATACTATATAATACCTGCCAAACAAAATAAATAGCATTTATTCGAATTTCGAATAGGTAGGTACTTCTAATCGAAGGATAGATACCTAACTAATTTTAATGAACGTTTTGGTTAATGTAGAAATAATTATTGTATTTGAAGTTTCATTATATTGTCCCAAAGACAGCTTTCTTATATTCTCGATTATATTCCATTAAAGTTACATTACATGAAGACAACGGTGGAATGCTTGTAACTTTTTTGTATAAAAAGTTATAATTTTTGTTTGGTCGGTTAGGTAGGTACATAGAGAAATTTTTATTTAACCTTGATGAGTAGAAATATATTTTGTTATGTTGTCTATTTTAAGCTTATCATGGAGCCACCTATCGGTCAGTAGCATCTCGCCTACGCAAGTATTTTAAAGTTTATGAAAGTCCCAAATTTCACCGCAATTTAACTTAAACCGCCACCTCTCAGTATATATGCATCTCTCTTTTTAGTGTCTCTGTTATACTCATGAGGTTGACAGACTATTTCTTATTTTAGACAATGGTTATACTATTTTTGTGTAACAAAATGAACCGTAATAGACCCCTTACGCAGTTTGAACTTCAACAAGAGGCTTTAAATCTATATATTAGTGACTGTTCATCTAGAGAAAGTGAGTTAAGCGAACATGACAGTGAGTCAGAGTTAGAGGAATCAGAAAATGAGCGAGATGATAATGAAAATGTGCAAGAACAACCAGATTCTGATGAAAGTGGTGGAGATGAAGAATTACAGACAGAAAGAAACCAGTATTTTTTTAAAAATAATAAATACAAGTGGTCAAAAACACCTCCAGCAAGTGGAAAAACTCGAGCAGATAACACAATCAGAACACGCATACCTGCTGTCATAGGTGATGCATACAGGAATAAACCAACAAAATCAATAGAATCATGGAATTTGATTTTCGACGATGATATGTTAGATATTATAATAGAACATACAAATGAAAGAATTACTGATTTGATGGTTTCTTATGGTGATGGAGCTTTAGACTGTCAATTCACAAACCATGTAGAAAAACCCGAAATAAAAGCATTTATTGGTTTTCTTTTGCTGTCTGGTGCTTTTAAATCAAATAATAAAGATGTCAATTCATTATGGGCTACAGATATAGCGGGTCGTGACATTTTTCGCGCCACTACAAACATCCAATGTGTTTCAGAGGAATTTTTAAGGCACATAGCATTGACGTTGTGAAATGTTTGCAGTGTGCGAGAGATTAGGCAATCAAATAATTTGAAGATACAAATACCCTAGACTTTTTAACTAAAATTCTTTTTTTTTTTTTTTTTTTATTGTAAGATGCACAGCACACCCCCTAGCAGTTTAACTCTTATAGGCAATTTGCATAGATAAAGGATTATATATAAGGAGATAGATAGGAAACTGCTCACATTATTTTTGAACACTGCGGACAGCGCCACCTTGCGGGTTTAGGAAATAACTCCGACTAAAGATTTGGCGGGATGCTTAAAAGTTTCACTTCAAATCAATATTCAGGTTAATTTTTGAACATTTCGATTAAGGAAAGCAAACACTTCTACAATATATTATTTTTATTAACACTAAGTATATAATTACATAGGTAAAATACTTAAATTATATTCAAAAATTTTAGTTTTTTCATGGGCAAGAATGTATAACATGAATGTTAGGATAAAGTTAATGGAATATTCTTCCGCTTACCACTTGATCTTTTGGAAAAATATGCATTTGGGCATCCTTGTTATAATTTGTTACAACACTTAACGCAACAATTAAAAATCATGTCGAAAAAGTTCTCAATCAATAAGCTTAAGTTTTAAATAACAAAAAAAACTGCGGATTTCAAATGAAAGAATAACACAAAAATTTTAACGCACAAATCAAACTACCAAACACAAATAATGAAATAAAAATAATAATACTTGTTGCTATACCTCTCAGCTGATCGATTGATTAACGCTGGTACACAATGCGCAATCGCGGAGCTTTGTTTCGCCCTCTGGTGAGTTTAGGAAATAAAAATGTTTAGTGAACCAACACGCTAATTGAAGTTACCAGAGCATGGCAATTTGTATCCAAGTTATAGTATCGACCACACCCGCTTGAGGGCGCATCTGTAGCGTGACGTTGCACTATCGCCCAATCGGAGGGAACGTGAACTGTCATCACAAACTTTCTCACATGGAGCTCCATGATTTCTCATTTCATTCTGTAAACGTTTTCATTTTGAATTTTCTTTCGCCTTTGCTTTTTTCGTTGATTAATTACCATTAAAATTTGTGAAAGTTTCCTCTAGTTTAGTATTTTTAGTGAATTTATTGATTTAGTTCAGATTTTATTTTATATGAACTTTTCATTTTAATTGTTTGCTGTACCTACTATAAAGAGAATATTAGAGCAGTGTGAGTATTCTATATTGTGTGTTAATATTTAAATGTAAACAATTACTTTGTAATTATATAGTATAGTGTAGCATACAATATCATGCTTTAATATTTTACTTTTTTTTTAGTATAATATAAACATGGCATCTCGTAAAAGAACGTGTTCCTAGTTGTACCGATAATACAAGTAAGAGGCATCGTTTCACCAAGGATCCGGACTTTTTCAATATTTGGATGGAGAATATAAACAATCCTGTTTTAAAGGAGAAAACTCCAAAACAGCTTTATGACAATTATAGAGTGTGCCATCAGCATTTTGACCAGCAGTTTCATAACTCAGGATTTCAGAAAGAGTTGAAACCAGGTGCATATCCAACTTTACTTTTATCTGGTAAGATACAAATTCAAGTTACTTTGTAAGTTGATAAAATGATTTGATTTCAGACACTTCAGTTATTCTACCAGCATCCACAATGGTGTCTTCAGAAACCATGCAGAAGCTCCATCTACATCTATAGATTTAGAAAAAAATTTGACGAGAAGTTAATTTTTCAAAACCTGTATTTGCATAAAAGTTTCATTGCATTCAGCTAGTTACTAGTAATTTCTTGTTCTTCTTTACTTTACTTGAAAAAATTAAGTTGGTACTAAGTGGCTGAAAGTAGAAAGACACTAATTCTATTACGTTATTTATATTTTTATGTTTCAGTTTTTTAAAAATGATATATACTAAAAAAGTTCAATGTCACTCATCAAAAACAATTAGGTAACTCCTAATGAAAGACATGCATATAAAAAGGTTGTGGCTTGGAGCAAGAAGACTGCCAAGTTGTTCAGAAAATTAGGAAGTCTAACAGAAAATATAAAACTTGAGGAAAATGTATTGCTTCAAAACATTTTTCAGCTATGATGAAAAATGTAAGTGATGATACCTATAATTTCATATTATCACAAATCAGAAACCAAAAATATAAACCAAGAGGAAGGCCTTTTTCTTTGGATGACAAAATTTTGGCTCTTTCTTTATTCAAAGCAAGTGGAAGATGATACAAGCTATTGTCAAAGGTAATTCAATTGAAAGTAAATTATATTTTCTTCAAACTGGCAGGCCTGTTAAGGAACAGGTAAAATAAAATGGGTTATTAAGACCTTCCTGGAAATATACTAATATATGCAAACAATTAATGGCTGTTATGAAAAGCTTATAACTATTAAATTCTGAAAATTCACTAATGCCTTAATCCTATCAATTTAAAATGCTTGTACAAATAGACAAGATTAAAAATATATTTTTTTGAAACTTAAATTAAAATCTTGGAATCCAAGACTTAAACATTCTAAGAAATATAAAATACAATCTGCTTACAGTAAACATTAGGTAAAGTTAAGTATTGGAAAATATTTAAAATATATCAGTGGATATTTTATAAAAAAATTTAAAAAAACAATTAAAATGTAATGTATGCATAAAGAACTTAACTAAAGACAATAATACTGATGAGAATCAATTTATTGATGCTCGTCAGTATGATAATAGTACTTTACAAAGACCTGGTAAATGTTTCAGTTTTTTGGTGTGCCAGACTATGACTATTTACATAAACTTCAATATTTTCAATTGTGTAAATAACAAAACATTTGGAGAAAAAGCCTGCAGGCTGATAATTAGATGCACCATCTATTTTTGGTGCAAACAAGTTAATAAAATAGCAGCAGGCAAAGAATCCAAATATGAAAAGTATTTAAATATAATGTGCAAGAATGCCTCCTACATTGACCCAATAAAAGTACAAGCCCATAAATCCTCTCTAAATAGAATTAAGAGGAAAAAGTAAATTTTATTTTTTACATTTCTTGTTTATTTATATATTTTTTATTTTTTAATGGCTTTGGATTATTTTTTATCTTATTTATTTATATATTTTTTATGTAAATTTGCCTATATATATTTATTTAATATAAAGTTGATGAACAACGTCGAAGTTTTCTTTAAAAGCCAAGTTTCCAAAAATATTGAAATTTGTAATGTATACAGTGATGTCCATAAGATGTCTTACGTATGGGTAACCTATAAATATATGCTTTAAAAATGCATTTTAGAATTAAGAAATAATGTATTTTAGGATTTAACTCATTAAACTATATTTTACCTAGAAAATGAAATTATACTTATGGACCTCACTGTATATTCATCTTATTTCGTTTTTTGAAAAATAGCCAGATTGTCGATTGTCCCGTATTTTGTTTATTTCAAGTTGTATATATTTCATTTTTTGCAGTCATATGAGTGTGAAAAAATATGTACAACTTGAAATAATTCGGGGCTATCCATCAAATATTTATCATTTAAATATCCCGCCTTCAGTTATTTCATATTTCCCGCTCAATTAATTATTCAAATTTCCCGCTATGTCACAGATTTCTAGTTCCGTGTTCTGTGCTCCATATACACTATCGCTCGCAACGTGCGGCGGCTGTGGTCAGTACTAATATATTGGTTCCGAGAATTAGTATAGGAGTTAGCCTGCTAGAGGGTGTGCTGTGGTAAGATGTAAAACAATGAGTTTGTATAAAGAATTACCAGTTTGAATGGAGATTTTTTTAATTGTTATCATTATTTTCTTAATTTTCACGAAAACCTTTTAAAAAGCACACGATGTTTGTTTTCACACTATTATAATAGCATAATATTGTTTTTAGTGATTTTTTTTAAATTATATATTGTATTAAAGATCTAAATAATACAGTAAACCAATAGAAGAAACATGTCTTGATAATTTATCAAATTATGCAGACTTTTTACTCACGGGTCACTATTGACCCAACATACCTCAAGAGGTTAACAAAATCACCATACCAGTTGAGGGTTAAAAATTAAAAAAAGACAAAGTGTGTGCGTTGTTAAAAATTATTGCAATAGTGGTTGATAGTGCATCTGATTTAAAACGATGAGACGTGAATTGAAGTTAAGAAAGCCAGAGTGTTTTCAGTTACCCAAGGTAATTGAAAATATTCAAAGATAAATAAAGTACTAAAGAATATTTATTATGTTAGGATTCAAATTATATACATTACTCGTGAGAAGTCTAGAAAAAGCACAATGGCACACAAAATACTTTACTTTTGCTGATATATACAATTAAAATTCAAGAGAACTGGAAGAAAAAAGGTGAACAATGATATGATAGTTGATATAAGGAATAAGCTGTGAAAGTAATTTGGAAAAACTACTAATAGGTATACTTTGTATACAGAAAAATATAAATTGAATTCAGTGATAGAAATAGGAAATCAAATTATTAATTTTGGAGTAAAAATATACAACAAATGGAAAAAAATATTGGTACACTCTACTTCTACAGGGGTTACTAAAACCATTCGACATTGAAAGTGATTTTTAACACTTCTTTCTTACCAATCTTCAGCTAAGTACCTAATTTCAGTCTGTGGCACTTGTGGGATAACATCTACAGATAAAACGCAGTGAATTTAAAATAGTGTAGTGAAGGTTATAGAATGTCAACAGATGTAATTTTCAAAGAAACTGGTCTTCAGATGACAAAAATATTGGAAATTGTAGTTTTAGTATATCCTTGAGTAGGTGTATCTGAATAGTGAGTGGTCCAAAGAACCAATTAAAGTGGCCAATACCTCCCCAGAAGAATTTTTATACAAAATGATCAAATAATAACTTGAAATCTGGCAATAAGGGATGGTGAATAATGTACATTCTCATACCAGAAGACAAAACACTTCATATACATGTAGGTCTGAACAGCCCAGTGAACATAATATGTATAAAGTCATTCAACAGTCTGCCATGGTACTAACAATCTGTTGCAAATATAAAAATAAAATTGTATGTTGAAATTGGTCAGAGTATGAATATATCTATATTCTGTGTACTTTGCACTGTGTTTGTGTTATTAGGAAACTGTGAATAGTAATTTTTTGTACGTTTTTGTATTCGAATAAAGTAATAATTTTCTTGCATGATACCTATGTACTATTTACATATAATATGTACTTTACCTATATGGAAAACCTTTGCATGAACTAATATCATTAGTAAGTTGTACCTGTTGACAGTGATGATTAAACATAATATATTGTACCTATTTTTTATTGTAATTAAACAGATTGAAGATTGTGCATAGATAAATTTGAAGCATTGGGATTCATCCTACACCTTTAAATCCATTTCACTATTCTGCTGTAAGTTATTGTAGCTCATTCACTGTTATTTTGAGATTGTTATGACTGATCACATACATCTACATACTGCAATATGTATATTTGCAAATTTGAATGTGTTCGTGTGAAATCAAATCTGGAGGACTTTATGTTGAGGTATACATTTTTGGAGAAAAACTGTAATTCACTTTCACTTGCAGTTTTTTATAACTAAGGTAGCTTTCAGGCTTAATAGCAAGTATTCTGGACACATCATTTAATATAATTTATAGAAAATACCACAGTGTTTAACACCATCAAAGGCTCTAGTAATTCCTAGAAAAAAAGTAGCACATATTTGCTTGGTAGCCTAGATGTTTGTATATACAATTTTGGGTTCGATAGTGGCATATATAATGAACCATTTTCCTCAAAACCAATCTCATATGAAGATATCTATGTATTTATCGATATTTTGTAATATTTTTTTGTTTTAAAAATTATTTGCCAGTACAGACAGAATTCAATCATAATGCTATAAAGCCTTGAGTAGAGAATATTAAATATCCTAATTATCTCATTTCAACTTCAACAGTAAACTGATAACCCATAGTAAGCTAGAAACATATGGCAGACCATAGGGTAGGTAGGTATAAAGTTAGAGACAATGTAGGTACTGATTGTACACTTTATATTTAGGTGAAAGTTACAAAATGTGTAGTAAATTACAAGTCTCCTGCAATTCTGTATATCCATCATTTTCATAATTTCTTCTTGTAAAGGCTTTGCCAGTTCAGGAGCAATTGGCTTTCATTCATTTTATAGAAAATAACCTAAAATATTAGATATTACTTATTAACAAATTTGTAATTAATCGATTCTGTTATTAGAGCATTGACTATACTGTCTATTTATCTATACATACCTTCTATTGTTTCATCAAACTGTATTTTTTTTACTTGCAAGATATAATTCTTCAAACCTAAATTATTCGAAGGCATTTAAATTGATTTTCATATTCCATATTTTACTGTGTAGAAAACCAAATTCTGAAAAACTTAAACACATTATTCATATATAATGAACAAATTAGTTCTAGAATATACTTACTTGCACTAAAGGGTGTCTTTTTCACATTTTTCGTTCAAATACTTTTTATACTAATTATGACTGTGCCAAACCTTCAAGTCCTCTAAAATTCCATGCGAAGATAAATGTTATTGGCAAGATGTATCATATTTTACTACCAAACGACCACAATTTAAGATATTTTCCAAGACGAGGACGAAAACGGATTTCTTAGTCAAAAAATGTTTCATCCCTAACCTCACTTACCTAACATACTGTCAAACACAGATTATATACCCGTTTTAGGACGCACGTCGCACATGTTTACTGTAGTATCTGCATCTTGCATTGTTGCTTTGAATAGTTTTTTCATTATTGTTTTTTCTACAGTACCTTTATTTTTTTATAGAGTGAAATGGGTTGAATGAATATTTAGTCAAAAGGTGCCAAAGGTGGAATTAAGTTACTGTAGATCATGAGAAAGGCATAGATCATCTAACTTAACCAGTACTACTTTTCATTTCAACACTATGTAAGTTATTAATACATTGTTATTTCAGACTAATATTTGATAAATCACGAAATGAATGGTGTATTGTTTATATAACTCAAAACATTCAAATCCTTATTTTTGTTATAGATTTATGAGACCATGATTATTTTCAACATGAATGTTACATACCTAATGATAGATGTCAGCTGACACATAACAGACATCTGTATGAGCATGAAATATACCTGAAGAAGACATACCTTCCACATTAGGCATTCCTAAAATAATTGCTGCAAAAAAAATAGATGTAAGTGTATATTGAATTTGCTGTTTGCACCCTTTCTTAGCAGTTAGTAATCATTCACACCCTTCAATCATTTTGTGAAAATTGTTCATCATCATGTTATAATAGATAGTGTTGATTGAAGAAAATAGGTAAAATTATTAGCTGTAAAAAAGCCAATTGGATATTTCTCCTCACAACATGATTTCTTTGTTTTAAATGTAAATATTATTTTTTCTTTTTTAGATATATGATTTTCTGCAGTAGGGTATAAATAGTAGAGTAGATGGAGTTAATATGCAGATGTACAATAAGCAATTGAAGCTCCTCCAGGCTTGCTATTATCTGATTCAGTCATAGTCCTTGGTAAGTCTTATACAAGTAGTTGAAATGAACATACTGCTGCTAGTTGAGATCATTTTAATTTTTGTTCATTTTTCAGGAAAAAAAAATGACAATACTCTTTTCAAAACATATTATTGAGATGGGAAAATTTTGAAACACTAATGAAGTTATTGCATGCTTTAAGAAATACAGGACTGTAAGTACCTACTTATATGCAATTATTATGAATATTCTAATATTACCCTTATCTAACTTGGGGAGCATATAGAGGTTGTTTATTGGAAAATATATTTCGTATTAGAATATAATTTTGCCACTTGAATTTTTGCTGAATATGTTTCTATTAAATTTAAAATGGAAGGTTTGTTTATCATTTTTGGTTATAGATACAGAATGATTTCTCTTCAAGTTTGAGCATGGTATTCTCTTGATCTGCTTGCTTAATGAGTGTCGCTTCTATTATGTGTACTCAATATTCTCAACTTAACATGTCAAAATTACATAAAATTGAAAAATAACATACTTGGTTACAACCATTAGAAATTGGAAGCTTCTGATTATGTTAATTTGCATTTTTATGTAAATTGTATGCACAATAAGGTACATAGAGTTCGGAAATGTGCATAATTGACAGTGACTATTAGATGAATACACCACTTAGTAACAGTCATTTTAAAATTTGTGTGTTTTTCAGGAAAGTGAAGGATAGGATCTAAGTTTATTTTGATGAAATATGAAAATATTAGTACAATTTGATGGAGGAACTGTGCGTTTTAATAAGATTCAACTGTAAGTATACACAATGATTATTGATATTCTAACATCACCTGGGAAGTGGAAATCGAAATGTTAGAGCATAAATCCGTTAAGTCCAAGTATTCCATTTTTTGATTTTTTACATCATTGTATCATGTGTTTCAAGCTCTACCTACTGGTTTTATAATGGCATTTAAACATATTCAGATAACAAAGTTTGCCTTTACTTTAAGTCCTATTCCCCATTTTCAGTTTTGCAAAAATCGATTTAGTTCAATTCATTTCAAAATTTAATCAGTGTAAAAAGCCACTACTTCCACTTATCGTATTTGAATGGACTTTATGGTTATTTATTCTCAACTCCTAGATCAGTCTGTGTTGATAACTGACTAGAGAAGTTGATTTTGGATGTGCGAAAAAACATATTTTATTATTTTCGGTAAAAATATTCACTTATTTTTATAATTATGACAACACATACAAAAAAAATGGTCAATATGACATTAACAAGTCAAGTATCTACTAATAGTGAAGGTAAGTGAGTGAATATAATTATTAAAACATAATTTATGTCTCATGCATTCTTTTTTAATGGACATTTGATTCCCGCCATTCTAATAGAGATTTCTAGAAATTTATTTTATAGCAAATCATTAATATTTTTATAGTTTTTTAATGATTGTGTTGGAAATCTTACAGTTGCAGAGAATTTCGAACCAAGTGGTAATGATAGCTTGGAAAAAAAATCTTTGAAAGTGAAATCGATATTTGGAATCTAGAACTCCAGAACTCAGAAGAGTTAAACACTTTTGAATCAAATTTTCCATGTAGCAGTAGAAGTATTATAAACCGTGGTATGTCTCAATTTAAGAGGGGCCTCCTCACAGGTCTACAAACCTTAAAACTTACACAAAACTTGTTACTTATCTAGTAATTTTTAGATTCAAAATATTTACGATAGATGTCGCTAGTAGTACTGAATCGGCCTTTATTTATGCAACTTATTTTCTCTCTTTCTTTTTTTCCACACTTGACGATTCAAACAAACTTCTCTTCGGATCAGCTGTTTCGATGTTTTGGTTTCAAACAAAGAAATATTTTTATTTTCAATGACAATAAGTAAATAATTTTTACTAACAGCTAGTTTGTTTATTTTACCTACTTATTCTTCTCTTTTCCATTAGAATAAAAAAGTTCCAAATATTAACTTTATTGTTTTACATCAAGTCATCAATCAATTTTATTTTTTATTTCACAGAGAAACAATATCGAGAAAATAATTTTATTTATATTTTTATAGAATATTTTTGATTTGTTTCGCTTCAATAAAAACATACACGTATTTTTGCTGTGATTTTTTTGAATAATTAATAAGGGTCAATGAAAAAGCAAACATGTCTGTTTATTGCTATAATAAACATTGTTATAGTTTAACAGATTGCCTGCATGATTTGTTTCCATTTCCAATAAAAGAAAACATTTTTGCTATAATTTACTTGAATAATTAAGAAGAGTCAATGGAAAACAGGCAGGTCAGTTTATTACAAACTGGAGGAAAACTGCGAAAAGTATAACATTTTGATACATAACCTGGAAAAATTGAAGATAAAAAATATGTAACATTTTTATTCCTGTTTCAAAAATAAAAGATCACAACAGTATTGAATAGGGTACGAAATGTCTGTTTTGGTTAATTAGTAGAATGCAATTATTTTCATAACTATTACCCAAGTAATTTTTCTCACTAACTCGGGAGGCCGATGTATGTATGATGATGCAATCTATGGCTGTGTTCAGGTCCCCGGATGTACCAAAAGGCACCGATATGGGGACCAATAAATATAAGGCACTTTGTGGAACCACTAGCAATAGACAAAATATTAATTTGGTTTATTTTACACCTAGGCCCCTGCACTAAACACGATACTTGTGGTGGAGCATATGTGGAGTAAATATAAACAGCATTTACGAAGCACAAAATTACTTTTTCAGCATGAAAATTATTTTCTTATAACCACCTACAAATACTAACAAGCTATTGAGGATTCAAATTAAGATCGCAGCGCCAACTGAATTACTTCTTTGTAATTTTTTCTTATTTTCTTGGGAATCAAACCACAATAATGTTTTTTTATTTTTTTATTTCAACGATCTTCAAAAAACTGCATATATCAGATATCTTGTGAATGCTACAAATTCTATTTAGGTGAAACATCTAGACCATTGAAAGTCCGAATAAATGAACATAAAAAGTATATCAAAGATAGGGAGTTCTTTAAGTCAGGTATTTGCAAACATGCTTGGGAAGAGGGGCATAAAATTCAATGGGATTCGACAAAAATAATATTGAAAGAGCCCAATAATAAAAGACGAAAAATCAAAGAAAGTGCTTTAATACAACTAAATTCAGATAAATGTGTAGCTAGTATTTCAGCCGAATGTAGTCAAATTTGGTTACCAATGTTAGAAAGAGAAATTTCCAATAGTCAATTACCGGCGTTATCAGGATAGCATCATAAGTTTTTATCCAGGTTTTCTTATGATTTATCTTTGGAATGGTTGTTAATCGATACACACTTCAATACACAAAATCACCAAACTGAGTTATACATATTTTGAAAACAAAATAATCATACACAAAAAAGTAATAACAAACGCGTTTTTATTAACAAAATTTCCAAAATAAGCAAGAAAAAAGCGCTATCCCAATAAAAACCGTTCCTGGAACGTGCACTTCACTGGATTCCATTTCTAGTGGACTACATATCGTTAGAATGTCATGAAATAAAATATTTTATTTCACATTTTACCAGAGGTGTGATCTACTATGAATGGACCTTAATAAAATTTGACAACAAAGTTTTGTAGTCTTAAACTTCAAAATATTATTGATTGTCTAGTTGTCAAATTTTTTTCGTTGTGTCAGATAGGGACCAAAAATTTTTCATTCATTCATTATTAGTTAATCTTGACAACGGTAGCTGGAACGCTACCGAAACGTTGAAATAAAAAAATAAAAAAACATTATTGTGGTTTGATTCCCAAGAAAATAAGAAAAAATAACAAGTAATGCCACAAGGAACTTATAGAAGATACTTCTTTGTACATTGTTGTATAACCTCAATTATCTTTTACACAAGATTTTCATTGTTTGATTGTTGTTAGATGTTGCCTTTGCCTTTTTTTGTTATTTCTATTATATTAATCCTATAAATTGAAATCAAACAATGGAAATTTTATGGCAAAGAGAAGCGCGGTTTTAAAATAATGTACAAAGAAATAGTTCGTTTTCTGCCACCAGTTAAGTGTCGCTTATATTGAATTTCCAATAAACAATAATAAATAATTTCAAATATTTGTTTGGACACAAAACACATGACAACGACATTTGATCGTCGTCTTCTGTCATTGAAGCATAGTGCGTCGAAGTTCCATACAGCGCCATCCATCAAGACGGTGGAACGGCTGAACTAATGTAAAAAGTTTTTCGTTTACAAAATTTTCCGTGCAACAAATCTCAAAAAACACAATGATTTGAGATTCCATATTTTCAGAATCGAATTCTCTAGACTTTCTTATGGAGATCAGATCTTGGCGTTTAAATTGGTGACCACAAATAGTAAAAACTGTCAAAATCACACCATCACTTAATGGCTCGTATCTTTTTTATAACAATTTAAAACTCAACCAAAACTCCTGATCCTCAAGACAAAGGTCCAAGTGATATTGTATTGAGATTTCAACACTTAATTTTACTGTGTTCATTAGATTTGTTGTTTACAAAATGACCTACATTTTTTTGCAAGTCAGGAGTGCCAACTGTTTTGAGGTGTCTGAAATGTGAGGCCCCTCTTAAAGATATTTTTTTTTTACAACTGATTCTACCGTACATTTAGAGGAGTTGGATGTACCAGAACATTATTTCTCATGTAAGGGTATACCATTATTATTGATGCGTGGTCTATTAGTGACCAATTTTTTTTCAGCTAATAATACATCTGCAGAAGAATGCACATCTACTTTTTCTGTCCAAAGTAACTTTGAACCCCGTTTACCAGCAAATTTTTTAATTAATCCTATAATTGGCGAGCTTTTTTTTGGCATTGACTTTCGTCATTCGGCGAGTTGGGAGAAAGAAATGACTCTGACAGGTGACAAAAGAGTTTATAATTAAAAATGTGAAACATACTGTACCTGTAAGACATAGACCTTGAAATGAAAACGCCAGAAATCGAGCAAATTGTAAAAAATATTTCTTTGAAGTACTACAAGGGTATGCCAAACTTTATGTAATCAAACTGCATTTAAAAATCAAACCGAGCATGGTACATTTAGGATAATAGGGGCAGAAACTTAGACGGTCCATCTAATAAAACAAAAGAAAATATTTTAAATCAAGTTCTTTAGCATATTGGAAGTTTCCCAACTCAAGAGTCTCACTAATGTAGAAGCGCAACAAAACGAAAGTATCTGGAATTGGATTGATCACTTTCCAAGATGTATTCTCTGTACACAGTTGTGAAAAAAAACTTCTCCTAAAAAATAAGTATGAAGAGCACATTGGCAGAGAAAATTATTGTAAGGCCGCAAAGAGTTTAGACAAAAAACGGGCTGATAATTGTACCTATTTTCGAACGAGCACAATTGACTTACAAAGTGTATTGCATATTCAATGTTCAGTTGTATTATGTATGATGTGTTACAGTCGCAAAATTAATGCGTACAATTTAACAATATATGAAGGTTCTGCACCCAAAAATGCTTATTGTTATGCATGGACTGAACTAGAGGGACGTCGAGGTAGGTAAATAGGCTCCTGTCTTTTGCAGTGGATACAACAACTTCCTCCTTCTTTATGTAATAAGTAGTTCCTCCTTGGATGTCATTGAACAGAAGCTTTTAGAGTCTGGTCATACACATATGGAGGTCAATATCATGCACAGCGCTATAGAGTATCAAAACAGAAATATACTGATTTATTCCATGGAAGATTGGTTAAACATCTTTAAACTAGCCAGGTCTAAAAGAAATCGAAGCCAAAATGACCCCTATATTGTTAAAGAAATGTTCCACACCGATATCTATGATCTCCACGACTTGGCAATAATAAATATTCAAAATCGAAATGAAGACAGTAATGGAAATGCTGTAAATTGGCTAAATATTGAATGTAGATACAGTCATAAAATTGATGGATAAATTGATAACGACAACGACCTCCGATAATAATTCAACTCCCAGATCATTAAGAAGTTCCCAAAAGCAGTCAGCTCTTCAGTAGTATTATAAAAAGCTTGTGAAGGTCAGTGAGGCAAAAAATTAAGATTTGTTAAAGCTTTGTGTAAATGGAAGCATACCAAAGCAATTTCATGGTTGGTATGAAAATATGCCGACTAGTCCTCAAACCTCTAATACCATCGATAATGAGGATAATGAGGAAAAATAATTAAGTGTAATACTTCGTATTTTGTAGTAGTTTGTTTTTGTATTATTTTTTATTTTTGTATGGCAATAAAAATTGTTGAAACTGAAAAATTTCATATTATACATACCCTACATTCCAGTTAATATTACACACAAACACTAAAAAACTACCTGCTGCATAAAATATTTTGTCCACTACCAGTGGTCAATATTTTACCTCCTAACAAAAGGTATATGGTACCCATATATCTTATATCTAATAGAGTGAATTATGGTTCATAATTCACATTTGCATTTAAATAGCATATGTCGCTATGACAACACAACAATCAAGACATTCCGGCACATAGGTGACTAGAGATGGGGGTACAAAATGAAATAAACTATTAAATCTGCGTATTTTTTTAGGAAATTTGTTTCAGAAATATATCGTAATATTGATACTTTTCATAACGATATTTCCTAAAATTGATATTTTTAAAACAATATATTTATAAAGGTACGGAATACTTTACACAGTATCGCCCATCTCCATATGTCAAATTATTTGACGTACTCCAGAAATTTATTAATTCTGACGTTAGAATTGTCAATAATAACAAAGTATTACTTTCCATTCTACACTCGCATTATTTACTTAACTTTTATTTAATAAAGAAATCAAAGGTCGTGGACAAAGTATAGTATTCAACTCGCAATTTATGGCCATTCTTTCGAGTGACTTGCGCCCCTCGCCTACGGCTCGTGACGCAAACGTCGCCCTGCGTGAATAATGGTTTAGCTTAGAACTTCAATGATCATCAGTTTCTTTTTTATTTGTTGTACAAAAGGATGTGAGTTTGACGAATTTGAACTTGACCTAATTAAAAAGTACATTGTTTGTTTTATATTATTCAAAAGTACAAAACGTCAATAAAATATTTTGATTAATATCTAAACGATTTTAAACCTTCGTTTTAACTTTGACTTTTAACTCTGTATAAATATTGTACATTGTACAAACATTGTCAATACTACTTACGTTCTTTATATGTAAAACATTTGAATTTTGGTTTTATCAAACAGGAATTGTTTTGCTGATGAGGGAAACTCACTAATGTTTTATTTATAAGTTCAAGTACATATTTGTGATGAACGCTACACTTAGTAATTGTCATTTTAAAATTTGTGTGTTTTTCAGGAAAGTGAGAAAAATACAACAACAGCATGTCAATCTAAGTTTATTTTGTTGGAATATGAAAATATTTGGACAATGGTATGGAGGAACTGTGTGTTTTAATAATATTCTGTAGAGACTGTAAGTATACATAATTATTAATATTGAAATTCTAACATTACCCAAAAGTAGAAATAACAATAGACCTAAGCAAATGGCGTTTTTTTTATTGAAAAATACATCTCATAGAATATAATTTTGTACTTCAACTTTATCAGTTGAATTTTTCCAAATTTATCTAGGATAAATCTAAAATAGAAGGTCTTTTTGTTCTATCTTCTTCCTCCAAAGATTAAATTTTATTTGTGTCTTGAAATAAATAGTTTTAATCTTTACTACGTGGAATCTTTCCATAATTCTAAAATGAAATCAATGATTGTATAACCTAGTATAATTTAATTTGGTCACTCTGTATGTAATAATGCAACTGAACAGGCATTACTGCATGTTTGGTTGCATACCTAGTAGTATTTAATATACAATCGTAGTATTCTATTATTGACAATTGCTATTTCTGGAAATTGTCATTATTACATATTTGATTTGAAATGACGTGCTATAGGGAAATAATATACAGTGCTATCCAAAAGTCCCCTCCCCCCCTCGTATCTTTTGAACGGCTACACTTACATTAATAAAATTTGGAGTGTGAAAATAAAGTGTTGTAAACTTCTCTACGAATGGTAACAGGTGACGTAATAGTAATAGATGACGTCACAGTGCCACTCTGGCCAATAATTTTAAATAGGACCTTATGGCAAGTGATATCTCGTTTGAAAGGCATTGACATTGGCTACATAGCCATATTAATTTTGTTTGGGTTTAAACTAATTTTGACGGATAAATTAAATAAATACCAAAATTATTGAAATTATTTTTTAAAATTTAATTAATCAAATATCAACAATGGATTCTTATAGCAAGTGTTCGAAATGTGCTCCATCTACTTCCTCACAGTAATACATCCTATTAGTAAACTCTTGTCGTACTCGTTCGAATGTCAGCTGAAATTGCATTGCATTCTTCAATAATTCTTTCTTTCAAAACGCCAATGCTTTCTGGTGCCGTAGTATAAACCTTGGATTTCAAGTACCCCCATAGAAAAAATCTAATGGTGTCAGATCTGGTGACCGAGGTGGCCATTCTATAGGACCTCGCCGGCCGATCCATCTACCTCGATATTCTTCATCCAGGTAACGTCTTACTGCACCATAATAATGTGCAGGAGCACCATCTTGTTGAAATGTTATTTCCAGATGGCCGAATTCATCTGGATTATCTTCCAGAATTTCAAGAATTAATGGCTCAATTGCATTTTGTAGCATCTCCAGATACACTTCACCGCTTGAATTTGAATTTAGGAAAACAGGACCAACTATGTGGTTTCCCAAAATACCTGCCCAAACATTGACTTTTTTTGGAAATTGGGTATGTTGTTCACGAAAGGTGTGAGGATTTGTGTCACTCCGATACCTTACATTTTGTGTATTCACATTTCCATTGAGGCAAAAAGTACTTTCGTCACTAAAACAAATTGTTTTTGTGTAATGTGGGTTTTGAAGAAGCTCCCTCAAATAAGTTCTCGAGATAGGGCGATCTGGGTATCTCTCATTAAATAAACGTTCCGCTTCATGGAGATTCTTTCCAGATTCACCAATTATTAAGATAGCTGCTACTTTGTCGGCTTGAGTACGTACCATTTTGCCTATGTAAACTCTTAAACGTCTCGTTAAACAATAATAAAATTAAATATTTAAGCTATTTAGAAAAACTTTGCAAAGCAACAAATACTATTAAATTGAAAACGTCAATTTTTTTGACAACTAACCAGAGGCGGACTGAAAAATCTTCAATATTTAAATATGAAATAAAAATTTTGGTATTTATTTAATTTATCCGTTAAAATTAGTTTAAACCCAAACAAAATTAATATGGCTATGTAGCCAATGTCAATGCCTTTCAAACGAGATATCACTTACCATAAGGTCCTATTTAAAATTATTGGCCAGAGTGGCACTGTGACGTCATCTATTACTATTACGTCACCTGTTACCATTCGTAGAGAAGTTTACAACACTTTATTTTCACACTCCAAAATTTATTAATGTAAGTGTAGCCGTTCAAAAGATATCAGGGGGGGAGGGGATTTTTGAATAGCACTGTATAATGAGAGTTGTCATTACTATAGTAACAGTTGGCATCGCGTTGACGCTAATAAGGCTGTCTGAGCAAATAAGCAGTTTTTATTTTAAGAAAGCTTCCTCACATTCTGAAGACCATTTAAAACTTGTCTCATCACGTACTAACATATAATGGATCCATAATTGAATATAAATTTGGTGCAAAACGGCCATAATAATTTACTAATACCTTATAGGCTCTGACCTCTGAAATATTTGTCGGCAGTAGACACTCCACTGCCGCTTTAATTTTATCGGAATCTTTGTTTCACCCGTCCTTGTTAATGATGTGGCCCAAATATTTAATTTCGGTTTCAAAAAACTGACATTTTTAGATTCAATTCAAATCCTGACCTAATTCTAGATTAGTTAAATGTTCCTCCCTGCTCCTGCCACTAACGACAATATCATCTATAAAGTTAATTACACACGGAATACCAAACAAAACCTTTTCTATCGTTTTCTGAAATATATTACATGCCGGTTTAGTGCCATAAGGTAACCTATTTGGTGTATAGATTCCTAGGTGAGTACTCCAACATAACAATTTATTTCTGTCCTATGTTAACTGTAACTGGCTAAAAGCGTTTAACAAATCTAACTTTGTAAAATGTTCGCCCCTTGTAGTGCTGTAAAAAGTTCTTCAATGCGAGGAAGATGATGCTTACAATCTTGCATTACTTCATTTACCGTTACCTTATAGTCTACACAGACCCGTATTTTACCATTGTCCTTAATTATCAGTACCAACGGAGTAGCCTAATCCGCATTCTCAACAAGCTCGATTACTACTCTTTCCTCTAAGTCATCAAGCTCCTTATTTACCTCTTTAAAAGAAAAAGGCACTGCCCGTTGTTTGCAATAAATAGGTTCACAATTTGGGTCAACCTCTAACTCAATTTTTCCCCAATTTATAATGACCTAAACTATCATCAAATAAGTTTTAATATTCTCCTAACAACTGCTGGCAGCATGATTGAATATCATTTATGTTTCCAATTTCAGGTTTTATTTGAAATTTAAAAATATTCATTAATTCACAATCTAAGAATGGTGTATGTATCTACATATGTGTGATGGGGTAATATTCACTGAGGCCTAAAAGATCTATTGTGCCCCCTTACTTCTGCTTAGTTCCTGCGGTACGTCTCAGAGACTAGTAGCTCCTTTAGTCCTATTTCCCTGAAGAATTTTAGGATATCTGCAGGTTTCAACTTAGGTAAATGTCCCTCTTCTATCCAATAATCTCGGCGCTGTGCCCTAGGATTCTGAATTGCTGTGCAATTCGCAAGTATGTGGATGGAAGTTTCTTCTTACATGCCACAGAATCTACATTCTTTTCCTCCACTATTTTGTGCTTTTTTCAGGTGCCCGTTCAGGCGGCAATGTCCCGTTAGGATCCCTGTTAAAACTCTTAGTGCAGTTTTACTTTGACTCATGCATTCATTTGATCTCAACGGTTTGTAGTCACCCATCAGAATCTTTGATTGTCTTAGCCCTACTAGATCTTTCCAATGGTCAGATCTTCTCTTTTCTTCAGCTTTGCTTTTTGGGTTACAGCCTCAATTTCTCCCTGCCAGATTCTTGCACACCACTCGAGCCATCTTTGCTTTGTATATAATCTCCTTTTCGTGTTTGTTCCACAGGAGTTTACTGTCAAGAGTCAAACCTAGATACATGTTTCCATTCAACCTCGCTCCCATCAAGTTTAATGGTTTTGAGGTTCAGTTTTCTTTTCTTAGTAAAGGCTATTAAGATTATTTTGGTTGGGTTGATGTTAAGTCCTACTTGCCTACACCAGCTATTTGTTTAGTTCAGACTCTTTTGTACGATGTCGCAAAGGGTGCATATGAATCTGTTTCTCTTGAATCACATAACTCCTCTCTTGTTTGCTTTTTTCGTCGTCTGACATTTTAATTATTCTTTGATTCAATTCCGAGACAGTTTACTTACTGCTCCATGTGATATTTGTAAAGTTTTTATTATCTCAATAAAACATATATTACATTCTTTAACACCTAACACATAACTAGAGGTACTACATATTTGTGATGAGAAAAAAGAACTAGATTTCCTTGAAGAATTAGAAATTCGGAGACACTTAAGTGACCCACAATATGAAGTCATCAATGAACAGATAAATCTAGGGAGCTCTCCACTACTGAACTGCCTCCTTAAGTAACAATGTAAATATTAGAAGATATATAGTCTTTCTTGGTCTCCTATATGATTGCACAGTTATACCGATCTTAAATGGGAAAGAAGATATCCAGGATATTCCCATATGGCTAATAATACCTAAGCTTTAATATTTGTAATATCAAATATATTGAGTCAATCACAAGATAGGTCACTATTTGGTCTTCCCAAAATATGACACATCTGGTAGGCATCATATCAAATGTAACTTCTGTCATTCTGACGATGTGTCAGTATAGAAATAATAATTTATATCTACATAATTTACATATAGTTTGTAACTTATAAATATCAACCCACGTGACTTCTATCATAACTGGACTATGTTGCCAAGCTCTTGAAATAGTATGAAAATCTATTCAGTATAAAACTTTTATTTGTATATTAAAAGTACAGCATTAAGTAAAAAATTACTATTTTAAAACCTATTGAATTATTTCTGGGCATAAAAAGGTATGTATGAAATAGTTGGAAAATTCAAGATTCATTTTAATAAAAACAAATTCATATTGTGGTCAGAGACAAGGGGAGACGAGTAACTCAATGTAAAACTTCTGTTCGGCAATACTTGATTTGGGCGATAGGAAAATAAGATGTAAGTAGATTGCGTTGTAATTTGAAATATTTAAATAGAGCTTAATAATCAAGTATAGGAGGCCGATTTGTAAACATGGAAAAAAGAAGACTTGGCGGTAAATACAAATTATTATACAATATCTGTAATCTACGATTTCCGGCATATATACTGATTAAATAGTCAAGAACATTTATCAACATGTTTAATCCTTTTTTGTAAAAACAATTTGATGAAACCCATCAATGTAACTTTAAATTTGAAGGAAATTAATGTTTTGGATAAAAATTTTGTTATCATTTGTTAAAATCAATTTCTAAAATAAATGTCCTTAACTTGTCAATCAGTATATTTTTTATTGTGCTATAAATATTTAAAATTTTGAGAATTAATAAAACACACAAATTTTATTTATATTTAAATTTTTCTTCCACAACAAAATTGAGGAAATATTAAATAATAAAAAATCATATTATCCAACATTAACCATTAAGGGATAAAAAAAAAATCAAAAACGGTAACTGGAACGCTAACGAAACGCTGAAATAAAAGTACATAAAAAATATTGCGGTTTGATTCCCAAGAAAATAACAAAATATCTATGAGGATATTGGCAGATATTGAGAGGGAGGAGCCATACAACAAATTGGACAGTGCTATCATCTCTGAGGCATATGAATGGCAATTAAGGGTTAATGTTGAAATATTTTCATTTTATTTATAGTTGATACTCTTTTGGTATCTCTTACTTTTCTCATGTATCTCTTACACCACCAGGGGATACCTATTTTATACACTGCTTTTATGGTGGCTTTAATAATGATATCTTTATGGATGTGACATGTTATCCATTGAAAATCTATGTTTTCTGTGAATAACTTCTCCAGGTGTTTGCTCAAGTTTGGGATGGCAGAGTTATGTTGTAGAAAATCTTCTAATAAATTGATAGCAAACCCAACAGAAACAATGGGTTGTTCTGAGGGATATATTAATTTTGTTTGGTTCTGAGACCATTCCTTAAAACTGATAAATATATTGTGGGGTGATGATGGATCTGACAATAAAATACTTTTACAATCAATACAATCCTTAACATATTGTAAAATTTTCTTAATAATAAATCCTCCAACATATGCAACTGAAACAGTTGATACAGAACCAATATCAACTGCATTTGCAATATCAGATGCCAAGTTTGTAACGAGTTATTTTTTTTGGTACCGAATTGAGGTTTACTTCTTTTATTTTCTTTTAACTAACGTTTTATTTGTGTTTCACATAACTCGTTACACACTTTCCGATTCCTTTTCTGTAACCGTAGTGGTTTTCTTATTTTTTTTTGTATATAGTTTTTTATTATTAGTCCGAGGGTACGTATCGTCAAATCGTAACATATAAAAATGTTTTCCGTTTCCGATATTTAAATTCTTCAACTCACAGGACATTCAGAACGTGAACTCTGTAACAGAATAGAAAGGAAATTTCTTGCTATGCTAGGAACACAAAACAGTCTAACCCACAAAACAGTCCAACATTTATTCTGTTTTGTGGGTTAGACTGTTTTGTGTTCCTAGCATAGAAAGAAATTTCCTTTCTATTCTGTTACAGAGTTCACGTTCAGTATATTTACCTTTTAATTAAATCCGAAAGCCGTTCCGTATATGACAAACTTTTTGCTATAATTAAGAATTTTTACACTGGCTGGTCGAAATAGAGAGCAGAAAGGGAAAATATAAAAGGGGCAAAATTTGAGAATCGTGGCGAATAGTAGAGAATCGTAGTAGTGACCATTGATTAAATTGTGTTAGAAAGTTAAGTTGAAGTGTTTTTCCGGACCCGGACTTTTATTTGAGAAGGTAACTTATTTTTCAAATTTCCTGTGTATATGAATACTTTCCGTACCGCCGCTAAATATAAAATTATTCACTGTATTCTTTTCTGAAGAAATAATTACCGTCCGTTTGTTGAAGGGAAATAGTTTTCCCCTGTTTTTGGTTTTTTTTTGTATTAAGAAGTAACAATAAAGATTTGTAGTAAAATATAATTTTCTTTCCATGTTTTATAACTGTGATTAATATATTAATTCTTAAATCGACGTGAAGTATTATCCGGTTTTCTAGTGGTTTTTTTAAGCTTTTACTTTCTGCCGTTTTATATATACTTAACAATCGCATGGATTTCGAGCAGTTAATTTTATTCCGGTCTTATGTTCATACTCTGTGTGTCAAAAATCAGGTACTTTTAAATTAGTGAACTTATTTTTGAATAGTAGATTATACTACTTTTTTTTATTTGTGCTCGTGTTTATTTTGAATCCAAAGGGTTTATCGAACTTGGAAGAGGCTAAGCCATAACTTGTTTGATTTACCGGCAGATTTAAACCGTTCTTTCGCCGTCCCGTGGTTCAATAGTTTTTTTTTGTATTATCCAAAACTAGCTTTCTGTATTTCTCTTAAATCCAAAGGGTTTATCGAACTTGGAAGAGGCTAAGCCATAACTTGTTCGATTTACCGGCAGATTTAAATCGTTCTTTCGCCGTTTCGTGGTCCAATAGTTTTTTTTATTGTCCCAAAGATTAGTTTCTGTATTTCTTTCAAATCCAAAGGGTTTATCGAACTTGGAAGAGGCTAAGCCATAACTTGTTCAGTTACCCAGCAGATTTGTACCGTATTTGATAACTTGACCGGCTGTGACCGTTACGTCCGTTACTTTATTTTTCCCGATATTTTGCCTGTCATTATAGATATATAAATCGAATAGACCACAGAGTATTAATAAACCAAAGATTTTCCGTAACTCAATACTTGGAGTACCGATATTGGGCTCGTCCGAATTGTATAGATTTAGTTAAAGTAAATTCAACCAGACCCCTGGAATTCGCCGTAACCTCCATCTGAGGCTATCCGGAACTCTTGACGCTAAGGGTCAAGGGGCCGTGGAGCAAACCACGTTAAAAATCTGGCGCCCGAGCTTTAAACCGTAAATTAGCATCAAGGGTGACCATAGTGACGTGTAGAAGGAAGTAACGCGTTACAAGTTTTCTATTTGCACATTACTGCCTATATTTTTAAGTGGGACATTTTCCAATGTTTCGGTTTTTGTTTCGATTGTTTTTAAAAAACTATTCAAGTTTGAAAGAAGGATGCCATCATCATCTTCACAATTTCTCCCAGTTCCTAAATTGACTAATCCATTTAAAATTTGTGTTTTTAAACTACCCACAAACTGAATTGTGGGATTATCATTACATCCCAAACCTGATCTAATTGCTCCAAACAAATTTTCGAGATAATCTCGATTCAATGTTCGCATCTTGAGAGACTGAACATTTTTTTGTTTCGAAACATATAGCCACATCTCTCTTATGGCTTTTAGAGTTGTAAGCCATGCAATTTGTGACGGTGGTTTACTTGTTCTTAAACCACCTTTTTTAAAGTGCCTTAAAAATTTCAACTGTGTCATCATTTCATAAGGTTTTTCCCAATATTTCATATGACCAGAGTCTTCACTTAACATACACTTCAATTCTTTTCCATCAGGTGGTGTCCTTGCACCGCCATTAAAACTCTCAAACAATTCATCTATTTGATGGACAAATGTTGCAATTCACCTACAAATGAAAGGAAAAAGAATAATTAAGAAGCAATTCACTTTTAAATGCAATTTTGTTTTGATACAGAGCTTATGTAATAATTACTAACCTCTCGAAAGTAATGTGTAGAGAAATGAAGAAACAGAACGACTCATAAGTTGTCCAGCAATGATTACTTTCATTGCATACTGCATTTTGGGCTCCAAATGGTTGGACTTAATTTTATGCATAGCCCTGAAAATTAATGGTGAGGTTGAGTCTATTTTGTGGGCTCTTCTTATGTCACCAAAACGGGCTTCCATATTACAATTATTAAAATTTGGCACTGGCAGTTCTACATTATGTTTACGAAACAAAGAGACAGTATATTTTAACAAATGTGGTGGATCATATTATATGGTAAAGATTTTTTTCCCCCACATTGTATGTATGGAGTTTGTACTGAAGAACCCAACTGCTTCAGTGCTTTCACATTGTTTGTCCCACAATCATTTATTGTAGCAACAATATCTAAATGTGCAACAGTCTGGTATGCCTCAATTACCTCAAGTATTAATTTACTGAGTACACTTCCTGACATTGCATTATTGGTAAAATAATATGCAACTGGTTGTTTCCAGTTACTTTGTAGGCCTTTTACCATAAAAACCAGTGCTTTATTGGCCAATGCAGATGATTGGGAACCTGCTTCCTCATAACCTCTTATCCTGTCTGCTTGAGAATCATATTGAATGTGTTCTTTAATGTCCATTTCATCAAGCAATAATGCACAAACCCTGTCTTCATCACTTTTAATGGACTTATTGATGTGCTGTAGGATATGATTGTTTATGCCACTTTCAAAAGGAACCTAGAATGAAATAAAATATTTACCAACTTACCGAATAAAAAGGATATATAAAGATACAGATAATCTGGTCTAATGAAAAGTATAACCATACCTGTCCTAACAGATCCATCAATGTTTTTTTTGATGGCATTGCTACAATTTTTCGTAGTAAATTGTAACACTTTGGACCTCTCTTGAACAAAGTTAAAGCCAAAACTTTTTCATTAATTGTACACCTTCTTCCTTTTGGAGACTTCTTTGAGCATTTTAACTGCGAGATTAAAAAATCAGCTGTTACTGAAGGCTTATCTTTAAACAAATCTTTAACAACAGAAGATTCACCAAGATTACATAATTGTTTTATATTATCTGCCAATTTTTTTAATGCTCTGATATCAGTCTCTTTACTTTCAATAAGTTTTATCATTTTCTGTTTTCTAGGAGTTGGCAGTTTTTTTGAAATTCCTGAAATTCCTCTAAAAACATATTTCTTGGACTTTTTGGGTATGTCTGATGGCTTCTCAATTTCAGTGGGAAACTTAATGTGAATGTCCCTACTTGGACCTGCCACATTTTGAAATTTACAGTTTTCTATGTGTCTCTCTGTCTCTAAAATAATTTCAAAAACATAAGTCTTGTTTGTTTGTATTAAAACATCAAAAGCATCGAATACCATAACACATTCTCCTGTTATGATTAATGAAGAAAAATGGTTATCTTTACTAATCATACTTTACTATTGTATTAAAAATACTATAAAAAATTGTGATTTTCAGATAATATTGTTACATACTTTCAAATGGAGATTACCGTCGATTTTGTCATGTTTAACTAACCTGTATTTATGTTGATCTCTGAACTTGCTGCTGTATTAATAATATATTTCATTGGCAATGCATTGGGTTTCAATTTCCAGGTAACTTTATCAACATAACAATGTTCACCAAAGTGATTACTGCATAGATAATAATTCTTCATATTTATATTGTTATATTTTATGCCCAGATTATCGTGCCACAATTTACATCTAAAAATGAGTGGGTATTATACAAATGCAAAAATAAAACTAGCAGGTTATGAAAAGTAAGCCAATTATCTATTATCAACTTACTTTTCAGAGTTACTGGGAAAGTGATGCATTTTAGACGCTTCACTATCACTACATCCACAAACTAAGCAGTATTTTATTGTTTTCAACTCAACTTAAACACTAAATTAAATTCTAATCTAATACCAAATTAAAGTCTAATAAATCCACCAGCATTTATTTAAAAAAGAACCACCAACGCAGTGTTTAATATGCGATGTGCCTCTAACCATAAAACATATACTGTTAGATTGTGCAAATTTCAGTGTCAGAAGAACAGTTTACAATATCCCACCTAGTTTGAAACGCGCATTGAGTGAAAATTGTGAAAAAGTGCTGAAATTTCTGAAAGACTCCAACCTCTATTTCAAAATATAAGAACTATTGTATGTTTTTTTTTATGTAATCACTCTGTCCCCGCTCATAACCCTAGAGGTTGATGCGGTAAAGTAAATAAAAAAAAAGTAATAAAAAAACTAAATTAAAGTATAATTATGAACTAAAATAGATGTCTAATTAAAACAGTAAAACTTTCAAAAAATAATTATATCGTATCCAACTAAACAACCAGTAAACAATCGAGAAGTAGGCAACTAAAATGGCGGTTCTGTATGACATCTGTTTTTCCACTTATAATTACTACGTTGCCAAGCTTCTACTCCCCTTTTTACGGATCTGAAAATTATTTTAATTTTTTTTTTTTTGGTACATGCTGGACATTATGTTAAGCTGTATATCAATATTGGTACTTTTAGTAAATATTTCAGTAATTTATATGTATGTATTTAATTCATCAAAAAAATATAATAATACAAAATAAAAGCCCAATTTCCAAAAATTAAGATAATACTACATAACGGCAACGTTGACAAATGTTATTTCAAACAACATTAGCGACATCTACGATCATCTTTAAGGATGCGAAAGTGAGACAATCTTATTTAGTGACAATGTATTAAGCTAGGAACAGATAAAAGACTGAAAACGAACTATATCTCCTATTAAGTTAACTGTCTCCCCTTGTCTCTGTTGTGGTTTATTTTTCTTGGAAATCCACTGTGTGGATGTGTGTCATATTTTAGGAAACTTCTTAGGAACATTCTACATTAAATAATTGTTCTTCCTCCAAATGCAGCAGTAACATTTCTAAAGTGACATGGATTATCTGTAAATAAATTGTGCAAATATAATTGCTAAGTATTATGAATAGTGTAAGAGAATACAATAAATACAGTTGATTGAGTATAGTATTAAACTCATACTTACTTCCTGCATACATGCTGTAAATAGTCAGGAATAGACGAATAGCAAATACATCAACTATTGTAGTGTTATTAAGTTTCATTTATACGTTAACTTTGACAACTTATCACTGCTTGTGAAAATTTACTCACAGTTTTTCGCAGTTTTTTATAACAAGCAGATAAAATAATTTATCAATATTAAATTGTCACAACATAACCCTAAAAATGCCAAGACGTCAACTAAATCAGATAAACCATTTTAATCGCGGCAACAGCGCGCATTTTTGCCAACATATAAAGTTTTTAGTACGACTGATGTTAGTTTGAGTTTAATAATTAAGTAACCCACGAGTTGTATTACATATGAAATCAATTACGAAACCTTTCTTTAAGCATATATTCATATTTTTTGATAACATGCGACCTATAAATTTCAATATTTATTAGGATTAGGCTGTAAAACATACTGATTGACAGCAGCAAAAGAATGACATAATACAATCGAACGTCTCTTTTTTGGCACTTTGATCACGTGGGTTGATATTTATAAGTTACGAACTATAACTTGTTTATTAAATAGTGAACATTTATAAGAAACCATATAATTTAATGTAATATGAATAAAAAGTGATTATTTTTTGACAGGTTTGAATTTATGTGTCCAGTTGAAAAAATCTCGATTCAAGAAGAGAGGAGAGACATAAACTGGTATACTTCGCAGATATCATCATTAGTTTGGATGTAGAAAAAAGCAACAGCACTCAAGATTTTATGGTTCTTTTATGAAATATTCATTTATTTACGGACAGTTCACTTTCTGTATGATTTTTTCCAATTTCTTCTCCATTAGGTTGATGGAGATAAAGTTCAAAATTGATAAAAATTAAAATTTTGCGTCTTTATAAACTTGGAAATGCTTCGAACTTTGATTTAATATCTTACGCAAAAAAATGTCTATGTTACCATTATATAAAATTTGAACGATTGGTCAAGTTTTAAGGTTAGCCGACACGTGACATTTTATTTTATAAAAAGACAAAAAAGGCGCTACTTTATGTCACGTGAAAACGAACCTAGAGACATAACCAATCGGTCAAATTTGATCTAATGACAACCACAGTTTATAAAATGGTCATCTCAAATTTCTGTACTAAGTGACTCATATATACAGGACATCATTTTGATGGTTTCAAAAAACCTAAATTTAATGTGTCTGCACTTTTTAACCGATATACATTGTATTTTATCAATTTGGCCTGTTTGTTTCGGTCCTCATAAGTTCCAAATTACACTGTATATTATTTCGAAATTTGGTACATGTAACAACTATTACCTAGAAACTTCATCAAAGTATCACCAAAGAGATAATCCTGATCCTTTTTTTCCAATTATGAAGACCAATTTGAAAAAAAACTTTGTACAGGGTGTTGTTTTTAGAAAAGACGAGTTTTAAATTTTTTGTTGAACCGGACCTGGATTATTTTGATGGACTTTCAAGGAAATATTTATTAATAATATACCGTGAAAGTTATTAGGTCCGAAAGAACTAGGCCAGATTAATAAAACTGTATTTCGGCTATAAAGTGAAGAATATTCATTAAATATAGATTTTTGGGAACCACCAAAGTGGTGTCCATCTAAAGTTGAAGTTAGGCCTTTTCCCAATGAAACAGCCTGTATAATAAACAGATGAAATTTGTAGGCAAACAACGAAAAAGGAATAACAAATAACATCTGAAACAGCTAAGTAACAGGGCACAGCAAAAGACATCTTTAGACATGAGACAGGAACACACATTAGGTAGAGTTCATACAATAGCCTTTTTGGTGTGCGTCATCGATTGTTAATGTCCTTCTAACACATTACGGTGAAAGAAATGGAAAAAAAGGCAGGTCTGTGATTAATCCTAATCAAAATATCACAATAATGAACTGTTTAAATGTATTACAAACGTTAACCCTAATCTTTGACAGAAAAATTTGATTGGTTGATGTTTAGTTTACGTGCAAGCGCGACCTATCAATCGGGCGAATTTATATCGTTCAAAATTCTATGTAGACGTTCCCTTCGTAGGTTACGTCTTTTTCTAATGTCCCACTGACAGTTCTCGTCAGGTCTGTACTTTGTTGTTTATGATTATTTATGGAAAGTGAATATTAATATTATTGTTAGCATTTTATTTCTTAAATAATAAACAAAAATATGCCTAGATACACGGAAAAAGAGCAGCATCTTATTTTGAAAGTTATTAAATATTTTCAATTAGAAAAAGAAGCTGGTAAACCATTGATACTGTTAAGTACTTATGCAAATATCTTGGACTTTCCCGGATAATGTGCTCAACCGCGCAACATTGCGTTTTTTTTGTGTAGATTTCTGACCTGACGGAAAGAAAAAAACAACTGTCAAACAAGTCATATATTTGTAACACCGTAATTGTAATCAGCATAAACTTTTAATAAAATGTTCTCAATTCACAACAAGTGAGTTTATATTCAAGTCTTATAAACATTTAACAAAAAACATTACATAAAATTTGGTCCTATCGAGCTGCGGATGTTACAAAAAAGGCGAACTAGAAGTGTATCAAGCATTGACGTTTAAAGTTGGTACATGGTAATTCGTTCCCATAATCAGAACAGAAGAGCAGGTGATAGCAACGATTCCAACAAGAAAATAAGGTCAGACTTTTCCATGTCTTTAAACTATTTCCTTTAAACAATTGGATATTTATGCATGATTTGCTTCACGTGCGAAAGTGTGACATTTCTCAATTTCTTAACAAATATCGAGCCAAAATAACACAAAATCAATAAAAATCATAAGAAATTGTTAACATACAAACAAAAAATAAAAGAACTAAATAATTTTTACATATTTTAGCATACAGTTAACAGTTTCAGCAAACGTTAACATAGTACATTTCATACAATTATTCAAACAATTAATCAATATTTGCATACTGTAAAAAAAAACATCAACTTAATTTCTTTATTCAAATAAACTTTTGAAAATACAATGCCAGATAATATATTAACAGATTCAGAACAAAAAGAGCTAAATGATTTAAAGACAGATTTAAAAAATTTAGTCTCAAAAAGAGGTCTAATTAGAGGAAAACTAACTAGATTTGAAACGTCAATTCAAACTTTTATTGACAACAAAATATCATTAAGTCAACTAAAATTACGCGTAGATAATATCATTTCAGTTTTAAAAGAATTTGAGGAGCTACAAGATCAAATTGAAATACTAGCGTCATGTTATCCAGAAATGTTAAAACTTGAGGAACATCATGATGTGAGAATTCAATTTGAAAACGCATATTTTAATCATCTCGCCACCGCACAAGGTGAAATAACAAAAGCTGAATCTTCATTCACAGACATTTCCGAAAATAAACCCAACACTAAACAAAATATTAAATTACCTCAAATAGAATTACCAATCTTTTACGGAGATTATGATAAATGGGTTTCCTTTCGAGATATGTTCGATACGCTAATAGACAAAAGTAATTTACCTGACATTGAGAAACACTATTACTTGTGCAGATCTGTTAAAGGCGAAGCCGCTGAGGTAATTGCATCCCTAGAGGTGACAAACGAAAACTACAAAATTGCTTGGGATTTATTAAAGCTCCGATTTGAAAATAAAAAAGCAATTATTCATAAACATCTTAAGTCTATTGTCGATTTTGAAATTATTAATAAAGAATCGTGTAATCGTCTAAAGGGGATTCTCGATACCTTGAACAAAAATTTAAGGGCTCTAGAAGCACTTAAAGTCTCTACCCAAGATTGGGGTCCATTACTTAATTTCATCATTTCTAAAAAACTACCAGAAACTACTCAAAAAGAGTGGAAAAAATTCACGCAAAAATTAGATATGCCATCTGTTGAAGATTTAAAAACCTTTTTAAATCAGCGAATTCAATTCTTGGACGATTACGAAACTATAAATAATTCATCATCATCATATCAATTAAAAAACCCTTCTAAACATTCTTACGAACGAAGTGATAAACAAACATACAAAAAGAATTATTCATTCCTGAACAAGGACACAAATAAAAATTCAAATTATACATGCCCTATTTGCAAAAATTGTCATTACATATATCAATGTGAATCACTTCAGGCCATGTCTACAAAAACTAAGTTTGAAACTTTACAAAACTTGAATATTTGCACTAACTGTATAAGGTTTGGACACAACAATAAATCATGTAATTCTTCAGGTTGCAGAAAATGCAACAAGAAACATAATACTTGTCTACATGACAGCAATTTTAAAGGTTTCCATAATCAAAGGTCAAATGAAAAAGTTTCTTTGACTGCTAGCGTTGCCACATCTTCGGAAATGAATCAAAATTCGAATATTCCAGAGAATACACAAAATAGTTCTTTTTCTGCAGTAGTTGAAAATGTACTCGAAAATAATGATCAAGTACTTTTATCAACTGCCGTTTTATACATATTGGATAAAGAAGGCAAACCTCACGAAGCTCGCGCGCTCCTTGATTCAGGTTCACAAATGAATTTTATCTCCCAGAAGTTGAGTGATGAGCTGCAGCTACCATTTGAATTTTCTGAACATTCCATATCTGGCATAAATCAAGTTAAAACCAATACTTTATGCAAAACAAATGCAGTTATTCAGTCTAAACATACTTCTTATCGGTCAGCCCAATCTTTTTTCGTTTTGCACAAAATTGCTGACACTCTTCCATCAAACTTCATTAACATATCTCATTTAAAACTTCCTAACAATATCCAGCTTGCTGATCAGACATTTTATAAACCAGGTCCTGTTGATTTGCTTCTCGGTGCTTCTATCTTTTGGGATCTTTTATGCCCTAATCAAATAAAACTTAATGCTCGATCTCCCATTTTACAAGAAACCCAACTTGGATGGATTTTATCTGGCGCAATTACTCAACGTAAATCAAATCAATCACAATGTTATTTTTCAAACATGGAACTACATAAGCAGATGGAAGCTTTCTGGACCATAGAAGAATGCCTACCAAGCACACTTACTCCCGCATATTCCGAAGAAGAAAAAACATGCGAAGAGCATTTCACATCTACTCATATAAGAGAGCCCGGTGGCAGGTTTCAAGTATCATTACCATTCAAGGAAAACCCAAATGTACTTGGTAAATCACGAGACTCTGCACTTTACCGATTGACATCAATGGAAAGAAAATTCTTCAAACTACCATACTTAAAAACTGAATACAGTAACTTTATGCAGGAATACATTGACCTGGATCACATGGAGATGGTAACAGAAAAGGACGACAAAAAAATGACGCATTACTTACCCCATCACGCCGTTTTTAAAGAAGAAAGTACTACTACAAAAATAAGATGTGTCTTTGACGGTAGCCACAAAACATCTACTAATCAATCTTTAAATGACATATTAATGGTTGGTCCGGTTATTCAAAGAAATCCTTTTGCCATATTGTTAGAGTTTCGACAACATCAGTATGTTTTGACAGCCGATATTGCGCAAATGTACAGGCAAATTAATATTAAGCCTGAAAATCGTGACTTTCAACGAATACTATGGCGTTCCGATGTATCCGAACCTATAAAAGAATACAGACTTAAAACCGTCACATATGGTTTAGGTCCATCATCGTTTTTAGCTACACGTTGTCTAAAACAGTTATCTTTGGAAAATCAGGAAAGGATGCCCGATGCTTCAAATGCCGTGTTAAATTGTTTTTACGTAGACGATCTGTTATGCGGAGCATCCACTTTAGAAAAAACCATACAACTAAAACATGACATAACTTCAATTTGTGACCAGGGAGAACTTCCGTTGAGAAAATGGAGGTCAAATCATAATTCAATAATTACTTCTAACACAGATGATCCATCTTTAAAAATTTTGGACACCAATGTTGATTCCAAAACTTTGGGAATTTCTTGGCATTCTACGGAGGATGTCTTCTTTTACTCTTACAAAGATAAATATCTTAATTCTACTACGTTCACGAAGCGTATGATACTAGCAACGATCTCCCAGATCTTTGATCCTATTGGCATGTTGGCTCCCATAACAATCAGGGCCAAGATATTTATGCAAACTTTGTGGAAACTTGAAGTAGATTGGGACGAACACATACCGGACAATGTTTCCCAAAAGTGGAAACACTTTCAATCACAACTCAAAGGTATAAACAAGCTCAAATTTCCAAGGTTCATTGCTTGTCCCAACACTGTCAATATACAGCTTCATGGTTTTGCAGATGCCAGTGAACTGGCGTATGGTGCTGTTATATACCTCCGAACTACAAACTCAGAAAATCATCACTCTATAAGCTTAGTTTGTGCTAAAACCAAGGTTAGCCCCATTAAAACTCAAACAATTCCTCGATTAGAGCTTTGCGCAGCCCTTTTGTTAGCCAAACTCTACCACTCTACAATAAATTCCCTTAGTCTACACATTAACCAAGCACTCTTTTATACTGACTCCAGCGTAGCACTCTGTTGGATAAAGGGTGAACCCAGCCAATGGAAAACATACGTCAGTCACAGAGTATCTAAAATCCATGAAATCATGGATCCAGACTCATGGCGTCACATTTCGACACACGATAATCCTGCAGACCTATTGTCTAGAGGAACAACCCCAGACCAATTATTACAAACACCCCTCTGGAAAAATGGTCCCTCGTGGCTTTCTCTTAATGAAGATAAATGGCCTTCACATGAAGTTCCATTAAATAGAGAAATTCTCGAAAAAAGAAAGGAAAAACAAACGTGCTTTAAGGTTTCCGAAATCTCTGATTTTGACTTATTCAATAAATACTCTTCCTTTGCAAAATTACAACGAATCACAGCATACATATTTCGATTTAAAACATTTCGAAGATCCAACCCTGTATTACCCTCTTTCGAGCTGTCCGAATTGCAACACTCTTCTAACATGCTTGTCAAGCTGGCTCAATCACAATGTTTCTTCGATGAAATCAAGGCCATCAATTTGTCAAAAACCATCTCTTTTAAAAGCAAAATTCATTCCTTGAAACCCTTTCTTGATAAATTCCAATTGCTCAGGGTGGGCGGAAGAATCCAGAATGCAGCGGTTCCTTTTTCACAAAAGCATCCTCTTATTCTACCAAATAAACACCCACTCACTGATTTAATAATTTCCCATTTCCATAAAAAAATGCTACATGCAGGCCCTCAAGCTTTACTTACCGCTATTAGGACAGAGTTTTGGCCCATACATGGCAAAAACAATGTAAAGAGAGTGTTACGAAAATGTACAATTTGTTTTAGGTGTAGCCCTCGTAGTATCGAAACCTTGATGGGAAATTTACCCCGCGAGAGAATTACCCCCTCTAGACCATTTTTAAACAGTGGAGTTGATTATGCCGGCCCACTCACTATTAAAATGCATAACACGCGCACAAAAACATTTTTAAAATCATATATTTGTGTTTTCGTTTGTCTCGCCACAAAGGCAATACATATAGAAGTGGTAAGCGATCTCACGACCCAAGCATTTTTAAATTCCTTTAAGCGATTTATTTCACGACGAGGCTTGGTCGCAAACATCTATTCTGACAACGCCACAAATTTTGTAGGAGCAAATAATGAGATCGGTAGCATTTATGATTTTTTGAAGTCAACAAATAAAAAAATCTTCGATGAATTGTTGAAGTTAAAAATAACGTGGCATTTCATACCACCCCGTTCTCCCCACATGGGTGGAATTTGGGAAGCATCAATAAAAAATGTGAAGTATCACTTAAGACGAGTCATCGGAAATCAAATCCTTACTCTTGAGGAATTGCACACTTTGGTATGTCAGGTCGAATCTTGTGTAAATTCACGTCCTATTTCTCCAATATCCGATAATCCCGATGACCTTTTACCATTAACCCCAGCACATTTCCTCATTGGAGGCCCTTTTTATACTCTGCCAGAGCTTGACCTAACTGATCAGAACATTGGCAAACTGACAAGGTTCCATATGTTGTCAAAGATGTTCCAAGATTTTTGGTCCAGGTGGACCACAGAATATCTCCATGGACTGCAGTCCCGAAACAAATGGTGGAGGAAGTCATCTGACATCGAAGTTAATCAACTCGTCATCATTAAGGAAGACAACCTACATCCCCTTCAGTGGACCATGGGGCGCATAATTGATACTCATCCCGGTAGTGACAGTGTTGTAAGAGTTGTTACAGTGAAAACCGCTAACGGCACATTCAAACGCTCCATAGTTAAAATCTGTCCACTTCCCATTGAAAAGTGAAATATGGACACTGTTTTTATTGTAGAACTTTGTTTCTCAAATTACTTTGTTCATTTTTTAATTTTAAATAGGTACCTGTTTATTTACTCACTTACTTATTTGTTTATTGAAACCATTCAACGGTTTCAAGGTGGGCGGTATGTTAAGTACTTATGCAAATATCTTGGACTTTCCCGGATAATGTGCTCAACCGCGCAACATTGCGTTTTTTTTGTGTAGATTTCTGACCTGACGGAAAGAAAAAAACAACTGTCAAACAAGTCATATATTTGTAACACCGTAATTGTAATCAGCATAAACTTTTAATAAAATGTTCTCAATTCACAACAAGTGAGTTTATATTCAAGTCTTATAAACATTTAACAAAAAACATTACAGATACCTTTAACTTCAGTGCACCAAGTAAGTATTTTTTATATAACAATAAGTGAAATTAATATAAATCAAGTTAATCCTATTTCATTAGGATAGTGAGAAAGAGTGAATGAGAAATTAAAAAAAATTATTCACTTTTTAGTGCATTTCCTAATAAAAGTGTGTAATTAAAAAAGTGTTTTTGTATTTTTTATTCATTAATATTGTTTGTTTACTTATTTATTTTAGGTGAACATGTAACTCTACATACACCGAATAAAAAACTCATTGATTTGGATGGAATCGACATGTCTGTTGGTTCAATGGATAAGGTTTTAAGGGAACTAAAATTCAGATGGCTAAATTGCAGTATTTCCAATAGAAACTATCTTATGGAACAACCACATGTAGCTCAAAAAAGATTACATTTTCTGAGAGAATTCAAGAACAATGAGAGTTCTCCTTACCCTCTACAGCCTGTTTTTTTGGAGGAGACCTGGATTTTTAGTTAAGGTAGTTTTCGCAAAAGTTGGCAAGATGGTATCACTAAGGCAGTAAGGAAGACAAGTGGTGAAGGTGTACGGTACATTATTTTACAAGCAGGTTCTGAGAATGGTTTTGTCGAAAATTGTAGTTTGATTTTCAAAAGTTGGAGTAAATCTGGAGACTATCATGATTCGATGAATTCGAATAACTTAGAAAAATGGTTTGAACAACAGCTCCTGCCGAATTTAGAAGAACCTTCTTTAATAATAATGGACAATGCATCTTATCATTCAAGTTTAGTTGAAAAAATCCCTAATTCATCTTGGACTAAGCAATCTTTAATTAGTTGGTTACAAGAAAGGTATATACCTTTTCCAGCATCTAGCATGAAAGATGAAATTATGAAAATTGTGAAGAAACATAAAATACCGGATAAAGAATACAAGTATGTAATTTATTGTAGGAGGTAAGGATCAACAGTGTTAATGTAAGCGTGCTGTTTTATAGATTAGATAATGTTCCACTTCTTCAGTTATGGCTCAACTAATTTTGAGTATCAAAAAGTCAGAAATCTAGTTACAATGTCAACTATTCGGGGCGGGGGAAAACCAGAAAACCCGAACAAAAATCAAAATTCAGTTGGAACAAAAATTTCCTATTATTTTAATTATATTATTGTAGGTTACACCAGAAAAATGGAAAAAATATGTTAGGCATACCCAAAACATTATAGAGGAATATTGGGAAACAGCAAAAATTATTGACGCTAGTGATACTTGGCCTGTAATTATTGACTTGAATGAGTCGGAATGTGAATCAGATTGGGACTTATGGGAAGATGACTGCGAAAATTGAACTTTCATAATCCTTTTCTTTTTAATTTTTTATTAGTTGGTTGGTTTCTTGACTATTTACTATGTTTATGTTTGTTTTCTACTGAACGTGTAACTGAAGATAGAATACTCTAGTTAGTGTTCGGAAAGAAGCTATTCAACGGCAGAGCAAGTGGTCGTAGCTTCAAAAAGCTATAGAATAGTATCTATTTTGTTAAATTTTCAATATATCCGAGGTGCCTAGACAACCAAGAAACTGTAGTATGTGCATTTTTGGACATAGAAGGAGCTTTTAACAACATTCCTGAGACTCTCCTCAGAAACTCAGTAGAAGTAAGGGGGCCCAATAGATCTTTTAGGTCTCAGTGAATGTCAAAATACATACATACATAAAATTTCAATACACCACCTGTACATATTTTAATGAAGACAGTGGCCACATTTAAACAAATAAAACAATGAAATTCACTAACAATAAGAATTATAAGTGAAGAATACCTTTTTCCATAAAACTTTAGAATAAAATAGGGTTCCATATGGTGCAGACTTAATTCTTTTGCAGGACTATATTTACTAATGTGAAGTTATTTTAATATGTAAATTGAATATACAATTTGTTTTGTTTTGCAGTGTTTTCATATCCCAAGTATTATTAATTTCATATCATTTTCGAATATGGCTGAATACGATCCTGATCATTTTATTTATCAAATTTAAGGTTAGCTATATGTCAATATAGCAAATATAATAAACGACATGCCTAAAACCCGGATATACGTCACAAACGATGACGCACACCAAGAAGGCTATTGTATGAACTCTATGTTAGTCCATGTACGTTAGCATTGATATACCACGAGCTACCAATATGAAAACCTCCCTCCCCCCGTGGAATTTATGACTTATACTTTTTTTTATTGGTATTACCTACCAGATTAAGAACACCAGCCTCCTCTCTATGAATAAAGTGGAAATTATCGGTGTTGTATTATACAACTTGTATATGTTACTATGTGAATACTATTAATTCTTTGGAATGTATTCATTTAATCATTCACTTACAAACATATGTAATTTGCTTACAAAAAACTATAACTATTGCCAATGTTCACCAGCTAACTAGCTGTAAGGTCATGTTATGTGTCTTGTCTTTCAACAGTAGTGGCTAGTGTTTCATACATACATTACTTATTATTACTTTCAAAATACTCTAAATTTTTTTTGACTTCTTTTTCTTCTCCTAATACAGGCATTGAAGCTCATTGAATTGGAGGCTGTATCACGGTCTTGATCATGTTCTAGGTAATCTAAGGCATGAGCTATAAAAGGGAGCAGCTCTTGAAAGTTAATAAGTGTATCGTGTCTTTCTAACCAGCGTGTTTCACAATACGATTTTAATCTTTTTTTTTTATTTCGCTACTGTTCTAATTTTGGAATAAGTCCACCCGTTTTGGTGAAGCACTCAAGAATGTGGAAATTTTGCAAACAACTCCTATCATATTTTTCATACAACTTATATCACAAGATCTTGAAATGCATAAATTCAGTGAATGGTTGAAACAGTGAGTATAGTGCTAGATGATATTCTTATTGTATAAGTGCCTGTAAACCTACAATTTGAAGAAATAAGTTTTATATCAAGTAACAAATTTATCAACTGATTACCATTATCTTTGCCTGCCATATTTGAACCCCTTTCGTAACCTTGGCCTCTGCAGTTATAAAGATCCACATTCATTTGACAAAGCTTCTTTTATGGCAACTCCAGTCATCGATTTAATCTCTGCAAAACTCACGAAGTCTTCTCGAATCAAAAAATGATTTTCTCCACTGCCGATATCTACATAACGAATACATATTGTCATTTGTTCCTTTCACGAAGAGTCAGTAGTTTCATCTACCATCTATTAACTGTAATTCTTCTCCAATTGAATGTATCACATCATTTTGTATAATATTACTTATCATAGTCGCATTTTTTCCACTTGTTTCGAAATATTCTGATACATTTTTATCCCCAGATTCAATTCGGAATGCCAGAAGTGCTCGAAAAACTCCATGAGCACCAGAAAGGACTTCCTGTAGAGTTGTTTCGTTGCTCAATGTAGCTGTACAATATGTCTTTGTTCATTGTTCATCAGGACAGATACGCTCTCTCCAGATTCAAATGTTCTCAGGAATTCTCCTGCACGCTCAACACTCTTAATGTGATATTGCTTATAAGAATGGTCTTGCAAATCTTTTGTAGCATTTTTATATTTATGCATTGGTTCTGTTACTAACGTTTTAATCGGCTGTAAAAAGGTGACAAATGAGGAAACATAAAAATTGCAGTCAGTAGATACTTGGACTTGGAAAAAACAAATATATAACATAAGTGATAACACTCACTTGGAAATTAACTCCAGCTCCAGCCGAAGCGAATAAACAACAGAATTTACTAAAAGCTCCTTCTTTAGACTTGCTATAGGTTAACCATTTATGTTTTTCCAGCCAGTCTCGTTGAAACTGTCGAGTATGATTATTTTCAATTTTAGAAGGAAATTTATAATTATCTGGAGGTATCCATGATTGTTTCAGATATTTATATCTTTCGCTGGCAGTTAAATGTCTTGAAACTGCAATGCCAATATCTAATTCTAGTTCATTACAACTTCCACTGGCTTTATCGGTGTCATCATTATTAGTAAGCGGGGCATTTTCTACTGATGTAGACGGTTTACTCTGTTCTTGATCAAATTTTGCAGCCTTGTGTACGAAAAAACTTCTTATATCACTTGCTCGTTTCATTACGACTCGAGATTACGCATGCAAAGTTACCACCAACTACCTCACTCAGCAACTGCAAACTGAACATTGAACAATGAATCACTGAACACTGAATTTAACACTATTCGTCATTGGCAGCCACGTTACAAAATCATTCTCGGTCGCCCCCGATTTTATACGAATATATGAACGGCGGGTGGGCGAAAAGAATAATAATAATTCTTTTTTCCACTGTTCGTGGATTCACCGCAGATATGAACTAAAGGTTTGACGAGTTTTTCAGTGCATAAAATATTCACACCGTATAGCATGAAACGATCATCATACATTATTAATTAAATGGTAGATTTCAATAAATAATAATTTTTGACCACTGTCAAATACCCTATTAATTTCGTAATTTGAAAATTGAAAATGAAAAAAATAATAATATTTGATTCTATTTCCACAGTTTTGCGAAGTTACCCAGAAACCCCGTCAGAGAACACGAACGATTATTACCACTGTAATTATTTAAAAATAACTATCTCCTTACTTCTTAGAAATCAAAAAACCTGGGACATGCCACAAGATGGTATGATGGAAAGGTATAACTTTTCGAAGAAATTCATTATGGAATTAAGCAATAAGAAGGAATGGGATCCAAATACCATTACCAGACTTGGAAAGAATGCCATTCAATGGTACACAGACGGCGGCTCATAAGCAATAGAAGGAACTGGGATAGGAGTGTACGGGCCAGGAACCAAACACTCAGAAAGCTTGTGAAAAACCCCAAGTATCTTTCAAGCGGAAATTCACGCCATAAGAAAATGTGCCCAGTTCAATATTTACAAAGGATATAGAAGGCAAAGGATTATCATAATGTCTGATAGTCAAGCAGCCATTAAAGCGCTGAGTTCTTGTGTAATCAGTTTCAAAATGGTGTGGGAATGCCTAGGCAAACTTAATGAACTAAGCGAGAACAATATAGTCACCATACTGTGGACACACTGGAATAGAAGGAATGAAATAGCAGATGAACTAGCGAAGAGGGGTACTGAAATACCCTTTTGGGGGCCGGAACCCTTTTGCGGAATCAGCTCCAATGTAAGATTGGAAGAAATAGGTAAAGCCGAAGAAAAGAGAATATTTGACCTTTGGAAAAATCTAGTAGGGCTTAGGCAATCTAAGATTCTTCTGGGAGACTACAACCTGTTGAGATCAAATGAATGCGTAAGTCGAAGTAAAACTGCACTAAGAGTTTTAACAGGAATCTGAACGGGACATTGTCTAAAGGTTCTATTGATATGTGGCTTCCATGATTATCAAGTGGAATGGCTTTAATGAAATGTTTCAGATATAAAACGAAATTTTGTGCAGTCACCCACACAGATGTGTAACCATCGGATCCAATCGGGGCACCACTCAGCATATACACTCTAAAATTCACTCGAGGGAATATGTAAAATGGCGGTATAGAATTTCCGATAGCATTAATCGTGCAACAAAGGGTAATCAAAGTGCCCCTTTCGGCAGAAGTCATTTGTCCTACTTGTTTGCAACCCTCCACTGCTAAAACTTTCTGCTGCATGGTTGTTAATCCAGTTTTGTCTGTATTGTAGATTGCTTCTGGTCTAAATTTATAGCGATCCAAAACGCTTCTGTAATTGTCAAAAAATTCCGTTACATTTTTCCGATTGAAACTGGTGGCTCGTGATAAACTAGTCGCCTCAGGAGTGCGCAAAGACAAATTTTTGTTTCGAATCATAAACCCTCTGATCCAGTATTTTGATGCATGTTTACGTTGCTTCCAATTTTCTGGAATTACTTTTCCATTAGCAACTGCATAGTCGTATGCAAATTTTCTACAATTTAGTTTAGTCAAGCCGTAATTGGGAACATCTAATTAAATATTCACTGAGAGCTTTTTCTTCATCAGTAGTGAATATCTGTCTCGTTATATATTTGTTTTCTGTGGTTTTCAAAGGTCGCTCCAACTTGAAGTATTGTTGAAGATAAGATCTGGGAATCTCATACTTCTTCGCAGTTGGTTGAATTTTTGCTCCCCCACGGACTTCGTCGATAGATCTTGCGATTATGTCACGTGGTATTTCAATGCGGTTTGTTTTTTTCTTGTAACAAAACGGCATATTCTCCTAAAAATAAAAGAAACCGTAAGGTAGGGAGAGATGGGCATGCCCAAAGTTCCCGCACCATGTGGTGTTCATGCATCCCGCCCGGTGGCATTAAAATTCAAGTGCAAAATACTATACTAAACAAATAATTTTAACCATTAATTAATACGATATTCCATGCACAAGGAACCAATATATACGAATTAATAAAAAGAAAGCGTACTTACATTGATTTTACAACAGTACAAGAACAATAATCGCCAATAAAATTGTTTGTTTTCAAGGATATAAACATAAAACTAGATTTTGTCGTGTGTACAATACTGATACAGCTGCACTATGACGTTCGCTAGAAGTAACAAATCAACTGCTCTTCGGTTACTACGACAGCGGCGTGCCTAAAAGTTTGCGCTTGATTTTATTCACAAATGCCCAGGCCTGTCACCTGCCCAAGGATCCCCACCATCCCTTACCTACGAATGCTTTATACACAAAAATATTGAACTTACATTTTCATCCATGGCTTTATTTTGTCAAGGCAAACCACTACAGGACGTTTACGATGCATTTCAGAAATACTTATATAACGACATATTTGTCATTTGGTAAAACTACCGTAATTTAATAAGGCCCCTTAAACTTTGGCAACAATATTTTGCTTTGCCCTGTTGTCGGGAAATATGTTTTGGTTATCATAACGAGGTCCCCAACATTATAGTACTCGAGCACGTTTCAAGTTGAATCGATGTTGTTTTATTTGGTCAATACCTGTTATGTTCGTTGTTTATCTTGATAACTAATTAAAAGTCTTTTGTTTTATTTTAGTTTTATTTACACTATAAACTGGGTACTATAATTACAAATGTACAAGCTCACTAACTCTAACCCGATTGCCTCGTGTTCCCGTTGACAGCTGTCCACTTCTTGCCCTGGTTGCCAGTTCTCAACTCATCACGTTCCTACTAAAGGTCTAATCACACTACACCTCCCTTCTTTTATTACTACGTACTATTTATAAGTTTCACTTAACTAAAATAAACTAGAAATAATTAAACTCTTAAGTGTCATAATTATCCAAATGCTTGGGTGGATGTACGTTACGCCTAGGTCTATTATTAGTTTTATTTACAAAAGTCGTATCTGGAATCGGCTTAGCAATATTAGAGTCCCTAATGAGAAACTTGCGATTGCGTTCTATAACGCTACCGTTTTCTAATTCCACATTATAAGCACCATTTAATACAGCGAGTGAACTTAAAATCGTACGGTTGAAACGTTCACGTTGCCCGTTTGCTCTTGGTGTTGCCACAGCGTTAGGAACGTGTTTTATTCCGTATTCTGAACATAATGACGTGAAGCTTTTTGAGGTGAACGCGTTGCCACGATCCAAACATGTCTATACTATAACGAATTACTCTGATAACATACTTCGCACGCATGTTACGGACAGGCTCAATAATGCAAAATTTTGAAAATCCATCCACAATGACAAGTAATTGAGTATTATTTTTTTGTGTCCGAATGAAAGGGCCTAAATGATCTACGTGAATAGTGTGAAAAGGTATACTTACTTTATCAATGGAGTGAAGTTGACCAGGTATTCTCCCTGTGGGAGACTTGTAATACAAACAATTTAAACAAGCTTTAACATATTTCGTTACGAATCTTCGCATGCCAGAAAACCAATAATTTTCCAGAATCTTAGGTATTGTTTTTTCGACACTGAAATGGCCCAAAATCGTCGTGACATAACTTACAAATTTGCCACCTGTTTGCTTTTGGTACGACCCACTTGTGTGCTTTATCAGATACTTTTTTGTGCACTTTTTTCCCTCTAATTATTTTTAATTATTATATATATTTTATAATATATTTTTTATTTATATTTTATAATTATTATTAATTATTTAATTTTAAAAAATATTTTTTATTTATATTTTATAATTATTATTAATTATTTAATTTTAAAAACCAAGACGATATATTTTGAGATACACTTTACAACTTTTGTGTAAAAAATTCCATTAACTTGAGATTAACATTCGATTTAACTTGTTAACCATGTTGGTAATGGACATGTGAAGAAAAAATTGTTTTGCCCTCGCGTATACTTTGGTTTATCCACTTGAGCAAAATATAAGCTTTTGTAGTATACACAGGGGCTAGTTGTTTCTCCACGTTTTTAAATGCATCATTTTATAAATTTTGATAAATTGAATTTTTTTCAAATGTGGTTTTAAAATCCCTCACTGAAACGATATTCATTCCTACTTTGCAGAAATAAAAAATTATATAGTCAATATTCTCGAAGATTGATAATTACAAATAAGATGTTTTTTTTTGTATTGGATGTAAACATCAATTTGATATTGAAATTCACCACTACGGCATAATATTGGGATGGAACAAAATGCATTTGATATTCTGGAGCTATTCATGGCACCATTAGTTCTAAAGAGGCTTAACCCAAAAGTTACAGATCTCGTAGAAACGGCAAAAACTGTTAATGTTTGAGGGAGGTTTCTTTTGTTTCCCTTCAAACCGTGCTGATTAAATGAACTATTTCACCATTCATTCCAGACACATTCCGAAATGAAACACTGGATTTTAATGTCACTAGTAGATTTACTAAACTATACAAATATATAAAGATGCTGCTAGCAATTGTTAACTACCCGAGAGCGACACTTTAAGGGCGCGTTGTATCGAACACCTAAACTCAGTTTAATGATAACTGTTGTTTAGTCTGTGGCATTGATTTATTTATTATCATCAATTACATCAGTATCATTAAATCGAGTAAATACTTTATACCTAACCGGCATGGGTTACGTGGGAAAGCAATTATGAGGGAGAAGCCAATGCCTCTAGCTTGAGTTCTTACGAGATACTATTCACAGCACACTCCCCCTAGCAGGATAACTCCTGTAGGGGTGCGGGTGAGATGGCATACATTTTTTTGAATGCTTGTAGTTTTCAACTATATAGAAATATGAAAAGAATAACGATAGGATTTGGTGTAGTTGGGTCAATACTAACAAAGCACAACGACTTGTACCAAAAAAACCATTTGTTTAAGAAATAATTAAAAAATAAAATTAGGGAAGTATGCCATCTCGGCAACAGCATTGTGGGTGAGATATATGTAGCAATATTTAAAAAAAGTTTTTTTTCCATTTTTATTATTATCAATATCCAAAAGTGAGAAAAACACAGAACTTGAACTAAAAACTAGAAATTCAAAACCAAGAAACATAAATATGAACCTTTTTTTCTGTTGGATCTTGGTTTCTGAGCAGTAGCAACTGGCAAGATCTGAAGGTGATTTTTTTCTGGTTCCGGAAGTTTCGCCTTTCGAAGTTGAGGCCTCCAGATCTTGAGGAGGCTCTTGTTGAGGGGCATCTATTTATTTCTGCTTTCGCATTGGAGCCTTTAACTTCAGTCGCTGTAGATGTATTTGCGGCTCCTGTTTCTTTCGCTCTAGATGTATTTGCTGCTGCTGGTTCAATCGCTGTAGATGTATTTGCTGCTGCTGGTTCAGTCGCTGTAGATGTATTTGCTGCTGTTGGATCCGGAATATCTGTGAGTTGCACTGGATGAAACATCCAAACCGTAACACATGTGGATTAAACGGGACAATTCCCGTAGCAGAAAAGCCACTTTGAGCATTTTTTAAAGAGGCTGCTTTGCTGTAAGCATTGTTAAATAACTCAGCAACCTGATAATGTGTAGCTACTCTTCCAGGGTTGCTTTTTAGCCATGTTGTCAATTCTTGGTTATGGTAACTTACTAGAGGGCTGTAAAAACTAACATCGAGCGGCTGAAGCCTATGCGTACAGTGCAGGGGTAGGCAAAATATCACCACATTATTTTCTTTAGCATAGGTCAAAACTTCAAGGTTTTTATGACCGTCGAGTATCAGCAACACTTTTCTTTCTGGAGACGGCTTTGAATACTTGACAAAATGCTTTAACCATTTTAAAAATAGCTCTGAATTCATCCATCCAGTTTCTGAGCAAAGTGTTATTGATCCAGCTGGTGCTTTGTCCATAACTTCGTTTTTCATATTCTTTCGAGGAAATATTATGGCCGGAGGGATAAAGTTTCCAGTTGCGTTTATGCAGCAAGCCACTGTAAAATGCTGTCCTCGTTTGGCGCTCGACAAAATACCAACTTGTTTCCTGCCACGTGTAGCAAAATTTTTTACCATTTTACTTGGTACGGTAGACATACCAGCCTCGTCTACGTTATACCCAGATAGTACAAATACGTTTTAAAGACGTTTGTTCACGACGTTCATGACGTTTCTAAGATATACGCCGATATCCAAAAAATATTTTAAAGACGTCTTTAGGACGTACATTGTTACAAAACAAGGCGTCTTAACCCTTTCGAGACGAGGTTTTGTTTTAAGGGTTATGGGTTAGATTTTTAGTGGTTTGATGTCAGTGGCGATCAAATAAAACATCTGCATCGAAATTTGAATGAATTTTTATTTAGAAAAAGTGGTGGGGGGATGGTACATATATGTACCACCAGTCTTTGAGGGTCTTCGAGAATGGTACATATATGTACCAGGCATCTTTCAAAGAATAATTTAATGAATTTAACATAAACGTAAAAAATGGTTAAATGTGGTATGCAGCAAAACAATTCTTGCATAATGGTAACCTACATTGACTGCACACTGTCTTGGTCCTCTTCTGAATCTGAGATTCAGCACAGCGAGCACATCTCCTACGAGTTTTACCTTCCGTAGGCAGGTGCAATGGAATGTTTTTTTGACTTAGTCTTCTTTTGGAAGGACGACCACTTGTTGATGGACCTTTTACTAAAGTAGTTTTCTTCTGGCCTTCGTTCAGAATTGCTTCTGCTAATGGTACGAGAAAGTCCAGAAATGGCAATTTTTTTTCTGATAATTCTTTGTAAATTATCCAGGCATTTACAGCTGACATCATCAAAAGCCTGAAAAAAACTTTGATCCACCATTTTTTTGATTTTCTATCAAATTCATACAATCCCGCCATTTGGTCTGCCCGGTCAACTCCTCCCATGTGATCCCGATAAAAGGCAATCATTTCTGGACATTCTATAGGAGATCTTGTACCATCTTTGTTTTTCTTATTTAGCAATACAATGTTATTCGTATGGCAATTGCTGAGAACCAGGACATCTTTAGTATCCTGCCATTTTGCAAAAATTACACCCTCGTTGGTGCATTTGAAAACGGATTGACCCTTTTTCAGTTTTTCAGGTAGTTTCGGAATATTCTTTCTAGTAGCTATACAAGTACCTACTGCTGCATAGTTTGTTGAATGAAGTAAGTCAACAGAGGTAAAGAAACGGTCAAAGCAAAGTGTTACATCAACCTCTTGGATAGTGTTTGCAAGCGTATTGACTACCCTTTCTCCTAAAGTACCATCTTGGTTGCCCTCTTCTTTCCCCGCATAAATGTTGAAATCGTAAGTATATCCCGTTTCTGAGTCACAACGGAGCCACATTTTTATTCCTCGCTTTGTTGGTTTGAGGGGCATGTATTGTTTGAGGGATGACCGCCCCTTGAATTTAGTCATCGATTCATCAATGCTTTGGAAGTTGCTGTCCTGTCGTAATTTTTGAAACGTGTTTTTCAAGCATTGAACGATGTCATCAATATAATAAGTTTTGGAGCAGTCGGTCGGCTTTTCTGGATAGGTAAAATATAATTTTGACGAAATAAGTTTGAACCTATCCCTTGATATAGCGTTTTTTATAGTTATATTCCCCATTGAAGAATGTTTTGACCAATAATGTGTAATTGATGGTAGTCGATTATAGGACATAATGAGAACTGAGCCGATCACAATCTGTATTTCACCTACATCAGTATCTGAAATCCGTTTTCTCTTCTTTCCTTTTGCATTTCGGAGCATATTTAGTCGGGCATTGGTGCATTGTGCAATGTACATATAAAGCGAGCGAGGAAATATCTTATGGAATACATCAATGGGGCTCATGTCTTTGTGAAATTTTGAAGATAAAGAACACTCACGTGGGAGTGGGACACTTTTTCTTGGAACAAAATCTGGTGTTACATCTGACCATATGATTCTACGATTTTTTGAATCGCCAGAATCTTTTCCATGAGCAGTTTCTCCAACCGGTGATTCACTTTCAATAGTTTCAATGATCTCTTTCAAGCTTTCGACCTGCTGAGAATCCACATCATTATTGCTGGACAATGATTCATTATCTTGGCCCGAATTTTCTGCAGATGATGGCTCCCATAGATCGCTACTGCCCGCCGAAAAGTCAGATACACTAGAAACATCTGACAAATGGTCAGCAATATGATCCATCTCATCAATACTCAATTTATTTTTTCTGGACATCGTCTGAAACAAAAAAAATACGGTAGACTATCGGAACATATATGTACCGACATCTAGTTCAGTTACGGACTGCTGGTACATATGTGTACCACTGTAGAAAACAGCTGTTTTTTTGTTATTTCCAGCAATGTTTCGCAACATATTTTGTCGTAATATTGTAAAACTCACCTTAACTAGGTCCACACACAAAATTGGCGCAATTTAGGTCACTTTTTTCCGTGAAAATTAACTAAAAACGTAGCGTACAACGTGGCCCGGCACAAATAAACAAATACCACATAACCCCAAATAAAATTCCGCGCATCACAGTTTCATAGGGAGGTAGAAGACGCACTGGTACGTAGACTGACCATTCAAAATATAAATATTTGCTCATAGTCTCCGCGTGATTCATGCTGGTACATATGTGTACCGACAGGCTCGAAAGGGTTAACCCTTTCGAGCCTGTCGGTACACATATGTACATCCAGTCTTGGACGTCTTTAGGGCAAACAGTTCTGGACGTGTTTGAGCCATCTATGTACTTGATGGAAATTCATTTAATCAATATATACCACATACAAGTACATAAAAAATATAGTTTTTTCACTAACACAGCAAAATTTAAAAAATAACATTTAATATTGAGTAACTGTGTTAGTGAAACGTGTCTTATATTTTTTACATACTAGTATGTGTTATATATAGCGGTTAAACGAATTTCCATCAAGTAAATATTCAATTTAAACTTCTTATACTTAGTCATAGAATAATAAAATATTAGAAATTATGAAAGCAATAAGGTACGAGTTCTAGACTGTACGCATCCACAATAAAAGGAATCAAATTACTTTTTGACTCTCTAATAAACATTAATACACCATTTATTTTTTCTTATTTTTTTGGGAATCAAACCACAATAATGTTTTTTTATTTTTTATTTCGACGTTTCGGTAGCGTTCCAGCTACCGTTGTCAAGATGAACTTATAGATTACAAAATAGAAAATGTTCGTCTTAATTCTAAGCTACAATGTAAGTATGAGCTGACTTAATCTTTCGTCTATCGTTCCCGGCCTCGGGTCTCGAACCCCCCTTCCGATCTTCTTAAGGAAGTCTTTCACTTTGTTCGGTAGTTGAGCGGCGGGGGCAGTCATCATGACCAGCCATTCATGAGGTGACTTTGATTTAAGGACTCTGTCTACTGCTTCATCAGCACGGAGCACATCTTCTTCTGAGTCGGTGTCCAGCGCCTCCATCCTCTGTGAAGATTTTGTTGATACTAAAATTGCGGGAATTCACGTAAGCAGCACAAGCGGCATTAATAAAAATATTTAGGGACTGTGTTTCGCAGATATGCCTCGCATTCATTGAGCGAGGCTGGCGTAATAAAGCTCCAATGAGGTGGACCCATTCGAAGAATTCATTGTTGGCAGATGCAGAATACGCGGACTTGGTCACGAAGCCCATGTCGACCTAGTATGGAAAATAAGAGTGAGTAGGTGCAATCTCCTCCTTTTTATTCATCATCTGATTCCCAAAAAAATAAGAAAAAATAATAAGTAATGCCACAAGGAACTTACAGAAGATATTAATACACCATTATAACCGTTTAAGAACATTATTTTTCCCCTCTCCTGCTCTCCTTAACCAGTTTTGGATGGACTGCTTCAGCTGAACCTAAAAGAGAGAAAAGAAAATTGTTGTAAAATTACGAAGAAATGTTAGAATGGATAAATATTACAAAAAATGTTTTATGCGGGTATCAAAACTTTCATCAGAAAAAAATTATAGAATACACACTAATCAGTTAAATGTAACAGAAAAGATTAATCGTTATTTATTAGACTAGCAGGCAAAGTAAGATAACTTACTTATTATCAGTTTAGCCACTAAATGACTATAAAAATCCTGAGCAGAGAACTAAGGGCTTTTTTCACAAAACTATAGTTATTTGAGCCTCCCAGCTTAGAAAGCTCAATCACTTGCGAAAATATTGTTTGGGATAGAAAATATTTTAATTAAGGCCACCTAAAAGGTGTGCAAGGTTTTTTTTCAAAATCATACTTACCCCGTTATTAAATTCATCTTCATTCATCAAAATTACTTCAAATGCTTCTAGCTCTTCTTCTGTTGCTATGGGAAACTGTAAGTCCGGAAATTTTGTATAAAATGAAACATCTACTTTTTTTACAGTTTTGTCGCTTTAAAAACTTCTTTTATGTATTTAATTTCAGCCAAACTGTCTGTTACCAATGCCCGTTGCATATGATTTTGTTGTATTATTGTTTTAAGGCGCTTTTCTAAAAAATAATACATATTTGGGAATAACACACATTATGAGTTTTAGCATTAAATGTTAAAACTGATAATATAAAATTCTATAAAAAAAACGCGTTTAGTATATAAACATCACAACATACTTAACAAATATTACTTTACCTGTTTGTTCAGAGCTGTGGCTACCAACCTGTGCTGTGCTGATGTTTATAACATCCAAATTTTGACAATCATCAGCAATATTTTCGATTAAATAACTGTTGTTAATAGCTCTGCCTGAAATATTTTGATTATTTAAAATTTCAAATGATTTGGTATAAAATAAGAATATTTACCATTACCACTTAGGGATGTATCAAATTTATTATCAGAGATACTTTCTGTATTATTTTCTAATGCTGAAAAATTAAAAAAAAAAGAATAATGTAGGTATATAACTATTTTGTGTTATTGTCTAACAAAATATTGGAGTATGTTAATCACATGCATAATCTGCATCAGTCTGTGAATGAGAAGTCACTTTTCCTTTATAAATTTGACAGTAAACGATGAATCGACTAGAACACGGTTGACTAGATTGTCACGTGATTAAGATGTATTCTGAAATAATATTGTACATAAAAAAATATTAATCCCGGACTCCAATTTTTTGCTAGGCTATAGGATGTTTTACGACAACACAAACAAATCTTAAATATTTACAATCTAATTTTGTGCAGTAACCCAGCTTCGCTGGTCTCTTGACTGTTAGATTTTTTTTTAATTTTGGTGGTGGTGGAAGCTGGCTTTCTTCGCTGCTCATGCTGCTGCCACTAGATGAAAGCTTTTTTTCAATAATTTTTATTTTTGTAGCTTCGGTATTCAAGTCACTAGTGTCCTCAGCCTGCCTTGCCTTGTTTCTGACTTTTAAATAGTCATCTAAAAAATTAGATTAAAATTTTACATTGATAAGGATCTATTTTTACATAATATTTAATTTGTAACACTTGTACTAACTTCTTTGTTTAACCCTTTCAATCACGCACCTAAAAAGATGTCTTAAAAAATTAATAAACTTGGTACATATGTTCCTAGGTGTTGGTTATGCAGTAATCTGTCACAAAAAAAATTATCCCCCCATCATTATTGCTGCTGGGAGATGTCCCTCATAAGTCACTCCGCTTTCATGGACCTGATATAAAACTACAAGAAATATTTTTCAAAAGTTATAATCAATATATATTTATGAAAATAAACTAGATTTCTATAAAATAAAAACAAAATGAAATTCTAAGCAAAAGTAACCTTAACAATACAAAATATTGTATCCTCCGTAGTACTAAGAAATCGAATGAAAATCAGCGAAACAATTTCTTCCATTCATTAGGCATAAGTGAGTGTTACATTTTTTACAGTATACAGGGTGATTGATTAGTGTGATAAAGTTCAGTGCCTCCTTCGTCCTTTGAGATATCAATTCGTAAATTTGAGGTTTCATGACCATCATCAGTCTTCACATTTTTAAATTATTCACAATCTTACAAGGTGTTCCAGAATGCTGCGCCATATCAAAGTTACATTTTTTTAAATGAAACACCCTATATTTTATCGCATATTTGGAATCAGCTTACCCATTACAATAATATAGGGTTGTGATGTGTTCTACGGAGTATTTAAAAAGTTATAACCAATTTTCCATAAAAATCGTAACAAGTTCAATACCCTGTACAATGTAAGAGAATATCTTCTATAAGTTCCTTGTGGCATTACTTGTTATTTTTTCTTATTTTCTTGGGAATCAAACCACAATAATGTTTTTTTATTTTTTTATTTCAACGTTTCGGTAGCGTTCCAGCTACCGTTGTCAAGATTAACTAATAATGAATAAATGAAAAATTTTTGGTCCCTATCTGACACAACTAGACAATCAATAATATTTTGAAGTTTAAGACTACAAAACTTTGTTGTCAAATTTTATTAAGGTCCATTCATAGTAGATCACACCTCTGGTAAAATTAGAAATAAAATATTTCATTTCATGACATTCTAACGATATGTAGTCCACTAGAAATGGAATCCAGTGAAGTGCACGTTCCAGGAACGGTTTTTATTGGGATTGCGCTTTTTTTTTCTTGCTTATTTTGGAAATTGTGTTAATATAAACGCGTTTGTTGTTACTTTTTTGTGTATGATTATTTTGTTTTCAAAATATGTATAACTCAGTTTGGTGATTTTGTGTATTGAAGTGTGTATCGATTAACAACCATTATTATTATTTTGTCTCTTATTTCAAAGTCAAGTTTTGCAGTAAATCTGGTCCCTGTGAGTGTATGCATGCAACAAGTCTGTGTTGTGGCTTCAATTCCTGTCATATTTATCAAACAACATGGCCTTGACCTTATCAATCTTACATCAATGTATTCTGCTACTTTTTTATACAGATCTGTTGCTGCATAGTAATTGACATTTCTTTTCTTTTTGACTGATATATAACGATTTGCTAAATAGTAATTTAGACGAGCGGTCTCTAGGTTTGAAACATCTTCTAATGTAATGATGCTCATGGTGCCATTCATTTCTTCATTCTTTTTGATCTCATCTAATTTCTGATTGTCCGGTGTATCTTGTATACAGTCAGATGGGCGTATTGATTGGTAACTATTATCAATGACCTCTCTATCACATCTATCTCCAACCTCTAAAGAATTCCTGTTAAAATAATCCACACATGACTTTACCCTAATCTTTCCTAAAGGTATTCTCATTGGGGTCTGAACAAGATGACGAGTACTTTTATCTATATTAAAAGTATCCAACTCTTGGAGTTTTAATCCTAAAAATAGGGTGTTATTTATGTCAATTTCCTCTCCTTCCATAGAGTCCCATGTTGAATCCTTGAATTTTATAGGGTTGACTCTTGTATCTCTACGGAAACGGGCTCTCAAGTCATAATTGTGTATAGCCTCCAAAATCTTGTTTTTAAGTACTGGTTGTTTAGTCGGACATTTACATTCTCCCTCTCCTATATAAGGTTTCATCCATATGAAGTGATCAACTGCCCATAAAGCCCCTATTGATAGGACCACAATCGTATATGCTACGATAATAATCTTATGGCCAGCCTTCTTAACTCTAGTACCAAACGAGCTGTTTCTATTACGAAGTGGCTCTACCTCCATGCTCGAAGATCCCCAGACCAAATAAAGAAGGTTATTTCAGAAAAATTGTAGTCTCTTATAATTGGTTTAAGTTGGTATTTTAATATATATATATATATTGCCTTTTGCTGTACTTCACTGGATTCCATTTCTATACCTTGTTTTTAAACTAAGAGGAGCGATTTGAATTTACGTTGGCATTTCTGCTGCCTAGTGATTGGTCAGATTGCCACCAGTTTCACACAGCTCTTTTGATACGACTGACACTGACATTTGTCAGTTTTGTGTTTATTTATATAAAAATAGTCATTAGCAGAGACGTCTTTAGTTCAATCATTAGTACCACGTTTGTTGTTTATTGTTTATTTTCAACAAAGTATTATATTTTACCCAAGGTATTTGTTATTTTTATTATTTATTACCTTTCATGAAAAAAATTCATGCTTCTTTTTTCTTGTTAATAATATAAGTTTCACATCAAGTCTTACATACATTGCTATATACTATATTATGGTATTTTTCGATAACAAAACTTCAGTTCACTTTTAGTTTTGCTACAGCAAAGCCTCAAATGTTAAAAAAAATTTAATCATACAGTTGCATTTTTATATTAATACTCAAATTCTTAAAACATTTTACATAAACTACTTATTATAACCTTACATCTATTCACAATAATGTGACATTTGGTTACTACTTTCGCAATGACCTGTGGCCAATCATCATTCTATATTTAGACATGCATTGATCCCTTATTGGCCACGACAACAGCGAGTAGTACAATACATATTTCACGTAATTTTAATTTAGTTCAAAAAGTTTGAACACGACCCTTTCGGAACACACTCCCAATCTAGTAACTTTTAGTGGTGTGGTTGAGGTTTCCTAAAATGCTCCTTCTAGTTTAAAAACAAGGTATAGTGGACTACATATCGTTAGAATGTCATGAAATTAAATATTTTATTTCTCATTTTACCAGAGGTGTGATCTACTATGATTGGACCTTAATAAAATTTGACAACAAAGTTTTGTAGTCTTAAACTTCAAAATATTATTGATTGTCTAGTTGTCAAATTTTTTTCGTTGTGTCAGATAGGGACCAAAAATTTTTCATTTATTCATTATTAGTTAATCTTGACAACGGTAGCTGGAACGCTACCGAAACGTTGAAATAAAAAAATAAAAAAAACATTATTGTGGTTTGATTCCCAAGAAAATAAGAAAAAATGTAAGAGAAATTCAAGAATGAAAATCTGTTGGGGCCAAAGCATTTGCATAGTAGTAAAAGTCCTGGAAAATTATTTATTTCGTTAATATTCATTGAATCTGATACATAGTGAATCAAAATAAGAATACATTATTTTCTCGGTTTTTTCAAATGGATCACCCTGTATTTTATGTGAGAATCGAAAAGTACTACCAACATACTTCTTTTTCATATAGCATTCCCTATACCTAAAATTATTAGTTCTTGAGATATTTTGATTTTTCTATGCAAAACATTGATTATATCAAAAAAATATGGTCCTACTACAAATTCACCAACACATTCAACGACCATCTAGTTTGACTGTGTGTCACTATGTGATATGGATTAGTTTATGAATAATAGTGCCTATTAACACAACCATTTTTATGAAACGTGGCTCCTTACACTTGTGTGTGGGTTTTCAGTATCTGCCAGCAAAACATTAATTTCATTTTCTTCTGTCACAGAAGTTTTTGTTTTGTAGGTTGCCGCCTTTCAGGAAAACGTTCATGGTATTCTCTTGCTGATAGTAAGGCGTTTTTATTGCGTTCTCCCAATATCCAGATAATATCAATCATTTCATCACTAGTGAAATTCATTTTTGCCGTTGTTCAAATTCTTCAAAACACCAAAAAATGTACCAAACCGCTAAATCAAAAAACACTAAAGTACCTACTGCCATGTCATGTTATTGTCAAATATCAGTTTTTGACAAATCGATCACACCCAACTCACAATTAATTATATATAATCAATGTTTTGCATACAAAAATCAAAATATCTCAAGAACTAACAATTTAAGGTATAGGGAATGCTTCATTAAAAAAGAAGTATGTTGATAGTTCTTCTCGATACTCTCATAAAATACAGGGTGATCCATTTGAAAAAACGGAGAAAATAATGTATTCGTATTTTGATTCACCCTGTATTCACCCTGATTCAATGAATGAACAAATTCTCATAATTGGCTTCTTGGAAAATGTAATAGGGATGAGCTTGGTTAAATGAAACAAAGTTGTCTAATCTTAGTGTAATATGTTGGCAGCAGGGTAGGAAAAATCGAGACAAAACCATATATTTTTTACATTAAATAGTACAATAAAAGGTCTGTTTGATTTTATTTTAAAACTTGTATCAATCACACATACAGTAAAACAAATTGATTTTTAACCTGACGACATACCTACAAACCTCGCGAAATGAATCGATGAGTCAAAGTCAAAAATGGCTACTGTTACTTTGTCGTGTGCGTAAATATTTTCACTGTTTGTTTATCTTGTCAGTATTTTTTTGCGTTATAAATAATTAAATAATGCTGTTGGTCGACGTCAATTATTACCGTTTCAAAATAGTCGAAAATGTAAATAAGATTTTTATAATATTTACTGAAAATTATTTCGTCTGCTACTAATAGGTATACACAAAAAAACTATTCTGTGACCATTAACGAAAGTAGAAATTTATACGAATCTTTCATTTGAATGAATTTATTCCAACGAATCTTTCATTTGAATGAATCTATTCAAATTTAAAACAGCACATAATTTAGTGCTAACAAAAGCCATTGTTAAGCATAATAAAAAATATTAAATCATGGGTAATAAAGGTTTGTATGAAATGTACAGTATTTATACATTTATTGTCATTCCGAAATTTACAATACAAATATATATTATATAAGGTATCTTAAAAATCATCGTCAGACTCTGAAGAGGAACTGTTACCTACATTAATAGTTAGTGGTACCACATCCATATTACAAATAACTTTTTCTGTGATGCCTTTTGGCCTAAACATTAAGTCATTAATTATTTAAAATATTATCGAATAAATTCCCTTCAGCTAATTCCAATAAACCACGAATTGTTTTATAAATAATAAATATAAAGGTTACACGTACGAGTCAATGTCAAAGCAAATAAACATTATCTAGTATCATGTATGTTTACTTATAGTGAACTTGACTCTTTGTATATATAGGTAACAATAGTATTTTAAGAATTCATTATTAATTCATTATTGATTCATTATTATTATTAAGTCATTGTTATGGTCATTCATTAAAGGATGATTACAGTCAGTATCATTCATTCTAAGTAGTAAGCTAAGAGTAGTCAATTAGTGTTAGTGGTTAATGTATAGTAAATATTAAATAGAACATGTCCCAGTGAAACAGGTAGTTGTTTTATTCCTGGGGGATGACCCACCAAGTGACCAGCAGCACCACCTAGTCAGAGGCCCTTCTACTATCCTACTACACCCAGTATCCTCATTACATTACACATTACATGGCGATCCTGCAAACAATTGGAGTTCTGTAACAATGGGTGGTAAAGCAACGAAACAAGCGGTCCAAGAAAATGGCGTGGTCAACAGTAATTTTATAGTACAAGAAGAGGAACTCAAAGCAGATCTGGAGGTGAAGATTCTTATCTACATTATTGTGGTTGTTTTGGTACTACAATTTGGATGGTCTATATATAAGAATCATAGAAGACAAATGAAGAGGGAGATAAGAAGAAATCTACAGCAAAGCACGCTAAATCTGTAGGATGGTGAGAATATTATTTTTTTTTGTAAACTTTAAGGGTATATTCTGTTTTGTGGTTAAAATTTTTTTTTTTGATAATTGATATTTCATATTTTTATTTCTATTGACAATGAATTTTAAATGTCCTCGAGTGATGGAAATGCAGTAACGTGGGATGAATTTGAGATTAGATTGAATTTAATTTTAGAAGATATACGTAGGAATAGTAAGCGTGTGTTAAAAAAGGAGGTTCCAAAAAGCTCAGATAGTCATATAGATATAATAAATAAGTTGTGTGATTCATTTAATAGTTTCTCTAAGTTAATAAATAAGAATTGGTATAAGTTAGAGGAGAATCAGCAGAGTACATGTATTTTATATTTTAACAAAATTAGAGAAAAGGTAGAGAAAGCATTTCAAGTGTTAGATTGTCAGTATGAAGTTCCGTCTCAATTAATTACGCGTAATAATTTAATTAATAATTTAATAGTATTAGAAGCAATGAGCAAAGATAAAAAGGAGAAAATGGCATTAAGTATGAATGACTTTTTCAATTTAGCTGGTAAGATATTACCAAATGAATTTAATGGGGATATAAGCAAATTGCAATCTTTTGTAGATGCTATAAGTTTGCTACAGGTTGGTGCAGCAGAGCATGAGGAGAATGCTGTACTATTTGTGAAAACTAGGCTAACTGGAAAGGCCAGGAGTCTAATCACCACCGAAAAATCGTTGGTAGAAATTATAGGAACCCTAAAAAAGGGACTAAAGGGAGATAGTGCTAGTTTAGTAGGAGCTAAATTAAGCAAATTAAGACAAAACAATAAGGATATAGTTGAGTATGCATCAGAGATGGAGAAATTAACAGATCAGTTACAAGCCGCGTATTTGGCAGAAGGAATGCCAGTACATTTAGCAACTAAGTATACAACAGAAGCAGCAGTAAAATCACTGATCGACAACTCAGCATCAGAACGGATAAAAACCGTTATAGCAGCTGGGAATTTTACGACACCGCAAGAGGTGATGACTAAATTGGTTTCCATCAATGTGGGAAACAATCAGTCAACAGGAAGTGTTCTGCATTATAAGGCAGATAGAAATAAGTTTGTGTCAGGAAATACCTATTTTCCACAGCGAAATACCTATTTTCCTCAGCGAAGACACTCTTATGTAAATCATAATGGAGAAAATAATTTCCATAGGAAAAATAACTACGATAACAGTAGGAAATTTCACGCCAATCAAGGCAATAGGAGATTTACTGGTTACAGGGAGAAACCAGAAGAATATAGAAACAAGCCTAACAATAGGTTTAACAATGATAATAAATATAGAAATGTAAGAATGTGTGAGAGTGGAGAGACGAGAGTGGAAGATGAACAGAAAGAATTGGGGTTTTGAAAAAGAAAGGTGAAAAATCCAAAATTTTAAATAACTTGCATAATAATAATCATTACATTTATAACTTTGATTTAACTCTTTCAAACTTTGTGCAAATTAAAACTGACATATCGGATAATATAGATACTTTTATATTAGATACAGGTGCAGATATATCGTTATTAAAAATTTCAGATAATTTTCCACATCACTTAATAAAGACAACACAAATCTTAAATATTAAAGGAATAACTCAGGGAGAAATTAAAACTTTGGGTACAATAGAAACTTTTCTTTTTATTAAGGGTATAGCATTTCAACATTGTTTTCATGTAGTAGAGGAAGAATTTCCTATACCTACGAATGGAATTCTAGGTAGGGATTTCATAAGAAATTATAATTGTATTTTAGATTATTCAGAATTAAAATTATACATAGATTGTAAATCTAGGAATACAGTAACATTAGAAATTCTTGACAATCCTGAATATGATACTTTGGCAATACCGCCTAGATGTGAAGTCTATCGGTTGGTAGAAAGTTTCAAAAACTTAAGACAAGATAAAGTTGTTGAGCAACAAGAACTATTACCAGGAATATTTATAGCAAGATCTATTATATCAAAAACTAATCCTTATGTCAGAATTTTAAACACAAATTATGAAAGCAAGTCGATAAATACAAACAATATTAAAATATTGGATTTAAATTTATTTCATGTATATGCTGTGAAGAATGAAAGTAAGAATAGGTTGAAAGAATTAAGAAAAACATTAAATTTAGAGGTACCAGAATACGTGAGGGATAAGCTAATAGATCTTTGTGAGAATTTTTCAGATATTTTTGCTTTAAAGAACGACATTTTAACGCATAATAATTTTTATGAGCAAAAGCTATTGGTAAAAGATGATACTCCAGTATATATTAAAAATTATCGCACGCCACATTCTCAATCTTCAGAACTTAATAATCAGGTCCAAAAGTTATTAGAACAAGGTATAATCGAATCTTCAATCTCAGATTATAACAGTCCAGTTTTACTTGTTCCCAAAAAGGCAATCAATGGAGAGAAGTCTTGGAGACTTTGTATAGATTTCAGGCAATTGAACAAGAAAATAGTCACAGATAAATTTCCATTACCCAGAATAGATTCGATTTTAGATCAGTTAGGGAGGTCGAAATGGTTTTCAGTCATAGATCTTATGTCAGGTTTTCATCAAATTCCCTTAGAACAATCTTCAAGGAAATATACATCTTTTAGTACAGAAAAAGGTTCTTTTCAGTATACAAGATTACCATTTGGTTTAAATATAAGTCCAAATAGTTTTTCAAGAATGATGTCCATAGCATTCTCAGGATTAACTCCAGAAAAAGCATTTCTTTATATGGATGATATAGTCGTAATAGGGATGTCAGAAAATCATCATTTAAGTAATCTCGAAAGGGTGTTTGACACATGTCGGAAATTCAACCTTAAATTAAATCCACAAAAATGTCAATTCTTCAGGCGAGAAGTAACGTATTTAGGACACAATTTGTCCAGCGAAGGGGTTCTACCCGATAAGGCAAAATATTCAGTCATTGAGAAGTATCCAGTGCCCAAAAATTCAGAAGAATCTAAAAGGTTCGTAGCATTCTGTAACTATTACAGACGTTTCATTCCAAATTTCGCTGAAATATGCATACCTCTCAATAAATTATCTAGGAAAAATGTGAAATTCGAGTGGTCGGAAGACTGCGAAAAATCATTCCAAATACTAAAATCGGCATTAATTCAGCCGCCTATTTTGAAATATCCAGATTTCAATAAAAAATTTATATTGACAACAGATGCTTCAAATATTGCGTGTTCTGCAATACTTAGCCAGGAATACGAAGGTATAGATCTACCTATAGCTTATGCATCGCGAGGTTTTAAGAAAAGTGAATTAAATAAACCTATAATCATGAAAGAACTGTTAGCTATCCATTGGGGAATTAATCATTTTAAGTGTTATTTATATGGTTCTACACATTTTATTGTGAAAACGGATCACAAGCCGTTAACACATCTTTTTTCGATGACAGACCCAACTTCGAAACTTACGAGAATTAGACTAGACCTAGAAGAATACAACTTCGAAATACAATATTTGAAAGGAAATTCAAATTATGCGGACAGCATTTCAAGGATATCCATAAATGAATTAAAAGACTTGTACATTGACAATGCTCACATTTTAGCAATAACGAGGTCAAAAACTCGTCATAATAAAGCCCAGCCTATAGGAGAAGATAAAATAGTTTCCACAGAAATAAAGGAAGATATTCGCAAGCCAGCAGTATATAAAGTACTGAATAATTTAGAGGCGCATAAATTACCAATTCTGCAATTTGAAAATAACCGTGTTTCGTTAAGGATGAACATACGGATCAAAAACAGGATGAGATTTAGCCAAGCCTTATTAAATACCGATATAGTTAACTTTGATTTAGATCAAACGTTAGTTCAGCTTGATAAGCTAGCGGTAAATAATGGTATAAAAAGGATGAAAATTTATATGAATGATATTATTTTCACACAGTGCACTATAAAAGAGTTTATGGAAAAAGGAAACAATACGTTAAAAAACGTACAAATATGTATTTGCGATATACCTAAGATGGTGGAAAAAGAAAAAGAAAAGCAACAGATTTTAGAAACTTATCATAATGATCCTTTATTTGGAGGTCATGTAGGAAATAACAGGCTATTGAAAAAATTAAGAGCGAATTTTAGATGGAAAAACATGGAAAAAGATGTAAGAAAATATATTAAGCAATGTCACAAGTGTCAGGTCAATAAAGCAAAGAATAATCACAAGGAAGAATTTGTATTAACGGATACAGCAGAAAAACCATGGGATATAACATATATAGATACGGTCGGTCCTTTTCCACAAAGTGAAAATGGTAACCGTTATTGCATCACAATGTTATGTGAATTAACGAAATATGCAGTAATAATTCCAGTTAAAAACAAAGAAGCGAACACGATAGCTCGTGGAATTTTTGAAAATTTCATACCAAATTACGGTCTAATGAAACTAATTAGGACAGATTTAGGCACAGAATATAAAAATGAAATATTCAACGCTTTAACTAAAATGTTAAATATTAGGCATAATTACTCAACAGCATATCATCATCAATCTATAGGAGGTTGTGAGAAATTACATAGAACGCTTAATGAGTATGTGAGACACTTTATAAATGAAAGTAAGGATGATTGGGATGAATGGTGTAAACTATTTGCTTATTGTTATAATACGACTCCAAGCTCGTATCATGGTTATACGCCGTTTGAATTATTGTTCGGTAGACGTGCTAACTTACCCGAGAATCTAACAAACGAGATTGAGCCATGCTATAATATTGATGAATATCAGAATGAGTTAAAATATAAACTGCAGGTAGCTCATCAGAGAGCAGAGAAATATTTAACCAAACATAAACTGAGTAGACAAAGTCAAAATAGTAAGGTAGCTAATCCAGTTGATTTTAAAATAGGGGATTCAGTGTTAGTAAAGAGGGAAAATAGAACCAAATTCGAATCTCAATATATAGGTCCATTTACAGTCACAGAGGTGAGCGATGTTAACTGTAAAATTAAATTAGAATCAGGTGTGATAAAAGAAATACACAAAAACAGAATCCATCCTTATTGTAAAATGAATTAAAAATTGTAAAATTGAAAGTGCGAGTGAGTTTATAAACATTTCCGAATAATAAACAAAAGTGTTATAACAAACATTCAAAACATTGAAGTGAAAATAAATAAACAACTAAGTGATCGTAAACAATTTTTAAAGGCAATGAACATTCATTTATTTATGAATATATTATGTAATCGTAGGTTAATGACATTATTTAATAACCATCTACCATTTATTTTTAGGATAATTGTAAATTCATTTCATTAGGGGGAAAGGAAGCTCAACGGAATTTATTCTTTTTGTAAAAGGGGAAGGTGTGATGCCTTTTGGCCTAAACATTAAGTCATTAATTATTTAAAATATTATCGAATAAATTCCCTTCAGCTAATTCCAATAAACCACGAATTGTTTTATAAATAATAAATATAAAGGTTACACGTACGAGTCAATGTCAAAGCAAATAAACATTATCTAGTATCATGTATGTTTACTTATAGTGAACTTGACTCTTTGTATATATAGGTAACAATAGTATTTTAAGAATTCATTATTAATTCATTATTGATTCATTATTATTATTAAGTCATTGTTATGGTCATTCATTAAAGGATGATTACAGTCAGTATCATTCATTCTAAGTAGTAAGCTAAGAGTAGTCAATTAGTGTTAGTGGTTAATGTATAGTAAATATTAAATAGAACATGTCCCAGTGAAACAGGTAGTTGTTTTATTCCTGGGGGATGACCCACCAAGTGACCAGCAGCACCACCTAGTCAGAGGCCCTTCTACTATCCTACTACACCCAGTATCCTCATTACATTACACATTACATTTCTCTATCGTACCACTTTCTAATATGCTCTTCAGTATGGGTCACACATTTTGCCTACAAGCTAGGTGTACATTGCTCTAAAGCTTCATTCCACATGCCTATTACTTTCTCGTCACTGGATCCTTCTCTACCTATATGTTTATTGTAGTATGATTTACAGTTAGCCCAAATTAGCTCAATGGCATTAAAATCGCAGTGGTATCGGTATGGTGGCAACCTTAAGTGTCGTTACATACTATAAGAAAAACACCTGGCCCGGGTCTTTAACGGTCCGAGTGTTTTTCGTATGAATTTTACACACCGCATACCTGTTTATCCGATTTCTCTCGATCCGGAGACCTCACCACATCATTTTCAGTATCAGTGCAGTATTCAGTGTTCATGGACAGACGTAAGAAAATGATTATTATTTCTTTATTAAGACATCGTCGCAAAACAAAAAAATTGAGAACTGTTTGGGTTCATCCAATAGTTGCACAACGGTATATTGTTGGTACATTTCAGACACTATTTTCCCAGCTAAGGGAAGATAATGTGAAATTTTTCAATTACTTTCGAATGTCTATTTCTACTTTTGATGAACTACTAAAGTACCTAGAACCTCATATCCAGAAAGAAAATACCCACTTAAGAAATTGTATTCCACCAATAGAAATGTTGGCAGTAACATTAAGGTAAGTTGGGAAGTTTCATTAATTATTACTAAAAAATAAGCTTTATTATTGAGTTAATAACAACAACTGTATTAAAAATCCATATCCAAGAATGAAGAAAGTGAGGAGGGTGTACCTGCTTCTGTTGAAAGAGGTGTTGACGTTTGACGAGTATACTCTTCTTGGTAATGTGTTGTTGCTGCAGTTAACATATTGGACTGTGTCTGTGTATTATTAAAAGCCGTAGCTTGACTGTTGTCTTGTGTCCCAGGTATAAAATGTTGCTGAGGTAGAGGGTGCGCTGGAGGATATGGATTGTGTAGCGTAGTTCTGTAGAGAGGCGTTTGTTGGTTGACAGCCGGCAGATGAGGATTTCCCGATTTAATGTTTTTTACCAACTGTAAAATTCCCATCTGAAAGTCAATAGTTTGGGAGTCATTGAAACCTTGAATAGAAGGTAGGACGCCTTTAAAAAAGAGTAAGTGCCGGTCTTGCGGCTGATCTGACTCCAAGCTTTTCAGCATTCGCAATTCAAACTCGTCCATTCTACGCTTTTTGTTTGCACCTTGGGTTACTCTGTGAGCACCATCACGACGTTTGGTAGTTGTTTTTTCTGGTGCTACTTCTGTTGCAGGGGTGCCAGTAGCTTGGTTCGTATTTTGTTGTGAATCGTTTTCACTTTCGTGTTGTTCTTCGCCTTCATTTGGAATATTAGATTCTGTTGGTCTGTGGGTCGGAATTTTCTCCAGAAACTTTAATTGTTCAGAATAAATATACTTTCTTATTTTTGATGCTCCTGCTCCTGATTTTTTTACGTCGTTTACCCTCTTTTTCCACTTCATCCATTGGTCTCGAATATTTGTCCAACGTTTCAAAACCAATGTACCTGCAATAAGAGAATCGTGTAAAATTTGTGTGACTTCAAGGTGAACATAGTGAACAAGTCAAAGGACCCCGCGCTTTTTAGTAGGAAAATGACCCTTGATGAAATTTTATAAATTTTTGATATGTTGTAATTATCAGTTTGAAAATAAAAATTCCAACAAAATTGTCCATTTTAAAGATTAACAATTCGCATATCGTGTGTGTGTGTGAACATATCAATAATTTAGAAAATTTCACCAAGGGCCATTTTCCTACTAAAACTATGATCAATTACAGTTACCTACTTTCTTTTTCAGGTACCTCGGTAGTGGATGTTATTTCACAGATCTACATTACAGTTATCGAATGGGAATATCTACAATAGCGAACATTGTGCGAGAAGTTTGTAATATTATTTGGTTAAAGTTAACCGACGAATTTTTGCCTAAACTTAATAGCGAACTATTACAAAATGTAGCCGAAGGTTTTGAAGAAAGAGCAAATTTTCCACATTGTATAGGAGCCGTTGACGGCAAGCATATCCGAATGATTAAACCAATTGGTAGTGGGTCCATGTTCTTTAATTATAAAAGCTATTTTTCGGTAGTGCTGATGGCTGTTGCTGATAGCAACTATCGATTTATTTATGTTGACGTTGGTGCATACGGAAGTGAATGTGACTCAACGGTTTTTAAAAAAAGTTCTTTGTGGAAAAACATTCAGACTCAAAAACTACAGTTACAAAATCCTAGGCCCCTCTATGGTTCATTAAATCCAGACATACCTTACTTTTTTATCGGAGATGAAGGTTTCGCCTTGAGTACTCATTTACTTAGACCATTTGCAGGGAAAGACTTAAATTATAAAAAAAAAATTTTCAACTACCGCCTCTGTCGAGCAAGAAGGTATGTGGAATGCACATTCGGAATACTGGCAAATAAGTGGAGAATTTTTCATCGTCCTCTTAATGTCCATACAGACTTAGCGGTTAATATTGTTAAAGCATGTGTCGTCCTTCACAATTTTGTAAGGGAAAAGGACGGTTATAACTTTGAGGACACCGTTTCAACCGATGGTTTTCATGATATACCTACACATCAAATCAGTCATGGTCAAAAAGCTGGGACTGGCATACGAAACGTTTTAGCTGACTATTTTGTAACAGATGAAGGCTCTGTGTCGTGGCAAAACTCGAAAATTTAGATTAATAATAAATTGCATAATATTACTATAGATACTTATTTCACAATAATAATAAAATTTATAAATCTTATATGAGCTTCAATAACTTGTAGTGGACATATAAAACAAAATAATAACATAATATAGCCAAATGTACTCACCAAATTCTTTGCGCTCCACGGCATCTAATTGGTCGAAGTTTCCATCCAGTTTGATGCAGATCTCTCTCCAAGCATCTCTTGTTTTATTCCTGTCTTTATATTCCTCCGAACTTTTGTTCCAAATTACAGGAAAATCTTCTACCAAACTTATTAGCACGTCTATGTCAATTTCCCGTTCGGACGTCATAGTGTAGTACAACCCAGATGCTCTCGGATCACTGCGTTCGAGTACTACAGGAACAGTGTGTAGTGATATATTTACCCCAATGCCCCACTTTAGTCTCGGTACGGTGAAATGCCCGGTCCGAGACTCGGACGAAGCAGCAGGGATCCGATAGGTATTCGGTCTCGGCCCGGGCGTTACTCCGTTTCTTGTATAGTGTGAAAAGACTATATATGTTTAAATGCCCTGGTACGATTTATACGAAAAACACTCGAACCGTTAAAGACCCGGGCCGGGTGTTTTTCTTATAGTATGTAACGACACTAATACTTCGTGTCCATGTTCTCTTATTATTTCATCTATAAGATAGACATTTTGCTTTCTATGCATATTCGCTACTTGTAATAACTTGTAATAACTCTGGTAATGTCATTTTTGGATCAAAGTTAATCTTATTTTCTTTCAGTCAACTGGCAATTTCTGGCTTTTTTTGTTGATGTTGACGACTGTTTGTTCAAAATCTCACTGTGATATGGTGCATTGTCCATTATTATAAGTGATGGTTCCTCTAAATTAAATTGATAGTTTCAACCCTTAGGCGGGTGACACACTGGAGAAACGAATTTCGTGAAACTCGTTTCAAGAAACATGCAACTCGTTTCAATATCGAATAACCCATGTACTTATATGAAACGATGCACACTGGCGTTTCGGAAACAGGAGACCAGAAATTGTTTCGTCAACAAGTTTCGCGAAATGCAACGTGCTCTGTTTGTTGTAACTTGTTTCTTGAAATTCTTTTATTTGCATAGTATTTGCCGAGCGATAAGGACGGTATAGTGATAAAATTTATTATTTTTCTTCGGATTTTATTACAAGTAGCTAATCAAAATGCCAAAAGAAAAAACCGATTTTGATATTAAGCTTGTAAAAATTGTCGGACAACACCCTTGTTTATATAATTATCAGTTACCGGAATATAGAAAACGGGACTCTGTGTCTATGGCATGGGAAAAAGTGGCTCAGGAAATGAATGAATCAGGTAATAAAATAAGTTTTAAAATTTTTATAATACGTTTAATCTAATTATTAGTAATAAGCCTTTTATTTATACAATATAATTGTTTTGCCAAGGTAATGTATAAGTATTAAAAAAATAGTCAGACAAATAATAATCTCTTATCCCAGAAGCTGTGGCCAAATTTCTAGCTCTTTCTTCATCTTCCTCGTTTTCTCTTTCAATTACCTGATTTTCTTGATATTCTGTGAAATCTGATGGGTCTTGAATATGTCCCTCTGTTTTACGGATATAATTGTGTAAAATACAAGCTGCTTTTATAATTGATATCACAGTATTCTCGGAACAAACCATCGGGCCTTCGAAAACCTTAAACTTGGACACTAACATTCCAAAAGCACACTCGACAGATTTTCGAGCTCTGCTTAGTCTATAGTTGTTAAAGATGCGCTTTTTATTTGTCAAAACTCTTTTAGGGTAAGGTCGCATGAGATACATGCTTAAAGGAAATGCTTCATCTCCACATAAATAATAGGGAATATTTGGTCCATTTTCATCTTGTCGTAATTGTTCAGCTGGAGGTAAACACAGCCCTCCTCTTTGTAGCCAACGGCCTAATCGGGATGTCCGAAAAACACCTCCATCGCTATTACGCCCTAGGTCACCAACATCTATTGTAGTAAAATAACCATCGGCATCTGTACTTGCCATTAGTTGAACTGAAAAATAACCTTTATAATTTATATTTCTGGAGCCTGTGTTAGCAAATTTGTGAACACGAAAGTGCTTTCCATCTACTGATCCCACGCAATAAGGGAAATTCCAAAGCAAGTTGTAGCGATCGGCTATTCTTTTCCAATCATTTTTTGTAGGTGCAGGCATATACAAAGGTTGAAGGGCGGTCCATATCGCCTCACAGGTATTCGCTATTATTTTTCCAATCGTTGAAGCACCTCTCATAAAAGTAAACCCCATTTGCTTAAAATTTACTCCAGTTGCTAAGTATCTGAAAAAATTAATTTTGTTAATTATACTTTCCAGAAAACACTTGTTTTTATTTGTATTTTATTGCAGTTCAAGAATGCAAAGATACATGGCGGACACTACGCATAATGTTTACAAGATCCATCAAATTACCCCCTAGTGGAAGTAGAGCTAAGAAGTTATCTCAGAAAACTAGAGACATGATAAAAGAAATGAATTTTATAAGACCTTACGTCAAAAGCAGTCAAGATTTACCAAGTAATCTGCCACGACTTCCATCTCCTGAAAATCAAGATCTAAATTCTGGAGAAAACATAAGAGATGTTGAAGATATGGACCCGGATGAGCAATCGGACTGTCCTCGCAACGAAAAAGAGGATGTGATTGAACAACATGCTAACGCTGCCACTCCACAGCTGAAACAGGTAGAATCACTAACCACAAAGAAAAGGAAACTTCAACCTGACAAAGATTGCGAAGTTGACTTACGTTATGGACTATCTTAGACAGAAACAAGGTGATTCAGATAACCCAAAACGACTATTTTTGTTGAGCTTATTACCGGATCTGGAACAGATGGATAATCACCAAATGAGACAGTTTAGATGCAAAGTCAGTCGACTTATAGATGACATTTTAACAACCCGCACTGTAGTTACACCAGGCTCTTGGGAAACTATAAACAGTCATCAGGGTATTCTGGCTTCAAATCAATTGTCCAGACAACCTGCTAATGTTCAGGATTGGCTCCGTAATACCACCGGGCATTCACAAAATGGTCAGGAGAATTCAGAATATGACTCATCAGAATGGTTCGAACGGACCAACGATTTGCAATTCGCAAAAATATAAAACAGCATACCTACCATGTTTAATAACATTTATTATTACCATGTTTAACATTAATAATTATTAGTTTTTTATAAGTTTGTCCTAAGTACCCTCAGTAGTACCTTCTGTTAGTATTATCTTAATTAAAAATTATTTGCTTACCTTAGTGTGATTAACAGTCTTTCTTCTGGCGGAATAGGCATCCTCCAATGAGTTTCCTTTTTCTCAATTAACGGCCTAATCAATGCTAATAGGCGATAAAAATTTTCCTGGTTCATTCTATAAAACTGTTGAAACTTATCTGGGTGTTGTCTGAGTTCTTCTCCAATGGCGGTCGCACTATGTTGCAAGTTTCTTTGATTACTAGGATGTACCCAAAAGCGTCTTTTTTTCTTAATTACTCTATTTCGGCGTCTGCGGTTCGCCCACCATAATAAAACTACATCTTCTTCATCCAAAGGCATATTTGAAACTAAATTGTTTCTACAGTGTGCACTAAACGAGAAGATAGTTTCATGTAAACATGTTTCACGAACAAGTTTCACGCAATTAATTTCTCTAGTGTGTCACCTGACTTAGGCAGGCTGCACACTGACGAAACTGGTTTTACGAAACTAGTTTCATAAAACTGGTTTCATACTCGGCAGTACACTGACGCAACTGCCACATGAGCAGTTTCTGAGATGTCGTCGGATGATGAGGACGTTGTAGTGTTGTGGTGGTGGTATCGAAACAGAAAAAAGAAGCGGAAGTACTGGGTTCATCCCCTAATTCAGAACAGATGTCACAGCAATTATGTAGTGGCCAAAGAACTGCATCAAGACCCAGTGAAATTTCAAAATTTTTATCGAATGTCGGAGTCTGCCTTTAGTCACTTGCTACAGTTAGTAGGTCCCCACATTACGAAAAAGGACACCAACTGCAGAATGGCGCTAGGATCTGAAGAAAAACTTATAATCACACTTAGGTAAGATATCTTTATTTTTAACTTAAAGAAAATACAAAAAATAGTGGAGTAAAAAAGACACCACCTACATAGTTTAAATTAAACGGTGAAGTTCTTCATATGCCGGATTATCCGAGACATCATCAGTAGTGCGAAGCGAATAGACTGGAGTTGATGAGTATTCCCATGTGGGAGTGGATTGTGCAGATGTTTGCGGAAGAACAGGTGTGCTTGCTGAAGACCACGCAGAGTATGTGGAATTACTCGAGTGTAGAGGTGAGAGTGCAGAGGCAATGATCCTATCAATCAAGCTACACACTTCATTTCGGAAGGTCCTGTATTGCGTTGAGGTCATATCTTCTACGTCCGGTACTAAACTTAACAAAAATTGTGTCCTAGGATTGTTGTGGTTTGATCCCTTCTGAGTCTTTGATTTGATGTAATTTATGACGACCGCATCAGCATCAGTTGGTGTTTTCTTTTTTTTATTGGAGGGTGCTACTGAAGCTTGTTTTGAGGATCTGATATTCTCGGTATTGATCGTAGTAACATTTGGGGATTCAGATTGTGTCCTCTGATGTGTAGAATCCTCACGCGTAGCATCCTGAGTGAGCTCTGTGTCGGATGCGTCGTTGGCCTCCTTGTTATTGTCTATTGTTTCTGGGACGCGTTCTTGGTCTGGTTCACTGTACGCATTGTCAGTTTGTGGGGGCGACGGAAGGTTTCCCGGTAATCCGTTCTCCGTTTTCGAATTCACATAGCGGTTCAAAAATTGCATGTACTTAAGCAAATAGTATTCTTTCTTTTTTGCAGCAGATCCAGAAGGCGGTTTCTTTAAATTCCGTATGTAAACTATCCTCAAGTTTCTCCATGTTTCTTTACAGTCCTTTGCTACAAAAAAAAATTACATTGAAGGTATAGATAGATTATAGTAAGCTACGTATTATGTATACATATGCTATGATTGAAGAGTCTGCTTAGATCAGAGCTCATCTACAATTTTGCAAAATCGACCTAATATGATGTTTTGTACCCTTGGCTTATCTGTTTGTGCTCTGTAATAAGGTAATATTGTAGGTGAGCCCTTATTCAAAGCAGACCGCTCAATTGATGTATTTTATTAATTTCAGGTATCTTGCAACAGGCAGCAGTTTCAGAAGTTTGGAGTGGTCATTGAGGAAACAACGGAAGCTATATGGTCCTGTCTACAACCAGAATATTTGCCTGTTCCAACCATAGATATGTGGAAAAACATTGCTTCCCGTTATGAACAACTTTGGAGTTTACCACACTGTGTAGGCTCCATCGACGGAAAACATGTCAGGATAAAAAAATTCAAAAAGAGTGGATCTAGGAATTTTAATTATAAGGGTTATTTTTCGGTTCAACTAATGGCTTGTTCTGATGCTGACGGATGTTTTATTACCGTTGATGTGGGGGATCTTGGTAGAAACAGTGATGGAGGTGTATTTCGTTCATCTCGTTTAGGTCGTTGGTTACAGTCTGGAGGTCTCAATCTACCACAGCCTTCGCCATTACCACGGGATGAAAATGCACAAAATTTTCCATACTTTTTTTGTGGAGATGAAGCGTTCCCTCTGACAACGTACATAATGCGACCGTATCCTCAACGTACGCTAACGGATAGGAGAAGAATTTTCAATTATAGAATAAGCCTAACTCGTAAATCTGAGGAATGTGCTTTTGGAATGCTAACATCTAAGTTCCGAGTTTTTGAAACGCCTATAGCTTGTTCTGAAGCAACGGTGATATCTATTATAAAATGCGCATGTGTTCTTCATAACTACATTCGCAAAACCGAAGGGAAAATGTATAAGCCAAGGAATGCTGCAGATGAGGTTCAGAACATTCCAAATCAACCTTTGCACCTGTTGAACCGCCATATTAACTTAACGACAGCCGCATCGTTCCGCGAATATCTTTGTGAATACTTTTTGAAGCCTGGCGTAGCTATACCATCACAGTGGATCAATAATGTAGCAGGGCGTGGTGATGAATAGTAATGAAAATAAATAATTGTCTTTACATATATTGTCTGTATGTAGCCCTTGAGAAAATAAAGCTTTGTTAAAAGCCGTGATTCGTGTTTTATTTGAACCGCCTAGAGGAAAATGGAGTACAAACATAGGTTAGCGACAACATTTAATAAAAATGAATAAAAGGAGTTCAATAATAAAACTCACCTGTACTTTCCATTTCCTGCGCTATGGTCTCCCATGCAGCTTGAACTTTGTTTCTATTACTGTACTCTTTCAAATTGTAATTGTACAAGCACGGATGCTTTTCTACAGCTTCCACGAGTTTTGTGTTGAAAACTTGATCTTCAGGCATCGCTTTTTGCTGCAAATATTAAATACACAACTCACGCCAACGGAGGTTTACAACAAACTGTAGTTACATGCAACCGTGCTAGCGGAGTTGCGTGAAATGCAGTTGCGCAACGTTATAAAATTGTAGTTTCTTAAAACTCAGTGTACTCATCTTTCAATTTTCTTATGAACTGGTTTTACGAAACTTGAGTTTCATCTCTCATGAAACCGGTTTCATGAAACCAGTTTCGTCAGTGTGAAATTCATACATATCAATGTTTAAAAATACTCATTATTTTTATTTCATAATATTTTTTTATAAGTTTTACAAAAAACTTAGACCCGACCGGTTTCGATGTTTATACATCATTTTCAAGGGGTGGAATGAAAACATTGTTTATTATGTAACTAAGAAAATAGAAGGAATACTTTTAGGGTAGGATAGTAATAGGTATCATATACATAGTGAAATTAAATAAAGTAAACAAGTGTATTATTAGCTAAGTTAAAATGTGTATATATGTACATATTTTCGCGATGAACAGAATTTAGAAAAGATAGGTGGAAACTCATTAAAATATATCGGTCAAACAGTCTAACAAAGGAGATTGTAAAGTATCTTTTTGCTCATTTACAAGAGTATACTGAGGATCATTGGAGTACCTTCTTATTTCTAAAGACCCTAAAAAGTTAAGTTTAGTATAATTCCGACGTCATGTAGTAACTGTATTTGATTGTTCAAATTTGGTTTGTGGTTTTGTTCTAACAAATGTTTTGCGTAATTTGATCTGTCAGGGTGCTTGTTTCTGTAGGCTCCAAGATGCTCACTATACCTTATATTAAGATTTCTTCTCGTTTGACCAATATATACTCGTAGTGCATCACATTCAGAGAAGTTGATTTTATAGACACCAGATTTCTCAAGTGAGGGCGTCTTCTCTTTAACATTATTTAAAATTGAACCAACGTTCTTATATGTTTTAAACGCTGCATTAGATGTTGGAATAGCATTTGAAATAATTTCTGAAATTTTATTTGAAATTTCTCCTAAATAAGTTAAACAGAAATAATTAGAATTGTCTGCGAGTTGTTTTGGATAGATCAAATCTATTGCCATTTTGAGAACTAAAGATAAATAATATGTACATGACGTCAACAGGTCTTCTAAACTAACATATGCATCGCTTGACCAGATAGATGCCCAGGATCATGCAAATTATACCAAAGAGGCTTATGCCCGGAAGAATATTTAGTAAAAACCAGCTAGAGGAGAAGGCAGACCAGAATGAGGATCCTGACCTGACTGCAATGGAGCTCGGCTCATCCTGGAATGAGTAAAAATCGAGCTTCTCATTATTGGCATAGAGTACGTCATATTCGCTGGAGTCTATACTGCAACTTTCATCTTCTGGGACCTGGAATTGGTATATTGGCACCCCAAAATCAATAACATGATGCACCCCACTACAAGGCTCAACTACGTAAATCTGACGACCTGGCTGGACCACATCTAGCTGAACGACTAGTAAGGACCCAGATTTGAACCCTGTTCTTCTCATGAGAACCTTCTTTTTGATTGAACATGTGCTATTTCCTAGGTCTGATTGAATTTCTTTCGTGGACAATAGCCTGATGTCCAGACCACTTTCTCTTCTGGCAATCAGGGAATTATGATCTATGAAGAGATGATAATCCCCGACATTTGTGGGTAGCCTCATGCACACCTCAGGTATATTCTTTTCAAAAGATTCAACTACCTTGCAGTATGGGGCCGACCCATAATTCTGAGTGCATGTGTCTTGATAGTAAGACATTAGTCCAGTGATGTTGGATATCATCTGTAGATCTCCTAAATGGCCAGGTGTAGGAGATGTTTGGGATGATGGAAATGGGCATAAGAAAAACACAGCAGATTGATAAGCAACTACAGTATACCCTTCTGGTGAGAACTTTGGCTCTAGGACTGCACTAGATATTTGGATACTAGGATCCCTATGGACTAATACCTTGATCTCTTCAGTATATTGTTGGACTACAGCAGACCAACCCTTTTTAGAGATCTGGTACTTCACAACCTTTCTGCCACATTGTAAGCGAGGATAGTCCATCCAGCCTTCCCAGAAGCACCATCTCTTGTGTCTTGATCCATTTAGTAAATAATATACTATTCATCTCCATGATAATCCATAGTTGAAGATTTTGAACAGAAAACCAAACTTGCATCTGGAACAAAGCATTTCGAAGAACCTGTATGAACAATGATAAATCTTTTTCCATCATTTCCTTCAAGTTTTACGTACACTTTCAATATTATCATCTTGCCAACTTCTTATTTTACTTCCTTTGGAATAAATCCATGTTTCATCTAAGAATATTAGTTCTCTTGGATAAGCACTGGTTAAATTTCCTATATATTTTCTCAAGAGGCAAGCTCTGTGTGAAACAATATGGTTACGTTCAATAAGGGCTCTTCGGTTATTATCCTTTTTAAATTTAAACCCTATTTCTTTCAACAATGTGCTTAATGATGTTGTCTACATGTAACTATTTCCTTGGACTTTATCTCATAATTTGATGTTTGGAGTTACTGGTTTTCCTAAAAAAATAATTACTAGTATTTACTATCTAATACTTATACATTCAGAGAAATTTTCAAAAGATAATTAAGAAACTTTTATCCGAATATTAAAATTAGTTAAAACTTACTCAAGTACCTAATAAAATACACTATATATTGGTTTTAACAAATTAATTGTTATTTATGTTATATCTATTAATTTTGTGTTTCATTTCTCATTTGTTAATTAATTTAAAACTTTTCTTCACTCGCTTGCTAAAATGTTATTCTACAAAATATCTATATCATATGTACTCACGTTCTTTGTACATCTCGTATAATGTATTGCGTATAGCCATTTTACTGCCATCAGGTAAGTCTGTAGTTTTTGGTTTTCTGCGATTTTTACTCTTTATTTGTAAAAAAAGACAAGGATTATTTTCCTTCTTCTTTCTGATGACATAAACTGTTTTTCTTGATATTTTTAATGCTGCTGCTACTCTCTACAATAAAATTACCTTAAGTACATAATATATTATATAACTATAAGAAGTTAGATTTTACCTCTTGAACATTCGAAATATCAAAAGGCCCTCCATTCAGTTTTTCCATTTCAAAATACTCACACAAGTTTAAAACAAGTTCTTGTGCTTGTGATTTCAACATTTTTCCTGGCATGTTCTAAAACAAAGTAAAATATTGTTCAATTTGCTTAAAAGCATACACAATTGTCATAATCTGTGAGAATTCAGTTCACAGAATTAAGAAAGATGAATATATGTAAGTACCACTACCTTTATAAACCTTTTTATAGAAGGGTATAAGTGTTTACATGCATGTATCTTTCCTAATTCTTGGTTTTTAACGTAATTCTTACTTTAGTTGACTTTATAAATCTACCATAAACGTTCCCTATACACGAAAGTTTAGCCACCGTTTAAGAAGTAAGGTTACGTTAAAAATATTTATTAAATAAAAAAACAAGAAATTTTGTACTTAACGTAAAATAAAAATAACAAATTAGGAGTTTTGACAAAAACCGATTTTATAGAATGTATCTGAATGCAAATAATGAAACGCTTTGAACAAAACTCGATGTATCAAAATGATCCGAAGTCGAGTACCCGCGTTCGGTAAGTGATCTTGTTGACTCGGTTTTCTCATATGTTTGTGATCCCGTTGACCCTGCTCTTGATGTGGGTAGAAAATTAATTTAATATCAACTGTTTTTGATTTTTTGGTTATGTTTTATTTTAATTTTCTTGTAAAGCAAATCTTGCGATTTGTTTTGTTTGTTGTGCTTTGTTTTTTGGTGAAACCAAGTCTTTTCTTGCTGCGAATTATGGAGACAATTGAAGAGGAAATGCAAGTAATTACTTTACTAGATGGAGATGGGGAGGAAGAACATAATTGTTTAGTAACAAGGGATGAATTAAATGGGATAAATAATGGAGGTATTTTTTTGAAATTTTTGATTTAAGAGCAGTATGTATGATGATGCTTTCTTATTATTTTATTTTTTAAATTGGCGACATCAATTTTACAAAAATCCATTGAAAGAAAAAATCGAATGCTTGCATTTAGGCTAATAAAAGGAAATCCACAAGTTGTTGGCTGCTCAAGTGGTGCGAGTACTGCAAATAATTCAAATTGCACTGCTAGCTCTAGCTCAACTCTCCCAAATTTTTCAGAACCTGATGTTGAACAACCTGAGGATACTTTTGATGAAATGGAAACAATTGAGGAAGTGCTCTCAAATAGATGGTCTGATAAGGAAGTAAAACTAGTAATTGAATTATATAGTGTAAATTTACCAAAATTCAAAGAAAAAAAATTTCGTCCAAAGGCAATTTTTACTGAAATATCAAAACAGTTTACAAGATTTACTGAAAATCAAATTGAAACAAAAATTAAAAATTTAAAAAAAAACCAACACGGTTATTTTAAATAATAACAAAAGCACTGGACGAGGAAAAATCACATGGCCTTATTTTGATTTGATGAATGAAATTTTTGGTAATGATCCTGAAAATGAACCGCTTTCCATTGCTTCTAGTTCATCTGGGGTTCAAACTCCAAAACGCTCTCATAGAAGTTCAAACCCTGAAAGAAGTGATTCAGAAAAAGACGAAACACCAAAGAAAAAAAAAGAAAATCTGAATCCACTGAACCTGAATGGTTCAAATCCTTTAGAGCTGAAGCGGCTCAGAGGCACACAGAAAGAATTGCAATACAGAGAGAATTTATGACTGCATTTAAAGAGTGGGTCAATAAAGAAAAATAATACTCTTTAATAATAATTTTCTTATTACATTTACCTGTTTTTGTGATATGACTTCCAAAGAAATGTATAATTACTGTTTGTTTTGATTATAAGCATTTTGTGCTTTTGCTTAATTATGTTTTTAGAATTAAGGCGTTATATAGAAATAAAAAATCATTTAAATTTTAAAAATTGTTTTATTGTATTCTAATGGGTTACCTATATTACGTTTTACATTAAGTATCTTTTATATTTAAGTACAAACTTGGCATTTTCTTTAAAGAATGGATGCAATATAATTTCTTTTTCTAATGCCTATGTTTTCTTGTTGAACATCTTGACAATCTTCAAAAATATTGTCATTATTAAATTGTAGAAGCTGATCACCGTCTACATCAATATTGTCCTGAGCCTGCATGCAAATTTTGTGTAAAATACAGCAAGCTAATATAATTTTTGGTATATTGCCAGTGTTTAAAACATTTACAAATTTTAATATCCTGAATCTTGATTTTAATAAACCAAAAACATGTTCTATGACAATTCTTAAAGAAGATAATAAGTTTTTCTGTCTAGCAGTCAAACGACCATTGTCCCTAAAAGGTGTTATTATAAATTTTGATAATGGATATGCTGAGTCTCCCAGCAAATGTGTATCATTATGAAATATTTCATCTGGGTTTTCTTGAATTTTTTGTCCTATATCGGATCTCCTAAAAACTCTACTGTCATGCATGCTGCCTGGCCACCCTAAAACAAATAAAATAATTGTGCAAATTATTTATGCTTGTGTCTACTGTTATTGCCAAAAAATAAAGCAATTAATACTTACCACAAGATACATAATAAATTGTTTTTTGTTATCACATATTCCCTGCAAGATTATTGAACAATAGCCTTTTCTATTAACATATGAATCCCCACTCCGTGAAGGTTTTAATATGGGAATATGACTTCCATCAATACATCCAACTATTCCTGGAAATACATTTTTTAATTTAAAATTGTTACTTATGTGCTCTGCTTCCTCTCTGGTAGGCCATTTTATAAATTTGTTTCTTATAGAAATTAGGCCATCTAACACTCTGTATATGACATCATAAGCAGTACTTTTAGTGATGTTGAACCTATCAGCAATTGATCTGCAATTTACAAAAAAACATCTTTTTTGCTAAAAATATTATGAAAAATTTAAAATACTCAGAAGATAGTTGTTGTGAAGTTGTGTAGAAGTAAAAAAGAAAGAAACATTGGAAGAAACTAATAAACAACTATTACTTATGACTTACCTAAACACTTCTTGATTTACAAGGTACCAAAGAGTTATTAAAATTTGTTTTTCCAACGGTAAATAAGGTTTTCCCATTACTTTTTGTATATGTCCCAAGTTTTTAATTAAAAATGCAATTGTGGTTCGTTCCATTCGAAAGTGGCATTTAAAATCTAAAAAAAATATGTTTTATGCACGACCGGGCGAAAAAGTCCAGATTATAAATACGTTTAGCGGGCGTAAAGTGTCACTTTACCGCCCGCGGACTACTTTACCGCCCCCCGGGCGGTAAAGTAAATCTCTTTTTTTTGGCGGGTAGTAAACTTAATTTTGCATCTTCTGCTGCTTTAAAAATTTCCGGTGGTGTTCCGGAAACTATTTCATCGTCACTACTGCCCATTACATAAACAAAATATATAAAACTTCTTCGAAAATATACTAAGAAACTTGCAATACGTGAAGTCGACTGTAAATAAAAATGGCGTCTACCTATTTTTGTCCTATTGACTTGGTTGCTATGGTAACGCGTATAGGTATATAGATTATTGTTTTATCATCTTATTAGTTTCAATAAGACTTATTTTTATTTAACTATACAAATGATTTGGTAGATTGTTATCCAGGGTGAGTTATAATAATATCGAGGTATAAAATGTATCCAACTTGAAACATTTATAATAACCTACTCACAAAAGGTGAAAAATAGAAAATAAAACATATTTATTAATAAACTATCATTAATACGGTCGTGCATAAAATTTTGTATATTTATTAATAAATGACTATTAAAACGGTCGTGCATAAAATATTGTATGTATTTCAGGCGTAAACAGCGTTTATGGACCTTACGTGTTAATAGCCCTCGCCTTGCGGCTCGGGATCTTACTTACACGTTGCGGTCCATAAACGCCTGTTTTACGCCCTTGATACATAAATAACTATTTCTACCTATAAACTTTTTACAAAATGCAATTAACTGAACTGACCATCACTTAAGTACATGGGTATAATTTCTTCATAATATTTAGAGATTTTATTTCTTTTATTTTTCTGTAGTAACCTTAAGCAAAGTCTTGAGACGGACTCTTCCTCATCTCAAGTTCTTCATCAAATAAAATATTTTGAAACAAAAAAGTAATTACATGTTTTTCCATATTTAAATTTAATAATCCAGAAATTATTAAGGACAAGAACTTGTGCAAGATATATAGCCTAACCTCAAACGCTGAACACAAATCAGTAAACAAAAACAAACGAGGACCCGGGCAGGGCAGGGACCGCCATCCCATCCCTCCGAAACGTTCGCAAACGTTGTTTAATCCACTCTGAAAACGAGCTGATCTGCGAACAGCTGATATTGACCTACCTGATCGAGGATTTACATTTCCGAAAGCACCTATTGATATTTGGGGGGTTCAGAAGTGAAGTGAAGTCCTAAAAGCTAATTATGGAGAAAATGAAGGTTTAACTTTTTTAGAGTTTATTAATTAAAAAACAACACATTTGGGAAAAAAAATAAATAAAATGCTTTATTACACTTTATTTTGTACATCTGTACACTAAAACAACTTAAGAAACCACTACGGTAATTTTTAAAACAGATTGTTTGTAATTTTTTGGACTTGAACCATTTGATAACTGAAATTATTTTAAATCTTAAACATAAACAATTTCATCGGTAGATTCTACTTCGTCATCAAGGGATTGGTTGCCTGCGTTTTGTCTCGTGCCTTCAACTGGTAAATTTTTGTAAAAATTGTGATGCATTGGCGGAATAAAACGTAGAAGATCTTTCATGTGTTGCTTTTTAGATTCGGTTACGTTACGTCTTGATGGATACAAAGGCTCCTGTTGGATGGTAGTCAATGATGATATTTTTCTTCCTGGTCTAGTTTTATTCAAATCAACTGTTTCAAACGCAATGTCTTCATTGAGAGTTTCTTTAAACTTCAAGGATATTGGCGATACCCTTTCAAAACGCAACCACCTGATTTTTAACCATGAAAAATTATGGCCCGTAAGAGTTTTCTTTCTATTTTGTATTGCTGCTTCCAAAGATTTGGTTGATTTAAATTCTTCCCTTTTCATTTCAATAACTCTAAATCTTGGTTGTGCTTTCTTTGCTTCTTGTGCTATTTTCATCCAGTCTTGCGCGGAAAAAATATAGGGGCATTTGCGACTACTCTTTTCAATAACTCCGAAGTCGGCATCATTCGGCAAAAACGAATGACCCGACACTAAAAACTTAAGGTCGATAATGTCCACAGCCATATTTGGATCTTGTACTAATTTAAGCAGGGAGAGAGACATCTTTATATTTCTATTCTGCCCTGTGCATGAGTCTGAATATAGTATAATGTGTTTATGAGTTGCTGCAAATTCTTTTAAATGTTTTACTACACATGTTGCGACATCTTGAGATCCGCGGCCTCCTACTGTCTCATCATACATGTACATAAATCCAGTACCTATATTAAATGAATGTACGCCAACGTTGTAAACATATACATTTTTTTTGTAATATGCTACAGATGTGGATAGTTTAGGAAATGGTAGGGCTTTCTGAAGGTCGAAAGTTAATACATAGTTGATGTCTGAGGCCTGATTTTGGTCATTTTTCAAAGCATTACGAGCTTGTTCAGCTCTGGCAAGATGTATTTCTTTATCCAGTTTAAGTTTATTTTTTGTTTCTGCATTATCTTCAAAGTCAATTTTTATTTTAAGGCCGTCGCATAGGGAACAAGTATCTTTAGAAGGTGGTTTAAAGCTCAAATTAAACTTTGTATTAAACACATGGTAATAAAACTTTTTTTTGCAAGGAAGACAATTCTCTGAGATACATTTTTCTTTGTATAACTCATACATTTTGCTGATAGTTAATTCTTCGTTCAAATATTTCCTGCCAGGATTATCTTTTCTAGTATAATGACTTTGGTAGGCGGGAAAAGAATTGATATGTTCAATAATTTTAGAATCATCTACTTTCTTTCTTGGATTCATTCCCCGTGAATCTAATACTGCACATACTTCATTTTTTGAAATACAGCGGTACAATCTACCAACACTAATTTGTAATGTATCTATAAAAGATTTCTTACATACCGACACGGTGTGATTTTCCACCCGAAAGCTGTATTTAAAAGACGTTTGCTTTGCTGCACCGACACCATTTCTTATTCGTTTTCTTGCAACTTTTTGCGCTGCTACCAAGCCTCGTATAAAAATATTTTGACGGGAATAGTCGCCTAGTTTCCAAAAAGTTTCAAAAATAATCTTGCGCTGATCTTCTTGAATTTTACCGAAGCAATTCTTTTTGCACCTGCATTCTATGTTCTGGAATGTTTTTGGAGGTGTGGTTTTTCCCGATGAAGAAATATATTCTTTACCACAATTTCGTTTGCTTTTCTTCACATTAGCCTTCCAAAGACTTTTATTTACACTTCGCTTTCTGGATTTAGAAATTCCAGACGTAGTTATGGTGTCTGAAACAGCTGCCAAAGGTCTAGCAACATTGCTCTGTGTGGATACACCTTCACCGCCTATAAAAAAATACAAGTAGATACTTACAAGTTCTGATCAAACCCCGTATACGCCGTTCAGAACAACGCATCACTATACTTAAACATTTGCAACGAAAACATAACCTAACTTTAGAAAGTAATGCTTAAAATAATAATAAAATATTAATAATTAAACCATACCTTCTGACTCGCTATAATTAGACCTTTCTGAAGGCTGGTAATCTGATTCACTTGGTGAAAATGGTTCAGACTCTGTTTCACTATCATCCATTTTAACAATATCAACAAAACACGTATTTTTAACTCTTAACTACTGATGCAGTGAGAATAATTACTACGAGGCTTATTCACAAAATCGCGCAATGGTAAATTTTATGGACTTGATCCATTTCACTTCTGAAACAAACGAACAAAGTTTTCAGAAACCAAACGATAAGCGAGTCTAGCCGCTTAATACGGGAAGTGTGACTTGATTCACTTCTACACCGAAATAAACAATATTTTTTGTGCCTTTAAAGACTATAATATGAAAATGGTAGAAAATTGGACTTGATCCATTTCAATTCTGAACACTCCATTTATAATTTGCTCTTTTTAAACTGTAACAAATCCATAAAATTAAGATATATTATGTGAAAGATTCTTCAAGCGTTTTTTTTTATCAGTCTACAACTCTCGAATAAAATCGAAATAACTTGTTCGTAACTGTATAATTAGTAGACACATTGCAATAACAGGGACTTTTATGTAATATAGGAGTGGAAATAAAAGATATTATGGTTTTAAATTATTTATTGAATAAACCCAAATTGTAGTGAATGTGAAGAAGCAACATGAATATGTGATTTCAAAAAATTAATTTCAGGCTAAACAATACAAATCCATTAAAGTCGTAATATTAAAACGGTTGTCGTAACACAAAAACAATCATCAAATAAACGTTATAAAAGATAGGATATTATGATTTATAAATTTTAGGCTAAACAATGCAATTGGACTTATAATGTTGAAATTAATTTACGGTGCGTTAATATTAAAATGTTTGTTGTTAAACAAAAAACAATAATCAACTAAACAGTATAAACATTTTTCACAAATGGAACATTTAAAACATGATTCTGGTAAATTTCCTGAACTACCGGTAAAATGTTCACTAACATGTTGTGATTCTATGCTTTCACCATGTCCATTATTCAAATCAAAAAAACAACAGGTACATAATCGATATGTACTTGTCGAATAATAGTATTGTAGGATACATATTGGTTTTCCAAAACGAGTATTCATCCATTTCACATTGTTTACTGATTGAATATGGAATGACTTAATGTCAACAGTTGAATTATCGTATTCTTGGTCTGAACTACCGGAACTGATAACTGAATCAACTTCACTGTCTTCATCATCTGCTTCAATTCCATTGATGTCGGCATTATCTTGGTTGTCTAGCAAATCGGCGAAATCGAATGATTCCGCATCTTCGTCCATGTTGCTTCTTCACATTCACTACAATTTGAGTTTAATAAGTATTGCAGCATGTTAACCTACTATATATACCTATAGAATTTCAGACATGCGCAAACAATAGTAGCTAGGGCATGTGCGAATGAAAGCATTTAGATGGTACTATTCAGTTTCTCGCCACAAAATCATTTATTACAATATAAGCAAGTAAAAACAAATTTATTGGTAGGGTTTTATTAAATATTTATAGAGCATTCCACCGTTTTGGTGGTTTTGCTTTGTTGCTGTTTTCATTTTTTATTGATGTTTCCATCATCTTGGCAAACTTGCAGTGGGGGCTAAACTTTACATGTTCTTCATGAACACAATCTTCGGATAGCCACTCATGAATTTCCACATGACAATTAAAACAGCTAGTTATATCACTATAACCAACATAAAAAAAACCTGCTAACGCTAAATCTATAGGGGAAACTTTACCAGTCCGGTTTTTAAAGGATTGCAAACGGTAGTCATACAGTGATAATAAATCAGACAAATCTTCTAAACAAATATATTGATGGTGTGAGTCAAATTCATTTTGCTATAACTATTTATAGATTTCCTCGTCCATTCCAATACTTCTCCACCACTTTTACATATCTATAAAAAGTCATGAAGATACCATATCGAGTACAGTTTTGTCTTGTTTGTTGTTAGGCAAATGTCTTCAAATACTGTTCCAAAGGAAGTGTTTTTGGGAGAACATCGATTTTACTTGAATCAATCAAAATCAAAGTTTGTTACGGAGTGTTTATCAGCAGAATGCACTCCTTGTGTAATAATTTCAGGGAACAAGAATAATTATATAGTTTTTCACGAAAAGGAATGGGATGAACTATTATGTTTCAAGGATTTAATTAACAATTTTTTCACTGCAGCTGAAACCAGTAAATGAGCAGCACCGATTCTGCCTCATTTTGGCTCTTTTAACATGGGAATCTCCATAAGAAAATCTAAGGTTCATTCTGCTACTTTTTGGTTCATTTTGGAGTGGGGGTAAAACTTAATCTACGCATGTGCTACGTTAATTTATAGGTGACGTCATAGGGGTAATGATAAAATTCCAGCTACCCCCTTTCATCCCCCACGCAGCACCCATCTTACTAAAAGTTAACCAATAACAGCAAACGACGTTTAAAAATTTTAGCTACCCCTCGTAGTTAACCATGACGTCTCGAAAGGCCTTAACGTCTAGTATATACTTTTTCCCAATACCCACCTGTTTAGCATCCCTAAATTTCAATGGACCCAAAATTCCAATACCATCCTATTTTTTTCGTTTCAAGAGAAGGATGTGAATTAGCATTAATACCAGCTTGATACTACGGTTTTGACCCCCACAGGAGTCGGACCATAAAGTTAGTTTTTTAACCGGGGCCTTTATATTTTCGTTAATATATTTACGTAAACACGATCCAATTTCCTGTGTTCCCCTTCCAGCCTCTCTTTCAGTCCATACATTAAAAACACCTTGTTTTGTGCTGCCAACATAAATACCCAAATTAAACAAATTCAATTGCCTTTTATAATACGCCACACCAGTTGGTATTTTAGGCAAAGAATGGGTTTTCTTGAGATCAAATGTAAGAGTTTCTGATGTTTCATCCTCCAGTGCACACAATAGATCAGATTTCATCTGATTTCGCAGATCTTCATCTATTTCAAGGTGTTTTTTATGATATCTTTCCAAGTCCTCTTTTGCCAACCCTTGTGACGAAGTTACTTGGGTTTTGTACTTATCACACATACGACAAGTATCTTTATGCGGTGTTTTAAACTTTAAATTGAAATTTGAATAAAACACTTGTTTGTATTTCGTAATCTCTTTATAGAGTTGATACATTTTTGCCAAATTTAGGCCAGGATGTAAATATTTCGAATCTGTCTGGTTGCGGCAGTAATGTGACACATATGTTGGAAATGATGCTATATGCCCTTTGATTTTGTTAATTCTCCCTTCATCGATGGCATTTCGTCCCCCACTACTTCTTCCCCGTTTATCAAGAATAATGTCATTTTTAAATTGATCCAGGGCCACTCGGATTCTATGGTTGTTTATTTGAAGTGTGCTTAAAAATGTGTCTTTACAAACGAAAATATTGTCTATGTAGTATTGTCGTGACTTGTTTCTTCTTGATATTTTATTTTTTACATAACACCTTTTTTTGTTAATTTCTACAACACATTTGCTAAGCAAGGCACAACGACCTTCAAATGTGCCTATATTCCAGAACTGATTGAAAAATCTTCGTCTGGCCTCGCCATTAACAACATTGTGACATTTTTTTGAGCAGGGACAAAAATAATTTTCGTTAAAAACTTTAGGTGGTACAGTTTTCTTTCCGGCTGAGATGTATTTTAGGTTAGAATTAGCATACTTCTTTCGATCTTGTCTTGATTGGTGTGGCGTTTTTCTTTTTCGTCCACGTTACTTTCGTCCTTCATTTTCCTTTATATTTAAGTCGATTTCCGTATTATCTTCTTGTTTAATTATTTCTTCTGTAGAATCAGTATCCTCCGAGTCCGGGATATACTCGATGCCAGATGATTGGTATGGTTCATCAAAATCAAGTTCATGAGAAAACATATTATTTGGTTAAGCTGGAGAGTTTTCAGGTTCTCCTTGTACTTCAGGATTATGCTCATGGTCAGATGGTAGGTTCAGTTCATTAAAATCAAGTTCATTAGAAGACATATTTGGCTGAGCCGTAAAAACGTTCGGTTTTTTTTGTATATCAGGATTATGGTCACTGCCAGATGGAAAGTTCGGTTCATCTGAATCCAGTTTATTAGAAGTCATATTATTTGGCTGAGCCATAGAATCGTCAGATTTTTCTTGTACTTCAGGTTTATCAATCACTGTGTGGTTAAACTTTTCAACTGCTAACTTTGCTAGGATTTTTCCTCTTGATATGTTCATTATCTGTAATGAAACAATCCTAACTTTAGAACTTTACTCAAAACATTTAACAAAATAAAACTTTTATTTTGTATTTTGCATTAGATGTTGTAGTGCGATTAGGAAAAAGGGTCTAACCCACATCCACCAACACAGAAAATATCTTAATATCATGCCTAGCTATAAAAATAATTACAGTAATTTCTAATTCAATTATTATTTGTATTTATAATTCAATATTAATCGGTATGACAGTTGAATAACTGTATTAAATGAAATAAAATTATGTTCTTATAGGTTATGTTTTACAAATAATTGAATTCATTGCAAATATGCTGATTCGTGTTTTGCAGATATCAAGTATATAAGTCATATACATACCTTTATCGACTATATATTTTGTAGAAGAAGAAACCACAATTTTTTGTAATCTTTTTGTTTAGAAAAATACACCAACGAAGTTGTACATTTCTTTAACAGCATGCGCACAAGTATTTGCAAAAAACGTCTAACCCACCCATCAACCAAAATGCGGGTTAGACCATTTTTCTAGATTTCTGTTGCGATGATTAATCAAATGTGGTTTAGAACTGGTTCATAGATAGCGGTAGAATGCTAAAATGTGGCTTATATCATTTTTGCTTATTGAAGTATGGCCTATAATAGACCGTTTAACATGGAATAAACAATTGTAAACAAATTGTGGGCTAGACGGTTGTTGCAAAACACCGTCCAATTATTGGTGAGTTATATTGTTATAAATAGTTATGATATAATATTATGGACAAATACCACGGTACATTATCTGAAATTGATGAATCTATTAAGTTAATTAAATCAAACTCTGCTGCTGAAAACAAACCAATAAAATTGATTAATGAACATATTGAAAAAAACGTTTCTTCCACAGAGAATAACAAAAACTTATAAACCGTTTATGAGATATTTTGAAGAGGGAAAAGACGCTTTAATATTTAGAGGTGCGGTGGACATTGGTAAACCGAATCCGGCAGCATCATTTGAAATTGTTGAAATTTAATTATTGGTGAGTTATATTGTTATAAATAGTTATTATATAATATTATGGACAAATACCACGGTACGTTATCTAAAATTGATGAATCTATTAAGTTAATTAAATCAAACTCTGCTGCTGAAAACAAATCAATAAAATTGATTAATGAACATATTGAAAAAATATCATTTTAAGGTGAGTCAAAAACGTAAAATTGGTCAATTGAAATATTAAAATGTTTTATAAAAGTAGAAATGTTTACTAGGAAAACATATCTTTGTAATTATTTTATATAATAAAAAACATGTTTCAGCAATACCACACCTTGTGTTTGAATTATTGGTGAGTTGATAGTACGCAACTCATTCAATTGTACATCGACATATTTTTTGGTTGCAGCATCAATATATTTGTCAACGGTTCCTCAACATTACAAATTTTCACATTTTCAATATCAATATTACCTTCGGGCGTATGAGGCCACGTGATTTTCGTCGGTAAACGCGCATAGGACGTTTTATATCTATGTCCGAATTTATCGACGGGCATAATTGAAATCAATGAAGATATTTCCACAGAACTTTATCGGTAAGCCCACGATGGGGCAATTTCAGTTTTTTGTTGTTCCTTGTCCTTTGTATGGTCCTAGATAAAGACCTTTTCCTTCATGTCTCTGTTGTTGTTGTCTTCTTGGTTTTTTTTGATGTTTTTTTTAATCCTTTTCCCTGTTTTGATTCCATAGCCCTATCATGTCGTTTTTTGTTCAGTTAATTGTTGATTGTTATACTTTGCATCATTTACTGCCTTTGCAATTCCGGCTGCTTCCCTTCTTAGATCTCCTAATGCACCTAACAGTGGTAATATAAATGGTAAAAATCCACCTATTTTTGTCGGTGTTTGAATTATACGTTTCTTAGTTTTTTTTTGGTTGTAAATTACCACCACCACGACGACGACAACGATGACTAATTCCAACACCCATACCAAGTTTACGTTTTTCTTTCATGACTGCAGTGACAAACAAAGAAGCTACTTTCTCACCTGATGTAGCGTCCTGGGATTTAACTCGTTTCCAAGCTTTCTCCTCCAATACCTGATCTGCTTTATGTCTTTCCTGTAGATTATAATTTTTTGAGTATGCTATATCGTGTTCCTTACAAGCTTGATCTAAAAGGTTAATTCCCTTAACATTTCGTTGTAGTCTTTGTTCTAGTTTTGTATTTGGTCCACAATATTCGTATCCACCAGGTAAATGAAGTTCAAATGGTAGTTTATTGATTAACAAAACTAAATCTCCACCTTTGTGATGATGACGACGACGACGTGATTGTAACTGTTTACGTTTAACCATAGTTCTTTTTATATACCTATATATACTCCGATCACCCTATAAATACTCTCAGTTATTGGTGTTGTTCTTAACTATTTATATATTTAAAAAAAAATGAAGATTACAAAACATTTTATATATTTACCTGTCGAAAATTATTATTTGAGCTATGAACAACGTAGTGATGCAGGTAAACATCCGGATATTTATTTGGTGGAGACTCTAAACGAGCATTAATCATCGGTCCCAGTGGTTGTGGTAAAACTAATGCTATGTTATCCTTAATAGATCATCCTGATGGTTTAAGATTTGAAAATTTATACATATATTCAAAGAGTTTACATCAACCAAAATATGCTTATTTACGTAATTTAATTCAACCCATGAAAGAGATTGGATATGAGGAATTCAACAATTCTGATGACATAATTACTCCAGATGCCATAAAGATTAATTCAATTATTATATTTGACGATGTAGTGGCCGCCTCCTGTGACCATAAACACATTCAAAGTTACTTTTCTTTTGGTCGACATAAATCTACAGATTGTTTTTACTTATGTCAAACTTATTCGCTATACCAAAGCAATTAGATAATGTTAATCTCCTGATAATTTTTCAACAAGATTTCACCAATTTAAGACACATCTAAAGACATTTGTTCGTACTGTTGGAAGGATGAAAAGTTTGTATTTCTCACCATCGATAAAGATTCTGAAAAAGCATCTGGTGGTCGTTATAGAAAAGGATTTGATGGATACATTCATATATTAGGAGGAGAGTATATATGGTCAATTTCAAACCCAGCATGAATCCTGAACTGACTAGACGACTGGTCAAAGCTAGGCAGGCGCTTCGAAAAAAGTATAAAAGTTTAAAGCATAACACAAACCAATCACAAGCACGATTGCAACAAACCTATCAGCCTATTAACGAACCGCTACAACAACTAATATCAACTATCGAGAAACAAGAATTAATTAAACGGGAACCATCACCAATATCACCAAAAAAAGAATCTGTCTCCACATCATTCCACCTGAATCAATTAAGTCCAAAAAAATATCAACCAAAGCCTTCCGATTATGCACTTGCTTTCGATTCACCCAAAGAGGATGTTTTCAGTTCTGATAGAAATGATGATGATGATGCGTTTGAGCCAAATAAAACTTTAGGGTACAGTAGTGATGAAAATATTAGTAGATTTATGGATGAAAGTATACCTACGTGACCTAGGTCGAATGACCACCGATAAAAGTATGCAGGAATATTATGAACAGTTTGAAAATCCCTTACCTAGAGTGTACATAAGGGAAGGTATTGCTGACACCTAAGGTCAATTTGATAATACTCTTGGAGTCTATCATGATTTACATCTTGAAAAATTTTCTATTGGTGATTCTCCAATTGACTTTATTGGACCTGTTAGTGATTAGTTTAGATTTTCTTAAATATACTTAGATACTTGAAGTTTTTGATTAGATGTCAATGTAATTTTTATAATTGTGACAGTTTTGTAATCTTGAATAAAGATATAATTGCCTTTTAAGTGTTTTCGACAAAACATTATGGTCCTTCGAAGCTAAGAATCCATTTTATTTATTTGTGTCATCTCAGTCTTGCCGAGAATAAAATAATTTTGGATTACTTACAATATGTCAGTCCACGTAGATCTAATGCAGGTGTGCCACCAATTAGATATTCTCCATCTAATATAGTTATTAATAACATTGATGAACAGAATTCAAATAAATCCAAAGCAGTAAGATCATTATCGAATCGAAAAGAGGAAATGTCACAGAAGTCAAAAACGGAAACCTGTTATTCTGCCCAAAAAATTAAGGAAATTGATCTGCAAAGGTTGGAAGAAATAAATAAACTACAACGAGAATATGATTTAAGAGAGCTAGAGCGTCAGAAAGAATTTGACAGGCAAGAGTTAGAAAGAAAATTCTCTGAATTGGAAATACAAGCAGCCATAGAAAAAGATAAAATTACAGAAGGGAGTTTAGAAAGTCGTAGTATTTCTAGCAAAAGTAATAAATCAGCTGTTGCTATCCCAATGGATGAGTTACCTTGTGCTCATGATAGAGTGAAATGGTGGTCGGAAGATGAAAGATCTTCTCAAGTTAGTAAATCAGTACAAGACATGTACGACCGTCGTAGTTCTAGAAATAAGCTGCCCGAGCCGTTACCCTCAGTAGCTGGTCATCTGACCAAAGAGTTTACAGTTGCTACTCAAGTTATAACAAATTTATTTTTAAATGCTACTCGAACTATGACAAATGCATTTAGGTCAGTATCTGAAAACAATCCTACCGAAAATTGCACTAGAATGTCCATAAGATCTGTGATTGGTAAAGATCTTCCAACATTTGGTGGCAATGTTGAAGAATGGCCTATGTTTTTTACATTATTTAAAAGATCGACAGAAACTTGTCATTTTACAGAGGAAGAAAATATGGTACGTTTACAGAAAGCTTTACGATATGAAGCTTTAGATAGTGTTAAAGCCTTATTCGTATCTCCAAATAATTTACAATGTATCCTTGACACACTTGAAAGAAGATTTGGTCGTCCTGAATTTATAATAGAGTCCATGATGAATAAGGTTAGACAACTACCCCCTGTAAATAGTCGTTATCCAATAACTTTAATTAAATTTGCCAACTTTGTTCAAAATCTTACTGTAACAGCTCAATCTTTGGAAATGGAAGCTTATATTAATAATCCTCAACTTATTTCCACGTTAGTTTTGAAATTGCCAGAGCACATGCAGTTCCAGTGGGCCAGAGAAGTAAGAAAACTTAATAATTGTATAATGCCTACCTTGGTCGAGTTTTCTGTTTGGCTTCAAGAAGAATCTTCAGCAGCTTCCATCTTATGTAAACCATCAACTTCCAGCTCAAATGAAAAATATGAGAAGAGAAACAAAAACGTAGTTTTCTTGGGTTCCGAAGGAAACGCAAGAGAAATTCAATGTGAATTTTGTTCTAAATCCAATCATTTGATATACAAATGTAGACAATTTCTTGATCTGGCCATTGATAGAAGATGGGAATGGGTGAAGGAGCATAAAATTTGTTTTTCCTGCCTGGTAGGCTCTCATCAAGTATTCAAATGTAAAAACAAGCAGAGATGTAGAGTTGATGACTGCAAAAAATATCATAACCGTCTATTACACGCAAACATACCAGAAAACAGAAACTTTTGTCAAGATGTAGAGATGTCACTTAATCAAAATGAAAATGGAATCTCAAACTCACAGGAAACAACAGATTCATCATTTCTTATGGATGAGCACTCTTTACAAGTTGAAACAAGAAGTAGAAGTGTACCCCTTCGAATTTTACCTGTCACTTTAATTGGAAGTAAAAAGTCCGTTAAAGTTTATGCACTTTTTGATGAAGGCAGCACGGTTTCTCTAATAGACAGTAAACTGGCTGAAGAAGTTGGAGTAGAAGGATATTTAGATCCCCTTAAGATATTTTGGACCAATTCGACTTCATTTTGTGATAACAAATCTAAGAGGCTGACACTAAAAATTCAAGGTACTCTTACTTCTGATATTCACGAGCTTTCAAATGTTCGAACTATGTCGAATCTAAATCTTCCAACACAGACTGTAAATATACCCAATATATGTTCAAAATGGACACATCTTTTAAATATTTCTTTAGTAAACTTAAAGGAAGCCAAGCCTTTGCTTCTTATTGGTCAAGACAATATCGACTTGACAATTGCCAGAGAAGTGATTCAAGGATCAGCAAACGCTCCAGTTGCTTCTAGAACGAAGCTTGGTTGGGTAGTCCATGGTAATTTACCCTACCTAAAGTACAGAATTGAGCCCCAGTATTCGATGTTTTGCGATTATAAAGGAAAAGACGAAAAAGATGATCTAGATGACCTAATTCGCCAGTGCATTGTTGTCGATAATATGGGTGCTACAAGTGAAAATCAGATTTTGTTGTCTGAAGATGACCAAAGAGGTTTATCGATAATGGAAAAAACCAGTAAACAATTGGAAAACGGACATTGGGAAATTGGTCTTTTATGGAAAGAAAATGTAAACTTGCCAGAAAGTAGAAAGGCCGCATTAAGAAGATTGTACACAATAGAGAAAAGAATGGATAAAGACGTAATGTTTGCAGAGAAATATTGCAATCAAATGGACTCGTTCTTGAAGAAGGGATATGCTAGAATTCTTACCCCAGAAGAATTTGCCATAACAACAGCCAAAACGTGGTACCTGCCGCATTTTTCCGTTAATCACCCTAATAAACCAGAAAAGTTTCGATGCGTTTTTGATACCAAAGCCAAGGTGGAAGAAAAAAGTTTAAATCAGCATTTATACAGAGGTCCAGATTTACTAAATTCCTTAATCAATATTTTATTCAATTTTCGTCATAACCCTATAGCAGTTTTAGGAGATATTGAAGAAATGTTCTTACAGATACGCATAAAAACGGATGACCAGTGTGCTCAACGATTTTTATGGCGAGGAAAAGATAAAGACGCTCCCATACTAACATACCAAATGAATGTAATGATTTTTGGCACAATTTGTTCTCCTAGCTGTGCAAATTTTATTCTTAATAAAAATGCAAATAAATACGAAGAAGAATATCCTGAATCTGTCAAAGCTGTTCGAGATTATCATTACATGGACGATTACTTGGATAGTTTTGCATCTGAAGAAGTTGCTGTAAGAAGAGTAACAGAGATCATCAAAATTCATAAGTATGGAGGTTTCAATATGAGAGGATGGCTTAGCAATTCACCTAAAGTGATGAAGCACATACCAGAAACTCTTCATTCAAAAAAAATAACTTTGATAGACTTAGAAAAATGGCAGTTGCCCACTTATGAAAAAACGATAGGAATAAACTGGGAACCACAAAATGATTTCCTGACATTTTCAAATAAGTTTCTAGACAATTTTAAAGACATACTAGCAAAAGAAAATGTACCCACCAAAAGACAGGTAATAGGAATAGTTATGTCTATATACGATCCTCTTGGTTTCCTTGCTGCCTTTACTATCCAAGCAAGAATTCTCATGCAAAAAGTTTGGTCTCAGAAAATAGAATGGGATGAAAAACTGAGTCCTAAATTATTCGAAAAATGGTGTTTATGGGTAGTAAGTCTTCATAAAATTCAGAGTTTAAAAATTCCTCGATGGTATAGAATAGAATTTTCTTCTTCAGTTGAAATTCAATTACATATATTTAATGATGGTAGCGAAAAAGGATATGCTTCTGTTTCATATTTCAGGATAATGTCGAAGGAGGGAGACATATCTACAGTCTTCGTTATGGCCAAATCAAGAGTAACTAGTCTAAAACCTATGACTATTCCAAAAATTGAACTTCAATCTGCATTGCTTGGAGCACGTCTATCGAAAACTATTGAATCTGGGCATAATTTCAAAATTAGCAAGAAATTCTTTTGGACAGATTCTAAAATTGTTTTAAGCTGGATCAAGTCAAATCCCCGAAATTATAAGATATTTGTCGCTAATCGAATCAGTGAGATTTTGGATTTGACTGAACCTACTGATTGGTATTGGATTCCATCCAAGCTGAATATGGCTGATGACGCGACTAGAGGATTGTGGGATATAGGTAATTTTGAAACTTGGTTGCAGGGCCCAAAATTCTTAACTACAGATGAAACAAAATGGCATCTACATAACGATCAGTATGAACTTGATACTGTTGTCGAGAGAAAAAATATAATGCTATTTGTATTATCCGAAGATGTTAAAGTATTTGAATTTTCAAGATTTTCCAATTACCTACGACTTGTTAGATCAGCTGCATGGGTTTTGAAATTTGTCAAATCATGTAAAATTAAGATTGGTAAAATTGTTGTTCCAAACTTCTCTAGACAATTAACTGTTGAAGAATTCGAAGAAGCCGAAGTAACACTTTTTAATCAAGCACAAAAAGAAACCTTTCTTGAAGAAATGGAACAGTTATCAAGAAATCTAGCCGTATCTATAAGCTTAATCCATTTATTGATGCCCAAGGTATTTTAAAACTAAGTGGCAGATTAGACTATGCTAAACACTTACAAATGCCTATGAGACAACCAATCATTTTGGACCCCAAGATGTTGATGATGAGTTGTTTAAATTGTTTTTGATGCATATTTTGGGTTTCTTATGTTTTAGTATGCATATGTGGGTACCTTCTGCGTTTATTACTAACGTTTTGTAGTAACTAGATTTTTAACGACATTAAGTCGAAAAACGTCCGCTTTCTGAGAGACGGAACTGAACACAGGTTGAAGATACTGAATAGGAATATCTCTCCTGACATTTCTGTTGACGATCCACTGCTGAGGTGGATTCGCGATGAGACTCCAATTTATTGGAGACCCATTTGGAGAGTTTTCTTTAAATAACTGAAAGTCGAAGAAAACTCCGGAGCCGAAAACAGATTCTGGCTCTTTGATCAAGCACTCCGGGCGTTGCTCTAGTGCTATGATGGGCGTGAGATCACCATTCCGAGGTTGCGACCTCTTGATGATAACTTGCGCTTGTGCCCCAGCTTCGGGCATGGTGGAGAAAACGACGTTAGACATTCGGAATGTCTTCGTGCTCGCAAGTTGGTTGGATACACTAACAAGGAAGTTAATGCATACTCCTGACCCAGCGGGGTAGGAGGGGAAGGAAACTGCTGTTATTCCTTCAGAGAAAGCTAGATTTTTAGCTTCGTTACGGCGCGCACCTAAGGGTTTGAAGCCCAGTAGGTTTTGGTTCGGCTGCCGATCTTGATAAGCGATTAAGCTTAAGTACGGACCTGGTGGATTGTCCGAAATTGCTTAGCTCACAGCGTATGAGAGTACGCCTAAGCATGGAATCTCTTCATAGAGATTGTGAATAAGGTCTGCATCCGGTCGAGCAGCCTCAGGGACGGTTAGGAGACCGTAGTATCCGCCGTAACCATCGATGACAGTGGTAGGAAGTGGCGGAAAGCTTGGATAGAGATGTTGTTTCAACGTTGTCTCTACATTGCCTATACTCTTCAAGTATAAGTTTAAGGGTTCGGGAATCGGGAACGAAATGCTTTGGATTAAAAAAGAAACGCTCCCGGAGCAAGTCATGCAGGTGGAGTGTGGGAAAGACTTATACGATCTGTTAAAGATACCCTTCGAACAATATTGAAAGAGCAATGCCCGAAAGAAGAAATGCTGCAGAATCTATTGGTAGAGATAGAGCACACTGTTAATAGTCGCCCTCTGACGATTGTTTCTTCTGATCATCAAGATGACGAGGCCTTAACGCCAAATCATTTTCTTATCGGACCATCCAATTTTGTTGGCTCTCCTGGAAAATTTACTGACTCTGAGATACATCTACGCAAACAATGGCGTATGGCACAAACATTTGCGGACTCATTTTGGAAAAGATGGGTTAAAGAATGGATTCCAACTTTAGTCAAAAGGAGTAAGTGGCAACATAATATTTCCAATGTTGCAGAAGGCGATTTAGTTATTTTGGCAGATGAATCATTTCCCAGAAACACATGGCCAATAGGGAGAATAACAAAAATGTATCCAGGGCGTGACGGTAAAGTTAGAGTCGTAAACGTGAAGACATCATTGGGGTAATACAGAAGACCAATCACCAAATTGATATTATTAAAAAAAAAGCAGCTCAATTTCGGGAGGCCCGGAGAATGTTAGTGATTAGTTTAGATTTTCTTAAATATACTTAGATACTTAAAGTTTTTGATTAGATGTCAATATAATTTTTATAATTGTGACAGTTTTGTAATCTTGAATAAAGATATAATTGCCTTTTAAGTATTTTCGACAAAACAGGACCTGATATAAAAATAAAAGGTATTACCTACAAAGGTACTCCAGGTCTGTATGAACTGTTATTTAAAACAGACCCCCACATTTTTACTAAAAATGATGCTAAGGAATATGTTGACATTTTACAGAGAACGAATGCCTTATACACAAAAAATAATATAAATTTACCAAAACGAAGAATTTCCGCAAAATTAAAAAATAAATTTACTAACGCTATTCAACCGTTCCTTGGGATTCCCCTTATTGCACATAGAGAACGAGCATTTTCAGTTCCTACTATGACTACAAGAGAAATAGCAGCTAAACTAAGGGGTGGAAAAGGTTTAACAATGATGCAATATTCCAATAATCCCATCGATTATAAATATTTTGATGATTTTAATGAATTGATTGATAGATTACGCTTACTTTTAGCTTCAAAGCAAGCTGGCAATAATGCTTACCAAAATGAAATGGTGCCGATTGTTGAAGAACTAAGGGAAGGTGGTATAATAGCATAAATAGATAACGTCACTTACATTCTAATAGTAGTAGTAGAAAGCTATGCCGTTAAACAAGTTTAACCAACATTATCTCACTTCTACAAATTCAAATAATAAGGATGATGATGACGAGGTATTACTACCACCACCACAACCACCATTTTATATTTGTCAACCTGCAGACATTCGAAGTTTAGCAATTATTAATATAAGCGGATATATAGACAAAAAAGTTAGTAAATTAAACTATGTATTAAATAATAATAATAATACTGAATATACTTTTCCAGTAAGCGGAAAAGTTGTAAATATTAATAGCAACACATCACCACCACCACCAAAAACTGAAGCAAAAATACTTTATCACAATAAGGTTAAGAATTTAAGCGTTCTCAACCAGGACCTCTATTCACTAACTCGAGAGAGCTGTCGTCCTCCTATGAGATCACTCTCTTTGTCGCTGCTCACATGCTACCGCAAAACCGTATTCACGACGGGGCAGCTACTCTCTTAGTATCTACGCAGTGTTGCCATGATTTTCACATGGAATTTATGTTAAATTCTAACTTCATTACTGTTTAATAAACGTACCTTTTATATCAGAGACCTCTGCTTTTATCTACAATAGTTTCTGGGTGACCTGTGAGTTGGATATTGGATACCAAATAAAAATAGATTTACTTATAATTAAAATAGAGGTTGAAAATATGTTGTGCTCAGCACAGAAACAAAGATTGATAGAGTTCATGAGTGAGAATCCTGAGCTCCGAAGTGGAAAGTTTACCACAACTTTTTCATTCAAATCTGCTCAAAAGCTGTGGGAAAAAATTACCGTAGAATTGAATTCTATTCCAAATGGAAACGTGAAGAATTGGGCAAAATAGAGAAAAGTAAGTTTTGGGTATTATGACGTTTGCTAATGAATAATCTTGCTGCAGTCTTGTCTTAAATAATTGTGATTTCAGACACGGCAAGACCTAAAAAAAAACGCGAAAGCGAAGAATTCAAAAATAAGGAAGCATGCAACCCAAACAGGTGGGGGACCATCGTGTCCTTCAGATCTTACAGAAGCTGAGACAAAATTTCTCAACTTAATGAGTAACATCCAAACAGATGGTATGGAGATATATGAGACCCCAATAACATTTGATGCCATGAACGAGGTGAATATTGAATTGTTTTCATTTATATGATTTAATTGGTTAAATTTATTTTAGAGTGCCCTACTTGATGTGGATACCTCCAATACCAATATTGACTTAGTCCCTTCTGAACATGTGCGTTTTCTCAATTTCAATGGCAAAGCGATATGAATTATTTTTCTTTTAGTTACAGTTGATTAGCAATGCAAATGCGGCATCAAGTGTCAATGACATAGAAAATATTGAAGTAAGGAGGGTCAGTATTATCCTTTTGCAATTTACTCACCTCTGCAATTTTAGATTCTCAAAGAGCACAATTATAATTTTGATTATCCATCAGCATCAACAAAAAAGCAGGGAGGCCCACCAAAAAAAAGCAGCAAGACAGACTTCAAACATCAACTAACCTTAATCAAAACTACCTCAAATCCACAAATGAAAGAAATAGTATGATGTTACAATACTATGGGAATAAGTTACTAATAGAAAATAGGAAGATTCGTAACAAAATGAGAATTAACAGAAATATGATTAGTTGGTGGAGAAACATGTCTTTCTGATCTCATTTAATACCCTGATTTTTTAATTAAGATAGACTCTTTTTTGTACATTGAACCTCATGTTATTTACTATAAGACTGTTTTTTTTTTGGTTTTGTACATTGTACCTTACATTTTTTATTATAATACTGTTTTTTTGTTTTTGTACATTGTACCTTATATTATTTACTACAAGACTTTTTTTTTGTTTTTATTTAATATTTTTGAAATTTACTTGAAATATTCACTTGTTTTTTTTAGTACTTTTTTTTTATTAGTGAACCATTTTACCTATTTAAAGCACGCCTCAGCGTGTTTAAATCGAACTTTCAAAAACGCGCGTTTTTTAAAGTTACCATGGCAACATCAACAACTCGAGAAACGAAGTCTAAATGACAATTTTTTTATTATTGATCTGACAGGAGTACTTTGTAACGTCAAAACCATGATTCGAACAATATTTAACAATTTCAATTTTTTTTTATACGCATCAGAAGATTTTTTGCGGTATTAACCGCGATTCTGCTTTACTACTTAAAAAATCGATACTAGAATTCATTTTTTTGCACTTCGGTGACAACAATAAGTCTTGAAGACAAAATGCAAATTAGTTTATGTTTTTCTCATTTCCATGACAACGCAAGCATCACGAATTCAACCATTTTACATTATTAGTTCTTATTTCCATTTCTTGTTGTTGTAGTAGTAATAGATACCAGTATATATTTATAATTTCAAAGAGCACCAATAAAAAAAATAGCGTAAAGTATTCGTGGATAACTGGTCTCTAAAACACTTGCTCTATTTCGAGCACTCCGGCTTCGCCGTCGTGCTCGAAAAATCGCGCGTGTTTTAAAGACCTTAATATCCACTTATACTTTAATATACTATATCTTTATTTTTGTTGAATATATTTTTCTATTCTACATGTAGTTTTTGTTGTAAGGTAGTAAAAAGTTGGAATAAAAAATCATGTCATGAGAAAAATTTTTATTATGAAAATACAAATAAGTACTTAATTCCATTCACATATTGAAGTGATTTTCAATGATGGTTTGGCGAAGTTGTCTACCAGCTAATAGATCAGCATTTCCAAGTGCATTGGGCACTGGATGCTGAACATTCTGGACCATATCCATAACTTCAAAAGGTTCATCTACTTCTGGTTCTGGAATGTTATTGTTAATACATATATTGTGTAGAACATAACATGCAATGACAATTTTTGCTGATTTTTCTGGCTTGTAGTGCAGTACCCGATGCTTTAATAGACATCTAAATCTATTTTTTAGAACACCATTACATCTTTCTATAATAGATCTAGCCGTTTTAAAACAATTGTTGAACCTCTCTTCCATTCCTGGAGCTGGGTCACTTAAAGGAGTAACCTATAAAAGATATCATGTAGAAATTTTTGTACCCTGCAAAATCTTTCACACATTGGCCTTACCTGAATCACCAAGAAGGAAAAAATTATTGTGAGGATCATTTCTATAAATTTCCTCCATGATTCTTGAAATACTGGATTGTGCCCATATATAAGAATCATGTGCACTGCCGGGAAAATTTGAATGAACATTCATAATTTTCAGATTTTCATCACAAATCTGGAAGAAAATTTTGAAATAATAGTTCTACAACTGGTTCAACTTATACTTACAAGCTGAACATTCAATGAATGGTAGTTTTTTCTGTTCACATGAATGTTTTCATCATCTCTAGGCATAAAAATTGCAACATGAGTACAATCAATAACCCCAACTCCTCCAGGAATCCCTGTGGCATCATTAAATCTGTAAAAATTGCATATAATGAATTATGGAAACATATATCTATATAATAAAAATATAACCTTCTTTGCTGGAAAGTTCCTCTATGTTACGAGGAAATTGTATCCATCTGGATGTAATTTGAGGGTTGTTCAGGAGATTACTGATATGCTCTATTGCTCTTGAGACACTACCTTGACTTAGACCAATAAAACAATTGCTTCCCATCACTCTTTGGTAACTGCCTTGGCCATAAAACATGAGGGTCACCAATAACTAGATCATATAAATAGGGAATTATTACGCCATTTAAGTATTGTTACAGCCTCTAGTCTATAAAATGTATACAGAATTAATCTAAGTGAAACTCTTGTTAAAATTATACGTTATAATTACTCTAATCAGTTGTTGATTGTAATTTTAATTGAATCCAGTTAAATATATTGGAATCAGTATATACCAAGGTTTCATAAAGAATAATTATAAGGAATTTCCAAACAAAAATGACAACACAAACTTTCCAGTAGGTGTGATATTTCAAATTTACAGAAGATACTCAAATACTTGCCTTTGTTGTTAAGCTCAATGCTGTACTTCGCACTTCAACAACGTTATCAATGTCCTTAAGCTCCTGCAGCAATTCATTGGAGGATATTTTGTTTAAACGAAAATGCTGGATAAACATAAGATCCGACATAACCTCTAAAGGATTTTGTCTATTGAAATGTAACCGCTCAAAATTTTCAGCGGCAACTGCCTCCTCTTCCGCTTCTTCCAAGTCATTATTCAGCATATTCCAAATAATAACTTCGTCCAAATCTTCCATGATTTAATAATTTTTCAAAAAATACTCACAAGAAATAACGAGAATACCATAAACACAACGAATACAACGATAACAATAACAAAAGACATAAGTGAAGTTAGGTAAGTATTTTTTGACATTCTGCTCGTTGATGTGCATTGTGCAATGCGCATGTCCTCTCCACGTTCTCTTGAGTTTACCCAGTAGAATACACGCACAGGAGTTTGTGAGCTCTCTCTTGGGCTTATAGAATACGGTTTTTGCAATTTCGAGAGAGCGCGCATGCGCACTTTATAAGAGTTTTCTCTCCTAGGAGCTCTCACTTCTTAGTGAATAGACGCCCAGCAATCTATAACGAAGGGTGAAAAGATTTCTATTTTTATAGGTGATGAAAAATATCCATATATTGAATTTGTGTTAGAATGTCCTCTTCAAGTTGGGTGAGCTAGCTAGTTAGCTCTACGTTATTATAAATATAGTACTTTTCATAGTACATACACCATTCCAACAATGCCTCTTAATAGATTTAATCAACACTATTTGCAATCATCATCATCATCGTCATCGTCGTCTCAGTCAGTTCCAAAACTAAATGCGCAATTTTATATTTGTGATTCATTTGATTATCACGTTAAAAACATTATTCGATTGAAAGGTAAAAAGAAAACTAATTTAAATGAAGATTATTATGTGTTGGACAATGCAGGTACAACTTTTGGTTTCCCCTACGATGCTAAAATTGACAGTGTTCGACATTACTCTGCAGACGGAGAGGTTTTAGTTAATGGTAAATTGTTCAAATTCCATGAAATTGGTGGTAATAGTTTTAGGCGAGGTGATAAAATCCTATTTAAATTCGGTACACCTTCTTCTATTTGCATTGAATTTTTAGTGCAGTGTCCAGTAGTGAAAAATGAGTAAAGCTCAAGTTGTACATGAACTTCATAAACCGGCAAGAATAAATTATAGAAGAAGACATGTAGTAATTAAAGGACTTAATGATCTGATTCAGGCTGATCTAGCCATTCTTGATCCTTTTTCGAAAACTAATAGAGGATACAATTACATCCTCGTTGTAATTAATGCTTTCGGTAAATATGTGTGGGCTGAGGCTATTAAGAGAAAAACAGGTAAAGAAATCACATTAGCTATGAAGCATATCTTAGACCAAATGAACGTTCCAACTAAAAATCTTCAAACCGACAACGGAACTGAATTTTATAATAGGAATTTTCAAGAGCTCATGAAAAAGTATGGTATCAACCATTACAGTACATTCTCCAATTTAAAAGCAAGTATAGCAGAACGACTAATTCGTACTCTAAAAACTATGCTATGGAAACAGTTTAGCATGCAAGGATCTTACAAATGGTTAACGATTCTACCTAATATTGTCGCGAAATATAATAATACAAGACATTCTACTACAGGTGCCATTCCTAGCGAAACAAATGATAAAAATGCAAAGTCTATTATTGCATATAATCACATGAAAACTATTAATCCAAGACAGTCAAATTTCAAAAAAGGAGATTTTGTTCGACTTAGCAAGTATCGACATGTCTTTAAGAAGGGATATACTACAAATTGGGCTACCGAAGTTTTCAAAATAAAGAAAGTGAAACTTACCAATCCAACAACTTACATATTAGAAGATGATGTGTATCTAATAGAAAGGGCCTTGAAACGAAAAGGTAATCGGCTATTAGTGAAATGGCTTGGAATGGATTCTAAATCGTGGATAAATAAAAATAACATTGTATAAAATTATTAATATTATTTTTAATGTTTAATAAAATTATATGAAATATCAACGACTCATTTATTTACACATTTTAATCAACCTGCATACTCTTAATTTTTTCATAAACCTTACATCTATGTTTTTTATCTAATATTGGATTTATAATTTTAGAAATTTCAATAATTCGTTGCATAAACCGTAGTCGGTCACATGCGGCAATGATCCATGATGATCCTTGTCTCCTCGCTTGTTGATATGCATATTTCCAAGTTACTAATACATGAATTTTGTTTTTTGTTTCATTAAAGTGAACAGTTCTCTCAACTTCCATTGTTGTATGCTGCTGCTGCCTATTCTTCATACTTCTCGGATATTCTCATCTCACTAATTATTATCTCTAATTGGCTTCGTATCATAATATTTTTTTTATTTCATAGTTGTAAATCTTCAACTTTAAGTAATTGAGGATATCTATATATTAATTCTAATGCCATAGCGTATGTCTCGTTATTTAAATGTTTTATTGGTTCAATTATATTTAAAACTTATTGGATTTGTGGAATCTTTTATTCCCATTTGTAAAATTTTTAATGAACTAGCAAATTTTAAATTTTTCAATACTGTTAATCTATTTTCAATAAGTGGTAACATTTTCCATAACATTGAAATACAATCAGCTCTTAGATAAATATAAGAATCACCCTTATACATTTTTACAACATTCCCGAATGATATTCGTTTGAATATCAAATCAAATTTACCCATTCCTAACGGTTCCATATTCTTGTTGTTGTTGTTTCTTAATCTAAATAAAAAGTTATCGATATCATTTCTACACGATAAAAAAATGTTCCATTCCTGCACACTAAATATAAAATGGGTATTTTTGGTTCCAAATATTCCAACACATGGATCATAATTTAAATAAGGTGATAAACCAACCTTTACATATTTTGTTTTATATGTATTTAGAGATAATTGACGTTCTCCCAAAATACGTCATTATCTTGCAATTGATAAAAATTCATATATGTAGTGTTTGTGAGTGATTCTACTACTACTACTACTAATTCTATTACTATTACAACAACATACTATCGCTATTAGAATAATTTAAAGATATTTTCTCGTGGAAAAAATATCTGAAAAAAAAGTATCTCATTTATTCCAAAAATTACATCATGCTCTCGAGAAATGAATAAAAATTGTATCCCCCCACTCTAAAATAAAAATTATAAACGTTGGAAAATCGTTGAATCTAAACAGTATATTGATAAACTTCAAAAGTGAATGCATCTGTAAAATAAAACTATGTATAATCAACAGCAGCAGCAGCAGCAACAACATTATCATCTAGAAGATTGTATTTGTCCAATGAAGGACCATTGGCTATACAAGCGACGATTATATCAGATTAATGAAGAAGAACTTGAGCTTCCATTGGATTATTTGATTCAAAAAGCGCAATCACTTGAGTTATTATATGCTTGGTATAAATTACCAATAGCATATCGAGACAATTTTGATTTACAAATCCAACTGCCTTGTTTTATACATTACAATCGTCCTGATTGGCAAAGTCACATCGATGGACCACCATCATCACAGTCAAAATGTAATTTATGTACCTTAGCTATTGAACAAATACATGTTTGATGTAAATAAAATATGTTTAATATACTGTTTTTTATTATATAAAATAATTACAAAGATATATTTTCCTAGTAAACATTTCTACTTTTATAAAACATTTTAATCGTTTCAATTGACCAATTTTACGTTTTTGACTCACCTCAAAATGATATTTTTTCAATATGTTCATTAATCAATTTTATTGATTTGTTTTCAGCAGCAGAGTTTGATTTAGTTAACTTGATAGATTCATCAATTTTAGATAATGTACCGTGGTATTTGTCCATAATATTATATCATAACTATTTATAACAATATAACTCACCAATAATTAAATTTCAACAATTTCAAATGATGCTGCCGGATTCGGTTTACCAATGTCCACCGCTCCTCTAAATATTAAAGCGTCTTTTCCCTCTTCAAAATATTTCATAAACGGTTTATAAGTTTTTGTTACCCTCTGTGGAAGGAACGTTTTTTTCAATATGTTCATTAATCAATTTTTTTGATTTGTTTTCAGCAGCAGAGTTTGATTTAATTAACTTAATAGATTCATCAATTTTAGATAATGTACCGTGGTATTTGTCCATAATATTATATCATAACTATTTATAACAATATAACTCACCAATAATTGGACGGTGTTTTGCAACAACCGTCTAACCCACAATTTGTTTACAATTGTTTATTCCATGTTAAACGGTCTATTATAGGCCATACTTCAATAAGCAAAAATGATATAAGCCACATTTTAGCATTCTACCGCTATCTATGAACCAAGTTCTAAACCACATTTGATTAATCATCGTAACAGAAATCTAGAAAAATGGTCTAGCCCGCATTTTGGTTGATGGGTGGGTTAGACGTTTTTTGCAAATACTTGTGCGCATGCTGTTAAAGAAATGTACAACTTCGTTGGTGTATTTTTTGTAATTTGTATACTTTTATAAACTCAAAGTTATCAATGATTTAAATAAATAGTTGTATTTTGTATGGGTGCTTTTTTCTTCCTCTTCCCAACCGATGACGACGACACCAAATTTCCATAGCATAAAAAAACCATTGAAGTAATACATTTTTTATTTAAAAAAAAATACATTTTAAAGCAATATAATATATAAATCTGGAAAACGCATAAAAACGAGACATTTTTTTTAAAGCAATACAGAAAGTAATATAGAAAAAAAAGGGGGTCATATTTTTTATTCCGCTCTCGGAAAAAAGTCTGTTAAATCTGTGGGAAATTTTCACTTGAAAGAAAAATTTTGCATCCTGGAGATTTATCATGTTCAGTATCACTATCGTCGTTGAAATCTAAAAATCTGTGTTTAAGGGGGCGCGTATGTAGTGCTTTTACACATGATTCGCTACAGTTAACTGTAAACCTGTAAACAACAGTTGATTATAGCAATCTTGGCACCAATAGAAATGAGTATTTATCTGTTACTTCATGACAATGATCAAATCCTGCTAATAATGATTTATCTTTGCTTTTGTGAGCTTCTAATACAATTTCAAAACAATGCTTGCAAACGTTCATTTTATAATTGAAAATTCTATAACATGAAATCCATAAACAATATACATCCTCATCGTGATCATGTTCCCAATCTCTTAGTGACAGCACAGTATTTATTTTAGGTATCGATATACAATATCTACTACAATCGATAGACTCCAAAGGATAAGAGTGAGGCTTTGAGTTAGAGCATTTATTGCTCTCCATTTCCAGTATGAGAATCTTTTTGCAATATTACAGGTCATTGACCATCGTAAGGGTGACTCATTCAAAAAATTGGCTAATATATTAATATTTTCGCAAATTGCTTTTATGCATAATGGCCCTAATTGTGCCATTTACAACAATGAAATTAAATTTTATAATGCCCCTAGGGTAGCGTGTCGAAACTATTTGGTATCAAATAACGTTTATCATCATAAGGACTTAAAACGATTTTTGATTCTTTCACACTATAAACATTATGCCCAAATGACCTAATGCAGCGTTCTGTGGTTATTTTATTTTTCCATTCTCTTAAACATAGTCATCAAATGTAATGTTATTTTTAACAACATTATATTTAACGCCTTTGGATTTCTTAACAACTTCACCTCCCTGGGCCTTGTAACTATACATTTTGGAGCGAAGAATTTTTCCATTATTCTCGTCTTTCATTAAACCCAAAACTTTTTTATTAACTTTAGGAATTTTGTATGGATTATCATTCGCAGAACGGAATACATAACAATCGGAAGGGCCGGGTCCGTTGAACTATAGGGAATCACGAATTTTTGACTGATGTTGCGAAAAATCGATAGTACTCACCTATTTTGCGGGTTATACACAATTTACAAAGAAAAATCCATAAAAAGATTTTTTTTCGCCAATTGAGCCATCACTTTTTGGCACGATATTTCATACAAAAAACAGTTTAAATGTATTCCTCTGTACATGAAAGTGATCAACAACATGTGTTCTCGCTATCTATGAAAAAAATCAAGTTAGATTCTTCATAATATTGTTTAAATTACCACTTTTATAAATATATATTTGACAGGCAACCAGTTTGGATATAAATAATTTTAATGACAAGATCCTAATGCTGTTCATCTTTATCTTAGACACACTGTATAATGCAGACTTTATAAGATTACTGTATAAGAATAATTTACCATTTTTTTCATACCTATTATTTTTTAGGCGATAGTGGATATATGCTGAGACCATATTTTTTGACACCCTTTCGCAATCCTGCTACAAGAGAGATTATATAATGAATCCCACGGACCCGAAATATAGTTGAGCGTTGTTTTGGCGTTTGGAAACGTAGGTTTCCTGTTTTAGCCTATGGATTAAGACTAAAAGTAGAATCTTGCCAAGATATAATTGTGGCAGCTGCAGTACTACACAATAAAGCAGTTGAAATGAATGTACCAGACAACATAAATGCAGAGGAACTTGAGTATTTAATACAGCAAGGTCATATTCCTAATTTACCTCAAAATGCAGCCAATGTCAATAACGCTTTAAATTTTAGGCAAAGTTTAGTTAATAACTATTTTGTTCATGTCAAGCTACAAACATTTACTGTTAAAAAAGCTGAAACCTTGATGCTACTTCAATGTGTTTTGTGTCTATCTCCCTACAATTATTTTTCTATAGGAAGTTTACAGAAAATATATTAATTTAGGTTTCACTTACTTTTTTTAAATTTACCCATGTATATTTGATTATAATAAAATGCAATATAGTTAGGACTATTGATGTTTGTACTGAATATTTTGATTCTATATAATAATCTCTATGCTGCTTCTAAATATAAAAGAGAAACTCTTGGAATTGATTGAGGATGTCTTACTTTAGCAAAAAAACCACTTAGATGCTCATCATATTACTTTGTCTGATAAGAATATGGTTCCTGACAGATGAACAAAAAATCTTCAATGATTTTTAAGTTGATTTATTAAATTCTCCTTTACAGGAAATAGATATAAATCAGTAACTGTTTAACAGTAACATAAACAACCAGTAACTATTTAAATTATCTACACACAAAAACGTCCTATATATTTTTACAGGGAAAACAAGTTTGTATTAAAAAAATCGGAATCCTAGAAATTTTCAGGAGGACTAACAAAACAGCTTTTTAATTTTGGCAATGATATACATACTAGTTCTGTGGTTTCCTTGATTCCAGTTCTAGCTCAAGGATTTGAATTTTTGAACTATTTTCTTGTCTTTTAAAATTTATATCCATATTTACTTGGCTAATCTGTTTCTCAACCAAAACTAATCTCTTATCCAAAAGCAAATTGTACTTTTCACTGATTTTAGAAGATGTAAGGGTCTGAAATGTTTTCACTGGCCTACGTCTCTGTGAACTTAGAGGTTGGCGAGGAGTTTGGCAAGAGGAGCTTCTTGTATTGTTGACTTCTAGGACTGGATCAATTGGTTTCTTAAGGTTTTCTGGAGTGTACTTTGCCCACTGTTTGTTCTCATTCTAAAAACAAATACTTTTACAAAACACACACAAAAAACTTCAACAGACATAATATTTTTATGCAAGGTCACTGTATCACTGCTGTAGTGACTGCTAAAGGATTTTATATAAATGTGTTCATGAAGTAGAGCATGAGTAAACTTGAAATTAACAACATATCTTGCGGATGGTACCTACTATTTTATTTGTGACAATTAAGATTAATTCTTTTTTCATACCTTTTCTACTATATTGTCATTATGATTTTTGGTGTGTCTAGCATCTGGTTGACATTCATCATCTTCATTGGATTCGAAATGTAATATTTCTGCCAGGTTGCTTCCATCCTCGTTTAAGTTGTATTCTGCATTCTAAAAAATAAATATAATGACTGGATGAGGAGTTTTATCTGGACATCATTACTATAGAATAGTCAACCATGTTTTCCCATGAATACAATCTGCCATGATATAGGACAAACATGAATCAATATTTTGACACAAACTCTAAAGGACCTTATGGATCTATCATGCAGTTCTTGTATTCAACTATAAAAAACCCTATATGAAATTAAACTTGGCATTAGTTAATATAAAACAGTAAGCAGTTAAAATATTTACCTCTATTATGATAGAATCATCCTCAAAAGTATATTCGTCCACATCTAAGTCCACTTGGCTACCTAATTTTCTTTTTTTAATTATATGTTTTGGATGGCCATCAGAATCTACTCTGGCATCTAACCCATTCACAGTTTTAGAATTGATTATTCCACAAAGTAGCTTCTGGGTTGGATCTAAACTAATATCAGGTGGTGTTCCACTACCTGTCTTTATAATATTTTGTTTATGTTCAGCAGTAACTTTTCGTAACTCCTTTTTTGAGGCAATCAGCATTTCTATAATAAACTGATGGATTTGAAGAATTAAATTCTCCTTCTATTTTTTTCCACGCCTCTTGCCTTTTTTGTACAGACGCTCTGTCTGTTTTTTTATCTTCCAAAATATGGTGAAATTTTTCACCGATAATTGAAAATAAATTGGCTTTTTCATCTTCTCGAAAATTAGGAGCTCTTTTGATTTTAATGTTATTATCACCCGTGGTACCAATTTTAATACTTTGGGAGAGAAATGCAGAAAAAATATGGTTTAGTATTCGTCCTATCAAGACTGGGGCACAGATTAAATAAATATAATAAAAAAGACTGGGGCACAGGCACACGCACATCATAAAATTATGAGGTTACGTTAGAGGAAACCGAATGAAACCGAACACGGAGAAATATTAAAAAAAGATGCAACTAACTAAACAGTGGTATAGAAAAGGACAACAAATGGATGACATCAGTAACCATCGAGTAACATGTAATTCATAAGAAATCGCCTAACAAATTAATACAAGGTTATCCTGCGTTGCCAAATCAACTCCGTACTTAACTAAGCTGGTTTTATTTGCTAGCGGTGCATTGCAACTAAAGTCGCCTTTTTAAAGCTAGTTTAAGAAAATCGAGCTGAAGGGATATACGGTGCATATAGCCCTAATTATTATTTTAAGAATATCATGATTCTTACGTAATCGTTTACAGCTGGCAACCATGTCACACATAGAAACAGAATGTGCTATAGGTTTCAATCTTGTTTTATGCCCATCAAAAAATAAATGTTGGCGATAGTGTTCGCGGCGAGGGTAACTAGATTTAAAACAAGTTTTATTAGTCTTGTCAAATTAAAGTAGTTATATTTAAATTTTACGAAAAAATGGAGATTAAAAGTACAAGACAATTATTTAACATAATAAATATGGACGACGAAGGGTTAGTGGGTTATCTACAAGAGCATAGCCTGATTCGCCGCTCATTAAAATGTAAAAAAAAGGAATTGCCGCATTATGTGCGAGCTACTAAGAAAAATTGGATCCAATTCTCTGAATTACGTATTCTGGTGCCGCAAGTGTAGAGTTAGCTCTTCAATTTTCAAAAGCTCATTTTTTGAAGAGATGAAACTGCCAGTGAGGGCAGTGCTGGAGGTGATTTGGTACTGGTCGTGTGAGGTAAAAACGACCAGTGTCTATTACCAAACTGGAGCTATGTCCAAGAAATCTATTGTATAAATAAATAGATTTATCAGAGATATTGCCAGTTGGATGCTGCTGGAGGATGAAGAAGAGCTTCCATTAGGTATTTATACGACTTTTTTTAATATTTCAAATCTATCCAATTTAATAAACTTTTAGGTGGACCAGGTCACGTAGTACAAATTGACGAGAGTGTAATTTCCAAGAGGAAATACAATAGGGGTAGGATGGTCCCCGAAGTATGGGTTTTGGGGATGATAGACACCCTCAACAATAAAAGCGTTATTATCCACGTTGAAAATAGGAAGGCGGAGACTCTCATCCCTTTAATTAAGAAATATGTGAAACCAGGCACTGAAATTTGGACAGACCAGTGGAGGGCATATACAAATTTAAAAAACCTTGGTTTCATTCATAAGACGGTCAACCACTCAAAAAATTTCAAAGACCCTACCACTGGCACCTGTACTAATAGGGTTGAGGGTCTCTGGGCAGTATTTAAGGGATACTGCAGAAGGTTGGGGGTTATGTCATCCCCTTATATATTCGAATTTGTGGACCAATTTATGTGGGAAAAAATATATGGCGGCAATGCAGAAAAGAGAATGAAAAACCTTACTTTTCAAATAACTACAAAATATGTTATGTAAAGATTTTATTAATTGTTAAAATATATATATACATTTTTTTATGAGTTATTTCCTTAGATGATAATTATTTCCATTTAAATCAATGAATTTTTTTCTTTAAATACAGTAAGTGTAATACCTACTCTGTCTTTCAAATAATAATTCCTGAGAACCATCACCAAGAAGTCTATCTCCATTGAAATAGCTATACAGATCCAGCAGTTTATGTATATTTCTTGCTGTACTATTTTTATTGATATGAAGAGCTGTTTTTAGTAATTCCGGATCTATACCGTTCGCATATCCATATGCTCCTATATACAGCCTATCTTTATAATTTAATGGTCCAAATAATAATTTTTCTCTCAACAATCTGGCGTTTCCTGGTGGCGCACAATCAAAAATATCTCCAACTTCGTAAAATGCTGAGGCGATTTCCCTATTATTTGGATCCATTTTAAAAAAGATGATTTATAAACGTTTGTCACGTACAAAATAATTCAAAAATAGTTGGCTTTGCACTCAAGCAATGCGACCAACATTTTCTGTTTGAAATCGAACCTAAGGGATAGAAATATACTTACTTAGTGTAGATTTGTGGTTACACACTACTGCTTACGCTAGAGCTTCTATGTCATTTGATTTAATTGTTTTCATACAAATTTGTAGCCTGTCAAATATATACATATTTATAAAAGTGGTAATTTAAACAATATTATGAGGAAACTAACTGAAATGTTGTTATAATTAGCGAGAACACATGTTGTTGATCACTTTTCCGTACAGTGCAATACATTTAAACTGTGGTTTGTATAAAATAACTAGTCCAAAAGTGATGGCTCAAGTGGCGAAAAAAAAATTATTTTTTTGGATTTGTCTCAGCAAAATATGTATAACCCGCAAATTTTTTGACGGATTATTCTCAAAATAGGTGAGTACTATCGATTTTTCGCAAAATCAGTCAAAAATTCGTGTTTCCCTCTCTGCGTCGGCTCTTCTGATCTATTTCAGACAGAAATTTAAATGACACATCAAATTTGTGATCGTAAAATCAGAGCCGGCCTTAATAGATTTAACAGTTGAGAAATGAACAGGTATGGTCTCAGATCTTGAAACTCGCTATGTGCTTGTAAGATTTTATCAAGGTAACTTCGAAGAGATGAGTGTAAGCTAATCGGATTTTAACATGCGGCATAAAGGACAGTGGAAGCAACTTATCTTAATGTATCGCAAATTTTTAAACAGCAAATTACTATAATGAAAAATGTTTAGACTGCAAGTTAAATATTTGTATTTGATTGTTTATTTCATGATTTATAAATTTATGTTTTCATTTTTGATAGTGCTACCTACGTACGTCATTAATTGTTATTGTTATAAATTTTATATTATTCTTAAAAAAATTACCAATATATAAGCAACTTAAGTTTGCTGTAGCTATGAATGTAGTGTCTGCTAACATCACTGGCAGTACTGGCATTCTGAATGTCTTTTCTTTTCTTTTGAAACATTGTAGTTTATGGATCTATTAAACTCCTATGTGCCCACGTCCTTATTCCGTATATACAGGGTGTACCAACCTTACGACAAACTTCGATATATGGGTTATTTTAAGAGATATCAAAAAATGTTATCAACCAAAATAGTAGATGTCTTCAAGGTCCATATTTTGAAATTATATCGAACTATACATAGTGCTGCATAACGCCGTTACAAACCAAACATATGATTTTTTAAATGGGAACCCCTGTATATTATACCAAATTCGGATTGCTCTCATTTTTTTGAAGCTTTTGATATAAGGTTTTGCTACGTTATACAGAGTCCTTCAAAAGATATGGGCACGTTTATGTGAAAATCGTAGGTAAATCAACGCTCTGTAGCTTATTGTACCTACGTTGAAGAAAAAAAAATTATTTTGCCTGACAGAGTTTCGTAATATGATGCAATATTTCCCTGTAATATTGAATTTTGATCATTTTTCTTTTTTGTATACAGGGTGGAAGGAAACTCAAATCTGTCATTTTCTTTCTTCTTTTAAATGGAACACCCTGTATTTTATAGCAAAAATGAAATCTTCGATTATGTTACTTTAATTTTTGTGAATCATTCCCTATACCTAAAGTTTATAAAAACGGAGTTATTTTGTAATACTTATTGTAAACTATAATTATTAACCTATTGTGTGAAAGCAATAAACGTTGAATGTAACAAAGAATAATAAATAATAAATTTTCATAAATTATTTATTTTAAGCAGAACAAGTCACCAAAAGTATGATCCTAACCGTGTTAATAAACTAAATGTTCAGAGTGTTCACCGTTAACATCAATGCAATGCTGTAAACCATTACATTTTCTCAGTAAGCGTTGACCAAATTTGACATAAACGTCAGTCGTTATTTTTATTTCTTAAAAATAGCAGTAATTGAAAGTGTCCCCTGCATTTCATAGTTTTCTCAAATAAAGTAACAATTATTGAGGATGAATAGTGTACATTTTTCTACTCAAGAAATGGTAGACATGATTTGGGTATTGGGTGAATGTAACAACAATTGTTTGCTTGCAGTTTATCTTCAAAGATTTCCAGACCGGAAAGCACCCAACAAAAGAGCATTTGAAAAACTAATGGATCGTTTCAATCGCACTGGTGAATTACAATACGAAAAAAAAGTCGTAGCAAAAATAGTCTTAACTGAGGAAAATTAAAGTACTCCTAAATATTGTAGAGGATCCGTATACAAGTGTGAGCAATATTTCAAAATATCAAGACATGAGTCATGGCACGGTTTAAAGAATCCTAAAAAAACATAAAATGCATCCCTATCATATCCAACTCCATCAAGAGTTACTTGATCGAGATTTTGAAAAAAGAGTAACGTTTTGTGAATGGGCACAATTTAAAATCAATCGCCAGAGACATTTTTTTGATTTTGTGCTTTTTGCAGATGAGGCGACTTTTCATAAAAATGGATGTGTAAATCAACATAATTTTCATTATTATGCAGCTTCTAATCCAAATGTCGTCTCAATTCGTAATAGTCAATAGAGGTGGTCATTAAATGTTTGGGGTGGAATTGTAGGTGATCATGTGATAGGACCGTATTTCTTTGATGAAAGAGTAACTGGTGCGGTTTATTTAAATTTTCTTCAGAATCATCTACCAGTTTTATTAGAAGTTCCACTTAATATTCGGAGACAAATGTGGTATTTGCATGATGGTGCGCCTGTTCATAATACTGCGCCTATACGAGATCATCTCAATACCGAATTCCAAAACAGATGGATCGGAAGAAGGGGCACAGCTGATCGGCCAGCTCGGTCTCCCGATTTAACAAAAATGGTTTTTTTTGGGGTTTTATAAAAAATGAGGTTTATAAAACTCCCCCGACTACTAGAGAGGACATGAAAAGGAGAATCAGAGCGGCATTTCGATCTGTTAACGTTGATATGCTGAAAAATGTTAGTCAATCATTTGAACTAAGACTGAAGCACTGCATTGATGTTAACGGTGAACACTTTGAACATTTAGTTTGATATTACGTTTAGAATTATACTTCTGGTGACTTGTTGCGCTTATATTAGGATAAATTGTTTATTTAAATTTATTATTATTTAAGATTTTTTGTTACATTCAACGTTTATTCCTTTCACATAATAGGTCAATAATTATAGTTTACAATAAATATTACAAAATAACTCCGTTTTTATAAACTTTGGGTATAGGGAATGTTTCACAAAAATTAAAGTAGCATAATCGAAGATTCCATTTTTGCTACAAAATACAGGGTGTTCCATTTAAAAGAAGAAAGAAAATGACAGGTTCGAGTTTCCTTCCACCCTGCATACAAAAAAGAAAATAATCAAAATTCAATATTACAGGGAAATATTGCATTATATTACGAAACTCTGTCAGGCAAAATAAATTTTTTTTCTTCAACGTACAATAAGCTACAGAGCGTTGATTTACCTACGATTTTCACATAAAGACATCTACTATTTTTGTAGATAACATTCTTTGATATCTCTTAAAATAACCCATATATCGAAGTTTGTCGTAAGGTTGGTACACCCTGTATGATCAGTGTCAAGCAGTAGACTGAGAAAAATTTATTCATTGGACAAAATAGATCGGATGTTCTACAGTTGTATATTGAATGTTGAAATTACATCTGAGATTGGGAAAACTTTTTCTGTTGATGTCGCAGGCATTGTCTCCAAATCTTAACACGGGAAAACTGATTTTCATACATAGATACTCCATTGTCTGTGAATAATTTTGTCACAAGAAATAAAATTCAGAAATATTATTTTTATTTGTTTATTTATTTATAATATTGCTAATAGAGATCCAACAAAGTATTTCCTATATAAGTAATACAGTCTTTTAATAGTTACACAGTTTAACATATGAGTAGACCTATGAATTGCAAGTAACACTTTTTTCAGAACCAACATACAATATAACATGGATATAAATATATATATTTTTTTAATTTTATAATTATTGATGTTTCCAGATAATTAATTTGTGCTTTTTTATTCTCTTACCATTACTATTTATAAGTGTGCTAATAGGGCTTTTAAAATTACGGTTTACATACTTCACCGCATAAAACAATTTCAATCTTCCATACAACTTTAAGAGAAAATCTTAATGAAAGGAAGTACATGGATGAATAAAACTATGTTGTTAGAAAGTTATAATCAATTCATCCAACACATTTGAAGCAGTAGCAAGAATTCCAAAATTATTATCAGATTCCAGTTTGAGAATAAAATCAAGAAAGGTATCAGCTGGCATTCTGAGATTTCCAAAAGGCTTTAATGAAGTATTCTGATATGCCTTCAAATAAGAAAATGTACTGCTATCGTCTCCATCTTTATGATTTCTGGAAAATTCTTCACAAATATCACAAGTATGCTTTTGTAGACATTTATTAATTAAATACCCACAGACATATCGTGTAAAATTTTTTTTTAAGCAGGTCACAATTCTGGTAGTCTCTGTCTATTTTAAGCTGACGGGGTCCTACTTGCTGATTTTCTATTTGTGTTGGCAAATCAGCAAGTTTGAATAAGATCTTATCCTGATCTCCTTCACAATTTTCAGCCCCTGAATTTAAAAGATCTAAACATAAAAATTTTTTAAAGGCTCTGATGAATTGGATAAGTGTGGGGTTTATAAAAGAGCCACTTTGAGATCGGATTTTTCCGAAATAGTTTCTACACAATCTTAATTTAGCCGTCTAGTGAACACATGTTCAAATTTTTCTTGTTGTAGCAAATCCCACAAAGCCAAAAGTCCCTTGATACTAATTTGGCAACATTTAACAAAAGACAATTTATTTGTGACTTCTTCTCCCAACTTATTGTAAACTTTCAGATTTTGAAATAATTTCAAACATTTTTCTAAAAGTTCATTTTGGTATGGTAAACCTTTAAAAGCTCTGCTATATTTTTTTGCTTGTTATGTTTGTTAAGAATTTAATAAATCAAATAATGTATCTACCAGGTCTATAAATTCTGCTGTTCCTACAGCAGCAGCAAGTAGTACTCCAAACCTTATGTATAAACTAATACCAACAGCCACAGATTCACTAAGTACCTGTGTAGCTAATTTAACTTTCATCTTTTCGAAGTTATTAGTATATACATGAGAGTCAGTGAGTTTTGGAGCTGCAGTTATTTGATATTGCTTATCAAGATTAAAAAATTTTATAAGATGATCCCATGACGTTGTTTTATCTTCAAACAGGAAAATATAATTTTTTAAATGATTTCTTGTAGCTTTAATCAAATGTGGTGGATTCAAATAATATATAATTTTATCACTACCCACATGAAAAAATGGGTTGCTACATGTTACTCCTAGCACTCTTGAAAACTGGTATAATTGGATCCCATGTCACTTACCAGAGCACAAACTTTTAATCCAATATTTTTTAAATTAGAAATGATTTGGAAAACAATTTTTTTTAGTGCTTCAACTGGGCACACTGACTGGTGCAGGTAGTAAGAGATTGGTTGTTTCCACTTCTTTTCAATTCCTCAAAAGTTCTGCTGTTTCCACCTAAATCCTCAAACCCCACAATTGCGTCAGTACCTATGTTGTAGAACAAATTAGCTTTAATGGCAACTTCATCAACACATAAAACACACATTTTATTCATTGCACTAAAATTTTCTGCTTTTGTTTTTAGCATGTTGAGTATAAGAGAGTTTAAACCTGTTGTTATTTTTATGTGTTGTATAAACTTTGTTAATTGCCTGTAGGAAGGCAAACAAAATTTTTTGATAAAATATTTTTATAAAGTTTTGGTGACATGAAATACATGGCCAAGCATTCATTTTTATATTCCGTAGAATATCTTCTACCTTTCGGTTTTTTCCTACTTTCGCATATTTGGACATTTATAAAATTTGCCAGGTTCTCATTTGGGACAATTTTTTTGTTAATTGCTGATACTCTATCAGTGTAATGTTTGCCAATGCATTTTTCTTAACATTATCAAGTTGAGTTTTATATTCTTCAACCCTTCTCTTTAAATACGCATTTTCATTACGAACCACTTTTATCAAGTTTTTGAGCTTGGCTTTTCTGGGTGTTCGAGCTGAAAGTGAACTGCTTGTTTGGGTTGACAAACTTGGTGACAACTTTGGTGTTCCAGTCCTAGCTTCTACTTCTGAAACATCCACTGGCACTACTTCCAAATTTTTTGTCAAATCAGTTGCAAAATACATGTGAGTTATATATACTTTCTTTCTCTTATCCTTATGCCTTTTCAGGCGTCGGATTGGAGTTCTTCCTGAACCCATTTTTTCCATTCTTTTCTGTCCCTGGCCAATACCTTCATCTCTCCTAAAGTTTTTCCTTTGTTCTTTCCAATTTCTTCAATCTGGTCTATCCATTTCCTCCTGGGTCTTCCTCTTTGCCTTTTTCTTGATATTCCCATTTCCAAAACTTTTCTCGCAATTCTATCTTGTTTCATTCTCACTAGGTGGCCAAACCAGTTTAATTATTTCTTTTGAATCTCTAATATTATTGGATCTTGATTTGTTATGCTTCTGATTTCGTCGTTCCTTACTTTGTCCCATTTCGTTTTACCTGCTATTTTCCTTAAATGTTTCATTTCCATTGCATTTATTTTTGTTTCCTGCTTTTTCTGCAGTACCCAGTTCTCACTAGCATAAGTAATAGTTGGTACTGTAATTTTGTTATAGATTTCCAGCTTTGTGTCCATATCAATGTGTTTATGGCAACCCTTCTCTTTAAATACGCATTTTCATTACGAACCACTTTTATCAAGTTTCTGAGCTTGGCTTTTCTGGGTGTTCGAGCTGAAAGTGAACTGCTTGTTTGGGTTGACAAACTTGGTGACAACTTTGGTGTTCCAGTCCTAGCTTCTACTTCTGAAACATCCACTGGCACTACTTCCAAATTTTTTGTCAAATCAGTTGCAAAATACATGTGAGTTATATATACATAGTTCATAAATGTGCAGTCATTTAATAGTAATTTACGTCCGGTAAGTCAAGTATTACAGTACTGAATATCGTAATGAGTACTGTAAGAGACTTACCAGATGTATAACATAACATATTTTATTTCATACTGTCTGGTAGATTTAGTTTATTTTATAGTGTAAAAAGCTGAATTTTTCATTCTTACATATCGTTATTTCAATAACGTCAATATTTGACATTATTAGGCACACTTTTGTATTAAAAGCACTCAACCACTTCTACATAGCAACGATGTAAATTTGCATGTCAATAGATCCAATTTTCTTTTTTTCTTTTGACCCTATCCAGGTAACTCTTATGCGCTTGTACCTATGCAAGTCGTATTTTTATGGATATGCATATATTTAACAAATTTTGAGTCCTTTCCTGCCTCTATTCTATTTACCTTTTTGCACCAAAAAATATGGTGTATATAATAATTAAACGGCAGGCTTTTTCTCCACTTGCATGTTCATTACAGCAATTAAAAATATTGAAATTTCTTTCTTTCGACAACAAAGTAAATAAGTGAGTCGATAAGTATTCTAGATGGCATATTCTTGGTATCCAATAGTATAAATAGGACATCGCCTGGTACACGATAAAATTAAAACAACGATTACCTCTTTGCAGCAGACTATGTTCATACTGACGAGCGTCAATAAAATCCGTATCAGCAGTATTATTTTTATAGAAATTGTTCACACACACAGTGCACTTCACTGTTTTTTTAAGTTTTTTTATAAAATACCCACTAATGTAGGCCACTGCACATTTTGACACCCTGGTTCTGTTGCCTATATTCAATGTTGGCACTGAAATTATTGGTGTTTTATCAAAAACATCTAGTCTGGGGGCTGGCTCCGTGGCACTTGAACTGTCATGAAACATATGCAATGCCCCAGTTGAAATGTCCTCCTCACAGTTGGAAAACATTGAATGCTTCGCCATAAAATTACTAATTACCAGACACTTAAATGACAACTGGAAATTAGTAAAATTAGGCGAAACATTTCTAGCTTTTTGGTTTCTAATTAGCCCAAAAAAGTTTTCCAATGTATCCTGGTTGAAAGGTCTAGTCAGAACATAATCAACGGATTCCTTCCTTAGCAGTCTAGTGCTTATTCTACAATACAAAATAATTATGTTAATAATAATTCGATTCAACTTGTCACAAAGCAGTGTAACTTAGTCACGTGCAATGTGGTATGTTCTATCAATGATAAAAAACAACACAAACCTTTTGAATGCCTTCAACGTATGTGTTGTGTTTTTTAATGAGGGTACTGGTACGAATATATTTTTTCTACCAGAAACAAATTTCATTTGTTGAACGATCTTAATACACCTATTCCAAAACTCTAAATGATCTGACTGCCTAGTAACCCCACCTTTCAGTGGAAGATGATGAATTGATGCTATCAAATAGCTGGTCCAAAAATAAAATTAATTCTGCTGAGGCAGGTAACAAGTCTGAAAAAAATATAAAACTTAGTTGACTTTAATCAATTATTAACAAAGGACATGTTAAACTGAAGTAGTGAAATTATTAGGTGCAATAATAGTTACATTTATTTCTACTTTTATGGAGAAATAAATTATAAAATATGAATTTCTGACTAATAAGACGTAAACAACTGTCATTTTCTCTATTTTACTTGTCTATTTAGTGGTTTGAACTACTTACTCCACTGAGTAATCCACTTCATAAGAGAACCAACCTGAACACTTGCGTACAACAAGAGACCTTCATATTTTTAATTTTGTTTTTGACAACATGGGCATCTGTCAATTTAGGGCAAATTCTTAGGTCATCTGCAGCATCTAAGTTGTAAAATTGCTCAATGTGTGTGCCATCCATCTGGAAATGAAAGTCTTTGTTCAACATGTTATTACGAAATCCTGTTATCAGGTGTGGAGGATCGAACAGAGGAATAATTTCTTGCCCTCCTACCTCAAATCCAAAAGGTGCATCTCCTGCATTTCCTTCTCGTCTGTACTTTTCAGCGGTTTCCTTTAAAAGAAGGTTAACCGCAGATGCACAATATTGGTCGCACACAATTGCTATGAGTTTGAAACCACTATTCAAACACTCTGTAGTCACCTCTTTTACAATATTATGTATATCTATTGACTTCATTGGCCCGCTACTAAAATGGTGTGACAGTGGTTGTTTCCATTGTTTATGAACACCTTTAAGCAAAAAACAGTCACATGATTGGCCAAATGTGGAGAGCGTAAACCTTAAAAAATAGAACATAATCAACTATTATAACATGAGCAACAAATAATTATTTTATCAAAGAATCTATACAAAATTTTGTATAATTTGTTTGAGAAATTACTTAGTTTGAGATCTTTTTTCTGGCCGAGATGGGAAACTCATGTTCGACTGGATCCTATCTAGACCCAGACAGTTATGTCGATAGGTTTCGTATGACACAGGAGGATTCTTTGCTTCCAGATACAAATTGTACATTTTTTTAATGTTTAGGTCTTCAGGTAGGTACAACTTACTTGTCTTATATCTGCTATAATGACTGTTGCGTCCCCTAAAACTGGAAATATGTGATTTAATCGTGCTTAATACGTGTTCTGGTAACTTATGCTTCTTAATATTAAAGCCTCGCTTGTCCTTAGATACCTTGCCAACATTTTTTAAAGATTTCTAAATAGTTTCAATTCGTTTCTTTCCAATACCGTGCAAGCTTAAAAATGCTTTGAAGCATACTGGCACTTCTACAGTTCTTTCATCATTTCGTATTCTCACCCTAAACGCATAAGAAGCATAATGTAAGTTAGCACAAAGTTCATTTTTAGGTCTTCTTTGTTTCACCGGTAGTACCGTAATTAGCCCGCACAAGTACATGTTTTGATCATTACGATTTAAAGAATTAAAATGGTTAATTATAAATGACCGGTTTTGTTCGTTAACAACACTGAAACACTTTAGTCTTTTGCAGTGGCAATTTTCACCTACCTCGTGGCGTTGTTCTCGAAGTTTTTTCGTCACATTACTGACTCGACCCGTAACTTTTCTCTTCCTAGTTTTCGCACAAGGAATGATGCCTTCATTATTACTCACTATCATAGCTTCAGTATCGCTAGCCATTTTTAACTTGAAACTTCAGCTAGGAACACGATCTTGTCAAACACAATTTACGCAGCGATACCAGCAGTAAGCACGTCACACTCGCGTGATTGCTCGAGTGAACTAAAACAGTGTAAATATGTCGGCAAATCAAGCAAATTCCAGGTCAGGTCTTGACTCGAAAAGATTGACCTTTCCCATTTCTTCGCTATCAGCACGGTGTAACCACTAAAAGTAGGGCGCCAATTTGTAACCACTAGTTATCTCCTTAAGAGACAGGTCCCGGCTAGAGACTCCCTCAAGGGTGGATCGACTCCATGTTAATGTCACACTAGGTATGCCAGAGGGTTGACAGACTATAAAAGCTTAGGGCGCCACTACCTTTTTAGACATCGACAAAAAAATGAATTTAAATTTAAGAAAAGAAGGTGAAAAGGTAGAAACACCTTGTAGAATTTAATTTACGTTACTAATAAAAAAATAAAGAAATTACAAACTTAAATGAACCCGGGCACAATCCCTACAGCTCTTACAGCCGGGTAGATAAGAAATTAAAAAAGAAGTTTAAAATATTAAATTTATTCTGCCACAGGAAGTAACATACAGGAAAAGTGAAAGAAACCTGCACTTCTGGAAGGTACTTATCTTAATGGAAGTTGATGTAAAGTTGTCGGTGTGGAAGAAGAGATGTCTTGAAGGTGAAATTAAAGATGTCTTGAAGGTGAAATTAGAGATGTCTTGAAGGTGATATTAGAGATGTCTTGAAGGTAACATTAGAGATGTCTTGAAGGTGACATTAGAGATGTCTTGAAGGTGACATTAGAGATGTTTTGAAGGTGACATTAGAGATGTCTTGAAGGTGACATTAGAGATGTAGCTTGACCGTTGTAGCTGTAACGGTATCCTTACGGCGGTAACCTGGCAGGGGTATCCTGGCAGTAATCTGGCAGGGGTAACCTGGCATGTAGCTTGACAGGATTAACCTGGCAGCTGTGCTTACCTAGAAGTTCAGGTGGATTAGGGATATGTAGGAACTTAAATGTAATGGGGCACATAATGTTGGTTTAGCTTTTCAGGTAAAAAAGGAAGGCAGTTGTTTGAAATAACTAATGAAATTTAAATTTACTGAAAGCTTTCCAACGTATATGTCCCATTTAAAACAGTAAAAATTATCAGCCAAATTAAAAAAAGTACTAATGACCTTTAAGTATGAATTGTAGTAAAAAAGTTGTGAATAAAGCATTTCTAAAAGAATAAAATGTTTAATGAAATGTGAAGCCGGCACTGGCAGGTTTTTATGATAAGAGAATATTTGAAAAGGTTAAAATGCAAATTTTATCTATCTTTGAAAATAATTAGGTATTTTACAACACAGAATCTAGCAAATGTTTGTATTAACAACAGGTAACAGTTATTTACGATAAAAGATTTAGTTTAAAAGTAATGTACAAGTATAAAAGTAATGTAGTTGACCACGTGGCATGTGTATATTCGTCTATCTCTGTAAAAAAATAAGAAATGCACAAAAAAATTATATCAGCCACTACTTTAGAAAAAGCTTGATAAATATAAATTATAATTTTGGACTTACCACAGCAATTTAAGGTAAAAACTTAGATAGATTTAAGAGACGGTAGACGATAGGTCCCCTCAGCTCGAGGGTCGAAAACGGAAAAGGGATGAAACTAACCCATGGAATCGAACGTTGGCATCATATGTCAATCGTCGTAACGGTCAGAGGTAGTGGGGGTTTAGATCACAGAACTATATATTGAGAGTGGTTGCTATGATGGCGAGCGGTAAAATTGAAATTATTTCGTCAAATCGAAACAGGTCGATAGACATGTTACAACGGACATTCCCCTTTTCTTCACTGTAAGGTAAATTAATAAACACGTTTTAATACCTCGATTCTTCCCTGTTTAGACATACATACTAATTCTATAGGTATTTAGCTACGCATTTCTACCATAAACTCGTTTTGCCAAAAAATTGACCTTCCCCCTTTCTTCCCTGCACTCTTCAACTATTATTTTTTCCTTGGTAAATATCGACTAAAGACTGAGATCTAATTTTTAACCATATTTTTCTGTCACATTTTTGTAACAACACAGAGTTGGGGAATATTTGAATACGTTAATATAATTTTTTTTAATAATTTTAAAATTTCGTTAATAAAATGTATGCCAGGCTGGTTTCTCATAACTCTACTTTAACAACAGATTAAAGCGTGCCTGCCTGCCTCAATGCGTCGTGGCATACCCTCTATTAGATGTCGAATCTCCATCTGGTCAATCTGATCCCATTCTTGGACCAAAGCATCTCTCAAAAAATTTAAATTACTTGTAGAAGGAACTCGGTTACGAACTTGTCTGCCCATCATGTCCCAGACGTGCTCAATTGGATTGAGCTACGTGATGGCCAGTTCATCCTTTGAATTTCTGTTTCGTCCAAATATTGAGATACAATCCTCGCAATATGTGGTCGAGCGTTGTCGTGTATTAACATGAATTCGTTTCCTATAAACGGTGCAAATGGAATTAAATGTGGATCTAGCACATCACGAATATATCGGTTAGCTGTCATTGCTCCGCCGCCAACAATGACTAAATCAGTACGAGCTTCCATGCCATTACCCCAAACCATTACCGGTCCTCCTCCATAACTGAGTCTTGTGGAAAAATTTGCTTGGTCAAACCTTTCGCCTCTTCCTCGGTATATTCTTTCACGGCCATCTGGAGAACGTAAACAAAACCTTGACTCGTCAGAAAATAATATCTTACTCCAGTCATCGACATTCCAATGTTGATGCTCCCTGGCAAATCGAAGTAACTCCGGATCAGTTGCAGGTCTTCTGGAGCGTAATCCATTTTCTCGTAATCGCCTTCGAATCGTTATTTCGTTAACAGCTACTTGGCGTACTTCTTCCAAACGATTTCGAGCCATGACAGCAGTAGTATTTCTTTCTCGCAAAACGTTTAATGTTACAAAACTATCATCTCGAACATTTGTAGAACGTCGACTGCCAGATCCTCTTCGTCTCGAAAAACTACCAGTTTCATTGAAACGTTATACAGCTCTCTGGACGCTACACCTTGTAACACCCAATATTCTAGAAGCATGATACTGAGACCTACCGTCTTGTACCAGAGCAACTGCTCGTGCTGCATCAGTAGGTGTTAAAACCATGATGTTAAATTAAATACTGATGATTAAACTGCAATTGCCAAGTAACGGATATTTGACAGTTGTCATATTGTGAGTTGGCCACAGCACTCTACTTATTTTGTAGTTTATTCTCTACCGTCATTTAAATTATGACCATTTATAAAATGTTGCATTTTCTTTAAACCGTCACATTTCACAAACAAATTAAGATATTGGGGTAAATAAAAAAACAAAATGTTGGAAACAAATCAGTCTTCTTGATAAAGTTAATTATGTGCAGATCTACTAGCAGAATTAACCTACAGGGTGTGTCAAAAGTAGAGGGAAAAAATTGTTTTCTCTTCTCCCCTGTATATGCGGCGAGTACTAAATTACTTTTAGATGTACGAAAAATAACCTTAAAACTACAGTATTTTATCTAAAAGTTGCTGAAAGTTCAAATAAATCAGCCTCCCCATTTGAAAGTTATAGCATTTTTAAATAAATCATTGCTTGGAATGGATCGAATTTTAAGTCGGTAAGTGTAGATTATTATTATATTATTAGTGTATTTTTCTAAGTATATTACAATGTAATTAAAGTTGATTGTGTTGAGTGATGTAGTATTATGTATTTGGGGATTTTAATAAAATTATATCAGCATAGAATAGAAAGAATAACTATTTTATTGTGCTTCATTTATATAAAAAATATATACACAAATTTACAATAAAAAATTATTGTTATTGTTATGCAAATTTTAATTATCTTGACACATACCGGACTAAAAGTCAAAATCGTAACAATGTTCATAGTCTACTATAATTAAATTTTTCTTTGTGAAAATTATAGTATAGGAGTACATTTTTGGCAATACCATGCATTATTTGGAGTGTCAACTAATCCCACACATTCAAAATGAAACCAACCTATCTCACAGTCTTCTCCATCACATTGAATCATAGGTCTCCCATCATCGACACTATGGCAAATGCACCAATAATTTACTACAGCCATTCCCTCTTTCCTTGTAAAATACTTTCCCAAGAGCTCAGGCATTATGATCTCTGCATGAAATGTCAAGGCAATTTGAGTCTCATTTTCCAAAAATTCTGAATCTGGCGAAATTCTTTCTCTAAAAAAAAATGTTGGGTGACCATATAATAAAATCACAAAATCTTAATTTTGTTGCAAACATTTGCAACTGTACTTGATAGTAGTAACTATGTGATTTTTTTAAAGTCACCTTATCATTCTCCCAAATTAAACATGAATTTTTTGAAGATACATATTCATTAATGCCTTCCCAATTATTTGTATATAACAAGTAAGGGCACTGTACTTCCAAACAGCACTCACAAAACACTAGTCTATCAGGAGATGCACCAAGACAAGGCCATTTTTTGCTAATTAAAAATCCGACTTCGTTGACCACAAACGAGTCATGACATCCGACTTCGTTGACTTTCACTCATATCTCTTTGATACTTTTCAACGGCTATATGTTCATCATTTATTCCCCATTCAGTATAGTCTAAGAGCCAGTGGGCGGCTACCTATATGTATTTTACCAGACTTGAGTTTTTGTGTATAGAGGCCCTTATACCTACCATACATGAGATGGGGACTCACTAAGCCCAAAGTGGTGGACGCGACCAGTGCGCAGGTAGGACAGGTATCGATTTTTGGTCAATTGTGAATTTATTTTACCACGTCTGCCGTTTTGAAATTTGAAAATATACTATTATTATTATCGGAAAATACCAATGGCAGACCATTATCGCGTGGATAAGATTAAGGCAGACAATTTTAAAAATGCCAAAAAAAATAAAATTTTGAAAGTAATTTACCAGATCTGCCATTGATATATTTTATTCCTTATACTCTTACGAACTTATATTTATCATGGCAGACGTCTATATGGTGGACACACATCAAAAGATAATAAATTGTTAGCTATTGTCCGGTCGGGTGAATATGTATTACGTTTGCTGTTTTACATTAATGTAATTCACTTGTGACTTACTTTATCATTGTGTTTATAGAAATTAATATATTTTAATAATCTACATACTGAACTACATAAGTTAGATTATAAAAATGTAGATTTACTATGAAAAATCATAAATATTAAGGAATCCTGCTGATAACAAAAAATAATTCACATCATTATTTAATGTTTTTTTTTATTGTCAAGACAAAATTTTAAAGCGTTAAATGGAAAAAAAAATTATGCATGTATTACAATATATACTGATATATGTAATATTTTTCATTCTACTTCGTCATCATAGTCACTAGCGTTAAGTAAATCGTCTTCATCATCCATTGAATCGGATTCTGTAAAAATAAAACTTCATAACTTGTTTTTTTGACGTCTATTATTTGAGCAACAAAATCTTTTTTCTGTTTATCATTGGTTACCTCAACTAGAACATAATTCTCTACATATAGATTTGTAGTTGGTTCGGCATTAAGTTTTTTAATTTTCTCAATTTCCACTTCTTCATTATCAGAAAATATTTCTCTTTTTATAGCAGCTTTTTGTTGTTTTTTCACAAGTTTAGCTTTTTGTTGTTCTTTTTCTGCTTTTAACTCAGTAAGATATGGAGAAGATGTTATAACAGTTGTAGATCCTTTTTTTCTAATTTTTCTTTTAGCAGTTTTAGGAACCATTTTTGGTATATGATGATATCCCTAGGAGAAACAGCATTTTTCATTTCATCAACAATTAAGACGTTCTGTTGATTCGCGGAACTGGGCTCAGAGATGGATATTATTTCTCTAGGTGGGGTAGCTGCTGAATTGACTGATTTTTTTGAAGAACATTGGGCTTCATTTGCTTCGGAAACATTTTGTTTCTTAAATGAATTAGGTCCATAAAATTTGTTTGTTGGTATCGGAGGTTGCTGAACATTTTCTTTTTGTATCTTTAGCTTCTATAGCAAAATCGTTTTCACCTTCTGATGAATCAGAGCCATCGTTATCTGAAAATTCGTGAATCTTTTCTACAGCTATGTTAGCATTAATTTCCGTAATAGGACGGTCAGTAACCTCTGCAGCCGCAAACGCTATATCTGAAAAAATATGGTTATCATAGGGAAGAATTCCCGTTTGTTTAAAGCCAGACAGTGCATTTTCAATTGTTGCAGCTCTCATGTATGCTTGACCAAATATGGTGCTAACCTCATGTATTGTTACAACTTTTCCAGGATTATTCCTTTGCCAATTTTGGACACCTTGGCTATAATATGAGCTTAATGGATACATAAATGCAACATTAAGAGGTTGCAAACGATGCGAAGTGTGCGGAGAAATTATTAAATTATTAAATTATTAAAACTATATTTACGATATTTGAATAATAGATTAAAAATGTGTAGTTATTGATTGTAATTAGCTATTTTATGAAATTATGATGAATTTGACTCAAGTTTTTGATGTCTTGTTTACCGTTAACTGTATTTTTTTCTTTTTTTATATGTATCATCTCTTTAATTGTTAGTTTCTGATAATTAGAGTCTTGTGTTAGTATTTTCGTGTTTTTGAAATCAAATTCATGTTTTTCAGTCGTTTCGTGTTTATGTAGAAGCATTCTTTGTATATTTGTGACCGTTGTCAGACCTATATATATATTTTTGGACAGTTTAAACATGGTATAGAATCAGTGGCGTAGCTAGGAACCAAGGGCCCTGGGACAAATTAAAAAATGGGGCCCCACTGCTATGTAAACTGATTAGGTTTTATCAAATAAAAATATGAAATATACAAATACTTCAAAAATGCTAAGCTACTTAACTTCTTAAGCTCTTTTTTGTTCACTGCAGGGCAGGTAATAAAAATATTAAACAGTAACAACATAAATTACAATTAATACTTGGTGTAGGTTTGGCTAATAAAACGAAATAGAGAAGATTCAAGGGTTTATTATATAAAGGTCGGGCCTACCAACTGACTAAATAACAATTATATTCACAATTTTTTCCTAGCTTTAGTTTTCGCAAAAGTATCAATGACTTCGTTTAAATCCAGGCTTGAAGAGGTTTTGTTTTCAATTGCTATTAGCGATAAATGTCGGAGTCGAGTTTGGCCCATATTATTTCTTAAATAATTTTTTATTATTTTTAATTTGCTAAATGACTTTTCAGCTGATGCAGAAGTGACAGGAATTGTAAAGAATAATAACATTGCTGTATATACTTCCGTTAGGTCGCATTCTAGCACTCCATAGCTGCTCATTATTACCTTACATAATTGGTGAACAGTACATGCTTGAGTTAGTTGAGGTAAAACTAGGTGGTAACATGTAGGTAGTTGCTATTGTAACCTAAAAATCATATTAGATAATGTTGATCAAATATTTTAGAACAAATTATTGCTACATTACATCTTTTTTCCTTGATACTATTCCAAATACATACATATATTGGATAGTTCCATAATTCCTAAATAATTAAGTCTTGTGGTAAAAACATAAAAATAAAACTCAACTATTTCTTACATACCTTTTTAGGCCCAGAAATAATTCAATAGGTTTTAGAATAAGAATTTCTTACTTAGTGCTGTACCTTTAACATACAAATAAAAGTTTTATACTGAAATAAGTTCAAGTTTGTTTGCATACAGTAACTATAAAAACTAAACCTAACCTATAGCCAAATAAAAGGGAAGTCAAGATAACATTGTATCATGTGTAAAAATTTTAATTTAAAATATTGCAAAGCGCTTTCGGCTTTCACGCCATCATCAGTGCGATACTCGTCAAGTATATATACAAGAATCCATAAAAAATCGACAACAACTTTAGAGTTTTTAACATAGTCTCAACCTTACTTAATATCAAGCGAGAGGTCTCAATTGATTCATTCTTATCAAACTCCAGCTGGATTCGAGAGTCCTGAATCTCTGAAATCAAAGTTCTCATGTCCTCTAGAGTCTTTTCCTTCTCGACCTCGTGTTGTTTATTGATAGTTGGCAGATAAGAAGCAACTTCACTGTGGGCTCCCAGCAGCATCCAAGTCAATTGAAATGGAGAGATGTAGTTGTCCTTCTCGAAGGCGCAAGTGAGTATAAAAAGAAGAATATTTGTTAACTTGATTTGACATTTACTAGATTCTCATACTACTTCAAGAGTTTGGCAACATAGTCCTGTTATGACAGAAGTCACGTGGGTTGGCTTTTATAAGTTACAAACTATACAAGTTCTCTTGGGTGAGTACTTGGAAGGTTTTCCATATATTTAAGCAGAAGATTAGCTCTCAAGGCTGCAATCATAGATTACCGATAAAAAAAAATAGATGGCCCACTCTCCTGAATAATAATAATCAGTCATTTTAGTTATTCAACATGTCGCTCTAGCGCTGCTGCTAGAAGTAGCGGGCTTTTTAAAATATATTTAAATTTATTATTCTTCTATTATTTTCGCTTTATAAAAATAGTGCGTACTAATACATTTTTATGCATCAGTGAGCTGGAAAATGTATTAGTTTACACTATTTTCATAAATTAAAAAAATTACAAAGAAATAAATTCTTAATATATTATATAGTGTAATGATGAATGTAGTTTATTTTTCAAGAATATAATAGCAATTATAGGTTCAGAAGAGCTAGAAATAGACTAAGTTTACAGCCCATTCAAACCAGAACTAGTTGAGCATGGTCAATTTATTTGGAACATTTATGACATGTCTTAGGTCGTTGTACCTAAAATATCTATATTTATGAAAAACTCGGTTGTGTTAAATACTCAATAATACAAAATAAAAAACTTTTAGTACCTAATTTAAATTAGCAGAATGACAATGGTTACACAAGATAACTGATTGATAGTATTTCTATGAAACAAATACTTCACATATGGTTTGTCTTTCACAATTTGGAAGAATGACACCTTTTAAAATTTTGTTTACATTTTTTATCCAACAATATATGTAAAAATGTACAAATTTTTGTATAAATATGTTTTTTATATTGTGCTTCTTGCAACTGAAATTAAATGACACGTATTTATTAATTTTCTCATTTAATTTTACCTGCAGATCTTTTTCATGACAAATAATTGGCAAATAGTGATGCAGTACTTGATTGCAATTGCAAAATACTTTTGTAAAATTGGTACGTGGCCTTAAGAGAGCTTTTGGACCATATGCTCTTGAACCAATTAACTGGTGATGTACTTCAGTAACATCAGAAACAAGGTCATTTCTACAAGATTTGCATACTCCACTGTCTTAAATCCTCCAAAAATTAAAATTGAAGAAGGAGTTCATTGATAAATGTTTTTATTCTTTAAATTAATGTTTTTGACAGATTTGTCAAATTTGACCTTTATTTCGGCAATTTCCTTATTAGTCCGGGGAAGTGAGGATATAAAATGGATTATTTCCTTCCTATTAATTTTGACCAATTGGTATGTCAAATATAAATTTTAAGTGGAAAAATTACTTAACAACTGCCAACTTAGCTGTCAGCAGTTTTTCCAGAAAAAAAAATCGAAAAAATTTCATGCAAGTGTGACATGTTGCCTTGTAAAAACAAACTTGATGGTTGATGTTGTATTAAAATAAAATCGAAGACGGGGGTTTTTAAAACCACTATCGCTCATGCTATTTGTTAAAACAGATTACTAAGAAACTCGTTTTTCCGAATTTTTCTGTAGAAATTAAAAGCACTAGTGATATTACCCCTGAAAAGATTTCCACCAGAGATTTGACTTTTTTAAACCAAAGTATATGTAGTATAGGCTACTTTCCTAGATTTGTGACAAGATTCCGCTCGAGCTTGCGATTCAGCTTGCAAGCATAGCTTGGAGCACGTGAAATGCAACAGTTTTTCGTCCAAACTTTTTTAGATTTGATTGTACAAAAAAATTGTAGGCATTAAAATTGTAGGGAATTTTATACCCTATAGGATGAGGTAAGGCAATATTTGAAAAAAAAAATTTTCAACCCTCAATTTTTGAAAAATTGAAAAAATTTTTGCCAAATGGTTTTTTAATTATAATAATTAGAATAACAATACCGACTTCATAATATATGAAAATATAGTAGTCCGGCACTTTAAAACGTTGTTGTTTTCAGATTTTGAAAATTCAAAATGGCGGCCCTACAAAATTTCAATATATATATATTTTTCAATCTTGTCTCATTTCATGAACATTAACGCTATCGATACGCGATTTTCTGCAATCGATAGATAATAAGTTGTAGTTTTATGAACAATAACAAGAACATTTTTTACATTCCTTTTTCGAGTTTAACTCTCCGCTTTTCTTAAATTTTACGTCGGAAAATATGATTCATGGATTCATTAATACTCTGAAAACGTTTTTCTTCAAAGACCACGTATTTTGAAAAGAAAAAATTTCAGATTAGATCATTAGAAGCGGAGAAAACAGTATTCAAAGTTCAATAGCCACTGAGACAAACATATTAAAAATTTCGAGTTTCTGATAGACTTGTTGAAATGTCTCGTTTTTCACCTTAATTTTGGTCGCACGTTGTACGTGAACCCGGTGATGTATCGCAACGCACTGGACGCATTTGAATGCAGCACAAAATAACTCATCGAATGCGACTATCGCCGAGCCCTTCCGACTTCGTAAAAGAGCGCTACCAAGGTTTAACTCGCCTCATGAAAGTTTTGAGCCTGCATTTTAACGCATATGGCGTTGCATGTTTTAAAACATATTTTTCGATGTTTCTGAATACTTTTCAATATGGGACCACATAATAATTATATTAAACTCCAAGTTATCGATTTTTAAACTCAAACTAATGTAATTTAGCATGATTTGGTAAGAATGTCTCGTTTTTACCCAAAATTTTGCTAGTCTCGTTTTTCAACCACTTGACCCTATAAAATTCTCTACAATTTTAATGCCCACAATTTTTTTGACAATCAAATCTAAAATAGTTATGGACGACAAACTGTTGCATTTCACGTGCTCCAAGCTATGCTTGTAAGCTCGAGCGGAATCTTGTCACAAATCTAGAAAAGCAGTCTATACTACATATACTTTCGTTTAAAAAAGTCAAATCTCTGGTGGTAATCTTTTCAATTTCACGACAACTTCCCCGGACTATATCGTTTGCAGTTGGAACCATGATTACAGTATTATTTGTGAAATATGTATGGAGTTTTATACATAAATATATAATTTTATAAAACTGGTATAATAAAGCGTCCTGAAAGAGATAATGAAGATATGTTTGGATCACCAATCTTGAAATTCTCCAATGAAGGAAAGATTATTTGCTTTTGAGTAGTTTATGATGCAAGCGGCTTCTTCTGGCGCTACTATGCTTAAATATTTCGAGCAGTTTGTAATTCTGCTTTGACTTCTAATCTTATTCGGCACTTGAAATACTATGACTGACACTATGCACTGAGTTTTTAATCCGGAATGGAAGGACCAATATGTAGCGCACAACGCCAACGCTGGTGTAATAAATGATGAAGTGGACTGTATTTTATATATGTTTATAATACTTACAAGTAACAATGGGCGCGTTCACCAGATCAAGCTGTTTGCATTATACTGTTTCAAACGTTTGTTAGTTCTGGTAGCCGGTCGTCAAATCAAGAACGTTGGGATTTTAGATTGAGGTTATGTGATTATCTACTATCTGTCATACGTCAACGATTTAAATGGCCTTAATTCGTTTGTAAACAATATGGCACGAGACATTGCAGTACGAAATATTTTACTATTTGATGATAATATTCATATAAATGCTCTTGTAAACATAGCTATAGAATTGGCCGATCCTTTATTTCAAGAACAGTTGTATCCCGAAGAAAGAAATGTTGCAGCGAGAAACGAAAACTATTTTGAAGTTACCATCCCTAGATATACAATTTTTCAATTTCGAGAACATTTTCGTATGTCTAGGGAAACATTTCAGGTAAGTGTGAAATGAGGATGACAAAAAATTAAAAAAAAATAGATGTAGATGTATTTTTGTTTTGTAGGTTTTGTTGAATCGTTTAAGTGAAGAACAAGACCAGCAAAGACATATTGTCATACCCTTAGAGAAGAAACTTTTATTTACTGTATGGACTCTAAGTAAACCAGAGAGTTTTTTAGCAGCAGGTGACCGGTTTGGTATAGCAAAAAGTTCAGCTCATAAAGTTTTCATGGAGATGATTGAGCAACTTTGCCGGTTATTACCGGAATACATCAGATGGCCGAATATACAAAATCATTTACAAACTGCAGCAGTAATATAACATGAAATCATTTCTTTAAGCTTTAAATTCACATAATACTGTTCATAGGTATTTGAGGATCGTTCTCATGGTATCCCTGGAGTGGTTGGAGCAATAGATGGCTGCCATATACCAATTAAACAACCTTCAGGAAATGCACATGATTTTTACAACAGGAAAGGTTTTCATTCTGTCATTCTTCAAGGTAAATCAACTTTTTTTGGTATATAAAAAATTTAGTTAAATATTGTTTATTGAGTTTTTATATATCAACTGATTGAATCTATATTGGTTTTACAAGTTTTTGATTTACCAACAATCCCATTTAGAATATATATATAGTTTTAGTAGCACTTACATTATTTTTAGGTGTATGCAATGAATCAGCAGCTTTTATAGATATATCTGTTGGAAGCCCAGGCAGAATGCATGATGCCCGAGTATTTAGACTCAGCCCTCTATACCAATGTTTAACAAGAAACGAAAATCCTCTTTTACCACCAAATTTACATATTATTGGAGATTCAGCATATCCACTGATGAATAATCTTATGAAACCATACCAGGATAATGGTCACTTGACCAATGAACAGCACAGATATAATACAAAATTATCGTCAATTCGAGCAGTAATTGAAAGGGCCTTCGGGCTCCTCAAAGGCAAATTTCGTAGACTTAAGTATTTGGATGTCTCAGATCCTAATACAGCAATTGACATAATTGTTGCAACATGTGTTCTGCATAATTTCATAATTTTTCAAGGAAATCATCTGGATGATTACAATATTGAAGATGTTCCAAGGCACAATCTAAATATTAATCACTTCGATGGAAATGAGGAAATTGCGTATGAAGCAGAACAAGAGGAGGCAGAACAAAAAAGAAGACGTATTTTACTTATATGCAATGCACTGTAACTAATTGATTTTAATAAAAAAATTATAACATTCAGGCGTTTATTTATTGAGAATAGATGGAAAGCAAGAAGCCAGACATAGGCTATTTTTAAGTTGAATCATTTCAATTGCATTCAATTAGTTACACAAAGAAAATAATGTTTTCCATACAAGTATCACAGTTTTATTGTATATCATTTAAATTTAGTTGAATAGGAACAAAATCTTATTGTAGGAAAATAAAAATCGAAAAGTAAAGCTAAGATTTATTCAAAAGAATTTTTAATAGTTCATTACGTTCTCTTTGAATTTTGTTGTTCTCTGCAAGCTCCTCTAATATTTTTTCTAATGATTTAACCCTCCTATCTTCAATATCAGCAAATCTTTGTCGAAGATGATACAGACCCCTTCCTTCAGCTGCTTTTTTTTGTTTTTTTGTGGGTGTCTCAATATTTGGAAAAACAGAATTATCTGAATTATTGCGTTTTATTCTTGAAGGGCCTGCTTGTGATAAAGGTGAAACTAAGTCGGAAACTAGAGAAGATGGAGTAGAGGATAATGAAAGTTGTGGGAGGGGATGTAATAAAGAAAACTGAGTATTAGAACATGAAGCTATTGCTTGTGATGGAGAAGATGAGTTTTGCACTCTGTTGGCTCCATCCGGATTTATATTTATGGAAGACACAATACGGTCACAATTTATTGTCTTATCATTTGCAAATATTTTGTCAAATAAATCAAAATATTCCCAAACAATCCGTCCTCGACCAGTTGTGCTTTTTTTGTTGTTATCCTTCACAGTCTTATAATGATGCTTCATATTACGCATTTTGCGGTCAAGAAAATCTTCAGTAACTGTATATCCCTGCCTAAGAAATACTTCACAAATTTGCGACCACAACTTCTTTTTTTTCATTTTAGGATCTCTAAAATTGTCAATTCTGTTACCGTATTCTGTAACTAACAATCTGGTAGTTTCTGCAGTCCATGTAAAAACTGCCTCTACAGATAATAAAATACTTCATTTATTTAGATTTGTTATGAAACAATATACTATCCATATTAATATTTAAAATTTAAATAAAAATAGGTAGGTAGGTACATACCATGGGCTACTTGTATATTTTCAGCAGTTGCATTTTCCTCTTCAACTCTAGAAATTTCGATTTCATTTTGGTGTTGTATAATGTAATCAGCAAAATACTCAGCATCTATCAATTGAAAAAAATGATGTATATTCTAATCTATCTAAAATTACTATTAGATTCTATTCCTAACCTCTTTAGACTTTATTTACTTACCATTCAAGAGTTCATGAGTTGCATTATTTTCAGTTATATTATAATGAATTCCATTATAAATATACTCCATAGTAGATGCCATATTCAAATATTCCCTCACTTAGCTACTCACAACCATAAGATTCAACTGTTGAAAACAGTAAGCATAATAAATCGCCGCTTCCAAAAATGGCGACCGCTTACCAAACAATCCAAACACGTTTAAGAAATAAAGGCACCGTCTACCAGATTAATTGGCAACGTTTGTATCTGGTGAACGCGCCCAAGGATGAGCAAAAGTATTATACGTGTTCCCACCTTTCAATTTTGACACGAAGGTTTATGGAAACATCTCGTTCCCAGGGTAACGCACACGACTTCAGTGTGGTACGCAGAATTAAATATTAAAGTTTTATTTAACACCAAGTCCTTTTAGACAACAGGATAGTGAAAGAAGAATGCAATAAAAGAAAGTGCTCTTACATAGCCTTATCAGTATCTTTTAAAACTAGGACTCCTAAGTAAACTAAAAGAGTTCTAAATGCCGTTGCTTTAAAGCGAGCGACCTCTGACAGACTTAGAGGTTTTCTATTGAACTCGGAGACAACAAATTTTCCATAGAAAATTAGGTTCTCTGATATTTTTGTAACATCCCTACCACATAATCGACCTCGCAAGTCACCACCTGTCCATGTGAGAAGAAGTTTTTTCATAACACCTAAGTGTAAACAATACATATAGTCGATTGGAAATTTTGAAACCATTCCAATATTTAAGTCTTCCAAAGGTGAAAATCCAGTGTGATGGTTCGGATCAAATTTTTACAAAAATAACTGATCTGATCTCCTTGGCGCCGAGATGTTATCAAATACCATCCTGTGTTTCAAGTAGTCTCCTTCTTTAGTACAGTTATCATACCCTGAATAACCGTTGTGTGATTTTATGCATTTTATAAAACCCCGAGCTGGGGCATCACAAATGAAACTATGTACATGTATCCTATATTTTTTGTCTTTAAAGGTTAAACCTTTCTTCATTGGGAATTTAAGATCTTTAATATAGTCATTCAAACAATCGGCTAGTGGGCTAGGTTTTGAATTTCCACAAAAAACATCTATAGCAAATGGTTTCCCTGTCACACTGCTATTTACAATTAAACCCAAGATAGGCCAAAACGGCACTGAAGAGCTTTTAAATAGAGGTAAACCATCAATATTAAAAGATATTAGAATATCATCTGAAACCCTTAAAGCATTTCTAGAAATATATAATTTAAGACAATTTTCCAATCCAAAAAGAACATAATAATTGCCCGAAGTTAGTTCTTTTTTTAAGGTGAACTGGAACTAACACATGAAGTAGATCAGTCAGTGTACTATAAGTTACTTTATTACGAATTGCTCATTTATTTAGTTCACAAGTCGTGAGAGTTTTTTTCAAATTTATTGGAGTCTCTGGCATTTCCTAAATAACTTATTGACTCTAACTCTATTTCAGAGTTACACTCTATGCTTTCGCCATTTTCAGTTTCACCAATATTAATTAAAACTCCAGAACTAGCACTAGAGTTGGTGACATCAGTACTGGAAATTATATTAATGGTATTACTATGTATCACTGTTTCACTAAGTTACCAATAATCATCAAATATAAAATCAATATTGCTTGGTCACATGGTTTCATCTAGGTGTAGTCCGGTAAATTCTTCTACAATCATTTGTTCTTCAGGAAGAATCACATTATCCTGGGAATTCAAGTCTGAGATTGGACTAATTTCAGGGTTTATCATCGATATCATGTCTATATTTGGTCTGGGATAAGGATTATAATTTGGGGTCGGCTATGGCATAAGGGGAGTCGTATCTCCAGATATAATGTTGCTCTTCGGCAATCCTACTTTTAGTAACTGTCTCTTTTGATCTCCTTTATTAGGTGAATCTTTTTCAACTATTATTTTTGGAATAAATCTTATTACAGTTTCCTGTAATATTGTCGTATTTAATAGAGTGAATGTATCAACAGATGTCGAAAGGAATAATTATAAATATTCAACACTCTATGAGTGTTGTCCCTTCTAATTGCAAACCAGAAAGGTTGGTTTTAAAATATCTTGTAGATATACCAACCCCGTTTGACTTAGGGGTGTAATTCAATATCCGGCGGTGCATATTGCACGGGAAGTAGTTGTTGCTCCTTAGTTGAACGGCCACTGTTTTTGAAAAATATTATTTTTCGAAAAAATTCATAGAGTGTTGAATATTTATAATTATTCCTTTCGACATCTGTTATTATTTTTGGTTTTGCATCCGTTCACCTACAGTTTCTTTATAAAATTTAGTCATATAATTTTTACATAAAATAAATAAACTAACCAAAATTAAAACATTCCTAAATTATTCACTTTTCTTACGATTGGGAGCATGTTTCAGCCAACGCTTGATAGCGTTCTCAACTTCCCGAGTTGTAAAGTTGACTCCTTGTTTCACCGCATCTATAATAAAAATGACATTCAGTGTATGACCAAAAATACAATATAATATACATACACTTTTTATGATTCTACTTCACAATCTGTAAATGTGAGTAAAATCTTAGCATCAACATATAAAAGTACAAATCTTACCTAGTTGATTGGAGGGTCTCTTATTGGATTCTTTGTTCTGCCGGTTGTTACCAAAATAATTGGAAAACTTCGCAATACCATCTGTCAATAGGGATCTTAAAATTCTGTTATTCTTTTGGGTAACTTCTTTTGAATTTGAAATTGAGGCGCAATAGGATTTCTAAAAAATTGGAAAAAAAACATAAATCTCATTATCCTTAGGTTGGATCACTTTCTTTTAATCTATTCATAAAAAGTATAATGAGGCAATGAATTTCCGTTAAACAAAAAACATCAGCAAAAACTAAATTTATTTAGATTAGGTATTTTTTTTCTTTTTTCAATTCAATTTTCTTTTATACCTACCACAATTTTTTAAAATTTCATATTTCATTAAATATATATACAACTATGACAGTTATTAGTATGTTTGTTAGGGTTTATTTGGGATGATATTCTTTCATATTGGTTGTACTTATTTCATATAGCCTGAAGATGGTATTGTAATACCGAAACTAGTAGCAAGTTGAGTGCTCCTACAGGAACAAATATATAAATAGACCATATATAAAAGGACTAGTCCGTATAGAAAAGGACTGAGGATATTAGTCCATATATATGTGTAAAAAGCTTGTCTTTTAATGAACTGTCTAGTCCGTTTGTAAAAGGTCTAGTCTATTTATATACGGTATGCGTTGAATTTATCGAAAAACAATTTATTGAATAAACAATTTATCGAATAGGTGGCAGGTACCTAATGGTGATAAAATACGAAGATGGTTTGTTAGGGGTAGGTTTGGTTGGGTTATTATTGAAAATTATTATAATTTATTCTCCAAAAATTGACTAGAAATACGAAGGTGGTTTGGTAGGGGTAGGTTTGGTTGGGTTATTATTGGAAAATATTATAATTTATTCTTCAAAAATTAACTAAAAATACGAAGGTGGTTTGGTAGGGGTAGGTGGTTTGGTAGGGGTAGGTTTGGTTGGGTTATAATTGGAAATTATTATAATTTATTCTTCAAAAATTGACTAAAAATACGAAAGTGGTTTGGTAGGGGTAGGTTTGGTTGGGTTATTATTGGAAATTATTATAATTTATTCTTCAAAAATTGACTAAAAATACGAAGGTGGTTAGGTAGGGGTAGGTTTGGTTGGGTTATTATTGGAAATTATTAAAATTTATTTTTCAAAAATTGACTAAAAATACGAAGGTGGTTTGGTAGGGGTAGGTTTGGTTGGGTTATTATTGGAAATTATTATAATTTACTTTACAAAAATTGTCATTCGATAAATTCACCTATTCGATAAATTGTTTATTCGATAAATTGTTTTTCGATAAATTGTATTCGGTCAATTGTCATTCGATACATTGTTTTCGATCAATTCACCTAGATCCTTTATATACGGCACAGCTACACCTACGCCATATGTATAATTCAAAGATATTTAAACACAATTATTTTTTTATTTATTTATTATAGAAATGAGTTATACATAAAAATACGTACGTAAAGAATACAAATCAGGACATTTCAATTTTTTTATTTGTTTGTACAACTTGGCATTTAGAATTACATAATACATTACCTTTTCGACAAGCACATTTCTTTGATTGACATTTACCCTTACAGTTAAATTTTTTAAAACCTTGCCCATGTCCTCGATTGAGCAGTAGCCACCGATCTAAGAGGGATTTCCCTGTCTTTGGAAACTTCTTCAATTTACGAAATGTTAGCAGGGCACGTACTAAATTCTGAACGGCTGTAGTATTTTGAAATCACTCCTTGTTTTGTTCCCAAGCGGTAAAACCCATCTTCTGTGGCTTCCAGTACTACAGCTAAAACTAACCTAGTATCTCCTCTGCCTCGATCGACGTCTGGAACGGGAATTCTTACAGTTGATCCGATTTTCGATTTTGGATGGGTGCTATCTGATATTACTTTCATTTGTTTTTCATGTAGCTCTAACTCATCATGAGCAGCTTTTCTTGCCATTGCTATGTTTCTGTTTCTAGTGCAAAAACTGCAAATATTTTCCAAACATGGGTTTCCAATATCTAAACCTTCTTCATTCACGGAATTTAAACAAGTACTGCATATCGGACATGCAATTTCTTGACCGTTATCATGATTTTCCACTCCTTCCATCTGCTCTTCTATGACCTCTTCTGTTTCTGTAACAATTTCTATCTCCGATTGATGCGATTGCTCGATTTCTGCATTGCCAGCAATGTCAGCATGAATGAAATTAATCACATTTTGCAAGTCTTCTTCAGTTACACTATCTATAGCTTCTAATAGAATATTTGACGTTTTTAATCCAACTTTTGGTTTGCCCCCGGAAATGGCTCTATATAAATTGTATAAATAAATTGTATAAATAAATTGTATAAATCTTAAACCTTGATTTCAATGCTCTGTTTTGTTTTCCAACATCCATGTGGTTAGCATGTTCTCTACATCTTGATTGGCGCGTTCCACGCTGCCTTGGCTCTAGCTGTAGCGTGGTTTGCCATGCACAATCTTTAGTTCGGGCCACATTGTCTTTAATTCTTCAATAACCCTGTTGCAAAATTCACGGCCTTCATCCACAGGGGCTCCAAAAATGGTAAAAATATCGACAAGGTGGTAAGCGACTTCTTCTGCACGTTTAGTCTCGAGTGGTCGCAAAATGACAAATTTTGTCAAATGATCTTGATATATAAGAACAAATTTGTATTTACCATCAGCTGGCAGCGGGAATTCAAATCGTTGAAAATCATGGGTTTTGACACGATTCCCTTCTTTTCTCTCTTTTGCTTCATTTGGCATGGTGCACACAGGTTAATAAATAATAAAATATCAGTACGAACTATGTTCTTGTATTTTTCTTTGATTTTTTTCATCATGCGATCCCTACCTCCATGACCTGTAAGTAAAAAAAAACATTATGAATATTCAGCATTTTCTCACAATAATTGTTGAACGCCATACCTGTAACTATGTGTATTTCTTGAAGAGTGTTAAATAGTTCATCGTCATGGACGTAGTATATTACATCAACTGATTGATTGCTACGAGGTACTATCAGTTTATCTAAGCTCCGTATAGATAATACATCATAATGGTTCAGAAGCCAATGCATTCTTGGCGTCTTTTCTTAGCAATCTTAGCACTTTTTACTTCTTCAATAAGAGCAGAGTACTTTTCTATCGTTAAGCCACGGTTGTTTTCAGCAACGTTTTTCCGTCGCTCATACAATTAGGGAATCCAAACCACGTGACTTTTCAACTGTCAAGATGGCGCCTGGTTGGCAAACAAAGCTTTTAAGCCGTAGCAAGGTAGCTATATACAGCAAGTTTTAATGGTGTTTATTTTGCATTTTAATTATTATCGAAGTAATCGTTAGTCGTTTCAAGGAGTTTCAAGTGTTAGATCTTCCCTCTTGATGGCTGCTAACCACATATCCCTCCTTTTCCTTGATAAATCGTTTATATGTGGGCAATGTACAAAGTTTTTCAATGTGGGAATGCGAAAAAAACTAAGCAAATGGTCCCGATCTGCACGGCTTCCACAACCCACCACAATACACGTTACTGGCATTTTTTTTCAAAACTGAACTTAGGTCTCACTATTTTCTATAAATCTAATAAAACCAAAGGTAATTATACCCATATACTTCAAAAAAGCTTCAACAATTAACAAAACTGAACAAGTAAACAAACGTATTAAACAATTGTTTGCCAACCAGGCGCCATATTGAATTTATTTGACAGGTCGTTGGATTGCCTTATTGTTCATAAAACCTAAATACACAATGTTATGACAATTGTTGTCAAAAATAGGTAAAACTTGGGTGCGGTTATGTTACTAATAATTAGTATTATTACATTATTATTATTACATTAAAAAAAATACCTTTCTGTTTGAGATTCCATTCCAGAAATCTGTATCATACGACAATAAAAACACACTGTTGAAATATCACAAATCGGATTATTTTCAGATAAAATACTTACTTTGTAAACAACAGCAAAAAAGCGGTAAACTGTCCACGTGCTTGGAAACAGTGCCATCGAGCATACGTATACAATAGTCCGTATATAAACGATCTAGTCCGTATATGAAATACCATATTTTTTACATACAGTCTCAATTTAGACCATATGTATACGACCTAGGTCTGATTTTATATATGGTCTGTAATATATATATACTAGCAGACCCGATACAAATTTTTACTATTTTTATTTTGAATGGAAAATATCACATTGTTATTTATTTTGGGTGGCAAAATCAGATAGTATTGTTATTTTTTTGATAGAAGGAATATATTTTTGTTTTTGGAAAATTCGACTTTCTTGAATTTTCTTACAATTTTTCGGATAAAGCAATTTTTTTAATGCCCGTATAAAAAAACTCCTCTACTAAATACCATCAAAATCGGCCCATCCGTTTGGAAGTTGTTCAGTATAAATCTGAGTGCAGCGCCACCTACCGAGACTAGTTGTTAATAGAAACCATCCAGTTACTTACACACACACATAAATTTCCATCAAAATCGGTCCATCCGTTTCGGAGTTTTTTAGTATGAACCCGATTGCAGCGCCACCTACCGGGACTAATTAAGAATCTAAACTGGAGATTAAAATAAAAATGTATTATATTCGCCATGCTGCAACTCTATTGCTCATGTGTGGATGAAAAGAAAAAATATTAAAATCTCAATTTAAAATTAGAGGTTGATGGTAGAAGGGTGAAAAATTAGGGTTGTATGTATTTTTGTAATATGTATCATAAAAAAATAAAAACAAAAAATTTTGTCCAAAAAAATGAAAAAAAAAAATTTAGGGGTGGACCACTCTTAACATTTAGGGAGATGAAAAATATATGTTTTTCGATTATTATATATAATTATCAATAACTTTTACGTAATAACAAAAACATGAAATAGATGCAAATCACTTACCTTAGAACAAAACACACCTTACTGCAACTGATGATGAACCATAACTAAACATTATTTTTCTGCAGGTGTCATACTGACGTCAGCCGCTCGGAATTTGGTTGCATGGTTGTCAAATGTTCAAGGAAATCACTAAACCTATTGGTTTTGTGTTTTCGGGATAAAGTTTCTTAAAAACTTAACAAAAAAAATGAAACTGACGGGTACTGGGTACCTGACGCGTTCTGGGTCATTTACCTTACTAACTTCCAGGTAAACCAATACAGATAGTTCCACGATTCCCAGGATACTACCAGATCCTCAAATATACATATTTTACATATCGCACTCCATGCGGTGTATGGATGGCAGTCCAATGGTGAGTTACGATACAATAAAGCAAGTAATAAGTAGCGTGTAAAACAATCGTAGGAGAAAAGTGGAAGAAAAAGTAAACTAAAGAAAAGAAAAGAGGTCTGAAACAAGAAAGATCAATGTAATTCTACCAAGTAATTGTAAAAGAGCTTCAGCCAAGTGATAAAATTGATATGAATACTCATTTATTGTTCTTGGGTGACCTCACACGTAAGTGGTAATTTTAATACTTTAAATCCAATTAAATGTATGTAATCCCTTGATTACTGTAAGTATTAATATCTATATATTTATTTTCAGCTAAAATATCCCCAATCAAGAATCTAGCACATGCTAATCAAAGAAGCCGAAAAAAACAGGAAATGAAACTAGTACGAATCTTGTCTCCTCTCAAGACTGAGAAAGAAGAAATCTTCATTCAATATACTACTTAGTCACTATGATTTTATACAATAGTTAACAATAAATTAAGTAAATTATAGAAGAAGAATATTATTTAAAATTTGACAGTACAATCTAATTGTTACAAAAAAAAAGGTAAACATTGTAAATTAGATTGCTTGCATACTTCCGTTAAACAAGGAGATTTTCCGGAGCAGGAAAAAAATACTTTTGTAAAAGCTCCATAGCTGTGATACCTTCATAATGATTCGTAAGTACATAACCATTCTCAATGAGCAATCCATAATTTGTTATGTCTTCTGATTTTATTACTGGATTAATCGCTTCGTTCCACTCATTTATTTGCCACAATGCTCTTAATATATGCTGCTCTAAAGCGGGCTGTGACGGAGGTAGCTTATCGATCGAAACGGTTTTCGCGATTGCAGCATAGTATTAATTGATTTCCGCGTGGCTTTTAATTTTTTTGATGGATCATACAACATAGCTAAAAAGTTACTTTCAACTTCTAAGGCGGACTTAAGATCAAGCGTTGTCAAATTTCCAAAGAATTTAATTCTTCATCTGACATTTATATAATGTTATAATGTTTATAATTATAGTACATGGATCCGCTATTTGGGGGTTGCTTAGTCCGTATGTGTTTCCCGTCTATTGCTCCTATACAATTGGGAAACTGTGCAAAAGTTTGAAATCCTCTAGCAATTTCAATCCACTTCTCTGTTGAACATTGAGGTATAGTTTTATTTGCTAATTCAGTCCATATTGCTTCACATACTTCTTTTATAATGATACTAGCAGTAGATCTACCAACACGAAAATTATAATGCAATTCAACCAAAGAGCAACCAGATGCCAAATACCTAAAATACAAAAGAAATATGATCAAAACCTACATACTATAACAGTTGTGTTTTTTTCCAGGTGACCAATTGCATAAGAAGTGGAAAAACATCCGTGACAACTTTGCAAGATATATACAAGGAAGAAAAGGAAAGTCGGGAGCTGGAAGCCGTCAAAAGGCCCCTTACATTTACTCGCAAAGGTTACAATTTCTCGTGGATGTAATAGGTCCTAAAAAAACCACCAATTCTTTAGAGCCTACTGAAACGGTCGACAATGAACTTAGGTTCCCTGAATTGGACAATAATAGACCGGAAACATCTACGCCCGTTTTAACTACCAATATTCGTTCCAAAATTTGTAGAAAAAGATTGAACCCTGTGGAAGACCGTATATTAAGTTCACTCGAGAATTACGAAAAACGGGCTAACAGGCCAGTGGTTGAAGATGACAATCACCATTTTTTGATTTCATTAGTACCATCTCTTGCCTCACTTCCTAGACGTCTCAACACAAATTGCAGACTGGAAATCATGCAGATTATATCCAAGTATGAAATTATCGCCTCTCTATCAAATTCGATAGCGCCTTTACCAACACTCCATCAAATATCCCAGAATGTACCGATCCAACAGCAGACTTATTCAACCTTACCTCCTGCACCTTCCTCTAGTCAATCATTTGTATCTTACAGTCACCCACCGCAACAAAGCCAGTTCGATCAAACATTATCGAATGTGTCTACCCAGCAGTATACGACACTACCTTCAGCACCATCACCAGCTGCCTCAGCGTCTTCATCTGTTTCAAACTGTCTGTACGATGACGATTCACAGTTTAGTGTTTTTTAGTTTTGCTTATAAACGTAAATATTGTTTAATATGTAATAAAAATGTATTCGCTTACCGGAGAGTTATTACTAATTTTTCTTCTGGTGTTATGGATTCTCTCATACAAGTATTTTTTCTTGTTAGTTTTCCAAATAATATAGTCACTAACTCGTCAAAAGTACCTCGTGACATTCTAGTGAAATTGAAAAATTTGTCTTCGTCTCGTTTTACTTCCGCAAACAATGTATGAAAATGTCCTTTTCGTTGCCTTTCTTCAATAATTGGATGTATCCACATCAGCCGTTTTCTTTGCTTCTTCCTATTTACTTTCCAATACAGATAAAGTAATGACAAGTATACTACGTCGTCGTCATCCATCGTACACTACTATCTCACCGAAACAAAAATCGCTAATGAAACCGATCTAATGTGTTTTGTTAGAAGGCGACCGACTCGATAAACGCTTCGGTCAAAACCGCCGTGTCTGTCTTTGCCCTTATTGTATGCAGTAAGGGTTTTATTTATATTTTGAGCGCAAGAAACGATACTTTGACCTTGGGTGTCGGAGTTACTGTTTTTTCTTTCATATGTGCTTTCGACCGATGCGTTAGTTGAACCGGGAGAAATATTATCGCTCGAAGCAGAGGCGTGCGCTACATTTTCTTTTTTATTTGTATTTTGTTTGTTGTTAAAGTTTTGATTAGTATTGCCTAGATGCAATAAACTGTTATGTTTGTTGTTACAAATTCTGCATGGTTTTCCATGGCAATCAGAACTGGTATGCCCCAATCGAAGGCAATTAATGCATGCTTTGATTTTGCGTATTGTGTTTAACCTGTTAGAAGCTGATAATTTTAGAAAATCATTACAATAATAAATGTTGTGATCTCCCTTGCAAAAGATGCAAGTTAGAACCCTTGCAGAGATATTATTCTGTACTTTTGTTGGATAAGGTCTGTGTGAATTGATTGGAGAATGCGATGAGGACTTGCTCATATATTTATTGTCAATAGATTCAAGAAGTTGACATCTATCGGTTAAAAATTTAATGAATGTTTCTGTTGTGGGTGAAAGTTCATCTTTAGTTTGGATTTCCCACTCCTTCCTAGAGTTTATGTCTAGTTTAGACATCAATAAGTGTATTAATATTGTGCTCCACTGGTCCACCGGCTCTTTCAGATTTCGTAGAGCACGATAATGTTTTTGTAGATTATCTACAAAATATCGCAATGATTCAAAGGAATCTTTGTTTACGAGTGGCAAGTCAAATATTTGCTTCGTATGATTTTTAATTATAAATTTTTTATTTTGAAATCTCTCCTTTAACAGTTCCCAAGCTACAATGTAGTTGGAATCTGTTACCTCTAGAGATTCTATAATTTTCGCAGCTTCCTTTTTTAAAGCGGTTTGTAAATAATAAAATTTTTGTATATTACCTAAATTAGGATTATTATGAATAAGAGCCAAAAATGAATCATAAAATGTTAACCACTTGTCATAGCTTCCATCGAATTCAGGCAACGACAAAGGAGGTAACTTGACATTGAATGCTTGAGAACTAGAAGATTGTGTATTTGAATTTGAAATACTTTCTTGTGATATGTTTGAGTGATTTGGTGATTGATCGATAAATTGTCCAGCTAATTCCTTTGCCTTTGCAACGATTTCATAGTAATCGTCTTCAAAGATAACACGCTCGCAAAGATTTTCTTCAGATTCATCGTATTGTTCAATTTCCATTTGAACCTTGTTACATTCGTCAAAGATGAGTTCAATTTTCTCAATGCGAGTTGAAATTTCTGATTTTTTTGATGCATTTTGTAAATCGGTAATAAATTTTTTAAAACGTGTTAATTGAGCCTTTAATTGGCCCCGGCGAGAAACCGTTAATTGTAAATCTTGTCCAGATGCATTAGCCATCTTCGTTGACAATCAAATAAATACACACAGTGTAGAATATATTATTTAATCGCTACTACACTGTGCACTATCAAATTAACAATATTCAAAGTTGATGTTTATAATTTAGTTTAGAAACTGATTTTCTAGTGAAATTTGAGAAAGATAGAAAATTAAATTGTATTAATTAAATTTGGCAACCTCACAAACATTCAAAGGAATGTGTAAGAAATGAAACCGCTTCGTTCGTAATCGATCTAAAACGATGAAATCGAGCGGGAAACGCAAAGGCGTGGTACCTAAAAATTTTTATAATTATGGGAATAATTGTGAACGATGCAATTTATGTTTATTTGCCAATAAATGAATCGTGTATTGATTGAAAGATAATTAACACTCAGATAACTTACAATTCGAGAACTCTATACCAGCTGTACAAATAAATCAATAAGTAAATTTAATAAATGGAACTGACTCACTCATTAGTAAGGTCGATTTCTTTTCCTGTATATCCTTTAACCATCAACCATCATCCTGTTCGAAGGACCAAATGTTTTGTGGGTACGTTGCGAACGGAATTTTGTGATATCCGACTTGCTTTCACCTCTAATTTCTTGTATGTAGCTGATTCTTGGATGAGGGCTGGTCGAAGAGAATACACCACCTTCTACACTTTATTATTAAAGACTGTATTTTTATTATTTTTTATTTTATTATAAGAGAACAAATTGTAAGTAGGTACATAGAGTTAATTACATAACTTGATGCTCTTTGTTCAGAGTCTCTCGGCTTTCTCATTTCCCTCTCATATTTGGAGGGCGGAGTTAACGCTCACAATTCGAAATTGCGAGGTTGCCACAATTAATGTCTTAAAATTATGGAGAATAAATTGGAAACTCAACACTAGCATATATTCTATTCGTCGACTTACCTCTTCTTTAAGAGCGTAAGGATACCTATACGATTTTACACGAACAGGTGATTCGTCTTTGGTTTTTATGATTTGTTTAACCTTAGACGTGAACGTAAGTGGGTCAGCCGGTTTTAAAAATATTTCTGGAAATTTTCGGCCCAAATTGATTATATCATGTTTCTCTTCGCTGTTCATATGTGTCGTTCTAAAAAAAAATTGAATATTATTCTTCTTTAAATGAATTATTAAAACATTCTAATTTATAAGTTTCATATAAATCGGGTACGTAAGGAATTGAATTTATTGATCTCATTAAATTAATTGATATATTTTGACTCTGGTATATAAATATCACCTAAAATAGTTTTGTCGATTAAAATGTCACCATTAGTAGTAACAGGAAATCTTTTCAAAATTCTTTCATATGGGCCAACTGAAATTCGAAATTTTATATCAGACGGCTTCCTAAATTTAGGAGGAATAATAGCTTTATCACTAATTAGCCGTTTATTCTTCAAGTCAATATTAAAATTCATTGTAATTAGGTCATTAATGCCGATAACACCATCGAAAAATTCGTGGAAGTCATACAGTATAAAGTTTAACATGATTATAATTAAATTCACGGAATGCAGGCATTTCCGCTTTAAATCCAATATTCTTCGTATCTAGAGAAGCTGAAAGTGATACATTCGAGTGAAAAATACCGCTGGGAAAAAATTTTCCTGCAACGATGGGTTTTATTATAGATTTTGTACTACCAGTGTCGATAAGCAATTTTAATGGGGGATTTTGAATTTCAATATATGGCAGAAGGTTATTTGAAGCTAAATTGAGTTCAACTAAGGTCTCTCTGTTCTGAAAATTTGGGTCTGGATAATCGGTTTCATCAGTTAATTGGTGATTACCACCCTGATCTACATATTGGTTGTTATCATAATCTTGAGAACCTGCATCATCACAATCATTAGAAAATAATTATTCGGATGTAAAGTCACGTCTTTGATTATTATTATTTGAAAAATAGTTATTATTTCTATTACTTTGATTCGGAGTTCGTTTACTATACATTGAAGGGATTCTAGACGTTGTGGACATGGGTTGTGGTTTTGTCAATTGATTTTGAGGAATTGGTTTGGGTTTGAAAACATTTCGCGGCGGTCCAAAGACTTGAGCGTTTGTTGGATAATTATTTTTTTGTAAAAATGGGCGTTGTTGAATATTTATTGGTTGAGACGGCCATTCATATTTTTTAGGGTTTTGTCGATATTGACTGGTATTAGGAGAATTGAATTCTGAATTCGATTGATTATTATCATAATTATTATTTGGAAAATTAAATTTCAGAGAAGAATATAACTTTTCAAAATTTTCAAATTCACTTACATATGCTAGCGTATGCTCTAGGGAATTTGGTTTTTTTAAATGTAGGTTATTTCTTAGCACTCCTGTACATCTGGCTATAAATGTATTTAAAGCAGTTTTGTCACAGTGGTGCTTTTGACAAATTTTCTCGTTTTGATTTAAACTTGTATCATTACTGATTCGTTGCATGATACTGCTTCTTAAGATTTGAAGTCCAAGTTTTTAACTGCCTTTGTGATAGTTCTGATGTGGAGAATCTGTTTTCTACGTCACTATTAGTTTTGGGAACATGTGCAGTTGCCATTATTTGTTCAGAAGTGGAGTATTCCATTATTCGGTCAGCAATGTCCGCTAGCTGCTATAGATCAAGGTATTTACTGGCTGCTAAAACACACTTTACTTTGTCAGGCATGCTTTTTAACCATAAGGAACTCAGAACTTCGTTATTGACAGAACCTGCTGCAGTAGATTTCATTTGTCTCAAGAGCTGTGATGGTTTTTTATCTCCCATTTCTAGACCACCAAGTAGTTTGTTGATTTGACGATCTCTGGATTGTTATTTTAGATATAAGAGTTTCTTCTAGTTTGTTGTATTTGTCTGTGGCTGGAGGTGACTCTAGGAAGTCTTCAATCTCAGCTATTGCATTTTTGTCCAAGTGTGCGAGAGTTATATGGTATTTCATGTTATCTGATGAGACTCTTTGGACAATAAATTGAGATTCAGCACTTGCGAACCATAGCTTAGGACGCTCCGTCCAAATTGATGGTAGTTTAACTCTTTCTACTACTACTATTTGATCACTAACCTGCTCGATAGGGTTAATTGCTGCTGAATTTTCAGTCACAAATATCTGCTACTGACTAACGAACTAATGACTTTATTAATTTTTAGAGAATTACAAAAAGTATAACATATAACATGTGCATTCACTTGACTTCTCAATCAAAATCGCTTCTTCTTCTTCTTCTTGTCTTTTCTTCGGATTCCGTCCTTGTGGCATTCATCCATCGGCCTCGTCTCTCCTAAGCACTAGTGTTTGCTTTCTGGCGCGTTTGGTTGGAATTGCCACAGAGTTACTCTCCTATCGCCATCTCTGTGAGATTAAGAGTACCTACATGCGTACCTTTTTATGTCCCAGATACACAGTAATTTATTTGATTTGAAATATTTATTTTTTCATCTTATTTTGATTTAATATCGAAAAAGCACCCTAACTTTCAATCGAAAATTCACCCGACAAAATATCAAAAAGTTGGTGTGCTTTCTGTTCGTTGAAATCTCTACTTTCCGATGGAGTAAAAAAATATATATTACTATAGTAAATCTTCTTAGAAAATGCAAAAAATATTGTAATGAATAACGTAATTTTTATTGAAAAAAATGGCAGCAGTCTCATTTTTTAGATGAAATTTTATAAAAATGGCATTAAAAAAAATTTCAAATGCGAGTTTTTTTTAGATTTTTTGCATTTTCTACTATAGTAATATATATTTTTTTACACTACTTCAAACTTCAAATACAAAAATCTGTAGATATTTTTATTACCTGTACACCTCTGCCATTTGACTTTTTTCCATAGGACTTGTTTTGCCGGAAATTAAGATAAACCGTTTTTTACCCTTAAAAACTCACCTCCTTCCCCTTCCCGACCTCAGATTGCCCGTAAATTATTTTTCCTTTCATTTTTATAATATTCTCCTCCTTTTCCAATGGGTTTTATCCTACTATTATTTTTTTTGGTTTCAAAAACTATCGTCCCTGGTCTATAAGGAACTCCTAAAAATGTGAATTAGATAGGCTTGTTGCAAGAAAGGCCATAACAAGGGTTGATGAGATACACTCAAAGGCAAGTATAAACAGGATGGTCATAGAAGAAAAGGCAAATGGCTGTTTTATTGCTTCTGAAGATGTTTTCAGCTCTATGGCATCTCTTCGTAGCAATGTAGATCAATCTTCTGCTCTGAATGCATTACTATGGATATAATGCAAAAGCAAAAAAAACGTATGACACAACCTACAGTATTGTGTTCCATGTGAGCTTGGTAGGTATATTGGTTTGGAGAAGGTTGTAGGCTGTATTCGTCTAATTGTAATTTGATTTTGCTTTTAGAATCTAGTAGAGTCCTCAAAGACTTGCAACCATTTGTTCTGGAATGAAAGAATTTTTTTTGGGTGAGTGTGTTTGTTTTTTTTCATTATAACTTACCTATTCAAATTGAACAAAGTTACGCAGGTGGTGGTAGATGAAAAGTCTTTAGAATAATCAAATTACATTGGAAAAAAGTAATCATTATATCCCCATGGGATTGTATCTGTGGTGAAGTTATTGATTATTCGTTTGTCGTCATACGCACTTAAAGCTATTTCTCTTTGTGAAACAATAAAGACGTCATGCTTTACAGAAGAAATTAAATTTTGGATAACTTCAATTTTGTTGTTATTAAATAAACACCTATAGTAATCGTCAAAAGTAATTTCTCTCAATGCTGCACGTTTAATACCTTTTGATTTCTTAGTGACAATTACATCTGAAGAGAAAATAACTTTTAATGCGTACATTTTTGATCGTAAAACAATTAATATAAGCATTATCTTTCCCTTTCATCCTTCATAAGGCCTATAACTTTTTTATTTCTTAATGGAATACCATAAATGTTATTCACAGGATAATCTGATGTATCAAACCTTTCAATATCTTCCAGTATACATTGATAAATGTCATTAACAAAAAAGTGATATAACAGACTATCAGTATCGCAATACAACAATTTAGCGTTTTCAGCAAATTTTCTCTTGATATTATAATGAGAATCATAGAAAAGTGTTTTTGAAATGTCCAATATGCAAACTCTAATAAAAATGGGTTTATTAAAATTTACCTTGAGTCTTTTCATTTCAATTATAACCATATCATTATCAAATGTGGTAGAGCTATGAAAGTTTGGTGAAATATAGTAATTAGCACCATATCTTCCCGACCATCTAGTTACCAATTTAACATCTTTGTATTTCTTAACATTCTCAATTGTTTTACCGTAGGGAGCCAGATTCATAAGTTTGTAAACATTTATTTCAAATGCATTTTTACTTTTCTTTCTCAGTTCAGTATTGATGTCTATATACTTCTTTATCCATGGAGATTGTTTAAATTTTAAGCACCGATGAATCTTTTTTAGTATTATTCCCAACTGTACAATCTGTTTCAAATTTTTATAATGAATAATATATTTGTGTTTGTCATAGAGATAGGCTAATAGTTTTGTTCGGTTGGAATCTGATGATGGGGGAACTAAATGTTCAGGACATAAAGGTAAATCTTTGTGATGCTGGATAATGCAAATCAACTTCCAAAATATAACCAAATTCATGATTATCGGGACAATTGAGAACATCTTCCTTGTAAATATCCTCAAGTGAGACCCACTCAAATTCTCCATATGGTATGTGTAAACACATCGTTGCTCCATACATATTATTAATATCATAGTACATTAAATAAGGACTAGGTTTTTCAGAATTATAGTCATCACACATGTACACACATTAGCTTTTTCGTATCGATTGCTGCACTGAGAAATACCACCCCTGATTCCCTTCTAAAAAAATGAAGCCATATTACTGTCTGTTAGTAATTCGAATGCAATATTTGTTATTTTAAGCATTGCGTCAAATGCAAGACCTGGTACAGTCAAATAATAAAGACTATCCAATCCATAGGTTTTGAATCACACTAATCTAAAATTTTTAAAAACATCCGCGAGCAAAAGTACATCTGTTTTCAAATATAACTCTGCATACTGTTGTAGATTTTGAATCTCGAAAGATTTCGAAACATCACAAGCATGCTTATAGGATTCCAGAGATATATTGTTGTTATTTAACTTACTATGAAATTGTTCAATTGATGGCAGACTAGTATCCTGTAATTTTCCCCAACTATCAAGGTATTCGTAAGGAAATACACCTTTTTTGTAACTAGTTTGAAGAGATCCTTATTGGGATAATGCTGTTCAGTTATCAATTTTTGATCATCTTTCAAATAGGAAGCTAATTGATCCAGACTGTTGGACATAAATCTAAAGGAATCTATGAATCTAAAACATAAATTAGTGCCCTCAATATATTTAGTGAATGATATATATCTTTCTTTATTCAAAGGTAACAAACTAATATTACCCTTAACTTCTGTACTCAAAGCTCAGATCAAAAAATGGCTATCGAACTCTGACAGGTTGTGAAAGACTACAGGTATAGTATGTGACTTTTTATAATTCATATTACAGGAATTGTGAGCTGGACCTCTATATTTACCGGTGAAATAACAATGATCCCTGATTTTTGTGTCATTAGGAAGAATGGGTTGATTACAAATATGACAAATAGAAGAACGATGAAATGCTTTTTGTTCATCTACAGTTAATGACAATGACTTTGGGTTATGGAAAATGTTTCGTAAATTGTCTGCAGCTCTTTCACAAATCATACTTGAAAAAAAAACAAAAGTTTAAATTTTGATAAAGGATCATCATAAGAACATTTTAAATAATATGCGATACTGAAGACCTGATGTTTTTGATATTTGTAAGATTTTGTATGCTTAGTTTCATCATCATGATAATTTTTTAAAATGCATTCAAAATCTGCATAGATAACAAAATGTCATTGTTTTTGAAGTTTTTAAATTTCATAATTTTATTAGCATCGGTGGGAAAACAATTTTTTGATTATTCAATAGTTTGCAATCATCTAAATGTTGATTTAAATGATACATTTATAGCAAGTTTATTTAACGTTTCAAATTTTTGAATATCTTCTAGTTTAATGGGAAATTGTATAATATCATATTTTAAGACTTCACTGAAATGAGGATATAATGACACACGATCAGAATTTATTTCTACTGGATGTAAGGCGCAAACAATTGACCATAAAAAACAATACGGGTCCTTATTTTTAATATTTACAACACTTTTGGTATTTTTTATAAATGTTGGTAAATCGCTATAAGTCGATATACCTACATTTATAGGACTATATTTATTCATATTAATTTTTAAATTTAAAATTTCCACTAATGCCCAACCACTATCCCTTTCCTGAAATTCTTCCAGTTTAGTTAAAATTTTGTCAATAACATTATCTACATACCAGTCATTCAAGTTTGTACTTAAATCAATCACCTTATTTTCTGTTAAAAAGTGTTTAATACACGTTTCACCATCTTGAGGTTTAATAAATAAACAAGTTACTACAAGATTGATTTTTAATAAATTGACTTTGAGTTCTCTTTTAACATGGATGGAAAAACTTCTAAATGCCTTTTTTAAAATAATTTTGTGTCCTTAATATTGAAGTTGATTATAATTCCAGTTTTAATTCTTCCATTAAAACATGGCTCTGTATCTTGCCAAACCATTTTCTTTTTGGCGTTACGTTTTTATTTAATTCATTTTTAAAGATATTAAGATACGCTTTTAATAACGACAAATTATATTCAACTTTTGACTTATTTTTCATACAACTTAATCTATGGTTTATACATTTTTTTAACATCAAAATATTTTTTTTCAAACTAGCAACCACTTTTTGGGAATTCATTGCACTTCAGTATAATTCTGAACAGAATATAACAGAACTATGGAATTATTACAGTATTTATACATTTTCTACATGCTTATCTAATACGTATGTAATCACTTTATGCAAGTAAGTATTTGAGTGATTATATTTTTGTTGCAAATGTCCTTTTACAAGGATATCTGATGTCTTTTGACTTTTGAAAAATTTCTACATGCTCATCGAATTTTGTTTTCAAAATTAAAATACAAATGCATTGACGTAATGACGTTATCAATTTATGCAAGAATTTTCGACCTATAAAAGAGATGCTAATACTGCCCTGTTAACCATAAAAGTCGTATCTAGCAAAACCAAGATTATGAGTAACAGCTCAATTAGTAAAATTGCAAATGCCACAAGCTTTCAATTCCTTTAACAATTTGTTTTTTCCATAAACCACTTTAGTTTTCTGTTCAAAATTCCGGAAATTTGTTTCTGAAACCTGAACTCGGTTTCAAATATGACTTTTGAAAAATACGACATTTTAATTCATATTAAGAAAATTAATACGAAAAAACGCATCTGCACAAAATCGGCCAAATTCTTTATTTCAAATATAGTTAGATGGTAAGTACACATATATTATGAAAAAATGTATGTTTCATAAGGTATTTTGGTCTTCATCCCTGGAATCTTCATTCCTCGTTGCAGCGATTTCGGAACATGTCGGTAACGTTTCCCAAAACTCTTTTCTATTTTGAGGCATAATTGGGCAAAGTTTTTCCAAAATTAGGGTTTTTCTCTCTCTGGTTATTCCTCTAGGGCCCTGCTTCAAACATGGTTTTGAAATCCCTTGTTTTGTCAGTTTCGCATTCAAAAAATTCAACGTTCTGCCTCCTTGGTCGGTGAAAGAAGTTTGGTAAATTAAGGTTTTCTGTTCTCTATGAAAACTTACTTCAACCATATTTTTCAAATATGGTCGCGGAGATATTTTATTTAATTTGTATTGGGAGGTACCATCCTTCCACTCAAAGAAATCGTTTGTTTGCATTCCAATGATATTAACATTTTTTGTTGCGTTTCTGACAGCCGATACGAAATCCTGAAAGTCATAAACCTTTCCAGCTCGTTCCAAGGATTTTTCTGCTGCCATAAATGTGTGGCCCGGCTCAAAATATTCTATTATGAGTGATTCTAGCAACACTTCATTAGAATTCACAATATAAATAAAGAATATGAATAAACTCCAATTCTTATTTTGTGCGGAGCTATTATCCAGCCACAATACAATGTTCTTTTTGTCTCGTCTGAACATCATAAAAAAATGTAGATACGACTTTTATGCTTCACAGGGCAGAATATTGCTACAATTCAGTTCAAATCAAGAGTTAAAACATGGCAACTACTCCATCTTCTCAGAAGACAAAACCAACCTACCTACTAACTGGCTGCTCATGGAGACTAGATATAAGGAGCACAAACTTTGTATATAAAAATTGTCCGTCGAAATTAGGAAGATTGTGGTGGCGCTGGGGAGGCTAGCGATTAAAATCATGTTTGACGTGTTAAATTTTAGGTTATGTAAATGGAGGGTTTGTTTATTTTCATTCGGTTACATTTTATGCTTGGTTTTAGCAAATTTCAATGAAAAAATAAGTATTTCCCGTAGCTGGTGCTATGTTTGGTTAAAGGTAAGTTTCTTCAATATCATTATATAGGCAATTGTGTTGCAAAATAGTAATGAAAACAATAAACCTAACCCGAGAGTCCTACATCAACCACTTACTGTTGCTCGAAAATAAGACAGGGTCTGGGGTGTGTAATTTTTTTTATTTTCAACTTTACTTCTAGTTGGACTTTTCACGACACACGTTTTTCACATTGTAAATTTTTATAAAAATAAACACTATTTTCATTTTTTGTTAGGTTAACTTGTTGAGCAAATTTGAATCGCTAGCTACTCTCGCGCCATCTGCTATTTGTACCTTACCGCTGGACACTTTTTCGAGATTTATCCTATACAAGTTTGTGCTCCTTATATCTAGTCTCCATGTGGCTGCTGATAGTGATGAAACAGTTGTTCCAGTAGGTACACTTTTTATTTTCTTCCTATTATTTATTCAGTATTTTCTTATTTTGGAACCATTTCTAAATTGAATAAAATCCTCGATTAACTATTGTTTGTAATCCTAATTTTTATTTATTTTTTCTCAACTTTATTGTTTCTTGAATTTTACTGTTAGTATTAGAGAATTCAATTAGTTGATGTCATATTTTGTGTTCGTAGATATGGGGTGAAAGAAATGAAGGTGAAGGGAGAGAGGAATTTATAACAAATGTGACCTCGAGAAAAACCGTATTCTTCAAGAAATTCAGCGTATATTTGATTTTATAAGTTTTAGTCTATCTCTTCAAATAAGAGGTGGGGGGAAGCGGGAACTTTGTTATGAAAAAACGCCTGTAATTCCAGTTCTACTTAACCTATCTTTGCAAACTTAGTCTTTTTGAAGAGAGCTTCTTTCTACCAATGTAAGAATTCTAATTTCGAAACAACCTAATGAGTTACGTATACGCTAGAGGGCGCTAATTATTTATTTTTTCAAATTTAGCTATCCTTGAAAAATGTTGAATGGAAACATGCAGTTTTAATTAAGGAATATAAAAGTAGACCAAATTAGCAACAGAATAGCGAAAACCGCATGTCGATATCTTTTTCGGATTACGAAATATCCTAAGAAATGTGTAAATTTTAAGCATTTTCCTTTAAACATAAATTTCCCCGGTTTGACTGAACGGATTTTAACATTTTTTGACTTCAAAATTGTCTTTCCTTGTTCCATTAATAATAGTTCCAATTATTATGTCAATATTACTTATGCTGTCACCGGGAAACTGCGTTATGTAAGTTAAAATGGAAATATATAAAAACAAGTAGTGGGCCATGAAAAAAACAAAATAAAAAGATATGTCTTGTGTCAAATTAATAAACCTAGTAATTTGTTCATTTACGCATTAAATTCGATATAAAATTTCCTTAAAAGTTATATCTAAGATGATTCTTACAAACGAAGAAGCATTTGATATGATAGGTATTCACTTTGAATGTATGAGAATTGCAACTGTTGCGGCTAGGGTATATGCCATACAATATCCCCAAAGACGTCATCCCGGTAGCAGAGTTTTTCGTCGAATCATACACCGTTTAAGAACGACTGGAAATGTAAATCTTCCTGTATTTAGAAGACGCGGCAGAGGTCGTTCAGAGGAAAACACAATAAATGTTATGACATATATGCAATTTAATCCGCATTTAAGTATTAGAGCAATAAGTAGAGACTTGGGAATAAGCAGAACCACCGTTCAACGTATTTTGACAGGACACAGGTAAATTATGATGTAAAAAGATATGTTTCTTAAACAAAATATAACCGCATAATATTATTTTTGAGCATGGTTAACATAATAATTTATTTATCATTCCGGAAAGATATTTGATAGGACATTATATTTCTTATAGATTTCATCCATATCATATAGTACTGCATCAACAATTGGTTGATCCTGATTTCGACAGAGGGTTGGATTATTGCAACTGGTTACTACATATGGTATATGACGACCCTCAATTACTGTCACGTATTTTGTGGTCTGACGAAGCTACATTTAGTAGTGATGGTACGGTTAACCGGCATAATATGCACTATTGGTCACAGAATAATCCACGCTGGATAGAAGAAGTTCAGTATCAGGGGCGATTGTCGGTGAATGTATGGTGTGGTATTGTAGATGGTCAGATAATTGGACCTTTTATCTCTGGAGGCCGGATTAAAGACCTTGTTTGTGCAATTAGACCCACTACTAGAGATAACATGATCGAGAGACTACGAAACACCATTCAGAGTATTTCAAGAGCAGAAATTGAGACTGCTGTTCAATCTACTCTTCAAAGAATAAACGCTTGTATCAAAAATGACGGGCGACAATTTGAACATTTAGGTCGTCACTAGCGAGGTACCTTAAGTTAAATTAATAAATTATTTTCAAAGTTACTATAAATGCCTTGATGTATTACGTTATTTTCGTCGTTTGTCTATTGAAATATGTGAATGAAGGCGGCACTACTGATGTGAATTTTTCTAAATAAAATATATCCCGAGATATGGCTGAGAGCCATTCTTGTTGGGACACCCGGTACATAGTACTTTGCTATATGTATATACTATATTGATTTTGTTTATTTGATTTTTATTATCTGAATATTTTATATTGATTTTGTTTTATTAATTTTTATGTAATTATATATTTTAAGTTTAATTATTTATTTGATTTCAAATGGTAATTTGTTATAAGAAACTCTATCTCAGGGCTTTGGATTCAGTACTAACTAATTTAAAAATAAAATTCTGCTTTAAATATCCTTATTTATTATACATTCCATTATACATTACAATTTTCTGATTTTTAAATTAATACCTATTTTCTCTTACCAAAATGTTTTTATATAATTGATTTTAATTTTCAATATATCATTAGAATTTTTTTTAAACGTCATATAAAATATTGAATTTCTAATTTTTTTTATTGTCTAAACTTTCTATGATCTTCAAAATTTCTATTCTTTTCCAAATTTTACGAATTTTGTTCTTTAAAGTTCTCAAAAAAATTATATATTTTGAAATATTACTTCCCTGTACGTGATTCAATATAAATCAATCCTTCAAACTTGAATTTCTATTTTTCCATATTCCAAATGGATACATCATTTGTAATTTTATATTAAATATTCTTCGCAAATCATTTTGAATGATTCCAATTAATTCTTAATTTTTTACTATCTTTCTTCCTGTCAATTATCTCTAAAAGAAAATATTTTTTTTCTTCTAATAATAAAATTATTACCATCACTACCCACCTTCAATGTTTATCTTTACCCTTGATAGCTATTTTTAAATTTATTTCAAATTGATTAATCTATCTTTCAAACTGACATCACAATCACAAATGATGTATTTTTTTACAAATTATAATTCCATAGATCTATAATACTTATTAAATTTCTTGTACATATACAATATCTACACAATACATCCTGATATATGCAATGCATATACATTATACAAACAGTAATGTACATCCATTACTGGATATTTATATTCTATTTTATGTATATGCATGCATGTGACTTCCCTTTTAAAAAATTTACATTTTTCGGGATTAAGTTTTAGATTAAATTTCCAACATGTTTCAAATACGCTTTTCAGATTTCTGAGATGGTGTTTTTCGGAACATCCAATGACTATAAGGTCATCCATATACAAAAATGCCCTTTCGGGTGTAATACCAGCGAAAGCTAAGGACATCATTCTCGCGAAGCTGTTTGGGCTGACGTTTAGTCCAAAGGGTAGTCTTTTAAAACGGTAAGATCCGGAGTCTGCGGTAAACGATGTAATGTCGCGCGAATCTTCATCTAGGGGTATCTGATGGAATCCTGATATTAGGTCGACAACTGAGAACCACTTGGACCTGCCAAGCTGATCGAGAACCTCATCGATCCTGGCTATCGGGAATTTGTCCGGAACTAGTTTCTTGTTTATTTGACGAAAATCGATAACTAACCGCCAAGATTTTTGCCCGTCCACTGATCGTCGCGGTACTAAAAGAACTGGGCTGTTATATTCAGAAAAGGAAGGTTCAATTATATCATTTTCCAGCATCTTTCGAACTTGCGTATTTATTTCTTGTTTTTGTGAATATGGTATACGATAATTTTTTACATAACTTGGGGTGCAATCTTTTACCTTTAATTTTTGTTTGTAAAAATTATTTGCAGTAATTTTGTCTGTCTTCAAGGCGAATACGTCTGAGAAATCTTTGCAAAGATCAAGTACATCCTTTTTTACAAATTCTGGTATGTTTTGATACAAAGATTTTACTAAAGATTCGTTTCTATTTTCGGATTGGGTTTTTATATCATAGATATCAAACTGATTGAGATCTGTTGTCTCAATATTTGGATTTCTTATGACTACACTTTCGAATGTTGTGTTCAGAATCCGCACATAAGGATTATCTTTTGATATTATACTTCTAGCTAAAAATACACCTGGCTGTAACTCTTGATTGTTTACCAAAGAGTCATTTTTTACACTTTTGAGGTGGTTAATTTTCCGAATTACTTCGCACCTTGGTGGAACAGTTAAAGTATTTTCTTCAGGGCTGTTAAGTATTGGAATTGTTATGTAACCTGAGGCGACCATAATTGACATGGGCCAGAATGAATAGTTTAACGTACATTTATATTTAATTCCACAAGACTTTCACCTTTTTGGAGACAAAGCATATCCACTATTAGAATGGTTAATAACACCTTTTAAGCGTAATTAGTAATAAGCAAATTCAGAATCAAGACAATTTTGTAAATTGATGATGTTTGAAATCTGAATGCAAATTGTTAAGGACATGGTAGTTGCAAGGATATAGTTGACACCATTTGAGCCATACTTACGTTGAAAGTTTTTTATTTTTTAAATTTTAAAACATTTAAGTTTTTTTTAAATATATAGCAGTCAAAAAGAAAATACCCAATTATTATTGGCAGTTCACTTTGTTGTTAAAACATTAATTCAGCCTTGTTTCTGAAATATTGAGTAATAATGGTAATGTGCACCTTTTCGGGTGTTGTATATCTTTTAAATTACCCCCGCAAATATCGAACTATAGCAGTATTTCCTTTTCTTAACTTGTATAATTTAAAACATATGACAACACTCCAAAAAGTTAACATTTTCATTTTTACCCTGTATTTCAGAAGCAAGAGAAGTTGGTTCAATTTTGATTGCAAAATTAAAATTTTCCCGAAACCGCACATAATATATTCTTTTTATTATTTTTATAGATTATGGAAACCTGACCAGACGACAAAAACTCCACAATATAAGGCACAGTAGAACGAGAATAAAAAAGGAGCACACTTTCGGCATCTGGAAAGGAAGGTGGCGAATTTTAAAAAATATTAATGTAAACTGTACCATAAAGGCTTGTAAAATCATTGCAGCAACTTGTGTTCTACACAATTTCTGCTACCAGAATTCTGATGAATGGGACGAAGCTCAAAACATTGAGGAGAATGAGGGAGAGGATGAGAACAATGAGATCGAAATTTTCGTAAGAAATGAAAATCTTGGCCTAAGGATAAGAGAGAACATAGCAAACTTGTTTATTTGAAATTATGTAAAAGTAGTTAATAAATTATAATTAAGTATATATGTATAATGTATAAAAATAAAAAACTTATTAAAGAATATTGATATATTTTATTCCACTGTGAAAACAAAACAAATCATTGGAGTTAAACTCAATTCCTAGCCTAAATATTGAATGTTTAACAACAAGGAACACATTGTAATATCACAACGTCTCTCAACCCCTCAAGCGTTTTATTCGCACTCGGAACTGCAATCCCTACCCCTTTTTTTCCCTCTTTTTTGGTTTAAGAAACCCAGGACTTGCTCATGTCTTTGTTGTGCAGATGTTTCTAGAAATTTAATAATTCGATTAAACTCCTCTCTTCTTTCTACCATATCCTTCTTTTGAATTGAAACTAATTCTTTGAGATAAATATCTTTATAAGGTTTAGAGGAAGTCTTAATGCATTCAAATTTATTTTTTGATTGAGTGTCTGTATGTTCCACATTGAGCGTGTGTATGTCCGTTTGTGACAAGTTTTCTTTGTATGCTGCACTAGACGTTGAAGGTTGAGACTCTAAATTATAAATAGATAATAGTGGCTTCTTTTTGACAATTGAATTTGGATTTGTACTGTCAATTACAATTTGGGAACAAACTTTGTCTTTTGTTCCTAAAATGTCATCTATTTCAGAGAAGAAAGGGGGCTTTGCAACAGCTCCTTCCCCCGTCTGTCTCTTCTTGTCGTTATATTTTATATACGATGATTGGAGGTTGGAAAATTTTTTACGGCATTTTTCTGCATCTTCAGCCCCCTCTTCCACATACCAGTTCTTATTATTTAATTCTTTTGCAATTTTTAACCACAATGTGGTTTTTGAATTTTTTTGATCATCAAATTCGGCAGCCCAGTCTTTTCTTACCTTCAAAGAAGACCTGTTGCTTCAATATCTTTTATGGAAGATTTCTTAGTTGTCCATACCAATTCCTTTGAACTTAAATCTGCCTAAAAAAAAGGAGATTAAAGTTCAGGGTAATTTTTCATATTTTACCACGTCCCTAAACTTTTCTGGGTCACTCAGTAGAAAAAAATGGTAAAGGTACCCTAAATGTTGTGCGATATCCATAATTATTAAAATAGCATTATAATAAAAATATGTACTTGTGTATTTAAATAGGAAAATCGTATAAATAACTTACTCTACTACATAGTAAAGACTGAGACTGGAGAGAGACTTCATCAGGAGAAGGTGATAATTTAATTTCTGAGTTGATTTCTTTCAAAGTAGAACCTATATATATCTGGGTTTCTTCAATTTGAGAAGCCTGAAAAGGTAATTTAATTAACAATAAACAAAGCAACAATTCGCACATCTTATTCAATAGTGCCACATGTGCAAAACTTGAAAATGTTGGTAATTTAATAAAAGAATGTTGGGTTCCCAAATTATTGGCTGTAAAAATTTCATTTTAGAAATTACTCTCTTCAAAAGTGTGACGTTCTGACATAAATATAAAGCTTTGTACTAAAATTTTATTAGATTTCTAAAAATTTAAAATCTAAAGGAGTTTTGATAGTTATGGCGATACTGCACTGACATGTATGTCTATTTGATTTAATTGATTATTAGATATGGCCAAATTGCGCATAAATAAAAGATACATTAATAAAATTTAAAACATTTTATTTAATTTATATGTGGTACAAACTACAGAAAACTTAAATTGGAGTTTACATTTTATATTTATTTTTGATTAATTAGGTCTTTAAAAAATTTGTGGTGAACGGGTTTGATTAAATTTTTATTGCAGAGTTCCAAGAGGTGTTGCTTAGTTTTGTCCGAAATCGAAGGTGGTTTTATGTAAGCTTTTTTCAGAACCAGGGCCGTTTCTGAAGAAGCTGTGCATTGTCTTGTGGTTCCTATTAAAGTCAGTTTTGTAAGAAAATGATCCAGGGCTATTTTTATCAACTTAAATAGCTTGGATGTCATTCCAAATAACCTTTTTATCTGTTGTAGTTTTTGTAAAGTTTTTCCCATTTTTGAGCTGAGGTCTTTGAAATCATAAAACTCTTCTGTAGACATTTCCCTCACATTGTAAGGATTTCCTTCTTTTCTTATTATTACAGGCCATTGTGCTGGTACGTAGATAGGGCCCGTTCTAAGAACTTTCTTTTTTTGTCGCTCAATGGTTGAGTGCATCGCATCTCCTTCATTCTGAGTATGACCAACAGTAAGAAATTTATGTGTGATGGATTTATATTTACTTTTGCAATTGCGTAGAGGTACATGGTTACGATAAATTTATTTTTATTCTGACCAACACAAAATGATGAGATGTAATCCAATAAACAAGTAGCTATTTCATTGGCGCCACGGTTTGCGATGGCTTCATGCCAAAAATAGCAGTAACCATTTTTTGAAACCATTTCAAAGATCGTAAAATTGAAGCAGTTAAGGCGGCATTTGTAATAAAAAGTGGAGATATCACCACATGGTGTGGGAAGAACTGCCTGCAAGTCAAAGCAAGCTACAGTGGCCTCATAGAACTAATTTGTCATGGACTGTTTTGGTGACATATCGCCCTAACTGGCAGTTGGGGCTGTATTGCACCAAAAAACTTCATTATTGCAATAGGGATGTATCTCACTTAAAGGCCAAACTAATGCAATGTTCAGTTATGGCTGTATTGCATCCCATTCAGTTAAATTTAGAAAATTTTATATCGCCATAACTCCAAAAAAGGAAAATTTGCAGTTGTGGCCCTATTGAACTAGATGTGCGAATTAACTAATTCTTTATTCATTATTACAAAATTTCCCTAAAGGCTTACCACATCATATACAGCTTTTTCATATTTTTTCTAAAAACCGGATCATCTGAAAAATAAAGCAATACGTAAGTATCTACAACAAACTTTCCATCAACCATCAAATAAAATATTGGAGTTTAAGCAGTACTTACTTTTTAATAATAAAAAGGTTTCCTGGTCCACTTCCAACATTAGACCATTCAGGTCAACTTTATACATTCCTTCAGACATTCCAAAATCATTCTTTGGTACCTCGCAACGACCCCGCAGAGATATAAATGTTGTTTGGAAAAAAAATTCCCGACCACGCCAGTTTCCGCTTCAGATGTTTTTAAGCGTGACGTCATTACTTATTCGCGAAAATGAATCACTTTAATTCGCTTTAAGACGCTAGATCTCAAAAATATGGCTCCAATATTTTAAATTAAACCAAATAACAAAAGTGACATACGAACATTACATTCCGATTGGGTATATAATTGACAGTATACTTCAAATAATTGTTATTATGAATTAACCTTTTCATATTTAATGCCAACATCTATTATTACACAAAATGTACAAACAGGTTGTGTCAAAATGGTTTATTCTTAACTATCTATAAATTTTAATTTTTTAACAAGTTGTTTCTAATTTGTTTTAAATTGTGACATCTTGAATTTCTGTTGATATAATTATATCATGATTCCATAAAATCTATAACAATACATATATCTACTTGTACATATCAGATACACATGCGCAATATCAAAAATCAATAAAAAAAATCTATGACTCTCCGAACCGTCGCGCACGTCAAGATTGGATCCAAAATCACCGCACACAAGGTGTCAAAACAACAATTCACCCCTCCCCTTTGAATATAAAAACAAAGGAAGGAGGGTTACACATAAACACCAAGAGTCCGCGATGGTGTTTCAATATGGCGTCATCAGGTTCCGGTTTGCCAGAGTATCAAGTTTAATTTATGATAAAATGTTATAGCAGTTTCAAAATCTTTATAAAAAAATATAAACACTGATGTAAGAAAATAAAACTTAATAGCTTTTATAAACTAGATTTCTGAATACACAAGTATTATTATATGTATGAATATTACAGAGCTGTGCATATTCAGTAAAGCACTCTGCGTCTGGTATGCTCCTAAAGTTATAAATCAAACTACACAACAAATATATTCCAAATTTTGTATTTACCTATAAACAAAAAAATTTTATTATAATAATTTGTTATTTTATCCTCCGTTGTTATATTTTTACAAATAAAATGTATTCGGGTTGTTACATTACAATGAATTATACACTTTATAAGTAAGACTTTGTGATTCTGAAGAGCGGAATTGTCATGGTTTTTCATGAAATCAAATAACGAATTGCTTAGTAACCAATTAAGCACTTGTATGGAAATATTATTTTTGCAAACTTTGTTACTTTTTAATTGTTCTCGTCTGATCACCTTTTCTGAATGAAGGCAAATGGAAATGACATCATCATGGTGCCACCTATATTTTTATTATGTAAGAAATAGTTAAAAAGATCTTCTTTGTTGCCAAAAAGAGCATCTACACAATGTTCGCATTTGATTTGATTTTTAACTTTGAAAACAACAAAACCTGCAACATAAATAATAACCTGTTTTTTAAATTCGGATAAAACTGGAACATCAAGAGCATAATCATGATCGTTGCTAAAATTATAATCGTTTTTAACTTATGACAATATGCTCAACTGGTCTAACGGGATACAATTACCAATCCCCCCTTCTGGAATTTCAGCGTGAATTAAATTTTTTTTATATGCAGATATAAACTGCCGGCAAGTAGGATTATTATTATACCCCCCATGAGACCGAACGGATCCGAATAAAAGTTCCAAGTGGTCTTGACTGCATTTGTATAAGGGCATACATTTTAATATACCTCTTCCTATGTCATCTCTATACATCCCTAACAATGATTCAAAGGCTAATATTATACCCAAGAAGCCAATTTTTCTCTGGGAATTTGAAATACAGGTTCCATCTTGAGTTTTCAAATGTAAAATATATTTCTTGAATTTAATTGCAAATCACTTAATATTTTCAAAGTTTGATTCGCAACATGCTTTTTTAAAACCATACGCATTTAATTTGCGTGAATTTAAAATATCAAATGTGTCATTCATCAAAAAGATAAAATTTGCAGTGGCTGCAATTTTCAAAGTCTTTTAATTTTATTTGGTTCTTACAAAATAACAGAGCTTCGGCTACTGATCTGCTTAGTAATTGGGTGGTCAACTTTACATTCCATTTTTTGTTTAAAGAATTGTATATGTTGTTTTCTTAATTTATTTCCTAAATGGAGACCTTCACTTTCTTGTAATGAATTGAGCTTTTTTACAAAATGAAAATCTATAACATTATTTTCTCCATCTATTAGATACGTTTTTTGGCCCCATGTATTTCTAACCAGTTTTATCATGTGGGAAGGATCTGGAAAAATGTAACATTATCACCTATGCAAAATTTGGTTTCCAAATTTGGAGTGTCCAAACTACAACCCAATATCTTACACATACTAAAGTTGCACCCGTCAAATGTAACATTAGTTACAATTACACCACAATCATGCAAAATGTTCAAACACTGTGTAACTAACAAAGCTTTTTGTTCACTTTTCATGCCATTTAAGAAAAAATAACCTAAAGGCAATTTCCAGGAACCATTAATAGCAACAACCATAAAAACGAATGCATCTTTTGCTACATTAATGGATTAATGTTCAATGTTATTACCAAAATCCACGTAACCATGATAATTATTCCCATCATATTCTACATGTTGACGGATTGCCATTTTATCAAAGACTAATGAGAATATAACATTTTCTTTCTCATGCTGCACTTTAAGTATTAGTACTTCCAATGCTTCAGATGTAAAACCAGGCTTACCATTAATAGTTGAATACCATTTAGACAATGTTTTTGGATGCGGCAAACAATTTTCAAATTTCTCCCGAACAAAATTATAGCCTTTTGGTGAAAAGAAATGGAGAGTTACAGCAAAAGACCGTTCACTTTGAGAATACTTTCCACCTACACTTTGCTTTGTGGATTTTTGAAAGAATCTACGAATTAAATAATTGTTTGCTCCAAACTTTTGCAGTATTACATAAATAGATTCTTGAAATACTAAATTTTGTTTCTTGAGTTCCAAAATGATGTAATCTTTTAATGTAGTTTTAATTTCTTGAGCAACTCTCCTGTACATTTCGCGATTGCCAACTACTTTTTTAGACATGGTAAAATAAATGAAAATCTCTTTAAAAAATCAATTCATCAAACATGAAGTAAAATAAATGGGAATTCGGAATTCCTAAGCAGATCATAGCTGACTGTGGAGGAGAATTCAACAACGACGTTGTTAAAGAACTATTAAAAACTCACAAAATTGACATACATTTCACGACACCCTTTCATCATGAATCAAACTCCCCCGTGGAACGATTCCACTCCACTCTAACTGAACACCTAAAACTTTTAAAAGAACAAGACAAAGACTCAGACTTAGCTACAATAATGCCTTATGCAGTTATAGCATATAATAGTACAATTCATTCATCAACAGGCTTTACACCTTTTGAACTGACATTAGGACACACAGATAGTAGAGACGCAATGTCTTTAATACCAACTCAAGCTTACACACAATATATGAATGCTCATAAAAATAATACCCAAGCCTCATATCAATCTGTAGAAGAAAAGTCCCTGAGACAAAAACAAAAAATTATCACTAGACAAAAAAAAAGGGAACTCCAAAAAACCCTCCTTTAGGTGCTCAAGTATACAGAAAAATTCAATAACCTTATTAATAATATTACGCATAATCAAGAGACTTTAAAAATATCAATTAATAAGATACAAAAGCGTTTAGAAGATTTAACAATATATGAAAATACTATCAATAATTATATTCAGACATCTCTGGTAATCAATCAAATTACTATGCTATATCAGACCATATACGACATTTTTGAGAAAATAGAAGTAGCTATTTCTTTCGCTAAAACTAACACATTGCATAACTCAATTATAAATCCAAGAGATCTCTTAAAACCCATAAAAGAAAGTAATTTTCTGTCAACCAGTAGCTCTTTTCCTTTTAAAATTACTCTAGATAATATTTTAAAAATGGAAAAATTAGTTGGAATCAAAAGTTATTCTATTGGACCAATAATCACCTTCATTTTAGAGATACCAGTAGTTGAATCGGACGTATACCATTATTATCAATTGTTTCCTATTCCAGTTCCTTTAAATCATTCAGAATTCCATTTTTACCTCCCCCGTAAACCTTACCTAGCATTAAAAGATAAAAATTTCTCATTTATGGATAAAATCTGCCAGAATATTCAAGACGATCAGTACATCTGTGAAACAACCCAGAAATCACTGATAACCAAGAAGGCCCCTTGCGAAGTACAACTAATTAATTTTCAATAAAAAATTTCAAGATGCGAAACATTTCCAATTCAATTTCAAGAAATACAGACTACTAAAATCAGCGATGGAAAATGGATCGTAACACTACCTTTTGAAAAAATTGCTGCAATCGTCTGTACTAATTCAAAAATTAATAAACCACTTATGGGAACATATCTACTAGAATCCACTCCAGATTGCATTATAAAAATTGAATCAATGATATTTCAAACTTCCAAGAAAAGTCAAATTAATTTCGTAAATATTCAACTTCCTAAAATAAAATTCAATTCCAAGTTTAAAACTCTTCCAAACAACAATACTAATTTTTCTCCAATAAATCTCAATTCTATTAATTTAAAAACCACACAAGAAATTCAAAATAAATTAGAACTTTTAAAACAAACTTTAGAGCAAATTAAGATTCCAGTTAATTATAAGCGTTCCAGTATCTGGACTATACTTATCTATGTCGTAATCATTTGCTTCTGTCTATATTTGCTATTGAAATTTATAAGAAGACTTCACCAAATAAGACATCCCCCTATATCAGAACTTCAAGAAGAAATCGTGATTTAAGAAGCACACCCCTGTAGGCTATACTTCTTTCTAGGGATGGAGGAGTTACGTTCCTGTACACAATAGGTACTATACATAAAAAACTGCAAGCTCAGCCTCCAGAAGTTATAAATAGGAAAACTCAAGACATATACATGCATTAACTATTAGATATTAATTATTAATCTTTGTTCATAAAATTAGTTTGTAGTCCAGTAAAAGTTTATTCTGAATTTATATTTATCAATTTGTAAAAGTATACAGTGTATTTCAAAAGTAAATAAAAGTTTTTAAAAATAATTTTCAACTGTTACAAAAGTTAACTAATGTACTTCTAAAAGGACGTATAAACATGTAAACAGCATCTAATTCAGGTTTCTAATAACTTTCTATTAAATTTTAATAAAAGTAAATAGATCACCAACATACGTATACATAAGATAAATAATTATTACTGGTATCTACTAACCTTTTTCCACTAATTTTAACAGACCCGAAGAGAAACACACACAACAACATTCAACGTGCACTGTTAACATAGAGGTTATGTGGGATACGACCAGTTGCTTTTAGTAATCTAGCCAATGATTATACTACGTTTAGTGAAATTCAAAATTATATTGTTTCTATTGGTCTGAAGTATCCGGCCTTTTAGAATTAGTTCCGGTGCCGTAAAAGTAGTTCGAATATGACAAAAAAGCCAAAGCGTAAAAATTGTGGGTTACGACATGTTAGAATTTAACCATCGATTTACTCATTATTATGGTTTTGCTTATTTTTCTTTAGTCGTTCAGGGGCATGCTTTAACCATGTCTTAATGACGTCTTCTATCTCTCTCGTAGAACACCCATTACATGTTAATTTAACAGCTCCTAGAACAAAAAAAAATTGAAATTTAATGAATTCAAATACGCAATCAAAGTTGTATGGCTTTAAAAACAATGGGGCCCACGAAAAAGTGTTATAAGGGGGCCCTCGGCTAAAAAGCATAAAACCATCCGATTACACATGTCATAAAATCCCTGTGTACCCAATTTAGTGCTTCTCGTACAACAGAGTTCTGAGAAACAAAAATATACTATTTTTAGGGGCAAATTTCAGTAAGTAACTACAAAAGAAGGGGGCCACTTGACAAAAATAAAAAACACGGGTCGCCTAATTTTTTTAAAATAATCTGTGACTAAATTTTATTGCATTTATTTCCGGACACAATGTATAGCAACTAGTTGGTGCCAAATTCATAAGTGCAAGCCGTTTTAATTAGAAGATCAAATAATGCAATATTATATAAAGTGTTCCATTTAAAATAACAATTAGTTGTCACTTTTAACAAAGAAGTGACAACGACTCAATGTCAAAAATATTTTAAGTCAATGCAAAATTTTTAAACCAAAAAACTCATGGATTAAATTTTTTTCTTTGTCTATTTAAAAGCTATCGAAGAATCCCTCACTAGGATACCAAATATAGGAAAGTTGAAAAATAAAGCAATATATCAGTACTTACGTATAATTTCCGAATTAAGTTTTAATTCAGAAAATGCCTTCTTCGTATGACGCCCATGAAAATTATAATCCTTGGCTAATCCGTCACGTAGTACTTCTTTGAAAATTCTACTTGTTTTGGAGGATTCATCCTTACCACCAAAACCAGACCAATGTTTTACCTAAAACTATTCATATACCTATTTGTTTGTTGTACAGGGTGATCCGCCATAAATTGACTCACCACCTGCAGCCGTAATTAAAGGTGATAGGTAAATACAAAAGTAGTAGCGTTGTATCTAAACCTAAACTGTCAGATTTTTTTTATCAAATTTAACAAATGAATATCGTAAAGATCAAATTTTGACGTAATTATCTCAAACTCAAAATATAACTGTAGAATCTAAACGGTTTAGGGTGAAGCAAAACGGTTTGCGCCTGTCATCTAGTTTTTGATGGACTAAATGTAAATGGAATATTTTAAATAGTCAAAGGTTTTTGTTCTAGGACTCTTTGTGACTTGAAGTTGTCCACTTCAATGGTCGGAAGGATTAACGGTTGGCCAAATTTTGTAGTTTCCTTGTTTCCGAATTTGTAGTTTTGTTACTCGATGCTGCAATTATTGGTAATCTGTATTACGGAGTTGTCACTAATGGTGAGGAAATTCTCGTCTGGGCAGTTGGTTTTTATTTTTTTTCACTTGTGATGACGATCAGATATTCATCATTAATTTTATTGGAATATCTGTGACGGATGCTTAATAGGTACGTGCACACATGAAGTTCCAATGTCTTGAATAAGGTCTTTAATACAGTCTTTAGTTTTTACGTTCAGTTGCACTTGGGGACAGATATAATTTTTTCCGAGTAGGGTACACGGGTCGTCCATATACTGATGGATTTCTTCACTTAGAGCCAAAAAAGGTTTTTTGGGTATAATTATTGTGTCACTTTTGGTAACAATAGGATAAAGGTGGTAGTATTTAAATACATTGGGGTAAATGAGGGGAAATATTCTGTGGCAAATAATATATTATCAGCAGTGAAATAACAGGTTGCATGAATTACTGAATACCATGAATTAATATATAGATTTAATATTTCGTTGCTCCTGTAATTATCATTCAATTCATTTAAAAAATCTTTCAAATTTTGATGTGTCAAAATATCTTGGTGTATTATATGTAATCTGGCAAACGTGATTGCGTTTTCCAGGTTTTCGATTAGTGTGTTAATAGTATTGGCATTTAGGAAGATTTGGTCAAGTATACTGGAATACATGGAAAATTTGTAAAGTTCATTTGTAAGATTCTCTAAATAAGTCTTATAATCTACGATTCGCTTAGTGATTATTTTTTGATTACTAACAATAGAATCTAAAGCTGATGAATATTTGTTAATTTCTTGGATAATGAAATTTGTGCATTCACTTCCCGGACTATTTTTTGTTGATTATTTTTCAATCAATTTAAAGCATTTTCGATTTTTTCTTCATCTGTTGCGTCTAGAGTTCGGAATAAAAATTTGGATATGCTACCGCCTGCATTGATTACTCCGCGTTTTTGTTTTGAAACGTTTAATGATCTAATATTATAGAATTTTTTCAATAGTTCATCAATTAAATACATTAGGTGATCAAGTTTTGGTTGTAAATTTAAATTATGCGAAAGTTTTTCCAGATTAATTGACATATTCATATTATGACACAGCACAATTAATTTTCTAATTTCTTCCTCAAGCACTTTTATGTCTATATTCTGTAAGGAAATATGTTTACTAGAAACTATGTTTGCAAGGCCAAGTTTAAAGGGAAGTATTCCAGGGGAAAGACTTATATCAACAACTTTGATTTCTTGGGCGCTAACTATCGTCAACATTGCTATCAGCTTCCACATTATCCCGAGTTTCAGCATTTTTTGGATTCTGAAAACAATGAGGTTTTCTTAATTCTTTATTTTTTGTGTTTTTTATTCACAATTTCAACCTTATTGTTATCCAATAACTTAGTTATAGTGTAGGGTCCTATAAATTTATTATTCTTTTTATTCCTTTAATATGGATTTTTCTTATAAACTAAGTTTTTATCGCTAGCTGTATTATGTTTTGTTACAACCTTTTGTTTGTCATTTTCTAAATGTTCGTTGACATTTTTGTAAACGTGTTTCAGTTTTTCTCTGTGATTTTCCACATAACTTGAGAATAGTTCTTTATTTTGAAATATTTCGTCAGGGTTACGCGAATTGGTGTGTCCAAATACGAGTTCAAATGGTGTGAATCCAGTTGCACTATGTATTGAACTATTATAGGCGAGAACAGCATAATTGATTAAATCGGTATCATTGGGATAAACTTCTTTTAAAATACTTAACTGCTCGATAAGTGTCGAATGAAATCTTTCTATTATACCGTTGGATTCATGATGCCCTGGTGTCGTGAAATGTACCTTAATTTTGTATAAATTGAGAAGTTCGTGAACTGTATCGTTTTTAAATTCAGTACCACTATCTAATATAATTTTTTGTGGGACTCCAAAACTGCAAAAGTATTTAGTTAAGCCTTCGCGTAGGTACGTAGACCATCGTACTCCTACTTCTTCATGAATAGGAGGACCAAACATGTTTTGATTGTCAGGGTTATCCCCCAGCATCGATAATGCCTGTTGATTACGCAAATAGACCTCTGTTGTGTCGTGATCACCCATAACATTGTGGCCCCGGTCCTCCTGGGCTAGGATAGTGACCTCTCCTCCGATTCTTGACCAGTATCAGCTAAGTTTGAGTCGGATTCTAGAAAATGAAGACAATTTATGCAGGGGTGATATATTATATATTAATTCTATCAAACGATTAACATTCGGTTTGCTGTCAAGGCAACAAGCATTCCGCATTATACTTAAACACCCTGTATACATAATTGAACGGGAGTTATAGTCATTGACCCTTATAACTACCGTTATAATTATTGAACCCAACACCCGGATATGTGTAAAAGGAGAAATGCTTATTTTACTATTTCACAATTTTATACAATTTTGCTTACATGTTTTTATTCAAATTAATTCAGTCTGATTTTTATATTTTTAACAGTAACATTAACTTGTATTCCAATAGTTTGATTCATTTTTGTATTTAAAATAATAAAAGTTGTTTTGAAAAATAAAGTTTTTTGAGAAAGAAACTTGAGTGGAGCAGTCAGTAGGATTTTCGTCAGGAAATCTATCGTAGATAAACCGTGAGTTTCAACTCTTTGGACGAAAACCAGAATCAACTTCAAGTTCCAGTTCCCAAGGAATCCATCGAGGAAGCCAAGGACAGATAATAGAAAAGGTCTATTGCAATAAAAAGGGCACATATGTGGTAAGAATTTTTTTATGTCAGACTCCTCTTCTAACGACGAATCCTTAAGCGAAATCGACAATTGTGAAGAGTTAGATTTTATTGATAATTTTAGACATTTACCTAACTATAATGGCACCACCAGTTTTAGACATCAAAAATTTGTCAATTATCCCAAATTTTGATGGAAACATAAATAAATTGCATCGTTTCATAAATGCTTCTGAATCAATTTTACGTCACTATTTGGATAGTGAAAATATAGGTAATTTTCAGAATACATTACTTCTCAATGGTATATTAAATAAATTAGAAGGTAGAGCCGAAGAAATAGTAGCCATAACTGGCGCTAAAACTTGGACTGATATAAAAAATACTTTAATTTTAAATTTTGGTGATCATAGGGACGAGAATTGTTTAAATCAAGATTTAGTTAATATAAGACAGCGTAATAGTGAATCTCCTTACGTATTTCATGAAAGAATTTTAAGTTTGCTCAATTCAATTTGTAATTACATAGATTTACACTATGAAAATGCAGAACGTGAATCGAAGAGAAATTTTTTCATTAAACAAGCGCTTAAGTCATTTTTAGCTGGTTTAAAGGAACCATTAGGGCCTATTATTCGTGCTATGAGACCAAATACACTAAAACAAGCGATTCAATTCATTAAAGAGGAGGATAATATCAATATCAATATAAATCAAAATTTTGGAAATTTTAATTTTAATAACAATATTCGGAAATATCCTAACCAATCCAATATCTCACGCCAGTCCCAACATTTTCAACAAACATCCCAAAGAAATTTTCAAACTCCCCAATATTTTCAACAAACATCCCAAAGAAATTTTCAAACTTCCCAATATTTTCAACCAACAACGTCTCAAATGACAAATAATCACTCACCTCAATTTCCCAGAGGACCAATACAGATGCAACGTAACCAAAATCCACCAAATCCTAGATATCCAACAAATTCACAAGTTTTTGGTAAACCTCCAAATGTTTGGAAACAAAATCCAAATAACGTTCAATCCAAACCCGTTCCTATGTCTGTTTCAACAAGAAACACCACACCTCAATTTCGAAATACAAATAATTTCCAAAATTTCAACCAGAAACTTAATTTCCATTCTGAAGAGTTATTTAACACAGAAATTGACGAAACAAATTACGATGACAATTTTGAATATGCAAAAGAGGACAACTCTGAAAATTTTCAGGAAACTCAAGTTGCATACGAAATGACTTAATAGAACTTAATATTTCCACAGACAAAAAAGAATTACCCTATATTTAAATCTCCAATCCCCCTATTAAACTATTGATAGATACCGGTGCAACAAAATCTTTTCTGAAACCTGAACTTGTCGAAAAAAATTTTATAGATAAAATATTCAGAGAACCTTTTACAGTTTCATCAGCATTTCAGACATCAAGTTGTTAAGTTTCATTATTAGATTTAGAGAATTATGATCATGTATGTAATGCGGCTGTCAGATTGACATTACTAATTTTTTCGCTGTTTGTCTAACGCATATAATTTTTAAAATATATATTGAGTTAAATATTCCCAAGTGGTGTTTCTTTCACTCAATTAAGAGGAAAACCCCAACATATAAATGGTCCTTCGAACGTGGATAGATCCAGTTTAGCCACGATTCTCTCGAGCCAAGCAGCATCCAGTTTTGATATCGCGCGAAAAAGGTCAGTCCTTTCCATTTATTCCACCCAAAATCGTGTCCCTATTTTCTCGTCTTAGTGTTTAAAATTGTCACGATATTTTTATATCCAGACAAATCTTGTCTCTCGTAAATACTGGGCAGAAAATTAGTGAATTACGTCTTCAACGCAAATCATATAAATATTAGTATCATTTATTGTTTCTAATGCATAAGTGTACCGTTACATAATAACTCACGATTCACACGCTACTTCATAAATTTGTTTTTAGATCCTCGTAGGATTGTTGCTATAGAAGAAACGTCTAGCATTAACCTCTTCTTGATATTATTATCGTGTAATTTGGTAACTTGTATTTAAATAAGCGATATAGCATTTCAAGCTTAGTTTTTGTAAGTAGTTGAAAGAAAGCAAGCATTATGTCCGAGACCGGTGATGACTTTTCGGCTAGTGCTGAATTCGATTTAAAGCGATTAAAAAACAATAGAACTCAAATCAAATCAGAATTAACGCGTTTCCAAACGTTTTTATTTAAAACCGATGTAAATAATTTCATTGAACTCTTACAAATACGATACGAAACTATAAAGCCTATTCTCGAAAAATTCAAAACTACACAGACTCAATTTGAAGAATTGTTATTAAGCGATTTCCCTGATAATTACGATGAGGAAAGAAATTCATCCGAAAGAGATGTTTTTGAGAGTCGATATTTTGAAGCATTGGCTACAGCGCAAAAAATTCTTGATTTGCATATTTCTGATAGACAATCAGTGGCACAGGCGCGAGTCGGGGCAATGGCATCATCTAGCAGTGTTTCAGATAGCACAAACTTGCCAAATGTTCGTGCTAAGCTACCATTAATGACTTTGCCAGATTTTAGCGGTTCTTACGGTGATTGGCAAAGATTTCGTGATACGTTTCTTGCTCTTATTCATAATAACAATGCCTTATCTGATGTTCAGCGATTTTATTATTTAGAATCGTCCCTTAAGGGTGAACCAAAACATTTAATTGCATCCTTAACACCTACTGATGCAAATTATGGTATCGCCTGGGATCTTTTAAAAAAAACGATATGAAAATAAAAAAATTATCATCAATTCACATTTGAAAGAAATAATGGAGTTACCCGCTTTGGTTAAAGAATCGCACACATCGTTACGGCATTTATCAAATTCGTTTTTTAAAAATTATCGTTCTTTGGAATCTTTGGGCGAAAATGTCCACCAATGGAATACAATTTTAATTTACATTGTTGTTTCAAAATTAGATTTTGGTACTAAACGCGAATGGGAAATTCATTGTAAATCTCTGGATTCTCCAAAAATGGAAGACTTTAATGAGTTTTTGATGCAAAGATGTCAAATTTTGGAGGCATTGGATGTTAAAATGTCTTCAAACTCGAAAAGAACTAATGAGTCAAAATCATTTGTTTCCTCTGAAGCAACTTATCGTCCCAAATGCCCTTTTTGTAAGGCAGCTCATTTCATTTACCTATGCGATAAATTTAAACAACTATCCGTGTCAGACCGTTTAGATAAGGTTAGAAAAATGAATTTATGTACAAATTGTTTACGTTATGGGCACAAACCTTCAGACTGTCGTTCATCCAATTGTAAAAAATGCCATCAAAAGCATGCAACCTTGCTCCATCGACCCCAAGAAGTTTCAATTACAAGTTCCAATCGCCAACATTCGAGTAGTAATCACAGTTCTCTCCAGACTCGTTCTCCAGAAAACTATGTTACGGGATTTGAGAATTCGAATTCGGAAAATATAAATGAATCATATGTGGAATCAGAAGAAAGGCCAATAACATCAGTTACTTGTCAAAATTCCACAAATTCCTTTACTTTATTATCTACAGCTATCGTGAACGTTTTTGATGCAGATGAAAACATTATACCTTGTAGGGTATTACTCGATTCTGCTTCACAATCAAATTTTGTGACCTCTGCCATGTTGAAAAAATTAAATTTACAAACTGTGAAGGTTAATGTTCCTGTTATAGGGATAAATCAAATTAAGACTAAGATATCACGTCGAGTCAATATTTCATTAGCGTCTCAACACTCTGGTTATAAGTCCAGATTGAATTTTCTCGTATTACCTTCTATAACGCAATTTTCTCCTCAAATCTATTTTGATTCATCAAAATTGAATATCCCCTCAGAATTATCTTTAGCAGATCCTAAATTTAATATTTCAACGGAGATAGATATGCTCTTGGGCTGCGAAGTGTTCTATGAACTTCTTTGTATCGGGCAAATTAAACTGGGTAAAAATTATCCAATTTTGCAAAAAACCCTACTTGGTTGGATAGTAAGTGGGAATGTCCCGACCGCTCAAGGAACGCACAAGGTTGATGCAATGTTCTCAAACTGCTTTCTTAGTCAAGAAAGTTCGTTAGATAACATCTTGGAGAAATTTTGGACGGTAGAAGAAGTAAAATCAAATTTGCGCACAATAATGTCTAAGGAGGAGATGGACTGTGAAAATCATTTTCAACAAAATACATTTAGAAATGAAGTTGGTAGATTCGTCGTAAAGCTCCCATTAAAAGATAATTTCAAGGACTTAGGTGATTCTGAACAATCTGCTCTTAACAGATTATATTCTCTCGAAAAGCGACTATCAAGAAACCCAGAACTTGGGAGTTCCTATAGGGCATTCATGCAGGAATATCATGATCTTGGACACATGTCTGAAATATCTCGAGATCATGTTTCAAAAACTCCCATATACTATATACCCCATCACAGCGTTGAAAAACCTGATAGCTCCACCACAAAGCTAAGGGTTGTTTTTGACGCTGCTTGCAAATCTTCTACAAATTTATCCTTAAATAATGTACTTAAGGTTGGCCCTACAATTCAAGATGACTTATTCTCGATTGTTATTCGCTTTAGACAACATAATTTCGTTCTAATAGGTGATTTAAAAAAAATGTATCGCCAAATATTAATCCATAAGGATGAAAGAGATTTACAAAGAATAGTTTGGCGTAACTCACCATGTGAAGAAGTGAAGCATTTTCAGTTGAATACTGTTACATATGGCACGGCTTCAGCCTCTTTTCTTGCCACTCGTTGTTTATCAGAAATTTCGTCTGATGCCAAGGGGCCGAAAACCAAGCAGGTTTTCGTTGGCAGGTGCATCTTGCATATCTAATAAAGATGCATATCGACCAGCGGGTGCGTCGGAGACGCTTTGTCTAACAGCTTCTGCTAGTACGCCGAGCGGCGGTATCTCTTCGTAAAGGTTGTGAATAGTATCGTCAACGTTCGGGGCTGGTGTCGATAGTGTTCCGTAATATCCTGGTTGACCCATGATCTGTTCGACCGGGAGGGTCGGAAATTCCGGATACAAGTGTTGGCCTGTTTTCGTCTGAATGTTTCCCAGTTGTTGCAGCTGCAACAAAATTGGTTGGGGGATCGAAAAGCTAGTGGTCTGGACCAAAGTGAGCATATCCTGCTCGACCTCAGTCAGCGGTTGGGAGTTCTTTTGTTTTAAGTGAAGTATCCGCAACCATAGCATGGAAGTCGAATAATAATCGAGGTACTCCGGTAAGATGGCCTTAGTAAGTTGTGGGTCGTCCGTGATTAGCTCTGCGTATGTTTGTCGAGAAATATCGATTAACGCAGGAGCTGAGGGTGTAAAGGTTTGTCTCATTCTAGACTCGCGAACCACAATGTTGGCTGCGAATACTGAGTTTTCCGCCGGGCTACCGGTGGAAACTTTATGATCCATCTCTTGGTTGTGGGATCGTAATGTTGGTTTGTTTAAACCTTTAGGACGAAAGTTTGGCTGCTTGGGTTGCGATCGGGCTTGATCTGCAGCAGCGGGGCTAGGAGACGGTGCATTAGCTTGGTTGCCACGAGCAGGTCTTGCATCGGGCGCTACACGCACGGCTCTAGGGTTCCTTTGGTTTTCGGGACGTCCCCGATAAACCTTAGGGAAATTGTCGTTTTGTGGTTCCATTTTTGAAGGACGTTCTAAAAATGAAAATAAGTGTGGTTTGTTGGTGTGCGAACTTCGCTCCAGCAATATAAAATTGTGCAATTATTCCAACATTTTCTGAATTTAATAAAAATGATAATTTTAAGTCTCATCTTTTACCAATTTTCATGAGATTTTTGATGGTCTTATAGGACTTGATAATATAAAATTATTGAAAGCACATTTAGATTTTGTAAACTCACAGTTAATTACTCCTGAAACTATTTTACCAATTTATTATCTAGAAAGTAATCCCACTATTTTTAAGAGGAAAATTGATCCTTTCACTTGTATTTTGACAAAAGTACCTGTTTCCCAAATAGAAGGAGACATTCTTATTTCTAAACAAATAATTAAAAACTGCGAAATTCCATCCACTTTATCGCACGCAAATAATGGCACAGCTTTGGTAGAAATCCGTAACAATACAAATAACGAAATTATTTTTTCTTTATCCAAGTCATTACAAACTTTACCCTTTGAATATAATTGTTTTGACTTATTGACATCCAACCAGACGAAACACATGACCAATCTGACATTGCCGAACTTTTAAGAACAGGTCATTTGAACTCTGAAGAAAGAGATCAAATCATAAAACTCTGTCGGAAATATTCAGGAATATTTCACAGAGAAAAAGACCCACTCGCCTTTACTAATTGTATTAAACATCCAATAAAAACTAAAGACGAATTACCGGTACATAATAAATCATACAGATATCCTTTCATTCATAAAGAGGAAGTGCAAAAACAAATAAAATCCATGTTAGATCAGAATATTATTCGACCTAGCAACTCGCCCTGGTCATCTAACATTTGGGTAGTGCCGAAAAAAGCCGATTGTTCTGGCAAAAAGAAATGGAGGATTGTAGTAGACTACCGAAAATTAAATGAAAAAACTATAGACGACCGCTATCCAATACCCAATATAGCGGATGTACTAGACAAATTAGGTATATGTAATTATTTTACGATTTTAGACTTGGCTAGCGGATTTCATCAAATTGAGATGAATCCCGAAGAAATCCAAAAAACTGCTTTCTATGTCGAAAATGGACATTATGAGTATGTTCGAATGCCGATGGGACTAAAAAATAGTCCTGCGACTTTTCAACGTGTTGTAGACAATATTATGAGGGGTTTACAAAACGAAATATGTTTAGTTTACTTAGACGACATAATAGTTTTCTCGACATCCCTGCAAGAACATATTACAAATTTAGACAGTTTATTTGAAAGACTTAAAGACACAAATTTTAAAATTCAAATCGACAAATGCGAATTCTTGAAAAAAGAAGTTGCTTATCTTGGTCATTTAGTAACACCTAACGGAATAAAACCAAATCCAGATAAAATCTGTGCAATACAACGTTACCCAATACCTAAAACAACCAGAGATATCAAATCATTTTTAGCTTTACTTGCTTATTATAGACGATTCATAAAAGACTTTGCACGACTGACAAAACCTTTGACATCCTGTTTAAAAAAAGGAGCAAAAATTGAACATACCGCTGAATTTATTAGATGCTTTGAAACTTGTAAAAATTTACTCACTAACGAACCTATCCTACAATATCCAGACTTTTCTAAAGATTTTATTGGCTACAGCGCAAAAAATTCTTGATTTGCATATTTCTGATAGACAATCAGTGGCACAGGCGCGAGTCGGGGCAATGGCATCATCTAGCAGTGTTTCAGATAGCACAAACTTGCGCCAAATGTTCGTGCTAAGCTACCATTAATGACTTTGCCAGATTTTAGCGGTTCTTACGGTGATTGGCAAAGATTTCGTGATACGTTTCTTGCTCTTATTCATAATAACAATGCCTTATCTGATGTTCAGCGATTTTATTATTTAGAATCGTCCCTTAAGGGTGAACCAAAACATTTAATTGCATCCTTAACACCTACTGATGCAAATTATGGTATCGCCTGGGATCTTTTAAAAAAAACGATATGAAAATAAAAAAATTATCATCAATTCACATTTGAAAGAAATAATGGAGTTACCCGCTTTGGTTAAAGAATCGCACACATCGTTACGGCATTTATCAAATTCGTTTTTTAAAAATTATCGTTCTTTGGAATCTTTGGGCGAAAATGTCCACCAATGGAATACAATTTTAATTTACATTGTTGTTTCAAAATTAGATTTTGGTACTAAACGCGAATGGGAAATTCATTGTAAATCTCTGGATTCTCCAAAAATGGAAGACTTTAATGAGTTTTTGATGCAAAGATGTCAAATTTTGGAGGCATTGGATGTTAAAATGTCTTCAAACTCGAAAAGAACTAATGAGTCAAAATCATTTGTTTCCTCTGAAGCAACTTATCGTCCCAAATGCCCTTTTTGTAAGGCAGCTCATTTCATTTACCTATGCGATAAATTTAAACAACTATCCGTGTCAGACCGTTTAGATAAGGTTAGAAAAATGAATTTATGTACAAATTGTTTACGTTATGGGCACAAACCTTCAGACTGTCGTTCATCCAATTGTAAAAAATGCCATCAAAAGCATGCAACCTTGCTCCATCGACCCCAAGAAGTTTCAATTACAAGTTCCAATCGCCAACATTCGAGTAGTAATCACAGTTCTCTCCAGACTCGTTCTCCAGAAAACTATGTTACGGGATTTGAGAATTCGAATTCGGAAAATATAAATGAATCATATGTGGAATCAGAAGAAAGGCCAATAACATCAGTTACTTGTCAAAATTCCACAAATTCCTTTACTTTATTATCTACAGCTATCGTGAACGTTTTTGATGCAGATGAAAACATTATACCTTGTAGGGTATTACTCGATTCTGCTTCACAATCAAATTTTGTGACCTCTGCCATGTTGAAAAAATTAAATTTACAAACTGTGAAGGTTAATGTTCCTGTTATAGGGATAAATCAAATTAAGACTAAGATATCACGTCGAGTCAATATTTCATTAGCGTCTCAACACTCTGGTTATAAGTCCAGATTGAATTTTCTCGTATTACCTTCTATAACGCAATTTTCTCCTCAAATCTATTTTGATTCATCAAAATTGAATATCCCCTCAGAATTATCTTTAGCAGATCCTAAATTTAATATTTCAACGGAGATAGATATGCTCTTGGGCTGCGAAGTGTTCTATGAACTTCTTTGTATCGGGCAAATTAAACTGGGTAAAAATTATCCAATTTTGCAAAAAACCCTACTTGGTTGGATAGTAAGTGGGAATGTCCCGACCGCTCAAGGAACGCACAAGGTTGATGCAATGTTCTCAAACTGCTTTCTTAGTCAAGAAAGTTCGTTAGATAACATCTTGGAGAAATTTTGGACGGTAGAAGAAGTAAAATCAAATTTGCGCACAATAATGTCTAAGGAGGAGATGGACTGTGAAAATCATTTTCAACAAAATACATTTAGAAATGAAGTTGGTAGATTCGTCGTAAAGCTCCCATTAAAAGATAATTTCAAGGACTTAGGTGATTCTGAACAATCTGCTCTTAACAGATTATATTCTCTCGAAAAGCGACTATCAAGAAACCCAGAACTTGGGAGTTCCTATAGGGCATTCATGCAGGAATATCATGATCTTGGACACATGTCTGAAATATCTCGAGATCATGTTTCAAAAACTCCCATATACTATATACCCCATCACAGCGTTGAAAAACCTGATAGCTCCACCACAAAGCTAAGGGTTGTTTTTGACGCTGCTTGCAAATCTTCTACAAATTTATCCTTAAATAATGTACTTAAGGTTGGCCCTACAATTCAAGATGACTTATTCTCGATTGTTATTCGCTTTAGACAACATAATTTCGTTCTAATAGGTGATTTTAAAAAAATGTATCGCCAAATATTAATCCATAAGGATGAAAGAGATTTACAAAGAATAGTTTGGCGTAACTCACCATGTGAAGAAGTGAAGCATTTTCAGTTGAATACTGTTACATATGGCACGGCTTCAGCCTCTTTTCTTGCCACTCGTTGTTTATCAGAAATTTCGTCTGATGCCAAGGGGCCGAAAACCAAGCAGGTTTTCGTTGGCAGGTGCATCTTGCATATCTAATAAAGATGCATATCGACCAGCGGGTGCGTCGGAGACGCTTTGTCTAACAGCTTCTGCTAGTACGCCGAGCGGCGGTATCTCTTCGTAAAGGTTGTGAATAGTATCGTCAACATTCGGGGCTGGTGTCGATAGTGTTCCGTAATATCCTGGTTGACCCATGATCTGTTCGACCGGGAGGGTCGGAAATTCCGGATACAAGTGTTGGCCTGTTTTCGTCTGAATGTTTCCCAGTTGTTGCAGCTGCAACAAAATTGGTTGGGGGATCGAAAAGCTAGTGGTCTGGACCAAAGTGAGCATATCCTGCTCGACCTCAGTCAGCGGTTGGGAGTTCTTTTGTTTTAAGTGAAGTATCCGCAACCATAGCATGGAAGTCGAATAATAATCGAGGTACTCCGGTAAGATGGCCTTAGTAAGTTGTGGGTCGTCCGTGATTAGCTCTGCGTATGTTTGTCGAGAAATATCGATTAACGCAGGAGCTGAGGGTGTAAAGGTTTGTCTCATTCTAGACTCGCGAACCGCAATGTTGGCTGCGAATACTGAGTTTTCCGCCGGGCTACCGGTGGAAACTTTATGATCCATCTCTTGGTTGTGGGATCGTAATGTTGGTTTGTTTAAACCTTTAGGACGAAAGTTTGGCTGCTTGGGTTGCGATCGGGCTTGATCTGCAGCAGCGGGGCTAGGAGACGGTGCATTAGCTTGGTTGCCACGAGCAGGTCTTGCATCGGGCGCTACACGCACGGCTCTAGGGTTCCTTTGGTTTTCGGGACGTCCCCGATAAACCTTAGGGAAATTGTCGTTTTGTGGTTCCATTTTTGAAGGACGTTCTAAAAATGAAAATAAGTGTGGTTTGTTGGTGTGCGAACTTCGCTCCAGCAATATAAAATTGTGCAATTATTCCAACATTTTCTGAATTTAATAAAAATGATAATTTTAAGTCTCATCTTTTACCAATTTTCATGAGATTTTTGATGGTCTTATAGGACTTGATAATATAAAATTATTGAAAGCACATTTAGATTTTGTAAACTCACAGTTAATTACTCCTGAAACTATTTTACCAATTTATTATCTAGAAAGTAATCCCACTATTTTTAAGAGGAAAATTGATCCTTTCACTTGTATTTTGACAAAAGTACCTGTTTCCCAAATAGAAGGAGACATTCTTATTTCTAAACAAATAATTAAAAACTGCGAAATTCCATCCACTTTATCGCACGCAAATAATGGCACAGCTTTGGTAGAAATCCGTAACAATACAAATAACGAAATTATTTTTTCTTTATCCAAGTCATTACAAACTTTACCCTTTGAATATAATTGTTTTGACTTATTGACATCCAACCAGACGAAACACATGACCAATCTGACATTGCCGAACTTTTAAGAACAGGTCATTTGAACTCTGAAGAAAGAGATCAAATCATAAAACTCTGTCGGAAATATTCAGGAATATTTCACAGAGAAAAAGACCCACTCGCCTTTACTAATTGTATTAAACATCCAATAAAAACTAAAGACGAATTACCGGTACATAATAAATCATACAGATATCCTTTCATTCATAAAGAGGAAGTGCAAAAACAAATAAAATCCATGTTAGATCAGAATATTATTCGACCTAGCAACTCGCCCTGGTCATCTAACATTTGGGTAGTGCCGAAAAAAGCCGATTGTTCTGGCAAAAAGAAATGGAGGATTGTAGTAGACTACCGAAAATTAAATGAAAAAACTATAGACGACCGCTATCCAATACCCAATATAGCGGATGTACTAGACAAATTAGGTATATGTAATTATTTTACGATTTTAGACTTGGCTAGCGGATTTCATCAAATTGAGATGAATCCCGAAGAAATCCAAAAAACTGCTTTCTATGTCGAAAATGGACATTATGAGTATGTTCGAATGCCGATGGGACTAAAAAATAGTCCTGCGACTTTTCAACGTGTTGTAGACAATATTATGAGGGGTTTACAAAACGAAATATGTTTAGTTTACTTAGACGACATAATAGTTTTCTCGACATCCCTGCAAGAACATATTACAAATTTAGACAGTTTATTTGAAAGACTTAAAGACACAAATTTTAAAATTCAAATCGACAAATGCGAATTCTTGAAAAAAGAAGTTGCTTATCTTGGTCATTTAGTAACACCTAACGGAATAAAACCAAATCCAGATAAAATCTGTGCAATACAACGTTACCCAATACCTAAAACAACCAGAGATATCAAATCATTTTTAGCTTTACTTGCTTATTATAGACGATTCATAAAAGACTTTGCACGACTGACAAAACCTTTGACATCCTGTTTAAAAAAAGGAGCAAAAATTGAACATACCGCTGAATTTATTAGATGCTTTGAAACTTGTAAAAATTTACTCACTAACGAACCTATCCTACAATATCCAGACTTTTCTAAAGATTTTATTGGCTACAGCGCAAAAAATTCTTGATTTGCATATTTCTGATAGACAATCAGTGGCACAGGCGCGAGTCGGGGCAATGGCATCATCTAGCAGTGTTTCAGATAGCACAAACTTGCGCCAAATGTTCGTGCTAAGCTACCATTAATGACTTTGCCAGATTTTAGCGGTTCTTACGGTGATTGGCAAAGATTTCGTGATACGTTTCTTGCTCTTATTCATAATAACAATGCCTTATCTGATGTTCAGCGATTTTATTATTTAGAATCGTCCCTTAAGGGTGAACCAAAACATTTAATTGCATCCTTAACACCTACTGATGCAAATTATGGTATCGCCTGGGATCTTTTAAAAAAAACGATATGAAAATAAAAAAATTATCATCAATTCACATTTGAAAGAAATAATGGAGTTACCCGCTTTGGTTAAAGAATCGCACACATCGTTACGGCATTTATCAAATTCGTTTTTTAAAAATTATCGTTCTTTGGAATCTTTGGGCGAAAATGTCCACCAATGGAATACAATTTTAATTTACATTGTTGTTTCAAAATTAGATTTTGGTACTAAACGCGAATGGGAAATTCATTGTAAATCTCTGGATTCTCCAAAAATGGAAGACTTTAATGAGTTTTTGATGCAAAGATGTCAAATTTTGGAGGCATTGGATGTTAAAATGTCTTCAAACTCGAAAAGAACTAATGAGTCAAAATCATTTGTTTCCTCTGAAGCAACTTATCGTCCCAAATGCCCTTTTTGTAAGGCAGCTCATTTCATTTACCTATGCGATAAATTTAAACAACTATCCGTGTCAGACCGTTTAGATAAGGTTAGAAAAATGAATTTATGTACAAATTGTTTACGTTATGGGCACAAACCTTCAGACTGTCGTTCATCCAATTGTAAAAAATGCCATCAAAAGCATGCAACCTTGCTCCATCGACCCCAAGAAGTTTCAATTACAAGTTCCAATCGCCAACATTCGAGTAGTAATCACAGTTCTCTCCAGACTCGTTCTCCAGAAAACTATGTTACGGGATTTGAGAATTCGAATTCGGAAAATATAAATGAATCATATGTGGAATCAGAAGAAAGGCCAATAACATCAGTTACTTGTCAAAATTCCACAAATTCCTTTACTTTATTATCTACAGCTATCGTGAACGTTTTTGATGCAGATGAAAACATTATACCTTGTAGGGTATTACTCGATTCTGCTTCACAATCAAATTTTGTGACCTCTGCCATGTTGAAAAAATTAAATTTACAAACTGTGAAGGTTAATGTTCCTGTTATAGGGATAAATCAAATTAAGACTAAGATATCACGTCGAGTCAATATTTCATTAGCGTCTCAACACTCTGGTTATAAGTCCAGATTGAATTTTCTCGTATTACCTTCTATAACGCAATTTTCTCCTCAAATCTATTTTGATTCATCAAAATTGAATATCCCCTCAGAATTATCTTTAGCAGATCCTAAATTTAATATTTCAACGGAGATAGATATGCTCTTGGGCTGCGAAGTGTTCTATGAACTTCTTTGTATCGGGCAAATTAAACTGGGTAAAAATTATCCAATTTTGCAAAAAACCCTACTTGGTTGGATAGTAAGTGGGAATGTCCCGACCGCTCAAGGAACGCACAAGGTTGATGCAATGTTCTCAAACTGCTTTCTTAGTCAAGAAAGTTCGTTAGATAACATCTTGGAGAAATTTTGGACGGTAGAAGAAGTAAAATCAAATTTGCGCACAATAATGTCTAAGGAGGAGATGGACTGTGAAAATCATTTTCAACAAAATACATTTAGAAATGAAGTTGGTAGATTCGTCGTAAAGCTCCCATTAAAAGATAATTTCAAGGACTTAGGTGATTCTGAACAATCTGCTCTTAACAGATTATATTCTCTCGAAAAGCGACTATCAAGAAACCCAGAACTTGGGAGTTCCTATAGGGCATTCATGCAGGAATATCATGATCTTGGACACATGTCTGAAATATCTCGAGATCATGTTTCAAAAACTCCCATATACTATATACCCCATCACAGCGTTGAAAAACCTGATAGCTCCACCACAAAGCTAAGGGTTGTTTTTGACGCTGCTTGCAAATCTTCTACAAATTTATCCTTAAATAATGTACTTAAGGTTGGCCCTACAATTCAAGATGACTTATTCTCGATTGTTATTCGCTTTAGACAACATAATTTCGTTCTAATAGGTGATTTAAAAAAAATGTATCGCCAAATATTAATCCATAAGGATGAAAGAGATTTACAAAGAATAGTTTGGCGTAACTCACCATGTGAAGAAGTGAAGCATTTTCAGTTGAATACTGTTACATATGGCACGGCTTCAGCCTCTTTTCTTGCCACTCGTTGTTTATCAGAAATTTTGTCTGATGCCAAGGGGCCGAAAACCAAGCAGGTTTTCGTTGGCAGGTGCATCTTGCATATCTAATAAAGATGCATATCGACCAGCGGGTGCGTCGGAGACGCTTTGTCTAACAGCTTCTGCTAGTACGCCGAGCGGCGGTATCTCTTCGTAAAGGTTGTGAATAGTATCGTCAACGTTCGGGGCTGGTGTCGATAGTGTTCCGTAATATCCTGGTTGACCCATGATCTGTTCGACCGGGAGGGTCGGAAATTCCGGATACAAGTGTTGGCCTGTTTTCGTCTGAATGTTTCCCAGTTGTTGCAGCTGCAACAAAATTGGTTGGGGGATCGAAAAGCTAGTGGTCTGGACCAAAGTGAGCATATCCTGCTCGACCTCAGTCAGCGGTTGGGAGTTCTTTTGTTTTAAGTGAAGTATCCGCAACCATAGCATGGAAGTCGAATAATAATCGAGGTACTCCGGTAAGATGGCCTTAGTAAGTTGTGGGTCGTCCGTGATTAGCTCTGCGTATGTTTGTCGAGAAATATCGATTAACGCAGGAGCTGAGGGTGTAAAGGTTTGTCTCATTCTAGACTCGCGAACCGCAATGTTGGCTGCGAATACTGAGTTTTCCGCCGGGCTACCGGTGGAAACTTTATGATCCATCTCTTGGTTGTGGGATCGTAATGTTGGTTTGTTTAAACCTTTAGGACGAAAGTTTGGCTGCTTGGGTTGCGATCGGGCTTGATCTGCAGCAGCGGGGCTAGGAGACGGTGCATTAGCTTGGTTGCCACGAGCAGGTCTTGCATCGGGCGCTATACGCACGGCTCTAGGGTTCCTTTGGTTTTCGGGACGTCCCCGATAAACCTTAGGGAAATTGTCGTTTTGTGGTTCCATTTTTGAAGGACGTTCTAAAAATGAAAATAAGTGTGGTTTGTTGGTGTGCGAACTTCGCTCCAGCAATATAAAATTGTGCAATTATTCCAACATTTTCTGAATTTAATAAAAATGATAATTTTAAGTCTCATCTTTTACCAATTTTCATGAGATTTTTGATGGTCTTATAGGACTTGATAATATAAAATTATTGAAAGCACATTTAGATTTTGTAAACTCACAGTTAATTACTCCTGAAACTATTTTACCAATTTATTATCTAGAAAGTAATCCCACTATTTTTAAGAGGAAAATTGATCCTTTCACTTGTATTTTGACAAAAGTACCTGTTTCCCAAATAGAAGGAGACATTCTTATTTCTAAACAAATAATTAAAAACTGCGAAATTCCATCCACTTTATCGCACGCAAATAATGGCACAGCTTTGGTAGAAATCCGTAACAATACAAATAACGAAATTATTTTTTCTTTATCCAAGTCATTACAAACTTTACCCTTTGAATATAATTGTTTTGACTTATTGACATCCAACCAGACGAAACACATGACCAATCTGACATTGCCGAACTTTTAAGAACAGGTCATTTGAACTCTGAAGAAAGAGATCAAATCATAAAACTCTGTCGGAAATATTCAGGAATATTTCACAGAGAAAAAGACCCACTCGCCTTTACTAATTGTATTAAACATCCAATAAAAACTAAAGACGAATTACCGGTACATAATAAATCATACAGATATCCTTTCATTCATAAAGAGGAAGTGCAAAAACAAATAAAATCCATGTTAGATCAGAATATTATTCGACCTAGCAACTCGCCCTGGTCATCTAACATTTGGGTAGTGCCGAAAAAAGCCGATTGTTCTGGCAAAAAGAAATGGAGGATTGTAGTAGACTACCGAAAATTAAATGAAAAAACTATAGACGACCGCTATCCAATACCCAATATAGCGGATGTACTAGACAAATTAGGTATATGTAATTATTTTACGATTTTAGACTTGGCTAGCGGATTTCATCAAATTGAGATGAATCCCGAAGAAATCCAAAAAACTGCTTTCTATGTCGAAAATGGACATTATGAGTATGTTCGAATGCCGATGGGACTAAAAAATAGTCCTGCGACTTTTCAACGTGTTGTAGACAATATTATGAGGGGTTTACAAAACGAAATATGTTTAGTTTACTTAGACGACATAATAGTTTTCTCGACATCCCTGCAAGAACATATTACAAATTTAGACAGTTTATTTGAAAGACTTAAAGACACAAATTTTAAAATTCAAATCGACAAATGCGAATTCTTGAAAAAAGAAGTTGCTTATCTTGGTCATTTAGTAACACCTAACGGAATAAAACCAAATCCAGATAAAATCTGTGCAATACAACGTTACCCAATACCTAAAACAACCAGAGATATCAAATCATTTTTAGCTTTACTTGCTTATTATAGACGATTCATAAAAGACTTTGCACGACTGACAAAACCTTTGACATCCTGTTTAAAAAAAGGAGCAAAAATTGAACATACCGCTGAATTTATTAGATGCTTTGAAACTTGTAAAAATTTACTCACTAACGAACCTATCCTACAATATCCAGACTTTTCTAAAGATTTTATTGGCTACAGCGCAAAAAATTCTTGATTTGCATATTTCTGATAGACAATCAGTGGCACAGGCGCGAGTCGGGGCAATGGCATCATCTAGCAGTGTTTCAGATAGCACAAACTTGCGCCAAATGTTCGTGCTAAGCTACCATTAATGACTTTGCCAGATTTTAGCGGTTCTTACGGTGATTGGCAAAGATTTCGTGATACGTTTCTTGCTCTTATTCATAATAACAATGCCTTATCTGATGTTCAGCGATTTTATTATTTAGAATCGTCCCTTAAGGGTGAACCAAAACATTTAATTGCATCCTTAACACCTACTGATGCAAATTATGGTATCGCCTGGGATCTTTTAAAAAAAACGATATGAAAATAAAAAAATTATCATCAATTCACATTTGAAAGAAATAATGGAGTTACCCGCTTTGGTTAAAGAATCGCACACATCGTTACGGCATTTATCAAATTCGTTTTTTAAAAATTATCGTTCTTTGGAATCTTTGGGCGAAAATGTCCACCAATGGAATACAATTTTAATTTACATTGTTGTTTCAAAATTAGATTTTGGTACTAAACGCGAATGGGAAATTCATTGTAAATCTCTGGATTCTCCAAAAATGGAAGACTTTAATGAGTTTTTGATGCAAAGATGTCAAATTTTGGAGGCATTGGATGTTAAAATGTCTTCAAACTCGAAAAGAACTAATGAGTCAAAATCATTTGTTTCCTCTGAAGCAACTTATCGTCCCAAATGCCCTTTTTGTAAGGCAGCTCATTTCATTTACCTATGCGATAAATTTAAACAACTATCCGTGTCAGACCGTTTAGATAAGGTTAGAAAAATGAATTTATGTACAAATTGTTTACGTTATGGGCACAAACCTTCAGACTGTCGTTCATCCAATTGTAAAAAATGCCATCAAAAGCATGCAACCTTGCTCCATCGACCCCAAGAAGTTTCAATTACAAGTTCCAATCGCCAACATTCGAGTAGTAATCACAGTTCTCTCCAGACTCGTTCTCCAGAAAACTATGTTACGGGATTTGAGAATTCGAATTCGGAAAATATAAATGAATCATATGTGGAATCAGAAGAAAGGCCAATAACATCAGTTACTTGTCAAAATTCCACAAATTCCTTTACTTTATTATCTACAGCTATCGTGAACGTTTTTGATGCAGATGAAAACATTATACCTTGTAGGGTATTACTCGATTCTGCTTCACAATCAAATTTTGTGACCTCTGCCATGTTGAAAAAATTAAATTTACAAACTGTGAAGGTTAATGTTCCTGTTATAGGGATAAATCAAATTAAGACTAAGATATCACGTCGAGTCAATATTTCATTAGCGTCTCAACACTCTGGTTATAAGTCCAGATTGAATTTTCTCGTATTACCTTCTATAACGCAATTTTCTCCTCAAATCTATTTTGATTCATCAAAATTGAATATCCCCTCAGAATTATCTTTAGCAGATCCTAAATTTAATATTTCAACGGAGATAGATATGCTCTTGGGCTGCGAAGTGTTCTATGAACTTCTTTGTATCGGGCAAATTAAACTGGGTAAAAATTATCCAATTTTGCAAAAAACCCTACTTGGTTGGATAGTAAGTGGGAATGTCCCGACCGCTCAAGGAACGCACAAGGTTGATGCAATGTTCTCAAACTGCTTTCTTAGTCAAGAAAGTTCGTTAGATAACATCTTGGAGAAATTTTGGACGGTAGAAGAAGTAAAATCAAATTTGCGCACAATAATGTCTAAGGAGGAGATGGACTGTGAAAATCATTTTCAACAAAATACATTTAGAAATGAAGTTGGTAGATTCGTCGTAAAGCTCCCATTAAAAGATAATTTCAAGGACTTAGGTGATTCTGAACAATCTGCTCTTAACAGATTATATTCTCTCGAAAAGCGACTATCAAGAAACCCAGAACTTGGGAGTTCCTATAGGGCATTCATGCAGGAATATCATGATCTTGGACACATGTCTGAAATATCTCGAGATCATGTTTCAAAAACTCCCATATACTATATACCCCATCACAGCGTTGAAAAACCTGATAGCTCCACCACAAAGCTAAGGGTTGTTTTTGACGCTGCTTGCAAATCTTCTACAAATTTATCCTTAAATAATGTACTTAAGGTTGGCCCTACAATTCAAGATGACTTATTCTCGATTGTTATTCGCTTTAGACAACATAATTTCGTTCTAATAGGTGATTTAAAAAAAATGTATCGCCAAATATTAATCCATAAGGATGAAAGAGATTTACAAAGAATAGTTTGGCGTAACTCACCATGTGAAGAAGTGAAGCATTTTCAGTTGAATACTGTTACATATGGCACGGCTTCAGCCTCTTTTCTTGCCACTCGTTGTTTATCAGAAATTTCGTCTGATGCCAAGGGGCCGAAAACCAAGCAGGTTTTCGTTGGCAGGTGCATCTTGCATATCTAATAAAGATGCATATCGACCAGCGGGTGCGTCGGAGACGCTTTGTCTAACAGCTTCTGCTAGTACGCCGAGCGGCGGTATCTCTTCGTAAAGGTTGTGAATAGTATCGTCAACATTCGGGGCTGGTGTCGATAGTGTTCCGTAATATCCTGGTTGACCCATGATCTGTTCGACCGGGAGGGTCGGAAATTCCGGATACAAGTGTTGGCCTGTTTTCGTCTGAATGTTTCCCAGTTGTTGCAGCTGCAACAAAATTGGTTGGGGGATCGAAAAGCTAGTGGTCTGGACCAAAGTGAGCATATCCTGCTCGACCTCAGTCAGCGGTTGGGAGTTCTTTTGTTTTAAGTGAAGTATCCGCAACCATAGCATGGAAGTCGAATAATAATCGAGGTACTCCGGTAAGATGGCCTTAGTAAGTTGTGGGTCGTCCGTGATTAGCTCTGCGTATGTTTGTCGAGAAATATCGATTAACGCAGGAGCTGAGGGTGTAAAGGTTTGTCTCATTCTAGACTCGCGAACCGCAATGTTGGCTGCGAATACTGAGTTTTCCGCCGGGCTACCGGTGGAAACTTTATGATCCATCTCTTGGTTGTGGGATCGTAATGTTGGTTTGTTTAAACCTTTAGGACGAAAGTTTGGCTGCTTGGGTTGCGATCGGGCTTGATCTGCAGCAGCGGGGCTAGGAGACGGTGCATTAGCTTGGTTGCCACGAGCAGGTCTTGCATCGGGCGCTACACGCACGGCTCTAGGGTTCCTTTGGTTTTCGGGACGTCCCCGATAAACCTTAGGGAAATTGTCGTTTTGTGGTTCCATTTTTGAAGGACGTTCTAAAAATGAAAATAAGTGTGGTTTGTTGGTGTGCGAACTTCGCTCCAGCAATATAAAATTGTGCAATTATTCCAACATTTTCTGAATTTAATAAAAATGATAATTTTAAGTCTCATCTTTTACCAATTTTCATGAGATTTTTGATGGTCTTATAGGACTTGATAATATAAAATTATTGAAAGCACATTTAGATTTTGTAAACTCACAGTTAATTACTCCTGAAACTATTTTACCAATTTATTATCTAGAAAGTAATCCCACTATTTTTAAGAGGAAAATTGATCCTTTCACTTGTATTTTGACAAAAGTACCTGTTTCCCAAATAGAAGGAGACATTCTTATTTCTAAACAAATAATTAAAAACTGCGAAATTCCATCCACTTTATCGCACGCAAATAATGGCACAGCTTTGGTAGAAATCCGTAACAATACAAATAACGAAATTATTTTTTCTTTATCCAAGTCATTACAAACTTTACCCTTTGAATATAATTGTTTTGACTTATTGACATCCAACCAGACGAAACACATGACCAATCTGACATTGCCGAACTTTTAAGAACAGGTCATTTGAACTCTGAAGAAAGAGATCAAATCATAAAACTCTGTCGGAAATATTCAGGAATATTTCACAGAGAAAAAGACCCACTCGCCTTTACTAATTGTATTAAACATCCAATAAAAACTAAAGACGAATTACCGGTACATAATAAATCATACAGATATCCTTTCATTCATAAAGAGGAAGTGCAAAAACAAATAAAATCCATGTTAGATCAGAATATTATTCGACCTAGCAACTCGCCCTGGTCATCTAACATTTGGGTAGTGCCGAAAAAAGCCGATTGTTCTGGCAAAAAGAAATGGAGGATTGTAGTAGACTACCGAAAATTAAATGAAAAAACTATAGACGACCGCTATCCAATACCCAATATAGCGGATGTACTAGACAAATTAGGTATATGTAATTATTTTACGATTTTAGACTTGGCTAGCGGATTTCATCAAATTGAGATGAATCCCGAAGAAATCCAAAAAACTGCTTTCTATGTCGAAAATGGACATTATGAGTATGTTCGAATGCCGATGGGACTAAAAAATAGTCCTGCGACTTTTCAACGTGTTGTAGACAATATTATGAGGGGTTTACAAAACGAAATATGTTTAGTTTACTTAGACGACATAATAGTTTTCTCGACATCCCTGCAAGAACATATTACAAATTTAGACAGTTTATTTGAAAGACTTAAAGACACAAATTTTAAAATTCAAATCGACAAATGCGAATTCTTGAAAAAAGAAGTTGCTTATCTTGGTCATTTAGTAACACCTAACGGAATAAAACCAAATCCAGATAAAATCTGTGCAATACAACGTTACCCAATACCTAAAACAACCAGAGATATCAAATCATTTTTAGCTTTACTTGCTTATTATAGACGATTCATAAAAGACTTTGCACGACTGACAAAACCTTTGACATCCTGTTTAAAAAAAGGAGCAAAAATTGAACATACCGCTGAATTTATTAGATGCTTTGAAACTTGTAAAAATTTACTCACTAACGAACCTATCCTACAATATCCAGACTTTTCTAAAGATTTTATTGGCTACAGCGCAAAAAATTCTTGATTTGCATATTTCTGATAGACAATCAGTGGCACAGGCGCGAGTCGGGGCAATGGCATCATCTAGCAGTGTTTCAGATAGCACAAACTTGCCAAATGTTCGTGCTAAGCTACCATTAATGACTTTGCCAGATTTTAGCGGTTCTTACGGTGATTGGCAAAGATTTCGTGATACGTTTCTTGCTCTTATTCATAATAACAATGCCTTATCTGATGTTCAGCGATTTTATTATTTAGAATCGTCCCTTAAGGGTGAACCAAAACATTTAATTGCATCCTTAACACCTACTGATGCAAATTATGGTATCGCCTGGGATCTTTTAAAAAAAACGATATGAAAATAAAAAAATTATCATCAATTCACATTTGAAAGAAATAATGGAGTTACCCGCTTTGGTTAAAGAATCGCACACATCGTTACGGCATTTATCAAATTCGTTTTTTAAAAATTATCGTTCTTTGGAATCTTTGGGCGAAAATGTCCACCAATGGAATACAATTTTAATTTACATTGTTGTTTCAAAATTAGATTTTGGTACTAAACGCGAATGGGAAATTCATTGTAAATCTCTGGATTCTCCAAAAATGGAAGACTTTAATGAGTTTTTGATGCAAAGATGTCAAATTTTGGAGGCATTGGATGTTAAAATGTCTTCAAACTCGAAAAGAACTAATGAGTCAAAATCATTTGTTTCCTCTGAAGCAACTTATCGTCCCAAATGCCCTTTTTGTAAGGCAGCTCATTTCATTTACCTATGCGATAAATTTAAACAACTATCCGTGTCAGACCGTTTAGATAAGGTTAGAAAAATGAATTTATGTACAAATTGTTTACGTTATGGGCACAAACCTTCAGACTGTCGTTCATCCAATTGTAAAAAATGCCATCAAAAGCATGCAACCTTGCTCCATCGACCCCAAGAAGTTTCAATTACAAGTTCCAATCGCCAACATTCGAGTAGTAATCACAGTTCTCTCCAGACTCGTTCTCCAGAAAACTATGTTACGGGATTTGAGAATTCGAATTCGGAAAATATAAATGAATCATATGTGGAATCAGAAGAAAGGCCAATAACATCAGTTACTTGTCAAAATTCCACAAATTCCTTTACTTTATTATCTACAGCTATCGTGAACGTTTTTGATGCAGATGAAAACATTATACCTTGTAGGGTATTACTCGATTCTGCTTCACAATCAAATTTTGTGACCTCTGCCATGTTGAAAAAATTAAATTTACAAACTGTGAAGGTTAATGTTCCTGTTATAGGGATAAATCAAATTAAGACTAAGATATCACGTCGAGTCAATATTTCATTAGCGTCTCAACACTCTGGTTATAAGTCCAGATTGAATTTTCTCGTATTACCTTCTATAACGCAATTTTCTCCTCAAATCTATTTTGATTCATCAAAATTGAATATCCCCTCAGAATTATCTTTAGCAGATCCTAAATTTAATATTTCAACGGAGATAGATATGCTCTTGGGCTGCGAAGTGTTCTATGAACTTCTTTGTATCGGGCAAATTAAACTGGGTAAAAATTATCCAATTTTGCAAAAAACCCTACTTGGTTGGATAGTAAGTGGGAATGTCCCGACCGCTCAAGGAACGCACAAGGTTGATGCAATGTTCTCAAACTGCTTTCTTAGTCAAGAAAGTTCGTTAGATAACATCTTGGAGAAATTTTGGACGGTAGAAGAAGTAAAATCAAATTTGCGCACAATAATGTCTAAGGAGGAGATGGACTGTGAAAATCATTTTCAACAAAATACATTTAGAAATGAAGTTGGTAGATTCGTCGTAAAGCTCCCATTAAAAGATAATTTCAAGGACTTAGGTGATTCTGAACAATCTGCTCTTAACAGATTATATTCTCTCGAAAAGCGACTATCAAGAAACCCAGAACTTGGGAGTTCCTATAGGGCATTCATGCAGGAATATCATGATCTTGGACACATGTCTGAAATATCTCGAGATCATGTTTCAAAAACTCCCATATACTATATACCCCATCACAGCGTTGAAAAACCTGATAGCTCCACCACAAAGCTAAGGGTTGTTTTTGACGCTGCTTGCAAATCTTCTACAAATTTATCCTTAAATAATGTACTTAAGGTTGGCCCTACAATTCAAGATGACTTATTCTCGATTGTTATTCGCTTTAGACAACATAATTTCGTTCTAATAGGTGATTTAAAAAAAATGTATCGCCAAATATTAATCCATAAGGATGAAAGAGATTTACAAAGAATAGTTTGGCGTAACTCACCATGTGAAGAAGTGAAGCATTTTCAGTTGAATACTGTTACATATGGCACGGCTTCAGCCTCTTTTCTTGCCACTCGTTGTTTATCAGAAATTTCGTCTGATGCCAAGGGGCCGAAAACCAAGCAGGTTTTCGTTGGCAGGTGCATCTTGCATATCTAATAAAGATGCATATCGACCAGCGGGTGCGTCGGAGACGCTTTGTCTAACAGCTTCTGCTAGTACGCCGAGCGGCGGTATCTCTTCGTAAAGGTTGTGAATAGTATCGTCAACGTTCGGGGCTGGTGTCGATAGTGTTCCGTAATATCCTGGTTGACCCATGATCTGTTCGACCGGGAGGGTCGGAAATTCCGGATACAAGTGTTGGCCTGTTTTCGTCTGAATGTTTCCCAGTTGTTGCAGCTGCAACAAAATTGGTTGGGGGATCGAAAAGCTAGTGGTCTGGACCAAAGTGAGCATATCCTGCTCGACCTCAGTCAGCGGTTGGGAGTTCTTTTGTTTTAAGTGAAGTATCCGCAACCATAGCATGGAAGTCGAATAATAATCGAGGTACTCCGGTAAGATGGCCTTAGTAAGTTGTGGGTCGTCCGTGATTAGCTCTGCGTATGTTTGTCGAGAAATATCGATTAACGCAGGAGCTGAGGGTGTAAAGGTTTGTCTCATTCTAGACTCGCGAACCGCAATGTTGGCTGCGAATACTGAGTTTTCCGCCGGGCTACCGGTGGAAACTTTATGATCCATCTCTTGGTTGTGGGATCGTAATGTTGGTTTGTTTAAACCTTTAGGACGAAAGTTTGGCTGCTTGGGTTGCGATCGGGCTTGATCTGCAGCAGCGGGGCTAGGAGACGGTGCATTAGCTTGGTTGCCACGAGCAGGTCTTGCATCGGGCGCTACACGCACGGCTCTAGGGTTCCTTTGGTTTTCGGGACGTCCCCGATAAACCTTAGGGAAATTGTCGTTTTGTGGTTCCATTTTTGAAGGACGTTCTAAAAATGAAAATAAGTGTGGTTTGTTGGTGTGCGAACTTCGCTCCAGCAATATAAAATTGTGCAATTATTCCAACATTTTCTGAATTTAATAAAAATGATAATTTTAAGTCTCATCTTTTACCAATTTTCATGAGATTTTTGATGGTCTTATAGGACTTGATAATATAAAATTATTGAAAGCACATTTAGATTTTGTAAACTCACAGTTAATTACTCCTGAAACTATTTTACCAATTTATTATCTAGAAAGTAATCCCACTATTTTTAAGAGGAAAATTGATCCTTTCACTTGTATTTTGACAAAAGTACCTGTTTCCCAAATAGAAGGAGACATTCTTATTTCTAAACAAATAATTAAAAACTGCGAAATTCCATCCACTTTATCGCACGCAAATAATGGCACAGCTTTGGTAGAAATCCGTAACAATACAAATAACGAAATTATTTTTTCTTTATCCAAGTCATTACAAACTTTACCCTTTGAATATAATTGTTTTGACTTATTGACATCCAACCAGACGAAACACATGACCAATCTGACATTGCCGAACTTTTAAGAACAGGTCATTTGAACTCTGAAGAAAGAGATCAAATCATAAAACTCTGTCGGAAATATTCAGGAATATTTCACAGAGAAAAAGACCCACTCGCCTTTACTAATTGTATTAAACATCCAATAAAAACTAAAGACGAATTACCGGTACATAATAAATCATACAGATATCCTTTCATTCATAAAGAGGAAGTGCAAAAACAAATAAAATCCATGTTAGATCAGAATATTATTCGACCTAGCAACTCGCCCTGGTCATCTAACATTTGGGTAGTGCCGAAAAAAGCCGATTGTTCTGGCAAAAAGAAATGGAGGATTGTAGTAGACTACCGAAAATTAAATGAAAAAACTATAGACGACCGCTATCCAATACCCAATATAGCGGATGTACTAGACAAATTAGGTATATGTAATTATTTTACGATTTTAGACTTGGCTAGCGGATTTCATCAAATTGAGATGAATCCCGAAGAAATCCAAAAAACTGCTTTCTATGTCGAAAATGGACATTATGAGTATGTTCGAATGCCGATGGGACTAAAAAATAGTCCTGCGACTTTTCAACGTGTTGTAGACAATATTATGAGGGGTTTACAAAACGAAATATGTTTAGTTTACTTAGACGACATAATAGTTTTCTCGACATCCCTGCAAGAACATATTACAAATTTAGACAGTTTATTTGAAAGACTTAAAGACACAAATTTTAAAATTCAAATCGACAAATGCGAATTCTTGAAAAAAGAAGTTGCTTATCTTGGTCATTTAGTAACACCTAACGGAATAAAACCAAATCCAGATAAAATCTGTGCAATACAACGTTACCCAATACCTAAAACAACCAGAGATATCAAATCATTTTTAGCTTTACTTGCTTATTATAGACGATTCATAAAAGACTTTGCACGACTGACAAAACCTTTGACATCCTGTTTAAAAAAAGGAGCAAAAATTGAACATACCGCTGAATTTATTAGATGCTTTGAAACTTGTAAAAATTTACTCACTAACGAACCTATCCTACAATATCCAGACTTTTCTAAAGATTTTATTGGCTACAGCGCAAAAAATTCTTGATTTGCATATTTCTGATAGACAATCAGTGGCACAGGCGCGAGTCGGGGCAATGGCATCATCTAGCAGTGTTTCAGATAGCACAAACTTGCGCCAAATGTTCGTGCTAAGCTACCATTAATGACTTTGCCAGATTTTAGCGGTTCTTACGGTGATTGGCAAAGATTTCGTGATACGTTTCTTGCTCTTATTCATAATAACAATGCCTTATCTGATGTTCAGCGATTTTATTATTTAGAATCGTCCCTTAAGGGTGAACCAAAACATTTAATTGCATCCTTAACACCTACTGATGCAAATTATGGTATCGCCTGGGATCTTTTAAAAAAAACGATATGAAAATAAAAAAATTATCATCAATTCACATTTGAAAGAAATAATGGAGTTACCCGCTTTGGTTAAAGAATCGCACACATCGTTACGGCATTTATCAAATTCGTTTTTTAAAAATTATCGTTCTTTGGAATCTTTGGGCGAAAATGTCCACCAATGGAATACAATTTTAATTTACATTGTTGTTTCAAAATTAGATTTTGGTACTAAACGCGAATGGGAAATTCATTGTAAATCTCTGGATTCTCCAAAAATGGAAGACTTTAATGAGTTTTTGATGCAAAGATGTCAAATTTTGGAGGCATTGGATGTTAAAATGTCTTCAAACTCGAAAAGAACTAATGAGTCAAAATCATTTGTTTCCTCTGAAGCAACTTATCGTCCCAAATGCCCTTTTTGTAAGGCAGCTCATTTCATTTACCTATGCGATAAATTTAAACAACTATCCGTGTCAGACCGTTTAGATAAGGTTAGAAAAATGAATTTATGTACAAATTGTTTACGTTATGGGCACAAACCTTCAGACTGTCGTTCATCCAATTGTAAAAAATGCCATCAAAAGCATGCAACCTTGCTCCATCGACCCCAAGAAGTTTCAATTACAAGTTCCAATCGCCAACATTCGAGTAGTAATCACAGTTCTCTCCAGACTCGTTCTCCAGAAAACTATGTTACGGGATTTGAGAATTCGAATTCGGAAAATATAAATGAATCATATGTGGAATCAGAAGAAAGGCCAATAACATCAGTTACTTGTCAAAATTCCACAAATTCCTTTACTTTATTATCTACAGCTATCGTGAACGTTTTTGATGCAGATGAAAACATTATACCTTGTAGGGTATTGTGATGCCTTTTGGCCTAAACATTAAGTCATTAATTATTTAAAATATTATCGAATAAATTCCCTTCAGCTAATTCCAATAAACCACGAATTGTTTTATAAATAATAAATATAAAGGTTACACGTACGAGTCAATGTCAAAGCAAATAAACATTATCTAGTATCATGTATGTTTACTTATAGTGAACTTGACTCTTTGTATATATAGGTAACAATAGTATTTTAAGTATTCATTATTAATTGATTATCAATTCATTATTGATTCATTATTATTATTAAGTCATTGTTATGGTCATTCATTAAAGGATGATTACAGTCAGTATCATTCATTCTAAGTAGTAATCTAAGAGTAGTCAATTAGTGTTAGTGGTTAATGTATAGTAAATATTAAATAGAACATGTCCCAGTGAAACAGGTAGTTGTTTTATTCCTGGGGGATGACCCACCAAGTGACCAGCAGCACCACCTAGTCAGAGGCCCTTCTACTATCCTACTACACCCAGTATCCTCATTACATTACACATTACGTGGCGATCCTGCAAACAATTGGAGTTCTGTAACAATGGGTGGTAAAGCAACGAAACAAGCGGTCCAAGAAAATGGCGTGGTCAACAGTAATTTTATAGTACAAGAAGAGGAACTCAAAGCAGATCTGGAGGTGAAGATTCTTATCTACATTATTGTGGTTGTTTTGGTACTACAATTTGGATGGTCTATATACAAGAATCATAGAAGACAAATGAAGAGGGAGATAAGAAGAAATCTACAGCAAAGCACGCTAAATCTGTAGGATGGTGAGAATATTTTTTTTTTGTAAACTTTAAGGGTATATTCTGTTTTGTGGCTAAAATTTTTTTTTGATAATTGATATTTCATATTTTTATTTCTATTGACAATGAATTTTAAATGTCCTCGAGTGATGGAAATACAGTAACGTGGGATGAATTTGAGATTAGATTGAATTTAATTTTAGAAGATATACGTAGGAATAGTAAGCGTGTGTTAAAAAAGGAGGTTCCAAAAAGCTCAGATAGTCATATAGATATAATAAATAAGTTGTGTGATTCATTTAATAGTTTCTCTAAGTTAATAAATAAGAATTGGTATAAGTTAGAGGAGAATCAGCAGAGTACATGTATTTTATATTTTAACAAAATTAGAGAAAAGGTAGAGAAAGCATTTCAAGTGTTAGATTGTCAGTATGAAGTTCCGTCTCAATTAATTACGCGTAATAATTTAATTAATAATTTAATAGTATTAGAAGCAATGAGCAAAGATAAAAAGGAGAAAATGGCATTAAGTATGAATGACTTTTTCAATTTAGCTGGTAAGATATTACCAAATGAATTTAATGGGGATATAAGCAAATTGCAATCTTTTGTAGATGCTATAAGTTTGCTACAGGTTGGTGCAGCAGAGCATGAGGAGAATGCTGTACTATTTGTGAAAACTAGGCTAACTGGAAAGGCCAGGAGTCTAATCACCACCGAAAAATCGTTGGTAGAAATTATAGGAACCCTTAAAAAGGGACTAAAGGGAGATAGTGCTAGTTTAGTAGGAGCTAAATTAAGCAAATTAAGACAAAACAATAAGGATATAGTTGAGTATGCTTCAGAGATGGAGAAATTAACAGATCAGTTACAAGCCGCGTATTTGGCAGAAGGAATGCCAGTACACTTAGCAACTAAGTATACAACAGAAGCAGCAGTAAAGTCACTGATCGACAACTCAGCATCAGAACGGATAAAAACCGTTATAGCAGCTGGGAATTTTACGACACCGCAAGAGGTGATGACTAAATTGGTTTCCATCAATGTGGGAAACAATCAGTCAACAGGAAGTGTTCTGCATTATAAGGCAGATAGAAATAAGTTTGTGTCAGGAAATACCTATTTTCCACAGCGAAATACCTATTTTCCTCAGCGAAGACACTCTTATGTAAATCATAATGGAGAAAATAATTTCCATAGGAAAAATAACTACGATAACAGTAGGAAATTTCACGCCAATCAAGGCAATAGGAGATTTACTGGTTACAGGGAGAAACCAGAAGAATATAGGAACAAGCCTAACAATAGGTTTAACAATGATAATAAATATAGAAATGTAAGAATGTGTGAGAGTGGAGAGACGAGAGTGGAAGATGAACAGAAAGAATTGGGGTTTTGAAAAAGAAAGGTGAAAAATCCAAAATTTTAAATAACTTGCATCATAATAATCATTATATTTATAACTTTGATTTAACTCTTTCAAACTTTGTGCAAATTAAAACTGACATATCGGATAATATAGATACTTTTATATTAGATACAGGTGCAGATATATCGTTATTAAAAATTTCAGATAATTTTCCACATCACTTAATAAAGACAACACAAATCTTAAATATTAAAGGAATAACTCAGGGAGAAATTAAAACTTTGGGTACAATAGAAACTTTTCTTTTTATTAAGGGTGTAGCATTTCAACATTGTTTTCATGTAGTAGAGGAAGAATTTCCTATACCTACGAATGGAATTCTAGGTAGGGATTTCATAAGAAATTATAATTGTATTTTAGATTATTCAGAATTAAAATTATACATAGATTGTAAATCTAGGAATACAGTAACATTAGAAATTCTTGACAATCCTGAATATGAAACTTTGGCAATACCGCCTAGATGTGAAGTCTATCGGTTGGTAGAAAGTTTCAAAAACTTAAGACAAGATAAAGTTGTTGAGCAACAAGAACTATTACCAGGAATATTTATAGCAAGATCAATTATATCAAAAACTAATCCTTATGTCAGAATTTTAAACACAAATTATGAAAGCAAGTCGATAAATACAAACAATATTAAAATATTGGATTTAAATTTATTTCATGTATATGCTGTGAAGAATGAAAGTAAGAATAGGTTGAAAGAATTAAGAAAAACATTAAATTTAGAGGTACCAGAATACGTGAGGGATAAGCTAATAAATCTTTGTGAGAATTTTTCAGATATTTTTGCTTTAAAGAACGACATTTTAACGCATAATAATTTTTATGAGCAAAAGCTATTGGTAAAAGATGATACTCCAGTATATATTAAAAATTATCGCACGCCACATTCTCAATCTTCAGAACTTAATAATCAGGTCCAAAAGTTATTAGAACAAGGTATAATTGAATCTTCAATCTCAGATTATAACAGTCCAGTTTTACTTGTTCCCAAAAAGGCAATCAATGGAGAGAAGTCTTGGAGACTTTGTATAGATTTCAGGCAATTGAACAAGAAAATAGTCACAGATAAATTTCCATTACCCAGAATAGATTCGATCTTAGATCAGTTAGGGAGGTCGAAATGGTTTTCAGTCATAGATCTTATGTCAGGTTTTCATCAAATTCCCTTAGAACAATCTTCAAGGAAATATACATCTTTTAGTACAGAAAAAGGTTCTTTTCAGTATACAAGATTACCATTTGGTTTAAATATAAGTCCAAATAGTTTTTCAAGAATGATGTCCATAGCATTCTCAGGATTAACTCCAGAAAAAGCATTTCTTTATATGGATGATATAGTCGTAATAGGGATGTCAGAAAATCATCATTTAAGTAATCTCGAAAGGGTGTTTGACACATGTCGGAAATTCAACCTTAAATTAAATCCACAAAAATGTCAATTCTTCAGGCGAGAAGTAACGTATTTAGGACACAATTTGTCCAGCGAAGGGGTTCTACCCGATAAGGCAAAATATTCAGTCATTGAGAAGTATCCAGTGCCCAAAAATTCAGAAGAATCTAAAAGGTTCGTAGCATTCTGTAACTATTACAGACGTTTCATTCCAAATTTCGCTGAAATATGCATACCTCTCAATAAATTATCTAGGAAAAATGTGAAATTCGAGTGGTCGGAAGACTGCGAAAAATCATTCCAAATACTAAAATCGGCATTAATTCAGCCGCCTATTTTGAAATATCCAGATTTCAATAAAAAATTTATATTGACAACAGATGCTTCAAATATTGCGTGTTCTGCAATACTTAGCCAGGAATACGAAGGTATAGATCTACCTATAGCTTATGCATCGCGAGGTTTTAAGAAAAGTGAATTAAATAAACCTATAATTATGAAAGAATTGTTAGCTATCCATTGGGGAATTAATCATTTTAAGTGTTATTTATATGGTTCTCCACATTTTATTGTGAAAACGGATCACAAGCCGTTAACACATCTTTTTTCGATGACAGACCCAACTTCGAAACTTACGAGAATTAGACTAGACCTAGAAGAATACAACTTCGAAATACAATATTTGAAAGGAAATTCAAATTATGCGGACAGTATTTCAAGGATATCCATAAATGAATTAAAAGACTTGTACATTGACAATGCTCACATCTTAGCAATAACGAGGTCAAAAACTCGTCATAATAAAGCTCAGCCTATAGGAGAAGATAAAATAGTTTCCACAGAAATAAAGGAAGATATTCGCAAGCCAGCAGTATATAAAGTACTGAATAATTTAGAGGCGCATAAATTACCAATTCTGCAATTTGAAAATAACCGTGTTTCGTTAAGGATGAACATACGGATCAAAAACAGGATGAGATTTAGCCAAGCCTTATTAAATACCGATATAGTTAACTTTGATTTAGATCAAACGTTAGTTCAGCTTGATAAGCTAGCGGTAAATAATGGTATAAAAAGGATGAAAATTTATATGAATGATATTATTTTCACACAGTGCACTATAAAAGAGTTTATGGAAAAAGGAAACAATACGTTAAAAAACGTACAAATATGTATTTGCGATATACCTAAGATGGTGGAAAAAGAAAAAGAAAAGCAACAGATTTTAGAAACTTATCATAATGATCCTTTATTTGGAGGTCATGTAGGAAATAACAGGCTATTGAAAAAATTAAGAGCGAATTTTAGATGGAAAAACATGGAAAAAGATGTAAGAAAATATATTAAGCAATGTCACAAGTGTCAGGTCAATAAAGCAAAGAATAATCACAAGGAAGAATTTGTATTAACGGATACAGCAGAAAAACCATGGGATATAACATATATAGATACGGTCGGTCCTTTTCCACAAAGTGAAAATGGTAACCGTTATTGCATCACAATGTTATGTGAATTAACGAAATATGCAGTAATAATTCCAGTTAAAAACAAAGAAGCGAACACGATAGCTCGTGGAATTTTTGAAAATTTCATACCAAATTACGGTCTAATGAAACAAATTAGGACAGATTTAGGCACAGAATATAAAAATGAAATATTCAACGCTTTAACTAAAATGTTAAATATTAGGCATAATTACTCAACAGCATATCATCATCAATCTATAGGAGGTTGTGAGAAATTACATAGAACGCTTAATGAGTATGTGAGACACTTTATAAATGAAAGTAAGGATGATTGGGATGAATGGTGTAAACTATTTGCTTATTGTTATAATACGACTCCAAGCTCGTATCATGGTTATACGCCGTTTGAATTATTGTTCGGTAGACGTGCTAACTTACCCGAGAATCTAACAAACGAGATTGAGCCATGCTATAATATTGATGAATATCAGAATGAGTTAAAATATAAACTGCAGGTAGCTCATCAGAGAGCAGAGAAATATTTAACCAAACATAAACTGAGTAGACAAAGTCAAAATAGTAAGGTAGCTAATCCAGTTGATTTTAAAATAGGGGATTCAGTTTTAGTAAAGAGGGAAAATAGAACCAAATTCGAATCTCAATATATAGGTCCATTTACAGTCACAGAGGTGAGTGATGTTAACTGTAAAATTAAATTAGAATCAGGTGTGATAAAAGAAATACACAAAAACAGAATCCATCCTTATTGTAAAATGAATTAAAAATTGTAAAATTGAAAGTGCGAGTGAGTTTATAAACATTTCCGAATAATAAACAAAAGTGTTATAACAAACATTCAAAACATTGAAGTGAAAATAAATAAACAACTAAGTGATCGTAAACAATTTTTAAAGGCAATGAACATTCATTTATTTATGAATATATTATGTAATCGTAGGTTAGTGACATTATTTAATAACCATCTACCATTTATTTTTAGGATAATTGTAAATTCATTTCATTAGGGGGAAAGGAAGCTCAACGGAATTTATTCTTTTTGTAAAAGGGGAAGGTGTGATGCCTTTTGGCCTAAACATTAAGTCATTAATTATTTAAAATATTATCGAATAAATTCCCTTCAGCTAATTCCAATAAACCACGAATTGTTTTATAAATAATAAATATAAAGGTTACACGTACGAGTCAATGTCAAAGCAAATAAACATTATCTAGTATCATGTATGTTTACTTATAGTGAACTTGACTCTTTGTATATATAGGTAACAATAGTATTTTAAGTATTCATTATTAATTGATTATCAATTCATTATTGATTCATTATTATTATTAAGTCATTGTTATGGTCATTCATTAAAGGATGATTACAGTCAGTATCATTCATTCTAAGTAGTAATCTAAGAGTAGTCAATTAGTGTTAGTGGTTAATGTATAGTAAATATTAAATAGAACATGTCCCAGTGAAACAGGTAGTTGTTTTATTCCTGGGGGATGACCCACCAAGTGACCAGCAGCACCACCTAGTCAGAGGCCCTTCTACTATCCTACTACACCCAGTATCCTCATTACATTACACATTACGTGGCGACCCTGCAAACAATTGGAGTTCTGTAACAATGGGTGGTAAAGCAACGAAACAAGCGGTCCAAGAAAATGGCGTGGTCAACAGTAATTTTATAGTACAAGAAGAGGAACTCAAAGCAGATCTGGAGGTGAAGATTCTTATCTACATTATTGTGGTTGTTTTGGTACTACAATTTGGATGGTCTATATACAAGAATCATAGAAGACAAATGAAGAGGGAGATAAGAAGAAATCTACAGCAAAGCACGCTAAATCTGTAGGATGGTGAGAATATTTTTTTTTTGTAAACTTTAAGGGTATATTCTGTTTTGTGGCTAAAATTTTTTTTTGATAATTGATATTTCATATTTTTATTTCTATTGACAATGAATTTTAAATGTCCTCGAGTGATGGAAATACAGTAACGTGGGATGAATTTGAGATTAGATTGAATTTAATTTTAGAAGATATACGTAGGAATAGTAAGCGTGTGTTAAAAAAGGAGGTTCCAAAAAGCTCAGATAGTCATATAGATATAATAAATAAGTTGTGTGATTCATTTAATAGTTTCTCTAAGTTAATAAATAAGAATTGGTATAAGTTAGAGGAGAATCAGCAGAGTACATGTATTTTATATTTTAACAAAATTAGAGAAAAGGTAGAGAAAGCATTTCAAGTGTTAGATTGTCAGTATGAAGTTCCGTCTCAATTAATTACGCGTAATAATTTAATTAATAATTTAATAGTATTAGAAGCAATGAGCAAAGATAAAAAGGAGAAAATGGCATTAAGTATGAATGACTTTTTCAATTTAGCTGGTAAGATATTACCAAATGAATTTAATGGGGATATAAGCAAATTGCAATCTTTTGTAGATGCTATAAGTTTGCTACAGGTTGGTGCAGCAGAGCATGAGGAGAATGCTGTACTATTTGTGAAAACTAGGCTAACTGGAAAGGCCAGGAGTCTAATCACCACCGAAAAATCGTTGGTAGAAATTATAGGAACCCTTAAAAAGGGACTAAAGGGAGATAGTGCTAGTTTAGTAGGAGCTAAATTAAGCAAATTAAGACAAAACAATAAGGATATAGTTGAGTATGCTTCAGAGATGGAGAAATTAACAGATCAGTTACAAGCCGCGTATTTGGCAGAAGGAATGCCAGTACACTTAGCAACTAAGTATACAACAGAAGCAGCAGTAAAGTCACTGATCGACAACTCAGCATCAGAACGGATAAAAACCGTTATAGCAGCTGGGAATTTTACGACACCGCAAGAGGTGATGACTAAATTGGTTTCCATCAATGTGGGAAACAATCAGTCAACAGGAAGTGTTCTGCATTATAAGGCAGATAGAAATAAGTTTGTGTCAGGAAATACCTATTTTCCACAGCGAAATACCTATTTTCCTCAGCGAAGACACTCTTATGTAAATCATAATGGAGAAAATAATTTCCATAGGAAAAATAACTACGATAACAGTAGGAAATTTCACGCCAATCAAGGCAATAGGAGATTTACTGGTTACAGGGAGAAACCAGAAGAATATAGGAACAAGCCTAACAATAGGTTTAACAATGATAATAAATATAGAAATGTAAGAATGTGTGAGAGTGGAGAGACGAGAGTGGAAGATGAACAGAAAGAATTGGGGTTTTGAAAAAGAAAGGTGAAAAATCCAAAATTTTAAATAACTTGCATCATAATAATCATTATATTTATAACTTTGATTTAACTCTTTCAAACTTTGTGCAAATTAAAACTGACATATCGGATAATATAGATACTTTTATATTAGATACAGGTGCAGATATATCGTTATTAAAAATTTCAGATAATTTTCCACATCACTTAATAAAGACAACACAAATCTTAAATATTAAAGGAATAACTCAGGGAGAAATTAAAACTTTGGGTACAATAGAAACTTTTCTTTTTATTAAGGGTGTAGCATTTCAACATTGTTTTCATGTAGTAGAGGAAGAATTTCCTATACCTACGAATGGAATTCTAGGTAGGGATTTCATAAGAAATTATAATTGTATTTTAGATTATTCAGAATTAAAATTATACATAGATTGTAAATCTAGGAATACAGTAACATTAGAAATTCTTGACAATCCTGAATATGAAACTTTGGCAATACCGCCTAGATGTGAAGTCTATCGGTTGGTAGAAAGTTTCAAAAACTTAAGACAAGATAAAGTTGTTGAGCAACAAGAACTATTACCAGGAATATTTATAGCAAGATCAATTATATCAAAAACTAATCCTTATGTCAGAATTTTAAACACAAATTATGAAAGCAAGTCGATAAATACAAACAATATTAAAATATTGGATTTAAATTTATTTCATGTATATGCTGTGAAGAATGAAAGTAAGAATAGGTTGAAAGAATTAAGAAAAACATTAAATTTAGAGGTACCAGAATACGTGAGGGATAAGCTAATAAATCTTTGTGAGAATTTTTCAGATATTTTTGCTTTAAAGAACGACATTTTAACGCATAATAATTTTTATGAGCAAAAGCTATTGGTAAAAGATGATACTCCAGTATATATTAAAAATTATCGCACGCCACATTCTCAATCTTCAGAACTTAATAATCAGGTCCAAAAGTTATTAGAACAAGGTATAATTGAATCTTCAATCTCAGATTATAACAGTCCAGTTTTACTTGTTCCCAAAAAGGCAATCAATGGAGAGAAGTCTTGGAGACTTTGTATAGATTTCAGGCAATTGAACAAGAAAATAGTCACAGATAAATTTCCATTACCCAGAATAGATTCGATCTTAGATCAGTTAGGGAGGTCGAAATGGTTTTCAGTCATAGATCTTATGTCAGGTTTTCATCAAATTCCCTTAGAACAATCTTCAAGGAAATATACATCTTTTAGTACAGAAAAAGGTTCTTTTCAGTATACAAGATTACCATTTGGTTTAAATATAAGTCCAAATAGTTTTTCAAGAATGATGTCCATAGCATTCTCAGGATTAACTCCAGAAAAAGCATTTCTTTATATGGATGATATAGTCGTAATAGGGATGTCAGAAAATCATCATTTAAGTAATCTCGAAAGGGTGTTTGACACATGTCGGAAATTCAACCTTAAATTAAATCCACAAAAATGTCAATTCTTCAGGCGAGAAGTAACGTATTTAGGACACAATTTGTCCAGCGAAGGGGTTCTACCCGATAAGGCAAAATATTCAGTCATTGAGAAGTATCCAGTGCCCAAAAATTCAGAAGAATCTAAAAGGTTCGTAGCATTCTGTAACTATTACAGACGTTTCATTCCAAATTTCGCTGAAATATGCATACCTCTCAATAAATTATCTAGGAAAAATGTGAAATTCGAGTGGTCGGAAGACTGCGAAAAATCATTCCAAATACTAAAATCGGCATTAATTCAGCCGCCTATTTTGAAATATCCAGATTTCAATAAAAAATTTATATTGACAACAGATGCTTCAAATATTGCGTGTTCTGCAATACTTAGCCAGGAATACGAAGGTATAGATCTACCTATAGCTTATGCATCGCGAGGTTTTAAGAAAAGTGAATTAAATAAACCTATAATTATGAAAGAATTGTTAGCTATCCATTGGGGAATTAATCATTTTAAGTGTTATTTATATGGTTCTCCACATTTTATTGTGAAAACGGATCACAAGCCGTTAACACATCTTTTTTCGATGACAGACCCAACTTCGAAACTTACGAGAATTAGACTAGACCTAGAAGAATACAACTTCGAAATACAATATTTGAAAGGAAATTCAAATTATGCGGACAGTATTTCAAGGATATCCATAAATGAATTAAAAGACTTGTACATTGACAATGCTCACATCTTAGCAATAACGAGGTCAAAAACTCGTCATAATAAAGCTCAGCCTATAGGAGAAGATAAAATAGTTTCCACAGAAATAAAGGAAGATATTCGCAAGCCAGCAGTATATAAAGTACTGAATAATTTAGAGGCGCATAAATTACCAATTCTGCAATTTGAAAATAACCGTGTTTCGTTAAGGATGAACATACGGATCAAAAACAGGATGAGATTTAGCCAAGCCTTATTAAATACCGATATAGTTAACTTTGATTTAGATCAAACGTTAGTTCAGCTTGATAAGCTAGCGGTAAATAATGGTATAAAAAGGATGAAAATTTATATGAATGATATTATTTTCACACAGTGCACTATAAAAGAGTTTATGGAAAAAGGAAACAATACGTTAAAAAACGTACAAATATGTATTTGCGATATACCTAAGATGGTGGAAAAAGAAAAAGAAAAGCAACAGATTTTAGAAACTTATCATAATGATCCTTTATTTGGAGGTCATGTAGGAAATAACAGGCTATTGAAAAAATTAAGAGCGAATTTTAGATGGAAAAACATGGAAAAAGATGTAAGAAAATATATTAAGCAATGTCACAAGTGTCAGGTCAATAAAGCAAAGAATAATCACAAGGAAGAATTTGTATTAACGGATACAGCAGAAAAACCATGGGATATAACATATATAGATACGGTCGGTCCTTTTCCACAAAGTGAAAATGGTAACCGTTATTGCATCACAATGTTATGTGAATTAACGAAATATGCAGTAATAATTCCAGTTAAAAACAAAGAAGCGAACACGATAGCTCGTGGAATTTTTGAAAATTTCATACCAAATTACGGTCTAATGAAACAAATTAGGACAGATTTAGGCACAGAATATAAAAATGAAATATTCAACGCTTTAACTAAAATGTTAAATATTAGGCATAATTACTCAACAGCATATCATCATCAATCTATAGGAGGTTGTGAGAAATTACATAGAACGCTTAATGAGTATGTGAGACACTTTATAAATGAAAGTAAGGATGATTGGGATGAATGGTGTAAACTATTTGCTTATTGTTATAATACGACTCCAAGCTCGTATCATGGTTATACGCCGTTTGAATTATTGTTCGGTAGACGTGCTAACTTACCCGAGAATCTAACAAACGAGATTGAGCCATGCTATAATATTGATGAATATCAGAATGAGTTAAAATATAAACTGCAGGTAGCTCATCAGAGAGCAGAGAAATATTTAACCAAACATAAACTGAGTAGACAAAGTCAAAATAGTAAGGTAGCTAATCCAGTTGATTTTAAAATAGGGGATTCAGTTTTAGTAAAGAGGGAAAATAGAACCAAATTCGAATCTCAATATATAGGTCCATTTACAGTCACAGAGGTGAGTGATGTTAACTGTAAAATTAAATTAGAATCAGGTGTGATAAAAGAAATACACAAAAACAGAATCCATCCTTATTGTAAAATGAATTAAAAATTGTAAAATTGAAAGTGCGAGTGAGTTTATAAACATTTCCGAATAATAAACAAAAGTGTTATAACAAACATTCAAAACATTGAAGTGAAAATAAATAAACAACTAAGTGATCGTAAACAATGTTGGCCTGTTTTCGTCTGAATGTTTCCCAGTTGTTGCAGCTGCAACAAAATTGGTTGGGGGATCGAAAAGCTAGTGGTCTGGACCAAAGTGAGCATATCCTGCTCGACCTCAGTCAGCGGTTGGGAGTTCTTTTGTTTTAAGTGAAGTATCCGCAACCATAGCATGGAAGTCGAATAATAATCGAGGTACTCCGGTAAGATGGCCTTAGTAAGTTGTGGGTCGTCCGTGATTAGCTCTGCGTATGTTTGTCGAGAAATATCGATTAACGCAGGAGCTGAGGGTGTAAAGGTTTGTCTCATTCTAGACTCGCGAACCGCAATGTTGGCTGCGAATACTGAGTTTTCCGCCGGGCTACCGGTGGAAACTTTATGATCCATCTCTTGGTTGTGGGATCGTAATGTTGGTTTGTTTAAACCTTTAGGACGAAAGTTTGGCTGCTTGGGTTGCGATCGGGCTTGATCTGCAGCAGCGGGGCTAGGAGACGGTGCATTAGCTTGGTTGCCACGAGCAGGTCTTGCATCGGGCGCTACACGCACGGCTCTAGGGTTCCTTTGGTTTTCGGGACGTCCCCGATAAACCTTAGGGAAATTGTCGTTTTGTGGTTCCATTTTTGAAGGACGTTCTAAAAATGAAAATAAGTGTGGTTTGTTGGTGTGCGAACTTCGCTCCAGCAATATAAAATTGTGCAATTATTCCAACATTTTCTGAATTTAATAAAAATGATAATTTTAAGTCTCATCTTTTACCAATTTTCATGAGATTTTTGATGGTCTTATAGGACTTGATAATATAAAATTATTGAAAGCACATTTAGATTTTGTAAACTCACAGTTAATTACTCCTGAAACTATTTTACCAATTTATTATCTAGAAAGTAATCCCACTATTTTTAAGAGGAAAATTGATCCTTTCACTTGTATTTTGACAAAAGTACCTGTTTCCCAAATAGAAGGAGACATTCTTATTTCTAAACAAATAATTAAAAACTGCGAAATTCCATCCACTTTATCGCACGCAAATAATGGCACAGCTTTGGTAGAAATCCGTAACAATACAAATAACGAAATTATTTTTTCTTTATCCAAGTCATTACAAACTTTACCCTTTGAATATAATTGTTTTGACTTATTGACATCCAACCAGACGAAACACATGACCAATCTGACATTGCCGAACTTTTAAGAACAGGTCATTTGAACTCTGAAGAAAGAGATCAAATCATAAAACTCTGTCGGAAATATTCAGGAATATTTCACAGAGAAAAAGACCCACTCGCCTTTACTAATTGTATTAAACATCCAATAAAAACTAAAGACGAATTACCGGTACATAATAAATCATACAGATATCCTTTCATTCATAAAGAGGAAGTGCAAAAACAAATAAAATCCATGTTAGATCAGAATATTATTCGACCTAGCAACTCGCCCTGGTCATCTAACATTTGGGTAGTGCCGAAAAAAGCCGATTGTTCTGGCAAAAAGAAATGGAGGATTGTAGTAGACTACCGAAAATTAAATGAAAAAACTATAGACGACCGCTATCCAATACCCAATATAGCGGATGTACTAGACAAATTAGGTATATGTAATTATTTTACGATTTTAGACTTGGCTAGCGGATTTCATCAAATTGAGATGAATCCCGAAGAAATCCAAAAAACTGCTTTCTATGTCGAAAATGGACATTATGAGTATGTTCGAATGCCGATGGGACTAAAAAATAGTCCTGCGACTTTTCAACGTGTTGTAGACAATATTATGAGGGGTTTACAAAACGAAATATGTTTAGTTTACTTAGACGACATAATAGTTTTCTCGACATCCCTGCAAGAACATATTACAAATTTAGACAGTTTATTTGAAAGACTTAAAGACACAAATTTTAAAATTCAAATCGACAAATGCGAATTCTTGAAAAAAGAAGTTGCTTATCTTGGTCATTTAGTAACACCTAACGGAATAAAACCAAATCCAGATAAAATCTGTGCAATACAACGTTACCCAATACCTAAAACAACCAGAGATATCAAATCATTTTTAGCTTTACTTGCTTATTATAGACGATTCATAAAAGACTTTGCACGACTGACAAAACCTTTGACATCCTGTTTAAAAAAAGGAGCAAAAATTGAACATACCGCTGAATTTATTAGATGCTTTGAAACTTGTAAAAATTTACTCACTAACGAACCTATCCTACAATATCCAGACTTTTCTAAAGATTTTATTGGCTACAGCGCAAAAAATTCTTGATTTGCATATTTCTGATAGACAATCAGTGGCACAGGCGCGAGTCGGGGCAATGGCATCATCTAGCAGTGTTTCAGATAGCACAAACTTGCGCCAAATGTTCGTGCTAAGCTACCATTAATGACTTTGCCAGATTTTAGCGGTTCTTACGGTGATTGGCAAAGATTTCGTGATACGTTTCTTGCTCTTATTCATAATAACAATGCCTTATCTGATGTTCAGCGATTTTATTATTTAGAATCGTCCCTTAAGGGTGAACCAAAACATTTAATTGCATCCTTAACACCTACTGATGCAAATTATGGTATCGCCTGGGATCTTTTAAAAAAAACGATATGAAAATAAAAAAATTATCATCAATTCACATTTGAAAGAAATAATGGAGTTACCCGCTTTGGTTAAAGAATCGCACACATCGTTACGGCATTTATCAAATTCGTTTTTTAAAAATTATCGTTCTTTGGAATCTTTGGGCGAAAATGTCCACCAATGGAATACAATTTTAATTTACATTGTTGTTTCAAAATTAGATTTTGGTACTAAACGCGAATGGGAAATTCATTGTAAATCTCTGGATTCTCCAAAAATGGAAGACTTTAATGAGTTTTTGATGCAAAGATGTCAAATTTTGGAGGCATTGGATGTTAAAATGTCTTCAAACTCGAAAAGAACTAATGAGTCAAAATCATTTGTTTCCTCTGAAGCAACTTATCGTCCCAAATGCCCTTTTTGTAAGGCAGCTCATTTCATTTACCTATGCGATAAATTTAAACAACTATCCGTGTCAGACCGTTTAGATAAGGTTAGAAAAATGAATTTATGTACAAATTGTTTACGTTATGGGCACAAACCTTCAGACTGTCGTTCATCCAATTGTAAAAAATGCCATCAAAAGCATGCAACCTTGCTCCATCGACCCCAAGAAGTTTCAATTACAAGTTCCAATCGCCAACATTCGAGTAGTAATCACAGTTCTCTCCAGACTCGTTCTCCAGAAAACTATGTTACGGGATTTGAGAATTCGAATTCGGAAAATATAAATGAATCATATGTGGAATCAGAAGAAAGGCCAATAACATCAGTTACTTGTCAAAATTCCACAAATTCCTTTACTTTATTATCTACAGCTATCGTGAACGTTTTTGATGCAGATGAAAACATTATACCTTGTAGGGTATTACTCGATTCTGCTTCACAATCAAATTTTGTGACCTCTGCCATGTTGAAAAAATTAAATTTACAAACTGTGAAGGTTAATGTTCCTGTTATAGGGATAAATCAAATTAAGACTAAGATATCACGTCGAGTCAATATTTCATTAGCGTCTCAACACTCTGGTTATAAGTCCAGATTGAATTTTCTCGTATTACCTTCTATAACGCAATTTTCTCCTCAAATCTATTTTGATTCATCAAAATTGAATATCCCCTCAGAATTATCTTTAGCAGATCCTAAATTTAATATTTCAACGGAGATAGATATGCTCTTGGGCTGCGAAGTGTTCTATGAACTTCTTTGTATCGGGCAAATTAAACTGGGTAAAAATTATCCAATTTTGCAAAAAACCCTACTTGGTTGGATAGTAAGTGGGAATGTCCCGACCGCTCAAGGAACGCACAAGGTTGATGCAATGTTCTCAAACTGCTTTCTTAGTCAAGAAAGTTCGTTAGATAACATCTTGGAGAAATTTTGGACGGTAGAAGAAGTAAAATCAAATTTGCGCACAATAATGTCTAAGGAGGAGATGGACTGTGAAAATCATTTTCAACAAAATACATTTAGAAATGAAGTTGGTAGATTCGTCGTAAAGCTCCCATTAAAAGATAATTTCAAGGACTTAGGTGATTCTGAACAATCTGCTCTTAACAGATTATATTCTCTCGAAAAGCGACTATCAAGAAACCCAGAACTTGGGAGTTCCTATAGGGCATTCATGCAGGAATATCATGATCTTGGACACATGTCTGAAATATCTCGAGATCATGTTTCAAAAACTCCCATATACTATATACCCCATCACAGCGTTGAAAAACCTGATAGCTCCACCACAAAGCTAAGGGTTGTTTTTGACGCTGCTTGCAAATCTTCTACAAATTTATCCTTAAATAATGTACTTAAGGTTGGCCCTACAATTCAAGATGACTTATTCTCGATTGTTATTCGCTTTAGACAACATAATTTCGTTCTAATAGGTGATTTAAAAAAAATGTATCGCCAAATATTAATCCATAAGGATGAAAGAGATTTACAAAGAATAGTTTGGCGTAACTCACCATGTGAAGAAGTGAAGCATTTTCAGTTGAATACTGTTACATATGGCACGGCTTCAGCCTCTTTTCTTGCCACTCGTTGTTTATCAGAAATTTTGTCTGATGCCAAGGGGCCGAAAACCAAGCAGGTTTTCGTTGGCAGGTGCATCTTGCATATCTAATAAAGATGCATATCGACCAGCGGGTGCGTCGGAGACGCTTTGTCTAACAGCTTCTGCTAGTACGCCGAGCGGCGGTATCTCTTCGTAAAGGTTGTGAATAGTATCGTCAACATTCGGGGCTGGTGTCGATAGTGTTCCGTAATATCCTGGTTGACCCATGATCTGTTCGACCGGGAGGGTCGGAAATTCCGGATACAAGTGTTGGCCTGTTTTCGTCTGAATGTTTCCCAGTTGTTGCAGCTGCAACAAAATTGGTTGGGGGATCGAAAAGCTAGTGGTCTGGACCAAAGTGAGCATATCCTGCTCGACCTCAGTCAGCGGTTGGGAGTTCTTTTGTTTTAAGTGAAGTATCCGCAACCATAGCATGGAAGTCGAATAATAATCGAGGTACTCCGGTAAGATGGCCTTAGTAAGTTGTGGGTCGTCCGTGATTAGCTCTGCGTATGTTTGTCGAGAAATATCGATTAACGCAGGAGCTGAGGGTGTAAAGGTTTGTCTCATTCTAGACTCGCGAACCGCAATGTTGGCTGCGAATACTGAGTTTTCCGCCGGGCTACCGGTGGAAACTTTATGATCCATCTCTTGGTTGTGGGATCGTAATGTTGGTTTGTTTAAACCTTTAGGACGAAAGTTTGGCTGCTTGGGTTGCGATCGGGCTTGATCTGCAGCAGCGGGGCTAGGAGACGGTGCATTAGCTTGGTTGCCACGAGCAGGTCTTGCATCGGGCGCTACACGCACGGCTCTAGGGTTCCTTTGGTTTTCGGGACGTCCCCGATAAACCTTAGGGAAATTGTCGTTTTGTGGTTCCATTTTTGAAGGACGTTCTAAAAATGAAAATAAGTGTGGTTTGTTGGTGTGCGAACTTCGCTCCAGCAATATAAAATTGTGCAATTATTCCAACATTTTCTGAATTTAATAAAAATGATAATTTTAAGTCTCATCTTTTACCAATTTTCATGAGATTTTTGATGGTCTTATAGGACTTGATAATATAAAATTATTGAAAGCACATTTAGATTTTGTAAACTCACAGTTAATTACTCCTGAAACTATTTTACCAATTTATTATCTAGAAAGTAATCCCACTATTTTTAAGAGGAAAATTGATCCTTTCACTTGTATTTTGACAAAAGTACCTGTTTCCCAAATAGAAGGAGACATTCTTATTTCTAAACAAATAATTAAAAACTGCGAAATTCCATCCACTTTATCACACGCAAATAATGGCACAGCTTTGGTAGAAATCCGTAACAATACAAATAACGAAATTATTTTTTCTTTATCCAAGTCATTACAAACTTTACCCTTTGAATATAATTGTTTTGACTTATTGACATCCAACCAGACGAAACACATGACCAATCTGACATTGCCGAACTTTTAAGAACAGGTCATTTGAACTCTGAAGAAAGAGATCAAATCATAAAACTCTGTCGGAAATATTCAGGAATATTTCACAGAGAAAAAGACCCACTCGCCTTTACTAATTGTATTAAACATCCAATAAAAACTAAAGACGAATTACCGGTACATAATAAATCATACAGATATCCTTTCATTCATAAAGAGGAAGTGCAAAAACAAATAAAATCCATGTTAGATCAGAATATTATTCGACCTAGCAACTCGCCCTGGTCATCTAACATTTGGGTAGTGCCGAAAAAAGCCGATTGTTCTGGCAAAAAGAAATGGAGGATTGTAGTAGACTACCGAAAATTAAATGAAAAAACTATAGACGACCGCTATCCAATACCCAATATAGCGGATGTACTAGACAAATTAGGTATATGTAATTATTTTACGATTTTAGACTTGGCTAGCGGATTTCATCAAATTGAGATGAATCCCGAAGAAATCCAAAAAACTGCTTTCTATGTCGAAAATGGACATTATGAGTATGTTCGAATGCCGATGGGACTAAAAAATAGTCCTGCGACTTTTCAACGTGTTGTAGACAATATTATGAGGGGTTTACAAAACGAAATATGTTTAGTTTACTTAGACGACATAATAGTTTTCTCGACATCCCTGCAAGAACATATTACAAATTTAGACAGTTTATTTGAAAGACTTAAAGACACAAATTTTAAAATTCAAATCGACAAATGCGAATTCTTGAAAAAAGAAGTTGCTTATCTTGGTCATTTAGTAACACCTAACGGAATAAAACCAAATCCAGATAAAATCTGTGCAATACAACGTTACCCAATACCTAAAACAACCAGAGATATCAAATCATTTTTAGCTTTACTTGCTTATTATAGACGATTCATAAAAGACTTTGCACGACTGACAAAACCTTTGACATCCTGTTTAAAAAAAGGAGCAAAAATTGAACATACCGCTGAATTTATTAGATGCTTTGAAACTTGTAAAAATTTACTCACTAACGAACCTATCCTACAATATCCAGACTTTTCTAAAGATTTTATTGGCTACAGCGCAAAAAATTCTTGATTTGCATATTTCTGATAGACAATCAGTGGCACAGGCGCGAGTCGGGGCAATGGCATCATCTAGCAGTGTTTCAGATAGCACAAACTTGCCAAATGTTCGTGCTAAGCTACCATTAATGACTTTGCCAGATTTTAGCGGTTCTTACGGTGATTGGCAAAGATTTCGTGATACGTTTCTTGCTCTTATTCATAATAACAATGCCTTATCTGATGTTCAGCGATTTTATTATTTAGAATCGTCCCTTAAGGGTGAACCAAAACATTTAATTGCATCCTTAACACCTACTGATGCAAATTATGGTATCGCCTGGGATCTTTTAAAAAAAACGATATGAAAATAAAAAAATTATCATCAATTCACATTTGAAAGAAATAATGGAGTTACCCGCTTTGGTTAAAGAATCGCACACATCGTTACGGCATTTATCAAATTCGTTTTTTAAAAATTATCGTTCTTTGGAATCTTTGGGCGAAAATGTCCACCAATGGAATACAATTTTAATTTACATTGTTGTTTCAAAATTAGATTTTGGTACTAAACGCGAATGGGAAATTCATTGTAAATCTCTGGATTCTCCAAAAATGGAAGACTTTAATGAGTTTTTGATGCAAAGATGTCAAATTTTGGAGGCATTGGATGTTAAAATGTCTTCAAACTCGAAAAGAACTAATGAGTCAAAATCATTTGTTTCCTCTGAAGCAACTTATCGTCCCAAATGCCCTTTTTGTAAGGCAGCTCATTTCATTTACCTATGCGATAAATTTAAACAACTATCCGTGTCAGACCGTTTAGATAAGGTTAGAAAAATGAATTTATGTACAAATTGTTTACGTTATGGGCACAAACCTTCAGACTGTCGTTCATCCAATTGTAAAAAATGCCATCAAAAGCATGCAACCTTGCTCCATCGACCCCAAGAAGTTTCAATTACAAGTTCCAATCGCCAACATTCGAGTAGTAATCACAGTTCTCTCCAGACTCGTTCTCCAGAAAACTATGTTACGGGATTTGAGAATTCGAATTCGGAAAATATAAATGAATCATATGTGGAATCAGAAGAAAGGCCAATAACATCAGTTACTTGTCAAAATTCCACAAATTCCTTTACTTTATTATCTACAGCTATCGTGAACGTTTTTGATGCAGATGAAAACATTATACCTTGTAGGGTATTACTCGATTCTGCTTCACAATCAAATTTTGTGACCTCTGCCATGTTGAAAAAATTAAATTTACAAACTGTGAAGGTTAATGTTCCTGTTATAGGGATAAATCAAATTAAGACTAAGATATCACGTCGAGTCAATATTTCATTAGCGTCTCAACACTCTGGTTATAAGTCCAGATTGAATTTTCTCGTATTACCTTCTATAACGCAATTTTCTCCTCAAATCTATTTTGATTCATCAAAATTGAATATCCCCTCAGAATTATCTTTAGCAGATCCTAAATTTAATATTTCAACGGAGATAGATATGCTCTTGGGCTGCGAAGTGTTCTATGAACTTCTTTGTATCGGGCAAATTAAACTGGGTAAAAATTATCCAATTTTGCAAAAAACCCTACTTGGTTGGATAGTAAGTGGGAATGTCCCGACCGCTCAAGGAACGCACAAGGTTGATGCAATGTTCTCAAACTGCTTTCTTAGTCAAGAAAGTTCGTTAGATAACATCTTGGAGAAATTTTGGACGGTAGAAGAAGTAAAATCAAATTTGCGCACAATAATGTCTAAGGAGGAGATGGACTGTGAAAATCATTTTCAACAAAATACATTTAGAAATGAAGTTGGTAGATTCGTCGTAAAGCTCCCATTAAAAGATAATTTCAAGGACTTAGGTGATTCTGAACAATCTGCTCTTAACAGATTATATTCTCTCGAAAAGCGACTATCAAGAAACCCAGAACTTGGGAGTTCCTATAGGGCATTCATGCAGGAATATCATGATCTTGGACACATGTCTGAAATATCTCGAGATCATGTTTCAAAAACTCCCATATACTATATACCCCATCACAGCGTTGAAAAACCTGATAGCTCCACCACAAAGCTAAGGGTTGTTTTTGACGCTGCTTGCAAATCTTCTACAAATTTATCCTTAAATAATGTACTTAAGGTTGGCCCTACAATTCAAGATGACTTATTCTCGATTGTTATTCGCTTTAGACAACATAATTTCGTTCTAATAGGTGATTTAAAAAAAATGTATCGCCAAATATTAATCCATAAGGATGAAAGAGATTTACAAAGAATAGTTTGGCGTAACTCACCATGTGAAGAAGTGAAGCATTTTCAGTTGAATACTGTTACATATGGCACGGCTTCAGCCTCTTTTCTTGCCACTCGTTGTTTATCAGAAATTTCGTCTGATGCCAAGGGGCCGAAAACCAAGCAGGTTTTCGTTGGCAGGTGCATCTTGCATATCTAATAAAGATGCATATCGACCAGCGGGTGCGTCGGAGACGCTTTGTCTAACAGCTTCTGCTAGTACGCCGAGCGGCGGTATCTCTTCGTAAAGGTTGTGAATAGTATCGTCAACGTTCGGGGCTGGTGTCGATAGTGTTCCGTAATATCCTGGTTGACCCATGATCTGTTCGACCGGGAGGGTCGGAAATTCCGGATACAAGTGTTGGCCTGTTTTCGTCTGAATGTTTCCCAGTTGTTGCAGCTGCAACAAAATTGGTTGGGGGATCGAAAAGCTAGTGGTCTGGACCAAAGTGAGCATATCCTGCTCGACCTCAGTCAGCGGTTGGGAGTTCTTTTGTTTTAAGTGAAGTATCCGCAACCATAGCATGGAAGTCGAATAATAATCGAGGTACTCCGGTAAGATGGCCTTAGTAAGTTGTGGGTCGTCCGTGATTAGCTCTGCGTATGTTTGTCGAGAAATATCGATTAACGCAGGAGCTGAGGGTGTAAAGGTTTGTCTCATTCTAGACTCGCGAACCGCAATGTTGGCTGCGAATACTGAGTTTTCCGCCGGGCTACCGGTGGAAACTTTATGATCCATCTCTTGGTTGTGGGATCGTAATGTTGGTTTGTTTAAACCTTTAGGACGAAAGTTTGGCTGCTTGGGTTGCGATCGGGCTTGATCTGCAGCAGCGGGGCTAGGAGACGGTGCATTAGCTTGGTTGCCACGAGCAGGTCTTGCATCGGGCGCTACACGCACGGCTCTAGGGTTCCTTTGGTTTTCGGGACGTCCCCGATAAACCTTAGGGAAATTGTCGTTTTGTGGTTCCATTTTTGAAGGACGTTCTAAAAATGAAAATAAGTGTGGTTTGTTGGTGTGCGAACTTCGCTCCAGCAATATAAAATTGTGCAATTATTCCAACATTTTCTGAATTTAATAAAAATGATAATTTTAAGTCTCATCTTTTACCAATTTTCATGAGATTTTTGATGGTCTTATAGGACTTGATAATATAAAATTATTGAAAGCACATTTAGATTTTGTAAACTCACAGTTAATTACTCCTGAAACTATTTTACCAATTTATTATCTAGAAAGTAATCCCACTATTTTTAAGAGGAAAATTGATCCTTTCACTTGTATTTTGACAAAAGTACCTGTTTCCCAAATAGAAGGAGACATTCTTATTTCTAAACAAATAATTAAAAACTGCGAAATTCCATCCACTTTATCGCACGCAAATAATGGCACAGCTTTGGTAGAAATCCGTAACAATACAAATAACGAAATTATTTTTTCTTTATCCAAGTCATTACAAACTTTACCCTTTGAATATAATTGTTTTGACTTATTGACATCCAACCAGACGAAACACATGACCAATCTGACATTGCCGAACTTTTAAGAACAGGTCATTTGAACTCTGAAGAAAGAGATCAAATCATAAAACTCTGTCGGAAATATTCAGGAATATTTCACAGAGAAAAAGACCCACTCGCCTTTACTAATTGTATTAAACATCCAATAAAAACTAAAGACGAATTACCGGTACATAATAAATCATACAGATATCCTTTCATTCATAAAGAGGAAGTGCAAAAACAAATAAAATCCATGTTAGATCAGAATATTATTCGACCTAGCAACTCGCCCTGGTCATCTAACATTTGGGTAGTGCCGAAAAAAGCCGATTGTTCTGGCAAAAAGAAATGGAGGATTGTAGTAGACTACCGAAAATTAAATGAAAAAACTATAGACGACCGCTATCCAATACCCAATATAGCGGATGTACTAGACAAATTAGGTATATGTAATTATTTTACGATTTTAGACTTGGCTAGCGGATTTCATCAAATTGAGATGAATCCCGAAGAAATCCAAAAAACTGCTTTCTATGTCGAAAATGGACATTATGAGTATGTTCGAATGCCGATGGGACTAAAAAATAGTCCTGCGACTTTTCAACGTGTTGTAGACAATATTATGAGGGGTTTACAAAACGAAATATGTTTAGTTTACTTAGACGACATAATAGTTTTCTCGACATCCCTGCAAGAACATATTACAAATTTAGACAGTTTATTTGAAAGACTTAAAGACACAAATTTTAAAATTCAAATCGACAAATGCGAATTCTTGAAAAAAGAAGTTGCTTATCTTGGTCATTTAGTAACACCTAACGGAATAAAACCAAATCCAGATAAAATCTGTGCAATACAACGTTACCCAATACCTAAAACAACCAGAGATATCAAATCATTTTTATCTTTACTTGCTTATTATAGACGATTCATAAAAGACTTTGCACGACTGACAAAACCTTTGACATCCTGTTTAAAAAAAGGAGCAAAAATTGAACATACCGCTGAATTTATTAGATGCTTTGAAACTTGTAAAAATTTACTCACTAACGAACCTATCCTACAATATCCAGACTTTTCTAAAGATTTTATTGGCTACAGCGCAAAAAATTCTTGATTTGCATATTTCTGATAGACAATCAGTGGCACAGGCGCGAGTCGGGGCAATGGCATCATCTAGCAGTGTTTCAGATAGCACAAACTTGCGCCAAATGTTCGTGCTAAGCTACCATTAATGACTTTGCCAGATTTTAGCGGTTCTTACGGTGATTGGCAAAGATTTCGTGATACGTTTCTTGCTCTTATTCATAATAACAATGCCTTATCTGATGTTCAGCGATTTTATTATTTAGAATCGTCCCTTAAGGGTGAACCAAAACATTTAATTGCATCCTTAACACCTACTGATGCAAATTATGGTATCGCCTGGGATCTTTTAAAAAAAACGATATGAAAATAAAAAAATTATCATCAATTCACATTTGAAAGAAATAATGGAGTTACCCGCTTTGGTTAAAGAATCGCACACATCGTTACGGCATTTATCAAATTCGTTTTTTAAAAATTATCGTTCTTTGGAATCTTTGGGCGAAAATGTCCACCAATGGAATACAATTTTAATTTACATTGTTGTTTCAAAATTAGATTTTGGTACTAAACGCGAATGGGAAATTCATTGTAAATCTCTGGATTCTCCAAAAATGGAAGACTTTAATGAGTTTTTGATGCAAAGATGTCAAATTTTGGAGGCATTGGATGTTAAAATGTCTTCAAACTCGAAAAGAACTAATGAGTCAAAATCATTTGTTTCCTCTGAAGCAACTTATCGTCCCAAATGCCCTTTTTGTAAGGCAGCTCATTTCATTTACCTATGCGATAAATTTAAACAACTATCCGTGTCAGACCGTTTAGATAAGGTTAGAAAAATGAATTTATGTACAAATTGTTTACGTTATGGGCACAAACCTTCAGACTGTCGTTCATCCAATTGTAAAAAATGCCATCAAAAGCATGCAACCTTGCTCCATCGACCCCAAGAAGTTTCAATTACAAGTTCCAATCGCCAACATTCGAGTAGTAATCACAGTTCTCTCCAGACTCGTTCTCCAGAAAACTATGTTACGGGATTTGAGAATTCGAATTCGGAAAATATAAATGAATCATATGTGGAATCAGAAGAAAGGCCAATAACATCAGTTACTTGTCAAAATTCCACAAATTCCTTTACTTTATTATCTACAGCTATCGTGAACGTTTTTGATGCAGATGAAAACATTATACCTTGTAGGGTATTACTCGATTCTGCTTCACAATCAAATTTTGTGACCTCTGCCATGTTGAAAAAATTAAATTTACAAACTGTGAAGGTTAATGTTCCTGTTATAGGGATAAATCAAATTAAGACTAAGATATCACGTCGAGTCAATATTTCATTAGCGTCTCAACACTCTGGTTATAAGTCCAGATTGAATTTTCTCGTATTACCTTCTATAACGCAATTTTCTCCTCAAATCTATTTTGATTCATCAAAATTGAATATCCCCTCAGAATTATCTTTAGCAGATCCTAAATTTAATATTTCAACGGAGATAGATATGCTCTTGGGCTGCGAAGTGTTCTATGAACTTCTTTGTATCGGGCAAATTAAACTGGGTAAAAATTATCCAATTTTGCAAAAAACCCTACTTGGTTGGATAGTAAGTGGGAATGTCCCGACCGCTCAAGGAACGCACAAGGTTGATGCAATGTTCTCAAACTGCTTTCTTAGTCAAGAAAGTTCGTTAGATAACATCTTGGAGAAATTTTGGACGGTAGAAGAAGTAAAATCAAATTTGCGCACAATAATGTCTAAGGAGGAGATGGACTGTGAAAATCATTTTCAACAAAATACATTTAGAAATGAAGTTGGTAGATTCGTCGTAAAGCTCCCATTAAAAGATAATTTCAAGGACTTAGGTGATTCTGAACAATCTGCTCTTAACAGATTATATTCTCTCGAAAAGCGACTATCAAGAAACCCAGAACTTGGGAGTTCCTATAGGGCATTCATGCAGGAATATCATGATCTTGGACACATGTCTGAAATATCTCGAGATCATGTTTCAAAAACTCCCATATACTATATACCCCATCACAGCGTTGAAAAACCTGATAGCTCCACCACAAAGCTAAGGGTTGTTTTTGACGCTGCTTGCAAATCTTCTACAAATTTATCCTTAAATAATGTACTTAAGGTTGGCCCTACAATTCAAGATGACTTATTCTCGATTGTTATTCGCTTTAGACAACATAATTTCGTTCTAATAGGTGATTTAAAAAAAATGTATCGCCAAATATTAATCCATAAGGATGAAAGAGATTTACAAAGAATAGTTTGGCGTAACTCACCATGTGAAGAAGTGAAGCATTTTCAGTTGAATACTGTTACATATGGCACGGCTTCAGCCTCTTTTCTTGCCACTCGTTGTTTATCAGAAATTTTGTCTGATGCCAAGGGGCCGAAAACCAAGCAGGTTTTCGTTGGCAGGTGCATCTTGCATATCTAATAAAGATGCATATCGACCAGCGGGTGCGTCGGAGACGCTTTGTCTAACAGCTTCTGCTAGTACGCCGAGCGGCGGTATCTCTTCGTAAAGGTTGTGAATAGTATCGTCAACGTTCGGGGCTGGTGTCGATAGTGTTCCGTAATATCCTGGTTGACCCATGATCTGTTCGACCGGGAGGGTCGGAAATTCCGGATACAAGTGTTGGCCTGTTTTCGTCTGAATGTTTCCCAGTTGTTGCAGCTGCAACAAAATTGGTTGGGGGATCGAAAAGCTAGTGGTCTGGACCAAAGTGAGCATATCCTGCTCGACCTCAGTCAGCGGTTGGGAGTTCTTTTGTTTTAAGTGAAGTATCCGCAACCATAGCATGGAAGTCGAATAATAATCGAGGTACTCCGGTAAGATGGCCTTAGTAAGTTGTGGGTCGTCCGTGATTAGCTCTGCGTATGTTTGTCGAGAAATATCGATTAACGCAGGAGCTGAGGGTGTAAAGGTTTGTCTCATTCTAGACTCGCGAACCGCAATGTTGGCTGCGAATACTGAGTTTTCCGCCGGGCTACCGGTGGAAACTTTATGATCCATCTCTTGGTTGTGGGATCGTAATGTTGGTTTGTTTAAACCTTTAGGACGAAAGTTTGGCTGCTTGGGTTGCGATCGGGCTTGATCTGCAGCAGCGGGGCTAGGAGACGGTGCATTAGCTTGGTTGCCACGAGCAGGTCTTGCATCGGGCGCTACACGCACGGCTCTAGGGTTCCTTTGGTTTTCGGGACGTCCCCGATAAACCTTAGGGAAATTGTCGTTTTGTGGTTCCATTTTTGAAGGACGTTCTAAAAATGAAAATAAGTGTGGTTTGTTGGTGTGCGAACTTCGCTCCAGCAATATAAAATTGTGCAATTATTCCAACATTTTCTGAATTTAATAAAAATGATAATTTTAAGTCTCATCTTTTACCAATTTTCATGAGATTTTTGATGGTCTTATAGGACTTGATAATATAAAATTATTGAAAGCACATTTAGATTTTGTAAACTCACAGTTAATTACTCCTGAAACTATTTTACCAATTTATTATCTAGAAAGTAATCCCACTATTTTTAAGAGGAAAATTGATCCTTTCACTTGTATTTTGACAAAAGTACCTGTTTCCCAAATAGAAGGAGACATTCTTATTTCTAAACAAATAATTAAAAACTGCGAAATTCCATCCACTTTATCGCACGCAAATAATGGCACAGCTTTGGTAGAAATCTGTAACAATACAAATAACGAAATTATTTTTTCTTTATCCAAGTCATTACAAACTTTACCCTTTGAATATAATTGTTTTGACTTATTGACATCCAACCAGACGAAACACATGACCAATCTGACATTGCCGAACTTTTAAGAACAGGTCATTTGAACTCTGAAGAAAGAGATCAAATCATAAAACTCTGTCGGAAATATTCAGGAATATTTCACAGAGAAAAAGACCCACTCGCCTTTACTAATTGTATTAAACATCCAATAAAAACTAAAGACGAATTACCGGTACATAATAAATCATACAGATATCCTTTCATTCATAAAGAGGAAGTGCAAAAACAAATAAAATCCATGTTAGATCAGAATATTATTCGACCTAGCAACTCGCCCTGGTCATCTAACATTTGGGTAGTGCCGAAAAAAGCCGATTGTTCTGGCAAAAAGAAATGGAGGATTGTAGTAGACTACCGAAAATTAAATGAAAAAACTATAGACGACCGCTATCCAATACCCAATATAGCGGATGTACTAGACAAATTAGGTATATGTAATTATTTTACGATTTTAGACTTGGCTAGCGGATTTCATCAAATTGAGATGAATCCCGAAGAAATCCAAAAAACTGCTTTCTATGTCGAAAATGGACATTATGAGTATGTTCGAATGCCGATGGGACTAAAAAATAGTCCTGCGACTTTTCAACGTGTTGTAGACAATATTATGAGGGGTTTACAAAACGAAATATGTTTAGTTTACTTAGACGACATAATAGTTTTCTCGACATCCCTGCAAGAACATATTACAAATTTAGACAGTTTATTTGAAAGACTTAAAGACACAAATTTTAAAATTCAAATCGACAAATGCGAATTCTTGAAAAAAGAAGTTGCTTATCTTGGTCATTTAGTAACACCTAACGGAATAAAACCAAATCCAGATAAAATCTGTGCAATACAACGTTACCCAATACCTAAAACAACCAGAGATATCAAATCATTTTTAGCTTTACTTGCTTATTATAGACGATTCATAAAAGACTTTGCACGACTGACAAAACCTTTGACATCCTGTTTAAAAAAAGGAGCAAAAATTGAACATACCGCTGAATTTATTAGATGCTTTGAAACTTGTAAAAATTTACTCACTAACGAACCTATCCTACAATATCCAGACTTTTCTAAAGATTTTATTGGCTACAGCGCAAAAAATTCTTGATTTGCATATTTCTGATAGACAATCAGTGGCACAGGCGCGAGTCGGGGCAATGGCATCATCTAGCAGTGTTTCAGATAGCACAAACTTGCGCCAAATGTTCGTGCTAAGCTACCATTAATGACTTTGCCAGATTTTAGCGGTTCTTACGGTGATTGGCAAAGATTTCGTGATACGTTTCTTGCTCTTATTCATAATAACAATGCCTTATCTGATGTTCAGCGATTTTATTATTTAGAATCGTCCCTTAAGGGTGAACCAAAACATTTAATTGCATCCTTAACACCTACTGATGCAAATTATGGTATCGCCTGGGATCTTTTAAAAAAAACGATATGAAAATAAAAAAATTATCATCAATTCACATTTGAAAGAAATAATGGAGTTACCCGCTTTGGTTAAAGAATCGCACACATCGTTACGGCATTTATCAAATTCGTTTTTTAAAAATTATCGTTCTTTGGAATCTTTGGGCGAAAATGTCCACCAATGGAATACAATTTTAATTTACATTGTTGTTTCAAAATTAGATTTTGGTACTAAACGCGAATGGGAAATTCATTGTAAATCTCTGGATTCTCCAAAAATGGAAGACTTTAATGAGTTTTTGATGCAAAGATGTCAAATTTTGGAGGCATTGGATGTTAAAATGTCTTCAAACTCGAAAAGAACTAATGAGTCAAAATCATTTGTTTCCTCTGAAGCAACTTATCGTCCCAAATGCCCTTTTTGTAAGGCAGCTCATTTCATTTACCTATGCGATAAATTTAAACAACTATCCGTGTCAGACCGTTTAGATAAGGTTAGAAAAATGAATTTATGTACAAATTGTTTACGTTATGGGCACAAACCTTCAGACTGTCGTTCATCCAATTGTAAAAAATGCCATCAAAAGCATGCAACCTTGCTCCATCGACCCCAAGAAGTTTCAATTACAAGTTCCAATCGCCAACATTCGAGTAGTAATCACAGTTCTCTCCAGACTCGTTCTCCAGAAAACTATGTTACGGGATTTGAGAATTCGAATTCGGAAAATATAAATGAATCATATGTGGAATCAGAAGAAAGGCCAATAACATCAGTTACTTGTCAAAATTCCACAAATTCCTTTACTTTATTATCTACAGCTATCGTGAACGTTTTTGATGCAGATGAAAACATTATACCTTGTAGGGTATTACTCGATTCTGCTTCACAATCAAATTTTGTGACCTCTGCCATGTTGAAAAAATTAAATTTACAAACTGTGAAGGTTAATGTTCCTGTTATAGGGATAAATCAAATTAAGACTAAGATATCACGTCGAGTCAATATTTCATTAGCGTCTCAACACTCTGGTTATAAGTCCAGATTGAATTTTCTCGTATTACCTTCTATAACGCAATTTTCTCCTCAAATCTATTTTGATTCATCAAAATTGAATATCCCCTCAGAATTATCTTTAGCAGATCCTAAATTTAATATTTCAACGGAGATAGATATGCTCTTGGGCTGCGAAGTGTTCTATGAACTTCTTTGTATCGGGCAAATTAAACTGGGTAAAAATTATCCAATTTTGCAAAAAACCCTACTTGGTTGGATAGTAAGTGGGAATGTCCCGACCGCTCAAGGAACGCACAAGGTTGATGCAATGTTCTCAAACTGCTTTCTTAGTCAAGAAAGTTCGTTAGATAACATCTTGGAGAAATTTTGGACGGTAGAAGAAGTAAAATCAAATTTGCGCACAATAATGTCTAAGGAGGAGATGGACTGTGAAAATCATTTTCAACAAAATACATTTAGAAATGAAGTTGGTAGATTCGTCGTAAAGCTCCCATTAAAAGATAATTTCAAGGACTTAGGTGATTCTGAACAATCTGCTCTTAACAGATTATATTCTCTCGAAAAGCGACTATCAAGAAACCCAGAACTTGGGAGTTCCTATAGGGCATTCATGCAGGAATATCATGATCTTGGACACATGTCTGAAATATCTCGAGATCATGTTTCAAAAACTCCCATATACTATATACCCCATCACAGCGTTGAAAAACCTGATAGCTCCACCACAAAGCTAAGGGTTGTTTTTGACGCTGCTTGCAAATCTTCTACAAATTTATCCTTAAATAATGTACTTAAGGTTGGCCCTACAATTCAAGATGACTTATTCTCGATTGTTATTCGCTTTAGACAACATAATTTCGTTCTAATAGGTGATTTAAAAAAAATGTATCGCCAAATATTAATCCATAAGGATGAAAGAGATTTACAAAGAATAGTTTGGCGTAACTCACCATGTGAAGAAGTGAAGCATTTTCAGTTGAATACTGTTACATATGGCACGGCTTCAGCCTCTTTTCTTGCCACTCGTTGTTTATCAGAAATTTCGTCTGATGCCAAGGGGCCGAAAACCAAGCAGGTTTTCGTTGGCAGGTGCATCTTGCATATCTAATAAAGATGCATATCGACCAGCGGGTGCGTCGGAGACGCTTTGTCTAACAGCTTCTGCTAGTACGCCGAGCGGCGGTATCTCTTCGTAAAGGTTGTGAATAGTATCGTCAACGTTCGGGGCTGGTGTCGATAGTGTTCCGTAATATCCTGGTTGACCCATGATCTGTTCGACCGGGAGGGTCGGAAATTCCGGATACAAGTGTTGGCCTGTTTTCGTCTGAATGTTTCCCAGTTGTTGCAGCTGCAACAAAATTGGTTGGGGGATCGAAAAGCTAGTGGTCTGGACCAAAGTGAGCATATCCTGCTCGACCTCAGTCAGCGGTTGGGAGTTCTTTTGTTTTAAGTGAAGTATCCGCAACCATAGCATGGAAGTCGAATAATAATCGAGGTACTCCGGTAAGATGGCCTTAGTAAGTTGTGGGTCGTCCGTGATTAGCTCTGCGTATGTTTGTCGAGAAATATCGATTAACGCAGGAGCTGAGGGTGTAAAGGTTTGTCTCATTCTAGACTCGCGAACCGCAATGTTGGCTGCGAATACTGAGTTTTCCGCCGGGCTACCGGTGGAAACTTTATGATCCATCTCTTGGTTGTGGGATCGTAATGTTGGTTTGTTTAAACCTTTAGGACGAAAGTTTGGCTGCTTGGGTTGCGATCGGGCTTGATCTGCAGCAGCGGGGCTAGGAGACGGTGCATTAGCTTGGTTGCCACGAGCAGGTCTTGCATCGGGCGCTACACGCACGGCTCTAGGGTTCCTTTGGTTTTCGGGACGTCCCCGATAAACCTTAGGGAAATTGTCGTTTTGTGGTTCCATTTTTGAAGGACGTTCTAAAAATGAAAATAAGTGTGGTTTGTTGGTGTGCGAACTTCGCTCCAGCAATATAAAATTGTGCAATTATTCCAACATTTTCTGAATTTAATAAAAATGATAATTTTAAGTCTCATCTTTTACCAATTTTCATGAGATTTTTGATGGTCTTATAGGACTTGATAATATAAAATTATTGAAAGCACATTTAGATTTTGTAAACTCACAGTTAATTACTCCTGAAACTATTTTACCAATTTATTATCTAGAAAGTAATCCCACTATTTTTAAGAGGAAAATTGATCCTTTCACTTGTATTTTGACAAAAGTACCTGTTTCCCAAATAGAAGGAGACATTCTTATTTCTAAACAAATAATTAAAAACTGCGAAATTCCATCCACTTTATCGCACGCAAATAATGGCACAGCTTTGGTAGAAATCCGTAACAATACAAATAACGAAATTATTTTTTCTTTATCCAAGTCATTACAAACTTTACCCTTTGAATATAATTGTTTTGACTTATTGACATCCAACCAGACGAAACACATGACCAATCTGACATTGCCGAACTTTTAAGAACAGGTCATTTGAACTCTGAAGAAAGAGATCAAATCATAAAACTCTGTCGGAAATATTCAGGAATATTTCACAGAGAAAAAGACCCACTCGCCTTTACTAATTGTATTAAACATCCAATAAAAACTAAAGACGAATTACCGGTACATAATAAATCATACAGATATCCTTTCATTCATAAAGAGGAAGTGCAAAAACAAATAAAATCCATGTTAGATCAGAATATTATTCGACCTAGCAACTCGCCCTGGTCATCTAACATTTGGGTAGTGCCGAAAAAAGCCGATTGTTCTGGCAAAAAGAAATGGAGGATTGTAGTAGACTACCGAAAATTAAATGAAAAAACTATAGACGACCGCTATCCAATACCCAATATAGCGGATGTACTAGACAAATTAGGTATATGTAATTATTTTACGATTTTAGACTTGGCTAGCGGATTTCATCAAATTGAGATGAATCCCGAAGAAATCCAAAAAACTGCTTTCTATGTCGAAAATGGACATTATGAGTATGTTCGAATGCCGATGGGACTAAAAAATAGTCCTGCGACTTTTCAACGTGTTGTAGACAATATTATGAGGGGTTTACAAAACGAAATATGTTTAGTTTACTTAGACGACATAATAGTTTTCTCGACATCCCTGCAAGAACATATTACAAATTTAGACAGTTTATTTGAAAGACTTAAAGACACAAATTTTAAAATTCAAATCGACAAATGCGAATTCTTGAAAAAAGAAGTTGCTTATCTTGGTCATTTAGTAACACCTAACGGAATAAAACCAAATCCAGATAAAATCTGTGCAATACAACGTTACCCAATACCTAAAACAACCAGAGATATCAAATCATTTTTAGCTTTACTTGCTTATTATAGACGATTCATAAAAGACTTTGCACGACTGACAAAACCTTTGACATCCTGTTTAAAAAAAGGAGCAAAAATTGAACATACCGCTGAATTTATTAGATGCTTTGAAACTTGTAAAAATTTACTCACTAACGAACCTATCCTACAATATCCAGACTTTTCTAAAGATTTTATTGGCTACAGCGCAAAAAATTCTTGATTTGCATATTTCTGATAGACAATCAGTGGCACAGGCGCGAGTCGGGGCAATGGCATCATCTAGCAGTGTTTCAGATAGCACAAACTTGCGCCAAATGTTCGTGCTAAGCTACCATTAATGACTTTGCCAGATTTTAGCGGTTCTTACGGTGATTGGCAAAGATTTCGTGATACGTTTCTTGCTCTTATTCATAATAACAATGCCTTATCTGATGTTCAGCGATTTTATTATTTAGAATCGTCCCTTAAGGGTGAACCAAAACATTTAATTGCATCCTTAACACCTACTGATGCAAATTATGGTATCGCCTGGGATCTTTTAAAAAAAACGATATGAAAATAAAAAAATTATCATCAATTCACATTTGAAAGAAATAATGGAGTTACCCGCTTTGGTTAAAGAATCGCACACATCGTTACGGCATTTATCAAATTCGTTTTTTAAAAATTATCGTTCTTTGGAATCTTTGGGCGAAAATGTCCACCAATGGAATACAATTTTAATTTACATTGTTGTTTCAAAATTAGATTTTGGTACTAAACGCGAATGGGAAATTCATTGTAAATCTCTGGATTCTCCAAAAATGGAAGACTTTAATGAGTTTTTGATGCAAAGATGTCAAATTTTGGAGGCATTGGATGTTAAAATGTCTTCAAACTCGAAAAGAACTAATGAGTCAAAATCATTTGTTTCCTCTGAAGCAACTTATCGTCCCAAATGCCCTTTTTGTAAGGCAGCTCATTTCATTTACCTATGCGATAAATTTAAACAACTATCCGTGTCAGACCGTTTAGATAAGGTTAGAAAAATGAATTTATGTACAAATTGTTTACGTTATGGGCACAAACCTTCAGACTGTCGTTCATCCAATTGTAAAAAATGCCATCAAAAGCATGCAACCTTGCTCCATCGACCCCAAGAAGTTTCAATTACAAGTTCCAATCGCCAACATTCGAGTAGTAATCACAGTTCTCTCCAGACTCGTTCTCCAGAAAACTATGTTACGGGATTTGAGAATTCGAATTCGGAAAATATAAATGAATCATATGTGGAATCAGAAGAAAGGCCAATAACATCAGTTACTTGTCAAAATTCCACAAATTCCTTTACTTTATTATCTACAGCTATCGTGAACGTTTTTGATGCAGATGAAAACATTATACCTTGTAGGGTATTACTCGATTCTGCTTCACAATCAAATTTTGTGACCTCTGCCATGTTGAAAAAATTAAATTTACAAACTGTGAAGGTTAATGTTCCTGTTATAGGGATAAATCAAATTAAGACTAAGATATCACGTCGAGTCAATATTTCATTAGCGTCTCAACACTCTGGTTATAAGTCCAGATTGAATTTTCTCGTATTACCTTCTATAACGCAATTTTCTCCTCAAATCTATTTTGATTCATCAAAATTGAATATCCCCTCAGAATTATCTTTAGCAGATCCTAAATTTAATATTTCAACGGAGATAGATATGCTCTTGGGCTGCGAAGTGTTCTATGAACTTCTTTGTATCGGGCAAATTAAACTGGGTAAAAATTATCCAATTTTGCAAAAAACCCTACTTGGTTGGATAGTAAGTGGGAATGTCCCGACCGCTCAAGGAACGCACAAGGTTGATGCAATGTTCTCAAACTGCTTTCTTAGTCAAGAAAGTTCGTTAGATAACATCTTGGAGAAATTTTGGACGGTAGAAGAAGTAAAATCAAATTTGCGCACAATAATGTCTAAGGAGGAGATGGACTGTGAAAATCATTTTCAACAAAATACATTTAGAAATGAAGTTGGTAGATTCGTCGTAAAGCTCCCATTAAAAGATAATTTCAAGGACTTAGGTGATTCTGAACAATCTGCTCTTAACAGATTATATTCTCTCGAAAAGCGACTATCAAGAAACCCAGAACTTGGGAGTTCCTATAGGGCATTCATGCAGGAATATCATGATCTTGGACACATGTCTGAAATATCTCGAGATCATGTTTCAAAAACTCCCATATACTATATACCCCATCACAGCGTTGAAAAACCTGATAGCTCCACCACAAAGCTAAGGGTTGTTTTTGACGCTGCTTGCAAATCTTCTACAAATTTATCCTTAAATAATGTACTTAAGGTTGGCCCTACAATTCAAGATGACTTATTCTCGATTGTTATTCGCTTTAGACAACATAATTTCGTTCTAATAGGTGATTTAAAAAAAATGTATCGCCAAATATTAATCCATAAGGATGAAAGAGATTTACAAAGAATAGTTTGGCGTAACTCACCATGTGAAGAAGTGAAGCATTTTCAGTTGAATACTGTTACATATGGCACGGCTTCAGCCTCTTTTCTTGCCACTCGTTGTTTATCAGAAATTTCGTCTGATGCCAAGGGGCCGAAAACCAAGCAGGTTTTCGTTGGCAGGTGCATCTTGCATATCTAATAAAGATGCATATCGACCAGCGGGTGCGTCGGAGACGCTTTGTCTAACAGCTTCTGCTAGTACGCCGAGCGGCGGTATCTCTTCGTAAAGGTTGTGAATAGTATCGTCAACGTTCGGGGCTGGTGTCGATAGTGTTCCGTAATATCCTGGTTGACCCATGATCTGTTCGACCGGGAGGGTCGGAAATTCCGGATACAAGTGTTGGCCTGTTTTCGTCTGAATGTTTCCCAGTTGTTGCAGCTGCAACAAAATTGGTTGGGGGATCGAAAAGCTAGTGGTCTGGACCAAAGTGAGCATATCCTGCTCGACCTCAGTCAGCGGTTGGGAGTTCTTTTGTTTTAAGTGAAGTATCCGCAACCATAGCATGGAAGTCGAATAATAATCGAGGTACTCCGGTAAGATGGCCTTAGTAAGTTGTGGGTCGTCCGTGATTAGCTCTGCGTATGTTTGTCGAGAAATATCGATTAACGCAGGAGCTGAGGGTGTAAAGGTTTGTCTCATTCTAGACTCGCGAACCGCAATGTTGGCTGCGAATACTGAGTTTTCCGCCGGGCTACCGGTGGAAACTTTATGATCCATCTCTTGGTTGTGGGATCGTAATGTTGGTTTGTTTAAACCTTTAGGACGAAAGTTTGGCTGCTTGGGTTGCGATCGGGCTTGATCTGCAGCAGCGGGGCTAGGAGACGGTGCATTAGCTTGGTTGCCACGAGCAGGTCTTGCATCGGGCGCTATACGCACGGCTCTAGGGTTCCTTTGGTTTTCGGGACGTCCCCGATAAACCTTAGGGAAATTGTCGTTTTGTGGTTCCATTTTTGAAGGACGTTCTAAAAATGAAAATAAGTGTGGTTTGTTGGTGTGCGAACTTCGCTCCAGCAATATAAAATTGTGCAATTATTCCAACATTTTCTGAATTTAATAAAAATGATAATTTTAAGTCTCATCTTTTACCAATTTTCATGAGATTTTTGATGGTCTTATAGGACTTGATAATATAAAATTATTGAAAGCACATTTAGATTTTGTAAACTCACAGTTAATTACTCCTGAAACTATTTTACCAATTTATTATCTAGAAAGTAATCCCACTATTTTTAAGAGGAAAATTGATCCTTTCACTTGTATTTTGACAAAAGTACCTGTTTCCCAAATAGAAGGAGACATTCTTATTTCTAAACAAATAATTAAAAACTGCGAAATTCCATCCACTTTATCACACGCAAATAATGGCACAGCTTTGGTAGAAATCCGTAACAATACAAATAACGAAATTATTTTTTCTTTATCCAAGTCATTACAAACTTTACCCTTTGAATATAATTGTTTTGACTTATTGACATCCAACCAGACGAAACACATGACCAATCTGACATTGCCGAACTTTTAAGAACAGGTCATTTGAACTCTGAAGAAAGAGATCAAATCATAAAACTCTGTCGGAAATATTCAGGAATATTTCACAGAGAAAAAGACCCACTCGCCTTTACTAATTGTATTAAACATCCAATAAAAACTAAAGACGAATTACCGGTACATAATAAATCATACAGATATCCTTTCATTCATAAAGAGGAAGTGCAAAAACAAATAAAATCCATGTTAGATCAGAATATTATTCGACCTAGCAACTCGCCCTGGTCATCTAACATTTGGGTAGTGCCGAAAAAAGCCGATTGTTCTGGCAAAAAGAAATGGAGGATTGTAGTAGACTACCGAAAATTAAATGAAAAAACTATAGACGACCGCTATCCAATACCCAATATAGCGGATGTACTAGACAAATTAGGTATATGTAATTATTTTACGATTTTAGACTTGGCTAGCGGATTTCATCAAATTGAGATGAATCCCGAAGAAATCCAAAAAACTGCTTTCTATGTCGAAAATGGACATTATGAGTATGTTCGAATGCCGATGGGACTAAAAAATAGTCCTGCGACTTTTCAACGTGTTGTAGACAATATTATGAGGGGTTTACAAAACGAAATATGTTTAGTTTACTTAGACGACATAATAGTTTTCTCGACATCCCTGCAAGAACATATTACAAATTTAGACAGTTTATTTGAAAGACTTAAAGACACAAATTTTAAAATTCAAATCGACAAATGCGAATTCTTGAAAAAAGAAGTTGCTTATCTTGGTCATTTAGTAACACCTAACGGAATAAAACCAAATCCAGATAAAATCTGTGCAATACAACGTTACCCAATACCTAAAACAACCAGAGATATCAAATCATTTTTAGCTTTACTTGCTTATTATAGACGATTCATAAAAGACTTTGCACGACTGACAAAACCTTTGACATCCTGTTTAAAAAAAGGAGCAAAAATTGAACATACCGCTGAATTTATTAGATGCTTTGAAACTTGTAAAAATTTACTCACTAACGAACCTATCCTACAATATCCAGACTTTTCTAAAGATTTTATTGGCTACAGCGCAAAAAATTCTTGATTTGCATATTTCTGATAGACAATCAGTGGCACAGGCGCGAGTCGGGGCAATGGCATCATCTAGCAGTGTTTCAGATAGCACAAACTTGCGCCAAATGTTCGTGCTAAGCTACCATTAATGACTTTGCCAGATTTTAGCGGTTCTTACGGTGATTGGCAAAGATTTCGTGATACGTTTCTTGCTCTTATTCATAATAACAATGCCTTATCTGATGTTCAGCGATTTTATTATTTAGAATCGTCCCTTAAGGGTGAACCAAAACATTTAATTGCATCCTTAACACCTACTGATGCAAATTATGGTATCGCCTGGGATCTTTTAAAAAAAACGATATGAAAATAAAAAAATTATCATCAATTCACATTTGAAAGAAATAATGGAGTTACCCGCTTTGGTTAAAGAATCGCACACATCGTTACGGCATTTATCAAATTCGTTTTTTAAAAATTATCGTTCTTTGGAATCTTTGGGCGAAAATGTCCACCAATGGAATACAATTTTAATTTACATTGTTGTTTCAAAATTAGATTTTGGTACTAAACGCGAATGGGAAATTCATTGTAAATCTCTGGATTCTCCAAAAATGGAAGACTTTAATGAGTTTTTGATGCAAAGATGTCAAATTTTGGAGGCATTGGATGTTAAAATGTCTTCAAACTCGAAAAGAACTAATGAGTCAAAATCATTTGTTTCCTCTGAAGCAACTTATCGTCCCAAATGCCCTTTTTGTAAGGCAGCTCATTTCATTTACCTATGCGATAAATTTAAACAACTATCCGTGTCAGACCGTTTAGATAAGGTTAGAAAAATGAATTTATGTACAAATTGTTTACGTTATGGGCACAAACCTTCAGACTGTCGTTCATCCAATTGTAAAAAATGCCATCAAAAGCATGCAACCTTGCTCCATCGACCCCAAGAAGTTTCAATTACAAGTTCCAATCGCCAACATTCGAGTAGTAATCACAGTTCTCTCCAGACTCGTTCTCCAGAAAACTATGTTACGGGATTTGAGAATTCGAATTCGGAAAATATAAATGAATCATATGTGGAATCAGAAGAAAGGCCAATAACATCAGTTACTTGTCAAAATTCCACAAATTCCTTTACTTTATTATCTACAGCTATCGTGAACGTTTTTGATGCAGATGAAAACATTATACCTTGTAGGGTATTACTCGATTCTGCTTCACAATCAAATTTTGTGACCTCTGCCATGTTGAAAAAATTAAATTTACAAACTGTGAAGGTTAATGTTCCTGTTATAGGGATAAATCAAATTAAGACTAAGATATCACGTCGAGTCAATATTTCATTAGCGTCTCAACACTCTGGTTATAAGTCCAGATTGAATTTTCTCGTATTACCTTCTATAACGCAATTTTCTCCTCAAATCTATTTTGATTCATCAAAATTGAATATCCCCTCAGAATTATCTTTAGCAGATCCTAAATTTAATATTTCAACGGAGATAGATATGCTCTTGGGCTGCGAAGTGTTCTATGAACTTCTTTGTATCGGGCAAATTAAACTGGGTAAAAATTATCCAATTTTGCAAAAAACCCTACTTGGTTGGATAGTAAGTGGGAATGTCCCGACCGCTCAAGGAACGCACAAGGTTGATGCAATGTTCTCAAACTGCTTTCTTAGTCAAGAAAGTTCGTTAGATAACATCTTGGAGAAATTTTGGACGGTAGAAGAAGTAAAATCAAATTTGCGCACAATAATGTCTAAGGAGGAGATGGACTGTGAAAATCATTTTCAACAAAATACATTTAGAAATGAAGTTGGTAGATTCGTCGTAAAGCTCCCATTAAAAGATAATTTCAAGGACTTAGGTGATTCTGAACAATCTGCTCTTAACAGATTATATTCTCTCGAAAAGCGACTATCAAGAAACCCAGAACTTGGGAGTTCCTATAGGGCATTCATGCAGGAATATCATGATCTTGGACACATGTCTGAAATATCTCGAGATCATGTTTCAAAAACTCCCATATACTATATACCCCATCACAGCGTTGAAAAACCTGATAGCTCCACCACAAAGCTAAGGGTTGTTTTTGACGCTGCTTGCAAATCTTCTACAAATTTATCCTTAAATAATGTACTTAAGGTTGGCCCTACAATTCAAGATGACTTATTCTCGATTGTTATTCGCTTTAGACAACATAATTTCGTTCTAATAGGTGATTTAAAAAAAATGTATCGCCAAATATTAATCCATAAGGATGAAAGAGATTTACAAAGAATAGTTTGGCGTAACTCACCATGTGAAGAAGTGAAGCATTTTCAGTTGAATACTGTTACATATGGCACGGCTTCAGCCTCTTTTCTTGCCACTCGTTGTTTATCAGAAATTTCGTCTGATGCCAAGGGGCCGAAAACCAAGCAGGTTTTCGTTGGCAGGTGCATCTTGCATATCTAATAAAGATGCATATCGACCAGCGGGTGCGTCGGAGACGCTTTGTCTAACAGCTTCTGCTAGTACGCCGAGCGGCGGTATCTCTTCGTAAAGGTTGTGAATAGTATCGTCAACGTTCGGGGCTGGTGTCGATAGTGTTCCGTAATATCCTGGTTGACCCATGATCTGTTCGACCGGGAGGGTCGGAAATTCCGGATACAAGTGTTGGCCTGTTTTCGTCTGAATGTTTCCCAGTTGTTGCAGCTGCAACAAAATTGGTTGGGGGATCGAAAAGCTAGTGGTCTGGACCAAAGTGAGCATATCCTGCTCGACCTCAGTCAGCGGTTGGGAGTTCTTTTGTTTTAAGTGAAGTATCCGCAACCATAGCATGGAAGTCGAATAATAATCGAGGTACTCCGGTAAGATGGCCTTAGTAAGTTGTGGGTCGTCCGTGATTAGCTCTGCGTATGTTTGTCGAGAAATATCGATTAACGCAGGAGCTGAGGGTGTAAAGGTTTGTCTCATTCTAGACTCGCGAACCGCAATGTTGGCTGCGAATACTGAGTTTTCCGCCGGGCTACCGGTGGAAACTTTATGATCCATCTCTTGGTTGTGGGATCGTAATGTTGGTTTGTTTAAACCTTTAGGACGAAAGTTTGGCTGCTTGGGTTGCGATCGGGCTTGATCTGCAGCAGCGGGGCTAGGAGACGGTGCATTAGCTTGGTTGCCACGAGCAGGTCTTGCATCGGGCGCTACACGCACGGCTCTAGGGTTCCTTTGGTTTTCGGGACGTCCCCGATAAACCTTAGGGAAATTGTCGTTTTGTGGTTCCATTTTTGAAGGACGTTCTAAAAATGAAAATAAGTGTGGTTTGTTGGTGTGCGAACTTCGCTCCAGCAATATAAAATTGTGCAATTATTCCAACATTTTCTGAATTTAATAAAAATGATAATTTTAAGTCTCATCTTTTACCAATTTTCATGAGATTTTTGATGGTCTTATAGGACTTGATAATATAAAATTATTGAAAGCACATTTAGATTTTGTAAACTCACAGTTAATTACTCCTGAAACTATTTTACCAATTTATTATCTAGAAAGTAATCCCACTATTTTTAAGAGGAAAATTGATCCTTTCACTTGTATTTTGACAAAAGTACCTGTTTCCCAAATAGAAGGAGACATTCTTATTTCTAAACAAATAATTAAAAACTGCGAAATTCCATCCACTTTATCGCACGCAAATAATGGCACAGCTTTGGTAGAAATCCGTAACAATACAAATAACGAAATTATTTTTTCTTTATCCAAGTCATTACAAACTTTACCCTTTGAATATAATTGTTTTGACTTATTGACATCCAACCAGACGAAACACATGACCAATCTGACATTGCCGAACTTTTAAGAACAGGTCATTTGAACTCTGAAGAAAGAGATCAAATCATAAAACTCTGTCGGAAATATTCAGGAATATTTCACAGAGAAAAAGACCCACTCGCCTTTACTAATTGTATTAAACATCCAATAAAAACTAAAGACGAATTACCGGTACATAATAAATCATACAGATATCCTTTCATTCATAAAGAGGAAGTGCAAAAACAAATAAAATCCATGTTAGATCAGAATATTATTCGACCTAGCAACTCGCCCTGGTCATCTAACATTTGGGTAGTGCCGAAAAAAGCCGATTGTTCTGGCAAAAAGAAATGGAGGATTGTAGTAGACTACCGAAAATTAAATGAAAAAACTATAGACGACCGCTATCCAATACCCAATATAGCGGATGTACTAGACAAATTAGGTATATGTAATTATTTTACGATTTTAGACTTGGCTAGCGGATTTCATCAAATTGAGATGAATCCCGAAGAAATCCAAAAAACTGCTTTCTATGTCGAAAATGGACATTATGAGTATGTTCGAATGCCGATGGGACTAAAAAATAGTCCTGCGACTTTTCAACGTGTTGTAGACAATATTATGAGGGGTTTACAAAACGAAATATGTTTAGTTTACTTAGACGACATAATAGTTTTCTCGACATCCCTGCAAGAACATATTACAAATTTAGACAGTTTATTTGAAAGACTTAAAGACACAAATTTTAAAATTCAAATCGACAAATGCGAATTCTTGAAAAAAGAAGTTGCTTATCTTGGTCATTTAGTAACACCTAACGGAATAAAACCAAATCCAGATAAAATCTGTGCAATACAACGTTACCCAATACCTAAAACAACCAGAGATATCAAATCATTTTTAGCTTTACTTGCTTATTATAGACGATTCATAAAAGACTTTGCACGACTGACAAAACCTTTGACATCCTGTTTAAAAAAAGGAGCAAAAATTGAACATACCGCTGAATTTATTAGATGCTTTGAAACTTGTAAAAATTTACTCACTAACGAACCTATCCTACAATATCCAGACTTTTCTAAAGATTTTATTGGCTACAGCGCAAAAAATTCTTGATTTGCATATTTCTGATAGACAATCAGTGGCACAGGCGCGAGTCGGGGCAATGGCATCATCTAGCAGTGTTTCAGATAGCACAAACTTGCGCCAAATGTTCGTGCTAAGCTACCATTAATGACTTTGCCAGATTTTAGCGGTTCTTACGGTGATTGGCAAAGATTTCGTGATACGTTTCTTGCTCTTATTCATAATAACAATGCCTTATCTGATGTTCAGCGATTTTATTATTTAGAATCGTCCCTTAAGGGTGAACCAAAACATTTAATTGCATCCTTAACACCTACTGATGCAAATTATGGTATCGCCTGGGATCTTTTAAAAAAAACGATATGAAAATAAAAAAATTATCATCAATTCACATTTGAAAGAAATAATGGAGTTACCCGCTTTGGTTAAAGAATCGCACACATCGTTACGGCATTTATCAAATTCGTTTTTTAAAAATTATCGTTCTTTGGAATCTTTGGGCGAAAATGTCCACCAATGGAATACAATTTTAATTTACATTGTTGTTTCAAAATTAGATTTTGGTACTAAACGCGAATGGGAAATTCATTGTAAATCTCTGGATTCTCCAAAAATGGAAGACTTTAATGAGTTTTTGATGCAAAGATGTCAAATTTTGGAGGCATTGGATGTTAAAATGTCTTCAAACTCGAAAAGAACTAATGAGTCAAAATCATTTGTTTCCTCTGAAGCAACTTATCGTCCCAAATGCCCTTTTTGTAAGGCAGCTCATTTCATTTACCTATGCGATAAATTTAAACAACTATCCGTGTCAGACCGTTTAGATAAGGTTAGAAAAATGAATTTATGTACAAATTGTTTACGTTATGGGCACAAACCTTCAGACTGTCGTTCATCCAATTGTAAAAAATGCCATCAAAAGCATGCAACCTTGCTCCATCGACCCCAAGAAGTTTCAATTACAAGTTCCAATCGCCAACATTCGAGTAGTAATCACAGTTCTCTCCAGACTCGTTCTCCAGAAAACTATGTTACGGGATTTGAGAATTCGAATTCGGAAAATATAAATGAATCATATGTGGAATCAGAAGAAAGGCCAATAACATCAGTTACTTGTCAAAATTCCACAAATTCCTTTACTTTATTATCTACAGCTATCGTGAACGTTTTTGATGCAGATGAAAACATTATACCTTGTAGGGTATTACTCGATTCTGCTTCACAATCAAATTTTGTGACCTCTGCCATGTTGAAAAAATTAAATTTACAAACTGTGAAGGTTAATGTTCCTGTTATAGGGATAAATCAAATTAAGACTAAGATATCACGTCGAGTCAATATTTCATTAGCGTCTCAACACTCTGGTTATAAGTCCAGATTGAATTTTCTCGTATTACCTTCTATAACGCAATTTTCTCCTCAAATCTATTTTGATTCATCAAAATTGAATATCCCCTCAGAATTATCTTTAGCAGATCCTAAATTTAATATTTCAACGGAGATAGATATGCTCTTGGGCTGCGAAGTGTTCTATGAACTTCTTTGTATCGGGCAAATTAAACTGGGTAAAAATTATCCAATTTTGCAAAAAACCCTACTTGGTTGGATAGTAAGTGGGAATGTCCCGACCGCTCAAGGAACGCACAAGGTTGATGCAATGTTCTCAAACTGCTTTCTTAGTCAAGAAAGTTCGTTAGATAACATCTTGGAGAAATTTTGGACGGTAGAAGAAGTAAAATCAAATTTGCGCACAATAATGTCTAAGGAGGAGATGGACTGTGAAAATCATTTTCAACAAAATACATTTAGAAATGAAGTTGGTAGATTCGTCGTAAAGCTCCCATTAAAAGATAATTTCAAGGACTTAGGTGATTCTGAACAATCTGCTCTTAACAGATTATATTCTCTCGAAAAGCGACTATCAAGAAACCCAAAACTTGGGAGTTCCTATAGGGCATTCATGCAGGAATATCATGATCTTGGACACATGTCTGAAATATCTCGAGATCATGTTTCAAAAACTCCCATATACTATATACCCCATCACAGCGTTGAAAAACCTGATAGCTCCACCACAAAGCTAAGGGTTGTTTTTGACGCTGCTTGCAAATCTTCTACAAATTTATCCTTAAATAATGTACTTAAGGTTGGCCCTACAATTCAAGATGACTTATTCTCGATTGTTATTCGCTTTAGACAACATAATTTCGTTCTAATAGGTGATTTAAAAAAAATGTATCGCCAAATATTAATCCATAAGGATGAAAGAGATTTACAAAGAATAGTTTGGCGTAACTCACCATGTGAAGAAGTGAAGCATTTTCAGTTGAATACTGTTACATATGGCACGGCTTCAGCCTCTTTTCTTGCCACTCGTTGTTTATCAGAAATTTCGTCTGATGCCAAGGGGCCGAAAACCAAGCAGGTTTTCGTTGGCAGGTGCATCTTGCATATCTAATAAAGATGCATATCGACCAGCGGGTGCGTCGGAGACGCTTTGTCTAACAGCTTCTGCTAGTACGCCGAGCGGCGGTATCTCTTCGTAAAGGTTGTGAATAGTATCGTCAACGTTCGGGGCTGGTGTCGATAGTGTTCCGTAATATCCTGGTTGACCCATGATCTGTTCGACCGGGAGGGTCGGAAATTCCGGATACAAGTGTTGGCCTGTTTTCGTCTGAATGTTTCCCAGTTGTTGCAGCTGCAACAAAATTGGTTGGGGGATCGAAAAGCTAGTGGTCTGGACCAAAGTGAGCATATCCTGCTCGACCTCAGTCAGCGGTTGGGAGTTCTTTTGTTTTAAGTGAAGTATCCGCAACCATAGCATGGAAGTCGAATAATAATCGAGGTACTCCGGTAAGATGGCCTTAGTAAGTTGTGGGTCGTCCGTGATTAGCTCTGCGTATGTTTGTCGAGAAATATCGATTAACGCAGGAGCTGAGGGTGTAAAGGTTTGTCTCATTCTAGACTCGCGAACCGCAATGTTGGCTGCGAATACTGAGTTTTCCGCCGGGCTACCGGTGGAAACTTTATGATCCATCTCTTGGTTGTGGGATCGTAATGTTGGTTTGTTTAAACCTTTAGGACGAAAGTTTGGCTGCTTGGGTTGCGATCGGGCTTGATCTGCAGCAGCGGGGCTAGGAGACGGTGCATTAGCTTGGTTGCCACGAGCAGGTCTTGCATCGGGCGCTACACGCACGGCTCTAGGGTTCCTTTGGTTTTCGGGACGTCCCCGATAAACCTTAGGGAAATTGTCGTTTTGTGGTTCCATTTTTGAAGGACGTTCTAAAAATGAAAATAAGTGTGGTTTGTTGGTGTGCGAACTTCGCTCCAGCAATATAAAATTGTGCAATTATTCCAACATTTTCTGAATTTAATAAAAATGATAATTTTAAGTCTCATCTTTTACCAATTTTCATGAGATTTTTGATGGTCTTATAGGACTTGATAATATAAAATTATTGAAAGCACATTTAGATTTTGTAAACTCACAGTTAATTACTCCTGAAACTATTTTACCAATTTATTATCTAGAAAGTAATCCCACTATTTTTAAGAGGAAAATTGATCCTTTCACTTGTATTTTGACAAAAGTACCTGTTTCCCAAATAGAAGGAGACATTCTTATTTCTAAACAAATAATTAAAAACTGCGAAATTCCATCCACTTTATCGCACGCAAATAATGGCACAGCTTTGGTAGAAATCCGTAACAATACAAATAACGAAATTATTTTTTCTTTATCCAAGTCATTACAAACTTTACCCTTTGAATATAATTGTTTTGACTTATTGACATCCAACCAGACGAAACACATGACCAATCTGACATTGCCGAACTTTTAAGAACAGGTCATTTGAACTCTGAAGAAAGAGATCAAATCATAAAACTCTGTCGGAAATATTCAGGAATATTTCACAGAGAAAAAGACCCACTCGCCTTTACTAATTGTATTAAACATCCAATAAAAACTAAAGACGAATTACCGGTACATAATAAATCATACAGATATCCTTTCATTCATAAAGAGGAAGTGCAAAAACAAATAAAATCCATGTTAGATCAGAATATTATTCGACCTAGCAACTCGCCCTGGTCATCTAACATTTGGGTAGTGCCGAAAAAAGCCGATTGTTCTGGCAAAAAGAAATGGAGGATTGTAGTAGACTACCGAAAATTAAATGAAAAAACTATAGACGACCGCTATCCAATACCCAATATAGCGGATGTACTAGACAAATTAGGTATATGTAATTATTTTACGATTTTAGACTTGGCTAGCGGATTTCATCAAATTGAGATGAATCCCGAAGAAATCCAAAAAACTGCTTTCTATGTCGAAAATGGACATTATGAGTATGTTCGAATGCCGATGGGACTAAAAAATAGTCCTGCGACTTTTCAACGTGTTGTAGACAATATTATGAGGGGTTTACAAAACGAAATATGTTTAGTTTACTTAGACGACATAATAGTTTTCTCGACATCCCTGCAAGAACATATTACAAATTTAGACAGTTTATTTGAAAGACTTAAAGACACAAATTTTAAAATTCAAATCGACAAATGCGAATTCTTGAAAAAAGAAGTTGCTTATCTTGGTCATTTAGTAACACCTAACGGAATAAAACCAAATCCAGATAAAATCTGTGCAATACAACGTTACCCAATACCTAAAACAACCAGAGATATCAAATCATTTTTAGCTTTACTTGCTTATTATAGACGATTCATAAAAGACTTTGCACGACTGACAAAACCTTTGACATCCTGTTTAAAAAAAGGAGCAAAAATTGAACATACCGCTGAATTTATTAGATGCTTTGAAACTTGTAAAAATTTACTCACTAACGAACCTATCCTACAATATCCAGACTTTTCTAAAGATTTTATTGGCTACAGCGCAAAAAATTCTTGATTTGCATATTTCTGATAGACAATCAGTGGCACAGGCGCGAGTCGGGGCAATGGCATCATCTAGCAGTGTTTCAGATAGCACAAACTTGCGCCAAATGTTCGTGCTAAGCTACCATTAATGACTTTGCCAGATTTTAGCGGTTCTTACGGTGATTGGCAAAGATTTCGTGATACGTTTCTTGCTCTTATTCATAATAACAATGCCTTATCTGATGTTCAGCGATTTTATTATTTAGAATCGTCCCTTAAGGGTGAACCAAAACATTTAATTGCATCCTTAACACCTACTGATGCAAATTATGGTATCGCCTGGGATCTTTTAAAAAAAACGATATGAAAATAAAAAAATTATCATCAATTCACATTTGAAAGAAATAATGGAGTTACCCGCTTTGGTTAAAGAATCGCACACATCGTTACGGCATTTATCAAATTCGTTTTTTAAAAATTATCGTTCTTTGGAATCTTTGGGCGAAAATGTCCACCAATGGAATACAATTTTAATTTACATTGTTGTTTCAAAATTAGATTTTGGTACTAAACGCGAATGGGAAATTCATTGTAAATCTCTGGATTCTCCAAAAATGGAAGACTTTAATGAGTTTTTGATGCAAAGATGTCAAATTTTGGAGGCATTGGATGTTAAAATGTCTTCAAACTCGAAAAGAACTAATGAGTCAAAATCATTTGTTTCCTCTGAAGCAACTTATCGTCCCAAATGCCCTTTTTGTAAGGCAGCTCATTTCATTTACCTATGCGATAAATTTAAACAACTATCCGTGTCAGACCGTTTAGATAAGGTTAGAAAAATGAATTTATGTACAAATTGTTTACGTTATGGGCACAAACCTTCAGACTGTCGTTCATCCAATTGTAAAAAATGCCATCAAAAGCATGCAACCTTGCTCCATCGACCCCAAGAAGTTTCAATTACAAGTTCCAATCGCCAACATTCGAGTAGTAATCACAGTTCTCTCCAGACTCGTTCTCCAGAAAACTATGTTACGGGATTTGAGAATTCGAATTCGGAAAATATAAATGAATCATATGTGGAATCAGAAGAAAGGCCAATAACATCAGTTACTTGTCAAAATTCCACAAATTCCTTTACTTTATTATCTACAGCTATCGTGAACGTTTTTGATGCAGATGAAAACATTATACCTTGTAGGGTATTACTCGATTCTGCTTCACAATCAAATTTTGTGACCTCTGCCATGTTGAAAAAATTAAATTTACAAACTGTGAAGGTTAATGTTCCTGTTATAGGGATAAATCAAATTAAGACTAAGATATCACGTCGAGTCAATATTTCATTAGCGTCTCAACACTCTGGTTATAAGTCCAGATTGAATTTTCTCGTATTACCTTCTATAACGCAATTTTCTCCTCAAATCTATTTTGATTCATCAAAATTGAATATCCCCTCAGAATTATCTTTAGCAGATCCTAAATTTAATATTTCAACGGAGATAGATATGCTCTTGGGCTGCGAAGTGTTCTATGAACTTCTTTGTATCGGGCAAATTAAACTGGGTAAAAATTATCCAATTTTGCAAAAAACCCTACTTGGTTGGATAGTAAGTGGGAATGTCCCGACCGCTCAAGGAACGCACAAGGTTGATGCAATGTTCTCAAACTGCTTTCTTAGTCAAGAAAGTTCGTTAGATAACATCTTGGAGAAATTTTGGACGGTAGAAGAAGTAAAATCAAATTTGCGCACAATAATGTCTAAGGAGGAGATGGACTGTGAAAATCATTTTCAACAAAATACATTTAGAAATGAAGTTGGTAGATTCGTCGTAAAGCTCCCATTAAAAGATAATTTCAAGGACTTAGGTGATTCTGAACAATCTGCTCTTAACAGATTATATTCTCTCGAAAAGCGACTATCAAGAAACCCAGAACTTGGGAGTTCCTATAGGGCATTCATGCAGGAATATCATGATCTTGGACACATGTCTGAAATATCTCGAGATCATGTTTCAAAAACTCCCATATACTATATACCCCATCACAGCGTTGAAAAACCTGATAGCTCCACCACAAAGCTAAGGGTTGTTTTTGACGCTGCTTGCAAATCTTCTACAAATTTATCCTTAAATAATGTACTTAAGGTTGGCCCTACAATTCAAGATGACTTATTCTCGATTGTTATTCGCTTTAGACAACATAATTTCGTTCTAATAGGTGATTTAAAAAAAATGTATCGCCAAATATTAATCCATAAGGATGAAAGAGATTTACAAAGAATAGTTTGGCGTAACTCACCATGTGAAGAAGTGAAGCATTTTCAGTTGAATACTGTTACATATGGCACGGCTTCAGCCTCTTTTCTTGCCACTCGTTGTTTATCAGAAATTTCGTCTGATGCCAAGGGGCCGAAAACCAAGCAGGTTTTCGTTGGCAGGTGCATCTTGCATATCTAATAAAGATGCATATCGACCAGCGGGTGCGTCGGAGACGCTTTGTCTAACAGCTTCTGCTAGTACGCCGAGCGGCGGTATCTCTTCGTAAAGGTTGTGAATAGTATCGTCAACGTTCGGGGCTGGTGTCGATAGTGTTCCGTAATATCCTGGTTGACCCATGATCTGTTCGACCGGGAGGGTCGGAAATTCCGGATACAAGTGTTGGCCTGTTTTCGTCTGAATGTTTCCCAGTTGTTGCAGCTGCAACAAAATTGGTTGGGGGATCGAAAAGCTAGTGGTCTGGACCAAAGTGAGCATATCCTGCTCGACCTCAGTCAGCGGTTGGGAGTTCTTTTGTTTTAAGTGAAGTATCCGCAACCATAGCATGGAAGTCGAATAATAATCGAGGTACTCCGGTAAGATGGCCTTAGTAAGTTGTGGGTCGTCCGTGATTAGCTCTGCGTATGTTTGTCGAGAAATATCGATTAACGCAGGAGCTGAGGGTGTAAAGGTTTGTCTCATTCTAGACTCGCGAACCGCAATGTTGGCTGCGAATACTGAGTTTTCCGCCGGGCTACCGGTGGAAACTTTATGATCCATCTCTTGGTTGTGGGATCGTAATGTTGGTTTGTTTAAACCTTTAGGACGAAAGTTTGGCTGCTTGGGTTGCGATCGGGCTTGATCTGCAGCAGCGGGGCTAGGAGACGGTGCATTAGCTTGGTTGCCACGAGCAGGTCTTGCATCGGGCGCTACACGCACGGCTCTAGGGTTCCTTTGGTTTTCGGGACGTCCCCGATAAACCTTAGGGAAATTGTCGTTTTGTGGTTCCATTTTTGAAGGACGTTCTAAAAATGAAAATAAGTGTGGTTTGTTGGTGTGCGAACTTCGCTCCAGCAATATAAAATTGTGCAATTATTCCAACATTTTCTGAATTTAATAAAAATGATAATTTTAAGTCTCATCTTTTACCAATTTTCATGAGATTTTTGATGGTCTTATAGGACTTGATAATATAAAATTATTGAAAGCACATTTAGATTTTGTAAACTCACAGTTAATTACTCCTGAAACTATTTTACCAATTTATTATCTAGAAAGTAATCCCACTATTTTTAAGAGGAAAATTGATCCTTTCACTTGTATTTTGACAAAAGTACCTGTTTCCCAAATAGAAGGAGACATTCTTATTTCTAAACAAATAATTAAAAACTGCGAAATTCCATCCACTTTATCGCACGCAAATAATGGCACAGCTTTGGTAGAAATCCGTAACAATACAAATAACGAAATTATTTTTTCTTTATCCAAGTCATTACAAACTTTACCCTTTGAATATAATTGTTTTGACTTATTGACATCCAACCAGACGAAACACATGACCAATCTGACATTGCCGAACTTTTAAGAACAGGTCATTTGAACTCTGAAGAAAGAGATCAAATCATAAAACTCTGTCGGAAATATTCAGGAATATTTCACAGAGAAAAAGACCCACTCGCCTTTACTAATTGTATTAAACATCCAATAAAAACTAAAGACGAATTACCGGTACATAATAAATCATACAGATATCCTTTCATTCATAAAGAGGAAGTGCAAAAACAAATAAAATCCATGTTAGATCAGAATATTATTCGACCTAGCAACTCGCCCTGGTCATCTAACATTTGGGTAGTGCCGAAAAAAGCCGATTGTTCTGGCAAAAAGAAATGGAGGATTGTAGTAGACTACCGAAAATTAAATGAAAAAACTATAGACGACCGCTATCCAATACCCAATATAGCGGATGTACTAGACAAATTAGGTATATGTAATTATTTTACGATTTTAGACTTGGCTAGCGGATTTCATCAAATTGAGATGAATCCCGAAGAAATCCAAAAAACTGCTTTCTATGTCGAAAATGGACATTATGAGTATGTTCGAATGCCGATGGGACTAAAAAATAGTCCTGCGACTTTTCAACGTGTTGTAGACAATATTATGAGGGGTTTACAAAACGAAATATGTTTAGTTTACTTAGACGACATAATAGTTTTCTCGACATCCCTGCAAGAACATATTACAAATTTAGACAGTTTATTTGAAAGACTTAAAGACACAAATTTTAAAATTCAAATCGACAAATGCGAATTCTTGAAAAAAGAAGTTGCTTATCTTGGTCATTTAGTAACACCTAACGGAATAAAACCAAATCCAGATAAAATCTGTGCAATACAACGTTACCCAATACCTAAAACAACCAGAGATATCAAATCATTTTTAGCTTTACTTGCTTATTATAGACGATTCATAAAAGACTTTGCACGACTGACAAAACCTTTGACATCCTGTTTAAAAAAAGGAGCAAAAATTGAACATACCGCTGAATTTATTAGATGCTTTGAAACTTGTAAAAATTTACTCACTAACGAACCTATCCTACAATATCCAGACTTTTCTAAAGATTTTATTGGCTACAGCGCAAAAAATTCTTGATTTGCATATTTCTGATAGACAATCAGTGGCACAGGCGCGAGTCGGGGCAATGGCATCATCTAGCAGTGTTTCAGATAGCACAAACTTGCGCCAAATGTTCGTGCTAAGCTACCATTAATGACTTTGCCAGATTTTAGCGGTTCTTACGGTGATTGGCAAAGATTTCGTGATACGTTTCTTGCTCTTATTCATAATAACAATGCCTTATCTGATGTTCAGCGATTTTATTATTTAGAATCGTCCCTTAAGGGTGAACCAAAACATTTAATTGCATCCTTAACACCTACTGATGCAAATTATGGTATCGCCTGGGATCTTTTAAAAAAAACGATATGAAAATAAAAAAATTATCATCAATTCACATTTGAAAGAAATAATGGAGTTACCCGCTTTGGTTAAAGAATCGCACACATCGTTACGGCATTTATCAAATTCGTTTTTTAAAAATTATCGTTCTTTGGAATCTTTGGGCGAAAATGTCCACCAATGGAATACAATTTTAATTTACATTGTTGTTTCAAAATTAGATTTTGGTACTAAACGCGAATGGGAAATTCATTGTAAATCTCTGGATTCTCCAAAAATGGAAGACTTTAATGAGTTTTTGATGCAAAGATGTCAAATTTTGGAGGCATTGGATGTTAAAATGTCTTCAAACTCGAAAAGAACTAATGAGTCAAAATCATTTGTTTCCTCTGAAGCAACTTATCGTCCCAAATGCCCTTTTTGTAAGGCAGCTCATTTCATTTACCTATGCGATAAATTTAAACAACTATCCGTGTCAGACCGTTTAGATAAGGTTAGAAAAATGAATTTATGTACAAATTGTTTACGTTATGGGCACAAACCTTCAGACTGTCGTTCATCCAATTGTAAAAAATGCCATCAAAAGCATGCAACCTTGCTCCATCGACCCCAAGAAGTTTCAATTACAAGTTCCAATCGCCAACATTCGAGTAGTAATCACAGTTCTCTCCAGACTCGTTCTCCAGAAAACTATGTTACGGGATTTGAGAATTCGAATTCGGAAAATATAAATGAATCATATGTGGAATCAGAAGAAAGGCCAATAACATCAGTTACTTGTCAAAATTCCACAAATTCCTTTACTTTATTATCTACAGCTATCGTGAACGTTTTTGATGCAGATGAAAACATTATACCTTGTAGGGTATTACTCGATTCTGCTTCACAATCAAATTTTGTGACCTCTGCCATGTTGAAAAAATTAAATTTACAAACTGTGAAGGTTAATGTTCCTGTTATAGGGATAAATCAAATTAAGACTAAGATATCACGTCGAGTCAATATTTCATTAGCGTCTCAACACTCTGGTTATAAGTCCAGATTGAATTTTCTCGTATTACCTTCTATAACGCAATTTTCTCCTCAAATCTATTTTGATTCATCAAAATTGAATATCCCCTCAGAATTATCTTTAGCAGATCCTAAATTTAATATTTCAACGGAGATAGATATGCTCTTGGGCTGCGAAGTGTTCTATGAACTTCTTTGTATCGGGCAAATTAAACTGGGTAAAAATTATCCAATTTTGCAAAAAACCCTACTTGGTTGGATAGTAAGTGGGAATGTCCCGACCGCTCAAGGAACGCACAAGGTTGATGCAATGTTCTCAAACTGCTTTCTTAGTCAAGAAAGTTCGTTAGATAACATCTTGGAGAAATTTTGGACGGTAGAAGAAGTAAAATCAAATTTGCGCACAATAATGTCTAAGGAGGAGATGGACTGTGAAAATCATTTTCAACAAAATACATTTAGAAATGAAGTTGGTAGATTCGTCGTAAAGCTCCCATTAAAAGATAATTTCAAGGACTTAGGTGATTCTGAACAATCTGCTCTTAACAGATTATATTCTCTCGAAAAGCGACTATCAAGAAACCCAGAACTTGGGAGTTCCTATAGGGCATTCATGCAGGAATATCATGATCTTGGACACATGTCTGAAATATCTCGAGATCATGTTTCAAAAACTCCCATATACTATATACCCCATCACAGCGTTGAAAAACCTGATAGCTCCACCACAAAGCTAAGGGTTGTTTTTGACGCTGCTTGCAAATCTTCTACAAATTTATCCTTAAATAATGTACTTAAGGTTGGCCCTACAATTCAAGATGACTTATTCTCGATTGTTATTCGCTTTAGACAACATAATTTCGTTCTAATAGGTGATTTAAAAAAAATGTATCGCCAAATATTAATCCATAAGGATGAAAGAGATTTACAAAGAATAGTTTGGCGTAACTCACCATGTGAAGAAGTGAAGCATTTTCAGTTGAATACTGTTACATATGGCACGGCTTCAGCCTCTTTTCTTGCCACTCGTTGTTTATCAGAAATTTCGTCTGATGCCAAGGGGCCGAAAACCAAGCAGGTTTTCGTTGGCAGGTGCATCTTGCATATCTAATAAAGATGCATATCGACCAGCGGGTGCGTCGGAGACGCTTTGTCTAACAGCTTCTGCTAGTACGCCGAGCGGCGGTATCTCTTCGTAAAGGTTGTGAATAGTATCGTCAACGTTCGGGGCTGGTGTCGATAGTGTTCCGTAATATCCTGGTTGACCCATGATCTGTTCGACCGGGAGGGTCGGAAATTCCGGATACAAGTGTTGGCCTGTTTTCGTCTGAATGTTTCCCAGTTGTTGCAGCTGCAACAAAATTGGTTGGGGGATCGAAAAGCTAGTGGTCTGGACCAAAGTGAGCATATCCTGCTCGACCTCAGTCAGCGGTTGGGAGTTCTTTTGTTTTAAGTGAAGTATCCGCAACCATAGCATGGAAGTCGAATAATAATCGAGGTACTCCGGTAAGATGGCCTTAGTAAGTTGTGGGTCGTCCGTGATTAGCTCTGCGTATGTTTGTCGAGAAATATCGATTAACGCAGGAGCTGAGGGTGTAAAGGTTTGTCTCATTCTAGACTCGCGAACCGCAATGTTGGCTGCGAATACTGAGTTTTCCGCCGGGCTACCGGTGGAAACTTTATGATCCATCTCTTGGTTGTGGGATCGTAATGTTGGTTTGTTTAAACCTTTAGGACGAAAGTTTGGCTGCTTGGGTTGCGATCGGGCTTGATCTGCAGCAGCGGGGCTAGGAGACGGTGCATTAGCTTGGTTGCCACGAGCAGGTCTTGCATCGGGCGCTATACGCACGGCTCTAGGGTTCCTTTGGTTTTCGGGACGTCCCCGATAAACCTTAGGGAAATTGTCGTTTTGTGGTTCCATTTTTGAAGGACGTTCTAAAAATGAAAATAAGTGTGGTTTGTTGGTGTGCGAACTTCGCTCCAGCAATATAAAATTGTGCAATTATTCCAACATTTTCTGAATTTAATAAAAATGATAATTTTAAGTCTCATCTTTTACCAATTTTCATGAGATTTTTGATGGTCTTATAGGACTTGATAATATAAAATTATTGAAAGCACATTTAGATTTTGTAAACTCACAGTTAATTACTCCTGAAACTATTTTACCAATTTATTATCTAGAAAGTAATCCCACTATTTTTAAGAGGAAAATTGATCCTTTCACTTGTATTTTGACAAAAGTACCTGTTTCCCAAATAGAAGGAGACATTCTTATTTCTAAACAAATAATTAAAAACTGCGAAATTCCATCCACTTTATCACACGCAAATAATGGCACAGCTTTGGTAGAAATCCGTAACAATACAAATAACGAAATTATTTTTTCTTTATCCAAGTCATTACAAACTTTACCCTTTGAATATAATTGTTTTGACTTATTGACATCCAACCAGACGAAACACATGACCAATCTGACATTGCCGAACTTTTAAGAACAGGTCATTTGAACTCTGAAGAAAGAGATCAAATCATAAAACTCTGTCGGAAATATTCAGGAATATTTCACAGAGAAAAAGACCCACTCGCCTTTACTAATTGTATTAAACATCCAATAAAAACTAAAGACGAATTACCGGTACATAATAAATCATACAGATATCCTTTCATTCATAAAGAGGAAGTGCAAAAACAAATAAAATCCATGTTAGATCAGAATATTATTCGACCTAGCAACTCGCCCTGGTCATCTAACATTTGGGTAGTGCCGAAAAAAGCCGATTGTTCTGGCAAAAAGAAATGGAGGATTGTAGTAGACTACCGAAAATTAAATGAAAAAACTATAGACGACCGCTATCCAATACCCAATATAGCGGATGTACTAGACAAATTAGGTATATGTAATTATTTTACGATTTTAGACTTGGCTAGCGGATTTCATCAAATTGAGATGAATCCCGAAGAAATCCAAAAAACTGCTTTCTATGTCGAAAATGGACATTATGAGTATGTTCGAATGCCGATGGGACTAAAAAATAGTCCTGCGACTTTTCAACGTGTTGTAGACAATATTATGAGGGGTTTACAAAACGAAATATGTTTAGTTTACTTAGACGACATAATAGTTTTCTCGACATCCCTGCAAGAACATATTACAAATTTAGACAGTTTATTTGAAAGACTTAAAGACACAAATTTTAAAATTCAAATCGACAAATGCGAATTCTTGAAAAAAGAAGTTGCTTATCTTGGTCATTTAGTAACACCTAACGGAATAAAACCAAATCCAGATAAAATCTGTGCAATACAACGTTACCCAATACCTAAAACAACCAGAGATATCAAATCATTTTTAGCTTTACTTGCTTATTATAGACGATTCATAAAAGACTTTGCACGACTGACAAAACCTTTGACATCCTGTTTAAAAAAAGGAGCAAAAATTGAACATACCGCTGAATTTATTAGATGCTTTGAAACTTGTAAAAATTTACTCACTAACGAACCTATCCTACAATATCCAGACTTTTCTAAAGATTTTATTGGCTACAGCGCAAAAAATTCTTGATTTGCATATTTCTGATAGACAATCAGTGGCACAGGCGCGAGTCGGGGCAATGGCATCATCTAGCAGTGTTTCAGATAGCACAAACTTGCGCCAAATGTTCGTGCTAAGCTACCATTAATGACTTTGCCAGATTTTAGCGGTTCTTACGGTGATTGGCAAAGATTTCGTGATACGTTTCTTGCTCTTATTCATAATAACAATGCCTTATCTGATGTTCAGCGATTTTATTATTTAGAATCGTCCCTTAAGGGTGAACCAAAACATTTAATTGCATCCTTAACACCTACTGATGCAAATTATGGTATCGCCTGGGATCTTTTAAAAAAAACGATATGAAAATAAAAAAATTATCATCAATTCACATTTGAAAGAAATAATGGAGTTACCCGCTTTGGTTAAAGAATCGCACACATCGTTACGGCATTTATCAAATTCGTTTTTTAAAAATTATCGTTCTTTGGAATCTTTGGGCGAAAATGTCCACCAATGGAATACAATTTTAATTTACATTGTTGTTTCAAAATTAGATTTTGGTACTAAACGCGAATGGGAAATTCATTGTAAATCTCTGGATTCTCCAAAAATGGAAGACTTTAATGAGTTTTTGATGCAAAGATGTCAAATTTTGGAGGCATTGGATGTTAAAATGTCTTCAAACTCGAAAAGAACTAATGAGTCAAAATCATTTGTTTCCTCTGAAGCAACTTATCGTCCCAAATGCCCTTTTTGTAAGGCAGCTCATTTCATTTACCTATGCGATAAATTTAAACAACTATCCGTGTCAGACCGTTTAGATAAGGTTAGAAAAATGAATTTATGTACAAATTGTTTACGTTATGGGCACAAACCTTCAGACTGTCGTTCATCCAATTGTAAAAAATGCCATCAAAAGCATGCAACCTTGCTCCATCGACCCCAAGAAGTTTCAATTACAAGTTCCAATCGCCAACATTCGAGTAGTAATCACAGTTCTCTCCAGACTCGTTCTCCAGAAAACTATGTTACGGGATTTGAGAATTCGAATTCGGAAAATATAAATGAATCATATGTGGAATCAGAAGAAAGGCCAATAACATCAGTTACTTGTCAAAATTCCACAAATTCCTTTACTTTATTATCTACAGCTATCGTGAACGTTTTTGATGCAGATGAAAACATTATACCTTGTAGGGTATTACTCGATTCTGCTTCACAATCAAATTTTGTGACCTCTGCCATGTTGAAAAAATTAAATTTACAAACTGTGAAGGTTAATGTTCCTGTTATAGGGATAAATCAAATTAAGACTAAGATATCACGTCGAGTCAATATTTCATTAGCGTCTCAACACTCTGGTTATAAGTCCAGATTGAATTTTCTCGTATTACCTTCTATAACGCAATTTTCTCCTCAAATCTATTTTGATTCATCAAAATTGAATATCCCCTCAGAATTATCTTTAGCAGATCCTAAATTTAATATTTCAACGGAGATAGATATGCTCTTGGGCTGCGAAGTGTTCTATGAACTTCTTTGTATCGGGCAAATTAAACTGGGTAAAAATTATCCAATTTTGCAAAAAACCCTACTTGGTTGGATAGTAAGTGGGAATGTCCCGACCGCTCAAGGAACGCACAAGGTTGATGCAATGTTCTCAAACTGCTTTCTTAGTCAAGAAAGTTCGTTAGATAACATCTTGGAGAAATTTTGGACGGTAGAAGAAGTAAAATCAAATTTGCGCACAATAATGTCTAAGGAGGAGATGGACTGTGAAAATCATTTTCAACAAAATACATTTAGAAATGAAGTTGGTAGATTCGTCGTAAAGCTCCCATTAAAAGATAATTTCAAGGACTTAGGTGATTCTGAACAATCTGCTCTTAACAGATTATATTCTCTCGAAAAGCGACTATCAAGAAACCCAGAACTTGGGAGTTCCTATAGGGCATTCATGCAGGAATATCATGATCTTGGACACATGTCTGAAATATCTCGAGATCATGTTTCAAAAACTCCCATATACTATATACCCCATCACAGCGTTGAAAAACCTGATAGCTCCACCACAAAGCTAAGGGTTGTTTTTGACGCTGCTTGCAAATCTTCTACAAATTTATCCTTAAATAATGTACTTAAGGTTGGCCCTACAATTCAAGATGACTTATTCTCGATTGTTATTCGCTTTAGACAACATAATTTCGTTCTAATAGGTGATTTAAAAAAAATGTATCGCCAAATATTAATCCATAAGGATGAAAGAGATTTACAAAGAATAGTTTGGCGTAACTCACCATGTGAAGAAGTGAAGCATTTTCAGTTGAATACTGTTACATATGGCACGGCTTCAGCCTCTTTTCTTGCCACTCGTTGTTTATCAGAAATTTCGTCTGATGCCAAGGGGCCGAAAACCAAGCAGGTTTTCGTTGGCAGGTGCATCTTGCATATCTAATAAAGATGCATATCGACCAGCGGGTGCGTCGGAGACGCTTTGTCTAACAGCTTCTGCTAGTACGCCGAGCGGCGGTATCTCTTCGTAAAGGTTGTGAATAGTATCGTCAACGTTCGGGGCTGGTGTCGATAGTGTTCCGTAATATCCTGGTTGACCCATGATCTGTTCGACCGGGAGGGTCGGAAATTCCGGATACAAGTGTTGGCCTGTTTTCGTCTGAATGTTTCCCAGTTGTTGCAGCTGCAACAAAATTGGTTGGGGGATCGAAAAGCTAGTGGTCTGGACCAAAGTGAGCATATCCTGCTCGACCTCAGTCAGCGGTTGGGAGTTCTTTTGTTTTAAGTGAAGTATCCGCAACCATAGCATGGAAGTCGAATAATAATCGAGGTACTCCGGTAAGATGGCCTTAGTAAGTTGTGGGTCGTCCGTGATTAGCTCTGCGTATGTTTGTCGAGAAATATCGATTAACGCAGGAGCTGAGGGTGTAAAGGTTTGTCTCATTCTAGACTCGCGAACCGCAATGTTGGCTGCGAATACTGAGTTTTCCGCCGGGCTACCGGTGGAAACTTTATGATCCATCTCTTGGTTGTGGGATCGTAATGTTGGTTTGTTTAAACCTTTAGGACGAAAGTTTGGCTGCTTGGGTTGCGATCGGGCTTGATCTGCAGCAGCGGGGCTAGGAGACGGTGCATTAGCTTGGTTGCCACGAGCAGGTCTTGCATCGGGCGCTACACGCACGGCTCTAGGGTTCCTTTGGTTTTCGGGACGTCCCCGATAAACCTTAGGGAAATTGTCGTTTTGTGGTTCCATTTTTGAAGGACGTTCTAAAAATGAAAATAAGTGTGGTTTGTTGGTGTGCGAACTTCGCTCCAGCAATATAAAATTGTGCAATTATTCCAACATTTTCTGAATTTAATAAAAATGATAATTTTAAGTCTCATCTTTTACCAATTTTCATGAGATTTTTGATGGTCTTATAGGACTTGATAATATAAAATTATTGAAAGCACATTTAGATTTTGTAAACTCACAGTTAATTACTCCTGAAACTATTTTACCAATTTATTATCTAGAAAGTAATCCCACTATTTTTAAGAGGAAAATTGATCCTTTCACTTGTATTTTGACAAAAGTACCTGTTTCCCAAATAGAAGGAGACATTCTTATTTCTAAACAAATAATTAAAAACTGCGAAATTCCATCCACTTTATCACACGCAAATAATGGCACAGCTTTGGTAGAAATCCGTAACAATACAAATAACGAAATTATTTTTTCTTTATCCAAGTCATTACAAACTTTACCCTTTGAATATAATTGTTTTGACTTATTGACATCCAACCAGACGAAACACATGACCAATCTGACATTGCCGAACTTTTAAGAACAGGTCATTTGAACTCTGAAGAAAGAGATCAAATCATAAAACTCTGTCGGAAATATTCAGGAATATTTCACAGAGAAAAAGACCCACTCGCCTTTACTAATTGTATTAAACATCCAATAAAAACTAAAGACGAATTACCGGTACATAATAAATCATACAGATATCCTTTCATTCATAAAGAGGAAGTGCAAAAACAAATAAAATCCATGTTAGATCAGAATATTATTCGACCTAGCAACTCGCCCTGGTCATCTAACATTTGGGTAGTGCCGAAAAAAGCCGATTGTTCTGGCAAAAAGAAATGGAGGATTGTAGTAGACTACCGAAAATTAAATGAAAAAACTATAGACGACCGCTATCCAATACCCAATATAGCGGATGTACTAGACAAATTAGGTATATGTAATTATTTTACGATTTTAGACTTGGCTAGCGGATTTCATCAAATTGAGATGAATCCCGAAGAAATCCAAAAAACTGCTTTCTATGTCGAAAATGGACATTATGAGTATGTTCGAATGCCGATGGGACTAAAAAATAGTCCTGCGACTTTTCAACGTGTTGTAGACAATATTATGAGGGGTTTACAAAACGAAATATGTTTAGTTTACTTAGACGACATAATAGTTTTCTCGACATCCCTGCAAGAACATATTACAAATTTAGACAGTTTATTTGAAAGACTTAAAGACACAAATTTTAAAATTCAAATCGACAAATGCGAATTCTTGAAAAAAGAAGTTGCTTATCTTGGTCATTTAGTAACACCTAACGGAATAAAACCAAATCCAGATAAAATCTGTGCAATACAACGTTACCCAATACCTAAAACAACCAGAGATATCAAATCATTTTTAGCTTTACTTGCTTATTATAGACGATTCATAAAAGACTTTGCACGACTGACAAAACCTTTGACATCCTGTTTAAAAAAAGGAGCAAAAATTGAACATACCGCTGAATTTATTAGATGCTTTGAAACTTGTAAAAATTTACTCACTAACGAACCTATCCTACAATATCCAGACTTTTCTAAAGATTTTATTGGCTACAGCGCAAAAAATTCTTGATTTGCATATTTCTGATAGACAATCAGTGGCACAGGCGCGAGTCGGGGCAATGGCATCATCTAGCAGTGTTTCAGATAGCACAAACTTGCGCCAAATGTTCGTGCTAAGCTACCATTAATGACTTTGCCAGATTTTAGCGGTTCTTACGGTGATTGGCAAAGATTTCGTGATACGTTTCTTGCTCTTATTCATAATAACAATGCCTTATCTGATGTTCAGCGATTTTATTATTTAGAATCGTCCCTTAAGGGTGAACCAAAACATTTAATTGCATCCTTAACACCTACTGATGCAAATTATGGTATCGCCTGGGATCTTTTAAAAAAAACGATATGAAAATAAAAAAATTATCATCAATTCACATTTGAAAGAAATAATGGAGTTACCCGCTTTGGTTAAAGAATCGCACACATCGTTACGGCATTTATCAAATTCGTTTTTTAAAAATTATCGTTCTTTGGAATCTTTGGGCGAAAATGTCCACCAATGGAATACAATTTTAATTTACATTGTTGTTTCAAAATTAGATTTTGGTACTAAACGCGAATGGGAAATTCATTGTAAATCTCTGGATTCTCCAAAAATGGAAGACTTTAATGAGTTTTTGATGCAAAGATGTCAAATTTTGGAGGCATTGGATGTTAAAATGTCTTCAAACTCGAAAAGAACTAATGAGTCAAAATCATTTGTTTCCTCTGAAGCAACTTATCGTCCCAAATGCCCTTTTTGTAAGGCAGCTCATTTCATTTACCTATGCGATAAATTTAAACAACTATCCGTGTCAGACCGTTTAGATAAGGTTAGAAAAATGAATTTATGTACAAATTGTTTACGTTATGGGCACAAACCTTCAGACTGTCGTTCATCCAATTGTAAAAAATGCCATCAAAAGCATGCAACCTTGCTCCATCGACCCCAAGAAGTTTCAATTACAAGTTCCAATCGCCAACATTCGAGTAGTAATCACAGTTCTCTCCAGACTCGTTCTCCAGAAAACTATGTTACGGGATTTGAGAATTCGAATTCGGAAAATATAAATGAATCATATGTGGAATCAGAAGAAAGGCCAATAACATCAGTTACTTGTCAAAATTCCACAAATTCCTTTACTTTATTATCTACAGCTATCGTGAACGTTTTTGATGCAGATGAAAACATTATACCTTGTAGGGTATTACTCGATTCTGCTTCACAATCAAATTTTGTGACCTCTGCCATGTTGAAAAAATTAAATTTACAAACTGTGAAGGTTAATGTTCCTGTTATAGGGATAAATCAAATTAAGACTAAGATATCACGTCGAGTCAATATTTCATTAGCGTCTCAACACTCTGGTTATAAGTCCAGATTGAATTTTCTCGTATTACCTTCTATAACGCAATTTTCTCCTCAAATCTATTTTGATTCATCAAAATTGAATATCCCCTCAGAATTATCTTTAGCAGATCCTAAATTTAATATTTCAACGGAGATAGATATGCTCTTGGGCTGCGAAGTGTTCTATGAACTTCTTTGTATCGGGCAAATTAAACTGGGTAAAAATTATCCAATTTTGCAAAAAACCCTACTTGGTTGGATAGTAAGTGGGAATGTCCCGACCGCTCAAGGAACGCACAAGGTTGATGCAATGTTCTCAAACTGCTTTCTTAGTCAAGAAAGTTCGTTAGATAACATCTTGGAGAAATTTTGGACGGTAGAAGAAGTAAAATCAAATTTGCGCACAATAATGTCTAAGGAGGAGATGGACTGTGAAAATCATTTTCAACAAAATACATTTAGAAATGAAGTTGGTAGATTCGTCGTAAAGCTCCCATTAAAAGATAATTTCAAGGACTTAGGTGATTCTGAACAATCTGCTCTTAACAGATTATATTCTCTCGAAAAGCGACTATCAAGAAACCCAGAACTTGGGAGTTCCTATAGGGCATTCATGCAGGAATATCATGATCTTGGACACATGTCTGAAATATCTCGAGATCATGTTTCAAAAACTCCCATATACTATATACCCCATCACAGCGTTGAAAAACCTGATAGCTCCACCACAAATCTAAGGGTTGTTTTTGACGCTGCTTGCAAATCTTCTACAAATTTATCCTTAAATAATGTACTTAAGGTTGGCCCTACAATTCAAGATGACTTATTCTCGATTGTTATTCGCTTTAGACAACATAATTTCGTTCTAATAGGTGATTTAAAAAAAATGTATCGCCAAATATTAATCCATAAGGATGAAAGAGATTTACAAAGAATAGTTTGGCGTAACTCACCATGTGAAGAAGTGAAGCATTTTCAGTTGAATACTGTTACATATGGCACGGCTTCAGCCTCTTTTCTTGCCACTCGTTGTTTATCAGAAATTTCGTCTGATGCCAAGGGGCCGAAAACCAAGCAGGTTTTCGTTGGCAGGTGCATCTTGCATATCTAATAAAGATGCATATCGACCAGCGGGTGCGTCGGAGACGCTTTGTCTAACAGCTTCTGCTAGTACGCCGAGCGGCGGTATCTCTTCGTAAAGGTTGTGAATAGTATCGTCAACGTTCGGGGCTGGTGTCGATAGTGTTCCGTAATATCCTGGTTGACCCATGATCTGTTCGACCGGGAGGGTCGGAAATTCCGGATACAAGTGTTGGCCTGTTTTCGTCTGAATGTTTCCCAGTTGTTGCAGCTGCAACAAAATTGGTTGGGGGATCGAAAAGCTAGTGGTCTGGACCAAAGTGAGCATATCCTGCTCGACCTCAGTCAGCGGTTGGGAGTTCTTTTGTTTTAAGTGAAGTATCCGCAACCATAGCATGGAAGTCGAATAATAATCGAGGTACTCCGGTAAGATGGCCTTAGTAAGTTGTGGGTCGTCCGTGATTAGCTCTGCGTATGTTTGTCGAGAAATATCGATTAACGCAGGAGCTGAGGGTGTAAAGGTTTGTCTCATTCTAGACTCGCGAACCGCAATGTTGGCTGCGAATACTGAGTTTTCCGCCGGGCTACCGGTGGAAACTTTATGATCCATCTCTTGGTTGTGGGATCGTAATGTTGGTTTGTTTAAACCTTTAGGACGAAAGTTTGGCTGCTTGGGTTGCGATCGGGCTTGATCTGCAGCAGCGGGGCTAGGAGACGGTGCATTAGCTTGGTTGCCACGAGCAGGTCTTGCATCGGGCGCTACACGCACGGCTCTAGGGTTCCTTTGGTTTTCGGGACGTCCCCGATAAACCTTAGGGAAATTGTCGTTTTGTGGTTCCATTTTTGAAGGACGTTCTAAAAATGAAAATAAGTGTGGTTTGTTGGTGTGCGAACTTCGCTCCAGCAATATAAAATTGTGCAATTATTCCAACATTTTCTGAATTTAATAAAAATGATAATTTTAAGTCTCATCTTTTACCAATTTTCATGAGATTTTTGATGGTCTTATAGGACTTGATAATATAAAATTATTGAAAGCACATTTAGATTTTGTAAACTCACAGTTAATTACTCCTGAAACTATTTTACCAATTTATTATCTAGAAAGTAATCCCACTATTTTTAAGAGGAAAATTGATCCTTTCACTTGTATTTTGACAAAAGTACCTGTTTCCCAAATAGAAGGAGACATTCTTATTTCTAAACAAATAATTAAAAACTGCGAAATTCCATCCACTTTATCGCACGCAAATAATGGCACAGCTTTGGTAGAAATCCGTAACAATACAAATAACGAAATTATTTTTTCTTTATCCAAGTCATTACAAACTTTACCCTTTGAATATAATTGTTTTGACTTATTGACATCCAACCAGACGAAACACATGACCAATCTGACATTGCCGAACTTTTAAGAACAGGTCATTTGAACTCTGAAGAAAGAGATCAAATCATAAAACTCTGTCGGAAATATTCAGGAATATTTCACAGAGAAAAAGACCCACTCGCCTTTACTAATTGTATTAAACATCCAATAAAAACTAAAGACGAATTACCGGTACATAATAAATCATACAGATATCCTTTCATTCATAAAGAGGAAGTGCAAAAACAAATAAAATCCATGTTAGATCAGAATATTATTCGACCTAGCAACTCGCCCTGGTCATCTAACATTTGGGTAGTGCCGAAAAAAGCCGATTGTTCTGGCAAAAAGAAATGGAGGATTGTAGTAGACTACCGAAAATTAAATGAAAAAACTATAGACGACCGCTATCCAATACCCAATATAGCGGATGTACTAGACAAATTAGGTATATGTAATTATTTTACGATTTTAGACTTGGCTAGCGGATTTCATCAAATTGAGATGAATCCCGAAGAAATCCAAAAAACTGCTTTCTATGTCGAAAATGGACATTATGAGTATGTTCGAATGCCGATGGGACTAAAAAATAGTCCTGCGACTTTTCAACGTGTTGTAGACAATATTATGAGGGGTTTACAAAACGAAATATGTTTAGTTTACTTAGACGACATAATAGTTTTCTCGACATCCCTGCAAGAACATATTACAAATTTAGACAGTTTATTTGAAAGACTTAAAGACACAAATTTTAAAATTCAAATCGACAAATGCGAATTCTTGAAAAAAGAAGTTGCTTATCTTGGTCATTTAGTAACACCTAACGGAATAAAACCAAATCCAGATAAAATCTGTGCAATACAACGTTACCCAATACCTAAAACAACCAGAGATATCAAATCATTTTTAGCTTTACTTGCTTATTATAGACGATTCATAAAAGACTTTGCACGACTGACAAAACCTTTGACATCCTGTTTAAAAAAAGGAGCAAAAATTGAACATACCGCTGAATTTATTAGATGCTTTGAAACTTGTAAAAATTTACTCACTAACGAACCTATCCTACAATATCCAGACTTTTCTAAAGATTTTATTGGCTACAGCGCAAAAAATTCTTGATTTGCATATTTCTGATAGACAATCAGTGGCACAGGCGCGAGTCGGGGCAATGGCATCATCTAGCAGTGTTTCAGATAGCACAAACTTGCCAAATGTTCGTGCTAAGCTACCATTAATGACTTTGCCAGATTTTAGCGGTTCTTACGGTGATTGGCAAAGATTTCGTGATACGTTTCTTGCTCTTATTCATAATAACAATGCCTTATCTGATGTTCAGCGATTTTATTATTTAGAATCGTCCCTTAAGGGTGAACCAAAACATTTAATTGCATCCTTAACACCTACTGATGCAAATTATGGTATCGCCTGGGATCTTTTAAAAAAAACGATATGAAAATAAAAAAATTATCATCAATTCACATTTGAAAGAAATAATGGAGTTACCCGCTTTGGTTAAAGAATCGCACACATCGTTACGGCATTTATCAAATTCGTTTTTTAAAAATTATCGTTCTTTGGAATCTTTGGGCGAAAATGTCCACCAATGGAATACAATTTTAATTTACATTGTTGTTTCAAAATTAGATTTTGGTACTAAACGCGAATGGGAAATTCATTGTAAATCTCTGGATTCTCCAAAAATGGAAGACTTTAATGAGTTTTTGATGCAAAGATGTCAAATTTTGGAGGCATTGGATGTTAAAATGTCTTCAAACTCGAAAAGAACTAATGAGTCAAAATCATTTGTTTCCTCTGAAGCAACTTATCGTCCCAAATGCCCTTTTTGTAAGGCAGCTCATTTCATTTACCTATGCGATAAATTTAAACAACTATCCGTGTCAGACCGTTTAGATAAGGTTAGAAAAATGAATTTATGTACAAATTGTTTACGTTATGGGCACAAACCTTCAGACTGTCGTTCATCCAATTGTAAAAAATGCCATCAAAAGCATGCAACCTTGCTCCATCGACCCCAAGAAGTTTCAATTACAAGTTCCAATCGCCAACATTCGAGTAGTAATCACAGTTCTCTCCAGACTCGTTCTCCAGAAAACTATGTTACGGGATTTGAGAATTCGAATTCGGAAAATATAAATGAATCATATGTGGAATCAGAAGAAAGGCCAATAACATCAGTTACTTGTCAAAATTCCACAAATTCCTTTACTTTATTATCTACAGCTATCGTGAACGTTTTTGATGCAGATGAAAACATTATACCTTGTAGGGTATTACTCGATTCTGCTTCACAATCAAATTTTGTGACCTCTGCCATGTTGAAAAAATTAAATTTACAAACTGTGAAGGTTAATGTTCCTGTTATAGGGATAAATCAAATTAAGACTAAGATATCACGTCGAGTCAATATTTCATTAGCGTCTCAACACTCTGGTTATAAGTCCAGATTGAATTTTCTCGTATTACCTTCTATAACGCAATTTTCTCCTCAAATCTATTTTGATTCATCAAAATTGAATATCCCCTCAGAATTATCTTTAGCAGATCCTAAATTTAATATTTCAACGGAGATAGATATGCTCTTGGGCTGCGAAGTGTTCTATGAACTTCTTTGTATCGGGCAAATTAAACTGGGTAAAAATTATCCAATTTTGCAAAAAACCCTACTTGGTTGGATAGTAAGTGGGAATGTCCCGACCGCTCAAGGAACGCACAAGGTTGATGCAATGTTCTCAAACTGCTTTCTTAGTCAAGAAAGTTCGTTAGATAACATCTTGGAGAAATTTTGGACGGTAGAAGAAGTAAAATCAAATTTGCGCACAATAATGTCTAAGGAGGAGATGGACTGTGAAAATCATTTTCAACAAAATACATTTAGAAATGAAGTTGGTAGATTCGTCGTAAAGCTCCCATTAAAAGATAATTTCAAGGACTTAGGTGATTCTGAACAATCTGCTCTTAACAGATTATATTCTCTCGAAAAGCGACTATCAAGAAACCCAGAACTTGGGAGTTCCTATAGGGCATTCATGCAGGAATATCATGATCTTGGACACATGTCTGAAATATCTCGAGATCATGTTTCAAAAACTCCCATATACTATATACCCCATCACAGCGTTGAAAAACCTGATAGCTCCACCACAAAGCTAAGGGTTGTTTTTGACGCTGCTTGCAAATCTTCTACAAATTTATCCTTAAATAATGTACTTAAGGTTGGCCCTACAATTCAAGATGACTTATTCTCGATTGTTATTCGCTTTAGACAACATAATTTCGTTCTAATAGGTGATTTAAAAAAAATGTATCGCCAAATATTAATCCATAAGGATGAAAGAGATTTACAAAGAATAGTTTGGCGTAACTCACCATGTGAAGAAGTGAAGCATTTTCAGTTGAATACTGTTACATATGGCACGGCTTCAGCCTCTTTTCTTGCCACTCGTTGTTTATCAGAAATTTCGTCTGATGCCAAGGGGCCGAAAACCAAGCAGGTTTTCGTTGGCAGGTGCATCTTGCATATCTAATAAAGATGCATATCGACCAGCGGGTGCGTCGGAGACGCTTTGTCTAACAGCTTCTGCTAGTACGCCGAGCGGCGGTATCTCTTCGTAAAGGTTGTGAATAGTATCGTCAACGTTCGGGGCTGGTGTCGATAGTGTTCCGTAATATCCTGGTTGACCCATGATCTGTTCGACCGGGAGGGTCGGAAATTCCGGATACAAGTGTTGGCCTGTTTTCGTCTGAATGTTTCCCAGTTGTTGCAGCTGCAACAAAATTGGTTGGGGGATCGAAAAGCTAGTGGTCTGGACCAAAGTGAGCATATCCTGCTCGACCTCAGTCAGCGGTTGGGAGTTCTTTTGTTTTAAGTGAAGTATCCGCAACCATAGCATGGAAGTCGAATAATAATCGAGGTACTCCGGTAAGATGGCCTTAGTAAGTTGTGGGTCGTCCGTGATTAGCTCTGCGTATGTTTGTCGAGAAATATCGATTAACGCAGGAGCTGAGGGTGTAAAGGTTTGTCTCATTCTAGACTCGCGAACCGCAATGTTGGCTGCGAATACTGAGTTTTCCGCCGGGCTACCGGTGGAAACTTTATGATCCATCTCTTGGTTGTGGGATCGTAATGTTGGTTTGTTTAAACCTTTAGGACGAAAGTTTGGCTGCTTGGGTTGCGATCGGGCTTGATCTGCAGCAGCGGGGCTAGGAGACGGTGCTTGGTTGCCACGAGCAGGTCTTGCATCGGGCGCTATACGCACGGCTCTAGGGTTCCTTTGGTTTTCGGGACGTCCCCGATAAACCTTAGGGAAATTGTCGTTTTGTGGTTCCATTTTTGAAGGACGTTCTAAAAATGAAAATAAGTGTGGTTTGTTGGTGTGCGAACTTCGCTCCAGCAATATAAAATTGTGCAATTATTCCAACATTTTCTGAATTTAATAAAAATGATAATTTTAAGTCTCATCTTTTACCAATTTTCATGAGATTTTTGATGGTCTTATAGGACTTGATAATATAAAATTATTGAAAGCACATTTAGATTTTGTAAACTCACAGTTAATTACTCCTGAAACTATTTTACCAATTTATTATCTAGAAAGTAATCCCACTATTTTTAAGAGGAAAATTGATCCTTTCACTTGTATTTTGACAAAAGTACCTGTTTCCCAAATAGAAGGAGACATTCTTATTTCTAAACAAATAATTAAAAACTGCGAAATTCCATCCACTTTATCACACGCAAATAATGGCACAGCTTTGGTAGAAATCCGTAACAATACAAATAACGAAATTATTTTTTCTTTATCCAAGTCATTACAAACTTTACCCTTTGAATATAATTGTTTTGACTTATTGACATCCAACCAGACGAAACACATGACCAATCTGACATTGCCGAACTTTTAAGAACAGGTCATTTGAACTCTGAAGAAAGAGATCAAATCATAAAACTCTGTCGGAAATATTCAGGAATATTTCACAGAGAAAAAGACCCACTCGCCTTTACTAATTGTATTAAACATCCAATAAAAACTAAAGACGAATTACCGGTACATAATAAATCATACAGATATCCTTTCATTCATAAAGAGGAAGTGCAAAAACAAATAAAATCCATGTTAGATCAGAATATTATTCGACCTAGCAACTCGCCCTGGTCATCTAACATTTGGGTAGTGCCGAAAAAAGCCGATTGTTCTGGCAAAAAGAAATGGAGGATTGTAGTAGACTACCGAAAATTAAATGAAAAAACTATAGACGACCGCTATCCAATACCCAATATAGCGGATGTACTAGACAAATTAGGTATATGTAATTATTTTACGATTTTAGACTTGGCTAGCGGATTTCATCAAATTGAGATGAATCCCGAAGAAATCCAAAAAACTGCTTTCTATGTCGAAAATGGACATTATGAGTATGTTCGAATGCCGATGGGACTAAAAAATAGTCCTGCGACTTTTCAACGTGTTGTAGACAATATTATGAGGGGTTTACAAAACGAAATATGTTTAGTTTACTTAGACGACATAATAGTTTTCTCGACATCCCTGCAAGAACATATTACAAATTTAGACAGTTTATTTGAAAGACTTAAAGACACAAATTTTAAAATTCAAATCGACAAATGCGAATTCTTGAAAAAAGAAGTTGCTTATCTTGGTCATTTAGTAACACCTAACGGAATAAAACCAAATCCAGATAAAATCTGTGCAATACAACGTTACCCAATACCTAAAACAACCAGAGATATCAAATCATTTTTAGCTTTACTTGCTTATTATAGACGATTCATAAAAGACTTTGCACGACTGACAAAACCTTTGACATCCTGTTTAAAAAAAGGAGCAAAAATTGAACATACCGCTGAATTTATTAGATGCTTTGAAACTTGTAAAAATTTACTCACTAACGAACCTATCCTACAATATCCAGACTTTTCTAAAGATTTTATTGGCTACAGCGCAAAAAATTCTTGATTTGCATATTTCTGATAGACAATCAGTGGCACAGGCGCGAGTCGGGGCAATGGCATCATCTAGCAGTGTTTCAGATAGCACAAACTTGCGCCAAATGTTCGTGCTAAGCTACCATTAATGACTTTGCCAGATTTTAGCGGTTCTTACGGTGATTGGCAAAGATTTCGTGATACGTTTCTTGCTCTTATTCATAATAACAATGCCTTATCTGATGTTCAGCGATTTTATTATTTAGAATCGTCCCTTAAGGGTGAACCAAAACATTTAATTGCATCCTTAACACCTACTGATGCAAATTATGGTATCGCCTGGGATCTTTTAAAAAAAACGATATGAAAATAAAAAAATTATCATCAATTCACATTTGAAAGAAATAATGGAGTTACCCGCTTTGGTTAAAGAATCGCACACATCGTTACGGCATTTATCAAATTCGTTTTTTAAAAATTATCGTTCTTTGGAATCTTTGGGCGAAAATGTCCACCAATGGAATACAATTTTAATTTACATTGTTGTTTCAAAATTAGATTTTGGTACTAAACGCGAATGGGAAATTCATTGTAAATCTCTGGATTCTCCAAAAATGGAAGACTTTAATGAGTTTTTGATGCAAAGATGTCAAATTTTGGAGGCATTGGATGTTAAAATGTCTTCAAACTCGAAAAGAACTAATGAGTCAAAATCATTTGTTTCCTCTGAAGCAACTTATCGTCCCAAATGCCCTTTTTGTAAGGCAGCTCATTTCATTTACCTATGCGATAAATTTAAACAACTATCCGTGTCAGACCGTTTAGATAAGGTTAGAAAAATGAATTTATGTACAAATTGTTTACGTTATGGGCACAAACCTTCAGACTGTCGTTCATCCAATTGTAAAAAATGCCATCAAAAGCATGCAACCTTGCTCCATCGACCCCAAGAAGTTTCAATTACAAGTTCCAATCGCCAACATTCGAGTAGTAATCACAGTTCTCTCCAGACTCGTTCTCCAGAAAACTATGTTACGGGATTTGAGAATTCGAATTCGGAAAATATAAATGAATCATATGTGGAATCAGAAGAAAGGCCAATAACATCAGTTACTTGTCAAAATTCCACAAATTCCTTTACTTTATTATCTACAGCTATCGTGAACGTTTTTGATGCAGATGAAAACATTATACCTTGTAGGGTATTACTCGATTCTGCTTCACAATCAAATTTTGTGACCTCTGCCATGTTGAAAAAATTAAATTTACAAACTGTGAAGGTTAATGTTCCTGTTATAGGGATAAATCAAATTAAGACTAAGATATCACGTCGAGTCAATATTTCATTAGCGTCTCAACACTCTGGTTATAAGTCCAGATTGAATTTTCTCGTATTACCTTCTATAACGCAATTTTCTCCTCAAATCTATTTTGATTCATCAAAATTGAATATCCCCTCAGAATTATCTTTAGCAGATCCTAAATTTAATATTTCAACGGAGATAGATATGCTCTTGGGCTGCGAAGTGTTCTATGAACTTCTTTGTATCGGGCAAATTAAACTGGGTAAAAATTATCCAATTTTGCAAAAAACCCTACTTGGTTGGATAGTAAGTGGGAATGTCCCGACCGCTCAAGGAACGCACAAGGTTGATGCAATGTTCTCAAACTGCTTTCTTAGTCAAGAAAGTTCGTTAGATAACATCTTGGAGAAATTTTGGACGGTAGAAGAAGTAAAATCAAATTTGCGCACAATAATGTCTAAGGAGGAGATGGACTGTGAAAATCATTTTCAACAAAATACATTTAGAAATGAAGTTGGTAGATTCGTCGTAAAGCTCCCATTAAAAGATAATTTCAAGGACTTAGGTGATTCTGAACAATCTGCTCTTAACAGATTATATTCTCTCGAAAAGCGACTATCAAGAAACCCAGAACTTGGGAGTTCCTATAGGGCATTCATGCAGGAATATCATGATCTTGGACACATGTCTGAAATATCTCGAGATCATGTTTCAAAAACTCCCATATACTATATACCCCATCACAGCGTTGAAAAACCTGATAGCTCCACCACAAAGCTAAGGGTTGTTTTTGACGCTGCTTGCAAATCTTCTACAAATTTATCCTTAAATAATGTACTTAAGGTTGGCCCTACAATTCAAGATGACTTATTCTCGATTGTTATTCGCTTTAGACAACATAATTTCGTTCTAATAGGTGATTTAAAAAAAATGTATCGCCAAATATTAATCCATAAGGATGAAAGAGATTTACAAAGAATAGTTTGGCGTAACTCACCATGTGAAGAAGTGAAGCATTTTCAGTTGAATACTGTTACATATGGCACGGCTTCAGCCTCTTTTCTTGCCACTCGTTGTTTATCAGAAATTTCGTCTGATGCCAAGGGGCCGAAAACCAAGCAGGTTTTCGTTGGCAGGTGCATCTTGCATATCTAATAAAGATGCATATCGACCAGCGGGTGCGTCGGAGACGCTTTGTCTAACAGCTTCTGCTAGTACGCCGAGCGGCGGTATCTCTTCGTAAAGGTTGTGAATAGTATCGTCAACGTTCGGGGCTGGTGTCGATAGTGTTCCGTAATATCCTGGTTGACCCATGATCTGTTCGACCGGGAGGGTCGGAAATTCCGGATACAAGTGTTGGCCTGTTTTCGTCTGAATGTTTCCCAGTTGTTGCAGCTGCAACAAAATTGGTTGGGGGATCGAAAAGCTAGTGGTCTGGACCAAAGTGAGCATATCCTGCTCGACCTCAGTCAGCGGTTGGGAGTTCTTTTGTTTTAAGTGAAGTATCCGCAACCATAGCATGGAAGTCGAATAATAATCGAGGTACTCCGGTAAGATGGCCTTAGTAAGTTGTGGGTCGTCCGTGATTAGCTCTGCGTATGTTTGTCGAGAAATATCGATTAACGCAGGAGCTGAGGGTGTAAAGGTTTGTCTCATTCTAGACTCGCGAACCGCAATGTTGGCTGCGAATACTGAGTTTTCCGCCGGGCTACCGGTGGAAACTTTATGATCCATCTCTTGGTTGTGGGATCGTAATGTTGGTTTGTTTAAACCTTTAGGACGAAAGTTTGGCTGCTTGGGTTGCGATCGGGCTTGATCTGCAGCAGCGGGGCTAGGAGACGGTGCATTAGCTTGGTTGCCACGAGCAGGTCTTGCATCGGGCGCTACACGCACGGCTCTAGGGTTCCTTTGGTTTTCGGGACGTCCCCGATAAACCTTAGGGAAATTGTCGTTTTGTGGTTCCATTTTTGAAGGACGTTCTAAAAATGAAAATAAGTGTGGTTTGTTGGTGTGCGAACTTCGCTCCAGCAATATAAAATTGTGCAATTATTCCAACATTTTCTGAATTTAATAAAAATGATAATTTTAAGTCTCATCTTTTACCAATTTTCATGAGATTTTTGATGGTCTTATAGGACTTGATAATATAAAATTATTGAAAGCACATTTAGATTTTGTAAACTCACAGTTAATTACTCCTGAAACTATTTTACCAATTTATTATCTAGAAAGTAATCCCACTATTTTTAAGAGGAAAATTGATCCTTTCACTTGTATTTTGACAAAAGTACCTGTTTCCCAAATAGAAGGAGACATTCTTATTTCTAAACAAATAATTAAAAACTGCGAAATTCCATCCACTTTATCGCACGCAAATAATGGCACAGCTTTGGTAGAAATCCGTAACAATACAAATAACGAAATTATTTTTTCTTTATCCAAGTCATTACAAACTTTACCCTTTGAATATAATTGTTTTGACTTATTGACATCCAACCAGACGAAACACATGACCAATCTGACATTGCCGAACTTTTAAGAACAGGTCATTTGAACTCTGAAGAAAGAGATCAAATCATAAAACTCTGTCGGAAATATTCAGGAATATTTCACAGAGAAAAAGACCCACTCGCCTTTACTAATTGTATTAAACATCCAATAAAAACTAAAGACGAATTACCGGTACATAATAAATCATACAGATATCCTTTCATTCATAAAGAGGAAGTGCAAAAACAAATAAAATCCATGTTAGATCAGAATATTATTCGACCTAGCAACTCGCCCTGGTCATCTAACATTTGGGTAGTGCCGAAAAAAGCCGATTGTTCTGGCAAAAAGAAATGGAGGATTGTAGTAGACTACCGAAAATTAAATGAAAAAACTATAGACGACCGCTATCCAATACCCAATATAGCGGATGTACTAGACAAATTAGGTATATGTAATTATTTTACGATTTTAGACTTGGCTAGCGGATTTCATCAAATTGAGATGAATCCCGAAGAAATCCAAAAAACTGCTTTCTATGTCGAAAATGGACATTATGAGTATGTTCGAATGCCGATGGGACTAAAAAATAGTCCTGCGACTTTTCAACGTGTTGTAGACAATATTATGAGGGGTTTACAAAACGAAATATGTTTAGTTTACTTAGACGACATAATAGTTTTCTCGACATCCCTGCAAGAACATATTACAAATTTAGACAGTTTATTTGAAAGACTTAAAGACACAAATTTTAAAATTCAAATCGACAAATGCGAATTCTTGAAAAAAGAAGTTGCTTATCTTGGTCATTTAGTAACACCTAACGGAATAAAACCAAATCCAGATAAAATCTGTGCAATACAACGTTACCCAATACCTAAAACAACCAGAGATATCAAATCATTTTTAGCTTTACTTGCTTATTATAGACGATTCATAAAAGACTTTGCACGACTGACAAAACCTTTGACATCCTGTTTAAAAAAAGGAGCAAAAATTGAACATACCGCTGAATTTATTAGATGCTTTGAAACTTGTAAAAATTTACTCACTAACGAACCTATCCTACAATATCCAGACTTTTCTAAAGATTTTATTGGCTACAGCGCAAAAAATTCTTGATTTGCATATTTCTGATAGACAATCAGTGGCACAGGCGCGAGTCGGGGCAATGGCATCATCTAGCAGTGTTTCAGATAGCACAAACTTGCGCCAAATGTTCGTGCTAAGCTACCATTAATGACTTTGCCAGATTTTAGCGGTTCTTACGGTGATTGGCAAAGATTTCGTGATACGTTTCTTGCTCTTATTCATAATAACAATGCCTTATCTGATGTTCAGCGATTTTATTATTTAGAATCGTCCCTTAAGGGTGAACCAAAACATTTAATTGCATCCTTAACACCTACTGATGCAAATTATGGTATCGCCTGGGATCTTTTAAAAAAAACGATATGAAAATAAAAAAATTATCATCAATTCACATTTGAAAGAAATAATGGAGTTACCCGCTTTGGTTAAAGAATCGCACACATCGTTACGGCATTTATCAAATTCGTTTTTTAAAAATTATCGTTCTTTGGAATCTTTGGGCGAAAATGTCCACCAATGGAATACAATTTTAATTTACATTGTTGTTTCAAAATTAGATTTTGGTACTAAACGCGAATGGGAAATTCATTGTAAATCTCTGGATTCTCCAAAAATGGAAGACTTTAATGAGTTTTTGATGCAAAGATGTCAAATTTTGGAGGCATTGGATGTTAAAATGTCTTCAAACTCGAAAAGAACTAATGAGTCAAAATCATTTGTTTCCTCTGAAGCAACTTATCGTCCCAAATGCCCTTTTTGTAAGGCAGCTCATTTCATTTACCTATGCGATAAATTTAAACAACTATCCGTGTCAGACCGTTTAGATAAGGTTAGAAAAATGAATTTATGTACAAATTGTTTACGTTATGGGCACAAACCTTCAGACTGTCGTTCATCCAATTGTAAAAAATGCCATCAAAAGCATGCAACCTTGCTCCATCTACCCCAAGAAGTTTCAATTACAAGTTCCAATCGCCAACATTCGAGTAGTAATCACAGTTCTCTCCAGACTCGTTCTCCAGAAAACTATGTTACGGGATTTGAGAATTCGAATTCGGAAAATATAAATGAATCATATGTGGAATCAGAAGAAAGGCCAATAACATCAGTTACTTGTCAAAATTCCACAAATTCCTTTACTTTATTATCTACAGCTATCGTGAACGTTTTTGATGCAGATGAAAACATTATACCTTGTAGGGTATTACTCGATTCTGCTTCACAATCAAATTTTGTGACCTCTGCCATGTTGAAAAAATTAAATTTACAAACTGTGAAGGTTAATGTTCCTGTTATAGGGATAAATCAAATTAAGACTAAGATATCACGTCGAGTCAATATTTCATTAGCGTCTCAACACTCTGGTTATAAGTCCAGATTGAATTTTCTCGTATTACCTTCTATAACGCAATTTTCTCCTCAAATCTATTTTGATTCATCAAAATTGAATATCCCCTCAGAATTATCTTTAGCAGATCCTAAATTTAATATTTCAACGGAGATAGATATGCTCTTGGGCTGCGAAGTGTTCTATGAACTTCTTTGTATCGGGCAAATTAAACTGGGTAAAAATTATCCAATTTTGCAAAAAACCCTACTTGGTTGGATAGTAAGTGGGAATGTCCCGACCGCTCAAGGAACGCACAAGGTTGATGCAATGTTCTCAAACTGCTTTCTTAGTCAAGAAAGTTCGTTAGATAACATCTTGGAGAAATTTTGGACGGTAGAAGAAGTAAAATCAAATTTGCGCACAATAATGTCTAAGGAGGAGATGGACTGTGAAAATCATTTTCAACAAAATACATTTAGAAATGAAGTTGGTAGATTCGTCGTAAAGCTCCCATTAAAAGATAATTTCAAGGACTTAGGTGATTCTGAACAATCTGCTCTTAACAGATTATATTCTCTCGAAAAGCGACTATCAAGAAACCCAGAACTTGGGAGTTCCTATAGGGCATTCATGCAGGAATATCATGATCTTGGACACATGTCTGAAATATCTCGAGATCATGTTTCAAAAACTCCCATATACTATATACCCCATCACAGCGTTGAAAAACCTGATAGCTCCACCACAAAGCTAAGGGTTGTTTTTGACGCTGCTTGCAAATCTTCTACAAATTTATCCTTAAATAATGTACTTAAGGTTGGCCCTACAATTCAAGATGACTTATTCTCGATTGTTATTCGCTTTAGACAACATAATTTCGTTCTAATAGGTGATTTAAAAAAAATGTATCGCCAAATATTAATCCATAAGGATGAGAGAGATTTACAAAGAATAGTTTGGCGTAACTCACCATGTGAAGAAGTGAAGCATTTTCAGTTGAATACTGTTACATATGGCACGGCTTCAGCCTCTTTTCTTGCCACTCGTTGTTTATCAGAAATTTCGTCTGATGCCAAGGGGCCGAAAACCAAGCAGGTTTTCGTTGGCAGGTGCATCTTGCATATCTAATAAAGATGCATATCGACCAGAGGGTGCGTCGGAGACGCTTTGTCTAACAGCTTCTGCTAGTACGCCGAGCGGCGGTATCTCTTCGTAAAGGTTGTGAATAGTATCGTCAACATTCGGGGCTGGTGTCGATAGTGTTCCGTAATATCCTGGTTGACCCATGATCTGTTCGACCGGGAGGGTCGGAAATTCCGGATACAAGTGTTGGCCTGTTTTCGTCTGAATGTTTCCCAGTTGTTGCAGCTGCAACAAAATTGGTTGGGGGATCGAAAAGCTAGTGGTCTGGACCAAAGTGAGCATATCCTGCTCGACCTCAGTCAGCGGTTGGGAGTTCTTTTGTTTTAAGTGAAGTATCCGCAACCATAGCATGGAAGTCGAATAATAATCGAGGTACTCCGGTAAGATGGCCTTAGTAAGTTGTGGGTCGTCCGTGATTAGCTCTGCGTATGTTTGTCGAGAAATATCGATTAACGCAGGAGCTGAGGGTGTAAAGGTTTGTCTCATTCTAGACTCGCGAACCGCAATGTTGGCTGCGAATACTGAGTTTTCCGCCGGGCTACCGGTGGAAACTTTATGATCCATCTCTTGGTTGTGGGATCGTAATGTTGGTTTGTTTAAACCTTTAGGACGAAAGTTTGGCTGCTTGGGTTGCGATCGGGCTTGATCTGCAGCAGCGGGGCTAGGAGACGGTGCATTAGCTTGGTTGCCACGAGCAGGTCTTGCATCGGGCGCTACACGCACGGCTCTAGGGTTCCTTTGGTTTTCGGGACGTCCCCGATAAACCTTAGGGAAATTGTCGTTTTGTGGTTCCATTTTTGAAGGACGTTCTAAAAATGAAAATAAGTGTGGTTTGTTGGTGTGCGAACTTCGCTCCAGCAATATAAAATTGTGCAATTATTCCAACATTTTCTGAATTTAATAAAAATGATAATTTTAAGTCTCATCTTTTACCAATTTTCATGAGATTTTTGATGGTCTTATAGGACTTGATAATATAAAATTATTGAAAGCACATTTAGATTTTGTAAACTCACAGTTAATTACTCCTGAAACTATTTTACCAATTTATTATCTAGAAAGTAATCCCACTATTTTTAAGAGGAAAATTGATCCTTTCACTTGTATTTTGACAAAAGTACCTGTTTCCCAAATAGAAGGAGACATTCTTATTTCTAAACAAATAATTAAAAACTGCGAAATTCCATCCACTTTATCGCACGCAAATAATGGCACAGCTTTGGTAGAAATCCGTAACAATACAAATAACGAAATTATTTTTTCTTTATCCAAGTCATTACAAACTTTACCCTTTGAATATAATTGTTTTGACTTATTGACATCCAACCAGACGAAACACATGACCAATCTGACATTGCCGAACTTTTAAGAACAGGTCATTTGAACTCTGAAGAAAGAGATCAAATCATAAAACTCTGTCGGAAATATTCAGGAATATTTCACAGAGAAAAAGACCCACTCGCCTTTACTAATTGTATTAAACATCCAATAAAAACTAAAGACGAATTACCGGTACATAATAAATCATACAGATATCCTTTCATTCATAAAGAGGAAGTGCAAAAACAAATAAAATCCATGTTAGATCAGAATATTATTCGACCTAGCAACTCGCCCTGGTCATCTAACATTTGGGTAGTGCCGAAAAAAGCCGATTGTTCTGGCAAAAAGAAATGGAGGATTGTAGTAGACTACCGAAAATTAAATGAAAAAACTATAGACGACCGCTATCCAATACCCAATATAGCGGATGTACTAGACAAATTAGGTATATGTAATTATTTTACGATTTTAGACTTGGCTAGCGGATTTCATCAAATTGAGATGAATCCCGAAGAAATCCAAAAAACTGCTTTCTATGTCGAAAATGGACATTATGAGTATGTTCGAATGCCGATGGGACTAAAAAATAGTCCTGCGACTTTTCAACGTGTTGTAGACAATATTATGAGGGGTTTACAAAACGAAATATGTTTAGTTTACTTAGACGACATAATAGTTTTCTCGACATCCCTGCAAGAACATATTACAAATTTAGACAGTTTATTTGAAAGACTTAAAGACACAAATTTTAAAATTCAAATCGACAAATGCGAATTCTTGAAAAAAGAAGTTGCTTATCTTGGTCATTTAGTAACACCTAACGGAATAAAACCAAATCCAGATAAAATCTGTGCAATACAACGTTACCCAATACCTAAAACAACCAGAGATATCAAATCATTTTTAGCTTTACTTGCTTATTATAGACGATTCATAAAAGACTTTGCACGACTGACAAAACCTTTGACATCCTGTTTAAAAAAAGGAGCAAAAATTGAACATACCGCTGAATTTATTAGATGCTTTGAAACTTGTAAAAATTTACTCACTAACGAACCTATCCTACAATATCCAGACTTTTCTAAAGATTTTATTGGCTACAGCGCAAAAAATTCTTGATTTGCATATTTCTGATAGACAATCAGTGGCACAGGCGCGAGTCGGGGCAATGGCATCATCTAGCAGTGTTTCAGATAGCACAAACTTGCGCCAAATGTTCGTGCTAAGCTACCATTAATGACTTTGCCAGATTTTAGCGGTTCTTACGGTGATTGGCAAAGATTTCGTGATACGTTTCTTGCTCTTATTCATAATAACAATGCCTTATCTGATGTTCAGCGATTTTATTATTTAGAATCGTCCCTTAAGGGTGAACCAAAACATTTAATTGCATCCTTAACACCTACTGATGCAAATTATGGTATCGCCTGGGATCTTTTAAAAAAAACGATATGAAAATAAAAAAATTATCATCAATTCACATTTGAAAGAAATAATGGAGTTACCCGCTTTGGTTAAAGAATCGCACACATCGTTACGGCATTTATCAAATTCGTTTTTTAAAAATTATCGTTCTTTGGAATCTTTGGGCGAAAATGTCCACCAATGGAATACAATTTTAATTTACATTGTTGTTTCAAAATTAGATTTTGGTACTAAACGCGAATGGGAAATTCATTGTAAATCTCTGGATTCTCCAAAAATGGAAGACTTTAATGAGTTTTTGATGCAAAGATGTCAAATTTTGGAGGCATTGGATGTTAAAATGTCTTCAAACTCGAAAAGAACTAATGAGTCAAAATCATTTGTTTCCTCTGAAGCAACTTATCGTCCCAAATGCCCTTTTTGTAAGGCAGCTCATTTCATTTACCTATGCGATAAATTTAAACAACTATCCGTGTCAGACCGTTTAGATAAGGTTAGAAAAATGAATTTATGTACAAATTGTTTACGTTATGGGCACAAACCTTCAGACTGTCGTTCATCCAATTGTAAAAAATGCCATCAAAAGCATGCAACCTTGCTCCATCGACCCCAAGAAGTTTCAATTACAAGTTCCAATCGCCAACATTCGAGTAGTAATCACAGTTCTCTCCAGACTCGTTCTCCAGAAAACTATGTTACGGGATTTGAGAATTCGAATTCGGAAAATATAAATGAATCATATGTGGAATCAGAAGAAAGGCCAATAACATCAGTTACTTGTCAAAATTCCACAAATTCCTTTACTTTATTATCTACAGCTATCGTGAACGTTTTTGATGCAGATGAAAACATTATACCTTGTAGGGTATTACTCGATTCTGCTTCACAATCAAATTTTGTGACCTCTGCCATGTTGAAAAAATTAAATTTACAAACTGTGAAGGTTAATGTTCCTGTTATAGGGATAAATCAAATTAAGACTAAGATATCACGTCGAGTCAATATTTCATTAGCGTCTCAACACTCTGGTTATAAGTCCAGATTGAATTTTCTCGTATTACCTTCTATAACGCAATTTTCTCCTCAAATCTATTTTGATTCATCAAAATTGAATATCCCCTCAGAATTATCTTTAGCAGATCCTAAATTTAATATTTCAACGGAGATAGATATGCTCTTGGGCTGCGAAGTGTTCTATGAACTTCTTTGTATCGGGCAAATTAAACTGGGTAAAAATTATCCAATTTTGCAAAAAACCCTACTTGGTTGGATAGTAAGTGGGAATGTCCCGACCGCTCAAGGAACGCACAAGGTTGATGCAATGTTCTCAAACTGCTTTCTTAGTCAAGAAAGTTCGTTAGATAACATCTTGGAGAAATTTTGGACGGTAGAAGAAGTAAAATCAAATTTGCGCACAATAATGTCTAAGGAGGAGATGGACTGTGAAAATCATTTTCAACAAAATACATTTAGAAATGAAGTTGGTAGATTCGTCGTAAAGCTCCCATTAAAAGATAATTTCAAGGACTTAGGTGATTCTGAACAATCTGCTCTTAACAGATTATATTCTCTCGAAAAGCGACTATCAAGAAACCCAGAACTTGGGAGTTCCTATAGGGCATTCATGCAGGAATATCATGATCTTGGACACATGTCTGAAATATCTCGAGATCATGTTTCAAAAACTCCCATATACTATATACCCCATCACAGCGTTGAAAAACCTGATAGCTCCACCACAAAGCTAAGGGTTGTTTTTGACGCTGCTTGCAAATCTTCTACAAATTTATCCTTAAATAATGTACTTAAGGTTGGCCCTACAATTCAAGATGACTTATTCTCGATTGTTATTCGCTTTAGACAACATAATTTCGTTCTAATAGGTGATTTAAAAAAAATGTATCGCCAAATATTAATCCATAAGGATGAAAGAGATTTACAAAGAATAGTTTGGCGTAACTCACCATGTGAAGAAGTGAAGCATTTTCAGTTGAATACTGTTACATATGGCACGGCTTCAGCCTCTTTTCTTGCCACTCGTTGTTTATCAGAAATTTCGTCTGATGCCAAGGGGCCGAAAACCAAGCAGGTTTTCGTTGGCAGGTGCATCTTGCATATCTAATAAAGATGCATATCGACCAGCGGGTGCGTCGGAGACGCTTTGTCTAACAGCTTCTGCTAGTACGCCGAGCGGCGGTATCTCTTCGTAAAGGTTGTGAATAGTATCGTCAACGTTCGGGGCTGGTGTCGATAGTGTTCCGTAATATCCTGGTTGACCCATGATCTGTTCGACCGGGAGGGTCGGAAATTCCGGATACAAGTGTTGGCCTGTTTTCGTCTGAATGTTTCCCAGTTGTTGCAGCTGCAACAAAATTGGTTGGGGGATCGAAAAGCTAGTGGTCTGGACCAAAGTGAGCATATCCTGCTCGACCTCAGTCAGCGGTTGGGAGTTCTTTTGTTTTAAGTGAAGTATCCGCAACCATAGCATGGAAGTCGAATAATAATCGAGGTACTCCGGTAAGATGGCCTTAGTAAGTTGTGGGTCGTCCGTGATTAGCTCTGCGTATGTTTGTCGAGAAATATCGATTAACGCAGGAGCTGAGGGTGTAAAGGTTTGTCTCATTCTAGACTCGCGAACCGCAATGTTGGCTGCGAATACTGAGTTTTCCGCCGGGCTACCGGTGGAAACTTTATGATCCATCTCTTGGTTGTGGGATCGTAATGTTGGTTTGTTTAAACCTTTAGGACGAAAGTTTGGCTGCTTGGGTTGCGATCGGGCTTGATCTGCAGCAGCGGGGCTAGGAGACGGTGCATTAGCTTGGTTGCCACGAGCAGGTCTTGCATCGGGCGCTACACGCACGGCTCTAGGGTTCCTTTGGTTTTCGGGACGTCCCCGATAAACCTTAGGGAAATTGTCGTTTTGTGGTTCCATTTTTGAAGGACGTTCTAAAAATGAAAATAAGTGTGGTTTGTTGGTGTGCGAACTTCGCTCCAGCAATATAAAATTGTGCAATTATTCCAACATTTTCTGAATTTAATAAAAATGATAATTTTAAGTCTCATCTTTTACCAATTTTCATGAGATTTTTGATGGTCTTATAGGACTTGATAATATAAAATTATTGAAAGCACATTTAGATTTTGTAAACTCACAGTTAATTACTCCTGAAACTATTTTACCAATTTATTATCTAGAAAGTAATCCCACTATTTTTAAGAGGAAAATTGATCCTTTCACTTGTATTTTGACAAAAGTACCTGTTTCCCAAATAGAAGGAGACATTCTTATTTCTAAACAAATAATTAAAAACTGCGAAATTCCATCCACTTTATCGCACGCAAATAATGGCACAGCTTTGGTAGAAATCCGTAACAATACAAATAACGAAATTATTTTTTCTTTATCCAAGTCATTACAAACTTTACCCTTTGAATATAATTGTTTTGACTTATTGACATCCAACCAGACGAAACACATGACCAATCTGACATTGCCGAACTTTTAAGAACAGGTCATTTGAACTCTGAAGAAAGAGATCAAATCATAAAACTCTGTCGGAAATATTCAGGAATATTTCACAGAGAAAAAGACCCACTCGCCTTTACTAATTGTATTAAACATCCAATAAAAACTAAAGACGAATTACCGGTACATAATAAATCATACAGATATCCTTTCATTCATAAAGAGGAAGTGCAAAAACAAATAAAATCCATGTTAGATCAGAATATTATTCGACCTAGCAACTCGCCCTGGTCATCTAACATTTGGGTAGTGCCGAAAAAAGCCGATTGTTCTGGCAAAAAGAAATGGAGGATTGTAGTAGACTACCGAAAATTAAATGAAAAAACTATAGACGACCGCTATCCAATACCCAATATAGCGGATGTACTAGACAAATTAGGTATATGTAATTATTTTACGATTTTAGACTTGGCTAGCGGATTTCATCAAATTGAGATGAATCCCGAAGAAATCCAAAAAACTGCTTTCTATGTCGAAAATGGACATTATGAGTATGTTCGAATGCCGATGGGACTAAAAAATAGTCCTGCGACTTTTCAACGTGTTGTAGACAATATTATGAGGGGTTTACAAAACGAAATATGTTTAGTTTACTTAGACGACATAATAGTTTTCTCGACATCCCTGCAAGAACATATTACAAATTTAGACAGTTTATTTGAAAGACTTAAAGACACAAATTTTAAAATTCAAATCGACAAATGCGAATTCTTGAAAAAAGAAGTTGCTTATCTTGGTCATTTAGTAACACCTAACGGAATAAAACCAAATCCAGATAAAATCTGTGCAATACAACGTTACCCAATACCTAAAACAACCAGAGATATCAAATCATTTTTAGCTTTACTTGCTTATTATAGACGATTCATAAAAGACTTTGCACGACTGACAAAACCTTTGACATCCTGTTTAAAAAAAGGAGCAAAAATTGAACATACCGCTGAATTTATTAGATGCTTTGAAACTTGTAAAAATTTACTCACTAACGAACCTATCCTACAATATCCAGACTTTTCTAAAGATTTTATTGGCTACAGCGCAAAAAATTCTTGATTTGCATATTTCTGATAGACAATCAGTGGCACAGGCGCGAGTCGGGGCAATGGCATCATCTAGCAGTGTTTCAGATAGCACAAACTTGCGCCAAATGTTCGTGCTAAGCTACCATTAATGACTTTGCCAGATTTTAGCGGTTCTTACGGTGATTGGCAAAGATTTCGTGATACGTTTCTTGCTCTTATTCATAATAACAATGCCTTATCTGATGTTCAGCGATTTTATTATTTAGAATCGTCCCTTAAGGGTGAACCAAAACATTTAATTGCATCCTTAACACCTACTGATGCAAATTATGGTATCGCCTGGGATCTTTTAAAAAAAACGATATGAAAATAAAAAAATTATCATCAATTCACATTTGAAAGAAATAATGGAGTTACCCGCTTTGGTTAAAGAATCGCACACATCGTTACGGCATTTATCAAATTCGTTTTTTAAAAATTATCGTTCTTTGGAATCTTTGGGCGAAAATGTCCACCAATGGAATACAATTTTAATTTACATTGTTGTTTCAAAATTAGATTTTGGTACTAAACGCGAATGGGAAATTCATTGTAAATCTCTGGATTCTCCAAAAATGGAAGACTTTAATGAGTTTTTGATGCAAAGATGTCAAATTTTGGAGGCATTGGATGTTAAAATGTCTTCAAACTCGAAAAGAACTAATGAGTCAAAATCATTTGTTTCCTCTGAAGCAACTTATCGTCCCAAATGCCCTTTTTGTAAGGCAGCTCATTTCATTTACCTATGCGATAAATTTAAACAACTATCCGTGTCAGACCGTTTAGATAAGGTTAGAAAAATGAATTTATGTACAAATTGTTTACGTTATGGGCACAAACCTTCAGACTGTCGTTCATCCAATTGTAAAAAATGCCATCAAAAGCATGCAACCTTGCTCCATCGACCCCAAGAAGTTTCAATTACAAGTTCCAATCGCCAACATTCGAGTAGTAATCACAGTTCTCTCCAGACTCGTTCTCCAGAAAACTATGTTACGGGATTTGAGAATTCGAATTCGGAAAATATAAATGAATCATATGTGGAATCAGAAGAAAGGCCAATAACATCAGTTACTTGTCAAAATTCCACAAATTCCTTTACTTTATTATCTACAGCTATCGTGAACGTTTTTGATGCAGATGAAAACATTATACCTTGTAGGGTATTACTCGATTCTGCTTCACAATCAAATTTTGTGACCTCTGCCATGTTGAAAAAATTAAATTTACAAACTGTGAAGGTTAATGTTCCTGTTATAGGGATAAATCAAATTAAGACTAAGATATCACGTCGAGTCAATATTTCATTAGCGTCTCAACACTCTGGTTATAAGTCCAGATTGAATTTTCTCGTATTACCTTCTATAACGCAATTTTCTCCTCAAAACTATTTTGATTCATCAAAATTGAATATCCCCTCAGAATTATCTTTAGCAGATCCTAAATTTGATATTTCAACGGAGATAGATATGCTCTTGGGCTGCGAAGTGTTCTATGAACTCCTTTGTATCGGGCAAATTAAACTGGGTAAAAATTATCCAATTTTGCAAAAAACCCTACTTGGTTGGATAGTAAGTGGGAATGTCCCGACCGCTCAAGGAACGCACAAGGTTGATGCAATGTTCTCAAACTGCTTTCTTAGTCAAGAAAGTTCGTTAGATAACATCTTGGAGAAATTTTGGACGGTAGAAGAAGTAAAATCAAATTTGCGCACAATAATGTCTAAGGAGGAGATGGACTGTGAAAATCATTTTCAACAAAATACATTTAGAAATGAAGTTGGTAGATTCGTCGTAAAGCTCCCATTAAAAGATAATTTCAAGGACTTAGGTGATTCTGAACAATCTGCTCTTAACAGATTATATTCTCTCGAAAAGCGACTATCAAGAAACCCAGAACTTGGGAGTTCCTATAGGGCATTCATGCAGGAATATCATGATCTTGGACACATGTCTGAAATATCTCGAGATCATGTTTCAAAAACTCCCATATACTATATACCCCATCACAGCGTTGAAAAACCTGATAGCTCCACCACAAAGCTAAGGGTTGTTTTTGACGCTGCTTGCAAATCTTCTACAAATTTATCCTTAAATAATGTACTTAAGGTTGGCCCTACAATTCAAGATGACTTATTCTCGATTGTTATTCGCTTTAGACAACATAATTTCGTTCTAATAGGTGATTTAAAAAAAATGTATCGCCAAATATTAATCCATAAGGATGAAAGAGATTTACAAAGAATAGTTTGGCGTAACTCACCATGTGAAGAAGTGAAGCATTTTCAGTTGAATACTGTTACATATGGCACGGCTTCAGCCTCTTTTCTTGCCACTCGTTGTTTATCAGAAATTTCGTCTGATGCCAAGGGGCCGAAAACCAAGCAGGTTTTCGTTGGCAGGTGCATCTTGCATATCTAATAAAGATGCATATCGACCAGCGGGTGCGTCGGAGACGCTTTGTCTAACAGCTTCTGCTAGTACGCCGAGCGGCGGTATCTCTTCGTAAAGGTTGTGAATAGTATCGTCAACGTTCGGGGCTGGTGTCGATAGTGTTCCGTAATATCCTGGTTGACCCATGATCTGTTCGACCGGGAGGGTCGGAAATTCCGGATACAAGTGTTGGCCTGTTTTCGTCTGAATGTTTCCCAGTTGTTGCAGCTGCAACAAAATTGGTTGGGGGATCGAAAAGCTAGTGGTCTGGACCAAAGTGAGCATATCCTGCTCGACCTCAGTCAGCGGTTGGGAGTTCTTTTGTTTTAAGTGAAGTATCCGCAACCATAGCATGGAAGTCGAATAATAATCGAGGTACTCCGGTAAGATGGCCTTAGTAAGTTGTGGGTCGTCCGTGATTAGCTCTGCGTATGTTTGTCGAGAAATATCGATTAACGCAGGAGCTGAGGGTGTAAAGGTTTGTCTCATTCTAGACTCGCGAACCGCAATGTTGGCTGCGAATACTGAGTTTTCCGCCGGGCTACCGGTGGAAACTTTATGATCCATCTCTTGGTTGTGGGATCGTAATGTTGGTTTGTTTAAACCTTTAGGACGAAAGTTTGGCTGCTTGGGTTGCGATCGGGCTTGATCTGCAGCAGCGGGGCTAGGAGACGGTGCATTAGCTTGGTTGCCACGAGCAGGTCTTGCATCGGGCGCTATACGCACGGCTCTAGGGTTCCTTTGGTTTTCGGGACGTCCCCGATAAACCTTAGGGAAATTGTCGTTTTGTGGTTCCATTTTTGAAGGACGTTCTAAAAATGAAAATAAGTGTGGTTTGTTGGTGTGCGAACTTCGCTCCAGCAATATAAAATTGTGCAATTATTCCAACATTTTCTGAATTTAATAAAAATGATAATTTTAAGTCTCATCTTTTACCAATTTTCATGAGATTTTTGATGGTCTTATAGGACTTGATAATATAAAATTATTGAAAGCACATTTAGATTTTGTAAACTCACAGTTAATTACTCCTGAAACTATTTTACCAATTTATTATCTAGAAAGTAATCCCACTATTTTTAAGAGGAAAATTGATCCTTTCACTTGTATTTTGACAAAAGTACCTGTTTCCCAAATAGAAGGAGACATTCTTATTTCTAAACAAATAATTAAAAACTGCGAAATTCCATCCACTTTATCACACGCAAATAATGGCACAGCTTTGGTAGAAATCCGTAACAATACAAATAACGAAATTATTTTTTCTTTATCCAAGTCATTACAAACTTTACCCTTTGAATATAATTGTTTTGACTTATTGACATCCAACCAGACGAAACACATGACCAATCTGACATTGCCGAACTTTTAAGAACAGGTCATTTGAACTCTGAAGAAAGAGATCAAATCATAAAACTCTGTCGGAAATATTCAGGAATATTTCACAGAGAAAAAGACCCACTCGCCTTTACTAATTGTATTAAACATCCAATAAAAACTAAAGACGAATTACCGGTACATAATAAATCATACAGATATCCTTTCATTCATAAAGAGGAAGTGCAAAAACAAATAAAATCCATGTTAGATCAGAATATTATTCGACCTAGCAACTCGCCCTGGTCATCTAACATTTGGGTAGTGCCGAAAAAAGCCGATTGTTCTGGCAAAAAGAAATGGAGGATTGTAGTAGACTACCGAAAATTAAATGAAAAAACTATAGACGACCGCTATCCAATACCCAATATAGCGGATGTACTAGACAAATTAGGTATATGTAATTATTTTACGATTTTAGACTTGGCTAGCGGATTTCATCAAATTGAGATGAATCCCGAAGAAATCCAAAAAACTGCTTTCTATGTCGAAAATGGACATTATGAGTATGTTCGAATGCCGATGGGACTAAAAAATAGTCCTGCGACTTTTCAACGTGTTGTAGACAATATTATGAGGGGTTTACAAAACGAAATATGTTTAGTTTACTTAGACGACATAATAGTTTTCTCGACATCCCTGCAAGAACATATTACAAATTTAGACAGTTTATTTGAAAGACTTAAAGACACAAATTTTAAAATTCAAATCGACAAATGCGAATTCTTGAAAAAAGAAGTTGCTTATCTTGGTCATTTAGTAACACCTAACGGAATAAAACCAAATCCAGATAAAATCTGTGCAATACAACGTTACCCAATACCTAAAACAACCAGAGATATCAAATCATTTTTAGCTTTACTTGCTTATTATAGACGATTCATAAAAGACTTTGCACGACTGACAAAACCTTTGACATCCTGTTTAAAAAAAGGAGCAAAAATTGAACATACCGCTGAATTTATTAGATGCTTTGAAACTTGTAAAAATTTACTCACTAACGAACCTATCCTACAATATCCAGACTTTTCTAAAGATTTTATTGGCTACAGCGCAAAAAATTCTTGATTTGCATATTTCTGATAGACAATCAGTGGCACAGGCGCGAGTCGGGGCAATGGCATCATCTAGCAGTGTTTCAGATAGCACAAACTTGCGCCAAATGTTCGTGCTAAGCTACCATTAATGACTTTGCCAGATTTTAGCGGTTCTTACGGTGATTGGCAAAGATTTCGTGATACGTTTCTTGCTCTTATTCATAATAACAATGCCTTATCTGATGTTCAGCGATTTTATTATTTAGAATCGTCCCTTAAGGGTGAACCAAAACATTTAATTGCATCCTTAACACCTACTGATGCAAATTATGGTATCGCCTGGGATCTTTTAAAAAAAACGATATGAAAATAAAAAAATTATCATCAATTCACATTTGAAAGAAATAATGGAGTTACCCGCTTTGGTTAAAGAATCGCACACATCGTTACGGCATTTATCAAATTCGTTTTTTAAAAATTATCGTTCTTTGGAATCTTTGGGCGAAAATGTCCACCAATGGAATACAATTTTAATTTACATTGTTGTTTCAAAATTAGATTTTGGTACTAAACGCGAATGGGAAATTCATTGTAAATCTCTGGATTCTCCAAAAATGGAAGACTTTAATGAGTTTTTGATGCAAAGATGTCAAATTTTGGAGGCATTGGATGTTAAAATGTCTTCAAACTCGAAAAGAACTAATGAGTCAAAATCATTTGTTTCCTCTGAAGCAACTTATCGTCCCAAATGCCCTTTTTGTAAGGCAGCTCATTTCATTTACCTATGCGATAAATTTAAACAACTATCCGTGTCAGACCGTTTAGATAAGGTTAGAAAAATGAATTTATGTACAAATTGTTTACGTTATGGGCACAAACCTTCAGACTGTCGTTCATCCAATTGTAAAAAATGCCATCAAAAGCATGCAACCTTGCTCCATCGACCCCAAGAAGTTTCAATTACAAGTTCCAATCGCCAACATTCGAGTAGTAATCACAGTTCTCTCCAGACTCGTTCTCCAGAAAACTATGTTACGGGATTTGAGAATTCGAATTCGGAAAATATAAATGAATCATATGTGGAATCAGAAGAAAGGCCAATAACATCAGTTACTTGTCAAAATTCCACAAATTCCTTTACTTTATTATCTACAGCTATCGTGAACGTTTTTGATGCAGATGAAAACATTATACCTTGTAGGGTATTACTCGATTCTGCTTCACAATCAAATTTTGTGACCTCTGCCATGTTGAAAAAATTAAATTTACAAACTGTGAAGGTTAATGTTCCTGTTATAGGGATAAATCAAATTAAGACTAAGATATCACGTCGAGTCAATATTTCATTAGCGTCTCAACACTCTGGTTATAAGTCCAGATTGAATTTTCTCGTATTACCTTCTATAACGCAATTTTCTCCTCAAATCTATTTTGATTCATCAAAATTGAATATCCCCTCAGAATTATCTTTAGCAGATCCTAAATTTAATATTTCAACGGAGATAGATATGCTCTTGGGCTGCGAAGTGTTCTATGAACTTCTTTGTATCGGGCAAATTAAACTGGGTAAAAATTATCCAATTTTGCAAAAAACCCTACTTGGTTGGATAGTAAGTGGGAATGTCCCGACCGCTCAAGGAACGCACAAGGTTGATGCAATGTTCTCAAACTGCTTTCTTAGTCAAGAAAGTTCGTTAGATAACATCTTGGAGAAATTTTGGACGGTAGAAGAAGTAAAATCAAATTTGCGCACAATAATGTCTAAGGAGGAGATGGACTGTGAAAATCATTTTCAACAAAATACATTTAGAAATGAAGTTGGTAGATTCGTCGTAAAGCTCCCATTAAAAGATAATTTCAAGGACTTAGGTGATTCTGAACAATCTGCTCTTAACAGATTATATTCTCTCGAAAAGCGACTATCAAGAAACCCAGAACTTGGGAGTTCCTATAGGGCATTCATGCAGGAATATCATGATCTTGGACACATGTCTGAAATATCTCGAGATCATGTTTTAAAAACTCCCATATACTATATACCCCATCACAGCGTTGAAAAACCTGATAGCTCCACCACAAAGCTAAGGGTTGTTTTTGACGCTGCTTGCAAATCTTCTACAAATTTATCCTTAAATAATGTACTTAAGGTTGGCCCTACAATTCAAGATGACTTATTCTCGATTGTTATTCGCTTTAGACAACATAATTTCGTTCTAATAGGTGATTTAAAAAAAATGTATCGCCAAATATTAATCCATAAGGATGAAAGAGATTTACAAAGAATAGTTTGGCGTAACTCACCATGTGAAGAAGTGAAGCATTTTCAGTTGAATACTGTTACATATGGCACGGCTTCAGCCTCTTTTCTTGCCACTCGTTGTTTATCAGAAATTTCGTCTGATGCCAAGGGGCCGAAAACCAAGCAGGTTTTCGTTGGCAGGTGCATCTTGCATATCTAATAAAGATGCATATCGACCAGCGGGTGCGTCGGAGACGCTTTGTCTAACAGCTTCTGCTAGTACGCCGAGCGGCGGTATCTCTTCGTAAAGGTTGTGAATAGTATCGTCAACGTTCGGGGCTGGTGTCGATAGTGTTCCGTAATATCCTGGTTGACCCATGATCTGTTCGACCGGGAGGGTCGGAAATTCCGGATACAAGTGTTGGCCTGTTTTCGTCTGAATGTTTCCCAGTTGTTGCAGCTGCAACAAAATTGGTTGGGGGATCGAAAAGCTAGTGGTCTGGACCAAAGTGAGCATATCCTGCTCGACCTCAGTCAGCGGTTGGGAGTTCTTTTGTTTTAAGTGAAGTATCCGCAACCATAGCATGGAAGTCGAATAATAATCGAGGTACTCCGGTAAGATGGCCTTAGTAAGTTGTGGGTCGTCCGTGATTAGCTCTGCGTATGTTTGTCGAGAAATATCGATTAACGCAGGAGCTGAGGGTGTAAAGGTTTGTCTCATTCTAGACTCGCGAACCGCAATGTTGGCTGCGAATACTGAGTTTTCCGCCGGGCTACCGGTGGAAACTTTATGATCCATCTCTTGGTTGTGGGATCGTAATGTTGGTTTGTTTAAACCTTTAGGACGAAAGTTTGGCTGCTTGGGTTGCGATCGGGCTTGATCTGCAGCAGCGGGGCTAGGAGACGGTGCATTAGCTTGGTTGCCACGAGCAGGTCTTGCATCGGGCGCTACACGCACGGCTCTAGGGTTCCTTTGGTTTTCGGGACGTCCCCGATAAACCTTAGGGAAATTGTCGTTTTGTGGTTCCATTTTTGAAGGACGTTCTAAAAATGAAAATAAGTGTGGTTTGTTGGTGTGCGAACTTCGCTCCAGCAATATAAAATTGTGCAATTATTCCAACATTTTCTGAATTTAATAAAAATGATAATTTTAAGTCTCATCTTTTACCAATTTTCATGAGATTTTTGATGGTCTTATAGGACTTGATAATATAAAATTATTGAAAGCACATTTAGATTTTGTAAACTCACAGTTAATTACTCCTGAAACTATTTTACCAATTTATTATCTAGAAAGTAATCCCACTATTTTTAAGAGGAAAATTGATCCTTTCACTTGTATTTTGACAAAAGTACCTGTTTCCCAAATAAAAGGAGACATTCTTATTTCTAAACAAATAATTAAAAACTGCGAAATTCCATCCACTTTATCACACGCAAATAATGGCACAGCTTTGGTAGAAATCCGTAACAATACAAATAACGAAATTATTTTTTCTTTATCCAAGTCATTACAAACTTTACCCTTTGAATATAATTGTTTTGACTTATTGACATCCAACCAGACGAAACACATGACCAATCTGACATTGCCGAACTTTTAAGAACAGGTCATTTGAACTCTGAAGAAAGAGATCAAATCATAAAACTCTGTCGGAAATATTCAGGAATATTTCACAGAGAAAAAGACCCACTCGCCTTTACTAATTGTATTAAACATCCAATAAAAACTAAAGACGAATTACCGGTACATAATAAATCATACAGATATCCTTTCATTCATAAAGAGGAAGTGCAAAAACAAATAAAATCCATGTTAGATCAGAATATTATTCGACCTAGCAACTCGCCCTGGTCATCTAACATTTGGGTAGTGCCGAAAAAAGCCGATTGTTCTGGCAAAAAGAAATGGAGGATTGTAGTAGACTACCGAAAATTAAATGAAAAAACTATAGACGACCGCTATCCAATACCCAATATAGCGGATGTACTAGACAAATTAGGTATATGTAATTATTTTACGATTTTAGACTTGGCTAGCGGATTTCATCAAATTGAGATGAATCCCGAAGAAATCCAAAAAACTGCTTTCTATGTCGAAAATGGACATTATGAGTATGTTCGAATGCCGATGGGACTAAAAAATAGTCCTGCGACTTTTCAACGTGTTGTAGACAATATTATGAGGGGTTTACAAAACGAAATATGTTTAGTTTACTTAGACGACATAATAGTTTTCTCGACATCCCTGCAAGAACATATTACAAATTTAGACAGTTTATTTGAAAGACTTAAAGACACAAATTTTAAAATTCAAATCGACAAATGCGAATTCTTGAAAAAAGAAGTTGCTTATCTTGGTCATTTAGTAACACCTAACGGAATAAAACCAAATCCAGATAAAATCTGTGCAATACAACGTTACCCAATACCTAAAACAACCAGAGATATCAAATCATTTTTAGCTTTACTTGCTTATTATAGACGATTCATAAAAGACTTTGCACGACTGACAAAACCTTTGACATCCTGTTTAAAAAAAGGAGCAAAAATTGAACATACCGCTGAATTTATTAGATGCTTTGAAACTTGTAAAAATTTACTCACTAACGAACCTATCCTACAATATCCAGACTTTTCTAAAGATTTTATTGGCTACAGCGCAAAAAATTCTTGATTTGCATATTTCTGATAGACAATCAGTGGCACAGGCGCGAGTCGGGGCAATGGCATCATCTAGCAGTGTTTCAGATAGCACAAACTTGCCAAATGTTCGTGCTAAGCTACCATTAATGACTTTGCCAGATTTTAGCGGTTCTTACGGTGATTGGCAAAGATTTCGTGATACGTTTCTTGCTCTTATTCATAATAACAATGCCTTATCTGATGTTCAGCGATTTTATTATTTAGAATCGTCCCTTAAGGGTGAACCAAAACATTTAATTGCATCCTTAACACCTACTGATGCAAATTATGGTATCGCCTGGGATCTTTTAAAAAAAACGATATGAAAATAAAAAAATTATCATCAATTCACATTTGAAAGAAATAATGGAGTTACCCGCTTTGGTTAAAGAATCGCACACATCGTTACGGCATTTATCAAATTCGTTTTTTAAAAATTATCGTTCTTTGGAATCTTTGGGCGAAAATGTCCACCAATGGAATACAATTTTAATTTACATTGTTGTTTCAAAATTAGATTTTGGTACTAAACGCGAATGGGAAATTCATTGTAAATCTCTGGATTCTCCAAAAATGGAAGACTTTAATGAGTTTTTGATGCAAAGATGTCAAATTTTGGAGGCATTGGATGTTAAAATGTCTTCAAACTCGAAAAGAACTAATGAGTCAAAATCATTTGTTTCCTCTGAAGCAACTTATCGTCCCAAATGCCCTTTTTGTAAGGCAGCTCATTTCATTTACCTATGCGATAAATTTAAACAACTATCCGTGTCAGACCGTTTAGATAAGGTTAGAAAAATGAATTTATGTACAAATTGTTTACGTTATGGGCACAAACCTTCAGACTGTCGTTCATCCAATTGTAAAAAATGCCATCAAAAGCATGCAACCTTGCTCCATCGACCCCAAGAAGTTTCAATTACAAGTTCCAATCGCCAACATTCGAGTAGTAATCACAGTTCTCTCCAGACTCGTTCTCCAGAAAACTATGTTACGGGATTTGAGAATTCGAATTCGGAAAATATAAATGAATCATATGTGGAATCAGAAGAAAGGCCAATAACATCAGTTACTTGTCAAAATTCCACAAATTCCTTTACTTTATTATCTACAGCTATCGTGAACGTTTTTGATGCAGATGAAAACATTATACCTTGTAGGGTATTACTCGATTCTGCTTCACAATCAAATTTTGTGACCTCTGCCATGTTGAAAAAATTAAATTTACAAACTGTGAAGGTTAATGTTCCTGTTATAGGGATAAATCAAATTAAGACTAAGATATCACGTCGAGTCAATATTTCATTAGCGTCTCAACACTCTGGTTATAAGTCCAGATTGAATTTTCTCGTATTACCTTCTATAACGCAATTTTCTCCTCAAATCTATTTTGATTCATCAAAATTGAATATCCCCTCAGAATTATCTTTAGCAGATCCTAAATTTAATATTTCAACGGAGATAGATATGCTCTTGGGCTGCGAAGTGTTCTATGAACTTCTTTGTATCGGGCAAATTAAACTGGGTAAAAATTATCCAATTTTGCAAAAAACCCTACTTGGTTGGATAGTAAGTGGGAATGTCCCGACCGCTCAAGGAACGCACAAGGTTGATGCAATGTTCTCAAACTGCTTTCTTAGTCAAGAAAGTTCGTTAGATAACATCTTGGAGAAATTTTGGACGGTAGAAGAAGTAAAATCAAATTTGCGCACAATAATGTCTAAGGAGGAGATGGACTGTGAAAATCATTTTCAACAAAATACATTTAGAAACTTATTCTCGATTGTTATTCGCTTTAGACAACATAATTTCGTTCAAATAGGTGATTTAAAAAAAATGTATCGCCAAATATTAATCCATAAGGATGAAAGAGATTTACAAAGAATAGTTTGGCGTAACTCACCATGTGAAGAAGTGAAGCATTTTCAGTTGAATACTGTTACATATGGCACGGCTTCAGCCTCTTTTCTTGCCACTCGTTGTTTATCAGAAATTTCGTCTGATGCCAAGGGGCCGAAAACCAAGCAGGTTTTCGTTGGCAGGTGCATCTTGCATATCTAATAAAGATGCATATCGACCAGCGGGTGCGTCGGAGACGCTTTGTCTAACAGCTTCTGCTAGTACGCCGAGCGGCGGTATCTCTTCGTAAAGGTTGTGAATAGTATCGTCAACGTTCGGGGCTGGTGTCGATAGTGTTCCGTAATATCCTGGTTGACCCATGATCTGTTCGACCGGGAGGGTCGGAAATTCCGGATACAAGTGTTGGCCTGTTTTCGTCTGAATGTTTCCCAGTTGTTGCAGCTGCAACAAAATTGGTTGGGGGATCGAAAAGCTAGTGGTCTGGACCAAAGTGAGCATATCCTGCTCGACCTCAGTCAGCGGTTGGGAGTTCTTTTGTTTTAAGTGAAGTATCCGCAACCATAGCATGGAAGTCGAATAATAATCGAGGTACTCCGGTAAGATGGCCTTAGTAAGTTGTGGGTCGTCCGTGATTAGCTCTGCGTATGTTTGTCGAGAAATATCGATTAACGCAGGAGCTGAGGGTGTAAAGGTTTGTCTCATTCTAGACTCGCGAACCGCAATGTTGGCTGCGAATACTGAGTTTTCCGCCGGGCTACCGGTGGAAACTTTATGATCCATCTCTTGGTTGTGGGATCGTAATGTTGGTTTGTTTAAACCTTTAGGACGAAAGTTTGGCTGCTTGGGTTGCGATCGGGCTTGATCTGCAGCAGCGGGGCTAGGAGACGGTGCATTAGCTTGGTTGCCACGAGCAGGTCTTGCATCGGGCGCTACACGCACGGCTCTAGGGTTCCTTTGGTTTTCGGGACGTCCCCGATAAACCTTAGGGAAATTGTCGTTTTGTGGTTCCATTTTTGAAGGACGTTCTAAAAATGAAAATAAGTGTGGTTTGTTGGTGTGCGAACTTCGCTCCAGCAATATAAAATTGTGCAATTATTCCAACATTTTCTGAATTTAATAAAAATGATAATTTTAAGTCTCATCTTTTACCAATTTTCATGAGATTTTTGATGGTCTTATAGGACTTGATAATATAAAATTATTGAAAGCACATTTAGATTTTGTAAACTCACAGTTAATTACTCCTGAAACTATTTTACCAATTTATTATCTAGAAAGTAATCCCACTATTTTTAAGAGGAAAATTGATCCTTTCACTTGTATTTTGACAAAAGTACCTGTTTCCCAAATAGAAGGAGACATTCTTATTTCTAAACAAATAATTAAAAACTGCGAAATTCCATCCACTTTATCACACGCAAATAATGGCACAGCTTTGGTAGAAATCCGTAACAATACAAATAACGAAATTATTTTTTCTTTATCCAAGTCATTACAAACTTTACCCTTTGAATATAATTGTTTTGACTTATTGACATCCAACCAGACGAAACACATGACCAATCTGACATTGCCGAACTTTTAAGAACAGGTCATTTGAACTCTGAAGAAAGAGATCAAATCATAAAACTCTGTCGGAAATATTCAGGAATATTTCACAGAGAAAAAGACCCACTCGCCTTTACTAATTGTATTAAACATCCAATAAAAACTAAAGACGAATTACCGGTACATAATAAATCATACAGATATCCTTTCATTCATAAAGAGGAAGTGCAAAAACAAATAAAATCCATGTTAGATCAGAATATTATTCGACCTAGCAACTCGCCCTGGTCATCTAACATTTGGGTAGTGCCGAAAAAAGCCGATTGTTCTGGCAAAAAGAAATGGAGGATTGTAGTAGACTACCGAAAATTAAATGAAAAAACTATAGACGACCGCTATCCAATACCCAATATAGCGGATGTACTAGACAAATTAGGTATATGTAATTATTTTACGATTTTAGACTTGGCTAGCGGATTTCATCAAATTGAGATGAATCCCGAAGAAATCCAAAAAACTGCTTTCTATGTCGAAAATGGACATTATGAGTATGTTCGAATGCCGATGGGACTAAAAAATAGTCCTGCGACTTTTCAACGTGTTGTAGACAATATTATGAGGGGTTTACAAAACGAAATATGTTTAGTTTACTTAGACGACATAATAGTTTTCTCGACATCCCTGCAAGAACATATTACAAATTTAGACAGTTTATTTGAAAGACTTAAAGACACAAATTTTAAAATTCAAATCGACAAATGCGAATTCTTGAAAAAAGAAGTTGCTTATCTTGGTCATTTAGTAACACCTAACGGAATAAAACCAAATCCAGATAAAATCTGTGCAATACAACGTTACCCAATACCTAAAACAACCAGAGATATCAAATCATTTTTAGCTTTACTTGCTTATTATAGACGATTCATAAAAGACTTTGCACGACTGACAAAACCTTTGACATCCTGTTTAAAAAAAGGAGCAAAAATTGAACATACCGCTGAATTTATTAGATGCTTTGAAACTTGTAAAAATTTACTCACTAACGAACCTATCCTACAATATCCAGACTTTTCTAAAGATTTTATTGGCTACAGCGCAAAAAATTCTTGATTTGCATATTTCTGATAGACAATCAGTGGCACAGGCGCGAGTCGGGGCAATGGCATCATCTAGCAGTGTTTCAGATAGCACAAACTTGCGCCAAATGTTCGTGCTAAGCTACCATTAATGACTTTGCCAGATTTTAGCGGTTCTTACGGTGATTGGCAAAGATTTCGTGATACGTTTCTTGCTCTTATTCATAATAACAATGCCTTATCTGATGTTCAGCGATTTTATTATTTAGAATCGTCCCTTAAGGGTGAACCAAAACATTTAATTGCATCCTTAACACCTACTGATGCAAATTATGGTATCGCCTGGGATCTTTTAAAAAAAACGATATGAAAATAAAAAAATTATCATCAATTCACATTTGAAAGAAATAATGGAGTTACCCGCTTTGGTTAAAGAATCGCACACATCGTTACGGCATTTATCAAATTCGTTTTTTAAAAATTATCGTTCTTTGGAATCTTTGGGCGAAAATGTCCACCAATGGAATACAATTTTAATTTACATTGTTGTTTCAAAATTAGATTTTGGTACTAAACGCGAATGGGAAATTCATTGTAAATCTCTGGATTCTCCAAAAATGGAAGACTTTAATGAGTTTTTGATGCAAAGATGTCAAATTTTGGAGGCATTGGATGTTAAAATGTCTTCAAACTCGAAAAGAACTAATGAGTCAAAATCATTTGTTTCCTCTGAAGCAACTTATCGTCCCAAATGCCCTTTTTGTAAGGCAGCTCATTTCATTTACCTATGCGATAAATTTAAACAACTATCCGTGTCAGACCGTTTAGATAAGGTTAGAAAAATGAATTTATGTACAAATTGTTTACGTTATGGGCACAAACCTTCAGACTGTCGTTCATCCAATTGTAAAAAATGCCATCAAAAGCATGCAACCTTGCTCCATCGACCCCAAGAAGTTTCAATTACAAGTTCCAATCGCCAACATTCGAGTAGTAATCACAGTTCTCTCCAGACTCGTTCTCCAGAAAACTATGTTACGGGATTTGAGAATTCGAATTCGGAAAATATAAATGAATCATATGTGGAATCAGAAGAAAGGCCAATAACATCAGTTACTTGTCAAAATTCCACAAATTCCTTTACTTTATTATCTACAGCTATCGTGAACGTTTTTGATGCAGATGAAAACATTATACCTTGTAGGGTATTACTCGATTCTGCTTCACAATCAAATTTTGTGACCTCTGCCATGTTGAAAAAATTAAATTTACAAACTGTGAAGGTTAATGTTCCTGTTATAGGGATAAATCAAATTAAGACTAAGATATCACGTCGAGTCAATATTTCATTAGCGTCTCAACACTCTGGTTATAAGTCCAGATTGAATTTTCTCGTATTACCTTCTATAACGCAATTTTCTCCTCAAATCTATTTTGATTCATCAAAATTGAATATCCCCTCAGAATTATCTTTAGCAGATCCTAAATTTAATATTTCAACGGAGATAGATATGCTCTTGGGCTGCGAAGTGTTCTATGAACTTCTTTGTATCGGGCAAATTAAACTGGGTAAAAATTATCCAATTTTGCAAAAAACCCTACTTGGTTGGATAGTAAGTGGGAATGTCCCGACCGCTCAAGGAACGCACAAGGTTGATGCAATGTTCTCAAACTGCTTTCTTAGTCAAGAAAGTTCGTTAGATAACATCTTGGAGAAATTTTGGACGGTAGAAGAAGTAAAATCAAATTTGCGCACAATAATGTCTAAGGAGGAGATGGACTGTGAAAATCATTTTCAACAAAATACATTTAGAAACTTATTCTCGATTGTTATTCGCTTTAGACAACATAATTTCGTTCTAATAGGTGATTTAAAAAAAATGTATCGCCAAATATTAATCCATAAGGATGAAAGAGATTTACAAAGAATAGTTTGGCGTAACTCACCATGTGAAGAAGTGAAGCATTTTCAGTTGAATACTGTTACATATGGCACGGCTTCAGCCTCTTTTCTTGCCACTCGTTGTTTATCAGAAATTTCGTCTGATGCCAAGGGGCCGAAAACCAAGCAGGTTTTCGTTGGCAGGTGCATCTTGCATATCTAATAAAGATGCATATCGACCAGCGGGTGCGTCGGAGACGCTTTGTCTAACAGCTTCTGCTAGTACGCCGAGCGGCGGTATCTCTTCGTAAAGGTTGTGAATAGTATCGTCAACGTTCGGGGCTGGTGTCGATAGTGTTCCGTAATATCCTGGTTGACCCATGATCTGTTCGACCGGGAGGGTCGGAAATTCCGGATACAAGTGTTGGCCTGTTTTCGTCTGAATGTTTCCCAGTTGTTGCAGCTGCAACAAAATTGGTTGGGGGATCGAAAAGCTAGTGGTCTGGACCAAAGTGAGCATATCCTGCTCGACCTCAGTCAGCGGTTGGGAGTTCTTTTGTTTTAAGTGAAGTATCCGCAACCATAGCATGGAAGTCGAATAATAATCGAGGTACTCCGGTAAGATGGCCTTAGTAAGTTGTGGGTCGTCCGTGATTAGCTCTGCGTATGTTTGTCGAGAAATATCGATTAACGCAGGAGCTGAGGGTGTAAAGGTTTGTCTCATTCTAGACTCGCGAACCGCAATGTTGGCTGCGAATACTGAGTTTTCCGCCGGGCTACCGGTGGAAACTTTATGATCCATCTCTTGGTTGTGGGATCGTAATGTTGGTTTGTTTAAACCTTTAGGACGAAAGTTTGGCTGCTTGGGTTGCGATCGGGCTTGATCTGCAGCAGCGGGGCTAGGAGACGGTGCATTAGCTTGGTTGCCACGAGCAGGTCTTGCATCGGGCGCTACACGCACGGCTCTAGGGTTCCTTTGGTTTTCGGGACGTCCCCGATAAACCTTAGGGAAATTGTCGTTTTGTGGTTCCATTTTTGAAGGACGTTCTAAAAATGAAAATAAGTGTGGTTTGTTGGTGTGCGAACTTCGCTCCAGCAATATAAAATTGTGCAATTATTCCAACATTTTCTGAATTTAATAAAAATGATAATTTTAAGTCTCATCTTTTACCAATTTTCATGAGATTTTTGATGGTCTTATAGGACTTGATAATATAAAATTATTGAAAGCACATTTAGATTTTGTAAACTCACAGTTAATTACTCCTGAAACTATTTTACCAATTTATTATCTAGAAAGTAATCCCACTATTTTTAAGAGGAAAATTGATCCTTTCACTTGTATTTTGACAAAAGTACCTGTTTCCCAAATAGAAGGAGACATTCTTATTTCTAAACAAATAATTAAAAACTGCGAAATTCCATCCACTTTATCACACGCAAATAATGGCACAGCTTTGGTAGAAATCCGTAACAATACAAATAACGAAATTATTTTTTCTTTATCCAAGTCATTACAAACTTTACCCTTTGAATATAATTGTTTTGACTTATTGACATCCAACCAGACGAAACACATGACCAATCTGACATTGCCGAACTTTTAAGAACAGGTCATTTGAACTCTGAAGAAAGAGATCAAATCATAAAACTCTGTCGGAAATATTCAGGAATATTTCACAGAGAAAAAGACCCACTCGCCTTTACTAATTGTATTAAACATCCAATAAAAACTAAAGACGAATTACCGGTACATAATAAATCATACAGATATCCTTTCATTCATAAAGAGGAAGTGCAAAAACAAATAAAATCCATGTTAGATCAGAATATTATTCGACCTAGCAACTCGCCCTGGTCATCTAACATTTGGGTAGTGCCGAAAAAAGCCGATTGTTCTGGCAAAAAGAAATGGAGGATTGTAGTAGACTACCGAAAATTAAATGAAAAAACTATAGACGACCGCTATCCAATACCCAATATAGCGGATGTACTAGACAAATTAGGTATATGTAATTATTTTACGATTTTAGACTTGGCTAGCGGATTTCATCAAATTGAGATGAATCCCGAAGAAATCCAAAAAACTGCTTTCTATGTCGAAAATGGACATTATGAGTATGTTCGAATGCCGATGGGACTAAAAAATAGTCCTGCGACTTTTCAACGTGTTGTAGACAATATTATGAGGGGTTTACAAAACGAAATATGTTTAGTTTACTTAGACGACATAATAGTTTTCTCGACATCCCTGCAAGAACATATTACAAATTTAGACAGTTTATTTGAAAGACTTAAAGACACAAATTTTAAAATTCAAATCGACAAATGCGAATTCTTGAAAAAAGAAGTTGCTTATCTTGGTCATTTAGTAACACCTAACGGAATAAAACCAAATCCAGATAAAATCTGTGCAATACAACGTTACCCAATACCTAAAACAACCAGAGATATCAAATCATTTTTAGCTTTACTTGCTTATTATAGACGATTCATAAAAGACTTTGCACGACTGACAAAACCTTTGACATCCTGTTTAAAAAAAGGAGCAAAAATTGAACATACCGCTGAATTTATTAGATGCTTTGAAACTTGTAAAAATTTACTCACTAACGAACCTATCCTACAATATCCAGACTTTTCTAAAGATTTTATTGGCTACAGCGCAAAAAATTCTTGATTTGCATATTTCTGATAGACAATCAGTGGCACAGGCGCGAGTCGGGGCAATGGCATCATCTAGCAGTGTTTCAGATAGCACAAACTTGCGCCAAATGTTCGTGCTAAGCTACCATTAATGACTTTGCCAGATTTTAGCGGTTCTTACGGTGATTGGCAAAGATTTCGTGATACGTTTCTTGCTCTTATTCATAATAACAATGCCTTATCTGATGTTCAGCGATTTTATTATTTAGAATCGTCCCTTAAGGGTGAACCAAAACATTTAATTGCATCCTTAACACCTACTGATGCAAATTATGGTATCGCCTGGGATCTTTTAAAAAAAACGATATGAAAATAAAAAAATTATCATCAATTCACATTTGAAAGAAATAATGGAGTTACCCGCTTTGGTTAAAGAATCGCACACATCGTTACGGCATTTATCAAATTCGTTTTTTAAAAATTATCGTTCTTTGGAATCTTTGGGCGAAAATGTCCACCAATGGAATACAATTTTAATTTACATTGTTGTTTCAAAATTAGATTTTGGTACTAAACGCGAATGGGAAATTCATTGTAAATCTCTGGATTCTCCAAAAATGGAAGACTTTAATGAGTTTTTGATGCAAAGATGTCAAATTTTGGAGGCATTGGATGTTAAAATGTCTTCAAACTCGAAAAGAACTAATGAGTCAAAATCATTTGTTTCCTCTGAAGCAACTTATCGTCCCAAATGCCCTTTTTGTAAGGCAGCTCATTTCATTTACCTATGCGATAAATTTAAACAACTATCCGTGTCAGACCGTTTAGATAAGGTTAGAAAAATGAATTTATGTACAAATTGTTTACGTTATGGGCACAAACCTTCAGACTGTCGTTCATCCAATTGTAAAAAATGCCATCAAAAGCATGCAACCTTGCTCCATCGACCCCAAGAAGTTTCAATTACAAGTTCCAATCGCCAACATTCGAGTAGTAATCACAGTTCTCTCCAGACTCGTTCTCCAGAAAACTATGTTACGGGATTTGAGAATTCGAATTCGGAAAATATAAATGAATCATATGTGGAATCAGAAGAAAGGCCAATAACATCAGTTACTTGTCAAAATTCCACAAATTCCTTTACTTTATTATCTACAGCTATCGTGAACGTTTTTGATGCAGATGAAAACATTATACCTTGTAGGGTATTACTCGATTCTGCTTCACAATCAAATTTTGTGACCTCTGCCATGTTGAAAAAATTAAATTTACAAACTGTGAAGGTTAATGTTCCTGTTATAGGGATAAATCAAATTAAGACTAAGATATCACGTCGAGTCAATATTTCATTAGCGTCTCAACACTCTGGTTATAAGTCCAGATTGAATTTTCTCGTATTACCTTCTATAACGCAATTTTCTCCTCAAATCTATTTTGATTCATCAAAATTGAATATCCCCTCAGAATTATCTTTAGCAGATCCTAAATTTAATATTTCAACGGAGATAGATATGCTCTTGGGCTGCGAAGTGTTCTATGAACTTCTTTGTATCGGGCAAATTAAACTGGGTAAAAATTATCCAATTTTGCAAAAAACCCTACTTGGTTGGATAGTAAGTGGGAATGTCCCGACCGCTCAAGGAACGCACAAGGTTGATGCAATGTTCTCAAACTGCTTTCTTAGTCAAGAAAGTTCGTTAGATAACATCTTGGAGAAATTTTGGACGGTAGAAGAAGTAAAATCAAATTTGCGCACAATAATGTCTAAGGAGGAGATGGACTGTGAAAATCATTTTCAACAAAATACATTTAGAAATGAAGTTGGTAGATTCGTCGTAAAGCTCCCATTAAAAGATAATTTCAAGGACTTAGGTGATTCTGAACAATCTGCTCTTAACAGATTATATTCTCTCGAAAAGCGACTATCAAGAAACCCAGAACTTGGGAGTTCCTATAGGGCATTCATGCAGGAATATCATGATCTTGGACACATGTCTGAAATATCTCGAGATCATGTTTCAAAAACTCCCATATACTATATACCCCATCACAGCGTTGAAAAACCTGATAGCTCCACCACAAAGCTAAGGGTTGTTTTTGACGCTGCTTGCAAATCTTCTACAAATTTATCCTTAAATAATGTACTTAAGGTTGGCCCTACAATTCAAGATGACTTATTCTCGATTGTTATTCGCTTTAGACAACATAATTTCGTTCTAATAGGTGATTTAAAAAAAATGTATCGCCAAATATTAATCCATAAGGATGAAAGAGATTTACAAAGAATAGTTTGGCGTAACTCACCATGTGAAGAAGTGAAGCATTTTCAGTTGAATACTGTTACATATGGCACGGCTTCAGCCTCTTTTCTTGCCACTCGTTGTTTATCAGAAATTTCGTCTGATGCCAAGGGGCCGAAAACCAAGCAGGTTTTCGTTGGCAGGTGCATCTTGCATATCTAATAAAGATGCATATCGACCAGCGGGTGCGTCGGAGACGCTTTGTCTAACAGCTTCTGCTAGTACGCCGAGCGGCGGTATCTCTTCGTAAAGGTTGTGAATAGTATCGTCAACGTTCGGGGCTGGTGTCGATAGTGTTCCGTAATATCCTGGTTGACCCATGATCTGTTCGACCGGGAGGGTCGGAAATTCCGGATACAAGTGTTGGCCTGTTTTCGTCTGAATGTTTCCCAGTTGTTGCAGCTGCAACAAAATTGGTTGGGGGATCGAAAAGCTAGTGGTCTGGACCAAAGTGAGCATATCCTGCTCGACCTCAGTCAGCGGTTGGGAGTTCTTTTGTTTTAAGTGAAGTATCCGCAACCATAGCATGGAAGTCGAATAATAATCGAGGTACTCCGGTAAGATGGCCTTAGTAAGTTGTGGGTCGTCCGTGATTAGCTCTGCGTATGTTTGTCGAGAAATATCGATTAACGCAGGAGCTGAGGGTGTAAAGGTTTGTCTCATTCTAGACTCGCGAACCGCAATGTTGGCTGCGAATACTGAGTTTTCCGCCGGGCTACCGGTGGAAACTTTATGATCCATCTCTTGGTTGTGGGATCGTAATGTTGGTTTGTTTAAACCTTTAGGACGAAAGTTTGGCTGCTTGGGTTGCGATCGGGCTTGATCTGCAGCAGCGGGGCTAGGAGACGGTGCATTAGCTTGGTTGCCACGAGCAGGTCTTGCATCGGGCGCTACACGCACGGCTCTAGGGTTCCTTTGGTTTTCGGGACGTCCCCGATAAACCTTAGGGAAATTGTCGTTTTGTGGTTCCATTTTTGAAGGACGTTCTAAAAATGAAAATAAGTGTGGTTTGTTGGTGTGCGAACTTCGCTCCAGCAATATAAAATTGTGCAATTATTCCAACATTTTCTGAATTTAATAAAAATGATAATTTTAAGTCTCATCTTTTACCAATTTTCATGAGATTTTTGATGGTCTTATAGGACTTGATAATATAAAATTATTGAAAGCACATTTAGATTTTGTAAACTCACAGTTAATTACTCCTGAAACTATTTTACCAATTTATTATCTAGAAAGTAATCCCACTATTTTTAAGAGGAAAATTGATCCTTTCACTTGTATTTTGACAAAAGTACCTGTTTCCCAAATAGAAGGAGACATTCTTATTTCTAAACAAATAATTAAAAACTGCGAAATTCCATCCACTTTATCACACGCAAATAATGGCACAGCTTTGGTAGAAATCCGTAACAATACAAATAACGAAATTATTTTTTCTTTATCCAAGTCATTACAAACTTTACCCTTTGAATATAATTGTTTTGACTTATTGACATCCAACCAGACGAAACACATGACCAATCTGACATTGCCGAACTTTTAAGAACAGGTCATTTGAACTCTGAAGAAAGAGATCAAATCATAAAACTCTGTCGGAAATATTCAGGAATATTTCACAGAGAAAAAGACCCACTCGCCTTTACTAATTGTATTAAACATCCAATAAAAACTAAAGACGAATTACCGGTACATAATAAATCATACAGATATCCTTTCATTCATAAAGAGGAAGTGCAAAAACAAATAAAATCCATGTTAGATCAGAATATTATTCGACCTAGCAACTCGCCCTGGTCATCTAACATTTGGGTAGTGCCGAAAAAAGCCGATTGTTCTGGCAAAAAGAAATGGAGGATTGTAGTAGACTACCGAAAATTAAATGAAAAAACTATAGACGACCGCTATCCAATACCCAATATAGCGGATGTACTAGACAAATTAGGTATATGTAATTATTTTACGATTTTAGACTTGGCTAGCGGATTTCATCAAATTGAGATGAATCCCGAAGAAATCCAAAAAACTGCTTTCTATGTCGAAAATGGACATTATGAGTATGTTCGAATGCCGATGGGACTAAAAAATAGTCCTGCGACTTTTCAACGTGTTGTAGACAATATTATGAGGGGTTTACAAAACGAAATATGTTTAGTTTACTTAGACGACATAATAGTTTTCTCGACATCCCTGCAAGAACATATTACAAATTTAGACAGTTTATTTGAAAGACTTAAAGACACAAATTTTAAAATTCAAATCGACAAATGCGAATTCTTGAAAAAAGAAGTTGCTTATCTTGGTCATTTAGTAACACCTAACGGAATAAAACCAAATCCAGATAAAATCTGTGCAATACAACGTTACCCAATACCTAAAACAACCAGAGATATCAAATCATTTTTAGCTTTACTTGCTTATTATAGACGATTCATAAAAGACTTTGCACGACTGACAAAACCTTTGACATCCTGTTTAAAAAAAGGAGCAAAAATTGAACATACCGCTGAATTTATTAGATGCTTTGAAACTTGTAAAAATTTACTCACTAACGAACCTATCCTACAATATCCAGACTTTTCTAAAGATTTTATTTTGACAACGGACTCTAGCGGATTTGCCTTAGGGGCAGTATTATCGCAAATATCATCTGGAACTAAAAAGCCTGTGGCTTATGCTTCCAGGACTCTCAACGAGTCTGAACAAAATTATAGCACTATAGAACGTGAACTTTTAGCTATCGTATGGGCTACAAAATACTTTAGGCCATATTTGTTTGGTAGAAAATTTAAAATATATTCTGATCACAAACCTCTTAAGTGGTTAATGAATCTAAAAGAACCAAATTCTAGACTTGTAAGGTGGAGGCTTTAACTCGAAGAATTTGATTACGAAATTGAGTACAAAAAAGGCTCTGCGAATTCTAACGTAGACGCACTTTCTCGGGTTGAAATACATACAAAAGAACTAATTGACTTTTACACTGAAAGCTTTGATGACTCTTTTTTACAAAACCAACGAGACGAAGATCAAGATGACGAATCCATTATTGTAAACGTAGACGAACCCCCAATTACAAACGATGACGATAATGACACTGTTCATTCAAGCGAAGAGGACCCTATTTTAGGTATGAAAATTTCCTAAAAATGTCTTAACTCTTTCGACCATCAAATAATATTTAATTTTGTCTTACACTCTCCCACAAGACCTAAAACAGAACAGGTATTTCCTAACAAAAAACGGCTTCACTTGCAAATTTCAATTAAAGATTTCCATAAGGACGTTATAAATGTTTTCAAAAATTATATTGATATGTACAAGTACCGACTTTTCCACCTTGGAAGAAAATTTTTTGATATCTGTTCCATATCAGTGTAAATTTCTGGTAGAAACACAACAATGTATCAATCAACAATTGATTTCACGAGGCCAGCCGTTACTACTTCCCGAATTGAAAGTTACCTATGGTGAAAAAGAAGAAAACGTTCCAGAAATTTCCTTAGAAACAGTTCCCTTAGATAAAATTCACAAACTTCTTAATAAACAAAGTGAAATCCAGCCTATAGCGTTAAAACATTTACAAAAGACTTCTATTAACCTTCCGCCGGGCGCACCTAGTTTTGAAACAAGATCGGGCGCAATGTATATCACAGATGAATTGCAATATAAAGGTAACAAAAACTCGAGTGAGCAAAGAAATATGTATATTGTTATATTACAAACATATTAAAATACAAAAACACGTTTTATAAAAAAAGTATATGAAAATAAACATATTATAATATAAGAACAAGTTCTAGAAAACAAATCTGATAAAAATAGGAATATCATTTTCGTCTTAACAGTAAAATATATAATATTTGGTACAAACTAAAACTAGAATATTACTTGTAGTTTAATCTGAGCTAGAGTTCTCAACAGTTTCTCTGTTTTCAAAACATATTTGACACATAAAGACAACATGCTGAAGACATAGACCTTCATTACAAACCTTACAAAAATAGTTTGTTACTCTTCTTCTTTTTTCTGTTTTACAGGGCATACATGCCTTTCTTTTTCTGGTGTCACTGATATTGACATTGTTTTCGTCATCTGACAATTCACGTGTGGTCTTCTGGACAACTTCTGAATTTAGAGATCTCCTAATAATAGAAATTGTTTATGCATTATGAGTTAATCATCATTATTTAATGTATAATTGTTATATATTAGAATTTATAAGGTTTTTTCTCTACTAAATGAAAACTAAATTTTATGTAGGTACCTATATCGAAACCCGAGATATAATCTTAAGCTTAAGCTTGGAGAAAAAAAAATATTGGTTTTCAAACTATTGGATAGTAGGTATACATTATAAAAAAGTTGATATGTTTATATAAATATGTTACATTTGAAAAACTGCATTATGTATGCTGTCCTATCGGTAATGTTATGAAAAATTAAACATTGCCCAAGGGGTTTATATTAGTACCAATATTTAGATAGCTTATAATTAATTGCAAGGTAGATTATATTATATTCTATATATTATATATTTCTTATAGGTACTTATGAATCGACATAACAGTTCACTAAATTAATTGTACCCAAGGTCCGAGTTCATGCAAGTGCATATACATATTTCTTCAATCTTCAGTGCATGTAGCTACATTTGGTTATAAATCCTTCGTGAGGACATGTTATTAAGAACATGAAATAACTTATCGAGAATGCCGAAGTCGTTTTTAAAAAGATTTATTTTTACAAATTATTAAATTCTACAAAATGATTTTATTAAATTATGGTCTTAACTGTATGAGAAATAAAAAGAATCTAACGAGATTGTTAATTACTGAAACAAGTGTTCATAGATAAGGAAATATAATATAATATAATATAATATGCTGTAGTTGCAGTCAGCACTTTTCTTAGAATACACCAGTGAAGGCGTGAGGTAATTCCTCCCCTCGAAGATTCAAATCCGCAGGGCTAACGAGGGATTTGAACAGCCGATGGTTCTAGGGTTGGATGGTCTTCTTGAGATTTCTTTTTGGTACAGCACCTTGGAACGATGAACCTGTATGCAAGGTAGATTAGAAGAATGCTGAAAAATACATAAATAACAATAGTCCAGATGCTTGGAGTATTGGAAATTCTCGAAAATGACAGATCTGGGTGGTTTTCTAACAGTTTCATCTTCAGATCTTGCAACTCGTCTAACGGGGTGTCTTCAATACTGAAACTTGAAATTTTGTGGGCTTCGGCTTCGTATAATTTTAATTTGGGAAACAAAACTGGTTGACCTGAACTTGTCTGGTGCTCTTGGTTTTCGATAATACGGAATGGCATTTTTACTTGACAGTTGATTGGAATTTCAAATAGATAGCTCCCTTGGAGAGTAACAATCTCTTCTTGAGTTTGGCAGTGAATGGAGGTGGTTATTTCTTTTGGCAGTACGGATATCCATTGGTTGGCATTGTCTAGCTTCATGATAATGGGCCGGTTTACAGGAGTAGGTGTTTGCTGGCATATGGAAGTGTTTTTTAAATTTAAGAGTTCTATTTCACAGGAATTTCCAAATTTCATTTCTTGAAGATCAATTTCGTCACAGAGAAACAATTTTGTTGAGATTTTACTACAATAGTCATTTGTATATGCAAAGTACAGTTTGTTAAGAGCCAAAAATTTATTTTTTGGAATAATTGCTTTGAATTGATTGTTATGAAAGATCGGTACGGAATATAAGTGATAAAAATCTAATTCAAATGGAAATGTTATAGGGACGTGCAAAACATATATAATCCTGTTGTTGTTTGAATAGCTTTCTATCTTAACGAGTTTTTCTATCAGTAGAACGTTATTTAAATTTATATCTAACGGAAGTTTGTGAGGACCGATATTATCTTGTATAATTTGGAGTTCTTTAAAGAAATCGTTAGTTCTCATTATGCTGGGATGCATTTTCCCAATCTTGAAAATGCAATGGAATTTTTTATATCCTGTATTAAAGAATAAATTATATTGTAAATTCCAATAATATGATTGATAGTATCTTTGATAAATATTGAATTTTCATGAAGTACCTGACTGTTGACCATATTTGAAATTTTAATGATTTTTGATTTTAGTAATTTTTCATTATGTATTATAGTATTAACAGTGTTGTTGAATTTTTCAATTAATCGAATTGATAGTGAATTTTGGTTTCTGATACTTGAAGCTAAATTTTTCTGATTATTTTGAAGTTCTGTGATTAGCTTATCATAATGTTCGCCGTCATTAGCGTCTAAATTTCCAGATATAGTTTTGAAAATTGAACCTAATCCGTTTATAAGTCCGCGTTTAATTCTATCGGGATGAGGAAATATATCATTTAATTTGTCTGTTACTTTTTGTTCAAGAAACTTCAATATTTTGAAATAATTTGTGTTATCTTCTTCCCCTTTTATAGGGTAATATCCCAAAGGATGATTTGCCCAATTAGTGTTATCTTCTACTACCGAATATTTTTCAATTTTGTTTTTGTAAGATTCTAAATAATGGGTTTGGACTTCTAATTGATTTAGTTCTGTAATTATCGGTTGAAGGTCATAATAGTGAATTAATTTGTAATCATAATCTTTAATTTTTGTTTTTCCTAATTTTACAGGAATTAATCCTGGGTTATTTTCTAAGTCCTTTATTTTCACTTTTTCCAGTGAGCTGAAGACTCCAGGTAAACTGAAAAGATAAATTTGAGTTAGTCGTTAAAAGTAAACGTACTATTACGGGGACGTCTTAAATTGTCCATATGCACTTTTTCTTGTGATTCTGTTGAAACCGTTTTATCTTTAGCCTTAACTTCCTGAATTATTGTAGGTTTGTTAAATTTATTGGCATGTTTTTGTCGTTTGGGGTTTTTAACGTAAACTTTCTGATTTTGTGTAAAAATACATGGATCGTCTCGATTTTTATTCACTCGATCTGTACGTTTTTCCTTTTCCTTGATAAGATTTTCATTTATTTTTTTATAAAGCAATTTAGTACGTTCTCTATGGCTCTCTATGTAATCGTTCATAAGAATTTTATCAATTTCTAAGTTAAAGGGATCATTAGTATTTATATGTCCATTAATTATATCTATGGGTTTCATATTTGTTATAGAGTGTATCGAATAATTGTATGCCAGAATGGCATAGTTCATTTTCATAGTGATAGGTGTTTTAAGAAAACCTCTGGTATTAAGTAGGCGAACATGTTCCAAGATTGTTGAATGGAATCGCTCAACTACTCCTTGTGATTGGGGGTGATTGGGACAGCAGAAATGAATTTTAATTTTATGTAAAGCTAAAAGTTCTGAAATGACAGAGTTTTTGAATTCGGTACCATTATCAACTAGAATTTGTTCAGGAACTCCGTGGTGGGAGAAAAAGTTTATTAGATTATTTACGATTTCTGTACTAGAGAGGGATGATAGATGGTATGCTTGTGCATATTTTGAGAAACTATCTACTATTGTTAAGAATTTATCGCGTTCTAAAGTGAATGTGTCCATATGTATTATCTGAAAAGGTTTATTAGCGGTTGGTGTGGTATTCATTTTTATAGTAACAGGATGTCGTTCGTATTTACTTTGTTGGCATATCTCGCAATCATTAATATATGTTTGTATAGAATTTTTCATGAATGGCCAGTAATATTTTTCTTTAATGCGTTGGTAGGTTTCGTCTATACCTCTATGATTACTTTTGGATTCGTGGTAATTCTGAATTATCTCTTTAGCATCGTCTTTATCAGTAATATCGATTAATTTTTTGGTGCATCTTCTTAGTTTTAGGGATGAATATTTAAAATACTTTTGTAATGCTACTAAAAATGGTTCATAAAGATCAGGGTTTTCGAAGTATAGACAATATTGCGTGTCCGGGTTAATGTAATTTTTCATGAAATCGATAACGTTTTTTTCAAAATTATATTCTGAAAGCTGAAAATTTATTCGTTTTTTATTTCCGAATAAAATTTTAGTATTGGGATTACTGGGCGAGTGTAGAACTGAACTAATTATGATTTGATTTTGACAATAGTTCAATGCTGTAGTTGTGTTAGGGATTTCGAAAGTTGGGTTATGTTCAGCGTTGGAGTGAATAGTCTCGTCATCGGTGTCAATTTGACTCTCGGAATTGTCGGTTCGGTTTTTTTGTATTGTTATTGGATCTATTGGAATGTTTAGGTCAGGATGCACTAGTAAAGATGTGTTATCTTCGTCTTCGTCCTCATTTATAAGGTCTGTTTCAAGTGGGCTCTCTGGGATAGGGATATTTTCGGTATAAAGGTCTATTAGAGGTTCTTGTGAGAGATTAGTTGTAACTGGATCATGGTAGGGGTTTGTTTGTGATCTGTTATTTTTGTCATTGTCATTTATTATTTCGTCTACTTGTTGCCAAAATGTATCTGTTTCCTTAGTGTGGACTTCTATTCTTGAGAGTGAATCAACGTTAGAATTTAAGGTTCCACGTTTATACAAAATGTCATAGTTGTATTCAGATAATTTTAATTTCCATCGTGTAAATTTGCTGTTTTCGTCTTTAAGTGAGAAAAGCCATTTAAGAGGTTTATGATCTGTCACGATAATAAATTTTCGACCGTATAGGTGGGGTCTAAAATATTTCGTAGCCCAAACTATGGCTAGTAGTTCCTTTTCAATAACCGAATAATTTCGTTCGGAGTCATTTAAAGTCCTTGACGCATATGCTATCGGCAAGTCTTTACCAATCGGCCCCTGGGACAATATTGCACCTACGGCAACATTACTTGCGTCTGTAGTTAAATTGAATGTTTTATTAAAATCTGGATATTGCAAGATCGGGTCATTTATTAGTAAATTTTTGCATGTTTCGAAACAAGTTATGAATTCTTCATCATGTATAATTTTTGCACCCTTTTTCAAGCACTTTGTTAAGGGCTTAGTAATTCTGGCAAAGTTTGGAATAAATCGCCTGTAGTAACCTAACAAGCCTAAAAAACCCTTAATTTGTTTTGTTGTGCCTGGTATTGGATATTTTTTTATTACTTTTATTTTGTCCGGGTTCGGTTTCACGCCATCTGGTGTCACTATGTGACCCAAGTAAGCTACCTCTTTCTTTAAAAACTCGGATTTATCGAGCTGTACTTTGAAGTTTGACTCTCTTAGTCTTTGAAAAACATTTTTAAGTCGTTCAAGATGTTCTTGTAATGACGTGGAAAAAACGATAATATCGTCAAGATATACAAGACATTGTTCGCTCTGTATACCGCGAAGGATATTATCCATTACGCGTTGAAAAGTAGCTGGAGCTCCTTTCAAGCCGAATGGCATACGTAAAAACTCCCAATGTCCTTGTTCTGTCGTAAAAGCAGTTTTTTCTATGTCTTTCTCTTCCATTTGGATTTGGTGAAAACCACTGGCCAAATCAATGGTTGAGAAATATTGACACTTGCCCAACTTATCTAATAGATCAGTTATGTTGGGTAACGGATATCTATCATCGATAGTTTTCGCGTTTAGCTGCCGGTAATCAATTACCACGCGCCATTTTTGTTGTCCTGATGCATCTAGTTTTTTGGGAACCACCCATATTGGCGATGACCACGGTGAATTACTTGGTCGAATAATATTAGAATCTAACATTTTTTTGATTTGATTTTGAACTTCGTTTTTATAAATAAATGGATAACGGTATGGTCTAGAATAAACAGGTATATCGTTTGTTGTCTTAATTTGGTGTCTTATTTTATTATTAAAAGTCAAAGATGTATTTTCATGGTAAAAGATATCAGAAAATTCCTTACAAAGATTTAAAATTGATGATTTTTCTTCTTGATTTAAATGGTCTGTTCTAATTGCATCTAGGTTTAAGTAATTTCTACAATCGGTTTCAATATTGTTGAAGTCAAAATTCTGAATTTCTTGTCTCTCAAAATGTTCGACTGATAATGGTCGAGAAAAATCTAAAGTAACTGGCTGTGTAGTGCTGTTTAAAATAGTAGTAAAAGCTTCGTGATCTTTAGCAATTGTTAGACTTTCGGGGATTTCGCAGTTATGAATCTTTTGGTGGGGTATAATAATTTCTCCACTCTGTATAGAAGTTTTCACTTTAATTACTTGTTGGCATCTTGGGCCAATTGTTATAAGATTAAGCTCTTTTGATGTGGGATGGAATAATAATTTCAATTTACAATAAGGTGTTACTAAATATCCTTTTTGAAAATCTAAATTGGCTTCTAGAAATTTCAAATTATCGATACCAATAAGACCGTCAAATGTATTGTGAAATTTGAATAAGTAAAATTTCATTAATTTAGTTTCTGGTAAATTAAATATTTTTGGAGTAGGTATAGCTACACTGTGCTTGTGTGAAGATTTTTGAAACACTGTCGATACTATAAATGGTTCAAATTTTATTGAATTAGGAAAAAATTTATAAGCGATATTTGGATCGATAAATGATTTTGTTGCTCCAGAATCTATAAGAATTTTAATATTGTATTCTGGAAAAGTTATATAAGAGAGTTCACTCGAATTTGATGTGTTGATAGAAATGATTGGTGTTATCTGTCTCTGGTCAAAAGAGGCTTTTCTTGAAAATTTTGATTATCAGGTGGTGTATTGATATCAATTTCGTTGTTTTGATAATTGTTTTGAATAATATTGTCCTCATATCGATTATTTTGATTAGAAGGTCTATCATAGTTTTGATAAGTCTGTTCATAATATTGGTCTTCATCAAACTCGGTATTAAATAGTTCTTCTGAGATATATTTTGGTTGATTACCGAAATTAATATTTCTATTAGAATTAGGTGAATTGGTAAAATTTTGATTTTTATGGAAAGTCGATGGACCGGGTATTGGTTTTGAGGTATTTCGAGTAGACACACTCATAGGTGTAGGGTTTGCTAATACTTGGTTCGGATTTGGTTTGAAGACGTTTCTATTATTGGGGTTCCTAAAGACTTGAGAATTAGTTGGGTATCTTGTGGGCTGGAAATTTTGCCTTGGTTGTATATGAATGGGCTGTGAGGGAAACGAATTTCGTCTGAATTGATTATTTTGTGTTTGATAATTGAATGGCAAATTTGGCCCACCATTAAATCTCTGATGAAAAATTGGCTGTTGGCTTCTATAGTTGTTTAGTGGAATTTGGGGTGGGGCAGAATTTTTGTTCGAAAAATTTTGGAAGTAGTGAATATTATCTTCCCTAGTAAGATATTGCAATGCTTCATTTAAAGTCGAAGGTTTCATACAACGTATAGTTGTTCCTAGTGGTTCCTTCAGACCAGATAAAAATGTTTTCAAGGACAATTTTTGGTATAGCTCGCGTTTTAAAAGTCTACCCTCGTTTGTTGTTTCGTGTAAATCTACATAGTTACATAAGAGATTCAATAAATTTAAGCACCTATCAAAAAATTGCTGAGGTTTTTCGTTTTGACCCTGTCTTAGCATGACTAAGTCTCTGTTAAGACAAGCTTCATCCCTCTGATCAGCAAAACTACGAGTTAAAATTTGTTTTAAGTCTTCCCAAGTAGAAACATTCTGAATATTAACCACCAATTTTGCATTACCCTGTAGTTTTGAAATTATAGAATTTAAGATAAATGTATTTTGGAAATTATTCGGATTTCTGACATCGTAAAAATTAGCAATAAGTGATTCGCTCGTAGATAGATACCTATTCAACTCATTAGGATTCCCATCAAATTCTGGGATGCACTTTAAATATTCTGGTTTGAATTGATTCATTTTTTAATTTAAATTATTGGTTTCGTTTGCTAAAGCTAAGTTCTCAAGTTCGTTTGTAATTTCTTCCATAAAATAAAATAAATTGGTTCAATTCAAAAAGTACTTACATATAAAACAAAACGACTATTAGCATCTCACTTATGTTCCTATAAAGATGACTACTAGATCTGCGATTCTGTCTTTTCTAAGTAGGTCTTCTTTGCGAATTGGGACGATTTTTATTCCAAATTCCGGTAGTCTACTGGTTTTGAGCTGCGCTGGTTCTGCGATAGATTTGGTTTCCTGATTTTTGAGGAGCCTCCAACACAACACTTCCACACAATGACACACCCTGTATTGTAAGTTCGGTTTTCAGTCAATCGTTAAAACGAAAAATACACGTTCGATACGCGAATTTCTGAAAATCCTACTGACTGCGCCAAATAACTTATCGAGAATGCCGAAGTCGTTTTTAAAAAGATTTATTTTTACAAATTATTAAATTCTACAAAATGATTTTATTAAATTATGGTCTTAACTGTATGAGAAATAAAAAGAATCTAACGAGATTGTTAATTACTGAAACAAGTGTTCATAGATAAGGAAATATAATATAATATAATATGCTGTAGTTGCAGTCAGCACTTTTCTTAGAATACACCAGTGAAGGCGTGAGGTAATTCATGTTCGCTTCAAATTCTGAGAATTCAAAGTGATTTTTTGCTAGAATAAACGTATCCTTGTTTTGAAAATTGTGATGTAATTTGTAGGTTTGATAATGTTTAGATTGTTCACAAAATTATCAAAGAATGATATTTATTACATAAATTGACATCTGAGTTGACAAAATTAATTGGGATTAAAGTGTATGCTTCAGTAGGTGGTACACGAATTTATTTAGAATCAAAAAGGTACACTTGAATATTATACAATTAAGTAAAGGTCATTATGAGGACATGAAAGTCACTTAAGGAGAAAATAGGGACATTTTCTTCCAACCCAATAGACGCAAAAAGTTATTTCATAATGATGCACGATAAATTATTCATTTGTCAAGAATCAGTAGTGAGAAAAATAGAATAAAATGTTTGTTGAATATCATCCAAGATAAGTGGATTCCACAAAGTAATGGTCGAAACAGTTAATTTCACAAAGGTAGAAATGTTGAATTTACATATTATATTCATCGTATTTATGTTACAAAATTAATATATCAGGAGAATCATCATTTCAATTTTGTTCTATTTTTCTTGCGCCCGAGAATTTTTTTCTATATTCAGGATGCAAACTGTTGTCATTATGTACACTGGTCCTTCTTTTCAACATTGTGTGTATTATGAACGAGGTCCTCTTAATATACGCAGTACGTATAAAAAATTACCGGGACCGGTACCGACAGTAAACGCTATATCTAGAAAAATACGAGGACCGTGCCAAATGTCCCCATATGTACCATTTGATTTCCATTTTGGTCCTCCTAAGTACCACTATATATATATATATAAAGTAGAAAATGGATGTGGAGAAGGTATAGGTATTACAGCCACTACGCAAGAGGTATCTCTTGATATACATAGTGGCCGACCAAACTTTTTGGTATTTCTACCACCAACTCCACTCATGTCTAGTAGACAAAAGGAACAATTCAAAATTGGAGTCGAATTAATTTTTATTCAATCGGTTCGCATCCTGGGACAGCTGTTTCGGCCTTTAGGCCTCATCAGCCAGGCTATCGAACCGATTGAACCAAAAATCAACTCGACTATAATGATCAAAGATCAAGGTGAAACAACTAACGCATTAGTGTCGCCATCTACGAATGCAAAGTAGAAAATGGATGTGGAGAAGGTATAGGTATTACAGCCACTACGCAAGAGGTATCTCTTGATATACATAGTGGCCGACCAAACTTTTTGGTATTTCTACCACCAACTCCACTCATGTCTAGTAGACAAAAGGAACAATTCAAAATTGGAGTCGAATTAATTTTTATTCAATCGGTTCGCATCCTGGGACAGCTGTTTCGGCCTTTAGGCCTCATCAGCCAGGCTATCGAACCGATTGAACCAAAAATCAACTCGACTATAATGATCAAAGATCAAGGTGAAACAACTAACGCATTAGTGTCGCCATCTACGAATGCAAAGTAGAAAATGGATGTGGAGAAGGTATAGGTATTACAGCCACTACGCAAGAGGTATCTCTTGATATACATAGTGGCCGACCAAACTTTTTGGTATTTCTACCACCAACTCCACTCATGTCTAGTAGACAAAAGGAACAATTCAAAATTGGAGTCGAATTAATTTTTATTCAATCGGTTCGCATCCTGGGACAGCTGTTTCGGCCTTTAGGCCTCATCAGCCAGGCTATCGAACCGATTGAACCAAAAATCAACTCGACTATAATGATCAAAGATCAAGGTGAAACAACTAACGCATTAGTGTCGCCATCTACGAATGCAAAGTAGAAAATGGATGTGGAGAAGGTATAGGTATTACAGCCACTACGCAAGAGGTATCTCTTGATATACATAGTGGCCGACCAAACTTTTTGGTATTTCTACCACCAACTCCACTCATGTCTAGTAGACAAAAGGAACAATTCAAAATTGGAGTCGAATTAATTTTTATTCAATCGGTTCGCATCCTGGGACAGCTGTTTCGGCCTTTAGGCCTCATCAGCCAGGCTATCGAACCGATTGAACCAAAAATCAACTCGACTATAATGATCAAAGATCAAGGTGAAACAACTAACGCATTAGTGTCGCCATCTACGAATGCAAAGTAGAAAATGGATGTGGAGAAGGTATAGGTATTACAGCCACTACGCAAGAGGTATCTCTTGATATACATAGTGGCCGACCAAACTTTTTGGTATTTCTACCACCAACTCCACTCATGTCTAGTAGACAAAAGGAACAATTCAAAATTGGAGTCGAATTAATTTTTATTCAATCGGTTCGCATCCTGGGACAGCTGTTTCTACTTTGCATTCGTAGATGGCGACACTAATGCGTTAGTTGTTTCACCTTGATCTTTGATCATTATAGTCGAGTTGATTTTTGGTTCAATCGGTTCGATAGCCTGGCTGATGAGGCCTAAAGGCCGAAACAGCTGTCCCAGGATGCGAACCGATTGAATAAAAATTAATTCGACTCCAATTTTGAATTGTTCCTTTTGTCTACTAGACATGAGTGGAGTTGGTGGTAGAAATACCAAAAAGTTTGGTCGGCCACTATGTATATCAAGAGATACCTCTTGCGTAGTGGCTGTAATACCTATACCTTCTCCACATCCATTTTCTACTTTGCATTCGTAGATGGCGACACTAATGCGTTAGTTGTTTCACCTTGATCTTTGATCATTATAGTCGAGTTGATTTTTGGTTCAATCGGTTCGATAGCCTGGCTGATGAGGCCTAAAGGCCGAAACAGCTGTCCCAGGATGCGAACCGATTGAATAAAAATTAATTCGACTCCAATTTTGAATTGTTCCTTTTGTCTACTAGACATGAGTGGAGTTGGTGGTAGAAATACCAAAAAGTTTGGTCGGCCACTATGTATATCAAGAGATACCTCTTGCGTAGTGGCTGTAATACCTATACCTTCTCCACATCCATTTTCTACTTTGCATTCGTAGATGGCGACACTAATGCGTTAGTTGTTTCACCTTGATCTTTGATCATTATAGTCGAGTTGATTTTTGGTTCAATCGGTTCGATAGCCTGGCTGATGAGGCCTAAAGGCCGAAACAGCTGTCCCAGGATGCGAACCGATTGAATAAAAATTAATTCGACTCCAATTTTGAATTGTTCCTTTTGTCTACTAGACATGAGTGGAGTTGGTGGTAGAAATACCAAAAAGTTTGGTCGGCTACTATGTATATCAAGAGATACCTCTTGCGTAGTGGCTGTAATACCTATACCTTCTCCACATCCATTTTCTACTTTGCATTCGTAGATGGCGACACTAATGCGTTAGTTGTTTCACCTTGATCTTTGATCATTATAGTCGAGTTGATTTTTGGTTCAATCGGTTCGATAGCCTGGCTGATGAGGCCTAAAGGCCGAAACAGCTGTCCCAGGATGCGAACCGATTGAATAAAAATTAATTCGACTCCAATTTTGTATATATATATATATATATATACTCAATAAAACTTGATTTCCAAAATACTAGTTGTAATATAAATGTATAATATTTAGCACGCCTCCATACATTTATATTACACTTTCAGTTTCATACCTAACATATCCTTAACTTAACACCTACTCTTTAACATTTCATGAAATTTTACAAATTTCTGTTTACTTAAAGACTTAGTAAATATATTCTACATTATCCACTTTAATTATATCTATAAATTTTTTCCATATAGCTCTGATTAATAAAATGAAAATGTAGTTCTATGAACTTTGAATTTTTTGTAAAGTTACCATATCTATCAATTTTTTAATACTGCTGTATTATCTTCAAATATTTTAACTGGATCCTTGAGTTCTACACCAAAAGTATTCAATATATCTATAATTAATCTCAGTTACACGATCTGATAATGCTACGAATTCTGCAAAAGTTGAACATTTCCCTTTTTTTTTTTTATTTCCAAAATATTAGATTCCCAAATAATCTAATAGCATAACCAGTTGTAGACTTACAATCTACATCACCTTCCCAACCCGCTCCACGTAACAATCTAGAATATCATTTTGTTTACTACTGGCATCTAGTTCAATTTTTTTTAGTTCGTAGCCAAAAAGTATTTTTATTTTTTTCAAGTTAGCAAATAAATATTTGAGTGTTAGTTTTAAGCATATATATGTTGTAATGATGACCGAATAAAAATAATATTGAAAAGTATGTTTTATTTATTAAAAATAAAATAAATTAATTATTTAACATAACATTTAATAATTCCTTTCTTTTCAAGTTCGCTTCTTCTTGCGGCATTTCTTCTAACTCAGAAAAAATGTACTCTGCAAGAGATCTATTTGCATTGCTTTTCTGTTTTTTGTAATCGCTCAGGCCACTCACAATTTTCTTTGCCACAACAATAAATTGATCTTCAGCAGCATCATTTTTTCTTTTAGAGGATGCTAAAATATAAAAAAAAATGTTGGCAGGATAATAACGTTAGAAAAGATTTTTAACTGGTGGAACGGGACCAACTAGAATCCAAAGAAAAGTTAAACATTTTTTGGCCAAACTATAACCTCTACAGATAAAACATACATTATCTACTTACATTTGCCGACTTTTGGGGTGCTTGCGATAGCTGAGGGTGTCTTAGGACCTGGGGCAGGTTCTACATCTTCAATGCTTTCTAATAGGGTATCCTGCACATCGTCAACCACCAGTTCCGGAGTTACAATCCTCTCATAGGTTGACCAAGCCGAGCAAGACGATGAGGGTCTACTTTCCCCACTGGATGGTCCTGATGTGTAGGTTCTGTAAAAAGAATTGGTTCACAAAACTTTGAACACAAAATAACAAATAAAATTTCAACTTACTTTCTGGGTTTTGTATATTTACCATAAAATCTCATCTTTTCAAAATATTCCCAGGTTGATTCGGGTGCTGCCGAACCTGATTTTGAACTTTCCCTTTTCTCCCTGGTATATTTGTCTCTTAGGGACTTCCATAATTTTTTGCATTCTTCAGCTGTTAAAAATTCACAATTTTTATATGCCCCAAACAACAGTACAAATAAATATACTAACCATCTATTTCTAGAACAGCTGAAATTTCTGTCCAGGCCTGCTCTTTCATACTGTTGTTTTTATAATTTTTATTTTGTAGATTATACAAAAATTCATAATTTTGTATACAATCTATGAGCAGACCTGTTACATCAGTTGTAGCTTCATCGATGACCGAGATCTTTTCAGTTTACTGTAAAAAAACGATAAAACTTGAGAAAACAATCCGTAAATACACCAAAACAACTACTTCAACTAAAGCCAAGCCAAACAAAGAAAATGGAAGACAAGATTTTAGATTACAGTAAACAGTTGACAAATGACGTTTCTCACGTGGTGCATAACTTTCGTTTTGATTGGTTTATACCTGAACTGCCAACTGCGAACTTAAATCTTGGCCATCTCGAACGCGGACGCAGCGAAACGGGCGTAATGGAAACTGCGAACTGAACGCGGACTGACTTTATAAACGTAATTGTGTGATTCCTTTAGTTTAACTTCAACTGAACTGAACTGCCAACGACGAACTGAACGCGAACGTAAAGTTTTTTTTTTTTTTTTTTTATTTAAATGGAATAAAAGAAAAAAATATTTATGCAATTTGCTTCAACAACTGAGGTAATTAGCAAATATACATAAATTGGTACAATAATCACAATTTGCATAGGTATTATTTACAGAATGTGAACGAGATTAATATTTTGAAGGTACATAATTAAGTTACCGACTTTACAGGAGTCTCCAAGCAGTTCTACAAGATTATCGCTAAAATTACATACTTTACGTTCATTACTATATTTAGGGCACTCAACAAGAATATGTTTGACACTTAACTGCACTTGACACACACTACATATTGGGGCGTCTTCTTTCTTCAGCAGATATTGATGTGTATATCTCGTGTGTCCAATCCTAAGACGTGATAAAATTACTTGGTGTTTACGCGAAATACTGAGGATCTTCCAAGGAGAAATAACTGGCTTTATTTGTTTCAGCTTAGCTACGGATCTAGTCCACAATTTTTGCCAGACATTTCTTGTTGATTTTTTAAAGAAAGCTTTTAGATCACTGTGACTAGTCAGTTGCTTAGTCACTATTGTGGGATTGTTAAGGTGAGCTTCTTTAGCAGCTTGGTCGACTGTTTCATTGCCTCTAATTTGTGTATGTGAAGGGACCCACAAAAAGTTGATAGTTTTGCTTTTCATTGAATGGATATTTTCTTGGATGTTCGTTACAAGCGCTGAATCTGGGTATATTTGAGTTATTCTTTGAAGAGCACTCAACGAATCTGTGATTATGAGAAACTCTTTTTGATGGTAGTGTTTGCAAAATTCTGTTGCCTTAAAAAGTGCATACAGCTCTCCTGTATATACGCTCCACGTATGCGGTAATACAAAATATTGCGTCTCGTGTGCAGTAACCAAAGCAGCTGACGTGCTATCCTGAGATTTAGAGGCATCCGTGTAAATGTGTGTAAAGTCTCCATAGTGTGAGGATATTCGTAGAAATTCTTTTCTAATCAGTACATGAGAAGTTTCTCGTTTGCTGTAGGAAGTTAGGGAAAAATTACAGGTAGGAGTTTTAAGTAACCAGGGAGGGTATTTGGGGGAGTGTATCTCAACCTTTGGAAAGTTTATAGCTATTTCACTGCTGATCGCATTGATCCGTTGGTAGAAAGGGGGAGTCAAATGTGGTTTTTGAAGGAATATACTTCTGAAGCGATTGGAAAATGTATTGTGGTAAACTGGGTTTTTTGGGTTGAAAAGTACTTTAGAAGCGTATGATAGGCTAAGATAGTCTCTCCTTATTTTAAGTGGTGGTTCTCCAGCTTCGCATAGTAAGCTTTCAACAGGACTGGTAGGAAAAGCTCCTAAAGAAATTCGAATTCCTTTGTTGTGGACAGTATCTATTAATTTTAAAGATGATTTAGTTGCCGATGCGTATACTATAGATCCATAGTCTAAACGAGATCTTACTAATATGCGATACAGCAGGATAAGAGTTGTAACGCGTTTACTTCCTTTCCGTGGTCTTCTGCCACACTAACACGTCACTATGGACACCCTTGACATAAAATCTTACAACGAAATGCTCGGGCGCCAGATTTTTAACGTGGTTTACTCCACGGCCCCTTGACTCTTAGCGTCAAGAGTTCCGGATAGCCTCAGATGGAGGTTACGGCGAATTCCAGGGGTCTGGTTGAATTTACTTTAACCAACCAATCTCAAATTTACAACTCGGATGAATCAAATATCGGTTTAGTTTCAACTAATGATTTACTGACGGAATAAACAAAGATCTTTCCTTTGCTATAATATTAATACTCTGTGGTCTATTGTCGTTATAAATCTATAGGGCCTGAAAAACTAACGGGGAGAAGAGAGGGGCGGACTTAACAGTCTGAGCCAATCAGGTTACTAATACGGAGTGAATCTGCCGGGTAAACGAACAAGCGTAACTGAGCCACATCCAAGTTCGAATATCCCTTTGGATTTAAATAAAATCCGGAAAATGACACAAAAATTGTATATTGATTACGGAGTAAAGGGAACAAAGTTATAAATCTGCCGGGTAAACGAACAAGCGTAACTGAGCCACATCCAAGTTCGAATATCCCTTTGGATTTAAATAAAATCCGGAAAATGACACAAAAATTGTATATTGATTACGGAGTAAAGGGAACAAAGTTATAAATCTGCCGGGTAAACGAACAAGCGTAACTGAGCCACATCCAAGTTCGAATATCCCTTTGGATTTAAATAAAATCCGGAAAATGACACAAAAATTGTATATTGATTACGGAGTAAAGGGAACAAAGTTATAAATCTGCCGGGTAAACGAACAAGCGTAACTGAGCCACATCCAAGTTCGAATATCCCTTTGGATTTAAATGAAATCCGGAAAATGACACAAAAATTGTATATTGATTACGGAGTAAAGGGAACAAAGTTATAAATCTGCCGGGTAAACGAACAAGCGTAACTGAGCCACATCCGAGTTCGAATATCCCTTTGGATTTATAATTTACAACGGTATACTACTATTTCAAGATTAATAAAATAAATTAATTGTAATACGGTTCCAATGATTCTACTTATTGACACACAGAGTAAGAATAAAACTCGGGAATAAAATTGAAATATCACAATAGTACCTATCAACTGAATATAAAAATCCTGTAAATAAAACACGTAAAATTGTACCCTCAATGGAGAGCCGGCGAATATTCACTATCAATCACCTATTTAGCAATGTAAAGAAAAACCCAATCTTAGAACAAATCAACTTTTATTCAACAAAAAAAAAACGGAAACGAGCTTCAACTCAATAGCAAGTTACATTTAAAATCCGGGATACATAAAAAAAATTTAACTTCTTTATCATTAATTATACTATCATGAAAATAGTTTACCCCAAAACAAATCACACTAATTAAATAGTGCCGGTTATTTAAAAAAATGAACAAAGTATAATACAAAAAAAATCAATCGGTCAGGTAAGTAAAATAAATATCGAATTTATTACTAGTTTACGGAGGTACGAAAATTTCGGAGAAACGGTAATTCTTAAAATATCTTTACCTTGTTTCAAACGGCTTCGGTGTCGGAATACACTTTCACACGTTAAAAAAAAATTAATGTCTGTTAATTACTAACTCCGGGGGCCGGATCGGAACACTACTAAATATCGGACGGAAAACGAAAAGCGGTATCAAAATTATTTTAAGTAAAACCAGTGCAAGCTGAGAGCTGAGAGTCACGGATTGAGAGCCTGAGAGCTGCCCTGAGAATTAAACTCTTCTCTCCTTTTATATTCTCATTAGTACAATTTTATTTAGAAACTACAAAAAAGTTTGTCATATACCAGACGTCTTTCGGAATTAATTAAATTAAATTAAATGGTATATATACCGAACGTCCTTTTCAATTGAAAAATGTTAACTTTGGAAACGACTAAATTTTATGATTGAATATAAATTTGCGTACCTCCGGATTAATACTAAAAATACTAAAACTACAATATAACGGTAATAATTTAAAAAAATATATATGATTCGGTAACTAAAGGGAATCGGAAAGTAAGTAACGAGTTATCTAAAACCAAAAGGTAAAATAAAATAGTAATATGTGTTAAGGAGGAAAAAAAAACATTAAATCGGTGCCAAGAAAAAAATAACTCGTTACACACCCCCTTTTCTTCGGTAAAAAAAAATGAATGAACGAAAGTTCAACTTTCGGTCATTACATTTTTTTTAACCCACCATGTGTTTTTTTTACAAAAAGTGGTTACAAATCAACAAAAAAAAATAACCTTCGATCCAGCGGTCTCACCGCCTGGAATGTCGGTGTCGGAATGAACGGTCGGGAAGATGAGGTCCTCTTCCTCGGGACGACTGGTGTCGATATGTCCGGGAACAGCGTCTGGCTACTTCCTGAGCGGTCCGGGATCGTTCGGGGTCTAGGCGACACTGGACGGCGGCGTCTTGCTTCTGGCGTGGCGGTTTGGAATTGTCGACCAGATGGACCTGGACGGCCATCGATCGGGTACGGGGAGGTGGCTGGTCGCACGGGCATTCTCGGGACATCCGCCCCACTCGTCCACAGCGAGAGCAAAACAGGATGAACGGACGGCTGCAGCTTTCTCGACGGTGACCGGAGGCTCCACACCTCCAGCAAAGGTCCTCCGTCAAGGTGATGAACGCCCTATGTTCCATTGGGGAAGATAACAGCGGTGGTAGGTCTCGGTCGCCCATTCTACGGATACAAAAACAAACGGACTTACTCATGGGCGGGTTTCAAATCTTTCACATGAACGCGGTTATACCGTTTCCCTTTTTTGTCTCGCAAGTCATATACCACCGGGGAAATGACACGTATGACTTCGTAAGGCCCGGAATATTTAGGAGCGAGTTTCGCGGCGACATGATCAACGGCCGAGGATAGCGTATGCTCCTTTTTCATAACTTGGTCTCCAATGGTGCATTTCCAGTCTCGACGGCGCAGATTATAGTTGCGACTTTGGCTGGTAAATGCCCTGGACAGGTTCAGTCGGACTAGATCGAAACACTCCTGCAGTTTCCCTATTCGCAAGAGATGCGGCTTCGGATCTTCTTCGGTGGTGTCGGTCAATTCGGTGTCATCATTCGGACTTTGCTCGGTTTCATTTTCAGCTTGATTTCGGTAGGAGTTCGGAATCTCGGGATCTCTGCCAAAATTTAGGAAGGCCGGTGAAAAACCAGTCGAGTCGTGTCTTGAGTTATTCATTGCGAACTTCAAGTCCGGCAACTTCATGTCCCAGTCTCGGTGATCGGTTTCGCAATATGGTGCAAGCATTGTCTTCAGAGTGCGGTTGGCTCGTTCTACTGGATTCGCTTGGGGTGTATACGGCGGCGTAAAGCGGTGTCGGATTCCTAATCCACTCAGCATGTCTTTGAAAAGCTTACTGTCATACTGAGTCCCATTGTCGGTCAGTACGGTGCGGGGGCATCCAAATATCGTCAATACTTCTTCATAAAAAGCGGTACTTATGCTACTGGCAGTAGCATTCCTTAACGGTTTACATTGTACCCATTTAGTGAATCGGTCTTGGAACATAATAATGTAACAGTTCCCTTTCTTACTTCTGGGTAGCGGTCCAATGATATCGGAACTAACGGTTTGCCATGGTTGCCGGTTTGCTGATGGCTGCATCTTTCCTGGGAGTTTTTGTTGCGACGGTTTGTACCGTTGACATTGTAGACATCTCCTTACGTACTTGGTGATGTCCCTAAACATTCCTGGCCAATAGTACAGTTTCGCAATTCGGGTGATGGTTTTAGCAATCCCTAGGTGTCCGGCGTTTGGAGCATCATGGTTTTCATGCAGGACTCGGGTTCGGTCGGGTTTTGCAATGCAAAGTTTCCAAGGATCAGACATTTCTGGTTCTCGGAAATCATTTATGTCCCAGAAATGACGGTATAGACGGTCTTCTTTGATGCAGTAGTCTGGAAACTTCTCTGGGTCCTTAAGGACCTCCTCCTTCTTGGTTCGGTACCACGAACATTCAGCGGTTACATCGGTTAGACAAAGTGCCGACGGTGGATCGGTCTCGGCGGTCATTGGTAGCGGATTTCTAGACAAGGCATCGGCTACACGATTTAGAGCACCTTTACGGTATTGTATTTCGAAATCGTACTGTTGCAGAAAAATACTCCACCTTGCTAAACGTCCGGACGGACTAGATATGGAATGTAGCCATCTAAGAGATTGATGATCAGTAACAACCGTGAAATGGTAGCCCTCTAAATAAGGACGCATCTTTTCAATCCCCCAGACAATGGCAAGACACTCTTTCTCGGTGACGGAGTAGTTTTTCTCGGTAGGACTCAGGGTGCGACTTGCATACGCTACCACGTGCTCGTGGCCATCTTTCTGTTGGGTGAGGGCTATTCCCAAACCATATTCGGAGGCGTCGGTCTGCAAGGTGAACGGTACGGTAAAATCAGGACAACTTAGAACGGGTGCTTCTGACAGACAGGTTTTAATCAAAGCGAAAGCGGTTTCTTGTTCCTCAGTCCACTTCCATCGCTGAGACTTACGGAGCAATTTTGTCAACGGAGCCACCTTTTCTGAAAACGATGGCACAAATCTCCTATACCAGGAGGCAACTCCCAAAAATCTTCTCAGTTCTCGGATATTTCTCGGTGCTGAAAATTTCACAATACTTTCTACCTTCTCTGGATCGGTACGGATTCCATCTCCAGTAATTACATGTCCTAAGTATTTTATGTACGGTAGACAGAAATGACATTTCTCCGGATTAAGTTTCAGCTGGGCCCCTCGTAATCGGCGGAACACTTCGGACAGGTTTTCCAGATGTTGATCAAATGTTTCTCCCAGAACGATGATGTCATCCAGATACGCAAAAGCGTAAGGATCTAGATCTGGGCCTATTAATCTATCGACCAGTCTCTGGAATGTAGCAGGTGCGGAATGTAAACCAAATGGCAGGACCGTGAATTGGAACAATCCACGTCCTGGTGCGGTGAAGGCGGTAATAGGTTTACTTTCGGGCGTTAACGGAACCTGCCAATATCCACTCTTCAAATCCAAACTGGAAATATACTTGGCTTTTCGCAGTTTATCCAGTATAGCGTTAATAAACGGGAGAGGGTAGGCATCCTTCATTGTTACCTCGTTAACTTTTCGGAAATCGATACAAAAACGGTTTTTCCCATCTTTCTTCTTCACAATGACTATTGGAGAACTCCACGGACTTGTAGAAGGTTCGATCACTCCTTCTGCCAACATGGCATCTATTTCAGCATTGCAAATTTCCTGCATTTTCGGATTCTGGGGTCGGTATCTTTGTTTGATCGGACGGGGTTGCAGCAAACGGATTTCATGCTCAACTAGTGACGTCGGGCCTCGTAAGGATTCAAATTTCGGTAACTCTTGGTCTAGGAAGACGTTTAATCTGTCTGTTTGTTCTTTTGATAGGTTTCTTTCTGTGAACGGAACTATACTATCCAACGGACAACCTATATAATCATACTTCTCGTCATCCCCTAAATTTTCCCGAGAGAACGCAGATGTGACAGAAACGGTTGGCTCCTTGTCAACCCCTAACACCAGGGAAGACGCAGAGACTTCGAGAACGGACTGCTCTTTGTCAACCCCTAACTCCAGGGAAGACGCAGAGACTTCGAGAACGGGCTGTTCTTTGTCAACCCCTAATTCCAGGGAAGACGCAGAGACTTCGAGAACGAGCTGCTCTTTGTCAACCCCTAACTCCAGGGAAGACTCAGAGACTTCGGAAACAAGTTGCTCCTTGTCGACCCCTAACTCCAGGGAGGACGCAGAGACTTCGGAAACAGGTTGCTCCTTGTCGACCCCTAACTCCAGGGAAGACGCAGAGACTTCGGAAACAGACTGATTTTCAGAACGGCAGTCTTCAGTAAGACGATGATGGGTATCTTCCTTACATATTATCGGTACATCGGCCTCGATTTCTTTCCTAGGCGGGTTCACGGCCTCCAATATTCCAACAGGACTGGCTAATTGTGAACGCCTCACTAATTTATCCTTTATGTATATCTTTCCGGTTCCTAAGTCCAGACGGAAATCATACTTTTGTAAGACATCATGTCCTAACACAATATCGGTTATCAATCCGGGGAAATGCTCTAACGAACCCTCCATATTGACGTCATTGATCTTCCATGTCAGCTCATAAATATCGGTGATGGAGACTAAATTTCCATTGGCTAAACGGGCCTTCGTTGTTTGACGGGCGGTAGTTTGCTTCTTTTGGGAAAATGTCCTAGCTACTTGATCACCAATATATGATTTTGCTGCTCCTGTATCTAACAATGCTTGGAATTTCTGATTTCCAATTTCAACGTCTATGTGCGGTCGGGGGTCGTTCATTTCTGCTGGCGGTTCGGTATGAGAGGCAAAGATTTGCAGAAGCTGTGTCGGCCTCTCCTCGGGACAGCTTCGGTTTAGCCTCCTGCAGGAACAGTCTCTGGAAAAGACTCCTTCTTTTTGACAGCGGGTGCAGAAGATCTTACGGGAATTTTGACAGTTGTTTCGGTAATGTCCAGTCTCACCACAGCGGAAACAGGTGGGTGGACGGGAAGATGATCCAGACGGATGTTGAGTAGTATCTGGCGGGGAACGGCGAGGAGTATCGGATGGCGGTGGCGGAGTATCGGTAGGTGACGGTTGGCTGGGACCGGCGGAGGGCTCTCTGGATGGACCAACTGTCGAGTGGTGGGATCGTCTAGATCTTTGTGTATCTATCGGCTGCGGACGGGTTGGTCCACTGTGGTTGGGTACATTCTGGAGTTCCTTCCTGAGGAGCTCATATTCCCTCACCACTTGACAAAATGTGGAGAAATTCTCAAAGTCCTTTTTTCGGATTTGCAAACGGTATTCGGGCAACAGGTTACGGTACAGTCTGGCTAACTGTTGTTCGGGAGTTAGCCTTCCATGTCGTCGCATCAGGGTTTGGAGTTCGGTAATGTAAGTTGCAGCGGACTCATTTCTCCTTTGTAGACGACGGCTTATCTCGGCTTCCAAGTCGTCTTCGTAATTTACGGGATAGAAGAAGATTCGGAAATCTGCCTCAAAGTCATCCCAGGTCGTGTACCTACTCCGGTTGTTACGGTACCAAAGTGCCGGTTCACCTGACAATAATTCCGGTAACACCGGAAGCAAATTATCTTTCGGAACATTCTTTGCGCTACAGATTTCTTCAATTCTCTCGATAAATGCGACCGGGTCTCCACGGTTTCCAAAACATACCTTCCAGTCATGTACGTTCAGCGGAGGGTTGGCCAAAGCGGTCGGAACGGTTACGGTATCGGATTCTAATGTTTCAGTTTCTTCTTCATCAGCCAAAACAGATAAGTCAACATCTTTTGAGTTTCTTCTTGACATTTGCCCTTTGGTCCTAGACACAGCAGTCTCTTCTGACAAGCTTTTTAACTCAAGCCGAAAGATAACTTTTAAAATGACAAAGAACAAAATTCTAAGACTGGCAAAACAGACCATTTCAAAAAAAATTCAAAAAAAATATCAACAGGTAAAAAAAAATATATATATCAACTCAACAATACGGACTTTAAATAAAACGGAATGACGATCACTGTGTAATTCAACAATCAGCTCTCTACGGTAAAAAAGAACGGAATTAAACGGTTCCTACTAATCAACATTCAGGTCCTTGTACTAATAATAAAACGGAATAAAGCGGTTCCTGGTATCCCCGGTATCGATAGTCAGGTCACTGCTTTAATCAACAATACGCAAAAAAACAATCTTAAACGGAATCTAACGGTCACTGTTTTTTCAACAAACGGGTCCCTGCTCTCAACAATCAGGAAATAGAAATCAAAACGGACAAAACGGTCCCGGCTCTATCAACAATCAGGAAATAGATATCAAAACGGTCAAAACGGTCCCTGCTCTATCAACAATCAGGAAATAGAAATCAAAACGGTCAAAACGGTCCCTGCTCTAATCAACAATACGAGAAAAAAATCTAAAACAGAGTCTAACGGTCACTGTTTTTTTCAACAATCGGGTCCCTGCTCGGGCGCCATTTTGTAACGCGTTTACTTCCTTTCCGTGGTCTTCTGCCACACTAACACGTCACTATGGACACCCTTGACATAAAATCTTACAACGAAATGCTCGGGCGCCAGATTTTTAACGTGGTTTGCTCCACGGCCCCTTGACTCTTAGCGTCAAGAGTTCCGGATAGCCTCAGATGGAGGTTACGGCGAATTCCAGGGGTCTGGTTGAATTTACTTTAACCAACCAATCTCAAATTTACAACTCGGATGAATCAAATATCGGTTTAGTTTCAACTAATGATTTACTGACGGAATAAACAAAGATCTTTCCTTTGCTATAATATTAATACTCTGTGGTCTATTGTCGTTATAAATCTATAGGGCCTGAAAAACTAACGGGGAGAAGAGAGGGGCGGACTTAACAGTCTGAGCCAATCAGGTTACTAATACGGAGTGAATCTGCCGGGTAAACGAACAAGCGTAACTGAGCCACATCCAAGTTCGAATATCCCTTTGGATTTAAATAAAATCCGGAAAATGACACAAAAATTGTATATTGATTACGGAGTAAAGGGAACAAAGTTATAAATCTGCCGGGTAAACGAACAAGCGTAACTGAGCCACATCCAAGTTCGAATATCCCTTTGGATTTAAATAAAATCCGGAAAATGACACAAAAATTGTATATTGATTACGGAGTAAAGGGAACAAAGTTATAAATCTGCCGGGTAAACGAACAAGCGTAACTGAGCCACATCCAAGTTCGAATATCCCTTTGGATTTAAATAAAATCCGGAAAATGACACAAAAATTGTATATTGATTACGGAGTAAAGGGAACAAAGTTATAAATCTGCCGGGTAAACGAACAAGCGTAACTGAGCCACATCCAAGTTCGAATATCCCTTTGGATTTAAATGAAATCCGGAAAATGACACAAAAATTGTATATTGATTACGGAGTAAAGGGAACAAAGTTATAAACCTGCCGGGTAAACGAACAAGCGTAACTGAGCCACATCCGAGTTCGAATATCCCTTTGGATTTATAATTTACAACGGTATACTACTATTTCAAGATTAATAAAATAAATTAATTGTAATACGGTTCCAATGATTCTACTTATTGACACACAGAGTAAGAATAAAACTCGGGAATAAAATTGAAATATCACAATAGTACCTATCAACTGAATATAAAAATCCTGTAAATAAAACACGTAAAATTGTACCCTCAATGGAGAGCCGGCGAATATTCACTATCAATCACCTATTTAGCAATGTAAAGAAAAACCCAATCTTAGAACAAATCAACTTTTATTCAACAAAAAAAAACGGAAACGAGCTTCAACTCAATAGCAAGTTACATTTAAAATCCGGGATACATAAAAAAAATTTAACTTCTTTATCATTAATTATACTATCATGAAAATAGTTTACCCCAAAACAAATCACACTAATTAAATAGTGCCGGTTATTTAAAAAAATGAACAAAGTATAATACAAAAAAAATCAATCGGTCAGGTAAGTAAAATAAATATCGAATTTATTACTAGTTTACGGAGGTACGAAAATTTCGGAGAAACGGTAATTCTTAAAATATCTTTACCTTGTTTCAAACGGCTTCGGTGTCGGAATACACTTTCACACGTTAAAAAAAAATTAATGTCTGTTAATTACTAACTCCGGGGGCCGGATCGGAACACTACTAAATATCGGACGGAAAACGAAAAGCGGTATCAAAATTATTTTAAGTAAAACCAGTGCAAGCTGAGAGCTGAGAGTCACGGATTGAGAGCCTGAGAGCTGCCCTGAGAATTAAACTCTTCTCTCCTTTTATATTCTCATTAGTACAATTTTATTTAGAAACTACAAAAAAGTTTGTCATATACCAGACGTCTTTCGGAATTAATTAAATTAAATTAAATGGTATATATACCGAACGTCCTTTTCAATTGAAAAATGTTAACTTTGGAAACGACTAAATTTTATGATTGAATATAAATTTGCGTACCTCCGGATTAATACTAAAAATACTAAAACTACAATATAACGGTAATAATTTAAAAAAATATATATGATTCGGTAACTAAAGGGAATCGGAAAGTAAGTAACGAGTTATCTAAAACCAAAAGGTAAAATAAAATAGTAATATGTGTTAAGGAGGAAAAAAAAAACATTAAATCGGTGCCAAGAAAAAAATAACTCGTTACAGAGTGTGTGCATCTGATCCCCATTGATGATTTCCCAAAACTTTTATTAAGTTTATTCCACTAAGACATGATTTCCTTAATTGTTTTATGTGTGCGTTCCAGTTTAGTCTTTTATCGAAGATCATTCCCAAATATTTTATTTCTGATTCCATTTTAAGAGGAGTGTTATACAGTTTTAAAGAAATGGCACTATGCTTCATTTTTCTGGAAAAAACTGTATACTTCGATTTCTGAGGAGAAAACGTCCAACCGGTTTGATTCATCCATGACTCTACTTGGTTAATAGATTCTTGCATATTTCTTTCTATAGATTGTAAGTTTCTTCCACTAGTAAATATAATTAAGTCATCTGCATATAGTCTTGCATGTACTGGTAACGTAACCTTTAAAAGAATGTCATCAATTGCTGCAAGGAATAATGTAACACTAATGACGGATCCTTGAGGGATTCCATTGTTTTGACAATAGCTCTTAGATATAGCTCCGTTTGCTTTTACTCTAAAAGTTCTGTCTGATAAAAAATTTTGGATGAATTTTAAAATTTTTCCATCTAGTCCCCAGGAGAGAAGTTTCTTTAAAATATTGTATTTCCAAACAGTATCGTAAGCTTTATCTATATCAAATACAGCGGCTACTGTTACTTGTCCATTTGCAAAACTTTCATGAACTGTTGTTTCTAAATCCACTAAATTGTCTAAAGTTGAACGATTTTTTCTGAAACCACTTTGATTTGGAGAAATCTTATTATGCGTTTCCAGGAACCATAGGAGTCTATTATTAAGAATTTTTTCCAAGACCTTGCACATCGTGCAAGTCAAGGATATGGGACGATATGATTGTGGTTCATATTTAGGTTTGAACGTAAAGTTTATAATTCCTACTTTAGTATGACATCGTCAAAAAGAAAAACAAAATCAGACTTTGCATTGATCCAACCGACGTCAACAAAACATATTAATACGAAGAAGATTCCCACTAAAAACAATGGAAGAGATCGTAGCTAAACTAAACGGTGCGAAATATTTCACATTGCTGGATTGTAAAAGAGGGTTCTGGCAAATAATAGTTACAAAACGCACTGAAAAATACCTAACGTTTGCTACACCATGGGGCAGGTATTGCTGCAAGAGACTAGCTTGTACTAGCTTCAGCGCCAGAAGTCTTTCAGAAAGTTATGACTGATCTCCTACAAGATTTACCTAAAGTTGAATGCTCAATGGACGATGTTTTAATGTATACAAATACCAAAGAAGAACTGCGTAGTATTCAAGAAAAAGTATTAAAGACCATAAGAAATGCTGGACTAAAATTAAATCCAGAAAAGTGTAAATTCGAGGTGAATCAGGTAAATTTTTTGGGACACGTAATAACAGAAAATGGTCTCAAAACTGATCCTCAAAAAACGGCCGCAATAAAATCAATGAAAACTCCAGAAAATAAGAAGCAGCTCCAAAGATTATTGGGTATGGTAACATACCTGATTAAATTTATACCAAACCTCTCTGAAATAACACAGCCGTTAAGAGAATTGCTGAAAAAAGAAGTTGATTGGTATTGGGGCTCTGAACAAGAATCTACAGTGAAGAAAATCAAGAAGTTGTTAACAACACCGCCTGTTTTGAAATTTTATGATGTTAACAAAGATGTTACTTTGTCAGTTGATGCAAGTTCCACTTGTTTAGGAGCAGTTTTAATGCAAGAAAATCAGCCCGTAGCCTATGCTTCAAGAGCGCTGACATCTGCACAACAAAACTACCCACAAATCGAGAAAGAAGCACTCACTATCAAATTCGGGTGTCAAAAATGCCACGAATATGTTTATGGCAAGAAGTTATACATCGAAACAGATCATCAACCGTTGGAGACCATCTTCAAGAAGCCAATACCAACCGCTCCTCCTATACTACAAAATATTCTGCTGGAAGTTACACAATATGCTCCAGAAGTCAAATACATAAAAGGCTGTGATATTCCAATAGCGGATGCTTTAAGTCGAGACTGTGATAATTCACAAGAAACGATTAGACTGAACTAGTAATAGCATTAGCCATGTCAGAAGCAGCACAAACTGAAATTATTCGAGCTACTGAAAAAGACGAAGAGATTTAAACGAAGGTGATTGTGTCAGAGTCCAATGTGATATACTTTCTTAACAGTTAAAGTATATTTTCAGGTTCTTTTTATTCTGCCTTTTAATTATGTCACACATACTTAGAATGAAAAAACAACTTATTCGTTTCGCATATCTTTAATGAATAATCATGAAAATTCATGTCTACAAATCTATAACCCAACAAAAATGCTTACACTACAATAAATAAATAAGTACCTAGCAAAAGTAGGGACGTGTACTGAATTCCTGACCAGACAAAATCCTCTTGATTTTGTCTGGTCCTTTTCCTTTGTACTAGTACACTTCTAAAGTCCACGTCAGCATAGGATGTTTTCTAAAAAAATACACCAGGACTTTTTTTTCTACACGTATCATTTTTTATCATACCATTTAACCTGAATGATGTTTGTCTTCATCTAATGTAAAATTTGTACCCCATTTTTCCTGAAGAAGTTTGAGATCATAGAAATTCTGAGGAGTCATTTCTTCAACCTTATAAGGTTGGCCAGTTTTTTTTGTAGTTCGAATTAATGAAAAATATTGGTATGGGGTATAAATTGGGCCTGATTTAACGTGTCTTTTAATTTGTTTTTTCTTTACACTATGAACGTTATCGCCTTCATTTTGGGAGTAGCCACGTATTAAAAATTTATGTGTGATTGATTTCGTTCCCATTTTAAAAACTGCATAAGCATACGCATACACCAAATATTTATTTTTTTGCTCTCCACAGCAGTTATCCGAATGAAATATTAGATCGATGTCTTTATCTAGATTTTCGGCTGTTAAATGTTCAATATAAGTAATTACACAGCTTCCGATTACCACAGCTCCTCGTTTCCATTCTGTCTCATCCCTAAAATAACTCTTTAAATTGTAACACTCGTTCTCTCCTCAAGAGACAGGTCCCGGCTAGAGACGCTCTCAAGGGTGGATCGACTCCATGTTAATGTTACACTAGGTATGCCAGAGGGTTGACAGACTATAAGAACTACCTTTTTAGACATCGATGAGAAAATAATTTAAATTTAAGACAAAGGAAACTAAGGTGAAAAAGGTAGAAATACCTTGTAGAATTTACTTTAAGTTAAAAATAAAAAAAGTTACAAACTTACATGAACCCGGGCACAATCCCTACAGCTCTTACAGCCGGGTAGATAAGAAATTAAAAAAGAATTTTAAAATATTAACTTTATTCTGCCTTAGGAAGAAAAACAAAAAGGAAAGAGTGAAAAACCTGTACTTCAGGAAGGTACTTAGCTTGTGTCCTGAAGTTGAAGTGGAGAGGTCCTGAAGTTGAAGTGAAGTTGTCGGTGTGGAAGTAGAGATGTCTTGGAGTTGAAGTATAGTTGTCGGTGTGGAGGTTGAGATGTCTTGGGGTTGAAATATAGTTGTCGGTGTGGAGGTAGAGATGTCTTGGAGCTGAAATATAGTTGTCGGTGTGGAGGTAGAGATGTCTTGGATGTAACGGAATCTAGTGGTATGCGTTATCCTTGAATGTAGCTTGACAGGCTAATCTGGCATGTAAAAACGGTATCCTGGCGGTAACGGTATTTTTGCAGCGGTAACCTGCCTTGTAAACGGTATCCTGGCTTGTAACGGTATCCTTGCAGGGGTAACCTGGCTTGTAACGGTATCCTTGCAGGGGTAACCTGGCTTGTAACGGTATCCTGGCAGGGGTAACCTGGCTTGTAACGGTATCCTTGCAGGGGTAACCTGGCTGCTGTGCTTACCTAGAAGTTCAGGTGGATTAGGGATATGTAGGAACTTAAATGTAATGGGGCACATAATGTTGGTTTAGCTTTTCAGGTAAAAAAAGGAAGGCAGTTGTTTGAAATAATGAAATTTAACAGGTGTCGAAAGGAATAATTATAAATATTCAACACTCTATGAATTTTTTGAAAAATAATATTTTTCAAAAACAGTGGCCGTTCAGCTAAGGAGCAACAACTACTTCCCGTGCAATATGCACCGCCGGATATTGAATTACACCCCTAAGTCAAACGGGGTTGGTATATCTACAAGATATTTTAAAACTAACCTTTCTGGTTTGCAATTAGAAGGGACAACACAACTTGTAGACCGGTTTCGGCGTATTTGCGCCTCATCAGTACAAGGTATGTGGTGTCCGTCCGAGAATCTCTAATCCCGGACTGAAGAGTACACTTCAATCACAATCAATATATGTCTTCCAGTAACGGAAATGTAAAGATTGTGACGGCAGCGCCCTCTTCACTTCCAATCGCAAACCAAAAACCTTGTCCGGGATTAGAGATTCTCGGACGGACACCACATACCTTGTACTGATGAGGCGCAAATACGCCGAAACCGGTCTACAAGTTGTGTTGTCCCTTCTAATTGCAAACCAGAAAGGTTGGTTTTAAAATATCTTGTAGATATACCAACCCCGTTTGACTTAGGGGTGTAATTCAATATCCGGCGGTGCATATTGCACGGGAAGTAGTTGTTGCTCCTTAGCTGAACGGCCACTGTTTTTGAAAAATATTATTTTTCAAAAAATTCATAGAGTGTTGAATATTTATAATTATTCCTTTCGACACCTGTTGATACATTCACTCTATTAAATACGACAATATTACAGGAAACTGTAATAAGATTTAATGAAATTTAAATTTACTGAAAGCTTTACAACATATATGTCCCATTTAAAACAGTAAAAATTATCAGCCAAATTAAAAAAGTACTAATGACCTGAAAGAATTAATTATAGCAAAAAGTTATGAATAAACCATTTCTAAAAAATAAAATGTTTAATGAAATGTGAAGCCGGCACTGGCAGGTTTTTATGAGAAAGGAATATTTGAAAAGGTTAAAATGCAAATGTTATCTATCTTTGAAAATAATTAGGTATTCTACAACACAGAATCTAGCAAATGTTTGCATTCAAAAAGGTAACAGTTATTTACGATAAAAGATTTAGGTCATGTTCCGATATTCCTGAACAGTACTGCCCAGTAAATTTTGTTATTCCGATTTCACTGATATTCACTGGTAATGATTTGGCGCCACTTTTCAAGAAACCCTGTTAGAGGCTAAACATTTACTGATACTACTGTTAGAGAAGTGGTCATGCACTCCCAGTATCCCTTCCCCAAATTGGAATAAGTTAGGTTATGTATAACCTTATAACCTTATTTCTATCAACAACACAACAATCAATAAAAAAATGTATCGTGTTGAACTGGATGGTTTTAGTGTAGAGGTTGATGCTGAGACCGCTACTAATTTAGAAGGTTCGTTCTTTACTTTTATATAGCCACTTCGCAATTAAATAATGAATTTTTCAGATCCAGATTATGCTAGACGCTATTTGCATGCCCTCAATGTAGAACTTCAAAACGATTCTGACGCGTCGGATCCAGTAAGGGATGATTTAATATTAGGTGAAGAAATCCAATGCAATAAAGGTCAGTATAACTTATAGGTAAATAACAACTCAAAACTTGGTATAAATTTGCAGCATCTTCAAGAAAATTCATGTGGAATCACAAAGCCATTCTTTTGTTATTAGACTTGTACAAAGAATATGAACTCTTACTGAAAATGGCATCAAAGTGTCGTCTCAGCAATGTTCCTCCAAGATGGACACATTGAAACGTCGTTTCAAAATGATTAAAGATAGTCAATCTAAAACAGGAGCTTCTCCTATCACTTGGGAATACTATTCTGTATGTATCTGAATTAATTATTGCTTATGATACCTATTATTTAAAGTAATTATAGATAGTGTATTATTTCTTCTAGGTAATGTCCGAACTTTTTGATAAAAAGTCTTGGGCTGAACCATTAAAAGGGGCTGTATCATCCACGCTAGCTTCTACATCTTTTAATGAACTGGCTGAAGGTGAACCAAAACCAGGCAAGTTGAAATACCATATAAGAATTTTATGTAAAAGGTCATATGTGAATTTCAGTATTGCAACAGGATGGTTAACATGCGAAATAAAATATTTACTTGATATAAAATCGGATTATTCTTCATAAATAGAGAACATCTGGGTACCTCCTGATCTGAATTTTTAATTTCAGGCTGTTCGAAGAAGAAACGAAAAAGAAATATTGAAGAGATATTGAGTGATTTCAAAATGGAGAGGCAAAAACGTGATGAAGAGAAGAAAATAAGACTTGAAGAAAAAAATAGAAAAAGAGATGAGTCTGAGACCAAAAAAGATGTGATATACTTTGTTTAAAATGTTCAAAGTATATCTTCAGGTTCTGTTGATTCTAGTTATACCTTACATACTTTAATGAATAAAAGCAACTTATTCGTTTAGCATAACTTTATTTAATTAATCATTAAAATTCATATCTACAAATCTATAACCCAACAAAAATGCTTACACTACAATAAAATAATAAGCACCTGGCAACAGTAGGGACGTGTACTAAATTCCTGTAGTTCATTCAACTACATAATTCGCGCATTTCTAAGTATTGACCAATTATCAATTAAAACAATATATTTTACGAAATATATTTTTGTCTATTCACTACAAAGAAAGGAGACATCAAGAAAAAATGCAATTTAAGAGAGAGTTACTAAATGTTCTCAAAAATACTACTTATCCATCAGCCTAGTGATGTTTTGCTACCTATCATAAAAAGATAATAATTTCATTTGAATGGCTCTGATGTTATTATTTAATGTTGTTTTTATTTTTAATTGTTGGGAGAATGCTGTGGTTATTTTTTTAAGAGGGAGTTACTGAATGTGTTCAAAAATAGTACACATCATTCAACCTAGTGATCTATTTTTAGTACCTACCATAAAGAAATATTTTTTTAATGGATCTGATGATGTTATTATTCAATGTTGTTTTTTAGTGTTAGAGAAAAATGCTCATTTTTATATTTTTGTGGAATGTTAGTCTCGTTATTTTTTATTAAGTAAAAAAGTATTGTTTTGGAGAATGACTTCTCAAATGTTTGACAATTTTTGTGTTATTACTTTATTAAACTTGTTGAATTTGCTATTGCTCTTTAATTATCATATATCTACCTTTCCAATATTTTTGTTATCAAATCTCTAGAATTCGTAAATTGGATACAATACCTTTTTCAACAAACAAACTTTCTGTGGTGATCCTAAAAGGCTGGCAATGAAAAATAGGAGCTACACATCTGTGGGGCTGCAAATAATAAAACAATTGATTCAAAAACATTTATTTTTTAAAGTAATGGAAAATTCTCAAATTTACATTCCTATTTTAAGTTGTTTTCATGGAATCAAAACAATGTCTTTTGAAACTTATTTTCAACGTTTCAGTAGCATTCCAGCTGCTGTTATCAAAAATTACTTTACTTTTGACATTTTCCCTAGTTGATACTTCTGAAAAATTCAACAATCAATGAAAATATCTTGAAGTTCTAGACTTCAAGAAATTGTTTTTTTCTTAAAGGTCCATTTACAGTAGACTGCATCTCTAATAAAAAATATTTTGAATAAAGGTAGTATTTTGTGTAATGATTCTTAATTATTATACATATACATAGTCTTGAGTGAAATTAATTTGGAAATCAAAACTGTGTCATCGGTATTGAAGATTATGCTATATTTCATAGTTCTCCTGGCCAAATATCTCTAGTAATCCTTTCCCTTTTCTGTTGACCACCCACTGTCCAAAAATCATTAATATGTCTATGCCTATTTATGAAATCAACTCTAACATTGTCTTCATTTATAAACTCCACATCAAATAAGTCATTCCTCATCAAACAAATATTGTGTAAGACACAACAGGCCAATACATAATTTGGGATGAACTGAATATCTGTTAAGGGACAGCAATTTAAAATTCTTCGAAATCTATTCTTCAGGAGACCAAATGCCCTTTCTATATTGACACGTACTGATGATAGACTGGTGTTGAAATACATTTGTTGTTCAGTTAAATGCCCATTATTTCGAAAAGGTACCAATAAATGTCTATGGATGATATATGCACTATCACCAACCAAATGACTATCTTCTGGGAAGTAAGTTTCTGGATTATTTAAGTAGTCAGATACCTCAGATAATCGCAAAACTCTCTGGTCATGAACAGACCCACAGTTTCCAATATAAACATGGGTGAACATGCATTTATGATTACAAACAACCTAAAATTAAATATATAAAAAAATTGATAAAAAATTATTATTCCCATGTTCACCTGTAATTGAATTGAGAACCTATGGTGCCTATTAATGAAGGAATTTCCATCTTCAGGTGGTTTCGTAATGTTAATATGGCAACCATCTATTGCTCCTATAACTTTTGGAATAGGTCCTTTTTCTCTGAATCCATTCCAAATGATTGCTGCATCATTCCTGTTGGTAGGCCATTTAATAAAACTGGGATCCAGTTCACATATGCTTTTCACTACCCTTCTGATTATACGGAATCCAGTGGCTTTTCCAACATTGAATTTTTCGCATATAGATCTACAGAGAAATTGATTGATAAATGTATAATAGTGACAATTAGTGTGTGTTGTGACGGTGCATTTCTGTGGTGCAGAGTAATTCTCGAGTGGCACAAGAACAGTGCGTGGTAGACAGTTGACGGTGGCGCGAACAATAACTCTCCCTCCACGAACACGTTGTCACGATTGCTAGTTGCAATAGGTTAAGAAAGCAATGTTAAGTTCTGTTCTCAAACTCAAGTTACAATAAAGTATTCTGTTCATGTATGTGTTATTTACTACCAAACTAACACTTGGCGACGAGGATAGTACGAATTCACGAGAGCTAAGTAAACTACAATAATTACAGATAATAATAATAATGGCTACAACACCCGCAGTTACCGGTGGTGAGACTAATACAATAGTTCAGACAGTTTTTACCATCGAACATTTCGAAAATACAAAATACCAGTGGTCAAGATGGGTAAAAAGACTAGAAGGTGCATTTACAATTTTCAGTGTACCAGATAATAGGAAAGTAGGATATCTATTACATTATATGAGGGCAGAGGCCTTCGATACCCTCTGTGACAAATTAGCGCCAGAAGACCCATGGAATAAGGATTACGATTATTTAGTTCAACTCATGCAACAATACTACGATCCAGCACCATTAGAGATAGCTGAAAACTTTAGGTTCAATAAAAGGAAACAATTTGAAGGTGAAAGTGTACAAGAATACTTAACTGCATTACAAAAACTTGCAATCAATTGCAATTTTGGTGCATATTTAAAAACTGCATTAAGAAACCAGTTTGTGTTTGGTTTACGAAATGAGAAAATTTTACATAGGTTATTAGAAACAAGAGATCTCACATTAGATAGGGCTTTAGAAATTGCTGTAAGTATGGAGCTTTCTTCTAAAGATGTAGCTCAGTTACATCATGGAGGTAATATAAATAGCTTAGATAGTAAGAAAAAGTCATTCAATATTAAACGTTATACTACAAGTAATCATAACAATCTTGATAAAAATAATACAAGTGCTAAAAATAATATTCAAAGCACATCTACAAATCAATGTTATCGTTGTGGTAAAACTGATCATTTTGCTAATAATTGTGACAAAATAAATGTTGTTTGTAATTTCTGTAACATTAAAGGTCATTTGCAGAAAGTATGTACAAAGGCTAGAGGGAATAAACAGGCACAATATGTAAGGTACAATACAAACCAGGTGGAAGAGGTTGAGGAAATTGTGGCTTTAGAGACTGAACATTCTGAATTTCGATAAAAATTTTTAACTACAGTTACAGTAAACAATAAGGATATTAAATTTGAAGTGGACAGTGGAGCTTCTGTAAGTATTATGAGTAAGAAACAGTTTCTAGAAGTATTTCCAGATATTCCCATCATGCAAACAAACTTAAAACTTATTACATATTGTAAAAATTCTTTAGACGTATTAGGATATGTACCATGCACAGTTACTTACAATACAAATACTCATGATTTAAATCTATATATAGTTACAATAGATAGAGAACCTCTGCTTGGGCGTGAATGGATTAGACAAATCAAATTAAATCTGTGGGATGAACAAATAAATAATGTACTTGGTAATGATGTAATTAACAACTTGAAAAGTAAATTTCCCAGTGTATTTTTACCTGGAGTGGGCAAAATTGAAGGGGTTAAAGCTTCTCTACACTTAAAAAAAATACCAAACCTGTTTTTATGAAAGCCCGTACAGTGCCATTTGCAATTTTGTCTAGGGTTGAACAGGAAATAGACAAACTTCTTTCGGAAGGTATTTTAACTAAGGTAGACTATTCTGATTGGGCTACACCTATAGTACCAGTATGCAAAGGAAAAAAAATACGTTTATGTGGGGATTTTAAAATTACATTGAACCCTAACCTAGAAATCGATGATCATCCATTACCTACAATAGATGAACTATTTGCATCAATGGCTGGGGGACAGCGTTTTTCTAAAATTGACCTCAGCCAGGCTTATCTACAATTGGAAGTCCAATCAGAAGGACGTCATTTGTTGACTATAAATACTCATAAAGGTTTATATCAATGTAACCGCTTGATGTATGGAGTAGCATCTGCACCTGCCATTTGGCAGCGTGAGATGGAGAAAATTTTACAAGGGATACCAGGGGTTACTGTCTTTCTAGATGACATTAAAATTACAGGGGAAACAGACGAAATTCACATTACAAGAATAGAACAAGTGTTAGAACGGTTAGCTAAACACAATATAAGAATAAACTTGGAAAAATCCGAATTTTTAGTAGAGAAAATAGAATACTGTGGTTACATTATTGACAAGTCAGGTATACATAAAATGAGGAATAAAGTGGATGCTATTCAAAATGCACCACAACCTCAAGACAAATCACAGTTACGTTCATTTATAGGACTAGTTAACTACTATGGTAGATTCTTTCCAAATTTAAGTACAGTTTTATATCCATTAAATTTACTTTTACATAATGATTCAGAATTCTGTTGGAATATAGATTGTCAAAAGTCTTTTGACACAGTTAAAAATCGATTAAACTCTTCGGATTTTCTTGCGCACTTTGATCCAAAATTACCACTAATACTTGCTACTGATGCTTCGCCAGCGGAGCGGTAATTTCTCATTTATATCCAGATGGTACGGAAAGACCGATTCAGTTTGCATCTCAAACCTTATCAAGTACTCAACAAAAATATCCACAAATTGATAAGGAGGCATACGGAATTATATTTGGCATTCGAAAATTCTACCAGTATTTATATGGTCGACGTTTCGTGCTTTATGTAGATCATAAACCGCTTGTACAAATTTTTAACCGTAATAAAAGTTTACCAGTTTTGTCTGCAACTCGAATGCAGCACTACGCAATATTTTTACAGGCATTTAACTTTGACATTAAATACAAAAACAGTACATTACATGCTAATGCAGATTTTGTTTCAAGGTTACCATTAAAATCTGAATGTTTCACTCAATACGATGAACCTGATGTGTTCGAAATTAACCAAATCGAAACCTTACCGATAACAGTTTCAGAACTTAGTAGAGAAACTTCTGCTGATCCAAAATTGATTCCATTGTTGGACGCATTAAAAACGGGTAGAATAGTTCCACCAAATTTACGCTTTAATATTGATCAAACGGAGTTCTCTTTACAACAAGGATGTATAATTCGAGGAATTTGGGTAATTATTCCCAAAACGTTACAATTCAAAATTTTAAATGAACTACATTCTGCGCATTTTGGTGTTTTTAAAATGAAGGGATTAGCGCGTAGTTATTGTTGGTGGGATACAATAGATAAGGACATAGAAACGATTAGCAGGGATTGTTTTAATTGTAAAAAGATAATGAATAATCCTAAAGCAGTACCTATCCATTCGTGGGAGAAGGTAGATGAACCATTCCAGAGAGTTCATGTAGATTATGCGGGACCGTTTTATGGATGTTACTATTTTATTCTTGTAGACGCGTATTCACGCTGGCCGGAAATTCATATAACTAATGATATGACTACTAAAACGACAGTTAAAATTTGCCGTGAAATATTTTCAAGATTTGGGATCCCGTCATACCTAGTTAGTGATAACGGACGTCAATTTGTTTCTGACGAATTCGAATTATTTTTAAAACAAAACGGTGTTAAACATATTTTAAGCGCACCTTACCACCCCGCTACGAATGGGCTGGCCGAGCGGTATGTTCAAACTATAAAACAAGCAATTCGTGCTTTAGACCCCGATCCAAAAGATAGACAGAAAGATTTATGTAAAATACTTTTACAGTATCGAAAAATGCCACATAGCATTACTAAGACATCTCCGTCATACTTAATGTTTGGTCGCGAAATTAAATCCAGAATTGATCTGATAAGACCGGTGATTAAGGATAGTTACAAACCGGAAAATATTGAATTTAAATGTAGATCTTTTAACGTGGGAAATAGAGTTGCTGTGCGTGAATACATACACTCTGATAAATGGTTATTTGGTCATGTAGAAGACAAACTTGGTACCTTGCATTACCAAGTGAAATGGGAGAATCTGGAAACGACACATTGATCAAATTCGAGACATTGGTTCAAATACTCCACTAGAAACTAGTAAAGATAGTTATCCTTTTGATACAGATAGGGACATGTCACAAGTTCCTCTACCAAATAATGTAAACCTAGGATTGCCTACAGATGTTGATAATAATGAAAATCCCTCAGTTGGATTAGGCAGGGATGTAGATGTAAGTTTAGGCTTGTCAAACCCTAACGCTGATGTGCAAAATGATGTAAATTTAGATAAGGGGACTAATTCTGAATTGACATGTATACGCAGGTCTACCCGAGCACGTAAGGCTCCCGAAAGGTTAGACTTGTGATTAGTTATAGGTTGTCTTTATAGTTTAGTGAGGGAGGAGCTGTTGTGACGGTGCATTTCTGTGGTGCAGAGTAATTCTCGAGTGGCACAAGAACAGTGCGTGGTAGACAGTTGACGGTGGCGCGAACAATAACTCTCCCTCCACGAACACGTTGTCACGATTGCTAGTTGCAATAGGTTAAGAAAGCAATGTTAAGTTCTGTTCTCAAACTCAAGTTACAATAAAGTATTCTGTTCATGTATGTGTTATTTACTACCAAACTAACAGTGTGTATTTACTTACCTGTAAGAATCTGGTGTAGCAAAAAACCACAGAGCAAATAGCACTTGGTGCTCTAAGGGAATCTGAGATCTCCCTGGACCACTTGGATGTCTTATTCTCTCCCTTAAACACTGTACCAAATACTGATATGTATCAGGAAACACCCTGCAAGTATTATCTTCAAGATGATTGTATTGTGCGAGCTGTCTTTACTTACCTGAAATGTTGTTTGAAAATCTCTGGGCTGTAAGAACCAACTACATTTTCAATATAACCCTCTATTCTCGGTATTCTTTCAATTGGGTCTCGAATCTTGTCAATAATTGGAATTACGTTCATGAAATCTTCCAAAGATCCACTAGAGCTCGAGGAGCTTGAACTATCTGAATTTTCTGAATCAGTATCGCTATCGCTTAATATTTCATCCAATAAGATTTGATTCATTTCGGCCATCATTTCAATTCACCATGAAAATATAAATAAATAAATGGGATACGGCCAATTAACTATGAATTGACAGTTTATTGGTTATGTTATGGCAGACTGGCAGAGGCCAGAGGTTTTCAAACGACTGTTACTGACCAATACGTTCCGAAAATCTTCAGCAGTTTGAGATTACTGCTACTGCTTGCGTTCCGAAATTGCTTGCTGTAAGCAGTAATACCAGCAATATCGGAACATGACCCTAGTTTAAAAGTAATGTACAAGTATAAAAGAAATGTAGTTGACCACGTGGTATGTGTATATTCGTCTATCTCTGTAAAAAAATAAGAAATGCACAAAAAAATTATATCAGCCACTACTTTAGAAAAAGCTTGATAAATATAAATTATAATTTTGGACTTACCACAGCAATTTAAGGTAAAAACTTAAATAAATTTAAGAGATGGTAGACGATACATCCCCTCAACTCGAGGGTTGATAACGGAAAGAAGATGAAACTACCCCCTGGAATCGAGCGTTGACATCATATGTCAATTGTCGTAACGGTCAACGATCACAGAACTATATTGGAAGTGGTTACTATGACGGTAAGCGGTAAATCGGGAAATTATTTCGTCAAATCGAAACAGGTCGATAGACATGTTACAAAATGTTTAGCCTTCAGGTCACTGAAGCAATTTTTTCTTGACTTATAGAAAAATAAACATATTTGTCCTTTAGGCACTTGCATTACAGCCTGCAAATCATACACCGCTACTTCAACATCAGTCCTTTATTCATTAGTACCCTTCTCTATCCTGGCTAATTATTTTTCTCTGAGATGTTGTTCATATCTTTGCTCTAAAATATTTATCTGCATAAAAGAAACTTTCACATAAATCACATAGTTCTTTCACATTCGCAACCCCATTCGGTAGGTATATGTTTAAAAGACTCCCATGTGGTATATCATCAGCCCCTGAAGTATTTCAAACAGCGTTCAAACAAGCTTTTGAGGGCATACCAGGGCAAATTTCATACATTGATGATATATTGGTGTTCGGAAAAGAACAAGAGCAGCATGATTTAAATTTAAAGTTACTTTAAGAAAGGGCAAAAATTGAAGACATCGAATTTAATAAATCCAAATTTAAATTTAATTTTGAATGAAATAAAATTCCTAGGGCATCTCAGATATGCCAATACCATAAAATAAGGCTATTGGGCATGGTTACTTATGTTCCAAAATGTATACCAAATTTATTGATGGTCACAAATTATTTAAGGCAGTTAATAAAAAAAGATACAATATTTATATGGAATCACAACCACACACTAGCATTTGAAAACATTAAAAAATTATTGTCTTCCGGACCTGTTTTGTAATATTATGACTGCAATCTACCTAGCACAGTGTCAGTGGATGCCTCAAAAATGGGCTGGGTGCAATGTTATTGCAAAACAACCTGCCTGTAATTTATGCATCAAGATCACTAACTCAGTGTGAAAACCAATATGCACAAATCGAAAAAGAAATGCTTGCTGTTGTGTTTGGCTGTATTCGTTTCCATCATTATATCTTACGAAAAAAAATTACAGTAGAAGGTCACCATAAACCTTTAACATCTATTTCCAAAAAAACTTTAATAAAATGCCCATTAAGACACCAAAGAATGCTTATTAAGCTACAATCTTACGACATGATAAAATATAAACCGGGATCTCAATTAATATTAGCAGATTGTCTATCCAGACAATTCATGAATGGCTACAAAAGTAATGAAGATCTGGAGCAAGAAATTGAAGCTCCGGTAAACCTAATAGACAAAATAATTGGGGCATCAGACAAAAAATTTAAAATAGTAACCAACTTTTCTTCTTGTGGATAATATTAAAAATGTGTGGTTACAAAGCCGATGGTTAGCTGTTCACCAGAGAGCATAAGGTCGTGAGTCTTCTTTCAGTTTATTTGAAAAGCGGTCCTGGATAATTGTTAAAGGCGCCACTTGATTATAAGGACATTCAAGGAATACTTATTGAATAATCAATTTGATTAATAAGGAATAAATCAGCTAGTAAGACTTTTCAAATAATCTAGTTATGACATATTTTGGCTTTACGTTTGTGAATTGAATAAAACACTCCAAATCCAATGAATAAATTTAATAATTTTAACAAATGGATGAATGTTTAAATCGATGATACAATAACACTATTTCAATGTATGTAATATAATCAAAAATAATATTACCTTATTTTTGATGAAAATTGATTAAATTTAAAAATGACAGATACAATATCAAATGTTATCAATTATAAGTGGATTACCTATTTAAAAATCCCAAAAATACAAGGAACTTGTAGTTTGTATGCCAATTACAGTTTTACAGAACTGTAATAATATAAGAATTTTTTTTTTATTACAATTAACGTGCTCGGCTACTAAGGCCACTCGCACAGGTACAGTAAAGTATACAATAAATATGTTATGTTTTGTGGTATAGCTGGACATCTTTCAGGAACTGGAGAACGGTGAGGACATTATCTGGATTTCCGAGTATCTCTTTAAGACTTCCTTTGAGGTTGAGCTGTTGTCTTCTAGCTGTGTACTATTGTCATTCTAAAATAATGTGTTCAACGGTATAGATGCAGTTACAGGTTGAACAGAATGGTTGATTGTTGGATGACATAAGGTAGCCATGAGTGAATCTAATGTGACCGATTCTTAGTCTTCTTAGCACCGCTAGGTCTTGTCTTGAGAGATTTGAAACTCCAATATAGTAAGGGTGGCTTAATGAAGGTTGGATTTTTTGCAGTTTTGTCTGGATGGAGTATAATGGATGTCTGGATGGAGTATAATAATTAATGATATGTCATTAAATATATTGAGAATTTCTCAGAACAAATCATGTCGAAATGAAATATAATTTCAAGGTAGTGATACTATTGAAATATGAAATTGTAGGTAATAAATATTAGGTCAAACAATATCAGAATTTGAAAGTAAAATAATTAATGAGTCAATAAATGTCAATATATGAAAATGTAGAAGTTGTTAAACATCAAAATATGGATGAAAACAAAATAATAGTTTATATTTTACTTGCGGTTAATGTCCAACCATTAAAAATGACAAGCTTCTTCAGGCTTCTCAAAACTAAGAATCAGCCATCTTGTTAACAGCTCTTATTCCAGGACCATCCACATAAAAATTATCCCATAGTGGAAATAAATGTAGACTTCCCAGAAAACCATAATTGTCCATCAACACCACACGATGCTAAGACGTTATTAGAAAAACCTTTCTTTTATGACATTAACGCAATCCGAATACAAACATCTCTGCAATCAATCAAGCAAAATTCCCAACATATATTAGTGAAATACTTCTTGATTTGTAAATTATCATATAACAGACAATAAAAATATTACCCTAAACTAAATTGTAACATGCTGTTTAGCTTGATAGGTGTTTCGTTTCAAAACTATTTCATTTAGTTAATTTTTGTGGCTCATAAGTCAGTTCATCCCTCTACTAAATCTCTAAACACGCCGTTTCCTTGTCACATCAGTCACTCCAAAATAAAACATTAATTTTTATCAAGTTTCCCTTCTATTTTAGTCTTTAGATATTCGAAATTTCAAGTTTCGATTGGAACTCTTTCTTTTCCTCTAACTGCCTCTATCAACACTAATATACGAAATATTTTTTTAGTGTATTATTGTTGAACAAATTTTTGTCGTCTGGTTGCTCTGCAGCCGGCAAGTTAGGTTTGGTCAAGTCACGTTTACGTCACAAGTTAAGGGCAAGTTTACGACTTTAAGTATAGGCAAGATTCAGCCAACTTCTGTTCGTGTTCTACTTCCCGTGCAGTAGGTACACATCCAGTAATCATTGCCATCGCCGCCATCGTGCTAAGAGCTGCAAAACATCCCCAGCCCTCTTAGATAAGTTCTTTTGTCTTATCTTCAGCGTGTGTAAGATTTGGATTTGGCGCGTTATATTACAATGGGTATCCTCCTCGTTTGGTTTTTTTAGTATTCAATTTATGTGAATTTTTGGATAATCCAATAAATATTTAATATCTTCAATTTTGTTTTGATTATGAAATATTTATTAAATTGCATAAACGTGTTCGGGAATAAGTAGTTTCATTTTGTTAATGTAGAATTATTGTAACCACTTTTTCTTCGTCTTTTAATAGAGGTTTCCTTTATTATGACATTTGCGCATGCGCATTTGACTTCTTTTATTAAAGGATCTTTAATAAAATAAGGGCAGCCTGTATTTAAACAAAATACAGGGTAACTAAACTTTAAATTAAATGATCGTTAAATTTGACGTTTTTGACAATTAAATTGAGAAAAGAAGACATACCTTCCGAAATTGACAGTGACAATTGAATTTAACCTTACATTATTGATTTGAGTTGTGATTGCGTTTCCAGTCTGTAGGTATTTAATAGAAAAAAAATGTGCGAAGAACCTAAAAGGTTGCGATTTAAATATAAGGACGATGTAATAACATTAAGGGAAGTAGTATCTCGGGATCCATGTACTAAAGGTAGAGAATGTTGGGAGGAAATCCAAAATAGTATTTTTTTATTAACAAGAAAACGTTTCAGTGTCAAAAGCATTCGACAACACATAATCCTCTTATTGGAGCAATGGAAAAATAGAGAAAGAAAAAATGAGAAAAGGCAAAAATGTCATTTTCTAGTTATACAATGTACCTAGTACTTATTCATTCAATGCCCTTTCAGTTCAAGAATAGAAGAACCCTACAATGAACGAGACACTTTACTTCAAGAAATGAATGATTTGATTGAAGAGAGCAAATTGAATCTTGAAAAACCTAAAATTACCCCTAAAACCCATGCGAGAAAACAAATAGAAATTGCAAAAGAATTTAGAGAAAAATCAGCAGGTAATTTCTTGGAAAATGTAAAAATACATGAAAATTATGAAAATCTTCATAAGGATGCTGGTAAGTTATTTGATAACTTTCTTATATTAAATTCATAGAACTATTTTTTTGTTGCTTCAATATCTATACACTAATTTTCTTTTAGAGGAGTCTACCGAGATTATAGAATTTGTAGTGGAAAATGAGTTAGAAGAACCACAGCCAGAAGCCAGAAGTAGTAGCCCTAAAATGTTAAAAACACACATTCTTGGTGGTAAGTTTTATTCTCACCTACACAAAGACATAATATAGTCGAGTTATTCTGAAATTTTGATACTAAAAATTAAGTTTCTTATGTAACATAGATATTTGTTTTTTTGCCTGATGAGCACTAGGTGTTGTTTTGACGTTAATAAAATTATAATTTTAAACCATTTGCTACTATATCCTTTCAGCACAGAGCCAGCGGTAGAAAATATAGAGAAAGCTACTGCGAAGGCAAAATCCAAAACTCAAAGACATATTCTGGGTAAGTTACTATTATTAGTCTTAGAAGTTGTTTTGGTAGCTTTGTAAATGTTCAGTTGGTTTTGTGATTTTCCATTAATTTATAATTATACAAAAAAGTGCACTATAAGCATTATTTTTTGGTAAAGTGAAAAAGGCAAAACCAGTTTTAAATGTCTATTTGTATATGGGCCAAATATTTTTGCCATTTAATACTATTTGAAAAATAATTTATATACGTAATTACAATCAGAGCTGCAACTATTTCAAATAAAAGTATTCCAAAACAGATTTTAAATACTTCTGACTATTTGAAGCTCTTTATTTCAAATATTTTCTAATGTTGTTATTTGGTATATGAAATACTTTTGTTCGGTATTTTGAACAGCTATGATTACAATATAGTTTTTTATTTAATTATTTACATATGTTCCGATCTAAAACATACTAGATACCTTTAAACTCGTATATTCCTTCATGATGATTGAAATACTTGCACATAATATGCAGTGCACTTATTTAATTTAATTCACCTTTTCATAACGAATTAAATTAGTTTACATACAGTACTTTTCATATTTCAGAGCCCATTAGAAATCGTGCAAAAAGAACCTCTTATAATAGAAGAAATGGTTTGGAGTATTTGCAAGAAAAAAATGCCAAAGAACTAGATATAGAAGAAAAGCGGCTAAAAATTGAAGAGAGAAAGGTGGCTGTGGCAGAAAGAAAAATAGAATTGGAAGAAAAACAAATTATCAATCATTTCTTAGATTTAATAGTATATTGTTTTATTAGGAGTAAAAGTATAACTTTTTGTGGCGAGTCTGAATGTTTGATGGCCGAACGTTAGTAAGGCCGACAATTTCAGACGAGCCACAAAAAGTGCTTTTGCTCCGAATGAAACATGCTATTTTTTCCGCAAACGGCATCCAGACTATAGAACTAATTAATATTTAAATAAAAATTCAAAACGATTGCAACGAAGTTGATAAACTCAGAGAATAGTAATTATAAAACTGCGCACTACATTTCCGTGGTTACTGGTTTTGTGATTGCCAAGTCAAAAACAAATTTGACAGTTCAATAATATTTTATAATGTCAGAAATATTGTAAGTGATTTAAAGCAACAATTGGACTGTGCATTTTTGGTAAGTACTTGAGCATCAAAATTTCGTTTGTTGTAGTAAAGTGTACTGAAATTTTCTTTTAGATTATATTATGTCGGATTCAGAACCCAACTGTACACCGCCCGACGTTGTTGACATTGCTAAGGCAGCTACGAATGATTTAATTCCAACTAAGTCAAGTAGAGTTTATAATCATGCTTACGAAAGATTTCTCACATGGTGCAATGATAAAAACATTTCAAACTATTCGGAAAATGTGCTACTAGCTTATTTTTTTGAAATGACAACTAAATTAAAAATGAAGAGTTCAACAATGTGGTCTCAGTACTCCATGATAAAATCATCACTGAATATTAAACATGGATTAGATATTAGCAAATATATGAAACTACGTGCTTATCTGAAGAAGCAGAATGAAGGGTATACTCCCAAAAAGTCAAAGGTATTCACAAAAGACCAGTTTGAAGATTTTTTAAATAATGCACCTAATGAGCAATATCTAGGAATTAAGGTTAGTTATAATATTCTAACCTGCATAAATACAATCAAGTTTTTAACCTTTATGTGACTGAATAGGTACCCGGGTACCTATTCAGATTTTAGATATAAATACTTTTTTTGTTTAAATTCGTTGAAGTGTGTGATTTCGTGACATTTCTAATCTAGGTTTTTTCTACACAATGTTACAATAGAAATAATATTTTTACGCTATTTTAGAAATAAATAAGGTCCAAAGTTTTTTCACCCAGAAATGACGGTGTAGGTACCTGGGTACCTCTATCAGTTTTAAATGCAAATAGATATTTTTTATAGCCAGAATGAAAACGCGAAGTTTATCTGCATATATTTATTTATATAAATGGTAACAAAAAAACAAAAAAATCTTACATATAAGGTCAGTTGGTTTTTTGGCAACATTTTTTACATATAGTTTGATCTACAGAGTGTTCATTACAAACTGGCTTACAGCAGGATTTACACGCTTTACGAGTCTTCCTTTGTTTGAGCTTTAATTCTCGACAAATTTGGCAGCTACCAACAACCATAACACGCCCAGAAGCATCCCGTCTTGGTTGTTCTCCGGCTGGAGTAACAATGGGCTCGATTATTTGTCGACCAAGAACCATTTCTAGCGACTGACGTGTGAAATAATTACCAACAACTTTTGGAATAAGGGATCGCATTTGTATAGCGGGCAAGCACATGTCATGAGCAAGATCTTTTAGAAATCTTCGACGTTGATCAGTTGCTCTAAAATTTGGATTGTGTTCCTTGTAAATACAATAAGAAGCCAAGCCACCAACATCTATTGTGTTGAAAAAAAATGCCAATGGCCAACGATTTGTTCTACGTTTTACTGTATACTCGCCTAGCATCTTATCCATGGTGTCAACGCCTCCTTTTGTTTGATTATAATATTTTATTATTTCAGGCTTCGCCACGGTAGTATCATCTACTTGGCCTGTAGTGTGCATCGTTGATAAAAGAATAACAGATTTGTTTTTCTTTGGAACATAGGAACATATTGTTGCATCTTTGTTGAATGCGAAAATGGTTGAGTATATAGGCCTGTCTTTAGATGCCTGCATATTTGGTGGTAAAAATGCCTTATTTTTCCTGAGAGTCCCTACCAAAGTCATCTTCCATGAATTCAAAGTACGGGCCAATTGCAGACTTGTAAAACAATTATCCGTTGTTACATTTCTTCCCGAACCCTTATACTTTGCCACTAGATCCAAAACTGTACGCTCACCGACATTTACCTGTCGTTCACCATCTAATGGTTTTCCAGTGTATAGTTGACCTTGTAAAGGATAAGCATTTGCCGCATCGCAAGCCCAAAAAATTTTTATTCCATATTTTGCGGGTTTCGATGGAATGTATTGGGTAAATTTAGTATGTCCCCTGTAAGGAAACAATTGTTTATAACAATAGACGATATAAAAGATTTAGGATCTGTTATTCATATAAAGATTCCTGATAGTAAATCTAAAAAGCCACGATCGTTCACAATTATTGGAGAAAAATATATAAATCTTTACAGAAAATATACTTCTTTACGTCCACAAGCTATGGAAAGCCGACGCTTTTTTTTGAAATTTCAAAAGGGAAAATGTTATCGCATGGTCATGGGAATTCATACAATTAGCAACGTACCCAAAACAGTAGCAACTTATTTAAAACTACCGAATTCAAAAGATTACACCGGCCATGCGTTAAGAAGAACTTCAGCTACTTTGCTTGTGGATGGAGGAGCTGATATTACTTGTTTGAAACGGCAGGTTGGAGGTCGAGCACTGTCGCTGAAGGATACATTGAAGACTCTTTGTCTAATAAAAAACAAACTGCAGAAAAAATCTTGATGTCGAATTCTTCTTCACTGTACCTGAATGCAGCTTCTCATGAGCGAAATTATGTCGACGTTGATGTAACAGAAGCAACAACAAGTAAGTAGTCACGGGAAATTTTGTCGATGAACTCTTTCAACTCTGCACAAAATTCGCTTGAATTGGAAGTGAATAAATCAGGTAGTGCATTAAATATGTGCGGTGCAACCTTAAATAACTGTAATTTTACTATTAATAATTATTATCGTTAATAAAGTTTAAAAGTTCAAGTAATAATTATTTTCCCTGTTAAAAATTCTACTTTTTTGTCCGCTCACGGCCGTACAAAAAAGTGGCGTCTGTGAAATCATACTTCAACATCATGAATTGACGTTAATAATGTCTACTTTTTTGACGTTTGCGGAAAAAGAATATTTCTTGTGCATGTAATAAACAATAAAATCAATTAAAATTACTAATATATTTTATTTTCTAACATATTATAAACTCCCTATTGAATATACCTAAGAATGCAGCAAAATTTAGAAAAAATATATACAAAAATTAACTCTGTGTAAATAACTACTACTTTAACGTTTTACGTTCCGAACCGAAAGAGAAGAAAATATCTTAGTGTTAAATCAGTTATATTTTACATACCTTTACTTTTAACCTTTATTACATGCTCCTTCAATAAAAGAGACGTATATTTCTGTTTTACAATAACTCTCTATTCTTTTCTTAAGTAACTTAACGTTAATTTTTACAAGGTGTTTCCAGCTTTCCACCTTTGCTTTCGTTTTTCATTGCTTTCGTTCGATTAAAAAGCTGGTGGCGTCCAATTTAATATTAATTGCCCATCCCAGTGATAGCGAATAAAATAGTTTAATTGGTGCCGAATTCCACTCCCCGAGGTGGAGTGCTCTAGCCTGTGACTTTTAAAATTTTATTATTGAAATTATAATATTTCAAATATATGCCAAAATATCGTAAAACAAAAATTAACTCACTTAGGCAACCAGTTATACAAGCTGTGTATAATTAATTGCATATCAGTAGCGGACAAAATCAACAAATTTGTTCTGCTACTGTATTCTAATGTATACAATGAGTTCATTGTATTTTTATAATGCTACAACACAGGAGGAAACAAAAAAGGACACAGATCTAAAAATAGTGCTAAAATTTGTCTTAGAAGGGTGGCTAATAGCAACAATAATTTATTGGGTGAAATTTAAACATATTGATATAGTAGGGACCATATGGTTAGTATAAACAATGTGCTATTTAAAAATATCAAAACTATTATACCAAAAATCTTAAGAAATGACTTGCTTGAAAAAATTCAATATAATCACATGGGAATTACAAAATGTCAAATAAGAGCCAGACAAGGTCTTTATTGGCCAAATATCAACAAAGATATTGAGAACCACGTAACAAATTGTGACACATGTCTAAATTTCAGAACATCAAATGCCAAAGAACCTCTGATACAGACAGAGGTTCCAGGGAAGCCATGGGAGGTAATAGACATTTTTTCTTTTTCAGGGAAAAACTACATTATGACAATAGATTATTTCACTAAATTTGCAGAAGTGGCCCAGTCGATAAATTAGACAGTTAATATTGAAGTCATTTTTTGCTAGACACGGTATACCTAAAATAATCCGGTCAGATAATGGTACAAATTACAGCTCAGAAAAGTTTGCTGAATTTGTTAATTCGTGGAATATAAAACATGTAACGTCGAGTCCTACGCATGCACAATCTAACGGAATGGTTGAACGAAGTATGCGAACCTTTAAAAACATAATGAAAAAAGCTGAATATGACTCGAAAGATTTATATTTACGTCTTTTAGAATACCGAAATACACCAATTGACATCAATATACCACAACCAGCCCAAATGGTTTTTAACAGGGAGGTAAATAGTCGTTTCCTAAATTTTCGCTCTCCAAGGAAAATGTAAATAAACCTCTAGTAAAAGGGAAACAGATAATAAAAAAAACCATTTTGACAAAAACACAAGAGAAAGAAAAAACGTTTTTAAAGAAGGTGATAAAGTAACAGTACAAAAACAAGATAAAAGTAGTTGGCAACCAGGGAACATTGTAGATAAATCCATAAAACCTAGAACATTCACAGTTAAATCAAAAATACTTAATCAAAGACAGCAATAAGGTAAAAAAATGTAATGCCACTTCACAGGCAACTGGCAATACCAATTGATAAATAATTTATATACTCATAAAAACCATTACTTTATTTTTAAGAACAAAAATACACGTGGTCTTCTTTAAGGCAATTTTTAGGTTAACTGTTTTTGAAGGATAGGCATTGAAGAATAGTTCTATGGTAACACTTTGCTTTGTGTGTTGCCTAATACATTACAAATACCCCCGTCACAAATTTTTTACGTGCCGGCGGTTTAATTACCCTCCTAGTTTATCGAGACATTGCTCAGCTAGAACTAACTCATCGCTAGTGTCCGCATTTGTAGCAACATCTTTTTCTTCAAATTTGTTTTTATCATTATCTCCACTCTTGTTCTCACTGACCCGCACCACACTATCACTAACCGCAGGAAAAGAAATTGTACTATCAGGTAAATTACAGTCACTTGACATATTATTGGTTGGTGGAATATCAGATTCCTGTGAATCACACCCCTTGTCTCTCAAGATTTGATCAAGGTGTCTTTTCCAAATTAAATGTTCACCTCATCAATCTCAGCTTTAACCCAGGCTTTTCGATTTGGATTTCGATAGTCTCTACAAAGGACATTGCCTTTAATTTTAAACGTCTTATCTCTTTTCTGTTTAGAAATTTCAACATTTGGAGTTTGATTCACATTACATGATGCTAATAAATCTAATCTATTTTTCATCTTATGCTTAAATACAAGGTTAAAAGGCGGAACTCCTGTACTGCAGTGAATTGAATTTCGATAATGAAATAGAAATCTGTTGGTTTCTAATGAAACTGCTGTAATTCGCTCATCCTTCAACCCTTTATTAATACCATTTTTAAACGACCTAACAAAATTTTCAGCAAAACCGTTAGTCGCGGGGTGATATGGTGGCGATGTTGAATGTTTTAATGCCATTATTAGCTAAGAAATTTGAAAATTCCCAGGACGAGAATTGAGGTCCATTGTCTGTTACCACAACCTTTGCTAAACCAAACCGCGCAAAACATTCCCTAAATCTCTCAATCGTGCTGTTTGCATCGCAACTTTTCATAATAAAGGCTTCTGGCCATTTTGTAAAAGTATTTTATTTTTATTTATTTATTTTACGGGCAAGCCTAATTCCATATGAAAAAAGTGAACATGAAATTTTTTTTACATAGTAGATCAAACTACAAATATAGTATACATTTACATTATAAACACAGTAATGGAAATACAATACAATAATAAACATGAATGAATACAATACAATAATAAAAAGACAATTGTAGCAAACCGAGCCGGCCCTGTCTTTTCATACCACGGCATCATCGACTGGTGTCGATTGCACCTGACCCCACTACCACATGGACTCGAGGTGGTGGTAGGTACTCGGAGAGAGGCCAGGGCGTTTTCAGTCATTGGACATTCGAATCCAAGACGTTGAAAAGTGAAGACGTGAATTAAAGACTTTAACTCTCAATGTTTCTTTTTTAATTCGATAACTTAATGTTTTTTTTGTATTAAGATTTTAGACTCAATAAAGTTTTAATCATAACATTACAACTGGCGTCCAACGTAAAGCCTTTTAAATTAATATCGTCGTGTTAAGAAATAAGAATTGCAACGATTCCGCTTAACATTGAACAAGTGCAGATTTACGGCAAAACATTGGCAAAGCAGGCTTTGTTTAGTTAACTTATCTGCATTGAAAAAAATCCAATTGAAGACACCCGACAAAACATTCGCTTTATGGAGCTTTGTTTAGTAGTTGTTTTCATAGGAAATAATTAGCAAATTCAAAAATAAAGGAAATTGAAGACACCCGACAAACATCCGCCTTTGTGGCTTTGTTAGTAGCTGTTTTCTGAAATTTGAAATAATTTAATAAACGTGTTGAAGGCGACCAACAGAACATTCGCACTCGTGGCTTTGTTTAGTAGCGTTTTCAATACAAAAAAAAAACGAACATTTCTACAGATTACCTATTAACAAATATTTTAAACGAGTTGAAGACATCAGACGAAACATTCGCCTCTCGTGGCTTTGTTTAGTAGCTGTTCTCAATACACATTATATTATATTCACATTTCACTTTGGCTTGCAGATCGTGCAATAAAACATTCGCTAGCTTTTCATTGTTTTGTCAGACCTGTACGTTTAAAACAAGCGTCGACAAGAATTCGCTTTGCGATGATTTGTATAATTGTGATAACCCGTAAGCGACGAATACACCAAACGTGGCCGATCCAAATCAAAACGCGACACTTAGAAGAAGTCCAAGATTTGCTGAAAATATGACAACTATAACTATGTCTGCGGATCAATTTAATGAATTACTTAGAACAGTTGCAGCCAGTCCAGGCACCAACAATTCCAGCGGTAGTTTTAGTAAATGCACCGCACGTTTTAGCGGTAAACGATGTCATAATACAGTTGAAACATTCATAACAACGGTGTCAATTTATAAAGAAATTGAGAAGATTTCAGAAGCAGACGCACTGAAAGGGTTACCTTTACTGCTTACTGACAATGCAGCTGTATGTTGGCAAGGCGTCCAGAACGAAGCCAATACCTGGAACGACGCTACCCACTTACTTAGAACAGCATTCTCACCATCTAAACCTGCACACCAAGTTTATGTTGATATATTTAACAACAAGCAACAATCCAACGAAACCATTGATGAATTCGTTACGCAGAAGAGGGCGTTACTCGCTCAACTGCCCCTCAACAGACACGACGAACAGACCCCGAGATAAAATAACCACGTTCAGTGAGCTTTTAGATAAAGGCCGACATTGTGAGGAGATTCGCAAAGAAGCTATCCCAGACAAAGGAATAGACGAGAAACAAGGCATTTCAACAAAACGCAAGCCGGCACGATGTGGGTTTTGCCACTACAAAGGCCACACAACTGAGGTGTGTAGAAAGCGGCAGACTAAAGAAAATGAAAAGCATCCCGGTACCGACAAAGCACCTGATACGCAAACTTCAATGGAAGAGTTGTCCTAAACCAATAATGGTATCATATGCTATGGATGTGGCAAGGCCGGTTACTACAGAAGCAATTGCCCAGTATGTACAGCTTCGCGACCTAACGTAAACACCCAAGCTGTGAATTTTTACCCCTTCAATACACTACAAAGCTTAAGCACTCAAGTACCGACAATACCAATAACAGTACAAGGCATTTGAGGCATTGCGCATATAGACACTGCGGCCAGGACTAGCGTCGCTGGTAGATCTCTCTATGAGTGCTTGAAGAAGACACCATCTGTTATTTTTAAGAAATTGGAAGCTACGGTAACCCTAGCCGATGGTTCCAACCAAATGCAAGAGCTGCTTAGCACCACAGTTGAAATAGATATTGAAACCAGAACTTTTCAAATAAACTTTATAGTTCTACCGAACGCTTCAGATAATCGAACACTTCTGGGAATCGATTTTCTCGAGAAGGCGGCCATGACCCTACACATACCACAAAGGGGCTGGTCTTTTGCTGATAAACCAGACCAATTTTTTGAGTTTTTGGAAACAACGGATCATACTCCGAATGACAGACAACAAGCACCCTCAAAGAAAACTGTATATGCTACAGGGGGTTAGTCAAGTAAGGTCACCGTTTCTCGACATTTTTACATCGCCATTACCGGAAGAGCAAAGTTATAATCTATGCGAGCTAGAACTACCAAATGTACCAACACAGAGACCATTAAAAGAAGTATTTCAACACAATGACTTATATTCGCCAGATGCTATTGATGAAATATTTAAAGACTCGATACCTTCCCTATATAGTAGCCCACCTCGTGATCCTCGAAAAAGAAGAAGGTTCGAAATATTTGGCATAGACGTTGTATTGAATACGGAAGAAGCCTCCGGGCTGACCGAAGGACAAAGGGACATTTTCAATACCACGCTGCTACGGTTCCAAGACATCTTCGCTGAAGAAGGTCCGCCAACGTGCTATGCTCAGCACCGGATCAACACAGCCGATCATGCTCCAATAGCCAGTGCCCCTTACAGGCTGAATTCATCCCGCCAAGCGATCCTTCGCGACAAATTAGATGACATGCTAGCAAAAGGCATTATTGAAGAGAGTGACACCCCTTGGGTATCTCCAGTGGTCTTGGTTCCCAAAAAGAACAACGATCTTAGAGTATGTGTAGACTACAGACGCCTGAACAGTATTACGATCCCGGATCACTACCCGTTACCTAGGGTCGACGATCTATTACACGCCGCAAAAGGTTGCCCATATATGTCAAGCCTTGACCTTCAGTCAGGATATTGGCAGATCGAGATCCACCAAGAAGATAGAAACAAAATAGGATTCATAACTCCATTTGGAGTCTACCGCTTTTACCGAATGGCATTTGGTCTTTGCAATGCCCCTTCAACGTTCCAACGACTGATGGACCGTTTTACAGCCAGTCTGCACACAGTGTCACTACTAACATATTTAGACGATCTAATAATAAGATCTGTTAGCTTCGAGCAGCATATCTGCGACCTAGAATTGGTCTTTGAACGTCTTAGACAATATAGACTAAAAGTAAATCGATTAAAATGCAACTTTAGTTGCGCTGCTATCCCATACCTGGGACATATAATAACGAGAGATGGAATTAATATGGATCCAAGTAAAACGGAGGCGATCGTGTCGTTACCGGCACCAAAAACCGTTAAACAGCTTCTTTCGTTTATACAAACATGCTCGTGGTATAGGAGATTCATACCGAACTTCGCTCATATAGCCCGACCATTAACCAATCTCACCAAAAGGAAATCCATCTGGAAGTGGGGTGAGCAAGAAGGGAGAGCCTTCGATAGTCTTAAAATGTGCCTGTCCACGTCACCTATTCTGAGACAAGCTGATGATACTATCCCTTCTATAATTAAAACAGATGCTAGTGCCTACGCAATTGGAGCAGTTTTGGTGCAGGGGGAGAAGGAGGAAGAACATCCCATAGAATATGCAAGTCGCTTACTCACCAGTGCGGAAAGGAACTACTCGACGACGGAGCGAGAAGCCCTCGCTATCGTGTGGGCTGTAGCCAGGTTTAGGGGATATATAGAAGGCGCAGAAACCATTCTCATAACCGATCACCAGCCGCTTAGATGGTTAATGACACTAAAGACTCCCAGCGGTCGATTAGCAAGATGGAGCCTGCAGCTACAATCCTACAATCTAAAGATTCAGTACTCGCCTGGTAGAACCAATACTGTTGCCGACTTCCTATCTAGACCGCCATGTTCTCAGCATACTGAAAACTGTAGCGTATGCAGCGTGCAGATCGACTTACCCGTACGAAGCGAAAAAGAGATCCGCGAGGAGCAATTGGCAGACGCCGAATTGAAAATCATAGTGAATGCATTAGAAAACATAGAGGATTTGGAGGCACACCAAAAATGGTTCAATCGAGGATACCTGTTGCATAGAGGCGTACTCTATCGATACAGTGAAGAACAGGAAGACGACGACGCCAGATTGGTAGTGCCCAGCGGAATAATATTTTACAAGCATACCATGACGATCCGACAGCAGGACACTATGGTGTTGAGAAAACCTTCCATAGAATCTCAAGGCGGTACTACTGGCCGAAAATGAGGCAGTGTATTACCAAACATGTTGCCCACTGCCTAGACTGTCAAAGATATAAATTATCCAACAGGAAACCCCCTGGATTAATGCAAACATCCACGACTAACCAGAGATTTGAAGTACTAGCCATCGACTTATTCGGACCTCTGCCCGCATCCAAAAGCGGCAAACGGTAGATTTTTATTGTAGAAGACACGGCAAGTCGCTGGGTGGAACTATTCTCGTTGACCGACGCAACCGCTGAAGCTTGTGCACAAGTCCTTTTGGAGGATATATTCCTGCGTTATGGTTTACCCTGCAGAATTTTAAGCGACAATGGTGTACAGTTCGTTTCGGCCGTAGTTCAGCAGCTTACATTTTGTTTGGGAATCAAACAGTCCTTTATTCCCATGTATCACGCCGAAGCTAATCCCGTTGAAAGAAAGAACCGAGACTTAAAGGTGCAACTTGGAATATTGGTTGGAAGAGAACACACGACGTGGTGTGAACACATACCCGCCATACGTTTTGCCTTAAATACAGCAAACTGCCAGAGCACAGGCTATACTGCCGCCTACCTAACTTTCGGACGCGAGCTCCGAACTGTGCAAGAAGTAACTAATGATTTAAGTATCATAGTACAAAACGAAAACTTCGTTGCAGAGATTACCCCCAGGCTGCAGCAATTAGCAACCTCACTTAAGCTTGCACAGAGTATTACCGAAGAGCGACAAGATCGTAATCAAGCATACGAAAATGCGAAACGACGGCCTGATCCAAAGTATAAACAAGGTGATAAGTTGTTACTACGCTGCCACTTCCTCAGCAATACGCAGCAAGGGTATTCTGCTAAACTTGCCCCTAGAAGGGATGGACCGTATGAAATCTTAAAGCAGCATGGGCCTACAAGTTATACAATCGTAGACCCCAAGGACAAGAGCACCCCACTAGGTGTATACCACTTTAGCGCCCTTACTCCATTTCAGGAGGGCGACACTATTACGGCTGAGCCCGTAAGGACACTACGTAAACGAGGACGGCCCAAGAAACAGGGCCCAGCTACCTACACTCCTACAGGGTCTTCTCGAGCTACTCCAACTACTGGCGACTCGTCGAGACGCCTTCCTCGCCAGAGGGGGAGACTGTAGCAAACCGAGCCGGCCCTGTCTTTTCATACCACGGCATCATCGACTGGTGTCGATTGCACCCGACCCCACTACCACATGGACTCGAGGTGGTGGTAGGTACTCGGAGAGAGGCCAGGGCGTTTTCAGTCATTCGACATTCGAATCCAAGACGTTGAAAAGTGAAGACGTGAATTAAAGACTTTAACTCTCAATGTTTCTTTTTTAATTCGATTACTTAATGTTTTTTTTGTATTAAGATTTTAGACTCAATAAAGTTTTAATCATAACATTACACAATTTAATAAAAACGGTAAAACAAAAAAAAAAAAATTTAAAATTTTGCATGTGCAGCATAAACACTACTAATATATAGTACAAAACAAAACTTTGACAATTACATCCGTTACATTCAAATGTTCAGTTGAGTCAGGTGGTTCTTAAATTGAATAATAGAGTTACTGAAAATCTGTAACCTATTGACAGAATTATCTAGTCTCATGGCTCTCGGCAAAAACGAGTGAAAAGCATAATTGTAACGATGGAACGGCACATTAAATGTTCTCACCTGCCTAGTTGAGCGAAGTGGCACGGACAGGCAGATCTTATTTAGAAGCTGTGGACAGTTACTGATACCATTCAAGATGTTAAACAGCAATAAAAGGTCTTTTTGTTTTCTGCGGCTCTCGAGAGATGCTGCCATGAATTGTAATCCTGATAAGCATTAAGCTTAAATGCTATATAGCGAAAAAAATTGTTTTAAACTTGTTCAATCCTCTGTATATGAGTTGAGTAGTGAGGAGACCAAACAGATGAGCAATAATCGAGACGAGACCTAACTAACGAAAAGTAAAGAACTTAAATAGAATTTATGTTGGTGAATTCACGAGTTGCTCTTTTTACAAAACACAACATTTTCATTGATTTTTGTATGGCATTAGTGATGTGAAAATTGAAACTAAGAGAGTTGTCGAGAGTAAAGGCTCATTCACACATGCCAGTGTACTCGGCCGAGTAAAAGGCGCGCGCCTACTAGCAGGACATTTCGTATGTGTAAACAGTCACTGGTGCTAGTGCACTGGCTTGCGAGTTCACTCGGACACAGCTCTACTTTTTCGTGCTAGTAAAGAGTAGGGGTTCCAAAGCACCAGTGTACTGGCAAGTGTAAACATCTACTAGCACGTTTCTAGTTGAAGTTTCGTAGGTAGTGTTGATGTTGAAATTTATAAAATGAGTGGACAACATAAGTGGAGTGAAAAAGAAACAATTAATTTTATAGAACTTTACATAAACGAGGAATGTTTGTGGAATCTAAAGAGTGATGATTACAAAAATAAACACAAGCGGGAAGCTGCATATTGTAGATTAAAGGATTCTGCCAAAGTGCACTACCCAAGCTTAACTATTCAAGATGTGAAAAATAAAATCAAAAACATTAGATCGACTTATTATCAGGAGTTAAAAAAAGTTAAGGATTCAATGGGCACTGGCATTGGGGCAGACGACGTTTATAAACCGAATATTAAATGGTACGACACATTAAATGCAGTTATGCAGATGGTGGTGCCAACAAGAAAAAGTACTTCAAATGTTTCAAAGGTAAATAATTAAATGTTCAATTATTCATTTAATTTCATAAAATATTTATTGAAATGTACAGTTTATTGAAAACAAGGTAATTTTGTATTTTCAAATTTTGTTAAACTCTTATCTAAATTATGAATTTGTTTTGCCAGGAGACACTTCCGTTACCATTAAAATAGTCGGTGTATTGGCTTCTAATAGCTTCCGCTTGTCGGGAATAATTGTTACTGCCTCTAAATGAGACAGATTTTAGTTCCATATTCAGATCAGATCGCCATTTCCCAAGATTTAATTCACCCGTAATAATTTCTTCAGAATCAACACATTCGCTGGTAATATAGCTTTTGCTAATTTTTCTCAGCCAATTATGAATGCTATTTGTCCTAATCTGTTTGTGACACGCCGACGTCTGATTAGTGGGAATCCCAACGTTGCGTGAACGCAACAATAAAAAAAGAGGCCAGGTATGCAAAAACTATATAACCTTTATCAAATATTATGCTCGGACCCTCTTACTAAAGGCCAGGTCAATGTAAATTTATAATTTGGAAAGCCCGATAGTTTTCTGAGAAGTTCATCAAGATATGAAAGCAGAAATCCCATATTTTTGTCCAATTCATAAAGCTGGAAAAAAATAACTATTTGATTATATCGACATATTTAATAAAAAATGTAGTTATTGTTATCTTTTAAAAAAGGCCATATTATCAAAAAAAATAATAAAATTCACTTACGGATATTTAATAAAATATTTTAAAAACGTTTTATTTTCAAACTTATCAGGATTATCCAAAACAAGTTTTTCAACTTCCATTTTCTTTGGAGGGATTTTATGTATGATGTGTTTTTTGAAATACATTTCAGTAATGGTTTTTTGGTCGTTTGTCCAAGGAATCAGAACACGCTTATTTTTCTTTGGTTTTTCTATGGATTTCTCTATTTCCCCCGGGGAATTAAAATCCTGCTCACCTTTCCTGTTTGATATACACTATCTGGCAGTCTATAAAAGTCAGCATGGGTTTTCTCAGTATGGCTCATGAATGACGCTAATTGTTCTAGTTCTGTTTTCTGCATGTTAAATATTTGGCTAATTGTAGCTAAATGTTTACGCAATTTGGTTGAGGTAATAAGTTTGGACTTCTTAGAATCCCCTAAGGCGGCCTTGGTATGTTGTTTTATGGTTAAATAACCATTTATAGAATTTTTTGTGTTGGGAATCCCGAAAAGATAAATGTTTTCATTTAAATCAAATTTATCTTTAATAGATATTAAAAACTCAACGTACTTGAAAACTTTTTCTTCAAAGAGAACTGGAACGCCCCTTCGTCTTTTACCTCTTATTACTACTCTTTCCAATTCATTATATAATATTCTTTCCGTATTGGTTGAAACTTTTTCAAATTCGTTAGAGGAATAATTATCGTAACATTTAAAGAAAGCCAAATAAGTCATTCTTTCTAATTCCCCCTCTCTTCGTTTATTGAATAATAATAGGACTGCAATATATCGCTTCTTGTAATATTTTATATTTTTTTATGCAATGAGGGTCTTCAAGTGAACTTATTTTAGCTGCTTCCATGGTCATCCCCAAATATTTATCAAACTTCTAAAAAAAATTGGATTGGTAAATAATGAATAATTTTAAAACTAAATAAAAATGTGTGTGAATGTAAATAGCAAAACTGACCATTTATTGAATTAATTTAGTATTTTTTGTGTGTGCGTAAATATTGCATGACATATGTCCCAAAAAATCTCATCTTTAATAGCGGATTTTATATATTACTTTAATCTTCCATAAAAATAATACTTGGCTTGGCTTTAGTTTGGGTTTAAAACAATGGAAAAATGTTTCAAGAAGAATGGCGTATTTTCTAAGAGCAATAATAATAACATTATTTATCTGCACACACTATTATATAAATTAAACTGTGTAAAAATACTTACATTCTGGAACCTTATGTAAAGCCAAATTAAATATTCTCTTACATCGAATTGTCATCGTGGACATTCTTGCAAAATACAGAAAATAATGATACAATAATTGTTTCGAACCACGTGCCTTGTGCAGATCAAGTTGTACTTCATTAGCGCCCAAAGTAACCGCTATATATACTGAAAATACATCGCGCTGTGTTATATAAAAAGGCGTCAATTTTTTGGAACTTTGGTATGTTTTATTCGCCCTAGTTTGTTAGATACGTAGTGGTAAAGATAAAAAGAGACCACATTTTTGGATTTTTTTTAACTTGGGAGCTAAACTAAACCTATGTTGCACACATACTACTACATTATATTTACCTTCACAATAATATATTAATAAAATATGTTTCCATAATTTCTTTTTTTCTACCGTGTAAGATGACCCGATCAAATATAACCATACCGTCTTGAAAATTATAAATTTTACATCTGATCCTACCAATTTTCCAGGTACAGACCATAGAAAGTGAAATATTGCTAACTTTCCGTTTTGATTCAAAAAGTAGAAGTCAAGAATGTCATAAATATAATCATTTTAAAAAAAATTCTTAGAGAAGCTACAGTTCTTTAAAACATTTTTTCCAAGAAAGAGTATTAAATTAATATAAATGCACTCTGCCTAGATACAAGTTTCAAGTTTGAAAAAAATTATTGCCTTTTTTAATCGAAGCCCTTCGTTCCTGTGTTTTAGTAATGCTTGCAGTTTCTCACACTCTTCAGTATTTGTTCCCTAATGGTACTTGTATCATCATCATCATAATCGAGTAATATGTCCAATGTGTCGATAGTTTATATTTTTTATAAATTTCTGTAAAGTACACAAGTAGCACAAATCCAGAAAATGAACTTATTATTTTCTTTCCTTCAATTTATTTATGAAGAAATTATAGGCTGTAATATATAATTTTTTAGATTTTTCTGGCAAAAAATTCAATCTATACTAATATATAAAGTTGGAATGTGACTGTCTGTTCGGGGTAATCTTCAAAACGACTTAAATAATTGTGATGAAACTTGATAGGCACATAGAATAGATCATTAAGAATGACATAGGCTATGTTTGGTCGTTTATATCATAACAGTTGGAAACGGGTCATATGGAAGATATTTTAGTTTCGGAAAACGGTTTTTATGAGTACAATTATGGTAGATGTTTTAAACCGTTTGTAGGTACCACACTATATATAAATATTCTTCCTTAAATAGAGAGGGCAGCAATACTACTACAGGAGAAGGATAAAACGGCAAAAACCAGACGTTATTTTCACCGACAGTCGGGCTGCTCTGAATACGATGATGTCCACAACGGTGTGATCGAGATCGGTAAGGAGCTGTCGCGAAGCCCTGTCCTGGATACGTGACAGTAGGGTGAGTCTATGCTGGGTCCTGCGCACAGTGGCGTGGAAGGGAACCAAAAAGCAGATAGCGTCGTAAAGGAAGGAGCGAAGAAGGACAGGGCAAAAGCGTTAGACAGACCAAGTCCACCGATTCAACTACTGAAGGACACCATAGAAGATATAACAGGGGCAGAAAATACAGAAGGAAATGGAGCGAGAGAAGCTATTGCTTCACTTCGCGACAGCTCAGGCCGAAAATAAACAAGGAAAGAACAAGAGAGATCATAGAATATAGGAAGGACTAACACTGCACAGTAGGGGCAAGACTCCGGAAAATCAAGGTAAAACTGGATGATCTGTGCAATGAATGCGAGGAAGAGGAAAAGGTGGTGGAACATCTCATGTGTCTATGCCCTGTCCTGGCAGGTAAGCACCAGAGGTATTTGGGGAGTAGACGACTTGAGAGTCTAGTAGAGACAGCAGATATGGACATCAGAAAATTTGAAGAAATTAAAGAAAATATATAAAGGACTAAGGGTGGGTAAAAACAGGATGGCTCAACACCATGAGCCAAAGGGTATCACTATGGGCCTAGAGTCTCTGAGTGGACTGGGGCCGGAACGGACCTGGTCGCCCATATAACCTAACCTAGATTTTCCGAAAAATATACGATTACTTCTCATTTAATTTTGTTGTAAACATGGAATTTGTTTGAATTATTACGAAAAACAACTACCTACTGCAGTTTTTACGTAACACACAGTTTATAAATCGTTTTCCTTTTTTTTGAGAAATAGCAATTATTTTCTAGGGGAAACATGCCTATGATGGCATACTTAACTTTATACCCATTTTGACGTGTTATCTATGGGTTTAGGATGTATTGGGGGAACAATTTTAATAAACATTAACCTAAATATTGACGGTGCGTAGACAGATTTTAGATATCAGTTCACAATTTTTTGTAAAAAAACATAAAATGAAAAATAGCAAGTATGCCATCATAGGCAAGTCTCTTCCTTTGATGGCACGCCCTAAGCTTTTAAGATATTATCGGATTTTTATTAAGGTAATATATCTAAAATAAAAAACAAATTCTGTATCACAAAAAATTATACAATATTGAACCAAATAATGTCACTGACAAAGTTCGCAAACGAACTTTTTTACTCTCTTGTCGACACCAGCACACTCACAATGACACCATGATCGACACTTTTGACAGGAAATCCATGCTTCTTTTGATTTCGACCTCGAATATAAATCATTGCAATATAAACAACCAACATCATCCTCATCGTCCTCAAAGTCTTGAATTTCTCCATCGTTACTTCCATCATTCATTTCTTTTTCAACCAAAATTTTCCTTTTTGTTTTTCTGGATAATTTTTCCCTTTCCTTTCTTATCTTATCATCTGCTTCCCTTTTCAATTCATCAATATCGGGTGTTGAATTTATGTGCCCTTTTTTGCTGGGCTTTCTATTTATTTTTTTGGAAGATCCTGGAACAGCCTGAGGTAATGGAGACAATTCCTCGATTGAATATTTGAGTTTCTTAGGTGACAAAATGCCTGTTGCTGCAGGTTTAGATTCTTTACAAGACATTGGTTTTAAAAATTCTACTTCCATAGGTAATGATGTTAAGCAATTAGCTGCAGTCGATCCTGATGTCCCTTCAGTTGATCCTGATGTCCCTTCAGTTGGTTCAGGTGATTTGGTTCCGTGTTTTTGAAAATCAACATCTACATTATAAGGCTGTTCCTGAACATTTTGGAGTTGGTATTCATCATTCAGTGGTTTATCGGTTGTTGAAGAGGGCTGAAACATCCAGTCCTCAAAGATATTTTCATTGAATGGGTATATTCCTGTTTTGCTAAAAGCATTTATTGCATTTGCAGGGGTAGCAGCTTTTAAATAAGCTCTATTAAAGAGGTCAGATACTTGGAAATGTGAAACGATTCTACCAGGATTTTGTTTAAGCCATCTCTGAATTTCTTGACCATAGTAGGTTTGAAGAGGTGCAAAAAATCCAACATCTAACGGTTGTACGCGATGAGTACAATGCGGAGGGAAGCAAAACAGAATTACGCCGTTATCCTTCGCGTATTCCAGCACCTCTAGGCATTTGTGACTATTATGTCCATCTAAAAGAAGTAAAACTTTATTTTCTTTTGAAGCTTTCGTGTAATGCACAAAATGCTTCAACCACTGCACAAACAGCTCCCCACACATCCAGCCATTTTCCTGACAAAACGCCTTACTTCCAATAGGAGCATTGTCCATAATTTCATTTTTCATCCTCTTTCTCGGAAAAATGAAAACTGGGGGTACAAACGTACCTATCGCATTCATACAACAGACCACGGTGAAGTGCTGTCCTCGTTCAGCACTGGACAATGCCCCAACTTGTTTTCTCCCCTTTGTAGCAAGAACTTTTTGTGGACGTTTTTGTACTGTACTGAGGCCAGACTCATCAACATTGTAGATGTTTTCAGGTGTAAATTTGTGTTTTTCCATGACATTATTCAGAAGTTTAAAATATGCTGCGATGTTTTCTTTGTTGAATGCCTGCGCTCGAGCGGCTGATGTGTTCTCAGGCTTTCTGAGGGAAATCTGTGGGTTTCGCTTTAAAAATCCCTTTATCCATTTTTGACCAGCTATTCCTTTTTCTTTATTAAAGGGGTTTTTTATATCATTTTTATTTGCAAACTCAAAAATTAATTTTTGTAAATCTTTCAGCGTCAGACCGAAAAATCTGGTTTCCATTTCTCTGATATGTCGGACGAATTCTTCTTCAATCTCTCGACTGAATACTGGTCGTACTCCTCCCAAGTCACCTTTGGTACTATTACAATTGTTTTTAAATCTTCTGCGTAGTGTTGATGTAGGAACATTGAATGTTTTCGATGCCAAGAGCCACCCCATATTTTTTTCTCGAACATTTTTTAAGGCCAGAGCCATGTCTTCCTCTCGCCATTCTTGCCTCTTAGGCTTCGTTTTCATTGTCTTTGAGTCTGCAAATAAACATTCATGTATTTAAAATAAAAAATGCTTCAGTTTTAAATTTACGTCTAAATAAGCCCATGATTGCATACTTTAAGCCTATGATGGCATACTATGCTGTCAAAGGAACAACTAAAATATGCCTTCATAGGAACACATAAGATTTTACCCAAAACTGATTATACATTTTATCAACAACACCATAACCTAAAACGAAGCCCGGTAATCAACGCACCACATATACAGATAAGTATAGCCAAACTGAGAGCTCTTAATTTTAAATATTAAGGTCGAGATTTATGATTCATTGTCATTCTAAAATTACTTAATAACTTACCAAAATACTGATTTTTTCACACAACTTTATTTAACTGTTGGATAGACACAGTAGTTTGTAGAGCTTCTTGTCACTGTACTACCCGTGTAACAAACACATCACTTGCGCGCTAAATTCAAATACCTATGAAATATCGCCAATATGCCATCATAGGCGTGTTTCTCCTATTTAATTTTGTTTCAAATTTTGAATTTGTTTGACTGAAAAAAAACTAATTTGTGTCATAAATAAGTTGTTCATTTGAACTACTAGAGCCACATTATTTTATTTTTTTTTACGAAACATTCCATTGTATTTAGTTTTAAATACTGAATTTGTTTGAATTTAATGAAAAAAACAACTAATTTTTTGCTGCTAGATAAATTGTAGATATACATATTATTTTGTTTGACGATCTACACGGACGAAGTCGCGAGTTACGAAACGTAAACCGTCAACGTTAACATCAATTTTAGTTAACTAAGCATTTATACCAGATCTTATAAATTTACACAAATTGTGAATAAAGTCAGATTGTTTGTAACCTTAATATAATAAACGTCTCAATTTTGTAGTTTTTCGTTTTTTTAAAAAGTATTTTTCGAAGTGAAGAAACATTTTTGGCGCAGTCAGTAGGATTGATAATATTGTAAATTACTGAAATTTGGTGAAAATGTAGGACTTGGTAGTCGATAATTGGGATTTTTAGTGTTACTCTTAAACTGGGTCTAAAAGTGCTGTTAGAATTTAAGTTATTATTTCTATGGGTTGAATACATAAAATTTTCTTCTTCGATAACTAAACTCATTGCTTTTTCTAAATTATTTGGTAATCGTAATCGAACATTTGTTTGTAATGGTAAAGGTAAACCTTGTATATAAGTTTTTAAAGCTAAATTATCGTAATTTTCAAGATGAATTTTACGTTCACTATCACTAATATTTAATTTAGAAAAAATTAAACTGCGTGCATCTTGACAACGCATGCCAAAGTTATACGGAGGTTCATTTCTAAAAGGTCTTAAATTAATTAAATCTTGAACTAGGCAATCAATATTCCGTTGATCGCCAAAACTTAAATTTAAAGAATCTTTAATTGCATTCCAAGTTCTTAATTCGGTTCGGGAACCAATTAACATTTGAGCTCGCCCTGTAAGTTTACCAATAATAGCTTTTAACAAAAAGGTGTTCAAAGCTACATCAATTTCACTAGCGAATACTGAAATGAGACTTTCACAATTTCCTATGAATATAGTTAAAGTATGAGGGTTTCCGTCATAACATGGAATAGAGTCTAAATATAATTTAAGCAATGAATAGTTAACTGCTGGAGTAGTCATATTTAAATTATCAATAAAATTCTCTAAATCTAAAGAAGTTTCTAGCAAATTATTTGAAGAATCTGTATCGACTAAGCTTAAACTATTTTCTAATAAACTTTCTAATTGTCTTATCTCTAGATCACTCATAAAAATCTTTAAAATATATGCTTTTACTATCAAAGGACAAAGGAAAATTAAGGAAATAACTGAGCTTACTTACAATAGAATTACTCTTCTCATTCTTACTTCTAGCTTATTCTAATTCCTAAAGGTCCAAACGATGCTGTTTTGTACCCAGGTTGTAATCTTCCTTTTTCTTTCTTCCTCGAAGCTGGTGATCGGTTGTCTGGAACTATCGGGATCCAATCGATATTCACTCAAACGGATTTAACAGTTCACAATTCGATATACACTCGAACTAACGACAACTTAAAGTTCAAATTTTCGGTTAATCGTTGAAACGAAAAATCACTCGTACTATACGTTTAATTTCCGAAAATCCTACTGACTGCGCCAAAAATGTTTCTTCACTTCGAAAAATACTTTTTAAAAAAACGAAAAACTACAAAATTGAGACGTTTATTATATTAAGGTTACAAACAATCTGACTTTATTCACAATTTGTGTAAATTTATAAGATCTGGTATAAATGCTTAGTTAACTAAAATTGATGTTAACGTTGACGGTTTACGTTTCGTAACTCGCGGGTACAAGCTAATGAGTCCATATATCTGTGCTGCTTCTCTTATGTTCGGAGGGGTAACATTCATGTCAGTCGCTTTTCATATTAAATTTTCTTGTAATTTTGATTAAAATTCAGTATAATAATTAAACTTCTAGCTATCAGCTACATTGTAATCGCTGGAACTCGCCCTATTACGGCATGTTTGGGCCTCACCCTGTAGATGCAGATACGCCCGAATCTCTCAGCAATTGTCCTTCGCCCTTGAAATATAGACCGGTAAGTTTTTATCGCAAAAACGCGTGACGAAGGGATGTATTTTTTTACGTAGACACAGAGATAATGCATTTATATTTTGTTTTCCGTAAAATAGTTACCGACTTTCATTTAATTTCTTATATTATTATAATAATTTTTCTATTATAAAATAAAAGGAGATAACAAAATTATTCAAAACGTCAATTGCTTAGTCTCAATTTTGATATACATGTTATTTTTGAAAGATAAAAGAACTTTCAACCGCATTATGAGAATTCATAAGTAATGGTCATAACCATATGTTCCGAAGATAAAAATAAAATTATTTGACTTAATAATAAGGGGTCTGAGGTGACTCCTTCCTGAGATACAGGTTGCTGAAGTTGAAAAAAATCAAATATATTTTTGTTAATTGTTCAACCATTTTTTTTTAAATACAGACATGAAAATTACAGTTAGGCTTTTTTTTTGTAACGTCTAATAAGAATATGATAGTATACATATTCAAGGTATATGTCTCCACTCACACCGTATTGAATAAAAGCCTTCCTTGGTATTGTCTAATACGACAGACGGGGGATAACGCATTTATATTTTGTTTTCCGTGATGTAACGTAGAAACTGATGATTTAAGTTACCGACTTTCTTTTAATTACTTATACCATTATAATAATTTTTTTTCTATTATAAAAAAAGGAGATTACAAAATTATTCAAAAAGTCAATTGTTTAGTCTCAATTTTTATATACATATCATTGAACACTAGATAAAAGAATTTTCAACCACGTTATGAAAATTCATAAGTATTGGGCCATATAGGTATTGTAACCGAATGTTCAGAAGATAAAAATAAAATTATTTGACTAAATAATAATGGGTCTGAAGTCACATCACATGGTGCAGAAGTTATAAAAAATCAAATATATTTTTGTTAATTATTCAGCCATTTTTTTTCATACAGACATGAAAATTAAAGTATTGCTATTTTTTGTAACGACAAATAAGAATATGATAGTACGTATTTTCAAGGTATTTGTCTCCACTCACACCGTATTGAATAAAAGCCTAGGTAATTGTCCCTCTTCTTTGATATCGTCTAACAGTTTCTGTCTGTAATTAACGTAATATTTGGTTACATTCATTCTATCTATCTTGCCAGAAAATTAAAACCGGTAGATAATCGTGTAATCTATAAACATTAGGAAAAAAACCGAAATCTTTATGGAAAATTGGATTCAAACCTTATAAATAAGAACAAAAAAGCAATAAAAAAAAACAAAATGACGAGGTGCTATAGCTTCCATAGCCACACAAACCTCTGATATAGCACTACTGAGGGTCTGCTGTGCCATAGAAACATGCATCTCATTTCCAATGCCTCTTTGGTATGACCCATGTGCAAAGAACCGTAGAGCTCCCATAACTCTCGTTGTGATGTTTATCTTCGAAGATAGATGTCCATCCTTCATATGAGGAGTCAGCTCTTCGATTAAATTTCGTGTTAGGTCTTTGCTAAGACGAAAATATTGTCTAAACTCTCTTTCGGTTCTTTCGATCCTCAGCATTTCTCTTCGATCTTCCTCTTCTGCCTCTTCTATGAAATTTTCTAATACCAAATCCATTTCTTCAATCAAATAAAAAACAAACAACGCAACACAGATTATGTAACTACTATAAAATAAAATAAAAATGAACGTACGCACAAAATAAATACAAACTCTATTAATAAGCAAAGACTAAAGATATGACATATATAATTAATAGTTTTCTCATGTCCTGTCAACAGTTATGTTATATGTGTATTTGTGAAGAAGAATAAATGTTTTTCGTCTAAAAGCATAATGCCCGGTTGCAAGAACGCTAATCAAATCTCTCATCATGTGATGGTTGATTAAAAAATTATGAACTATCAATGGGAACCCGATTTCACGGAAAAAATAATGGTCGATTTAAAACTGTTCATCATTGCAGGTACCTATCCGTTGCATTTTGATTGTGTAAATGATGGTTGATTTGAAGAATTAACGAGTTATTATTTCATTGATTAGCCGTTAATCATTCATCATTTTTAATAAGCGTTCTTGCAACCGGGCATAAGTCTTTTAATATAAATACACAACAGTTATTTAACATCTGTTTTTAACAGGAACTTGTTACGAAGGTTAGTAACACAAATTTACTGTATAGTTTCACTTTTTGATTTAATGTAGCTTAATTTTAAATTATTATTTTAACATGGAAAAAATTATACTTTTCAATTCTGTATCTTTCTTTTCCTTCAAAGAAACCCGACGCTTTTTTCCCCGTTTCTAATCAATAGCAACGTATTTCCATTTTTTTTTAATCAACAACCATATGTCTCTTTATTTTCAAGTTTCCTATTCTATATTTGCTGACCAATCAAATTCATTTAAGAATTTTTGATTTCTGTTAATTGCGTTGATTATTTTATAATTTGATCTTTTTCTGATATGAAAGTTTATTTTTAATGTCTCCAAATAATTTATTGTTGTTTTTATCTTTTGTTAATTTGTTTTTAAAATTATTTGACATTTGTTTTAATTTCTGTTGCTATGTTCTTTCTTCCGTTCGAGTTGACAAATCTAGGTTCACACCTTGTTAAATATGTTCATAATTGTACTTTTTCTATTTTTACTAGTGTCAGATTTTATAACTTAACTAATAATTTTATTTTTCAGGCTCTTTCTTTTTAGATTTTTTTATGAGCCAAGAAACTTTTGCAAATCTTTTGAAAATTCTGAAACTCCGTGATAGGATTTCAATAAATCAGAGAGAAGTTATCAAGATTTCCGTTTCAAGTTTGGGTCTTAAATATATGTCAGGTGATTTGTTTATATTTTATTTAGTTAAATGTGATTCAAATTTTATTTTATTTTTATTATTAATGTGTATAGGGTACATTATAAAATTCAAACTGCCTTCTCCAGTTTGATTTATTTACTTTATTTATTTTGTTTATTAGAAAAATTTCCTTTTTAATGATTTAGATTTTAAACTAAAATAACCCTTGTTTGGTGTATGTGTTGTATGATTTCACTTTCCATATCAGTATATTTCTTTCAGTATACGTGGTTTGCGTCCCCATTCTCTCCCTGCTATAATGAATAGTTTGTGGCCTATATCCGATGCTTTTTGTCTGTTTTGTTTTATGTGCTCCAGGTAAAGTAAGCCAGTGTCAATCGTCAGTCCCAGGTAGCGTAAGTTGTCTTTGAATGCTATTTTAGTTGTTGTTTTTAGTCGCGGGGTTCTTGTTGGTTTATAAGGAATAAATATGACTTCCGTCTTAGAATGATTGTATCTGAGCTTGTTGTTACTTGCCCAGTTTTCGCATTTCTCCCATATTTTCTGCCATTTTCCTTCTATAATTGCTAATGATTTGCCGGATATCAGGATGATTTGGTCTTCAGCAAATGCCTGAATCAGACCTGTGTCTGTCGTGAAGTTGCCGTTGTTAACTGTGTCAAACCATTCCTCCATTATTAGGAGCCAGAGGATTGGCTCTAGACTCGATCGTTGAGGGCATCCCCTTTCTGTGTTTTTCTGTATATCCTCCGTCTGTATTTGTCTACCTACTAAGAAATCCGTGCAGAGTTTCTGTATATTCCGTGGTGTTATCGATTGTCAACTTTTCAGTTATCGCTGGTATCCATGCCGTGTTAAAGGCGTTTGTCAGGTCTAATTTTATTATCGCTGTATGTATTTCTCCTTTTTTGTTTTGCTTTTAAATCGATCAGCTGGTAGGTTTCCCATGATTCAAGTAGCAGCCATTGGTTTACATTTCCGTAATACTCTTTTAACGGCAGTGGTGCCGGCCAATGGCCAATAACGTAGTCTTATGATTGATAGTAAAAGTTGGGTACTGGCATGAAGATTATTTAAATGTTCTATCAAAATGAGTGATTCGGTAAATGGGTGTTTGGAAGGTAAAATAATGGAATGTCTGTGATCATAATTGGAGTTTGAGTTTTGTATTCTACCGCCCACTCTTGAAGATATTATCTTTGTCCAGAAATGGAAGTAAATTTAACAGTTTGCTGGATTTCGATAGAGGTTGGTTGCACGACACTAGAGAATTCTTGGATTTGGACTAACTTTATTAAAGTAACGATTGCAATTCATTGGTGGTCAACGGACCGTTTATTTTGCTTCGTGGCAAACAATTGTGTTTAAATCGAAGAATATATGCTACTACTCTTTGAAGTTTGGAAAATGAAGAAAACTTCTCAAATATAGTGTAATTGATGTCAATTTGAGCAACCAATGATATAAAATGTGCTTTCATTTCAGGAACATTAACGTTACTGAAATCATAGTTTGGACCGGGATGAAAGCTAGGGTTAGGAAAAAATGAAGGGCCATGACACCAAAGGTCATTTTTCTGTTATTTCGACAATTATATTGGCAACAAACGTCTGGAAATAACATGGCTGGGTTTTTATTCATGCAAGGACTATCTTGGAGTCATTATAGAGGTAAATATAGTCTATTTTATTTGGTAAAGCAGTTTGAACTACTTTGAGTAGTCGAACAAGTAGTAGTGCTCTACATAACTCCAAGCAGGGCACGGTAAGTTTTTTAAGGGAAGCGACTCGGCTTTTGGCACAGAGAAGTCGCATACAATGATCTTGCGAGTTGAAGAATCGTAGATAAATGCAACAGCCATAAGCTGCTTCTGAAGCATCAGAGAAACCGTGAATTTCTATGGACTCGGAAGCGTGACAAACGACATGTCTTAGGATCAGGAAATCGTTGATAATTGCAATATTCTCAACGAATATTGTCCACTCTTCCTGAAGCCACAAAAGGTACGGGGTCGTCCCAGTTGGAATTGCACTGCCAAAGTTTTTGCAGCATTATTTTTCATTAATTGTTGTAGGGCCTATTAGACCTAAAGCGATATGGTCGACAAGATATGGCGTTTGGTAATATGACTGTTGGTGGCGGATTGAAAATTTACGGAATATTTTAAGGTACCTTTGTTAGGGTTCCAAACAAGTCCTAATGTTTTTTTCAGTTCTTTCACATAAGACTTGATCTGATTGTGAATCCCAATACACTCCTAAAGTTTTACATGCTTCATTCTCCCCTATCGGTTGGAGACTCAATTCAACGCCTTGCTCTAGCTGAAACTTGTCCGTTAACATCCATTTCCTCAATACGAACCCCGCCCCTTGTAAGATGTTAAACACATCTTTCTGAATTTTTAATAAGTCTTCTTCAGAATTAGAGCCGGCTAGTAAATCGTCCATATAAAAATTCTGTTGGATTACATGACTATAAGTGGGATATTTCAACTCATTTTCTTTTGCTAATTGCATAAGACATTTAACCGCGAGATACGGTGCCGACGCAGTTCCATAACTCACCGTATTTAATTGAAAGCATTCTAGTTCCTCTTCTGGTTCTTGACGCCAATAAATTTTCAAATATTTTTTCTGAGTCATTAATTAATATCTGCCGGTACATTTTTGAGATATCCGCTGTCATGACAAAATTATGTTTTCTAAACCTCATTAGAATAGTAAATACATCTTGTTGTAAAGTGGGCCCTACAAATTGGACGTCGTTTAGCGACAGTCCTGTAGAAGTCTTCGCGGACGCGTCAAATACCACCCTACAATGAATTGTTAAGCTTCCAGGTTTAATAATAGCGTGATGCGGTATATAATAGCCATCCGAGTTTTGTTCACTATCACTAATTTTTGACATATGCCCTAGCTCCCGATACTCTTTCATGAATTTAGTATATTCTAATTTTAACTTCTTATCGTTAATAAGTTTTTTCTCAATTAGAAGGAATCTCCTTTTTGCCATATCTTTGGAAGAACCTGAATCATTCAAATTATTTTTAAATGGCATTTCAACAATAAACCTCCCCGACCTTTCGCGTTTAGTTGTCTTTTCAAAATTTTGCTCACAATATATGTCCGTTTTTGACAAAATCTTATCCTTTGGAGTAACCTCAATCTCCCAAAAATTTTTTAATCAAGTTTATTTTCTTCAGTAATACTGTGACAAGTAAGTGAGAGTTTTACATTTAAATTTCCTGCTATGATCCATCCGAAATGACTATTTTGCAACACTGGCAAATTATCCCCCAACTGCTGACCTGCTGCTTGACCTTGGCATAGACAAAACCAGAAAACATTGGACCCTAATAATAAGTCTATCTCCTCGGAGACATTAAAATACGGATCTGCTAACTTTAATTGTTTAGGTATATTTAGAAACTCTTTTTTAAATGAACGCATCTGCAATCGGTCTGTTATTTTCGGCAAAATTAAACAATTTATATTTTTATTAAAATCATTATGACACGATTTTACAATAATATTAGCCTGTCTTTGAAGATTTGTTAAAGTTTTAGCTACCCCTTTAACCACATGATTTATTTTGGTGAGCTGAATATTTAGTTTTTTCATTAAACCTTCCGTCATAAAATTGCTTTGTGATCCGCTATCTAGTAATGCGCGACAATAAATGAAATTGGAATTGGAACCGTTTTGTACGCAAACAATAGCTGTTGATAACAAAATTTCAAAATCCGAATGTCCACAAAAACTATTATTCTCCAAAGTCGTGTGGCCAACTGTCTCGATTTCTGTTGAATCCAACGTTGCCGCGTTCGAGGTGCTCGCTAACGATGACGGTTGAACCGGTGAGGTTTCTCTTGTGTCAGTGGTGTGCGTATGGGTATCAATACCATTGTCGTTAGATCTTTTTTCTAAATGTAATAATACATTGTGGGATTTAGAACATTTTAAACATCGTTTCCCTTTACACTTCCAATATGGGTGACCTGCTTTAAACAATTACCGCACAACTTTAACTCTTTGAAAAAATGGAATTAACTCGTGAACATTTTCGTGCGATGATTTTTTACGACTTTCGACGTGGCTTATCAAGACAAGAGTGCATCTATCAACTCACTTCGACTTTTGGCGATGAAGCCCCATCCTCGGCCACTGTTAAACGCTGGTAAAACGAATTTAATCGTGGCCGCAGTTCGCTCGGGGACCAAAGTCGTGGAAGTCGTCCAAAATCACTTGTTCTGCCACAAAACATCGATGCTGTGCACGAAACTGATAAAGCAAGATCGACATGTGACATATCGCGAGATAAAGGCATCTTTGGGCATTAGTATGACAAGCATCAATAAGATATTGCATGAGCATTTAGCTGTTAAAAAGATTTGTTCGCGTTGGATCCCGCATAATTTGACAAAAGCTCAAAAGGATGCTCGTGTCAATTGGTGCAAAGAAATGCTCAAGAAATACAATCGCGGTGCATCAAAAGCTGTGTATAACATCTACACAGGTGACGAATCTTGGATCTATGCATATGAGCCCGAAACAAAACAGCAATCCACTGTATGGGTCTTCCAAGACGAACCCAATCCGACAAAAGTGCTCGAAGCACCTCGAAGCAAATGATCGCCTGTTTCTTCGGAATAACTGGACATGTGGCAGTCGTGCCGTTAGAGCAACGTAGAACGGTGAATTCTGAATGGTACACAACCATTTGTTTGCCAGAAGTGCTTCGTGAAATACGAAAAAACAACCGGCAACGAAGGATCATTCTTCATCATGACAATGCCAGTTCTCACACATCGGCTAAAACAACCACCTATTTGACTAGCCAAAACGTCGAATTGATGGGTCATCCTCCGTACAGCCCTGATTTGGACCAAATGACTTCTTTTTATTTCCGCATATCAAGAATAAATTACGTGGCCAACGTTTTTCGGCGCCTGAAGTAGCTGTTGATGCATTCAAAAACCATGTTTTGGAGGTACCTCAATCGGAATGGAAAAAGTGTTACGAAAATTGGTTCGAGCGCATGCAAAAGTGTATTGATCATCATGGAGAATACTTCGAAAAACAATAAAGCCATTTTTAATAATAAATTACTGTCTTTTCATTATTAGGCTCAAAATATAAATAGCAGCCTATGTATTATTTGAATGTTTATCGACAGCAAGCTTTTCTAACGTCTCACATTTTTGCTTTAATAACTTTTCTATAATTTTAAGCGTAGGACGTTTTTCTTCATATTTATGAGATTCCCACTCTCTTTTTGTTATTGAATCAAATTTAGACGCTAAGATATATATTATTAGCCTATCCCATGTATCTACCTTTTCCCCCAATGCAGTTAAAGAAGCTAAATTGTTCGATACTTGTTCAAATAAGTTTCTCAATACTACAGGTGACTCTTTATAAACAGGTGGACACTCAAATATTTTGAATATGGCTGTGGATTATCATACCCTCATTTTCATAGCGATCTTTCATTTTCTGCCAAGCAACTTTATAATTGTCAGCCGTAACTTGTAAAGATTTTATTGTTTTTAATGCTTAAGTAGTAGAATTTTTGATAATCATTCATGCTTTCATTTGCATCAACTAGAAAATAAAAGGCATCCCTAAACTCCAGCCATGAACTATACTGACCGTCGAACTTTGGAAGCTGAATAGGAGGCAGTTTAAAAGTATCAGTGTTTCGTACAATATTACCTGTGACAGAACTTTCCCTGACATTTGAAACATTGAAACATAAACTTAAGATAAACTATGAAACATACATTTAATTTGAATACTATTAGACAAAAAAAATTTAATGATGGAAAAAAATATATTTGATTACTATGAGACTAAAAAAAAATGATGGAAAATAAACTGCAGGTTCTTACCAAACTGATTTATTTATTTGGAGATAACAAAGCCAGTTCTCAGGACTTTGTTATCTGATGGAAATTAAGAAACTAGAAAAAAAATTAGATAAGGAAAGAAATTTAAGGGCGCCACTAATTTTGTTTCCTAAAACAAAATTAGAAAAAAAATCAAATAAATAAAATCAGCTAACTTTTAACCTTTGCTATCTACTCAAAAATAATAAAGTTAATTGAAAATGACAACTGATGGTGGAGGTTTAATAAATAAAACTTTCACAAAAGAAATTGATAAATATAATGATATTAAAATTGAACGAACGTGTACAAAAAAAATAACTAATACTAAAAAAGGTTAGTAAAGCACAATAATCTACAAAATGGTCATCATAATTTTGTAACAATTGAAAAAAAATAAACCTTCGAGTAATACAACCTCTGTTTTTTTACTTCTATCTTTCTGGTCTTGAAGTGTTGTCCGAATAGAACTGGTTTTTCTACCTTCTGAAGTATACAAAAATATTGGGTATACTATTGTTAAAGATGCACACCCTCTTATGAAAGAGACTGTTGCTCCGCTGCGCTGCTAAAGGACAAGGAACATGTAGGTATTCCAATAAAATTATTAGCACTCCAGGAAACAATGCTCCAGGAAAAATGTCGGTACTCCAGGATACTATCCCAAGAAATTGTATCCCCGAAACTGTATCCCAGAAACTGTATTCTCAGAAACTGTAGGTACATCAGGAACAGTATATCCCAAAAACTTCAGAAACTGTACTTCGGGAAACTATATTCCGGAAACTGTACTTCGGGAAACTATATTCCGGAAACTGTACTTCGGGAAACTGTGCTATAAAGGATATACAGATATAAGAAAAAAATGAAGAAACTAAAAGATTACATGTATATCTGTCCAGCTCAATAAATACAATTGAATATTATAACTTGTAACTTTAGGATTCATTCTGGACAAATATCTGATTTTCATAAAAAAAAAACGTATGAACAATCTGACAAAAAATATATATATTTAAAGGAAACATTTTCCTCAAGAAATATGAAGGTAACATGTGGCATCCAAAATGGGTATCCATTTTGTACTAACTGGTTATTTACAAAAAAAATGGTAAATTTTCCAATATCAAAATTTAAAATTCAAAAAGAAACAATAAAATGTAATAACATACCAGTAATCCAGATTCTTATTAGGTAAAACGTCTGCAAATTTTAGTTTGCAATTTCCGCAAAAATATAGTTAATGGATTACTGCACAGTTCCACACTTGTTGATTTGACGACAGACGATAAGAGAAGACCTGCCGGTACGTTCTCCGTTCATATTTAAAGAAAGTTCAAAATTTTAAATTTCGCGGTATAATATCTCTAGAATATTGATTTTTGGTTAATGAATTCATTCCACCACAACTCACAAATGTGAAATAATTTATTAATTTTTCGATGGCAATATTTTTAGAAAATCGATGCATTCAATTCCACCAAAAATCAACATTTTAAAGAAATTAATCTATGAATTTATCAACTGAAAGGTTGAACGCAAAGTTCACGTTTCAACATCTGCTATGGAATGACGTTCAAAATTTTGAATTAAAGATTCAACTTCTCCTACTATATCAAAATACGAATCCTCAAACTCAGAGACTTCTCGTTGTTCTACCGGAGTTAATAATTTTCTTAGTTCAATTTCGGTTTCAATATCTACAAATTCCTGATATACTGAACTTAAACTATCCAATCTTTCACTTAAAGCCTTAATTTTTGAATCATTTGAATTTTCCTTATCTATTTTATCAAAATAGCTTTTTAATTTGGTTAATCTGCCTTTTATATTACCTCGTTTGAGGGTCAGAACTCTATTTTCCTCTTCCAATTCTGCCATAATGAACAAATAACAAGTGTAAGTGCAGAGGAAAGGAAATAAAGTGAAATATTAGTATAAAAAGGAACAGACTCACGTTTTCGAATGTATCTTGATTTCTGTACGCCTCTGGCACTTTGCTGGTGGAATGGACGGTTGCAAAACTGTCCTTCCTTCCTTCCTAACCTCAAACTTTTTCCCACCTTTATTATAACTACTTTTAAACCAACTTATGATTCGATTCAAACTAACCAATGTTGTGTATAATGCCTTCTTTACTTTAACTGGTCAGAGGTAAATAATAGTGGACTGTAAACACTGATTTTATTAATTAAAAGGTATAAAAAGTAGCATATAGCTTTACAGGTGTTAACGCTTGGGCTTTCAACACAGTACTCATGTCCCTCACCGCCGATACTAACATAATTTCCCTGACAATATCCACAAGATATTTTAAAACCAACCATCCTGGTTTGCGATTAGAAGGGGCAATACAACTTGTAGACCGGTTTCGTCGTATTTGCTTGTTTTCAAAAATTTCCGGATTTTGGCACTTGATCAAATCATCCCTGAATTGAAGAAAAGAGTATTTTCTATTACCACCTTTGCAATACTTTCTGTAAAGATAGAAGGCATTCCAAACTGACACGTCCAATAGATACTTTTTTGTACCATCTAAGCGTCTTGCGTGGAGAAGGGTAAGTGGAAGTAATTTGATCGCATATATCGATCCCGGACATGTGATCATTACATGTTACAACTTCTTCAGGATTCAGATATTCTTTTCCAAACTTGTTTGCCGTTGTCACCAATCGTGGATGGCTCCGAGTTGTAATCACGAGAACATCTCTCTCATCCTTCCATATAGAGACATATACGTTTCCTCTACGTTTCCAGATATCGAAGCGTTTAAGGCAGAACGGCACTAGCGCCAAATGGTAAATTGTTCAGGAGGTGAAAAAAACCATTTAAATATAAATGGTTTGACTTTAAAAAACTGAAGAAAATTCTCCACTAGGTGATTTTTTTTGTATTTGCTTTGGTAAAAATGGTAAGTGGGTATTCATAGAAATAACACTGCAATTAAAAAAAAACGAGAATGCTGTCGCTTATGCCAAAACGTTTTATGTCGACGGTGTTTATGCCATTAAGGTATTGGCGTTTGTGTCAATCGGTTTGACGATTAAGTGCACCAAATGGCGTTTAAGTGGATTTTATGCCAAATCAAAATTAAAACGTACTTTAATGATTTGTGGAGCTTGTGCCAATAGAGTGAAACACTTAAAAAATATTGCAAATACTTTTATTACGCAACTTTTTTGTCGAAAATGGTATAAAAAATTTAACAATATTGAGAAACTATTAAGAAATGAAAAAGATAAACACATTATAAAAAAATATTAAAATTTTTATTGGAAAAATAAATAAACTAATAATATACTGATCTATAGATCTTCCTCATCTTCAATGTCGGTTTCCATAAGGACATCTCGAACAGAACCTAGGTGTTTGAGCGGTAAATATTCAATATGGTATTGAGGTTTTATTGTATTATTTTCGCATAAAGATTTCAAATTTTCGTATTTTAACAAAGAAATTGGTAATTCATTCTGGTATGCCTGTTTTGGGAAACCAGGTTTTAATTTAAAATTTATTACGTCACTTTCTGCCGGATTGAGAAAACTGTACTGAATTCTAATATTATAGTCATTTTTGAAAAACTGGACTTTTCTTATTTGTGCGATTTTTAGCCTAGTGGCCTTAACAGGATTTAAAGTTTTAAAATCTAAAAAGTCAGAGAACTTTTGTTTCACAACAATATAGGGTTCTGGATGGATTCTAGCATTTCGTACTATTGTTGGCCATTCGGAAGGAGCTTCAACAATTCTGTGTTTGACAAATTTTTCTATTACAGCGTGAATTGAATCTACTGGCATGTAGGTATGTCCGGTTATTAGGTAAGTCAGATTAATTTCTTCGACGTAGTTATTATTGTCTAAAAAATATCTCAGCATTGCAAAAATATATTTATTTTTATTTTGCTCACTACAGTTGTCACAATACATTGATATTTTTTTATAGGTTCTGGCCTCGTCCACTTCTTTCAAATAATGTAGTAGATTAGTACAAATTTCATTACTGCCTCTCTTAGCATCTTTCTCCTCCCATAGGTAACAAATGCCTTTTCTAGATGTGGTTTCATAAACAGATAAATTGTAAACAGCGTATTTTCTTGAAAATCCTAGCAAGAAATTGTCGCCATGAGGAGTTGCTAATACTTTCTGTAGATCGAAGCTCATTACCAAATATGTTTTATCTGTTGTTGAATCTTTTTGATCTTTTAAAAATACTTGTTTTATTGCTTCCTTCTCTTCGATGTGTTTATTATAAATTTGTGTTTCAGTCTCAGTTTTCATTGCTTCTGGGAAATTTTTGTATCTTTCACACTTCTGACATTTATCTTTACGTGGAACATGTATTCCCATGTAAACAGCTGTAAAAATTTACCTTTTTTCAAAAATGCATTGTTATTTTGCTCTTGGGTAAATACATACATTCTGTACAAATTGTTAAGACTTCTAATATCTGATGGTAAGTAAACGCGGGAAGAAGAACCTCTACAATTATGTGAGGGAACAGCAGGTAAGGAGTTAACAAAATCTTTAAACTTAGCAATAATATCATCATCAATCTTGTTCCGAGGTGCATGCTTGCCGCGTAAATCAGGTTCTGTAAATTTAGTACATTCTTTATTTTTTAAAACAGTTCTCAAAAGTCTTACTGTAATATTTAGGGTATGAATTAGAAATTGTTTACATACACGTTTTCGAACATTATCTTTTAATAAATAGTACTCTACCGTTATTTTCCTTTCTTTAACACCTGCAGACTTTCGTCTTCTTTTAACAGGACATGCAGAAGTACAATCACTTAAGAACCTTTTTTGCTTAAGACTACAACCTAAATTCCAAAAAAAAATTAAACAAAAACTCGCGGTCATGCTCTGTAAATGCATTACATTCATTTTTACAAGTTTTACTATTAAAACAAGGATTTGGCTTTAGGCGTTTGCTTGAAATTAAATTTCCTGAAGTATTCATATACTGAAGACCCGTATCTTTCATTTTTTTTCTTTCCGCTTTTTTGTTTTTCTGTTTCTTGAATGTGGCATTTTGTTCTTTGTTTTTTTCACCATTATCTTCGTCTGTATTTTCATTATGGTGATTCAATTTTTTTTTTCCCTATATTGTTCTTGGTTTTTCTTTTCCGACCGTCAGTTGCTTCCTTTTCACTTTCATCAGTGCTAACCTCGTCCTTGTTAGGAATATGTTCCTGATCGTAGTCAGTATCTGAGCTTTCTAATTCGTAATTTTTCTGTATATCCATATCAGCGCAGTTTACTTCTTCAGGCGTGGTAGGAACATTTTTTTCGTCAAATGGTATTGTGACTTCCATAGGATTTAGCGTAATTAACTGTAGATTTTCTTCATAGAGGATCTGCGAGCTGCGGAATTCAATTTCATTTGTGTCAATTTTTAGTAACGTTTCAGTTGTGTCGGAACGTTCGTCGGTTTAGGTTCATCTTTTGTGTGGTCGGCCTAAACAGTAGGTGTCTGTGTTAGTTTGCTCCTGAAACTACCAAAATTTCAATGGTATGTAGAAATAAGAAATTTATAAAAATTGCTGCCACGTATAATAAAGCAATATACGATCTGTACGTGAACGTAAATCATAAAGATAAAATTAAAATATTTCATTATACAGTGGATATTACAATATAACAACACAAAATCCAAAACATTTAAAAACTTATCAGTTGGAGGTTTTACACGATTTTAAAACGATAAAGCGGACCATACACGGAGAATTTATTTTATTTAAAATGCCACAAACCCAAGATGTATCAACTAAACAATTATTGGATGAAATAGTAAAAAATCGTCTGGAAATTAAGAACTACATAGATGCATTAGAAATTAGACAACAGGTAAAAATTGAAGAGCTGAACAAAAAGGTGGAAACGTTAGAGACCGAAAACCGACTGCTGAAACAGGAATTGGAAAAGTCGCAAAAAATTGAAAAGAAAAATAACATTATTTTGTTTGGCCTAACCAATAGAAGCGAGTTGATAAATAGTCAGAAGGTGTGCCAAGTACTGTACAGTCTTGTAAATATAAAGGTTAGAGAAGAAGACATCAATAATTTTTATTTTTTGGGAAAAAGTGACGATAGTCCATTAAAAATCGAATTTACGAGATTTCTCACAAAAAAACATATAATTGATAAAAGAGCATCTCTAAAAGGGAAGAACGTTATCATTGCGGATGACCAGACTGTACAACAACGCAAAGAATATAAGCTACTCCGAAAGCATCAACTATTAGCCAAAACTGATGGGAAGAACGATTGCTACATTAAAAAAAACATACTTTATGTCGAGGGGGAGTCTTTTGAATACGAAGATCTACTAAAATTAGAAGAAAATAGTGACATCACCACGAAATCAAACAGCAATCCGTCCACACCAATAATCCAAAACTCAAACATTCAAATTCAACAGCCCCTTCAGAAACTCGAAAAAGTTGTCAATACCCGGCTTCAGCAGAAACAAAAAAATAACTCTACAACTAAATAAAAACAAAAACAAAACAAAAAGTTTAGATAAGTAAGGTTAGGTAATTAATTAGTTATATGCTTAAGTGTCGATGTTCATATTATACTTAATTAAAAAATGGACCCATATGTACGAGATTTTGATATACCCACAGTCCCAACATTTACTTTAGATAATTTTTTAGAATGTGATAAAATTTACAACATCAATGAACATAATCAAAATTTTACAATCTTTCATAATAATATAAGTAGCATAAATAAAAACTTAGACGAATTAAAAAAAAATCCTGATTGTATCATTTTAACTGAAACGTTACAAATTCCAGATTTGAGTGTACATAAACTAAAAGGCTATAATATTTTTTACAACAATGGCGATTTAAATAGAAATGACGGAGTCGTAATATATCTTAACAATAAATATTCCTTTAATTATGAAATAGTTCAGTTAGGGGTTACTAATATAATCAAATTAAAGGTTTGCGTTAGTCGCGACCACAACATTATAATTTTTGGATGTTACAGATCTCCATCTAAGAAAGATTGGAACCCTAAAATTCCTGAGTTTATTCAAAATCTTCAATTGTTTTTTTAATCAACATGTTGATAAAAATGGGGGAGACCGGGGTTCGACGTTCCGATTTTGGAGTCGGAGGCAATATAAATGTAATAGAAATGTTTAAAATCAACGATTCCTATATAAAATGGTGCATAATTTATCCTTGTTTCAAATTGTAAACTTAAGTTCTTTGAAATAAGCATATATTATTGCTCAGGATATTTTTTCTGTAAAAAGTCGACAAGGAACAACTCGCCCCACAAAGGGGCTGGTTGTTCCTCAGCTGAGGTAAGTTGTTCCGCTTATAAAATGGTCCATAAATATGAGGAATTCTGTAGCCGTCATCCATCCCGAGCTATTTCCAGCTCCAATACTCTCCGTGGGACCATCTCGAAGAAATAAGTCCTTATATTTAAGGCGCGGAAAAATAAACATAGGTGGTACAGTATTTCCCACTGCATTTGCTGCAAGTTCAACGGTAACTAAAGTTCCTCGCTCCGCAGACACTATGGCACCCACTTGTTTAACGCCTTTTGCAGCGACTATTTTCTTCGGCTTCAATACAGTGGTAACACCTGTTTCGTCCAAGTTCCAAATTCTAGACGGTAGCATGTTATATTTCAAAATGACGTTTCCAAGCTTGCTAAAGAATTCATTAACGTTTTGTCGGTTAAAAGAGGATGCGCGTCCTGCACTAGTGGCTTCCGGAGCTCTTATGGACAATGACGGATTTCTTTTCAGAAAACTAGTGAACCAATCAGCTCCAGCTTCTTTATTTCTATGCCAAGAGACTGGAATATTAGGCATGTCAACTTTGACAGCGCAACTATATGCCAACTTCCTTACTTCTTCTGGCAAAAGACCGAAGTAAATTGATGAACACTTTAATAAATAATCCGCCAATGTCTTCTCTTGGTCTTGGTTGAACACCTGTCTAGAATAGTAACCCACAGTAGGTGTTACACCAGCTTTCAACTTTTTGACAAAGCGAAACAATGTCATATGACATATCTTTAATTCCCGAGCTACCGTCTTAAGTTTACGACCGTCTTTAATAACGGCATCAGCAGCCCGCTGCAAAAGCTCAATTGAAACCTTGCCCCGTTCGGTTTTTCGTTTATAGTTTCTCATCCTAAAACAAAGTTTTAATTTTATTATTTACGTGTTCGTTACGGGGCAGGCTGTTCCGCGGAACAACTAGCCCCCCACCAGAGGAACTTGGAACCCCAAATTCCATTTTCTAAAGTAACATCCAATTATGATAGAATACGTTTGAAAAAGCCAAAAACGATATTAAAAAGTTAATCACTGTAGTTTGCTCGACAGATAATAGCAAGTAACACACAAATAGCTAGAAAATTGATTGAAATAGACCAAAAAGTATGATGACGAAAAAATTTACTTACGTGATGTTTGAGTGTCACCAATCGACTACCACGCTAACACGCGGGCAGACCGTCACTAAAATGACTGACGCAATGGCGTGATGATATGACGTTTCGCGATGCACTTCACACTTATTGCTATCTCTTTTCTTCGCGGAGCTATTTCAATCGGAACAACCTGCCCCCGGCACTTTGAACCCCGGCCTCCCTACCTATGTTTTCTCGGGTGATATAAACATTGACATCTTGGACGAAAACAATAACACTTTGGAGTACTTAAATGTTCTGCAGGAATTCGGTTTCATATCTACGATAAATAATCAAACACGATTAAAAGCTTGTTTAGATCATTTATTTATTACAACCAACTCGTTCACTAAAACAGATAATTTAATACCCATTGTAATTGAGTCAGATATTACTGACCATCATACCATTGCCTTGCAAATCATATTTGAAAGTCATCAAAAAAATCCTAAAAGCGAACCAAAATATATCAATCACATTGACTATCTTAAACTTGTACATCTGATCAAAAATGAAAGGTGGCATACGGTTTTCCATGATTCCAGTCCTAATTCTGCAACAGAGAAATTTGTTCAGATACTTTCTAATTATATAACTATTTCCACACAGACTAAAAAATGTTTCAGGAAAAATACTAAAATCTCACCATGGGTTACAAATGGATTACTTACATCAATTAATAAAAAAAATGACTTGTATAAAAAGTTTAAACAAAACCCAAACGACATGGATCTAAAAAAGACATACAAAAATTATAGAAATAAAATAAAATCTCTTATTGAAAAGGCAAAACAAAACTATTATAAAAAGGAAATTAATAAGAATCAAAATAATAATAAGGAATTGTGGAAGATAATTCAGAATATTTCTACTAACAAAAAATCTAATATTAATATTAATTCAATAAAAAATCAAACCGGGGAAATCCTAACTGATCCAAAGTTAATTTCAAATGAATTTAATACGCAATTTGCAGAAACGGGTAAATTATTAGCTCAAAAAATTAACAACCACACTAAAAAAGAGTTTCCCAAAAAAACTGTACTCAACTCCATGGCACTATTTCCGGCAACTTATAATGAAATTCTAGAAATAATAAAATCATTAAAACCTAAAAAAGCCGCAGGTATAGATAACATTAATAGTGAATGTTTAAAAGCCGTGGCTAAATATATTATCAACCCGCTTACTTACATAATAAACAAATGTTTTGATGATAGTGTCTGGCCATCTTGCTTCAAAACATCTCTTGTTATACCGATATATAAGAAAGGTGACAAAACTAACGTGTCTAACTACAGACGAATTTCTCTGATCCCGCACATCTCTAAAATATTCGAAACTTTATTAAAAAATAGACTAAACTCCTTTATTAAAAAATTTAACGTAATTTCAGAACATCAGTTTGGATTTAAAGAAGGTCAGTCAACACAAGATGCAGTTTTGGAATTAACAACTAAAATTTATAACTCATTAAACCAGAGCAAACCATGCCTGTGCGTTTTCCTAGACCTGTCCAAAGCCTTCGACACGGTAAATCACGACATGCTACTGGAATCTTTGGAAGAAATTGGCATCCGAAATAAATGTCTTAAATTATTCAAAAACTATTTATTTAACCGGGACCAATTAGTTAAAGTATCTGGGGTAATGAGTGATTTAAAATCTACTGAATATGGTGTTCCGCAAGGGACAATCTTAGGACCGACATTTTTTAACATTTATATTAACAACCTATTTTCATTACAAGGGGCTGGAGACATTGTAGGATTTGCCGACGATACCGCCATATTTTACAACGATGACACATGGCTTAAACTTAAAAATAAAGTTGAAAATGACCTTGCCAGGATAAAAAGTTGGTTCGACAGCAAAATTCTAACTCTAAATTTAGACAAAACCCAATACTTACCATTTTCTTGTACCAATGTTAATACTCCTAATTTCGAACCCTTAAAGACTACCGTTAAAAATTCAGCATTTGCCATAAATCCTGTAACAAAAATTAAATATTTAGGTATTATATTTGATAGTAATATGAAATGGAATGACCACATCACATACGTTGTTAAAAAACTACAAACTATTTTATACAAATTTAGATTTTTGAAGAAGTGCATACCTTCAAATTACCTGAAGACTTTATATTTTTGTTTGGTTGAAAGCCATCTAAGATACGGGATAATTGGTTGGGGGTGTGCTCTCAAATCATATATTTATCCACTAGAAGTAATACAGCGCAGATTCCTTAAAATAATTTTTAATAAATCTCGATACCCATCAGATGATCTATATAACGAAAGTGGAGTGCTAGATGTAAAACAACTATATTACTTAACAATTGCTCTAAAATATCAAGATGTTAAAAATTTAATTCAACTGCCTCAACATGAACATAATACAAGACAAAAAAACCAGTATACATTGCCAAAAATGCAAAAATCGTTATGTCAACGTTCTTTCTGGTACATTGCCCCTAAAGTGTTTAATGGAATCCCTGAAAACATTAAAAACTTAAATGGTAAACAAATATACAAAAAGTATATAAAAAAATTCATGCATAGTAAGTCAAGACAGTATTTTAGAGATATAATTGAATTCTATTTCTAGTCTACCGTACTTACCCATTTTCTAACAATGATTTTTTTCCTATTAACACACAAAAAAATCTCGTACATATCGCATCACTATCCAACATAATATATTTATTATAATATTTTATTTGTGATATTAAGGTGTATTTATTCTTTCAATTTTTATTTATTTTAATTAGTTTAATTATTTTAATTAGCTTTTAATGGAGATGGTTGTTGAACCGTGGAGGTAGGTGATATAGGAAGTGCTCTTTTCATGGAAGGTGGATCGTGTTGTTTTATCTTAGATGGTCCAGGTACAGGATGCAGTGTTTTTTCTAATCGTGTTATTGCATTTGTTTCAGCAATTATCGGTTCTTGATTCTGCTCAGCATTTGGCGCTGGATCGACTAGTAAGGTACTGAACTCTTCATCACTGAATACCGATCGGTTAAATGGATAAATGCCAGTAGTTTCGAAAGCCTTGACCCCTTTTTCTACAGCTGCCACTTTATTAAAAGCAGTTTTAAATAACTCCGCAATATCCGTTTGCAGAATCTTCTCGTGTTTTCTTGCTTTGATATATATCTATCGCATTCTTGATTGTATGCACTCTTTAATGGTCCGAAAAAACCAACATCGAGCGGTTGCAACCGGTGTGAAGTGTGGGGCGGAACTGAAACAACTTTAATGCCATTATCTCTGCAATAATGATATGACCTTAAAGTTGAATGAGTGGAGTGGTTATCCATTAATAACAGGACCGGATCATCTTTACTAGCTTTTGTAAATTTTGCAAAATGTTGAATCCAGTCTTCAAAAATCTCCTCAGTAGTCCATCCAGACTTAGAGCACCTATATACAGCACCAGTTGGCCCGTTTCTTTCTAGAGCTTCTTTCATTCTCATTCGTTTGAAAATAAACATCGGTGGAACAAACGAACCTGCAGCACTCATCGCTACAACAACAGTTACAAGTTGGCCCCTCTCACCACTTGTGACAGCTCCTACCTGTTTTTGACCTTTCTGGGCAATAATGCGGCTTGGCACGTGAACGTTACTAATCCCTGTTTCGTCTACATTGAAGATGCGATGAGCTTCAAAAGTGTGTTCAGAGTAGAGCTTATCTAAATTATCATAAAATATCGTAACTTCATCTTTATTGAATGCCAACACACGGCTCAGACTTGTGGCTTCCGGTTTACGGCAGCTCAATGTCGGGTTGCGCCGCATAAATGCATAGAACCAATCTTTTCCACACATTGCTTTCTCTTTATTAAAAGTGTTTTTTATTTTATTGGTTTGTGCAAATTCAAATGCAAGTTTTCTTATGGACGAAGATGTTAGTCCATAAAAAAGGCGAGAGAGGTTTATAACATGTTTTGCGAGATCTTCTTCTTGCTGAACAGTAAAAACAGATTTTCTGCCCATTTTGTACTTTTTTGTAGCGAAGCGACCTTTTAAACGGTCTTGTAATGTTCCATATGGAATATTGAACATTTGTGCAGTTTTTCGTATGGAAGCAACTTTGTCATGTATTGTCTTAAGCGCACGTTCCATATCCTTTTCAGACCACGAAGCGCGAGAAGTTTTGCGTGTATACTTTTGACGAGGCATCTGTAAAAGAATAAACGCCATTGGTACAATATCGATCACAGTAGGAAAATATCGATCACCCCGGTTGACATTAGCCGACTGCACGTGGTAGACAAAAAAGATGAATTACAAAAAAAATCTGTAACGATAATTCATCACACATAATAAGTACATACATATCTTATTACCTTACTGCACAAAAATCAAAGCTACAATCAAATTAAATCATTACTTACTTTCGTATCGGTGTCACAAATATTATAAGGAATAAGGCAAAATTTAACATCAAGCATTCACTACGGTCAAACATCGACTAAGTGCGTAGGTGACTGTATACATAGTAAATACCATCCCAGCGCATGCGGTCTCGCTCTATTAAGAAGTTGAAAAGCTTCAAGAATTGGGTAGGGGTGTGTGATCGATATTGGACAGCGGTTGATATTCGACCACTCTCCCCTAGGCATTTACTGCACTATTTCTTGGGCATTTTAATGCGTTTAACCACACACTGCAGATTCGACTAATTAATTAGTAACGAAAATAGCTATTTTCCCAACATTGAAGAAATAATTAATTAAGGAGCACCAGAAAAACTTGTAAATGATCGATGTCAATTAACAAGGAATGACATACTGAACATAACCTCAATTGTGTCAAAACTACTGAATTTACATATATTCACATTGAGAATAAGCATAAGATGTGATCAATCACACTCTGAAAATGCATAACATATTATGTATTTTCGCATTGTGAAAAGCCATAAATATGTATAATCACAATGTGAAAAACCAAAACATTTATGTAAAAACACATACTATATGTATTCACATTGTAAAAAAGCATAACATGCAATATTACAATTGTGGAAGTACAGTGTGAATAAATACTCGTGGTAACTCTTAATTATGTGCAGATGTTCACTAAGCTTTTTCCTAAAGAGATGTTTCATTTCAGTTTTAGGATGAGTTTACTAATTTCAGGAATATCTAAGCTTGAGTTCCTTCTATTTGGTTTGTCAGTTAATATTAATCAAATTAAATTAGAGGCATAGAACGTTTCAGCAGTTAAAGTCCGTTTCAATAAGGAAGAAGCCACCTGAAGTTAGCTTACCGACCTGCGCATAAGTCAAAATCTGTCAAGCGATCGTTCCATGCCATTGGCGTTACAAGCGATGTTTCATGCCGACAGCAATTAAATTGTTGACATTTGAGGTTGTGTTTGAAACAATCATTTACTGTCGAATATTTTTCATTTTTAAATATTTTAAGACGTTTTGCTAGTTTAGTGTGTGTGTTTTATTTGATCTAAAACCATGCCTCCTACAGAACTGGTTGGTGTTAAAAGAAAAGTTATCCACAGTGAAGGCCGACAGATTCTTAAAAACGTTGCAACTTTTATGGAGTCTGAAGCTGAACATGGAATCCAAATTCCTTTAAAAAATCATCGGTAAGTCAAATAAGAAAGTATAATAATCCAATATATTACTCATGGCATTCAGATTGTTATAAAATATATGGAAGAGTATACATTACTTCAAAAATAATTGAATTCTGCTAATAATTCATATAGTCTGCTGCACTTAGCAGTTATTTATATGGTTCTAATACTTAATGCCTATAATTATCTCATACACAAAAAAACAATATGACTGTATATTTACAACATTACCAAATTTTATATAATATACATTTCTTTGATTTGTAAAATATATATCTTGATATGGTATTCATTTGTTGGAAAGTCAAATGAAAACATCTATTTTTCATTTTTACATGAAAATAATTATGTATTGCTGATTTTTAATAATTATATTTCTAGAGCGAACTTTAAAAGCTACTGGGGTGAGTAGAAGTACTTACACCAGAATTAAAAATAAATCCTCAGCTACTGAAACAGGAGCATCTACATCCTTTAGATCTCCTCAAAAAAGATCTAGGAAGAAAAGGGTACTGGAAGCACTAAAGTTTGGAGAATTGCAAAGGATTCGGGATATCATTTATAACTTTTACATCCTGGAGAAAAGAGCTCCTACTTTAACATGTAACGTTGATTAAAGTGTAATAAATATAACAAAATTAATTACAAGCACTTTGTGTCAGTTTTCTTCCAGTATAGGTTGTTTACTTTTTATAGTTAAATTAATAAATAATTTAATGTTGAAATATATTTTTATTTTTTGCTAGGCATTATGCAGAAAGTACACTGTTTTACCTGAGCTTACTATTAGTAAAACTTCTTGGTGGCGGCTGTTAAAAAGTATGAGCTTTAGGTGAGTAGTTTTAATTAGTCATTGAAGTGTTAAAACGGAACAAAAATTAAAATAAATCTACAATATTGAAAGGTAGAATGCATAACTATTTATTTGAAAATATGGTTTCTATTGTAGATGGCAGCGCATAAAAGATAGCAGGAAGGTGATTATGGAATTGCATGATATTTGCCATAAGAGAATTACATTCTTGGAAAATATCATTAAATATAGAACCGAAAGATGGAATATTGTGTTTACTGATGAAACATACATTCACATCTCCCATGTGCAATCCAAGGGATGGTACGATACATCAGAGAAAAGACCAATCTCAAAAGGAAGGAGACTTGTGATTGTGCATGCAGGTGGAGAAAATGGATTTATTCCTAATTCCCTATTAATATTTTGATCAGGTTTGTATTAATTATGTATACTTATAGAATAGTGTTGTCCTTTATATTTGCAAAGACTTTACTCATATCATATATAACCTGTTCCAACTTAATTAAGAGAAATACAATTTTTAAATGTGGCGATCTTAATTCTATAATAGGGAAGTTATACTATTGACACTTACAAGAAGTGTATCATTGGGTTTGACAACAATATCTAACGAAAGATAATTCCAACAGTCAAATAAGGCAAACGTAATTAAAAATGTCTCATATGACATATTGTTACTGTGGGTCTCAATAAAATTTATTATTTTTTTATGTTCTAAAAGTGGAGATTACCATGATATGAACCATTCAAACTTCATGAAATGGGTTCAGGAAAAAATATTACCCAATATGCCTCAGAAATCACTTCTGGTTGTGGATAATGCTTCTTACCATAATGTGAAAACTGAAAAAATATTACACCAGCATCTAGCAAAGCAGAAATGTTAGAATGGCTTAGGGTCCACAATGTTGTCTATGATGGCAGTAAAACAAAACCCTCTTTATATGAAGCAATAAAAACATTTCGTTTAGGTATTCCTGTTTCCTATAAATTGGACTGTATATTGGAGGAACATGGGCATAAAGTTTTGCAGAGGCCACCTTATCATCCGGAACTGAACTGCTAGCTCTATCTCCTGGGTGGTGTGGAAATGGGTGTATTCGAATTCAATAATATTTTTTTGATTTACATAGCATATTATTCCATATTTATTCAAATATAAGTATCTATTTGAGTTTCAGGACTTCGATGTTGTTTGTCACTGTACGAAGCAATGATATAGTAAAATGTAGTATAGTTATTCGAATCAACCGCATAACTAAACTTGTAAGGAAAACGTTCATATGATTCATATCAAGCTTTGAACCAGCATCTTTGAATATTTGCACATTATAATGGGACACCCTGCATATTATATTCACATACCGGATATCTCACCAGGTTTTGGGCAATCAATTTTTCGAAAACTAATTGAACTATGATTTTGAAACTTGGTCATCTTGAACATTTGTGGGAGCCTTGTCCATTTTTAATAATTCGACACTATTTTTCATCAAATCTTGTATCACTGGATTCGTAAATCTCGACTGAATGAAGAGAACTATACAGGGTGTACTTTTTAAAATTGCAAATTCGCAGTTCAAGTAGTTTTCGAGATATTGTCTGGCCAAAACCTCGCGGGATACCCGATATTATGTAGATTGTTATCTACAACTAGCTAATGAACCGAAATTTATGGGTAGAAATGAGCAAATAAAACAGAAGACGTAAAGTGTGTCTAAGTATTTATCAACACAAGGTACAAAACGAAATAAAAAAGTTAAAATGATGTCACCTTATAAAAAAACCAGTTGCAGAATTGTCTGAACCTATTCATAAAGTTAAAAACTTTTCTTTTAGTTGAGGTAACTTTCTTGGATTTGGATCCTGCATAAGGATGAACCTTGAGGAACATTTTTTGAATTAGTTCCAAAACTGTTGTGATTCCTTTCGGATACTGTAAATTCATTATGAAGAATAGTGCACAACACACTTTGAAGGCCTCATCAAAAGTATCGCATCCCTCGAGGTTCATTAGTTATCTTTCCACATATACAAACTAAATGGGAGTTCCTCCTTCTGGATCTGAAAAAAATTATGGTCCTTTCATAAAACCAACAGTACTCAGAGAAATACAGACTTACCAATCTAAACAATACAGTAATAGGCAAAGTATCTAAATTGATCATATCGTCGTTAAAACCCGAAAAATGTGTAACTCTGATTCTAGCTGATTTTACAGGAGAGGCAAAAAACTTTTTTTATCACCCGTACTCCTTTAATATTTTTCAAAACTCTAATTATTACTACATTAATTGCGGAAACTAACAACAATGATAGAAAGCAACATTTACACAAGTTTGAAATATTTTAAGAGACATTTTTCTAGGTTCAATTGTACAAAAAGTTGGAGTTAAACAATTTGCTTTATCAAAAAACAATAAAAAAAAGTTAAACAAAATTGAAAATTATTATTAAAAAAAGAAATATTTATGCAAAGAAACATAATTAAGATGGGTAAATAGTAAATAGTTCTATTGGTAAGCGATGTTGTTATAAAAATCATGGTAGTCGAGTTCCAAGCTATTTTTCAACTGTTGAAGGTGCTCAAATTTCTCTTTCTTTATTTTTCTTCTCTCCATGTACAGATTAGGAAGTTCAGCAAAATGATAAGCTTGTTGAACTTTATTTTTCCGGACCAATATTTCCTTCCAATCTCACTACGTTTTAGTTTGTACTAAATAATTCCATCCGGTCTGTAATTTAGTTGCTTTAAATCATTTACAACAGGATCCCCAATTCTACGTCCGGGTCGTATAGAATTATAATATTTAATAGTGGAGAAATCTTTGAAAAACCCGTAAGTGAGAAACTGTACATTATAGGGTCGAGGCTTAGAACGTGCTGTTTTGCAATTCTGGATATAATCAGCAGGAACGTTTATGTCACGGTTTCTCAACCGTCGTTCAATGGCAGAATGCATACTATCTGCCTCCATTTGCGTATGCCCTTTATATAAATATTTCTGTATGATGGTAATGTTATTCTTCACAGCGGTAGATAGCAAAGCGTTTGATAAGACGTTGTTGCGATTCTGCGCTCCACAGCCATCGTTCCAAAAAATAATATTTCCCGGATTCGAAGAAATGTTTGCAATTAAATTTTCCTCAATGAATGAAACGAGAATGGGGGCAAATTCATTAGCGCCCACGGACCCATCCAGTTCACTCCACAGATTGCAATACCCATCGTTTGTTTTCACGTTATAAATGGTGAAATTGTGGACGGCCAATTTTGTTTTATAATACATCAGGGAAACTTTCGAACTGAGTGCCAGTTACACTGACTACAAGTCCATTGTTAGGACTAAATCGTTATTGCCTGACATTTTGTCATGTTCCTTCTCGTTCCTGGCTTCTTTTTTTAATTCTAAATGTTCCCTGTATTCCTCTTCACTGATATTCTTACTTTTATGTCCCACGCAAACAACGCATTGATCCTTCTTTGGTCTGTACAGGGATAAATTTTGTTGATCAAAAACTGAATAAAATGTTGTAAGAGTAACGGGTTCAACTTGTTGTTCCGTGCACTATGAATCCTCGTAAAAACGATGCAGCTCTCTTTTACTTTGCCAGAGTGGTTCCAAATATAATTTCGTCGACGAGGCGCGGCAATAGTGCGACTCCATCTTCACTAAGGAGTTCAAAAACCTTTTTAGATTGTTAATTCTATCATCCTGTTTTCTTTGCTTGCACCTTTCTACGCCATTTTCAAGATATTGTCCGTCACCAGCATTGTTCTCAGTAGTCGTTGCTTCATCTGTTTTTACCCAAAGCGGGATCACATTCTCAGATACACCCAGTGTGGCAATTAACATTTTTTTACAAACTCGGTATTCAGCCATATTACATTTGAGGTGGTAATTGAATGAATAATTTCCCCTACTTTTCTCGTTGATTCTGTTAATATTTCAATTAATAAAACTCAGAAAACCAGACCACGTGTTTCTTCCAACACCGTTTATTACCAACAACACAGAACATCAATTACAATAAACTTTACATATATATGTCATATGTCAAAAGATGGCCTTTTACTTTTGTAGCAATTGGTAACATCAACACTCCCCCTCAATTCTACAAAAGTTGCTTAAATGTATTCGCACAGTCCAATACATTTTCTAAAAATATCAAATTTTACATGAGACAGTGACTTTGTCATTAGATCAGCATATTGATGATCAGTGGGTACATAATGAAGCTTAACAATATTATTCGAAATTAATTCCCTAATAAAATGATGTCTAACATCGATATGCTTGGATCTTTTCGTTTCAAGTGTTTTCGCCATTTTTATGCATGACTGATTGTCTTCATAAATTAATATTTGATTAGTCGCTTTATGAATCAGATCTTCTAGAATTTGCTTAAGAAAAAGACATTCAGTTATACAACTAGCCAATGCAACATACTCAGCCTCTGAGCTTGACAGAGCAACAACTTGTTGTTTCTTTGATTTCCAGAAAATAACATTATTATTCAGTCTTAAAATGAATCCACTAATACTTTTCCTATCATTAATATTATGGGCAAAATCAGAATCAACAAAAGCATTAATATTTATATCTACACTATCAGTTTTAGTAAATTTTAAAACATAATTTTGGGTTTTCTTGAGATACCTTAAAACATTTTTCAAATGTTTCCAGTGACTTTGATCGAAAGAATTTTAAAATTGGCTAAAATAAGTTACAGCAAAGCAAAGGTCAGGTCTCGTACCCAACATCACATACATAAGTGAACCTAGAAGTTGTTTGTATGGTACATCTACTGTAAAATTTTCTTGTGTCATTAAATTTAGTTTTGGCTGAATTGGTACATCTAAACCTTTACAATCATTCATCTGAAACTGAACCAAAATTTTTCTGATTAATGTTTGTTGTGAAAGTTTTACCTCATTATTTGTTCTTTGAATTTCAATTCCTAAAAAGACATTTTTATTTTGATTTGAAAGATCTTTCATCTGAAATTCCAAGTTTAACTGTTCTTTAAGTTCATTCACTTCATTCATACAATTAGACACAATTATAATATCATCAACCCAGATTAACAAATAAGTATTTCCCTTTATATACAAGCATGGATCAGCTAACGATCTACGATAATTTTTTTTACATAAAAACATGTGTAAGCGGTCATACCAACATTTGGGACTCTGCTTAAGTCCATAGAGAGCCTTTTTCAACTTACATACAATACCGTCTTTCACATTTTTTAAACCTAGTGGAGGATACATATAAACAGGATTTTTAAGTTCTCCATTGAGAAACGCTGATTTAACATCCATTTGATGAATTGTACAATCCTTTTCTAGTGCCAAGACTAAAAGTACTCTTAATGTTACCATTCTAGCTACGGGAGTATAAATTTCTTCATCAAAAGGTATTTCTTGCTGAAAACCTCTAGCTACAAGTCTGGCCTTTTTTACTTCCTTCCCATGCATTTCTTTTGTTGTAAACACCCATTTAGAATCAATAACATTTACATTGTCTGGAATTTTTACTAATTCCCATGTTTTATTTTTTTCTAATGTAGTTAGTTCTTCCTTAATAGCTTCTGACCATTCTTTATCTTTTCGAGCATCATAAAAGTCATTAGGACAGTCAGTTGGCAAAACTCCTGCTGATAAAGCTGCCATAAAGTTCATATCAAAATCTTTATATCTACTTGGTACATTTATTTTTCTTCCACTTCGAGTTCTTCCATTATTTTCATTCACAGGTTTATCTTCTCCAGTATATTCTTTTTCTCCTTCATTTTCATCTTCTCCAGTACTTTCTTCTTCATTTTCATCTTCTTCAGTACTTTCTTTTTCTTCTTCATTTTCATGTTCTCTTCCACTTGTATTTTCTTCTAATACCCTATCATCTTCATCTCTATTAATATCTACCTGAATAACATTCTTATAGTAAAATTCATCTTCTTTGAAGATTACATCACGAGATACTATTATCTTCTGATCTCCTATATGCCACAACCTGTAACCTGTATTTGTATAACCTACCATAATGCATCTATCTGATTTTGCATCAAACTTGTTTCTAAATTGTTTTGGCACATGAGTATAGGCAGTACATCCAAATACTTTCATATTTTTAACATTTGGCTTTGTTCCATTCCAAAGTTCAGCTGGGGTTGAATTTTCCAAGATAGAACTGGGATTCCGATTTAATGTATAAGCAGCTACTCTCACTGCTTCATTCCAAAAGCATTTAGGCATATTTGAGTCATATATCATTGTCCTTGCCCTATCAAGTAGACTTCGATTAAATCTTTCTGCCTTACCGTTTTGTTCAGGTGTGTATGGTATTGTGAAATCAATATATGTCCCATTTTCTCTACAAAAATCTTTCATTTGGCCTGAAATATATTCGCCTCCATTATCGCACCTAATAATTGAAATTTTTGTATTAAATTTTGATTGGACCAAGTTTACATACTCTTTCAAATATTTGAATACCTCACGTTTATTATTTATAATATACACAAAAACAAAGTTTGAAAAATCATCAATAAAACTCACAAAGTATTTACCCCCATCATGAGCTGTTGGAGTTATCGGTCCTACTACATCAGTATGTATAATTTCGAGTATTCGTTTAGCTCTTGTTCTTTTATTAAAACATAATCTAGTCATTTTGCCACCAATACAAGATTCACAAAATTCTATTTTACCCACATTTATTCCTTCTAATCCAGTTACCATATTATTTCTAACTAACTTTTCCAAATTTGAATGACAGGTGTGTCCCAGTCTTTTATGCCATAATTTTGTAATTTTGTTTTCAGATTCTACATTCAAACATTCTTGTTTAACAACAGTAAAAGTAATTTCATACAAACACTTTCTATGCCCTATACCTATTAAATCATTATTTCTATACAAGCTTACTTTGCCATTACTAAATATTACCTGAATATTTGCCATTTCTAGATGTTTCACAGACAACAAATTTTTTCGTAACTGCGGTACATAAAATACATTTTTCATTGTACATTCAAAAATCTTATTATTTACTCTACTTATAATTTTTATATCACCTACACCGATAGCTTCAATGTAATTATTATCTTTTGCTACAGCAATTTTTAAAGGATTATCCAACATTAAAATATTTTCAAAATAACTCTTTTCATTCACTAAATGGTTTGTACAGCCAGAATCAACAAAAAATACAATTTTATCCCTACTTACATTTTCATTTTGTGTTTCAAAACCCTCATTTACATTTGACCAAAAACAAATAGCCTGACTGTTTTGATCAGAATTTTCTTCTCTATCTCCGTTCTCAGCATAGTTACTACTTCGTGCTTCACTGTTGTAACTGTGGGAAAGTGGATGGCTTCTTCTATTATATGTGTTAAAGCCTCTAGCTCTACCTCTACCCAATTGACCTCGTTCAGAATTTCCTCGAACTCTGTTTCCAAATCTAGTATTTCTTGCACCTCGATTATAATTTTTGCATTGATTTCTATAATGTCCCATTTCACCACATGAATAACAGTTACCTTCTTTATATGTGGAAAAAGCTGCTGGTTTGGACATATTTTCATTTTGATTTTCACTGGTTACTTTTCTTTTCTCTACCTCTGCTCTCAATTTAGCTTTTGCTACATCTACATTCAACTCTCCTTCTGGTAAATTCTCTAGTATTGTAACAACAGTTTCAAAAGAACTAGGCATAGCCAACAATAGGTTGCACACAATATCTTCATCTTTTAACTCGGCTCCTGTTGCCTTTAGCTGTCTTATTGTCTCATCAAAATTGGTTAGAAATATTTCAAGATTTCCATTCTCTTTGAGTTTCATACTCATAAGCTTTTTTCTGAGAAGTAATTGTCCCGGTAAACCTTTTTTCTCATACCTTTCTTCGAGACTTCTCCACATACTGTAGGCTGTGTTTTTGTCTCTTACTAAATCTATTTGGTCATCGTCCAGCCATTGTATTATTAATGATTTACATTTATTGTCATTTTTTCTTGCCTCATTTCTCAATGTATTATCTTCATACTCAGTTGGCTTAAATTCTACCTTAATATTCTGGATGACATTTTTTTCCTCCAATAGTGTGGTTATCCTAAACTTCCACGTGTGGTAATTTTTACCATTTAATACTTCAATATTAAAATTATTTTTATTGTTTTGCATTGTGATTAATTCCCCCTTTTTTCTTTTATAATATTCACACTGGGCCCATAACCTGTTAATATTTCAATTAATAAAACTCAGAAAACCAGACCACGTGTTTCTTCCAACACCGTTTATTACCAACAACACAGAACATCAATTACAATAATCTTTACATATATATGTCATATGTCAAAAGATGGCCTTTTACTTTTGTAGCAATTGGTAACATCAACAGATTCCTCGTCTCCTTTTAACTTCTTGCATCCTAACAAGACCTGTAGAATACTGTCTTTTTTCAGGCCATGTCATTTGCCAGAACTTATTGAAGATTCCTGTTCTATCTTCTGCAGAGAGCTTTCTACACTGTACAGCAGTACCGGAATTTCCAAGTTTACATGCACATGGATCCTTGAGCATTTTTTTTGGTTTTGCCACTGCATAATTCCATCTATTGTCTATCTTCCTTTTACCACTGCAAGCCAGTCCAAATTGTCGGTTTTCTTTGTTTTTGCTATAGGTTTGATCATATTTTACATGTATCCGTTTACTTTTCTACCTGCATAATTTTTCAGCACCTACTATTGTTTCATACGTGTTAACCGGATTATCTCCTTCAGATCCACTTTAGTCGTCCGCAGCTTCAGGTACGTACACATCAGTGTCCTGTTCAGTTTCATTTTCAATCCAATCTTCTTCATTCTCACATTAAGTAGGTTCTACAATTAATTCTCCATTGATCTCTTCTATGTGATAGGTACCACTTTCTCCTGGAAGGTCAATGTTGCCTGAGTTATTATTAATTTCTACAAAGACATCAGAGTGATGACAGTTTTCAACTTGATACTCTGCAGTGAGAACTTCTGTTTCAGTTTTATCGACACATTCTGTATTTTGTTTGGTATTGTCAACATTCCGTAGTTGAAGTAGGCCGCCATCTCTGACAAAATATTCTTCAACAATGTTTTTGTATGCATCCGCAGACAAAACTAAAATCTTCGTAGTTTTCTCGTTGGTGGCCATTTCAACCATCCTTTTACCACGAGAAGTCATTTTTGTAATCTAAAAATAAATTTTTAATTGTCATTCAATTGTCATGATTTCTACAGATTATGGTGACGATTCCGTAAAATTTAATAATACTTACATGTTGTTCTATGACTTGCTGATTTATTTTAAAGGCCTTTGAATTTTAACGGATAGTACAGAATTGCCACGTTTGTCCCTAAATCTTCATTATCATGAATACTATTTTATGAAGATACACATTTCTCACTGAATGCTCATAGCTTAGCCGAAAAACACAAAATGCTGAAATTCGTGTATCTCTAACCTCAAATTCAATATGGAATTTTGGAAAAACAGTAATAATTCCCACTACTAACTTAAGCTGCGTTCTATAAAACAATCAATTTACCTTTGTTTTCACAGCAAAGCAGCACTATTTTACCACTGACGCCGTGCTAGTGTAAGAGATGGCATCAAAATCTCTCTTTTGATTAAATTGGGAGTTTTCGGGATTTTACGACGATATCAGGATTCTGGAACAACAAAGAAACATTATTATTACCTTTGTCTTTTACTCGCTCTTACATTACCTCACCTTATACTGAGTGAGTAGCTGAGCAAAGTCCTCTTTGAAGTATGAGCAAAGTTTTCTCATCAGCTCTGATAAAGTTACCGTTTGTCCATTATTTGAGTTGTTCTCTTTTAGTCTTTCCTTGAGAAAATCGTTAATTTTTATCGATTTTTCTTTCATTTCATTGATTAAGTGAATGCTGAATTTGTTAAAGTGCCAAATTAAGGCCAGCTTTGAACAAAAAATCGGCCATTTGTGCTTGATATCGGCAAATTTGGGGTTAGCATTTAAAAATTTTCTTTGCTCGCTATAAGTCTGCTCCATAACTTTTACAAAATTTTAGTCGGATTCTGTTGGGTATATTTTTAACATTTCCTTCCATATTTAGGCGTCTATTCTGTAATATTTCGTTCAGCAAAGGTTTCGTTTACAAACGATTGGAAGTGTGAACGAAAAATTTCGAAACGTTATTCTGTATCTCTTTCGTTGACCACTTTCTGCTGTTAACGAAAGTTGGACGTTTTCAATTGGGTAGTAGAGCAAAATATCACAGCGTTGTTATAATTAAGTGATGAAGATCGTAGCTAATATCCATTCTATATAAATACATATCCGTTAATGTTTTCAAAATCTACACTATTATGTTATTTAACACGTTAATCGCCATGTGAAGCGGTAGTTGGTTCTCAATTCAAAGAGCCGCCAAGGCCCAGTGACTTGACATACGGGCTTCAATACTTGCTTTCACTTTATGCTCTGTGAACCTCCGTAGGGAACACGTATCACATTGCAACTTATGGAATATTGAAATATGGGGCCTGGAGGTCCCAAACAACTTTTGAGCCTAGAACTTTTCTCTTATGTTGAAAGGATAATGCAAAAGATATAATATTGTTTCAAAAATAACTTTATTATTATTTCGAGCATATAGTAACCATATAAATGTGCCAGAAAAAATTCATGATATTTTTGACATTTATGAACATCGAAGAAACACGATAAACAATAAAACTTGGCACATTGTTGGCAATGAAACCTAGATTTTGGTGTCTGTAGCTGGGCTTTTTTTCTTCCATGATTGATGCTTATTTTCTCGTAGCAAATAACACATCTACGGCGATTTTTAGACAACACTTCATCCAAAACATGTTGTTCATTTTCATTGGCTGGTTGCTCTGCAGTATTCAATACACTTTCGATTATTCGCTCTTTGAATACTGTTATTGATATATTATCTTTGGTTATCTTTTTATAGAGAACATATGCATTCACCAACGATGTTCCCAATAATAATTCAAACCCAAGTTTACGAGACCATTTTATGCCCTTTCTTAGAGGCGTTGAATAAGCTTTGAGTTGATCAGATAGATCAATAAAAGATTTACTATTGTTATAGTCACAAATAATTGTGGGTTTTTCAATTTCTTCGCCTCGTCTTTTTACTTTTGTAGTTTCCGCTGTGTGGTTTGTACTGAGACAAAGAACATCTCGTTTGTCTTGCCATTTTAGAACAACTACTCCATTACATTCCCTCGCGATAATCTGGCCTTTTTTTAGTTTTGTCGTTGTTACGTCAGTAGGGTTCAATTTTCGATTCTTCCTGAGGGTACCCACCAAGTGAGTTTTCCGTTTGAGGAGCTCTTGAGCAAGAGAAACACTGGTATAAAAATTGTCAGTGAAGATGATTCTACCTTGATGAAAAAGTGGCTCACTTAGTTGCAATACAATTTTTGTTGATGCACTTACGTTTTGATCTTTATCATTTCCACAGTAAACTTTCAGATCATAAGTATAACCTCCTTTGCAACATAGTTTATACAGTTTGATGCCAAATTTGAACCGTTTATTTTTTATGTATTGCTTGAAGAAGAGGCGTCCTCTAAATGGGACTAGGGTTTCATCAATACAAATTTCACGTTCTGGGATATAAACTTCTTTGAATTTATCAGTCAATAGTTTCAACAAAGGGCTCAATTTGGCTAAACGATCACTAGGATTCACATCTTCATTGTTGCTGAAATGGAGCACACGTAGAAGTAATTCAAAGCGATTCCTAGACATTTTTTCAGAAATTCTATTCGAATATAGATGACTTTTCCTCCAGTAATCCACCATTTTGGGAAATCTTGCTAGGCCCATCCACAAACAGATAGAAAAAAATATTCTTATTTCCTCTGCATCAGTTTCCTTCCATCTATGAAGTCGCGAATTTTGATGAATCCCTGCATTGATTTTTTGTTGTGCGTATCTATTTGTTTCAGTTACTATGAGACTGACTGCAGGCGATCTGAGACCCTAATACCAGTTCTCATTTTGAAAATCAATTTTTTTCACTTGAATGTGTTCAAAATCCATTTTTGCAACGTTATATGTTATTTGCAACTCATGATACAACAAATTACGGAAAAAAAAATTGGGGCCTGGGAGACAAATTTTTATTGTATCATTTGGGCGATTAACGTGTTAATATACTGCACAAACTTATGAATGTAAATAATAAAGGACTATGATAGTTTTTTTTACGTTTTTCATGTCAATGTTTTTACTAACTTTTAAACAGTTTGCAATGTGGCAACATTGTTCAACTTTAATTTGAGGTTATGGCTTTTTGTTATGGATAGATAAAGGAAAAGCTTAGCTGAGGTTACGAATTTTTTACTTGAAAATATCCCATTAACATGGAAGAAAAAAAGAAACGATCAAAAAAAAGAAGTAGAAGTCAGTACGAAATATATTTTAACGAGCTAGAAAATAACATGTTATTTAGAGATAACAAATATTCGGCAGACGAACCGGACTATTTAAAAAAAAAATGGAAAAGTTTGACTCAGAAATTAAACAGTTCTGGTGGGCCTGTAAAGGATGAAGTCAATTGGAAAAAGGTAAGTTACACTCACTACAAAATATCTATTCTTTTTGTATTAATTGATTTGTGACATTTTTATTACATGTGCATATTTTTTAGACATTTTCAGATTGGAAGTTCCAGGTTCAAAAAAGGGCCAGAATTATAAAGCAAGCACTACTTGCAACAGGAAATAGAGGGGAGCCAGAAAAACCATTAACCGACTTGACAACAAAATTACTATTTCTTACAGGGAATGTAGTAATTGAGGGTATTCCAGGAGTTCCAGATGTGGGCGTCAATTCACCTGATCCCTCAGAGGTACAAGTGGAGGAAAGACCCCCATAGAAATTTGCCACTCAAACCCCGCAGCAAAGTGCAAAAAGAAAGCGGTCAACATCACAATATTTTCAGTATACAGTGCTATTCAAAAGTCCCCTCCCCCCCTCGTATCTTTTGAACGGCTACACTTACATTAATAAAATTTGGAGTGTGAAAATAAAATGTTGTAAACTTCTCTACGAATGGTAACAGGTGACGTAATAGTAATAGATGACATCACAGTGCATCACAGTTTCAAAAATTACATAATTGATGTTTTTCAAATAACCATATTATTTTTCTGATTAAAACACATCATTTTTTAAACTCTATGTATAATTGCCATGTAGAAATAGTGATAAATGGCGTTTAGGTCAACTAGAAACATTTGAAGTCGTTTAAGTCTTAACTTAGGTATGCCTATTCAATATAATGAAAAATGGCGCTTATTACCATGTATGCCAATATTATTTCTAGTTTCCCTTATCTATCTTGGTGCTTATGCCCAAAACAAAAACAAACAAAAATTTGGGATCACTAGGTACTTATTTATTTCATGAAAAAATATAACGTAACAAAGATTTTCTAGTTGGTAATAGGAACTGTAAAACTAAAACTAATTTGAACTCATTCAAGATACATATAAACTCCTAGAAAAAATGTATTGGTTTTAGTTCCAAAAGGAGAAGAAAATAATATTATAAAACTATGGCAAATATTATTTTAAACACCGTCATTGTCTTCTACATCTGTCTCGTCTAATACATCTGCTACATTACCGCTCTGTTTTAGTAAAATATATTCACTGTGATATCTAGGAGGAATAGTATTATCTTCGCACATAGTTTTGAGGTCATTATTGGTAAACAACTGGAATAAACTTTTTCGAGTCCAACGTTTTCTGAATTTTTTATTTCAACTGCACACTCTTTATCAATATCTTCATAATTGTAACGGCAAAAAAAAAACATTTTTGCCCTTCACAAATTTCACAACTTTGAGGTCTGTAATTTTTAAGTTCCCTTTTCCTTTCGTATCTTTAGTGCTGATTCGAAATTTAACTTTTAAACGCTTAACAAGATCTTTAAAATCAAAAAAGTCAGCATAGTCTAAACTATTAACAACATAAGGTTTAGGTTTTATTCTAGCATTTCTCAAGACTGTGGGCCATTCTGATGGGGCCAAAAAAGATTTATGTTTCAACGATTTTTCTATAATTGCATGCATGGAGTCAACAGGCATGTATGTATGTCCTGCAAGCAAAAAAGTTAAAACATTTTCTTTAATATTTTGTGATGTCTGTAGAAAATAATAAAACATAAATAGTAGTGAGCTGTTTTTGTTTTGGCCTCCACAGTTATCGCAGAAAAATTCAATCCGGTCAATATTCGTACTGTTAGCATCAATTTCTTTAAGGTAATTCAATAAGTTACTACAAATTTCATTACTTCCGTGCTTCCCATCTTTTTCTTGCCACAAATAGCAAATGCCATTTTTAGAGCAGGTTTCATAGATTGTGAAGTTATAAACCGCATATTTTCTGTAGAATCCTGTTAACATACTATCCGAATAAGGTGTTGTTAAAACCTTTTGAAGATCAAAGTTTGCGACAATTATTTTATTATGCATAATTTTAGCTTCTTTTTGTTTGTTTAAAAATATTTTCTTAACTGTTTCTTTTTCTGCAATATGTGATTCATATTCAGCCGTCATAATGTCAGTTTTCTGATCAGTATTTTTATAAAACTCACACTTAGTGCATCTATCCTTGCGTAGAACATGAATTCCAATATTGTACCGTTCTTTAAAATTAAAAAAAAAACGCTTTTTTTCAGAGGTGACTGCGGCATTTTCTCAACTTTTAGTAAATACGTTCTATACAAATTATTGTATGAACCAATATCGGATGGGAGGTATGTCTTTTTAGAGGAACTACGACAGTAATGTGAAGGGACTGCTGAAAGAGAATCAATAAATTCTCGAAATATTTTCATTTGTGCTTCTGTTGTTTTATTTTTAGGAGGATGCTCGCTCCTTCTATCCAGATCATCAGGAAATTTTTCCTGTACTTTATTATCTATCATGGTTCTTAAAGATCTTTGAGTTATAGCAAGTGTAACAAGTAAAAACTGCTGACACACCTTTATTGGCTTTCATCAGGTAATATTCATGTGTTAAAAGTCGTTTATGGTGCGTTTTGGAGGTTCTTCGGCGCTTAACTTGAATTGTGTGTACACAGTCGCTTAACAATATTTTTTATTTCTGATTGTCCTTCAAGCCATAAAAAATGTCGAAGTACTTTTTCCTCTCTTCTTCTGAGAACGACGTGTTACATTTATTATTGCACTTTTTTCCATTACAAGGATTTTCACGCATCTGTTTTTCAGGCTGCACCACTCCTTTGTAGTTCAGGGATTTCTGTCCGCTATTTTTATTTTTTCTATTTTCATACTTCTTATTCTTTTTATGTTGTCTGATGTTTTCTGTATCTGATACATCTGTTGGGTCCTCTCTACTTGTTTCTTCTACGTTATATTCCGAGTTTTCGTCTGAGTCGTTATTTTCTGCACTAGAATATGGAACTAAACAACTCGAACTAGCTTTATTTGACTTTGGCACGTTATTATCTTCTATCCTTTCATCATACTCATCTTCTTCTGTAATTTTGGGAAAGTTAACCAAATCCTTCAGGATACTCTCGTTACAAAGTTTGTTTGGTTGGTTTTGAATATCATAATAAGGCACTAAATTTTTCCAATACTGCATTATTATCAACTTCAAATATGAATTCATTATCCAATGCTTCTAATAAAGAAGAATTATTGGGATCTGGTTCTACTTCAGCATCTACTTGAAGCTGACCTGATGGCTTTTCTAGGAGCATTCGTATTTTTTTACCTCTGGACATCTTTGTGACTCAAACGAAAATTTTAAATCACTGAAATTAAATAAGAAAAATGTTGAAATTTCGAATATAATTTATACTCTTTGAAGAAATTTAATATAACGACAACTTGGAATAATTGGTAACATGGAAACTTGACTAAAATCACCATTACACTAACTTTAAGTGTCATTACAAAATTACATGGTAACTGACGCTTATGTCAGATCAGAATAAGTAAACCCAGTTTGGCATAAGCGACATTGTGTTTTTAACAATTTACTCTATTAAATCATAAACATAACTCAAAACAAATCAATGTTACATAATTATAGAATGTAATATTAAACACCAAAACAACTTACATATACAAAATTCTCAGGTTTGAACAGGAATTTGCGATAATAACGTAACAGTTCACACCCTATGACAGACAATGCTAAACTGGCGCTTCAGTCAGCAACGATTAGTGTTGCCAAATTGTATTCAACCAAGATTGTCGCTTACGCAGATTCAAACATGAATATCTCAATCTAATATTGAATTGTCGCTTGAAAAGTAATGACGCACTGAATCTGGCGCTTAGCCTTGTTAGGTGACATACATTTCTCAATTTGAACAAAAATGTCGCTTACGTCGTTTTGCCTTGAACGCGTCGATATAGCAATATTGATTTTGTTTGGGTTTAAATTAATTTTGAAGGATAAATTAAATAAATACCAAAATTATTGAAATTATTTTTTTAAATTTAATTAATCAAATATCAACAATGGATTCTTATAGCAAGTGTTCGAAACGTGCTCCGTCTACTTCCTGACAGTAATATATCCTATTAGTAAATTCTTGTCGTACTCGTTCGAATGTGTCAGCTGAAATTGCATTGCATTCTTCAATAATTCTTTCTTTCAAAACGCCAATGCTATTTGATGCCGTAGTATAAACCTTGGATTTCAAGTACCCCCATAGAAAAAAATCTAATGGTGTCAGATCTGGTGACCGACGTGGCCATTCTATAGAACCTCGCCGGCCAATCCATCTACCTCGATATTCCTCATCCAGGTAACGTCTCACTGCACCATAATAATGTGCAGGAGCACCATCTTGTTGAAATATTATTTCCAGATGGCCGAATTCATCTGGATCATCTTCCAGAATTTCAAGAAATAACGGCTCAATTGCATTTTGTAACATCTCCAGATACACTTCACCGCTTAAATTTGAATTTAGGAAAACAGGACCAACTATGTGGTTTCCCAAAATACCTGCCCAAACATTGACTTTTTCTGGAAATTGTGTATGTTGTTCACGAAAGGTGTGAGGATTTGTGTCACTCCAATACCTTACATTTTGTGTATTCACATTTCCATTGAGGCAAAAAGTACTTTCGTCACTAAAACAAATTGGTTTTGTGTAATGTGGGTTTTGACTAATTTTATTTGTCATACATTCACAGAATTCGAGTCTTCTGTCGGGGTCGTCATCCGAAAGGTGGTGCACCATTTTTAACTTGTATGGATGAAATTTATTTTTAGCCAACACTCTCTGTACTGTACTTTTACTTACTTCACAGATAGACGCAAGTTTAGTTGAAGAGGAAGTTGGGTTTACTACCATTTCAGCAACTGTATCAATTTTGTTATCATCACTAAATGTTGGTCGACCAGATCGTTTGGCATCTTGAACACTACCCGTTGCTTCAAACTTGTGAAGAAGCTCCCTCAAATAAGTTCTCGAGATAGGGCGATCTGGGTATCTCTCATTAAATAAACGTTCCGCTTCATGGATATTCTTTCCAGATTCACCAATTATTAAGATAGCTGCTACTTTGTCGTACGTACCATTTTGCCTATGTAAACTCTTAAACGTCTCGTTAAACAATAATAAAATTAAATATTTAAGCTATTTAGAAAAACTTTGCAAAGCAACAAATACTATTAAATTAAATATTATTAAAACATTTTTTTGACAACTAACCAGAGGCGGACTGAAAAATCTTCAATATTTAAATGTGAAATAATAATTTTGGTATTTATTTAATTTATCCGTCAAAATTAGTTTAAACCCAAACAAAATTAATATGGCTATATAGCCAATGTCAATGCCTTTCAAACGAGATATCACTTGCCATAAGGTCCTATTTGAAATTATTGGCCAGAGTGGCACTATGACGTCATCTATTACTATTACGTCACCTGTTACCATTCGTAGAGAAGTTTACAACACTTTATTTTCACTGCACTGTATAATAAAATGAAGGTGGAAAAAGTACAGAAAATCTTGAGCTAAAAAGGTTAAACAACAATCTCGGAACACTAATCGAACTAAAAAGAAGAGAAGTCTGGCTGAGTGAGAAAAAAATTTAACTAAAATATAACTTAATATTTGTAGAGGAAAAGTAAATAAGGAGGCTATTCATTTCTTGTAGACTTATATAGTATTTTTTAGAAACTCATTTTTTTTATAACTAAAAGGTTGAAGGTTTTTTTTGTTTGCACAAGGTAGGTACATTGTTTTTTTGTTGAATTATTGTGGAAAGAATACTCAATTTATAGTTTTTCAGAATATTTACTTTTGGTTTCGCCAAGAGATTTTTTGTACGCATAGGTAATATAGATTGTTAAATTTTTTTTAAGGATATCTAATTTTTAGTTGAGAGAATATTGTTAATTTTTTAAAAATAGTTTCTGATCAAAAATTGTTTTACTTAAATTTTATTTGAAATGTTCACAAAAACAATAGGCATTAAATAACATTATATAAGATCATTATCCAATGTATAACATTTGATAAAAAGGGAGAGTATATTAACACAGAACACAGTACAAATTAATCAAAAATTATATATTTAAATCAATTAGCTTGTATAAAGCAAAAAGGAGAACGATTTATTGAAAATTATTTCTGACTAAATTGTTCCTTACATCTTGTCGATATAAATTATTATCATTTTCTGGATATTAATCATTTTGTTCTTCTTTAATAATTTCCATATCTAAAATTAAATTATTATTTACTAGTACTTTTTAAACTAGTATTGCTAGTTACCATTCTCAAATTTCAAAATATTATATAAAGTTGCACAGGCAATAGTTATTTTTGCAGCAAATTCTGGTTTATAATGTAAGATTCGATCTTTTAGTAGACAACGAAATCTTCCCTTTAATAGCCGGCTATACATCTCTCGATAGTATTCCTTGCTGAGCAGCGAGCAGCATAATATTTACCTTCGGAAGAGTCTGGATCAGCTCCAATTATAGGAGTCATGAGAAAAGGCCGCACAGGGTAACCAGAATCCCCTAAAACATTTTTTAGATATTTTATAAATAGATTAATTGAAGTTATTTTTGCAATGAATGTATAATCTAATTGCAGTTTAATACTTTTAATTTATTGCCTAATAAAATATTCAATACCTAAAGGCCATGTGGTCCTATCACCATCAAATACCTACTGTGTAACAGTTTTTAATTCTACACATCTACCAAATAGCAGTATCATGAACACTGCCTGGATATCTGAGATTTATATTAATAATTTTTAAATTACTGTCACAAATCTGAAATGAATTTGAATATCAATCCATTTTGTTAACTTGGAAAATTGAAAACTTACTATTTGACAGTTAATACTAAAGAAGTTTTTTCTGTTTAGGTATACTAGTCGAGGGAGAAAACCTCCAGCTTTAGGGAAATATGAGTCCCATCAATAGCACCTACTACTCCAGGGAAATTGAATTTTTCAAAAAATCTAAAGTATGTGTTATTAAAAAATTGATAATACAACAGGGTACAATGCCACATACCCATTTTTAACCTCGGTAATTTCTTCTATTGTTTGAGGAAATTTGATTACTCTTGGTGCCAAATGATTTACTATAGCTTCTGTTATAGTATGCAGGCAACACCTTACGGAGGACTGCGACAAAGGACTGTGTCGATCTGTGCCAACTGATTTTTGGTAACTTCCGTGACAATAAAAATGCAAGGCTGTAGTAAACTATAAGAAAAAAAGATGAATTATAGTTCATACATAAAACAAGCTCACACTTACTTGTACAACTGGTGGTGTAGTAGTGGTAGTAATTCGTTGACCAGCATTCAGAAAATGTTCTATTCTCAAAAACAACTGCTGTGCCTGAGCTCTCGAAAATCTATACATGTTTGAAAATGTTTTTTCTGGGAGGAAAAAAGGATTAACCTTTCAGCACACGCATCAATAATATATACTTGGTAATACGCAGCGGTCTCACAGACCATAATCATAAAAAGTAGCTATAATTCACAATAATTACCTTCGGGGTATTAATAACACTTAATGAAGTCTTCGTTAACACATTTATTCTTAAAGATATTGCATGACAAAAAAAACATCATTTTTAATATAACTAATTAGGAAAAAAATTAAAATCCTGAGAAAAGTTGTTTACAAAGCAGCAGGAGAAAATGAATATATTTTATATAATATCATAATTTTGGCAGCATTCAGTACAAACCATATTAGCATTTTCCATACATAAATATTTTCTGCAACTTCTACAATAGTATTATGGTGGATTAAAAGTCCTTTTGTACTTTTACTATTTATTTATAAAAACTCTTCTTGTAAAACCACACTTTTACAAAAACCTTCATTAGTGATAAGAATGCAATGTCAGTATGAATATATATTTTATCATAAACATCGAGTTGATGTTTAAACACAAAGTCTAATTATATTCTACCTATATTTTCGAAAGACCATCTATAAGTAATTTATTATAGTTTTGAATAAAGTCACGTACCGATAATACTCGTGTCTATGTTTATTAGATAATCTAAATGTATTTTAATTTAATTGTTAAGTCAGCTAACTATTGAAATTAGCACAATGATATACGGGGTGTCTACAGTATCGTGTTTTCCTATTCCTTTTTCTATCGCAATAAAAGCAACGCCCATGCTCATCTGCTTCTCTTGCATCAGGTAAATGTGGGGCAGATAGTCCACAAAGCTCCCGAATTCTCGGTTTCATGGTTTTAGGAATGCATGACCAAGTTGCCCGTTCTTTCATATAGCCTTTTGCTAAACTCATATAAAGTTCAAGCAGAAAGTCGAGTGACTTTTGAATTTGGGTTATTAACCGCAAATATTACGAATGCATTTATTGCAGCAACATTCAACATGCTGAAAAATATAACATTGGGCCATCTGCTAGTGCTGCTTGCGTAATTGTATGAATTGCAAAGCTTGTCGACAACGTCAACACTACCTTTGGTGTCATTATAATCGTCAATTATTTCGGGAAGCCCATTTTATTTCGAAACTTTATCGTCGATTAAAATTTCAACAAATTATTTTTTTGAAATTTCTACTTCTCAACAATTTAGTGAACTCAGCAGGACGTTTATTTTCTTTGCGCACGTCATACTGTACGTTGTCTTCACTTCTCACGTCATGCTCATAATCTTTGATATTGGGTGTTTCGTAGTTGTCGAATATAATATGTACTTCTTTTCGATTATATGTGATTACTTTTAATATAGGTATATTTCGAGACTTTACCATAGCTATCTGGATAGTTTTTCAAAGTATGTGATAAATAGAATCCATCAACTAAGTGAATGGAGGATCTACGACTTCAGCCTGATTTCTTAATAAGCCTAATTTGTTAATAATATCAAAGATTTTGTGGTCTTGCAAATTGTGACATAGGTATGACAAAATGAAAACGAAATGTGAGCCAGAGGATAACTCAATGATTTTTCTATGTCAATTTTTTTTTGTAATGACGCGAGTTATAGTCATTGACCCTTATAACTACCGTTATAATTATTGAACCCAACACCCGGACATGTGTAAAAGGAGAAATGCTTATTTTACTATTTTACAATTTTATACAATTTTGCTTACATGTTTTTATTCAAATTAATTCAGTCTGATTTTTATATTCTTAACAGTAACATTAAACTTGTATTCCAATTTACCACTAGTTTGATTCATTTTTGTATTTAAAATAATAAAAGTTGTTTTTAAAAATAAAGTTTTTTGAGAAAGAAACTTAAGTGGCGCAGTCAGTAGGATTTTCGTCAGGAAATCTATCGTAGATAAACCGTGAGTTTCAACTCTTTGGACGAAAACCAGAATCAACTTCAAGTTCCAGTTCCCAAGGAATCCATCGAGGAAGCCAAGGACAGATAATAGAAAAGGTCTATTGCAATAAAAAGGGCACATATGTGGTAAGAATTTTTTTTATGTCAGACTCCTCTTCTAACGACGAATCCTTAAGCGAAATCAACAATTGTGAAGAGTTAGATTTTATTGATAATTTTAGACATTTAACTATAATGGCACCACCAGTTTTAGACATCAAAAATTTGTCAATTATCCCAAATTTTGATGGAAACATAAATAAATTGCATCGTTTCATAAATGCTTCTGAATCAATTTTACGTCACTATTTGGATAGTGAAAATATCGGTAATTTTCAGAATACATTACTTCTCAATGGTATATTAAATAAATTAGAAGGTAAAGCCGAGGAAATAGTAGCCATAACTGGCGCTAAAACTTGGAATGATATAAAAAATACTTTAATTTTAAATTTTGGTGATCATAGGGACGAGAATTGTTTAAATCAAGATTTAGTTAATATTAGACAGCGTAATAGTGAATCTCCTTACGTATTTCATGAAAGAATTTTAAGTTTGCTCAATTCAATTTGTAATTACATAGATTTACACTACGAAAATGCAGAACGTGAATCAAAGAGAAATTTTTTCATTAAACAAGCGCTTAAGTCATTTTTAGCTGGTTTAAAGGAACCATTAGGGCCTATTATTCGTGCTATGAGACCAAATACACTAGAACAAGCGATTCAATTCATTAGAGAGGAGGATAATATTAAATATTGTCAAAGAAATCAAAATTTTGGAAATTTTAATTTTAATAATAATATTCGGAAATATCCTAACCAATCCAATATCTCACGCCAATCCCAACATTTTCAACAAACATCCCAAAGAAATTTTCAAACTCCTCAACATTTTCAACAAACATCCCAAAGAAATTTTCAAACTCCCCAATATTTTCAACCAACAACGTCTCAAATGACAAATAATCACTCACCTCAATTTCCCAGAGGACCAATACAGATGCAACGTAACCCAAATCCACCAAATCCTAGATATCCAACAAATTCACAAGTTTTTGGTAAACCTCCAAATGTTTGGAAACAAAATCCAAATAACGTTCAATCCAAACCCGTTCCTATGTCTGTTTCAACAAGAAACACCACACCTCAATTTCGAAATACAAATAATTTCCAAAATTTCAACCAGAAGCCTAATTTCCATTCTGAAGAGTTATTTAACACAGACATTGACGAAACAAATTACGATGACAATTTTGAATATGCAAAAGAGGACAACTCTGAAAATTTTCAGGAAACTCAAATTGCATACGAAATGACTTAATAGAACTTAATATTTCCACAGACAAAAAAGAATTACCCTATATTCAAATCTCCGATCCCCCTATTAAACTATTGATAGATACCGGTGCAACAAAATCTTTTCTGAAACCTGAACTTGCCGAAAAATTTTTTAAAGATAAAATATTCAGAGAACCTTTTACAGTTTCATCAGCATTTCAGACATCAAGTCATCAAAATTGCGCAATTATTCCAATATTTTCTGAATTTAACAGAAATGATAATTTTAAGTTTCATCTTTTCAATTTTCATGAGATTTTTGATGGTCTTATAGGACTTGATAATATAAAATTATTAAAAGCACATTTAGATTTTGTAAACTCACAGTTAATTACTCCTGAAACTATTTTACCAATTTATTATCTAGAAAGTAATCCCACTATTTTTAAGAGAAAAATTGGTCCTTTCACTTGTATTTTGACAAAAGTACCTGTTTCCCAAATAGAAGGAGACATTCTTATTTCTAAACAAATAATTAAAAACTGTGAAATTCCATCCACTTTATCACACGCAAATAATGGCACAGCTTTGGTAGAAATCCGTAACAATACAAATAACGAAATTATTTTTTCTTTATCTAAGCCATTACAAACTTTACCCTTTGAATATAATTGTTTTGACTTATTTCACATTGACATCCAACCAGACGAAACACATGACCAATATGACATTGCCGAACTTTTAAGAACAGATCATTTGAACTCTGAAGAAAGAGATCAAATCGTAAAACTCTGTCGGAAATATTCAGGAATATTTCACAGAGAAAAAGACCCTCTCACATTTACTAACTGTATTAAACATTCAATAAAAACTAAAGACGAATTACCGGTATATAATAAATCATACAGATATCCTTTTATTCATAAAGAGGAAGTGCAAAAACAAATAAAATCTATGTTAGATCAGAATATTATTCGACCTAGCAACTCGCCCTGGTCATCTAACATTTGGGTAGTGCCGAAAAAAGCTGATTGTTCTGGCAAAAAGAAATGGAGGATTGTAGTAGACTACCGAAAATTAAATGAAAAAACTATTGACGACCGTTATCCAATACCCAATATAGCGGATGTACTAGACAAATTAGGTAGATGTAATTATTTTACGATTTTAGACTTGGCTAGCGGATTTCATCAAATTGAGATGAATCCCGAAGATATCCAAAAAACTGCTTTTAATGTCGAAAATGGACATTATGAGTATGTTCGAATGCCGATGGGACTAAAAAATAGTCCTGCGACATTTCAACGTGTTGTAGACAATATTATGAGGGGTTTACAAAACGAAATACGTTTAGTTTACTTAGACGACATAATAGTTTTCTCGACATCCCTACAAGAACATATTACAAATTTAGACAGTGTATTTGAAAGACTTAGAGACACAAATTTTAAAATTCAAATCGACAAATGCGAATTCTTGAAAAAAGAAGTTGCTTATCTTGGTCATTTAGTAACACCTAACGGAATAAAACCAAATCCAGATAAAATCTGTGCAATACAACGTTACCCAATACCTAAAACAACCAGAGGTATCAAATCATTTTTAGGTTTACTTGGTTATTATAGACGATTCATAAAAGACTTTGCACGACTGACAAAACCTTTGACATCCTGTTTAAAAAAAGGAGCAAAAATTGAACATACCGCAGAATTTATTAGATGCTTTGAAACTTGTAAAAATTTACTCACTAACGAACCTATCCTACAATATCCAGACTTTTCTAAAGATTTTATTTTGACAACGGACGCTAGCGGATTTGCCTTAGGGGCAGTATTATCGCAAATATCATCTGGAACCGAAAAGCCTGTGGCTTATGCTTCCAGGACTCTCAACGAGTCTGAACAAAATTATAGCACTATAGAACGTGAACTTTTAGCTATCGTATGGGCTACAAAATACTTTAGGCCATATTTGTTTGGTAGAAAATTTAAAATATATTCTGATCACAAACCTCTTAAGTGGTTAATGAATCTAAAAGAACCAAATTCTAGACTTGTAAGGTGGAGGCTTAAACTCGAAGAATTTGATTACGAAATTGAGTACAAAAAAGGCTCTGCGAATTCTAACGTAGACGCACTTTCTCGGGTTGAAATACATACAAAAGAACTAATTGACTTTTACACTGAAAGCTTTGATGACTCCTTTTTACAAAACCAACGAGACGAAGATCAAGATAACGAATCCATAATTGTAAACGTAGACGAACCCCCAATTACAAACGATGACGATAATGACACTGTTCATACAAGCGAAGAGGACCCTATTTTAGGTATGAAAATTTCTGAAAAATGTCTTAACTCTTTCGACCATCAAATAATATTTAATTTTGTCTTACACTCTCCCACAAGACCTAAAACAGAACAGGTATTTCCTAACAAAAAACGGCTTCATTTGCAAATTTCAATTAAAGATTTCCATAAAGACGTTATAAATGTTTTCAAAAATTATATTGATCCAAAATTTACTTATGGTGTGCATTTTCAACGTCATGAGTACATCCCTCGAGTATTAGAAATATTACAGACAACTTTTAAAAATTCTGCTTATAAACTGATACAATGTAATGAAATATTAACAGACATAACTGACAAGGACGAACAACACGAAACTATAAGATTATTTCATGAGGATAGAAATAATCATCGTGGAATACTTGAAACCGAAACAAGAATAAAACGGACATACTTTTGGCCCAGAATGAAAAATGACATTACAGACTTTATTAACAAATGTGGTATTTGTCAAACAAACAAATATGACAGAAATCCACCGAAACAGAAACTAATGATAAGTCCAACACCCTCAAAACCACTTGAAATTATATTTTGCGACACTCTTTCTGCTCAAGTTCACAAATTTTTAACAATAATCGATACTTTTTCAAAATATGGTCAAGCATACCCACTAGCAGCATTAAACGGCATAGAAATCACAAGAGCATTTTTAACATTTATGTCTCACCATGGTGTCCCGAGTTTAATTGTAATGGACAATGGTACCGAACTCAAAAATTCAATTGTGCAAGAATTTCTAGATGTTCATAAAATAAAAACCCACTATGTTACCCCAAATAGTACACAGTCAAAAGGTGCAATTGAACGTTTTCACTCTACTATTATCGAACATTTGCGCATCATTAGAGCAAAAAATGACGGTAAAATAAATATTCTTAATGATATGACCTATGCTATTTTAGGCTATAATAATTCGATACACTCTGTAACAAAACAGAAGCCAATCGATATACTAAATGGACATTTTGATTCAAAAGAATTATTTGATATAAACCTTGATCAAACCCTTATTAATAACTACGTTCAAGAACATCGACAAGTTACTACGGAAATTTATAAAAAATTAAACGAAACACTAAGTTCTCAAAAAGAGGCGACCGTAACCTACCACAATCAAAACCGACATGACCCATTACAGTACGAACCTGGCATTGACATATATAAAAAGAATACAACACAAACTAGGAACAAACTTAACCCAAAATTTTATAAAACAACAACCCTCTCTGACAAGGGTATAAAAATAAAAACAAATAAAAATAAACTTTTACATAAACAAAATCTTAAAAGACCAAAAGCTAATCAGAAAAAATTGTTACAGGGCGCTACTAGTCCTTCCAGTCCTATTCCTTCCACTAGTAAAGGGTGAAGAAATCCTAATCAATAAATTAAATAATAATCCTGGCATCCTTCCGTACAAACTAGGCACAGCAAAATTAAAAGCAAGTGTTCACACTTTCCTTCATTATTACGATTTATCTCCTATAGGTAAAGAAATTGAAACTTTAAAATATGCATATAATAATGTAACATTAGCGATTCAATCAGGGCTTAGCCACCCTTATTTTCGAGAGCTCGATTATTTTGATCGTGCCCTTCTTTATCAAGTAAAATCTGCTGAACAAAAATTCCACTCTCTAATGCCATCGTCTAGAGTAAAAAGAGGTCTCATCAATGGATTAGGTTCAGTAATTAAAAGTATCTCAGGTAATCTTGATGCAAATGATGCAACGTACTATGATCAAGCAATATTTGATTTACAAAATAATGAAAAAGAAATCGTGCAAAAACTTAATCAGCAAATTTCACTTACAACTGACATTATTGAAAATTTTAATGATACAGTATCACTTATAAAGAGTAATCAAGAAACAATATTTTCTGGAATTGAGACAATACGAAATTCACTGAATACATTCATATTTCAATTCAACGATTACATGCAAACTCGAAATGTTTTAGATCAATTAAATGTTAACTTTAATATTATTTTACATCTCTTAAGTCAGATAGAAAATGCTATAACATTTGCTAGATTAGGAGTTTTACACACTAGTATAGTAGATATAAATGAAATGAATTCTATAATTGATACAGTATTAAAATATCACTCTAGAAATGAAATAATTTTTCCAAATATAAGCAATGACACGCATAGATATTATGAAATTTTAAAAATTGAAGCGTACTACTCTGACACAAAAATCGTTTTCGCTGTTCACTTTCCTATTGTTTATCCTGAAACCTTTTCATATTATCATCTTTTTTCTATCCCTACAACAAACCACACAACTATGATACCTCGCAACACCTTTCTGACAATGAATGAAAACTATTACCAATATCACTCGATGCCCTGCCTAGACCTAAAGCCAAACTATTATTGTCCCGATGGAAATCTGTCTGTAGGAGACGAAGAAGAAGATTGCATTTTCCAGTTACTTCAGCTTCAATCAAATCCAAAAAACTGCCAAAGTATTCCTATCAAAATCTCGAAAAACGTAATCCAGCCAATTGATGAGTCACATTATATAGCCATTTTCGTTAATCAAACTAAAATTAAAACAATATGTACTAGTACCGACTTTTCCATCCTGGAAGGAAATTTTTTGATATCTATTCCATATCAGTGTAAATTTCTGGTAGAAAAACAACAATATATCAATCAACAATTGATTTCACGAGGCCAGCCGTTACTACTTCCCGAATTGAAAGTTACCGATGGTGAAAAAGAAGAAAACGTTCCAGAAATTTCCTTAGAAACAGTTCCCCTAGATAAAATTCACAAACTTCTTAATAAACAAAGTGAAATCCAGCCTATAGTGTTAAAACATTTACAAAAGACTTCTATTAATTATAGTAATATAGTAATTTTTATTTTAATAGTAGTTAGTGTTCTTTGGATAGTAGTTAGTTATATCGTTAAAAGAAAAATCAAGAGAAATAATTCAACCATCAAAGAAGATGAATCAAGAGAAGAAGTGAAATTAGAAGAGCGACCGGAGGCAAGTCCTAGGGCATTTTTCACTCCATGAAACATGCCAGAATCTTAGAAGGGAGGAGTTATAGTCATTGACCCTTATAACTACCGTTATAATTATTGAACCCAACACCCGGACATGTGTAAAAGGAGAAATGCTTATTTTACTATTTTACAATTTTATACAATTTTGCTTACATGTTTTTATTCAAATTAATTCAGTCTGATTTTTATATTCTTAACAGTAACATTAAACTTGTATTCCAATTTACCACTAGTTTGATTCATTTTTGTATTTAAAATAATAAAAGTTGTTTTTAAAAATAAAGTTTTTTGAGAAAGAAACTTAAGTCGCGTACAGTAGACGACCAAAAACACCTCTCTGAATCTTAAATATGTGGACACAATATATCGATTCCAGGAAATACATACCACTTTTTGTGTAGGACAGTGGTACAATTGTGTTGTACAGCTTATTCCAGATAGGACAAAATCAAACCTAGGTGGTTATTAATGAAAAAAATGTCCCCATGGAATCGACATCCTTGCGTAGGACTGGGAAAACGTACCGCTCAATTTGTAGGACTCTGTGGCCATTCAATTATATAAATATAATACTAAGCTGCACACAAAAAATCAGCTGGTTATTAATCATTTTTTTGACCTTGTTATTTCGACGTATTCGAGGTGGAGGAACATCCACTCAAACCATCCAATTTATAGGACAATTGTTTTTCTGAGATCATTTTACTTTTATCTCAACATTCCAATAAAAAAAATTCTGTTAGTCTTACAATTTTTACACCCTACCAAATCGACATGTTCGATGCCTGCGCAGCACATTACATACCTCCTTCAGATAGTAAAAACTTGGGCGTCTCGTCGAACCGAACGAGCTCACGAAGATTTAGCCTGTTATTAATCATTAAAAAAATCAGGCGGTGGCTGCTGGACTATTATTGTACTTACATTATCTTTATAGTTAATTTGGATTTGTTTTATTAGTTTAATGAAAAATCTGAGATCTACTTTCTTGAAAACCAATCTATCAATTGGGAGAAAACGTTCAGGGATGTACAGGAAAAATATATATCAAATAATGCGCCTACATTTGCTTTTTAATTGGATTGAAAACTCATAAGAATCGAAGTTTTTAGGTGGATTATATTTCGTCCGAACTCTACATATTATTTACTATCATTATATTCAATTGAAACTAACCTTTCCTAATAATACTTCCATAAAGTTGTGGATCGTCTGGGTCGACTGAAATTAGAGTTTTTTCTCTCTAACTGGCGACCACACAGTATATGTTATCTTCATTGTCACCTACAATAATCGTATACAGTAGATTTCAGTTTTTCAAGAAAAATAAATACACGGACATTGCCATAAATAATTGGATATTTCTAGATGTCAAATACAGGGTGAAATTAAAAAATATGCTAATAAATCAACCACTATTTTAGTATATTTTTTATTTGGTGTTTTTTTGCTTGATAGGTAGTGGTTATTTTCAACTAAACTGGAGGTACTAAAAGTGCTTATAAAAATCAAGAAAAAATAATTTATTTTATGTTAGGTTCTTATATTTTCAGTTCAAGAATGAAACTATGAAGGAATGACTGCCCTGCCTACTCGTAAATCTGCCCTTCAACAAAGTTGATTCCAAAAAGATTTTACCTTACACTATTACCCATCGACTATATTTCGGATTCGAATTTGGAAAAAAATATAGTTATTTATTCAATATGAAACAAAATTAGAAGGCGTATCTTCTTTGTATAAAGTGTAATTAGGTTATATCAACTTTATTTTTGCTCAGGTCGTGGATAAACAATTGACAGTATGCTTCATTTTATAGAGAAACATCATTTTATCTTTATAAAAAAAATACGTTATTCGATCTGAGAAAATATGAGTAAATGAATAATGAATAATTAATAATACTCCAGTGGCGCCAACTTAAAGTAGTACCACTTGCACATATTATCTCCGTGAATGAAACTAAGCAATCGAATAGTTCATGATTTCGATGGGACTGCTCACAAATTTCGTAAAGACCAATTTCACTGTTATACCAGACATTTGTATTAATGCCCTTGAAGTAAAAATGTTTGAGATCTGATTCAATCAAAATTCGTTTTATCTGACACAACTGATATCGACCAAAATGGAAATACGGATGCTTCTTCATCAGAAGAAGAAATTTTGCAACCGGTGGTCAAAAAGAGAAAGAACAAGAAAGCCACAATGAATAATGAAGGTATAGGAACAGAAATTTGCCTAACTGTAAAAAAGAAAGGTCGATCAAGGAAACAAAGGGAAATGGCAAAACTTTTAAGAAATACTGGTAAAGAGTATGTAGATGAGAAGCGAAACACTGTTAAAGCTAGAATTATGAAACCACTTACCGATTGCAGAATGAAATGCAAGAATAGATTTTCAGATGAAATTAGACATGCCCTCTTCAAAGAATATTGGAAGCTCGGTCAGCATGACAAAAGAACTAACTTCTTGTCTTGCATTTTCGAAAAAAAGACTACTCGAGTAAGAACTTATCCTGATAGGGTTCGAAACTATTCATGCAAGTACGAACTTTCAGTAAACGAAGTGAGAGAGCCAATTTGCAAAAAATGCTTTATTGATGTTTTCGGAGAAACAAACGCATTTGTAAATCAGATAATACTAAATAGGCAATTCTCCATATCCACCATAATTGAAAATGATCAAAGAGGACGAGATGCGCCAAAGAATAAATGGCCTGAGGAAGTTTTGGCTGATGTGGTGAAACACATTCAAAGCTTTCCTGCATATGAAAGTCATTACTGCCGACAGACGACATCAAAAAAGTATCTTCAGTCAGATTTAACTATTTCTAAAATGTATTCTCTTTATAAAGAGAGTAGAGAAAATTGTGTTTCACAAACAATCTATGCAAGAAATTTCCATAAACTTGGATTAGCCTTCAAAAAACCACAAAAGGACACCTGTTACAAATGTGACACATTCAAAATGAAAATTATGTATGCAAATGAAGATGAAAAGGCCAACTTGATTTTGGAACAAAATAATCACCACATTTTGGCTAAAGAAGCTTATGAGTCAAAAGCAAATGACAAAAAAATTGCGAAAAAAGATAGATCAGTAGCTGTATTTGCTTTTGATCTGCAGCAATGCTTACCCACTCCTTACCTTAAAACATCAATTTAATTTTACAAAAGGCAATTATGGACCTATAATCTCACCGTCCATAACTTAGCCACAAATGAAGCAACCTGCTATCTATGGGATGAATCTGTTTCGGGAAGAAGTGCGAATCAGGTAGCGTCTTGTCTATATCGTCATATTGTGGATCTTCCTAGTGATGTGAGAAAAGTGTGCTTTTACTCAGAATGAAACCACCCACGTAGCTGTTATGTTCATGGCAGTATTACGTGAAAAAAGTTCAATACAATCTATTGATCACAAATTTCTGGTTCCTGGCCATATGCATATGGAATGCGATGTGGATCACTCAGTCATCGAAAAAGCAAAAAAAGGACCACAATGAAAAAAAAAACACTATGACTATGACTGGGTACAGCATAGTTTATTTGCCGTTAAAAATATTACGCAAAATGGACAGATTTTTATTAGATAAACAAGTCGGTAGTTCAAATGACACTAATAAAGCATCTACTAGTGGCGGCGGGGAACCAAAGAAGCGAAAATTACATAAATACGATGATAGCTATTTGGACTTTGGTTTTACTTCAATAGAAGTAAACAATGAAGAAAAACCGCAGTGTGTTATTTGTTTAAAAATACTATCAGCCGAAAGTATGCTTCCAAGTAAATTAAAGCGACATTTTGAGACAAATCATCCAACTATGGCTGAAAAATCGCGTGATTATTTTCAACGGAAATTACAAAATTTAATAAAAACAAAGAACGTGTTCACTCAGCAAGCCACAGTACCTAACAACGCATTGTTAGCATCTTTCAAGGTGGCATACAGGGTGGCAAAATGCAAAAAACCTCATACTATTGCAGAAGAGCTTATTCTACCGGCTGCTCTCGACATGGTGAATATTATGGTGGGAAAATCGGCTGGAAAATTTATTTCCAAAGTGCCATTATCTAACAATACTATTAGTCGAAGAATCCATAACATAGCTGAGGATCTCAATTGCCAATTAATAGAAAAAATGCAAAGCAAGGAATTTGGTTTACAACTCGATGAGGCTACTGACAGTAATAATGATGCACATCTTATTTGCTACGTACGCTTTTTGGCTGATAATATTATTGTCGAAGATCTTTTATTCTGCAAAAGCATAACCGAGAGTGCAAAGGCCCAAGACTTGTTTGAAATTCTTGACAAGTTTATCGCAGAAAATGGTTTGGATTGGAAAAAGTGTATCGGTGTGTGTACTGATGGGGCTCGATCCATGTCTGGCAGGTATGGAGGTTTACAAGCGCTTATTCGTCAAAAAGCACCGAATGCTATGTGGATCCATTGCATCATCCATAGGAAAGCTCTTGCATCAAAGCCAATGAGCTCTAAACTGAACCAAGTGCTAGAATGTGCCATTGGTGCAGTAAACTACATAAAAACTAGGCCTCTTAAGGCCAGACTTTTTAAAAAACTGTGCGTAGATATGGGAGCTGAACATACGGCCCTGCTGTATTACTGCAATTCACGATGGCTTTCACGTGGAAATGTCTTATTTCGTGTGTTCGAATTACACGAAGAAATTCGCACTTTTTTACAAGAAGAACGTCATGAAAACGCCAATTATTTTACTGAACCAGATTTTTTGCTAAAACTAGCGTACTTGTGCGATATATTTGAGAAGCTAAATAATTTGAATCTTTCTTTGCAAGGCAACAACACGCACATTCTGAAACTATCGGAGAAAATTGTGGCATTTAGGAAGAAACTGCAGTTGTGGAAAAAAAAATGAATGAAGGCAGCGGTCAAGATTGCTTCCCGCAATTGTATAAATGTGCGGCATCTAATGAACTGGTTGTCTCACAAGACCTGATGGCCCTTTTCACGGAACACCTATCGAAGCTCACCGAATGGTTTTCAAAATACTTTCCAGAAAATGATTTCGAAAAATTTGCGTGGATCCAAGATCCTTTCCGTGCCCAAGCTCCGCCAGAATTCACAACAGAAGAACAAGAGAGTCTCATTGAACTCTCTTGCGACAACAGCCTAAAAACTAGGTTCACCAGTTCCGATTTCGTGGAGGTTTGGTTATCAATTCACAATGAATATCCAAATTTAACTTCAAAAGCATTAAAAGTTTTTATTCCATTTGCCACATCGCATTTATGTGAAGCTGGATTTTCAGCTGTAGCGGTAATAAAGAACAAATATCGCTCAAAGATCAATGTGGAGCAAGAAATGAGAGTAGCAGTGTCCAGTCTTATTCCCCGTTTTGAGAAACTGTGCGGAAATCATCAAGCCCATCCGTCACATTGATTTGACGTAACTTATCGTATTTTATTTTTTTCTCTTGTTCTTTTTGTTGTTCCCTGTTCTAATTCCGAATTTTTATAAATTAATAAAACTCAATTTCACATTGTGAATGTTTTAATTTTTGTGTCTATCTACCTAACTACTATTATTGTAGGTACCTATTCTTTTCAAAAATATTATATATATATTTATACGGCCGCAGGGCGCCGTGACAAAATACTAAACTCGTAAGTGCGCCGCGGGCTGAAAAAGTTTGGGAACCCCTGCCTTATATTATAAAAAATAATTTTCGTGAATAACATACTATGCATGAAAATAAATATGTTTATTTCAAATATCTTGAGTTATCATTAAAAACTCAGTTGTGAGTAACCGGATAAGTCGATTAAAATTGTAATTTGAAAACTAATATTTCAGAAATATGTTTCCAATGACAAAGCTTATGCTCCAGAATGCAGAAATATTATCGAATATACAACAAATAGGTATTGCGGTTTACCACAACTCTCCGAAATGTTTTTTGGCTCCTGAACAATTTCTCAAATTTGACTTATCTGTTTATTCACTGAGGCCAGAGATTTGGAAAATTGCAATTTGGTCGAATGATATCCTGAATGCCATGACGATATTAACTACTTTGCGTAAACACAATATCATTGACCATACAGAGCAGTTTTCGAAATATGACCTTTTTTCGAGTAAAGCAAATGGAAGACAAGTCAACAGATTCATTATTTCTGAAGCTGAACCCTTCTTGATTTTAGGAAATGTAATAGTTCTTTCGCTCTGGAATCTAAGTTTTTTCAACTCCAAATTCAGTCATTCGAATGTTGATATTTTTTTTTCAAGAAATATTCGAAGCATAACATTAAATCATATGGAATTATCTCCTTAAATAAATCATGCGCGATACAAGGTGCCAAACCTGGACCACAAACATGAAAATACTTCAATTCGTTGAGGAGTGAATTAGTTTTTACCCCCTTATAAATATTATTTATTGTTAATGCCATATTGACATCATGACTGTGAGCCTCTTTATTTCGAAGTGATACATTTGACATATTACCATCAAAATTATCAATGTAACAAAATCCACAAAAATGTGAATTGATGCTGAACGATCCGATGAATCCTCCAATCTGATGGTTACCTAAATTATCTCCAACAACAACACAACAGTACCTTTCAAAATCGAATCATTGATCTGTATACCCTAGGTTTCCAGTAATTTGATGTCAAAACTGCTGAAAATCCAAAATGTCTTATTTGGTTTTCGAAACATAAAGAAACCAGTTGAATTTGATCAGTTTGTGTTCTATTCCAAGGAGGAACATTGGCAAGAGTCATATATATACCAACCAATTTATATTCAGTTTTTGACGAGCCAAGCGGATTACATATCTCGAACGCATCTTGATATATTATTATTTTGAAAGACTGTAGAGTATTTTGAAAAAGATTGTTATTTTTATAACAAGCACCATCAGTGAAATTTTCAAAAATACCTGTGAAAACTGATGTATCTGAAAAAAAAACTATTTGAAATATTGGCGTTTCTCAGGAGTGCACGTAACGTTTCGAACAAAGGTATATAATAAAAAAAAAAGAATCTATTCATTATTTTTCCCAGATTAATTTTCGTTGGTTCAACTGAAATATTTTTTTCTGGTATACGTTGTCCTTAACAAACCAGAACCCGAATTATGGGCCTCAAAAAACAATGTTTTAATCCACGTGTGTAAGTTTTCAATATTAGTATTGGATTTTCTCAATGATTGAATGATATACTCATGATTAAGCATGTCTAAATCTGAAAATCCATCAATTGTTGTTTGTAAGGATTTGTCACACAAAAAATATTTAGTCTGCAAAGTGAGATACAAACTTGATAATAATTTTATCCCCAACTTTTTAACATTTTCTCCATCATTATCATTATCACAATGCTCGTGTTCAGAATAGTCAGATTCATTTTGAAATGTTTCTTCTGAAGTTGTATTTTTGCGAGAAATCTCGTTTTGGAAAATTATTTCATCTGATCTACTAGCTTCGAAATGATTTCTGTATACATGAGATCGAATACTATGGATATTTTCAATCTGTTTAGCTTCGTGACAAATGTTCTTAAGCGGACACTGAATTTTTTCACCGTGTCTTACATGATAGTATACGTGAGAAAACATTTTTCTAGAATCATCTACTGAATTATTCAAACTGCACGTTATCATTCGGCGGGTGATATCTGAGGTGATCACCAAAGAATAATTTCTAAATATGTGCTGTTTGAATCCATCATACGAGTTGAGAATCATATTACAATCTTTATGTAGGTATACTTACATGAAAATGACACTCCTTTCCAGTTTCGATGTAAATATTGATGTACTTAAGTAATATTTTCTTTCAGTAAGGCACCTGAATGAACATATTTTACCATTAAACATGTTGAAATAATGTATACTTGCCTGATATTGTTCAGTACACTTGTTATAACTTGGAAATAATAAATCAAGGGTATCTAACAACGAATAACTGAGCACTAATTGACCAAACTGATACCATGTCCGCCTACGCACACGCGGTTTAACGAGCATGCGTATATGTTACCATCTAGCTAGTTATATGATTTATACGGTAATAATAATGATTAGTTGTGTAAAATTACAGCACAGTATGGAATTTCACAGGGTAAAAAACAATTACCAATTTGGTACTGTAAACCCCATCTCCAAAGAGTTTCACAGAAAAAAATTCACATTATGAAACCTGTAAAGTTCACCAAACTTATGATGGAATTTTACTTTAATTTCTACCAGTGAAAAAGGTGAAACTAAAGTACACAAAGCTAAGCATAAATCCAGCAATCTGGTATTTTTTATACTGGTAAAGATAAAACCACCTTATGGAAAAAACAGCCCACCAAATAATTTGCGAACCTATAGGGCTAAAACAAAAAGAGAGAACTAAAGAAGCTATTGACAGAATTTCAAATAACAATAAAATACATCCCGCCCCACTCCCCTAAAAACAATCCAGTAGAACTCACAAACATGCTCATCAAAACAATGATAGCTCATTCTGCAATAACAATCACAAAAAATGGGACGCTAACTTACCAGAATTAGTCTTCGCTTACAACACCGCCAAACACGACTCGACGGGTTTTTCACCGGCCTTCATAAATTTTGGACACAAATTAGAACTTCCCAGTGGAGTTTTAGAAAATATAATGACTACACAGCATCCCGAAAGCACCCTAAAATGGAACAAACTAAAAGAAAATTTCGAGTTAGTAAGAACAACCTAGCAAAAGCATTCACAACCCAGCGACACTACTATAATCTACCACACAGAGATTGGAGACCAACAATTAATGACAAAGTGATGAAAAAAGAATACAATCTATCAAACGCAGCTAAAAGCTTCAATGCTAAACTAGCGCCAAAATTTTCCGGACCTTACACCATCAGTAAAGTATGCACCAAAGTCATTTTTCAACTACGAGACACAAAATAATCGTACAGTAAAAGCACAACCCCTCCTTAAAATAAGTGATACATAAGTAAATGTTAACAGTTAGTAAACATCGTTTCGCAAAAAAGAAGTATGTATCAAGACGACATTTTAAATATCACGGAGGACACGAGTCCTTTAAGTGACTTTACCATCGGCCACTGCCCAGAAACACCCATCGTCCAAATTGTACGAGATGCAGGCAGAATTATTACAGATATCGCCTTTACCACCGACTCCACAAAGAGGCATACATCGATTCGAGGACCCGACGATGAAAGTGTCTATTCCACTCACAAAATTAGTACCACCAGGGCATAGTGGAAAGAAATACCGTTTACACCTAGCAGTCGCCAAGGTCATCAGAATAAAACAGACCAGAGGCGAAGACGCTTAGAGTTTTAAAAGGGGGCACAAATCCGATACCGTCGGAAAAATTTAATTTTTAGGTTTTTTTTTAAGAAGCATATTTTATTTTGAGTACCAAGGAAGATATCATATAGGAAGAATAATGTTTTAGGTTTTCTTTTTAGGGCCCAGATAAATCCACTTTCCAGTTAAAAAAAAAAAAATTTCAATTTTTTTTCCCACGAAGAGGGGGTGTAACGATGTCCCCCTGAAACATCGTTCTAGAGACGACTATGGTTCGATACAAATCTGTTTTTGCCAAGCCAGTGTAGATATAAAAGGACGACTGAGAATCGTAGCAGGCAGTCTAGCGAGGTATTGACTCGGTGTTGGGATGTCCACTGAAAAAATACATCGATGTTTTTTCCGAGGTGATGCATCGTTACGTTTCATCGATTATTTTCGATACATCGGGAAAAAACATCGATATTTGCGATGCATCGAATTATTGGTTAAATAAAAATTAAAATGAAAAAAAGTTTATTTTCCACTAAATTTCTATACAAAAAAAGTTAAAATATAAAAATTAATTTATATATCCCAATACTTTTTATCTAAACTCTGTAAAAACAGGATTTTACTTAATCGTTTACCCTTAAGTCTATTTCTTTGCTGATTTAGAGTTTGTGCTGCTTTTGAAAACAATCGTTCAGATGGTACCGAAGTGGCAACCATTGTCAAATATTTATATGCAATAATATATAATTTTGGGAACTGTATTTTCAATTCATTCCATATTTCCAACGGATTTTCTCCTAATCTACCAACTGGACTTTTTGAATAAACTGAAATTTCATCTGAAAAGTTGTTGTCTGATTTATTATCCTTCCAGTTTTTATGGACCAATTTGTGGTGGTCAGTCCAGAGACTGAAGCTTTCTTCTGGTCTGTCTGAGCTATCTGAAGAATCAGATTCCATTGAATCACTTTCTTGTTGAGTAATATTCTTAAACAACTCCTTAATTTTTTGTATTGCATTGGAACATGCAATTGCATCAGCAAAATGAAGTTTCTTGAATCGTGTGTCCAAAAGTGTTGCTATGGCTAATGGCGTAACAAGTTCAATAGCTCCCATTCTCTTATTTATTTCTCCTGAAATAATTTTTTGAACTTCTCTGGCAATAGGCTCCTCAATAGGAAGTGATTTGATTTTGGAAGTAATGCAGTGAACAATGGGTATAATTTTACTGCTGGTAGTGTATTTTTCTGCTGAAATCTCCTTCGTTGCAGCTTCCAAAGGCCGAAGTACAGGAAGCACTGCAGAAATTATACTTAGTTCCATACCACTGAGCATTGGAGGTGGAGATTTATGCCGGATAACAATATCATTTATAGGGCCCCGTAACTCCAAAAATCTATCTATCATATAAAAAGTGCTGTTCCAGCGCGTGGAAACATCTTGAATTAGTTTTGTTTGTGTAGCTTTTCTCAGCTCATCGCTAGCAACACAACTTTGCTTAAACCAAGTTACAATAGATTTCATTTTAGATACAATGTTTTGTAAATTATCACACTGGGCAACCAAATTTAAGGTATGAGCAAAGCAGGGGATATGTTTTCGTTTGCCAAATGCTATGTCAACAGCCTTTATCATATTTGCGGCATTATCGGTTACAACTGCAGACACTTGATCATCTTTAATGCCCCATTCCTTACATGTATTCAATAGCATATCAGCTATATATTCAGAGGTGTGTCATTTGCATGGATTCTGACCAAATGTCAGTTGTCAATGTTATATATTGGACTCCTAACAGCTTGCCTTTGTAAATTTTTGACAATACATCGTACATCAAGCCATCTAGTTACAGTCTGTCTACTTGGAAGTTTATATTGAGGGACAAGTACTTTAAATAAATAATGAAATCCTTCATTTCCTACTATATTAAATGGTTGGTGTCTTTGCAGATCATAAATAATAACGCATTATTAATTCTTCTTGTTTTGTTTCCTGTTGATGTAAAGGCGTACATATCTTCAAAGGTATCTGTTATTGTTTTTTGACGTTTTGTTGGGATCTCTGCTTTTTCATCACTTTTTTCACCAAATGTTCTCGAATCAATACTCTTGGATTGTTCGGTTTGTATTGAAATGCAGATCTCACCTGCAACAGGAACAGTTGCACTTTCCTCAAATGTCCCTCGGGATGTGGAGGGTTGATTTGATATGAAGAAAGTAGCATTCTCGGATTGTGATTCTGATATTTGTTTTTGTGTTGAGGATAAAACACAAGATTTTAATCCTTTATTGTCTTCCCTTTTTTGTGATATTTCCAAATAAGCAGATTTATGAATATTTCTGATATGTCTCATTAAATTGGTTGTATTTCCTGCTGATTTGATATTTTTTTGGCAGAGTTTGCATTTGCTAGTTTTGTCATCAATTTTTTCAAAGAAAATCCAGACGGTGCTTTTTTTAATAGGAGCCATATTAAAATCTGAAAGTATAAGAAATAAGGTATGTTAAAGCAGTACCTAAATTAGGATTATATCTTAAATTTTTAAAGAAAGAAACTAAAGCCTGGCATTGCCTCATCATGTAATTATCAACGAAGTGAAAATAAAAAGCAATACATATAGTAAAAGTTCTTTAGCATTTTTTCAATTAAAAAAAATGTATGTATGTAGAAACTTACCTTTCTGTAAAATGGATATTTCAATCTAATATACACTATTGTAGATGTAGACAAGTAACTTAAATATTATAAAACAAAATAAAATGTACCACACGAGATTAACGATTAACTCAACAACTAGAATATGAACGCAGAAGTCAGAGTCAGAACGCAATAAACAAACAGCTGACAGCTGACTAGCTGAAACCTGAAACATAGAGAAATATATTTTGTCTATGACGAAACGTTAACGATTTGTTTTGCAGTGATGTCACTTCAGTTTTCAATTTTATTTGCATTGCAGATATTAATAGATTTATTAAATGCGCATTCGCAATACTTTATGTTTTCATATCCATACTTTTGGTAAAAAAACTTGGGATTTTGGGATGTTATTCGGCAATTGATGTATCGAGAAAAATACATCGATGTATCGAATATATTCCTAAGCATTCGATACATCGCATAATACCGATGCATCGAATCGAATATATCGATGTTTTCGATGCATCGATGTATATCGGGCATCCCTAGACTCGGTGGGCTTCCTTCTCCGGTTGGCAAGGTACTGAATAAACCTGTACGCGCTGAAGGTATTGACTTCAGCGAAAATCCTGAACCTGCTAGGTGTTGACTTTCGTACTCCTCTGAAGCTCCTGTCCCTAACGTACTGACTTAGGGATACTCCACCCTCGCTGAAGGTATTGACTTCAGCGTACATCCAGAAACCCGATAGAGAGCGGAAGGTATTGACTTTCGCCCTCTCCTGAATTTCCCGTCTCTAAGGTATTGACTTAGAAATATTCCGCTGCGATTACTGTACGAACCGATAGACACCCATCTGGCCGAAACTTCGCAAACAGAAGACGTCACCAACGACGACATCCCAGGAGTAGAAGTTTTCATTTCAAATCAGCTGTTAAATCCGCACGTTTTTTGTAAATAACCACTGTACATAGTATTTTTAAGAATAAAATTCTATTTTGTATTGGAATCTGACTGTACATACCTACCCGGCAATACGTAACTACCCATACGGAGGGTTACAGAATAATACAATATATACACATATGTCCAAAAGTTTGGAATACGTACAAATAATATATCTCCGCCTATCGTGGTTTAAAAACTGTTGTGGATATTTATTCTAGAGCGTTTTTAAATGAAACTTATCAAAAATTTGATTCGTTTCTGTAGCAATTCACATTAAACTGATTTTGGTATTTACACATTATTTCAGTTCTTGTTTAAATTTCATCCGAGCCGTTTAAAAATACCTAGAAACATAATATCTCATTTCGACAGATCTAGAGTAATTGCATAGTTACAACAGAGATTTATTCAAAGTGATATCGCCAACATTATTGGCGTCACTCAGAGTGCTGTATCTAAACTTTCAAAAAAATTCCAAGACACAAATGACGTGAAGAATCGCCCCAGAAGTGGCAGAAATCGATGTACAACAGCAGCACAAGACCGGCAGATTACATTGATAGCTCGAAGAAATCGTCTGGAATGTACAAGTGGTATCTCCAGAGAAATTGTTAGGCTTGAAGGACTGAATATTTCACGGCAAACAATAACACGCAGACTAAATGCAGTAAATTTGTATCGTAGAAGACCCTTACGTGTTCCCAAACTAACCTATCAACACAAAATTGTAAGGTTGCAATGGGCTCGAGAAATGGTACATCATGGTCCTAACTGGAATAACGTGATTTTCTCTGATGAATCAAAAATTGGCTTGGTTTCTGATTCGCGAAGAACACTAGTTTGGAGGGCCTCAGGACGACAAGCCCGACTAGAAACGGCCCAACCGCGTGTCCCATTTGAAGGTGGGAGTATTATGGTTTGGGGTGGTATTATGACTGGCATACGGACGCCTCTACTGGTTCTGGAGAGAAGAGTCACTGGTGCTGTATGCATCGAGGAGGTTTTAAATCCTGTCGTGCCTCTATTCCGAGATTTGTGTTTATGCATGATATTATTATTTAGTATTGAAAAGGTTTGTTCACATATATAGGTAGAACCAAATAAGCTGGCACATTTCAGGGCGTTTATGCGCAACTCTTTGTACGTATTTTTATCAATGCAGCGGTAAAAATTCAGCAAGTCTCCTTCGTTGAATTTGTTTTGAATGTCGATAATTTCTAACTGCATTAACTCTGGCTCATTTTCAACTGAAATCGTGAAAGGATTGCTGAATATGTCCAGCACAGGTTTCACTTTTTTTAAACTCCGAAAATCTGTCTTGAAAAGATTGAATCAAAATATCTAGCTTTTCTACATAACAGAAATTAATCTCAGCTTTGTTGAATTTTTCAACCATTTTCTTATAATTCGGAAAATGATTGTAATTTCCAGAATTCAATTGCGATCTAAAAAGTGTCAGCTTGCATACATGAGCGTAGAGTTGGGATATCAGTTGATTTTTGCCTTGAAGCCGTGTGTTCAAGACATTCAAATGATTTGTAATGTCAACTAAAAGAGCCAAATCACACAACCAATCAGAATTTTTAAGTTCCGGGACATCCCTTTGCTTTTCCGCCAGAAATATTCCAATTTCTTCTATTAAATTTAGAAATCGTTCCAGTGTCAATCCACGACTTAGCCACCTTACTTCTGTATAATACAGTAAATCTCCATATTCGCTTACGATGTCATCAAGGAATTGTTTGAATTGCCTGTGATTGAGTCCTCGTGATTTTATGAAATTTACAGTCGAAACTACCACATTCATGACATTTTGAAATTCAATTTTTTTAGAACAGAGGGCTTCTTGGTGTATAATGCAGTGAAACTGCATGAGATCTTCAGCGTTTATGTTTTTTTCCTGCAAGTGCTTTTTCAGCAAAGTAACTAGCCCAGAATTGACACCAATCATCGAAGGAGCACCGTCAGTCGCAACTCCCGATAATTTTGATAAGTCCAAATCAGTTTTTGAACACTCATCCAAAAGTACATTGAGTATATCAACTGCTCTGGTTTGACCTTTCAATGAAGACATTCCTAATAACTCTTCTAAGACTTCAAAATCTTGAGTAACACCTCGTATGAATATGAGAACTTGAGCTGTGGAACTAATATCAGTGGATTCGTCGAGTGCTAATGAAAAAAAATCGATGATCTTAGTTTTTTCATTCAATTGTTCCGCAATATTACCTGACAAAGACATAATTCGTCTTTGGATAGTCATACGATTCAGTTGAATTTTCTTAAACTTTTTTGCTGCTTCTGGACACATTTTCTTGGCGGCGATTTCTATGCATTCTTTTACAAAATCCCCATCATTGAAGGGACAAGCTATCATTCGAGAAATTTCATAACTAACTTCCGTAGCTGTTTCTGAATCTTGAATGGGTTTTGTGAACATAGCTTGCTGACCAATAAGTCCCGTTTTAACGACAACATTTTTTGCTTTCTTAATTCGCCTGTTAACTTGGTAAAAGTAGGATGCTGCGTTTCATAATGCCTTTTTACATTATATTCCTTTGCAATCGCAACAGAATTCACAAACGACTTTGTTATGCGACCACACAAAAAAGTATTTCTCAGTCCAAATTTCTTGAAACTGCAGATTTTCAACTTTAACCTTACGTTTTTTACTAGGTCCTGGCTAGTCCAAGTTGCGTTCTAATCCTGGCTAGGATTAACACAGCACCTAAAAATAATTACAGTACCTACTTAAATTACCCATCCTTTTTTAAATTGCCAAAAGTGATTGATTAAATAGGTAGAAAAACACTTATTAATAACCGAGTTTTACTTACGATTTCACAACACAATTATATACGGCACTTGACGGGAAATCTACGTTGAATGTTGTATTTTAGCTGTCGGCGGGCCACCAGTAATCGACCGGCGGGCCGCGGTCTGTGCATCCCTGGCCTACAGTCATGCATACAGGCCAATGGAGGAAATACTTATGATTAATATTATAAAAAAATATTTTTTTCTATTTTAATTTAATTTTAAATGTAAGTTGGTACATTGTAAATTTTTCACTCTAAAAGAATAAATAATTTTTTTGCATACTGTTTATCTGGCTTTGAGATTTATTTAGTATTGGTGAGAGTTGTAGCAAAATGATGTTTAATTATTCAGAAAAATTTTTATATAAAAATAAAAAAAATGAAATATTCCAAACTTTTGGTCATATATACTAAAAAACGCTCGTTGCCAATCAATTAGTAGACAAACTAGATAATATATTTAGGTACGCAGCAATTAGGAAAAATATACTCTTTTTTAATATACAGTGTGTAAAAGCCAAATGGAATAAATTCATTATTTCGGTTACTGTACATATTTATAAAAAGTCCCGAAACACGTCAAATTTAAATTATAACTTGACATTCTTTAACGTGAAAATGCAACCCCTACCTTCAACCCCCTTAGAATGACAGGTACAACCCCCAATTTTTTAAATGGGAAGTATAGGCTTGTGATATATCATTTGAAAGGTCTCTTCATTCTCTATTCAAAAATGTTATTGTTTTTAAATTTAATGCAAAAATTAACATAAAAAAAATTAATATCATGTTGTTACCGAAATTCGCTACATACAATCAAAAACTAAAATGTAATGCAAAACGTAATAAAATGTAGAACACGAAAAAGAACTATGAATGTTAATGAAGTAGATGTTCAAAATGTTCTCCGCGAACGTCTTGGCAACATCCTAATCTCAAATAAAACTGTCTTCTAACATTATTTAACATATCAGGCGTGATCGACCTAATCGCAAGCGTTATTCGTTCTTTTAAGTCATTTAAATCAGAAGGTTTAGTTTTGTACACATGGCTCTTCACATATCCCCATAAAAAGAAATCTAATAATGTAAGATCAGGTGATCGCGCTGGCCATTCAATCGATCCTCGCCTCCCTATCCACCGATTGGGAAATATTGTATCGAGGTACTGCCGGATATTAAGTTGGTAATGTGGTGGTGCTCCATCCTGCTGAAACCATATCGTATTCGCTGGAACTTGAGGATTACCTGGATCAGGATATAAATTTGCCAACGTTGGAATGACATCATTTTGAAGTAGTGCCAAATAATTGTTGCCATTCAAGTTGCCCTCAATAAAAAAGGGACCAATTATATTGTTCCCTACAATCCCTGCCCAAACATTAACCTTTTGAGGGTATTGAGTGTGTTCTTCTCTCATCCAGTGAGGATTTTCCGTGGACCAGTAGCGGCAATTTTGCCGATTAGCATGACCGTTAAGTAAAAAAGTACACTCATCAGAAAACATAACGTCTTCTAATTGGATAATATTGTTATCCAACATGTCCATCATTTGCTTACAAAAAAAAGTTCTCCTATCAAAATCGTCTTCCATGAGCTCCTGAGTAGGTATCATCTTATACGGATGCAATTTATTTTCTTTTAATATGTTTGCTATCGATGTATGGCTAGCATTGAATGTAGTGGATGCCTGTCTACTCGATGTATGTGGGTTTTCCTGAAACTCAAGCAACACATCTAATTTGAGTTCATCACTCAGTGCATTAGCAGCTGCTTTTTTTATCTGCCTTACATGTCCAAACTCGCGAAACTGCTTTTCTATTTTACTTATTGTTCCTTGGGATATAGGCGGTAAATTAGGAAATTTCTCATGAAATAGGCGAGTTACTTCCTGTTGTGTTCGGATGTTATCTCCGTAACCAATCATTTGTAAAACTGTTATTTTATGCATTTCCGTTAATCTAACCATTTTTCAGAATTGAATTGAACAAACTTTATACTTAAATTACAACAATGACAACTTAAATAAAACAATTTACTACTGCTTGTTAAAATAGCGTTGCCACGGAAATTCTTTAAAGTTTTTTAATGGTTACCATCTAAAAACCACATTGCTACGGTTTTTGTTCACTTTCTCATTATCAAGACCTAAACGGGAAATAAGTTTTGAGTAATATTGTAATAAGTTCCGAGTATATTTTAGCGAATTTCGGTAACAACATGATTTTAATTTTTTTATGTTAATTTTTGCATTAAATTTAAAAACAATAACATTTTTGAATAGAGAATGAAGAGACCTTTCAAATGATATATCACAAGCCTATACTTCCCATTTAAAAAATTGGGGGTTGTACCTGTCATTCTAAGGGGGTTGAAGGTAGGGGTTGCATTTTCACGTTAAAGAATGTCAAGTTATAATTTAAATTTGACGTGTTTCGGGATTTTTTATAAATATGTACAGTAACCGAAATAATGAATTTATTCCATTTGGCTTTTACACACTGTATAATGTTAACATAAATCTATACATCATACCACTGATTACAGAAAACAGTGACTATGGACTATGCTTGGATTTAGCAATGTCACTCAAACTACATGCAATGGTATTGACTTGAGGCAGCAATTCCCTCACAGTTCCAATTTTTCTTTATGATACTGTTGTTTAATTCTTATTTTTTCCTCTGTGAATTTACGAAAATTTTGAGAAATTCTCAAAGAATTTTCCAACCGTGCTGGTTTTGCAACACGCTTGTAGTGTTTTTTCGTCAGCATATCAGTTGAATAGAGATGGTCATTTGATTTTGGTCTTGTTATGTGTTACTCCTGAAGTAGCTACTATCAGACTTGGATCTTGTAGTGCAGAATAATCTATTATTATTTCCTGTTCTGCTGCAATATCATCCATTTCAAAAACTTCAGAAGATCCAGGATTTATTGTTTTCAAAATTCTGTAGGCATTGAACATCACTAACAAATTGACATAATGCAGTAACTCCACTTACAAAATCAATTCGCATCTCATGTCCCCTTTAATGCCATCTGTTAATAATGGAGAGATTAGGTCTGTGAATTTTTCATAGTCATGTGATGTGGAAAAAGATAGCCCACCTCCTGTACTTCGAATGTGTTTCTTTTTCTGTGCTACATAAGCTTTTCCCTTGTTTCCAGGTGTAACCACGTCTGAAAATTTTTGGTTCAATAATTTGCCAATTTTAAAGAATACATTTACCTTTCTCCATTGGTCCCAATTCTTATGTGCACACCCAGTTACCGCATTTAGTGTTTCTGAAATTTCAGCCCATTTTTTCCTGGCATCAGCTTTTGTGAATTGGTTAGTAAATTTTCCAGTTCCTCTCGCGAATAGCCGAACGAAGATACGGGTCCAGGTACCAGGTACCAGTCGGCGATGGCTAATGCTCTACTCGACTCCGAGGGGTTCCGAGAGTTAGAACGGCTGCGGCGGCGACTCCGAAATCTAGAAAAGTGTCGTGTTGTGCGACCCAAGACTTCGTTCGAGGCCGGAGGTCGAGATCTCGAATAAGCCCGATGTCGTGGCAAACGACTAGGGAACAATGCACTGAATAAGATGGAGATCTTGATTTATGTCGATTCATAATCAAAGTCTCTAGGTTTTCGATTCTTTCTTATTAGTGCTGGAGCTGCTCGATGAACGTTTCTTCTTGTTTTTATGGCTTTTGCCCATCAGTATAGCTTCAGTTTTCTGAAATAAATCCTATAGATAAAGATAACTACATAGGGCCCTATTTGTTTGACCCTATTTTGTTATAATACAAGGGGAGAAAGAAATAGTAAAAATAATTACCTTAAATCTTTTTAAATAAGTTTTCTTCCACGTGTGAGAAGCGAATAACGTAGTCGCACAAGCACGAAAACCACAATGAAGAAAGCGTGAGCGAGCCGATGTCAACGTAAACAATCCAACCGGTGGATAGGACCAGACCCGACGGGCCATTTTTACTTTTACTTTGAACCTCGTGGTAATAAGTGTGGAAAGCCACCACTACACTATTATGTAATATTGAGAACTGAGAAATTTAACTACTTTTACAATATTTATTTATATGTCCTGCCTTGAAGCTTTTCAGACATAATTTTAATTTTTTTGTTTCATTAAGACGTTCGGACGGTAACATATTTAAGAACGCTTCACAATTGTTAACATAGTGGTCATCGTTAAACATTTTGCAATCTATGTTGTTTGACAAAAAACATTTTATCTGTGGTAAGGTAACGACATTTTTGTGATTATTATGAATACCGAACCTTTTCTTACTGCGCCTGTACTGGAATGACCATTTAAATTTTGTTATCGCGATTTCTTTAGCATTTCTTGACAAACTCCTTACGGCTGCATAAAAAGGTGCGTAAACTCCTCTAAGTAGGAGCCTCTTTTTTCTCCTTAGTATCTTTTCCGCTACAGTGTGCCTCCCACTCTCTATATGTAACATTGTCTAATTTTGTCGCAATTAAATGTACAAAAATGATTCTTTTTGTTTATCAACGGTTCGTATTTTATCCAAAGCTGCTAAATCGCGTGGAACCGTAATTACCAATTTTTTTAATTCAGAAAATGATTCCTTTTTTTGGCTAACTAATGAAAATAAGGAATTTATAAGATTAGGAATAAGTAAAATCGTATTATTAAATTGGTCGCATAATGTATCCAATGCAGGTTCGTAATTTTCCGCTGATATTTTGTAAGCGCGGACAATTTCCGCGGCTTCACCGTATAATGATTGTTCCAAATAATGAAATTTATCACCATTACTTAAATCTGTAACAACGTGTTTTAGACTTATAAATGTGTCGCGAAACTCCTACCATTGTAGTCACCGTTGAACCTTGGGACTGAAATCGTTGGTAACTTGACTGACCTGCGTGGTCTTAAAACTTCGCTATAATGTACTGAGTCCATCTAAAATTACTGAATGATCAATTATTGTATGTTCTTTTTTAAGAAATTTCGAGAGAACGCTATTTACTTTAACAGGTAGTTTATGAAATATATTTTCAAAATTTTCTCGTTCAATATACTGCGCATTTAGTTGAGTTTGTTTAACGGGAAATTCAATTGTAATTTGGATCTCTTCGAATTCTTGCATAATTTTTTCATATCTAACAACCTGGCCTCCAACTCCAGAAAATCATCAATCGAAATATTACCGTTATTAACACATTGACGGACACCTACTTACATTCTTCTGACCAAAACAACGCATTGGAAAATATACTGTATTGTAGAATATGTACAACTATTATTTTCAGAGGTGATTAATCGGCTTATTATCGATGATATAAGCCAAATAAAACAATGACGGTAGGAACCGTCTCTGTCCCACCAGGCAGAAAAATTATGTCTGATGGGACAAGACGGCTACAACCGGTCGACGTAATTTCACATGAAATAGTTTTATTATGAATTCAGAATATTATAAAATAACTATTGAACAGAAGAAATCAGTTGTTTTCTTTATGCCACCTTTCAAAACACGGTCCAGCGCAAAGGGGTGGAGTGTCTTGGCATGTCTTACATCTCCAATGGGTTTCTGTCCTCTTTTTCTCTTTTGAACACTGTTTACATCGTAGGTAATAAAACTTTCTACTATAGTTGTCTGGCCTTGGTATAAGTTCTTGAAAGTGTTGGGATGGTGCACGAGTAGCAGATTGAGGTCTTGGACCAGTAGGTTGGTGTATTGGATTCAACTTGACAAGAAAGCGGCCATCCTTCAGGTTGTTATCAATACTTAACAGCGATCTAATAAGAGCTTCTCTGTATTGTATATATCTCTTTATTTTTGTGTTTTGTGTCACTTTTCTGTACAAGAAATAGGAATTCCAAACTGTTATATCCAATAAGTGAAAAATAACTTTTTTATACCAGTAAATTGTTTTTCTAGGACACGAATAATAGGATATCATTTGGTCGGAGCGATCGATCCCAGACATAAATTTATTATATTCAATAATTTCCACTGGTTTTCTACGTATTTGATTGTAACGATTTCTGGCCTCAGCTAAAGTAGGATGATGAGCAGTTGTTAAGCAAAGAACATCTCTCTTGTCCTTCCACTTCGAAACGTAAATCTTTCCTTGACGTTTCCAGATGTGGTCTCCTTTTCGAAGACGTTTATTCACAACTACTTTTGGGTTTCCTCGTCTATTAGAGCGAAGGGTACCTGTTACATGTGTCTGATTCTGCAACAATCTATTGGCAAGTGTGATACTGTTATAGTAATTATCCATGAATAGGTGGTATCCCTTATTTACATATGGTTGCATTAGTTTCATAACAACACGTTCCAAAATTGTCATATTATTATCTGGCCCGTTTTCTCCCTGACCTTTATAAATATCTAGATTCAACACATATCCGTCATAAGAACAAAGTTCATAGAATTTGATCCCGTACTTTGTTTTTTTATTCTTTATGTAGGTTCGGAATGAAAGCCGTTCACGGAATAGTAGTAAAGACTCATCCAGAGATAACTCTTTAGCTGGAGTATAAGCGTCTTGAAAATTTCTAAGACATATATTCAGTAAGCTTCTAATCTTTTTAAGTCGATCATTGGCGTCAGGATTTTCGGCTCCACCGTGCACAGAAAAACACCGTAACAATTGTTCAAAACGCCTTCCAGTCATCATCGAGGAAAATATTGGATGGTAATTCAACGGGTCCAAACTAAAAAGTTTTCTAATATTCTGGACTTTGATCTGACCCTGCAATAAACATAGACCAATAAACTTCTGCATTTCATCCCGAGTTGTCTCTTTGAAAGAGGAACTTCTTGAATTTCTGGTTTTAGGGCGTGCTTGGCTAGTTAGGGACTTTCCATAATTATTTGTGGAATTCACCAATAACTCCATTATATCGTTATTCCATAGTTGATTGAATATTTCATATGGCGACGAATTCAAATCACCATGTAACTTGACTCCTATTTGTGTATGATCAAATAGGAAGTCGTTTATACTTGCAGTATCACTGTTCCATGCATCAGTTTCATCAGTTTGTTCATTGTCTCGTTCTTCATCAACTACGTCTGCGTCTGAATCCAGTACTACAGAAACATTTTCTTCGGAGTCTGATTCTTGACTAACTTGCGCAGAAACGTTATCTCGCAAATTAGGAATTTCTCGAACCTGAAAGCCCGTATCAAAAAATAAACTCAAAAAAAAATTTTCCTGAAACTCACCTCTGGTTCAATATTACTGTCAGAAGAATCTATTTCATCTTCTTGAGGGCGATAGGAGTTATCTGCTTCCGAATCAGACGACATATTATTATAGTGGTCACACTCATCACTGTCTATTTCTTCAAAAAGTTGCATTAAACGTTTTTCTTCATTTGAATCCATTGCAAATTCCAACAAAAAATACTTTGGACATTTATCACTTCTTTTACTCTCAAATATCTATTCAAACGAAACCAATCTCAAGATAACTACACGTTTCGCAGTCGTTCTATAGTTTCTTTTATTCATACATAAACAATGCACACGACACCACACCGCCGTTTATAAACCCAACTGCATTACTTGGTGTAAGATGCCTAATTCATATGCAATCAACATTACGTTTATGTTTCGTGGGACACTAAAAGTGTCTTTAACGAGTATTTACTAGGAAACATGCCTGCTTCAACCGGTCTGTCCTATAACACGAATTATTTTTTGACGGCTGCAGCAGGTCTGTCACAGCATACCTGACGGCTGTAGCAGGTCTGTCCGTCAATGTGTTAATAGAAAACAAAGTATTTTTCAAAATTAGTAATTTTTGCCTTTATATCACCTCGTTTTCTAATTAAGCTATTCAATTCAATTGTTTCAGATTCTGACATATTGTTTTCGTATTATAACCAAAATATACTGGTAATAAATATTCGCCCGCGTATCCAAGCAAATGTAATACTAAAGGGTTCTCGTTAGTCGATTTTAGTTGAACGATTTTTATTGATCAACTAAAATCGAATGAAAATCCCTGTGTGAACCTACATTTCAATTTTTGTTGAACGATAAAAATCGTTTCAACAAAAGTTGAATTCATTTCTACTTTTGTCGTTCAAGTATGAGTCACCGTACGATTTTGATCCGCGATTTGACTTGTTCAGTTTGGCAGTCAAGGAGTCAAATGTTTAGATTTTATTATTTATAGATATCTGGAAATAGTTGGGGGCGTCTTTTATTGTATTACCTCTTTTCCTTTTTGTAGAATGTCGGGGAAGTGGTCTGAATCTGTTGTTCTTCGTTTTTTGGATATATATCAAAAGCAAGATTGCTTCATATTGTTATATTTTAATTAAGTGTTAATAAAATGTTTCACTTACTAACGCTGAAAAAGCTCCTTGTATACCAAATGGTACTACGCAAAATCGATACACAACTCCATCCACTGAGAATCCTGTATAATCCCTTGAATCTATGTGTAATGGTATCAACCAAAAACTATGTACTAAATTTTAGCGTTTGCTATTCTTCCTAAAATTGCATCTACTACCATTGGTGCTTCATATTCAGGTATTGTGTATTTATTTATTGTTCTAGTGCCTAAACATATTCTCATATCGCCACTCTTCTTTTGTACAACTACTAGCGGATTTATGTAGGGTGTATTACTTCTTTCTATTATCCCATCTTTTTGTAATATCTCTAACTCTTTCTTCACTTTATCTTTTAATTTATACGGCACTGGATATGATTTTACTTTAAAATTCTCTATATTCTTCACCTCCATCTTATGCTTATACTTTTTAGCCACTCTTGGTTCCTTCGACATTAATCTCTCATACCTCATTAATAATTCTTTTGTAAATTCATAATACACTTCATTACAATCTATCATTTTACCACCCTTTTCCCCATCTTTCCCCAATTTTTCATATTCATTTTTCAACTTTTCTTTTTCAATACAGTTTATTTTTTTTATTCTCCTCTACTTCATCTTTTATTTTCAAAGATATCCATTTTCCATTTAGCCTTTTTTTCTTTTCTTCATAATTTACTATTGCTTCATATTTTTCTAGTACATCATTTCCTATTATCATTCCTATTTGTAGATTTGGGACTGCTAGTAATTGACAATTGATTATTGTTTCGTCCAGTTGTAAATTTATATCATATAATTTATTTACTTCACACAATTTCCGATTATTAATACCTGTTAATATTACTTTAGGAACTTTTACTTCCCTTTCTTTTAAATTGCTAATTTCATTTATTATTTTTAAATCAATTAAAGATGTTTCGCTTCCTGTATCAATTAAAATTTGTAAAATGTTTTCATTAATTTTTCCCTCTATGTAAAGTAACCTATATAATTGTTCTAGTTCTAATTTCTCATTTAAATTTATGAATTCCTTAGGGTGACGTAATGCAAAACTTTGATATAGAAAGCAACATTTTAAAAATCCTGTTCGTCTTGTCTTTTTCTGTCTTTGTCTGTGTGAATTATTGGTTCGACTCTTATTTCTTGTCTGTCTTCGTTTCTTCTTTCTTTATCAACACTACCTCCTCTTGCATGATGTTGATTATTCCTTCCCGAATTTCTATCTTCTCTTTCCAGGCTTCTAGTCATAGTTCTTCCATGTCTGTATCTCGTATAGTTTACCTGTCTTCTATTGTTATTTTGATTATTATATTGCCTATCATTTGTACTGTTGTTTTGATTATATTGACCATTTCTATTTCTATTTTCATAATTATTGTAATTTTTTCTTTCTTGGATATTTCCAAATGTTTCATTATTATAATTATTATTGTGATTATAATTCCTCCATCCATTTCTATTGACTTCTTGTCTCTGGTTATTAAAATTGTTATTCCTCCATGCATTTTCATATTGATTTATGTTTCTGTTCCTCCTATAATTATTATTAAAATTTTCATTATTCATATTATTCTGGCTTCTTTCTCCCCTTCTTCTTTCGATTCTTTGCAGATATTGACTTAAATTATCTATTGTCCTAATATTCTGTGTAGCAATGGTTTCAGTTATTTGTTCTTTAAAATGTCTTGACATGTATAACACAATCTCTTTTTCTTGCAGTCGAGGATTCAAATGTATTACCATTGAATACATTTGTAGAAGGTAGGTATTCAATGAATTCCCCCTATTTTCTTCATACTTTCCAAAGTATAATCTTTCCCTTAATTTTGATTGCACGTTGTTCCCCCAAAAATAGTCGATAAACTTTCTTTTAAATTGGTCCAGGTTATTTATTTCTTCTTCCTTGCTTGTGAACCAAACCAATGCATGTTGCTCCAACTGTTCTCGTATAATTTCTCTCAATACTTCCACTTCATATTCACCTCTTATCTTATTCCTTAGCTTTTTAATAAAATGTTACAGTATGTATTTTCTTGAAATTTCTTGAATTTTCTTTTCCATCAAATTTTATATTACTATTATTTCCACAATTAATTATTTTTGTTTCCCCCGAAATTCTTGTCATTTCTCTTCTCATTCTCCTTTCTTTCTCTTCTTGTTCCTATTCTATTTTCTTTAAATTATCTTCAATTTCTTTTAGTTTCTGTTTATATTCATTTGTCTCATTTCTGTTGCTGCCTTCCTCCACTTGTATTTCTTAAATTATTCTATTCTCCATTTGTTTAATTTCTTCTTCATTTTTATTAATTCTCACACCACAAGCTTGAAATTTTTTGTTCACTCCTCATTTCTAATCGGTCTACCTTCTTTATTATCTCATCTTTTATACCTCCAATTTGTTCAAATTTTAATCTCTATCTTGTACCAATTCTTGTTTCAATTGTTTAAATTTATCCTTAATTTTCTTTCTAAATCTACCACTCCATTTTGTATTTCTTCTATATTTCTATGTAATTCTGCATTTCCTTCTTCCAATTTTTTGTTTGAATCTGCGTTTTCTTCTTCCAATTTTTTGTTTAAATCTGCATTTCCTTCTTACAATTTTTTGTTTAAATCTGCATTTCCTTCTACTACTCTTATCATCAAATTTCTTATTAAATTATGTAAACTTTCCATTCCATTTTCTTTTTCTTGTCCAGCTTGTTGTTGTACTGGCATTTCCATTCCAATATCTTCTGTTGTTGATGTAGATTGTTCTTCACTGTTTGTATTAGTGAGTATTGTCTTTTTTGTTCCTTGTGTTTGGCATTGTATATTTGTATTTGTCAAGTTATTTTTTTTTAAATGTAAGTTTGTTTTATTAAGAAACACTTGGTATTGTTGGGTGACTAATTCAAATTTGGCACTTTAGCACCATCCACATTATTTTGTTTTACTAATTGTTTATTGATTTTTCAAAGTTTTTTTTTACTTTCTGTCATTTTCAATTCTGACAACGATATATTTTGTATGTTACTCTAAAATAAATAATTTTAGACGAAAACGAAGTTTAATATTTATCAGGTATAATTACTCTTAAAATTTTATTTAATAATGAATAAACTCGGCTAGCTATTAAAGGGTTTCGACTCTTTATCGCAGGTTGCGGTTCCCTCAATTAAAACTTTATAAAATAATTTAAATCGTTTTTTATAAAAGTTTAATATAATGAGTTTCTGTATTCTTTTAATACATTTGAGAACAAACTTTAATAAATTGTTTTAAACTTTATAAACCTCTTTAGATAAATTTATTTTCCATTTATTTTCCACAGCAATTGAATATTCCCTTTCTTTTAATTCTTTTTATTTTTCAATGGCTTTATTAATACTCTCTCTATTAAAATTCTTAAAATCACTCGTCGTATTCCCCTCGTAACATAAACAGGAATCAGTTAAAGGCTGTGGTTTGGGGACATGCGCACATGAATATGATCTCTGATTGATGTGTTTACCAAAGTACGAAGTATTGAATTGCTTTGCATTATTTGATTTAATAAGGTAAGCTTCCTTTTAATTTATACCTACTAATATCAACAATCTTAACTAACTTAATAAATGAGAAATGGGCAATTGCAAATGTTTTCACGATGAACAAATTTATAGGTTATCTGCTTTCAGAAACCTGGACCAAGTGAATCCGTTTTTCTGCTATGTGGGATATAAATTAATCAGAATTGATTGCTGATTTTATACACAGTATTCTAGAAAGTAAAATGAACTTTCTCAGGAACAAACTGCATACGGTATCCTTTGAAAAGCTGGGACGCTATCTCAAGTCAAGGTTGAATATAGGTCAAACAAAGCTTACCGCTCTCTAGTAGACAATAATGGATGAAATCTCTTACACGGTTAGTACTTTTGGTTTTTCTACTTGTCTGGTATGATTTTGTGGCACTTTACTTTTTATTTTTCAATTTTGAATTTTCAATCTTAAAATTTTTGTACCTTCTTCCTCCCCGTTCCAAAATCAACAACCTTTCATTTTTTTCTTTATTTTTCTCCCACAGGTGACTTTTCCTGTGATCAAATTGCCCTAATGTCATTTTGATTGATTTCTATTGACATATTAAGGTCCTTTCACATAACTCATTTGCTAGCGTAAACAAAAATTTACCAATTTGTTCATTTTGCGAAAAAGGTCATACAGTTTATAATTGCAGAACATTTCTCAATTTTAATATTAATAAACGAATAGATGAAGCAAAGCGGCGTAAATGGTGTTTAAATTGTTTAGGAACTAATCATATAACTAATCAATGTAAATCTCCGCCATGTAAAAAATGTTCTATGAGGCATAATACTTTGCTACACATTAATAGTGTAAATAGTCAAAACAATCCTACTATGGCTCCTCAAGCGGAAGGCGTCATATCGAATGTTTCAAGTAACTTAGCCGAGGTTGCATCTGCTTCCGGTAACGGCGCAAATCCTATCAATCACGGTAGCTATCTTTCAGCGTTGCCGGCTCAACGAAAAGACGGAGATATTACAGAATATAGGTTGCAAATAACAACTCTTTAACCAGTTACAATTATCATCATAATAATATTTCTGAACAAAAAATATTATTATCTACTGCCGTAGTGAATGTTTGTGACAAACATGGAAATATACATTTTTGCAGAGTAATGTTAGATAGTGGTAGCGAATCATCATTTATTACGGAAAATATGTGTGATCAATTGGGTTTAAGTACAAAAAATGCAAATATTTCTGTATCAGGGATTGGGTAATCTTATTCTAAAGTATTAAAACAAACGCAAATTAGAATACAAGCACGGAATAGTGCTTATGAAACCGAGCTAAAATGTCTAGTTTTGCCAAAAATCACAAATAAAATTCCCTCATTGCCCATAGATGTATCACATTTAAAAATTCCATCCAACATTGTACTAGCTGATCCGAGTTTTAATGAACTTGGACAAATTGATATTTTAATAGGTTGTGAGAAATTTTGGGATTCATTAGCTATTGGTCAAATTAAATTAGGAAACGATTTACCGACTATTCAGAAAACTCAACTGGGTTGGATCATTTCAGGTGAAATACTATACAATCAATCATTCAAATCTCAAATTTCATTTCATATTAGTACTAATAATGCTCTGGATCATTCTCTACAAAAATTTTGGGAAATTGAAGAAACACCTTGAGTAAGTAAAGGTTTATAGTGAGGTTACCTTTAAAATTATCTCCCACTGCTTTAGGAGAATCATTAGAAATGGCTACTAAACGCTTTCTTAGTCTAGAAAGAAACCTGCAAAGAGAAAGAACTACGCACGATTTTTGGAAGAATATGAATCTCTTGGTCATATGACAAAAACAGATTTCAACCAAGTATCGAAAAATTTTCACTTCTTACCACACCATGGGGTGATTAATGATTCAAGCACAACTACAAAACTACGATGGCTCTGCCAAGACAACCACAGGATATTCTCTTAATGACATTTTGCTGGTGGGACCAACTATTCAAGACAATTTATTTTCTATCCTCCTAAGGTCTCGGCAATACCAAATCATCCTGACCGGTGACATTACTAAAATGCATAGGCAAGTCTTAGTTGCGGAAGATCATTGTGCTAATTCAAATCCTAAATTGAGTAACATCATATCGAAAGATTTTTATGTTGATGATCTTTGTACTGGTGGTAATACGATTGAAGAAGTCAACGTCATCAAAGAACAAATTACTGAGATTTTATCATCCGCTTGAGGTTTTAAATGATATGCTCAAGACAACAAATGGTGGGGTATATTTTGGGAATTCCGCTGAGACCAAAACATTAGGCTTATATTGGGATTCACATAACGACACTTTAAAATATTCCATTAAGGTTAAAGAAGATAACAGATTTACTAAAAGACGAGTATATTATCTTGCATTGCACAAATATTTGATCCCTTGGGACTTATAGCTCGTATTGTTGTTGTTGCTAAAATATTAATGCAAAGATTATGGCAGTCCAAGATATCTTGGGACGAATCATTGCCTCCTGATATTTATTTAAAATGGCAAAATTTTCAATCTCAATTAAAGGACTTGAATGGTTTGAAAATTGCTAGAATCATTGCACTTAAGGACCCCACTCTTATACAATTGCATCGATTCTCTGAAGGTAGCGAGCAAGCCTACGGTGCTTGCATTTATGTTCGCTCTGTCGATAAATTTGGAAACATTCATACTGTGCTACTATGTGCAAAAACGCGAGTGGCTCCTATTAAAACGGTAACGATTCCTTGGTTGGAACTATGCGGTGCCTTTTTACTAGCTGAGCTTACAAATACAGTAAAAAATTCTCTAAACGTATCATTTGATCAAACTTACTTATGGTGTGATAGTACAATAGTGTTATCCTGGATAAAGGAAGAAACGCAAAACTTCACAGATTCAAGGTTTAACTGACAGAAAATGTTGGCATTATGTTAAATCTCATGAAAATCCAGCAGATATCCTTTCTAGAGGGGTTAGTCCTGGGGTGCTCATTTGTTATCAATTATGGTGGAAGGGTCCATCCTGGTTGTCTTTAGAGCAACAACATTGGCCCCAATCAGATACAATCTATAAGCTCTTTGATATCTAAGAACAGAAATGTATTGGACATATTCGATACATTTTCTTCTTTAAATAAATTAGTTATTGTTTGGGCTTATTGCCACAGATTTGTGAACAATTGTAAAAACCATGATTCTTCAAGGAAAACTGCAATATTACCGGCTAAACACAAATTGACGTTATTAATAGTGCAAAGGGAACATCTTAGGCTGCTTCATGCCGGCCCTCAAGGTTTACTTGCATCTCTACGTGAAACTTTTTGGCCTCTTTCGGGTAGAAATTTAGTCAAAGAAGTAGTGGGATCATGTACAAAATATTTTCGATTTAATACATCAGGAACTAAATACTTAATGGGCGACTTACCAAACATCGCGTATTAGTTAGCAGACCATTTTTAAACGTAGGAATAAATTATATGGTTCCTGTTATATTGAAAGATAGGTTAACCAGAATTTTTAAACCAATAAAGGGTTGGGTCTGTCTTTTTATTTGCCTCGCTACCCGCGCAATTCATTTGGAACTTGAAGGCGACTCGAGTACAAATTCTTTCATTGCCGCATTAAAAAGATTTTTTGCTAGAAGAGGTATGAGCGATAATATTTATTCTGATCATGGTACTAACTTCATCGGTGCTAAAAGTGAAATTTATAAATTTTTGTCGAAACACAAACATGACATTATTTCGAATTTGAGTTCTATTCATATAAATTGGCACTTCATCCCACCCAAATCTCCAGATTTTGGTGGCATATGGGAGAGTGGCGTGAAGTCCACTAAATATCATTTGAAAAGAGTAATTGGTAATACTCCATTAACCTTTGAGGAGTATGCTACAGTATTATCACAAATTGAAGCTTGTCTTAATTCTAGACCTTTATCTCCACTCAGTCCCGATCCTCCTGATCCCCAGCCTCTCACTCCTGCACACTTCCTGATAGGAGAACATCTAACATCCTTGCCGGAAGAAGAATACACTAGTGTTCCAGAGAATCGCTTATCTAAATTCAAAAGACTGCAGCAGATCGTGCAACATTTCTGGACCAGGTGGTCAAAGGAGTATATATCCGAAATGCAACAACGAACTAAGTGGAAGAAAGCTTATCCCACGAAGCTTAAACCAGGTATCATAGTATTGGTAAAAGAAGATGGATTGCCTCCATTGAAATGGCAAATTGGCATTGTTTCTGCGGTGCATCCAGGTTCTGATGGCGTCGTTCGGACAGCAACTATCAAAACAGCAACCTGTGAGATACAAATTATGTCCCTTTCCCGATGATACTACTTAACTGTTGAAATCTTCAGATTTTCAAGGCTGGCGGCAAGTTCAGGAAATATTCCTCTACGTGGCAACTGCGCAATCAGATAAAAACGGCTGGTTGCCGATTGAAGCGACAGCGAGAGGGAAGAACTTCTTCGAGACAGTATTTTTATGTAAATAAACCAAGCAAAACAAATTTTTCGTGTTATTCTGCACGTACTAAACACATGCCATTAAAAGACTAAAAAAAACTGAAAATAAAAATTGTTTATGGCTTCCTGTAGCCTTCTTTATATCAACTAAACCTTTTAAAAATCTTATGTTATTGAAAGACTATCATAACTAAAAACAAAAATTGCTTATGGCTTCCTGTAGCCTTATCTAGATTAAATATACCCTTTCTTAAAAGCCTAAAAAAAGATTAAACGTAGTAGCTTTATCTATATCATCTAAACCTTTATGGTATTATGTCAATAATTGACCCTTTTTTTAAATTTGGAAATCTAAAAACGTGTTGGTGGCTTCCTGTAACCTTCCTTATATTAACTAAACTCTTTATGATCTTATGTCATTAAAAGAATAAACCAACCAAAAGAAATTAAAAATTAAAACTTAAATAAATCCCTTCCTGTCATTGAATGACTGAAAAAAATTAAAAAATTTAAATTATTCACGGCTTCCTGTAGCCTTCTACATCTTAACTAACCTTTTATGATTCTATGTCATTTAAGGCTAAACCAAAAAAAATTGAAACTTAAATAAACCTTTTCCTGTCACTGAGTGACTAAGAAAAATAAAACAATTAAAATTATTATGGCTTCATTTAGCCTTATCTCGATTAAATATAACCCGTTGTGTTAATGTGTCCTTAAAAGGATGGAAAATGATTAAAAAAAAATTTAAAACTTAAACAAACATTTTCCGGTTCTTCCGGTTCTTGGTTTCCGCCTTTATGTCGCAGAGTGACAATTCAGCGTGGTCCAGGGATGTTGCCTGTTAGTATCCACAGTAACCATAGGGCATCGCGCAGGTACGTTGAACTGACCCTCGTAGTTCAATCTGACAGTTCCCCTTAGCACTGGTGAGTAGAGCGTTGACCTAGTACGGTTTTGTTTATTTTGATTACAATTTCTGTGTGATAAGGGTGGGTTAACTCGTTTCTCTATTAGTGCAGAATCTTGTCTATAAATTTTTCTCATTATTTAATCACCTTGTAGATTCTGCTTATTGTATGTATGTATGTATTTTGGGGTAACATTTACTGAGACCTAAAAGATCTATTGTGCCCCCTTACTTCTACTTAGTTTCTGAGGAGAGTAGATACTAGTAGCTCCTTTAGTCCTATTTCCCGGAGGAATTTTAGGATATCTGCAGGCCTCAACTTAGGTAACTGTCCCTCTTCTACCCAGTAGTCTCCCAGGTACCGTGCCTTAGGATTCCGAATTACTGTGCACTTCGCAAGTATGTGGATGGGGGTTTCCTCTTCCATTCCACAAAATCTACAATCTTCTTCCTCCACTATTTTGAGCTTTTTAAGGTGCTCATTCAGGCGACAATGTCCCGTTAGGATTCCTGTTGAAACTCTTAGTGCAGTTTTGCTTTGACTTTTGCATTCATTTGATCTCAACAGGTTGTAGTCACCCAAAAGAATCTTAAATTGCCTAAGCCCTACTAGATCTTTCCAATTGTCAGATCTTCTCTTGTCTTCGGCTTTACCTATTTCTTCCAATATTACATTGGAGCTGATTCCGCAAAAGGGTTCCGGCCCCCAAAAGGGTATTTCAGTCCCCCTCTTCGCTAGTTCATCTGCTATTTCGTTTCCTTCTATTCCAGTGTGTCCTGGAGTCCACAGTTAGGTGACTATATTGTTCTCGCCAAGTTCATTAAGTTTGCCTAGGCATTCCCACACCATTTTGGAACTGATTACACAAGAACTCATCGCTTTAATGGCTGCTTGACTATCAGACATTATGATAATCCTTTGCCTTCTATATCCTTTGTTAATATTGAACTGGGCACACTTTCTTATTGCGTGAATTTCCGCTTGAAAGACACTTGGGGTTTTTCCCAAGCTTTCAGAGTGTTTGGTTCCTGGCCCGTACACTCCTATCCCAGTTTCTTCTATTGCTTTTGAGCCGTCTGTGTACCATTGAATGGTATTCTTTCCAAGTCTGGTAATGGTATTTGGATCCCATTCCTTCTTGTTGCTTAATTCCTTAACGAATTTCTTTGGAAAGTAATACTTTTTCATCATACCATCTAGTGGCATGTCCCAGGTTGTCCGATTTCTAAGAAGTGAAGAGGTGGTTTTTTTTAATGATTCCCTCTCTACTTAGTCTGTATCTTGTTCTTTCTGCAACACTCTCCACCACCATATGTAATGGTGTGAGGTTGAGAATCACTTCCATTGCTGCCGTTGGGCATGTACTCATTGCTCCTGTTATGCATATACAGGCAAGTCTTTGAATTTTGGAGAGGTTTTCTCTCGTCGTCAAGAGGATAGTTCTACTACTCCACGCAATGGCTCCATAAGTGATGATTGGTCTCACTATGGCAGTGTACATCCAGCTCAGGATTTTTGGGTTACAACCCCAGTTTCTCCCTGCCAGATTCCTGCACACCATTAGAGCCATTTTTGCTTAGTATGTAATCTCCTTCTCGTATTTGTCCACACAGGAGTTTGCTGTCTAGAGTCAAACCTAGATACTTGACTTCTTGTCTCCATTCAATGTCGTTCCCATCAAGTTTAATAGTTTTGAAGTTGAGTTTTCTTTTCTTAGTGAAGGCTATCAAGATGGTTTTGGTGGGGTTGATGCTGAGTCCCACTTGCCTACACCAGCTATTTGTATAGTTCAGACCCTTTTGTACGATGTCACAAAGGGTGCTCTGCTTATTATGCACCATCTAATTTGGATTCATAGATCCGTATTTAATAAAAAAAATTTCCTTTCAAGAGTTCGTTATGAGTGTCCTTCTCGACACTTTCAACTAGTATAAATTCATCCAGACAGGTCCTGCCTACCTTAAATTCATCGTAACCGCGTGTAATGTAACTAGAGTACATACAAGAAATTATTTTTTCTAATATCAGCTGCTTTTGTGTCCTTGAACTTTACCGTGTATAGGTATGCAGGAGATATTATAATGAAAAATTTGTTAGGGTAGGGTTTGCTTTAAATACGTTAAAAAACAATTTCATTTATCGTCATAAACGTGTAAATTTTTATTATTGTATTTATTTGTATCCTATTTGAATACTTTGAGAATTTGTAATTGGACTTTTATCTTGTGTATGTTTGTGTCTTAATGTTATTTTTAATTTTTTTGAGACTCACAAGATTTTTATTCCTTAGGTCGTTTCTCTTTTACTATTTGTTTGAAGGATTTATATTTTACTTCCATTATGCTGAATATTTTATTTATAACTTTTATTCCCACTCTTCTTTCTCACGCGGTTATATTTTATATTTTACCTGTTTTGTTTTCAGTATTCATCTATCATTCTTTCTTTATTCGCTTTGTCTGGCATATTTCATTTTCTTTAATTTTTCTTTCTAGTTCTGCATTGCGCACTTCCCTTTGTGGGGTTATTATTTCTTTATTTGCCTCGTTTGGCACATGTTCGGAAAGCATAGTATTTCGTATTTTTAGTTTGATGTGGCAACGGCGCATTTGGGAATATGTTGGCCGTTAATAAAGAGATACGTTGGGGGTTGGCGCGACGGCGCAAAAAGGATTCTGAATGTGATTATTCTTGTACCGACACGTTGTCGAAAAAGCCGGTAATATTCTAAGCCGAAAATGCATGTATTTCATTTATTCATTGTATAAAACCATGATATAAAGAAAGTAAAAGTGTACCAAGATCGTTTATCATTTCACGCAATCCAATTCAAAAAGTGCAAAAAGTGTATTCAATACTAAAACATTTGGTAGCAGAGCGTGGTTTGTTTTGTTGTCCAGTCCCGGTCGATCTATTACAGCGGCCCAGTGGAAGGAAGAATCGGAAAGTGAATTGGAAACGCTCTCACTTGGTACGACGATCAATTTGGCCAACCATAAAGGATCTAAAACTGTGAGTTCCCTCTATTACTTATCCTTATCCATATCGTATATTGTCTTGAGTTTTATTGTCTCGATTTGTGTTGATTTGAGCAATTGCAAGTAATTATAATGTCAGATATTAGACGAAGGGGAATAATTAAATCTAAGTTAACAATATTTAAGAAATTTATTGAAAATTTACCGCAAAACGTATCGGATTTAGAAATATTACAGATTAAAGCACGACTCTTAGACTTAAATATTTTAAAAACGGAATTTGAGGAATTGCAATCCCGTATAGAACTAGATACTGACAATGACGAGGCACTTGAGATTCAATTAACTGAGAGGGAAACATTTGAAACGACTTATTACACGCAAATATCGATATGCAAAAAAATTATATCTGATTACGAAACGATAGAACTATCTAATTCCGACAATCATTCACACACGCAAAACATAATTCCAAGTTTTGACCAAGGCTCGGGAATAAAGTTACCGACTATTAATTTACCTAAATTCCACGGTTCACTTCAGGTATGGCTGGAATTTAGGGATACATACAAATCACTTATTCATGATAATAATGCGATAAGTACTATACAAAAATTTCACTATTTACGGGCGTCCCTAGAGGGTACGGCGGCCGAATTAATACAATCTCTTGAGATATCCTCCGCAAATTATGATGTGGCTTGGAAGATACTTTCTGAAAGGTACGATAATGACCAATTGTTAATTCATAATCACGTGAAATCTTTATTTAATTGTGAACCAGTGGCTAAGGAATCAGCTGTTGCCCTCCGAAAATTACTAGGCGTTATAACTAAAAATTTGAGGGCTCTTGAGCAATTGAACCAACCTATTGGCGAATGGGATACATTACTTATATACTTAATTTCCACTAAACTAGATTCAGTTACCCTTCGTGAATGGGAAGGTTTTAAAGAAAATCTAAAACACCCTACGTTTGAAAATTTTAAACAATTCTTAAAATCGCGTGCTAATCTTCTAGAAGTAGTATCTGAAACTCATCCTGATAAAAGAAAAGTTGCGAATAATACTCGCGGATTTATTGTTACAGGGGGTGAACAAAAGGTTTCGAAATGTACATTTTGTAAAAAAGACCATTATATTCAGAATTGTAATGATTTTTTAGCGTTAAGCATTAAAGACCGTATCGATAAGGTGAAAAACATAAGATTATGCATTAATTGCTTGAAACCAGGGCATAATAGTAAATTTTGTCGCCGTGGTAATTGCACTAAATGCGGCTTAAAACATAACACTCTTTTACATTTAGAATATCGCACTCCACATAACGCTAATATACAACCTAATAATAGTTCTTCACAAAGCTCGATACCCGTGGACGCTGCGCAAGCGCATTCATCAGAGGTAGCTCTTTCAGCGTATAGCTCCGTAGAGCATGTTTTTCTGTCTACCGTACTCGTTGAAATTTTGGACAAAAATAATAAATCTCATACTGTGAGAGCACTGCTTGATTCAGGCGCCCAGTCTAGTTTTATCTCGAAAGAATTATTCACTCGCCTTAAATTAGAAAACATACCGACAAATATAATCGTAAGAGGCATAAATGGTATCGCGACCAATATTACTGATAAATGTGAATTAACGGTTCAAGCCATGCACAACCCATTTAAATTTACAAACAAGTTTTTCGTAATAGACACTATAGCTCAGGGTCTACAAGCGGCTCATGTTAATCTGTCAGAGTTACAAATACCCAGTCATTTAAAACTAGCTGATCCGTCATTTTTCAAACCAGAAAAACTTCAAATGATTATTGGGTCAGATGTATTTTGGAACCTCATTTGTGTCGGGCAAATTTCGCTAGGTCCCAATAAGCCTTTATTGCAAAAAACTAGATTTGGTTGGGTAGTATCCGGACCAATCGGTCAGAAAACGAATAACGTATCGTGTAATTTAATGTTGAAAAGTGACGAAATCAACATAAATAAAACGCTGAGCCGGTTTTGGGAAATTGAAGAAGCCGACTCAAATCGGGTCTATACGGTGGACGAATCTAAATGCGAAAAACATTTCGTTGAACACTTAAAGCGCGATCCCGATGGAAGATTTGTAGTAACTTTGCCACTGAAGGAAAATGTTGAAAAGCTAGGGGATTCTTACGACATCGCATACAGGCGATTTCTAAACCTAGAGCGTAAACTAAATTCTAAACCAGAGCTTAAAAATTTATATACCGAGTTTATAGATGAATACTTGCGTTTAGGACATATGCAAAAAATAGAAAACTTAAACAACGCGAATATATCGTATTATATGCCCCATCGAGGCGTTCTTCGACAAGATAGCCTTACTTCAAAATTGCGAGTCGTCTTCGACGCATCCTGCCCTACTTCTTCGGGCTACTCATTAAATAATTTACAATATATCGGACCAACATTGCAACAGGATTTGTTCTCCATTTTGCTCCGTTTCAGACAATATAAATATGTTCTTTCCGCCGATATTGCCAAAATGTATCGGCAAGTGTTGATAACTCCAGAGCAAACAAGCTTACAGAGCATTTTGTGGCGAGCTAATTCAAACGATCCAATAAGTACATTTGAGCTGAAAACTGTTACGTACGGCACTGCGGCAGCATCTTATTTGGCTATCAGATGTCTCTTTGAACTAGCAGCTGACAATGAATTGGAGCATCCTATTTTGGCAAATATAATAAGATCAGATTTCTACGTGGATGATCTTTTAAGCGGAGCAGATACCATTGAGGAAGCTGCCTGCATATGCAGAGGTGTAGCTGATATTTTAAAACAAGGTTGTTTTGAGCTAAGAAAGTTCTACTCCAACAACACCGACGTGCTAAAATACGTTCAATCCGACAATAAAGAAGCTCTCTTCATAGATTTTGGGAAAAATGAAAATGCCAAAACTCTAGGAGTGACTTGGAGCCCCAGCTCAGATCAATTGACCTATAAAATTAATAACAATAACTGTAGCAATTCTAAAGTAACTAAAAGGTTAATACTTTCTGAGGTCGCTCAAATCTTCGATCCGTTAGGTCTTCTATCACCATGTATAATTATAGCTAAAGTATTACTACAAAAACTCTGGTTAGAAAAGTTGTCTTGGGACGAATCTGTCCCTACTCATGTACATACTTCGTATCGAGAACTCAGAACACAACTTCTTCTTTTAAATGAGCGTCGTCTCCCTAGACACGTAGTTTGTGAAAACGCAGTGCAAATAGAAATCCATGGATTTGCAGATGCATCAGAAACAGCATACGGCGCAAGCATTTACATAAGGTCAGTAAATGCAGAAGGTCATATTTTTGCACAGTTATTGTGCGCGAAATCGAAAGTGGCCCCATTGAAAACAATATCTATCCCTCGACTCGAACTCTCTTCTGCGCTATTATTAGCAAGATTATCTAAAAGGGTGAGAACGTCTTTAAGGATCAACCCAGTCCGTTGTATTTTTTGGTCGGACTCTACAATCGTATTGGGGTGGCTGAAGTCACCTCCAAACAAATTCAAAACTTTTGTCAGCAATCGCGTGTCCGAAATCCAAAACTTAACTTGTTTGGACTCGTGGAGGCATGTCAGTTCTAATCAAAATCCCGCAGATATTGTATCAAGAGGATGTATGCCCTCTCCACTCTTGTCCAATGATTTGTGGTGGCATGGGCCATCTTGGCTTATGAAAAACGAAAATTCTTGGCCTAAAAAAGAAATACTGAACCAAAAATTACCTGATTTAAAAAAGGGAAATGAGTGCGTATCCTTCGCAGCAATAACAGAAAATTGTATTATAAAACGATTTTCTAATTTGGATAAATTGAAACGGGTGACTGCGTGGATTCTAAGATTTATTAATAATTGTAAAGAAAAGGACGAGCGTTTACGTCTTAAAACAAATTATATTAGTATTCCGGAAATCGATCAACCCTTCAAGGTTCTTATAAAAATTGAACAGTATATGTTTTTTAATGCGGATATTAGTGATTTGTCTTCCGAAAAGCAGTTAAACCGAAATAGTCGCATTTTAAGTTTGAACCCATTTGTGGATGAAGCAGGTTTTTTAAGAGTTGGTGGTAGATTAAACAATTCAAAATTTGCATTCTAGAAAAAACATCCTTTAATTTTACATTCAAAATCTCATTTAATGATGCTTATTGCTAATCAAACGCATATTAATTTGTTACACGCAGGACCACAGCTGATGCTTGCCACGATTCGCGAGATCTTTTGGCCTATCGGTGGTCGACTATTAACCAAATCAGTTGCAAGAAAGTGTCTTTCATGCTTTAGATTCAATCCTAAAATAACTAAACCTATTATGGCCGCTTTGCCTAAAGATCGTCTAAATCCGCGTCAACCTTTCGATACAACTGGCGTGGATTACGCGGGCCCATTGTTGATAAAACATAGACCCGGTCGCGGATGCAAAATCTCTAAGGTGTATATTTGTTTGTTCATTTGCGCCGCTACTAAAGCAATTCACCTTGAGTTGGTCAGTGATTTAAGTAAGGAATATTTTTTGTTAGCCCTAAAGCGTTTTGTTGCTAGGAGAGGAATTCCCTCCCAAATACTAAGCGACAACGGTTCCAATTTTATCGCTGCGAGAAATGAGCTTCGTGAATTAGGTATATTTTTATCTCAACACGAAGAAGAGATTTCCGAATGTTGTCAGAAAGATAACATAAACTGGAAGTTCAACCCTCCATATGCACCACATTTCGGCGGTTTGTGGGAAGCTGGGGTTAAAAGTGTCAAATACCATTTGCGTCGTGTCACTAAGGGGGTATCATTAACTTTCGAGCAATTGTCTTCATTATTGACACAAGTCGAGGCCATTTTAAACTCTAGGCCCCTTTCCCCTCTCTCCGATTCCCCTCACGATTTTGCTCCACTTACCCCCTCACATTTTTTAATTGGCCGAACTAGCAGCATGATTCCGGAGCCTAATCTGTCCGATTTGCCCAAAAATCGACTAACTTTATTTCAACACTTGTCTCAACTTAAACAGCATTTGTGGAGTCGCTGGAGTAAAGAATATATCAGCGAATTACAGGCTCGGACTAAGTGGAAGCAGCACCATGATTCATTGCAGAAAGGAGCATTAGTTTTAATCAAAGACGACAATCTTCCTCCCATGAAGTGGAAGCTTGGGAGAATTCAAGACGATATCAAGGGACCCGACGGCATAAGCAGAGTAGCTGTAGTTTTGACTGAACATGGTCTTGTGAAAAGGCCATTTCCTAAGATTTGCCCTCTACCGCTGGATGAAAATTCAGAGACAGTTTGAAAAAAATAATTGACTTTTGTTGTTTCACTTTACAATCTGAACTTTTTAGTTGTTGAAAATCGCAATTTATATGTATCGCAATAATTTTATCTATTGTTTCGCATTTGTAGGTTTATAATTGTTCCACATTTTAGTTTTATATTTGCTTCACATTTTTTAGTGTCATACTTGTTTCAAATTTTTAACGCTTTCCTTTTGTTTATTATTGTTTTGAAAGCCGCCCTCTTTCAAGGCGGGGGCCATGTTCGGAAAGCATAGTATTTCGTATTTTTAGTTTGATGTGGCAACGGCGCATTTGGGAATATGTTGGCCGTTAATAAAGAGATACGTTGGGGGTTGGCGCGACGGCGCAAAAAGGATTCTGAATGTGATTATTCTTGTACCGACACGTTGTCGAAAAAGCCGGTAATATTCTAAGCCGAAAATGCATGTATTTCATTTATTCATTGTATAAAACCATGATATAAAGAAAGTAAAAGTGTACCAAGATCGTTTATCATTTCACGCAATCCAATTCAAAAAGTGCAAAAAGTGTATTCAATACTAAAACAGCACATTTATTTTCTATAATTCTCCGTTTTGGTTCTGCATTACGCACTGCCCTTCGTGGGATTATATATTTCTATGTTACTCTCGTAATTATTTATTTTATGTAATCGATACCTCGTTACACGTGTATTTACACGTTCAGCTTATTTGCTGGCTTCTTTTTTTGAAGCAAGATGGGCATCACCTTGTAGTAACTAAAATTTTACAGGAGCTGTACTTTTTAGTATCCTTTGTCCTGTGGTTTAGTTTTATTCATGGGCAATCTATTGCAACGTTGTTCCTATTTTGGAACTGCGGGTTATTAGCCTCGCATTCTTATCGACATTTAAATGTCTGCATTAACAAGTATGTTGTATTTAAAAGAAAATTTCATTATCAATGGCATCCTTGCCTAGTGGTCTTGAAGCTGTTGAAGCGTCCGCTGCAACTGTGATGGCTGCTCCTGTAGTTTGTTGATTAGCACCTATATATTAGTGTTAGTAGGCATTTTTGTAGTTTGGTATATTCACTTTTTAAAAGCACACAACACTAAACTAGCTTACCTTTTGTACAATCCCCTGAAAGAAAATCAAAACAAACAAAAAATTTTTGGGTGGGTGAGTTGGGGTTGGTTGCGAGTTGGGTTTTGTTTTTTTGAGGTTTGGGGTTATACACCCCTAGAGTTGTGTCTTTCTTTTATTAATAGAAAAAAATTATTTTATTTATTATTTTTTTCGCTAAATTTTTAATTAATTCAATGTTACTTATAGTTCTTGAATCTATTTTGTTGCTTTATGTATGATCAGAGTGATTCCTCTTTTTGTATGTCCCTATTTGTTTATCAGAACCTTGTTATCTGCGATGGCATCCAAGTTATTCAAGTTCTACAAAAGTCATTAGAATATGATACCGGTAACGGGGGGTTTATCGTAGGATTTCTTTTTTTTTAAACTGTACTGCCCCTTGTTTTTCCTTATGACCTTATGATAGGATGAAGAGGGAGATACTAGGTTTAAAAGGGATAATAATTTTTTTAACGAGCTTGTAACAGCAGGTGTTGAATATAAAAAAATTTACCACCAGCCTGTATTATCATAAGAATGAATATGGTCAGTAATAGCCCTTCTAACCACTTGTAAATAAGAATCAATTGAACAATTATTAAGAAGCTTTGGGGAGCACCCAAACGCTTCTTGTGAATCGTGAGAGTTATTGTTTACTTTACTAAGATGAACAATGTATGAGGATAAACGGAAGTTTTATTTTAAAAGAAAATTAAAAATAGAGTGAGAGATTGTTTCTCGTAAAGAGAGAACTCCTACAGATATGTTGTGGAATTTTTTTTGTTTTCATCAGGGGATGAACTTCTATATATCGCTCATTTGCAAGAAGAACGACATAAGTCAAAAAAAAGTGATTTGGAGTTCTTCCGACACAAATAATTAGGAAAATGTGTAAAAACGACATATCTCTTTGCCCTAATACGAGTGACAGAGAAAGGTTGTGACGCTCTGTCTCCCTCGCGCTTGAGCGCATGCTTTGTTTCGACATAGACTCATTTCAGTTACTACGAGTTTGTCGCGAAGAGAGCAAGTAGAGCTTTCTGCAAAGACGACACATTTTGTTTGACGAAGATCTTCTCGCAAAAGTAAGTCAAATTTGTTATTAAAACTTTGTGTAAGAACGACAAATCTTCTTTTGTGACGGCGTATCTGAAAAATTATGGTTTAATAATGGTAGGCATATTTGGCGTTGTGTCGTTATTCTTAATAAAAAAAAATATTTGTGGAAATTATTTGAACTTAATACGTTATTGACAATAATTAAAATGGTAAGTAGTATTTCACCAACGACACATTACTTGATAAACCGTTTTTAATGTTATAAGAACTCCATTTTTTTGACTGTATTTTTGCATAATGTATGTTATGACGTTATTGATAATAACGATTTGATTTGAGGTGCTTTTTAACAGGTATTAGCTACAATGAATTATAATAGAGGAAGGAAGATATTGGCTTTAGTTTCTCCCAATGAAAATGATGCCGCAAATACTTCGTCAGATAGGAATAGTAAATATTTTTAAATACTTTAGTATATGGATTTACTTAATATTATTTGTATGTTCTAGATGATACTATTCAACGTTCCCGAACTAACAGTACGAGCACTAGTTCTTCCAGTACTGAAAGTTCTTCATCTTCTTCATTTAGTGAGGGTATTTATACTTACTTTGTAAATTTGGCTATATCCATTTTAACTGCAAGGTATCTCGTTTTTTCTATTAAATAATACTCCTTCAAATTTTCAGATAGTGATGACTCTGTGAAAGACCCTATTTACCAACCAGAAGACCATTGTCCCTCAGTGTCACCAGCTATACCTGATCAATCAGTTGCTTCTGATACCAATGACATTCAAGAAATTGATGACTCCTTAAATTCAGCAGAATCTAATCAGCAAAGTTTGGCTAATAGAGGCAGAAAACGGAAAAGAAATGAAGGCAATTGGAAAAAAAATGTTATGAAGAGACTTAAGAATAAAGGGCAATGTTATGAGAGTACAGCTCCAAAAAAAATTGTACCCGAACGCAAAATGGGCAAACCTTGCTCCGAAAAATGTAAGTTGCGCTGCAGCACACAGTTTACAGAAACTGAACGGAAAGTGTTATTTGAAAACTTTTGGTTGCTAGGAAACACAGAACTATATTGCAAATAGCATGACTATTATCAAGCCTAAATATCGTTATGTCCGAGAAGGTGGTATTAGAAATAAGCGGCTACTTAACAATGCGTATCACTTGCTCTTGCAAGGAGAAAAGATAAGAGTATGTAAATTATTTTTCAAAAACACTCTAGGTATTACAGACCGCCCGATCCGCACTGTAATAAATAAACGCAATACAGTTGCAGGAATTCTTTTGGCGGGTGATAACAGAGGCAAACACTCTAATCACCCGAAAGTTGATGATGCGATTAGATCTGCTATTAAGGCTCACATAGAGTCAATTCCAAAAATTGAATCCCATTACACCCGTGCCAATACATCAAAAGAGTTCATCGATGGTAGTAGATCTGTTGTTGAAATACACAAAGACTATGTAGAGATTTGTAAATCTAAGAATGTTCCTTATGGAAATTACATGTTGTTTTACAAAATATTTACTGAAGATTATAACATTTCTTTTTTCAAGCCAAAAAAAGATCGATGTGACACGTGTGCTATTTAAGAAAATTGTGAAAATGAAGAAAAAGCTATTAAAAAGAACGATTTTGATAGGCATTTGATTGAAAAAGATCTGTGTAGACAAGAAAAGGCTAAAGATAAAGAAAACAACCAGTTGATAGTTGCAGTTTATGATTTGCAGGCAGTTTTTCAATGTCCAAAAGGAGACACTTCTTTATTTTACTATGTGAGTAAGTTAAATGTGTTTAATTTCACGATATTTGAATTACAATCCAAAAAAGTCAATTGTTATATTTGGGACGAGGCTACTGGTAACAGAGGTGTAAATAATTTGGGAACTTGTGTCTATAAATATATAGAAAACCATGCTACAGCTGGTACCGAGATAGAATTGATATTTTACTCGGATAATTGCGTAGGTCAGCAAAAAAATAAAATGATGATAGCGATGTACATATTTGCTATACAACGTTTCCCGAATATTAAAGCTATCACGCATAAATATTTAATAAAAGGGCACACTCAAAATGAGGGTGACTCAGCTCATTCTCTAATAGAACGTCAGATTAAGAAACAGGTTAGAGCTGGCCCAATGTATACCCCTGAAGCCTTTATCAGTGCAGTTAAAAGCGCCAGATCAAAACCTGAACCGTTTAAAGTACATCTGATGTCTCATCAGGATTTTCTGGATTGGAACGATGTGTGCACACAAATGGGCTTGAACATAACTAAAGATGATGTAGGTAATACTATCAAATTTATTGATCTTAAAGTTGTTAAAATAGAAAGGGAGCATCCACGAGATATATTTTTTAAAACTTCCTACTTGGACAAAGATTTCAAAAGAGCACAAGTAATAAAAAAGAAAAAGCGGGTTGACATAGAACTTAAAAATGCTTTCAATCAGCGTCCCGGGTTGAGTGAGAAAAAAAAAGATGGCTTGCTGAGCTTATTGAAAAAAAAAGCTATTCCAAGTTATTATGCTCCCTTCTATAATTCATTATAGGTTGGCAATCAAGCTTCAAAGTTAATTATTGTAAGACTTCCAATTAATGTACTTATAAGATAAATGTGATGATTTATGATTGTAATGAGACTGTATTTGTTCCATTGATAGTTAGATAAGAAATAAATAAATAAATGATTTTAATTTTCTATAATGGCATATTTCATTATATACCCTCAGTTTACAAAATATATATTATCATGAATGACACAATAGGGAAGATACGGAAAAATATATAAATAATTATTGGAAATAACGGCACAACTCAAACAAGGTGACATTCAAACGTGGATTATGAAAATACTGCTAGCATTTTAATCATGCAATGAGAAATAACGATTGCATCAATAGTTTTTCAAAAATTCAATTAGCAAATTTCAAAATCGTGTTTCCCAAAAGTTGTAAATTTTTAGATGTGTCGTGCTTCTTGCGATATGTATGATGTGATATTTATTCACCGAGTCCCTAGGAGACGACCCTATACAACTGAACAACTCGGCTTGTGCTTCGACTTTGTTTTTATTAATTTTCACTAAGCTAGCACTCTAACTTATTAATAGATTTTTAACAATAGGCATATTACAGAAACACGACACCTAGAGAAATCACTGTGTTCTAGCAACCTTATCTCTTGTTTATTTCTCTCTTTTTTTTTAAATAACGTTTTGTGCAAATTTTATTTTGAAATGTGAAACTCATATGTCCTTCTCCTGTCACCAGTGTAATACCGACAGAAAATATCACCACTAATAATACGGGCGAACGTTAACCAATAACGAATAGTGATTAGTGAGCTATTTTACTTAATAAACCAAGACCAACAATCAATTCAACAAAGAAGAAGAAAATCAGATTGTAAACAATAAAGATTATTCCTTACTTTGAAACAAACACACGGTAATATTTATGATTCTGTTTCCTCAAGATTTAATAAATATGAAAACAGTAGAGGTTATCTAGTTTTTTTATTTCATCTCTAGGGTCAGCTTTTGGTTATTTATTGTCAATATTATTAATAACTGATTCCAAACCGTAACACTTCTTCTAGATTTGTTGCTTTATTGCTCTGAAACGTCTTTCATAAAGATATTAATCTCTGTAAAAATAACTAGAAAAATGTGTTATGTTATATAAAGATGGGTTTAACCACAGCATCAAAAGCAAAATTTTATTCATTTATTATGATACATTTTGGAGTGATAAACCAAACATTAATTGCTATTTTAACATGTTCATTTATAAAAACAATTGATAAAAGATTTTACCCCTAAATTTTTTTTTAAATGGTGAAAAAGTACACTGAAGTTATTACTACTCCTAATTTAGTCAGACGAACCTTGGCCACAACAAATTCAAGCCAAGGTTCCGGCACTGAGGCCACTGGCGGGCACATTGTGCCATTCCTGTTATTTATGCATCCATGAAGCCGACTCCCTCAATGAATGACTCAATCTTCTTCAGTGGATGCCCCAGAGGCCATAACAGGGACTCCGAAGATTCGCCTGCGTAGTACAGCCCAATGTGGACATACGAGGAGAACATGGTCCGACGTTTCGTCAGCCATGCCGCAACCCCTGCATAGGGGACTTTCCTCTAAACCTAGATTACAAAAAGTTTCCTCAGACAGCACTGTCCTGTTAGGAGTCCCGCTATCTTTTTTAACCTACTCCTTGGTAGTTCTAGAGCAGCTCTAGCATGTCCATCAGTCCATCCCCTCAATAGGAGCTTGGACTGCCTGAGACCCTGGAGAGCCCTCCAGTGAGCAAGGTGCTGGTTTCTCAACCAGTTCCTCGTCTCCTTACGGATTGTTTGTTTTGTGAGGCCCAATGTCGGGTCCGGGCCGTTAAAAGGAGTAGCCGCCCCTTCCACAGCCAGCGAGTTCGCCCCTTCATTGTCTTCAAAACCAGAGTGGGCCGGAATCCATTCTAGCCACACTGTGTTCCACCTTGCTAGGTCAGCAAGGCGTTCACGACAATCAGCAGCAAGTTGAGGGTATATCCACTCGGTGCCTTGATTGCCGCCTGACTGTCGGTGTATATAGTTATGCGTCGATCCGTATAACCTCTGTCTAGGTTCATCTGCGCACATTCCAAGATAGCGTATACCTCAGCCTGATATGCAGACGCACCATTACCCAATGGAACACAGACTTGTGTCCTTGGGTTCCTGGAGTAAATTCCAGCCCCATCGCTGTAGCATGAACCATCTGTTTACCAGACGATCCCATGAGGCTGTGAGTTTCCCTCCCTTTCCCAGAATTTTCTATTCCGGACCTTTACACTGAAGTTACTCCAAAACCAAATAGTTGTTATAGGGTAAGCTAAAGTTAACTCTCAATAAAATTCAGAAATATGGAATGTATAATAGGTACTTGGTTTGTATGTTGTATGCAATATTTTTTAAATTAGGATCAGGATGGCAACATAAATTACAGCACTCCTCTACCCAAATGTAGTGATGCTGATAATTTCACCAAATCCAGATGTGATACCCTGACATAATTATTCCTGACGGACACAGTACTCCTACATCCATGAAAAGTATAGGTGGACATTCTACCCCAAAATTTGTTACCTCTAATTTGAACAAAAATAACTCTGTTTATGATAAAGGTAATAATGTAGAAAAAACTAGTGGTGTATATTAGGTTATTTCTTGTTGAGACAGTAAGACACAGAATTTTTAGTAGTAGTATTTTATTGTGACACATAAATTTTAATTTTGTTTCCAGAATTCAAACGACAAGTTTTAACAAAATTAAATATTATTATTGACAAGTGGCCATGATAAACAATTTGAAACCATAAATAATCTTTTGGAAAACTTTAAACCAAAAAATGGTAAGGAGTAGACACTTGGACTGGAGTTGCTTTCAGTCAATAATGATGATAGCTTGGCTGTATGTGAGCAATTTTTAAGTGAGACAATAAATTTAAGAAAATTGGTGAGTCATAAGATCATTTCAAATACTTACAGATATATTATATTTGTGTTTGCTTCTGTTTAGGCAAGAGAGCTTAGCAGAATGGGAGGAACTACAGTGCCTGAAATGACTCGAAAACTTTTGTATAAAATAATCACCAGTGAGTTTGCTGAATTATACAGTTGGGAAGGCGGAAAAAGCAAAAGAAAGTTTATAAATGTCACATTGTCAAAACCTGTTATGGGCGAGTTCAAAAATACAAAAAAAAAATAGAATGAAAGCTTTCTTATGGGGAGCAGTTAGTTAAAACAGCCTGTGAAGTATAAATAGTTTGTACACTGACAGAACAGCAAACAAAGTCAATTTGTTATTTATAGAATAATATCTTGTATATCTAACAATTTTAGATGCTGTTCAATGCAGTAAGAGAACGCAAAATGCCTGTGAAGATGAAATTATTTATATTTTGGACCCTATACTTGACAGTTTCTATGATAACTGCTGTTCTCGTCTTACTATAGGTATATTGTCAAGTAACGCTTTTGATTGATTTTTTGTTTCAATGATACATTTAAGATTAGTAGTACAGTAGGATAATTGCAATGCGATGTCAGTAATATTCATTGGATTCAAGTCATTAGTGCTATAAGAACGCATGTCTTTGGTATCAAAACAAACATAATTTTCTCACATGGGCAAATTCTCATCATTTCAAGTGTAAGTACCCAGTATACCTACATGTTCCAATGTTTTATAAACCAGAAGTGATTTCCGATATATACATTGCTCAAAGCAATATGTATAATTATCTATGTTGATTATTCAGAATTTTAAATTTTTTCAAATAAATGAAATATTCCATTGTAACATGTATACTGGGGTATATTGTTCTAATCCATTATATTTTTAGGTCCCACAATCAGCAGCACTCCCAGGACACCGAAATAGAATAAAAAACAATAACATGTGAATTAAAATTTCTTAGTTTTTTATAAATGTTCTAAAAGTATTTGATGTCTTTTGTTTGAAAATAATTAAGCATGGCGTTTATGCTTCAAAAAATGCCAAAAAACTAACTACTAGAACCTTTAAGGATAATGATATTACATCTCCTTCAGTCCTACAAAATGTGACTAGATATGGATGTCTACAAGTGTTCACCATATACATGGTGGCCCAATTTGACGGTGGAAAATTTTATTTGGGTTACCCGGTAGGTTGCTTTATATATTGTACTGAAATTGAGATGCTCATAATTAAAAATAAAATAATTAGTTTTGGGAAGTAGGTATTACATCATGAGAGTTCTATGTCATATCCATCATTTTAAATAACAACGTTAAGATGAATAAATTACTATTTACATTTACTGTAAGATATTTTTATGTACCCTGTAGACTAACTGAAAAGGTTGATATTATATCTGTACAAGAACATTAGTTATTATGGACATTTTTTGATTAGACAATATGAACTACTGTCAGTAACTAAATTTTAACAAAAATCAGTATAAGAAAGGAAGAAGAAACACAAAGGATATTCGTTAGCAACGGGGAAAAAGTTTGAATGAGTGATCAGTAACTAAGGAGAGACGAGACAAAAATTACGTGAGAAAGTAATTTCAAGAAATATTTTTGAAAAACCTAAGAAAATAAAGTAGCAGTGATTTAAAGTAGTTTACATAACTTACCTTCAATTATACACAAATAATTAGTGTCCAGAAGACAGAAATAAGTCCTGTGGAAGTTATTCCAAATGGGAAAATGACACAACACAACAAACTTGGTAATACAGAGTGTAACAAAAAGGCAGGTCATAAATCATACCACATATTCTGGGGCTAAAAATAACTCGATCCAACCCAAGTTACCCTAGTACAAATGTGCATGCGAAAAAAGTTACAACCCTTCGAAGTTACCAAATGAAAATTGATTTTTTCAAATATTTCGACAGTTGTTGGGGATATTATAATGAAAGTTGCCAAGTGGCTTTCCTATGATAAGAGCATCTTAAAAAAAAAATTAAGGAATTATTGCACCCCGTTAAAAATTTATGGGACTTGAGATCCCCTAAACCCCCCCAAATTTTTTGTGTACGTAACAATGTAATGCTTATTGTGGCACCATTATTTAGGCACATTATTTTTGAAACTTTTTTGCCCCCTAGTACTTTTTACAATTATGAGTTTTTATCGAGATACGGCCTATTTTTCATTATGCTTCAAAAACTGTGTATTAACTATCCATTTAGTAAACAACCGTTGTTACTAAGGATACAATTAGACATTGGATCAGCAATTGTCAATAATACATTTAAAGCTTTCAACTTTTGTGTGTTTAAGAGGAACTAACTTTTCTAATAACAATGGAATACACGTTTTCAGAAATGGCAGATATGCATTTAATTTTGGGTAAGTTTCGTCATGGTAAATTAAGATTTAAGATACTTATCGATAATTTTGATAACACAGGTGAATGCCGGGGAAATAGCGCAGCAGCTGCAAGGTTTTATGCGGAAAAAAAACCCAATCGACATACACCAGGTAGACGATTATTTCTGTCCATTGATCGTCGTTTACGGGAAACAGGTACATTATTACGACCACAACTTGCTGGTACTAGTGGTCGTCCGAGTTGCTAGATGAAGATTATCCTAAAAGAATGGGAATTTGCGATTGGCTGTTGACGGAAAACACTCGGAATGCCAACTTCATTAACCATATTTTATTTACTGACAAAGCCACCTTCAACAGAAATGGCATTACGAATCACCATAATGAACACATCTGGGCCGAAGAAAACTCTCATGGAAAAAAAGTCACTCATCACCAAAGAATGTTCAAAGTCAATGTTTGGCTAGGAATTGTGGACAACAATCTAATAGGGCCAGTATTTCTTCCAAACAAATTAAACGGTGAAAATTATTTGCAATTTTTACAAAACGAATTACCAGAGTACTTGGAAGAGGTAAATCTCAGAATAAGGCAAAATATGTGGTACTTACATGATAGTGCTCCAGCACATTACAATAACGAAGTTAGGCAACATATTTGCGAGCAATATCCTGGACGCTGGATTGGAAGGGGTCCTGATGCACCTATTGCTTGGTCACCCAGAGGTCCAGATCTGAACCCTATCGACTTTAGCGTCTGGGGTTGCATGAAGGACGATGTGTATGCTGTAGAAATTACGAGCGAACAACAACTGAGGAATAGAATCCTTGAGGCTGCAATTAGATATCGTCAGAAGCCATTGCTTTTCCAGAATATTCGGTTTTCGTTAGTAAAAAGTAATTTTCATTTGGTAACTTCGAAGGGTTGTAACTTTTTTCGCATGGACCGTTGTACTAGGATAACTTGGGTTGGATCGAGTTATTTTTAGCCCCAGAATATGTAGTATGATTTATGACCTGCCTTTTTGTTACACCCTGTATAAATCATTTTATTCTCAAAACTTGTAACGGCAACTTATAAAGTCGTTTACATTGTGTTTACAACTACAATCTTTGCTTTGCGCAATACCGAACTTCTTTGTTCCGAGAACAAGCCTTTTTTCTAAATGGTAGCACATCTATTACAGATGACAGTATTTGAACGAGACCAGAGGTAGGAGTTATTTGTGTGCGTTTGCCGTTTGTGTTAATTTTAATTTAATATAGGTTATAATAGGATAGGATACCATCCACGGATTGCAATCTGGAGATAGTGCATTAAAATTTATATTTTAATCTTAACGTTGAATGTTTGCATGAAACTTGATATTTGATATTTTTTCCTTAAATTTAGATAACTCATTTTACCCTAAACACCCTGAGAAAGAGATGTATGATGTAATTTTCATTTGAATTTAATAAATACAGTGTTAAAAAAATTTTGTTTGATTTGGAATTCTGATTCGATATTCATATACATGGAACATAATATTCAATGATATAAAATCATTATACATTGAATTGTTATATAACATAACAATATATACAGGGTGTCCCAGAATATGTGGACAATCTCCCGAATTCCCGATAGAATACATAAAAATAGCATGACAAGTTCCCATATTATTTTCCTAGGTCCACACTCTCCAAATATAAATAAGGACATCACTGGAAATATTTTTTTTGTTTACGGCTTAGCTGTTTATTTATTTATCATACAGGGTGCAATGAATTTAAGGGTCTACTTCATGGGACCATAATATATTATCTGAAGAGGGATCGTAGGATAAAAAAATATGGAAATCTGTCATGTTATATTTATGTATTTTATCTGAATCTTGGAGATTCCCCATAAATTCTGGGACACCCTGTGTATATATGCCTGCACCTGTAATTTGTAACAAAATAAATAAAAAAATGAAAGTATTTTTATTTATATGTGGTTGTGAAATATTAATAATATTTGAAAAACATTACATATAAATAGATTGGCGCTCAACGTGTGGGGCAAGAGATGCTTAAAAGGAAACAGTTTATATTATTTGAAATTTTGAAGAGAAATAAAAATTTTCTATTCAGCTATACATATAAATTTTCTATCTTGTATTTTGGTACAAATAATTTATTTTAAAGTATAATTATAAAGGTAGTAAATTAATTTGGGGATAAATTTCGATAACTGTTGGAATTGGTTGATCACATTAAATTGAGTTTGAATAATTCAATTCAATTTTGAATAATTGAATATCTTTGAGAGGGGCAAGTAGAAGAATTCAAATGGAACGGGATCAAGAAGGAATAATACAACAGAAAAAAAATTTAGAAGAAAGATAAGAAATAGAGGTACATCATTATGTAAACGAAACAGAAACGGATAAGAACTCGTTAGCTTTCATCATACAAAAGATGGAAGAGATAAATATAAATAAATAGCATACCATTATCGCAAAAATAACAACCTGAAGGGTTATTAAGGAACTCAAATATTAATAACGTAAGTTATTAAAGTCATAATCGGGAAAAAAAGAAAAATAGAAAAATGGAAAAAGCTTAAAAGTCACAATTTTATTAAGATGGTCCAACATTAACCACCCATTATATGTCAGACAGACTAGGTATTAGTCACGAACCTTATTCATTGGGTGCATATCAGTTAAAAAGGTAAGGGAAATAGGAAAAGACGTTTGTCCAAGAATGAGATTTCAGTGTTGCCCCTCGTTTTCCGTAGACCGAACTGCAAACAACACCGGTGAGAATAAACTCACAAAAACACCCCAGACAAATTTTTCAAATCATAAAAAGAGTCCGGTCCTGACTGTAGCTAGAACCACACAATTTATTTTGTGTCCGAAAATAACTTATAATTCACGTTTAAAGTCTAATCAATAGTTCTAAAGTGTACCCACAGTACCCATTTTCTATCGAGAAGACATCTACGCAGAAAATTGTTGTGGGTACAGATATATTACAACTATTTTACAACAATTCCATAAAATATATGAGTATAACAAGACTGAAATTGAACCTTATCAGATCACAGATACTAGTTTTTGTTAACTTGGTCATTAGTCGACTAGTTCCCTGGCACAGAGCCGTACTTAGGAACAAGCCATGCTTAGGGAGGATACTTGGCCATTGCGGATGATAATGTGATACAGCAAACAACAAAATCCACTTACTCAAACATACCAAGTCAACAACCTGTCTATAAGTTTACCACAAAAAAACAAGCAATCATTTTCCAGTCTATTGACGGTGTTAAAATCCACGACTACATCGTTGCAGTAGGCTCTCTCATTCAAGCAAAAAACGTTATCTTCTCATCCAGAGTTCCCAATGCATCTACTTGGCCAATGAAGAACTAGTCGACATTTTTATAAATCAACACAAAAAAATAATACTTAACAATCACGTCCTCGAAGCAAGAAGATTAATTACCCCCTCACAAAGACTGCTACTATCAAATGTGTCACCTATCATTCCACATCTGGTAATTGAAAACTATTTGAAGTCAATGCAAATTACACCTGTATCTAGACTATCCTTCCTGCGGGTTGGCATGACAGAGGATGAATATAAACATGTATTAAGCTTTAGAAGACAAATTTATATCTCCCCTCCCACCCAGACCACTCCAGAATCAATCCTTATAAATTACGACAATACTCCATATAGAATATTCCTATCATTGGACAATCTAAACTGCCCGCATTGTAATCAAACGAGTCACAGTTCAGCTGAATGCTCTCTTGCACCCCAATCATCCGATAATATGGAAACAATGGAAATCACTAAAATTACCTCGAAACCCTCAGTCCAACCTACTACAAATAGTATTCCTGGAAATATAACAGGTGCAACAGAACCATTCCTAAACAACCAATCATCCAACATCTCCGTAGATCAGCACATCACAGACAACCCTAATCCTTCCTTTACAAAGCTGGTAGCAGAAATCGAGCACACACCACCCCAAAAAATGAATAAAAGATCTCTTTCTATTTCAACTCCACCCACCCCCGACTCACCAAATAACCTAGAATCAAATATTTTCCCCAAACCAATAAATATGCCAAAAAAGAAAAAAATATCGTCCAAACAAACATCCGAATCAGACTTAATCTCATCTCTTGAATCTGCAAAGTCACTGTTTGAATCCGAAAATTTCATACTCAATATAACCGAAACTGCTGATCTTCTTGAAAATGCTAAAGGCGCACAAAACATTATTGCAATAGCTAAAAACTACACTGATGAGGTCGAAGGTCTAATAGCATTCCTTAACAAATTACATTCTTTCATTAAAGAAAAAACCCCTAAGTCAAGAATAACTCGTGTAAGGAAAAAACTTAGTAAACAGCTACTTGAAGGTTACACAGATGACAGTGACACTCAAACTGACGACTACGACTCAATCCAACCACTTTCAGACAGCAATCCAACTAGTCTAACCCAAACTTAAATGGCAGCTAATAATTCCTTAAGTTCATTCTTCAATGGAATTTAAACGGGTACTTCACCCGATTGGATATGCTCAAATTACTCATCCAGGAAACTCCCCATCCATAATTGCCCTCCAAGAAACTCGTTTTAACCAATCCCAACATTCTCCTAGAAATTTCACTGGATATTTCCATAACAGACCTAACCAAACTATCGGTAGTGGAGGTGTTGCTATTTTTGTAAAAAACAATTTAGAATCAACTCGAATACCATTAAATACAAACCTAGAAGTAATCGCAATCAGCGTGCTATATAAAACAAAAATCAATATATATGTAATATTTATATACCCCACCCAGCAAACGTTAATTTTGCAGAAATTGAAAATATCCCCGCTCCAAGAATAATTTTAGGTGACTTCAACTGTCATAACGTAATCTGGGGCTCAGATACTACAAATAAACAAGGCCATTGCGTCATCTGATTGACTTCCATACCCCCCGATGTCTATTAATGTGAAACAATAATTGTCATCAGCTAGTGCTAAGGACAATGCTAAACGTTTCCTTGTAATTGGAATACAGAGATGTCGTTCCTTGGTATCTGAAACAAGAATAAATTATTATACTACTATAAAGCTTGTAACCTGCCAAACACGGCGCTAGGCCAATGCACAAAAAAAGCTACAAGTAAAGTTCAGTTGTCCCGGTGTCAACCTTTCGGGCCTTCGACTAACTAAGTCGGCGGCTGGGTGTGAGTCAGCTACAAATCCGGGAAAAAATCTTCTATATGGGCGCCAGCTAGGTGTATTTGCCCTATCGTGTTGGTCCCGTTCTGAACCTAGCAAACGAGCGGGAGTAAATAAGAACAACCTACTAAACTTAGTCTCATATATTAATATCCGAAGGAAAATCCATGTACCTTGAAGAGTTTACAAAATAACAAAAAAACTAGATGAAGTGGCTCGGAAACCTACTCGATACCACAACCCACAACTCTAACCTTCTATTAATAATAAGAAAAGTTACAAGTTTGTAGTATATAAAAAAATGAATATTACATATTGTCGAAACCTGTTTCGTAAACCAATACACACAGAGTAACTCTATATTCACTTCCGTTTCACTGAAGGTGAATGAAAGTGTTAAATATTAACCTAGAAATAGATCAGAAATTAAACCCAAAAAAATTATACTGTAAATTTGTACTCCATAATGTAAATACCGCTTATCGGATAGCTTTGGTACCAAGGCGATCAGCGCAAAGGAAGTATATCTTACCAAACCATAATGAAAGGGTAATTTCCGCCTTCACATATAAATGATCTTCTATATAAGTAATTAAGTACATTCCAAAGTCAAGTTTTACATCAATAATAAACCTTAAGTAAGAGAACTAAACTTACTTAGAATCCCATAACACTCTTAGAACCTAGTAAAATCCTATAACCCCCCTCTTAAATACTAGTGAAATCCTCTAATCCCCCCTTTCTTAAACTCTAATAAAATCCTCTCATTTCCCCCCTTTCTTAAATACTAATAAAATCCTGTAACTTCCCCCCTTTCTTAAATACGAATGAAATCCTCTAAGTTTACCCCTTTCTTACATACTAGTAAAATCCTCTAAGTTCCTCCCTTTCTTAAATACTAATAAAATCCTCTAATTTTCCCCTTTTTTTTTAAATACTAATAAAATCCTCTAACTTCCCCCCTTTAATGCTAATAAAAAATTACTTTAACTTTAGAGAAAATATCAAAAACATATCTTAAATTTCGAAAAAATATCAAAATCAAACTTAAATTTAAAGAAAATATCAAAAACAAACTTTAAAGGTGGAGAAATTATCAAAACCAAACTATGAAACTATCCTGGCAATCTTCCCCATTCTATTCTCCAGCGGGCATCCCCTGTCGTGGAACATCACAGCTTCAGTGCAGTAGGTGAAGTCTCTGCGAAACCCTCAGTGGGCGAGGATCTTTCAATGCCCCCTGGGTGAACCCTTAAATTGAGAAAACAAAGCCCAATTAAAACCTAGTTCTACTCTTCCCTATTGCTACATGAAAATATCACTCTAGTACATACCTTCTATCGTGAAGGGTCCAAGCTTAAGTCTCAAAGGATCAGCTACAACGTTCCTTCCAACCACCTACCAGCATAAATCAATTCCTAATTGTCGATAGCATAAATCAATTCGTAATTGTCGATAACAAAAATCCAACTCGTGGGTAGAGATAACCTCTAACAATCTTCAAAGCCCAATTCTCGGCAAAATTCCACAAAATGACTTGTACAGGTATCTCCCCTAATTTCTGAAAAAACTTTCTATAAATCCCAAAACTTTGGATGGCACTACAAGCCTTAAGAAAATATTAGATTTCAAATCCAATTCCTCAGGTCGACATTACGTCTTTCTAATTCAGCTACCGGAAGAAGATAGCCACTAGAATGGTTGACAATCCATTCTGGCCACCCTACTGACAGGTGTCAAAACCCCAACATGATACCTACCAACTTAAAGCATTTGTAACACCCCTTATTCGATTCGAAGGTACAAAATAAATATACAAATATATAAACAAATTACAACTAAATTGGAATATTACATATTGACAACTACGAAAATATCTGTAGTCTATCGAAAAATCATCCAAGGTAACACTCCAAAATAAATTCATAGATCTTCACGCATTCATACATTGATACTCGCACACTGCGCCAACGACGTCGAACGGAGCTTTAATAATTTCCAAAATGAATCCTACTGTCAAATAACGAAAGGTAAACAAAAATACTTTAAAACAATTCTGCTTATTCGATGCTAAAAACACAGGGAAAAAATGGAAACAAACTAAGGTAAATTATTAATACCGTCTGTTGTAGAAATAAATACTTGTTTGTTTAGACGTAGAATTGAATATTTTATCAAGTAACAACTTCAAGAAGGAACCTTACACACAACCAAACTATCTCGCGAGTATCAACCATAAATATTGATGACTAAGAACGTATACGAATATTTACAGGTAATTTACAACTTAAAATCCAAACGTTTCAAGCTCAACTGAAAAAGAATCATTTTTCTGATTTTCAATTCAGTTTGTTCAGCACTTGTTCAATCAATAAATCAATTGTTTTTTTTACAGCAAACAGATGATGATGAAGACGAAGAGGAGGAGGCGGATCGAGCTGCTCGTACAGAAATTGACAATCCATCTATGGACAACAATGCTACTCTAAACGATTCAAACTCCACCGTAATCCTAAGTCCATCAACTCGCAATACTTCAGAGTCACATCCACAAAGAGTAGTCACAAAACAGCCACTCACATCTCGATGCCGCAAGAAGCAAATATCATCAATCGATAATGCTGTAGCCTCCTTACAAAACATTTCAAATGCACAAGCAAACAACGAATTTATGGCATTTGGCAATTCCGTTGCTATTCATTACCAGCAGCATTAAAATTGCAGAGTAAAATCCAAAATCTGCTCACAGAAACTCGTTTGCAAGATTTAGAGCAGAATTATTCAACAGACTCCTCTCGTCCCAGTTCATCGTTAAGCACATTTATCATGCCTATTATAACTACAACCCAACAGGCACAAAATTTTCATGAAGAGGGTGTAACCAATGAAACAGTCGAAATAGCCTCTGCACATATAGCGCCACCACAAGATTCTGCAATACAAACATACTTTTCGTGTTGGTCGCTTCAGCCATTGTAAGCAACGTCTTTTATCGCTTATCCAAGTCATGTTACATTAACATTTTGATGAGTATATGTTTTTTTATGCGTTTATATACACAGATCACAGAATAAAGGTTTAGTTTTCATATTAACGTGTTTCAATATATTACTAAATTACTTACCTTTATAAATTACTTTAATCCTGCATATATGGCATCCAAAACATCAGGTAGGAATATACTTATTGAACATTTTGGAACTTGATACAAATATTGCAAAGAAGCTAGTGAGTCTCCTGTAGTCAAGTACCTCAGGGTTATTTGAAGCTTTCATTTAGCTGGTAATGCGTCTCGCATAACATTATCCTTCTTTTAATGCTAGTTTGAACCTTCCCAAGTTGAATATTAAACATAGCCTGGTCTATGCGCATGAAATTCAAAAAGCTAGGAGGATCTTCTACAGAAAGTTCTCGTATAAGCACCCAATTTATTTCTTCGTTGGATCCATCGCCTTACCCATATTTTTTTTGCAATATTCCTATTTTTGTGCATTTTCTTCACTTATAATTAAACTTAACACCCGTGCAGCAGCCGCAATCACTTCATTCGACGCCATTTTTAATTTAATACAAAAATCGTGACATTAAATACATGAAAACAACCACTAAAAATGTCATATTGTCATGACTTAAAGTGTCATGACATTATTATGTCGCATGAAAACGAGCCTTTACAATAAGCTAATTCATGTTCTAACTCATGGCTTTATAAATATTCGACCTTCAATTTGTAAGGCAAAGACATCTTAACACATTATTTAGATAAAATTTTATATAGGAAATAAAGTGAATGTAATTAAAACTTTAATTACCAAAAAAAATGGAAGCAAATCCACAGCAAACTATTAAAATATGTTTCGACTGAAGGTCACTGAAAGATAACGATAAATTAAGTTGATAAACTAATTACTGAATGTACGAATCCTTAAGCTTTACACTTTTTCTCGATACAATTAATTTTTCAGATATACGAAAGAGATATTTACTAAACAGAACCACCAGTTCAATAAACAAGAAGGAAAGTTACCAAAAGTGAAATTATAAATTTTACAGTTAGTTCCCCCAAAAAATCAGGAAGAAAAAAATTTTTTTAAGAGCATTCGACAACTGTTAAAAGTTATACACGTTGGAGCGCCAATGAAACAATATTGAGTTGAGCGACAATGAAACACTAATGTTTTTCTATGTTATATGAAAACGATGAGCGTTCATGAATAAATATAGTTGATATTCAATGAAAATTAAAAAAATGCTGGAAATCTAATGTAGGTTCTTGTCTAACTGATTTTATATTTGGAGATAACAAAGCCAGTTCTTATGGCTTTGTTATCTAACGGAAATTAGGAAACGAGAATAGTTAAGAAAATAAATTTAAGGGCGCCACTAATTTTGTTTCCTAAAACAAAATTAGAAAAAAAAAACACTGAAACATGGGCCACAGTGAAACAAAATTTATATTGCTTTTAATTTACATTTGGAACTAGTCGCGCCATCTCTCATGTAATGGAGTAGTCACACGTTAGTAGAATTCATTGACGAAATATAAACTGCGTCATTTGTTGCCGAGATCTTGAGGTGTGTGGTTGGTTTTGTGCCAAAAGTAATATTTTCTACCATTTTGTGGAGTGCAATTTTCACTACGAATTGCAAAATCGGTAAGTTATTAGATATATATTATCTTATTGGAAAATCTCGAAGAACTTTCTATTCTGAAAAACGTCATAATTATTGGAGATTTTAATTTTCCAGATATTGTTTGGCCAGTAGTAAATGTTCCTGAAGGTATAAACTCGAGAAACGCTTTTATGAATTTTGTTCTAAACAGCAATTTAACGCAACTTATACACGAACCCACCCGCTTTCGAATCAATAACGTTCCATCGACTCTTGATCTCGTATTTACAAATGATGACCAGCTAATATCATCTCTGGAAGTATGTTCTCCGGTAGGAAAATCCGATCATGCTATCCTAACTGCAAAAATTCAACTAAACATACCCCTTCCCGGAAATGAACTTAACTATTCGATATTTAAGTCAACAGATTATGCCAAAGTCAATCATTCTCTGTCTCAAATCGAGTGGGATGAAGTATTATGTGACTTAAATAATTGTACATCAATATGGAACAAATTTCACTCTATCACAACTCAATGTCTCGAGGAGAATACTACCGAACGAAGAGCATACCATAACAAACTAAAACCGTGGATTAACTGGGAACTTCTACAGATGCTGAAACACAAGCGGAACTTGTGGAAGAAATATAAACAATCTTCTAATCTCTCTGACTTCCTAACACATAGAAGATTCTCTAACCGATTGAAACAGCAACTATCTGGCTCTAGACGATTGGTCCAAAGAACTCGATGACAGACATCCTTTAGACATAATTTACCTTGATTTTTCTAAAGCCTTTGACAGAGTGCCAAAACGTAGACTTCTACTAAAGCTCGATCATATTGGCATAAGAGGTACTCTCAACAAATGGTTTTCAGACTTCCTAACAAACCGGTTATTCAAAGTCAGAGTTGGACAAAAATTCTCCGAGGAAAGACCCGTAACTAGCGGTATTCCACAAGGTTCCGTTCTTGGACCCTTACTTTTCATAGCATACTCCAGTGATCTTCGATACTGTCTGTCAAGCTCAATTTCGGCTTATGCTGACGACATGAAACTTTACGGAAATCCCAACATCAGTTATTTAAGTTTGCAGAATGATCTTAATAAATTACAAGAATGGTCTTCCAATTGGTTGATGCCTCTAAACATTGATAAGTGTGTCGTGTTACACGTCGGAAACAATAACCCGCAAAATCCGTATTTCATCAGTGGACAGACATTAAGCAACGTATCTTCACAAAACGACCTTGGTTTACTAGTAAACTCGAAACTTACGTGGAGTGATCATATTTCTCATATTTGTAAACGCGCGAACTCTAAACTATTCCTAATACAAAAAACTTTCTCTAAAGCTTCTTTCGAAACATATTGCAAACTTTACAAGTGGTATGTCCGACCCATACTTGAATACGCCGGGCCTTCGTGGAATCCAGATTTGGCTCGAGATCGAGAAATGCTGGAAAAAGTGCAAAGACGCGCAACCAGATTGTCTTTTGGCCGTGTTAGACCTACGTACGAAGAGAGATTAACCATGGCAAATCTCACAACATTCGATGAAAGACGTCTCCGAGGTGACCTTATTCTTTCCTTTCGAATTTTGAAATTCAACTTCAGCGACCTTCAAGCAATTTTCTCCCTTCATTCAGACGACCGTCTCCGTGGGCACTACTTAAAGTTGAAGAAAGAGCCTTTTAAAACTCGTTATAGACAAAACTTTATGAGTAATAGAGTTTTCGATATTTGGAATAGTCTTCCTCAGCAAATAATTGATTCAGAAAATGTTAATAGTTTCAAAAATCAAATAGACTCCTACATTTTCAATCTGTAGTTTTTTAGGCTTAGTGTCAGTTATCATTTAATTTATACACTGTAAATTATTATGGGCAAAATAGGACTTGATCCTCTGCCCTTATCATGTAATAATAATAAATAATAATAATAATACTGCAAAACATATATTTAGCTATCATTTTATTTGTAAGATCGTGTAGTAATATGTTAACTCACTAACATAACTTGAAAATTATAACAGCACGTGGTTTGGGCCACCTTGAAACAAAATTTTAGATAGGTACCATTGTTATTATTATTTTTTATTTGTTTGTTTGATAATTTTAATCTATTGTTCAGCTCAGCGCACGCGTACTACTACATTGCTTTATATGATATCAATTTTCTCGTTTCATTGTGGCCCTACTGCTGTTTCATTGTACTCCAAATACTGGGGTACAATGAAACAAAAATAGGAAAAACAAAAGTATATTTTTTTAGTCTGAATATAGATTTTTTTCACTAAAATTTGGTTAAGATAGTTTCATTTTCGTAATAGCCAACCACAATGTATAATTTTTCATTTTTGATTTAAAATAAAGATTTTTTCTCTAAAAGAAGTAATTTTGTTTCACTGTGGCCCACCCTCCCCTAGCCATTTTGTTCTAACTACTTCTTTAAAATCGTAAATTTTTCAATATCAAAATGTAAAATACAGAAGAAACACTGTACTAGTAATGTAATAACCTAGCAGTAATCCAGATTCTTATTAGATATAGGTACTTTGGCAAATTAACGTTTTTAAATGCACAAAAAAAAATATTTGTATGGAATACTGCACAGTTTCACACTTGTTATTTCGTCGACTGAGGATACGACAAGAAGCCGGTGCCTTCTCCGTTCTTATTTAAAGACACCAAAATTTTAAATCTCGCGGTAAAATATCAGCTTTGTTCGTAGAGCGAGTTTCAAACGGTTGGTGATTATTTCATACTGCGCATGCGCCGACTCCTACGGTTTGGGATTTGCTATCCATCACAAAGCAACCACCAATAGAGAAGTTTCTCACGTGTATAGATTGGAAAAAAGTTACAGCGCTGCTAGAGTGTGGGCCCGTAACTAACTTAAATTAGTGGGAAATTTGAATTTATTATATCCTGTATTCCTCTTACTATTTTCTAAATTCTTGTTTTCAAGAAAGTCCAAAAGTGTCCAAAGCACGTAAAATCATTTCGTATGAAAGCAGTTTATCTTTTGAACACTTTTGGACATTTTCTGATATAAAAGGTTCGGTCTAATGAAGGAAAACAATGCATTAGAGAAGAAATATCAATTTTATTATACACTTACTTTACTAAAATTTTATTATTAAATAGTAATATTAATAGCTAATCAATCTTATTACCTTATGTGTACAGGGTGTTCCGTAAAGGCATGCTAATATACAAGATGTTTTTGGGACAAATTTCCAAAAAAAATGAATGAATGAATGAATATTGAATTAAAAATTGTACAGGGAGAATAGGAGAACTTTTTGAACATGTAGTACGTTTAGAACATACGTTTATACAGTTTTTATCTTTAAAATCGGTCCGAAAATCACTCTCTTAAAGATTAGTATGTCTTTATAGGACCCTATGTAATCTATACTAAGTAATATAAATACATAGAACCAGACATTATAGCAGAAATGTCTTTATTAAATATTATTATACAGTATTAGCTTTTTTTAAATATCTTTTTTTGCTATTTTCAAATTTTAATAATGCCATTTTTTTGATAGGATCCACATTTATTGGATTTTTTTTAGGAACTGTGCAAATTTTTCATCCTTACCCTTAGCAATAGCATTTACTCTTTTACACCAAAAGAACAATGTATATTTGACAAACTGCTCAACCACAATATTTACGAAATTGGAATGATCTTTGCAACATAGACTTCTAACATCAATATTTTTGCTTAAATAAGTTTCCAAGGAAACTGACAAATTGGCATACTAGTTATGAAATAAAAGTTAGTTCCGGGTTCAGTGAGAGAGGAATTAGGATATTGCCTGGCTTCTATGAAATCACCATAATCACCTTTCTTGGTAATGTGCGATATGTTATGAAGACAAAATTTACAATTGGTTGTTTTCTTTAGCTTTTTTACTATAAATCCGGCTATATAACATATTGTTGACCAACCAATTCTCGTTTTTCTATTATAAATTTCGGGAATAGTACAATCGACTTCAGAATATAATTTCATTACGCCAGGTATTATTTCTCCTGTAATAAAACACCTTAGAGTATCTAACGCCCCTTGGGTTTGATCCTCCTCACAATTTGAATTTGGTAATCGTGATGACAAAAAATTACTATCAATTAATGATTTAAAGGATTGTTTAAAAAGAGATACAGACGGATTGATGTTTCTAAAACCATGTGCCCTAACTAGGCCAAACAAATTTTCCAATGGATCTTGGTTAATTTCCCTCAAACACAGAAAAAACTTATCTTTTAAAATTAATTTTTTTATCCGAATAAAACTTTTTAAAGTAAAAATAAGATTAGTTAATGATGGTACAGTAACTAATTTGTTGGTCTTTTTATCATGATACCTCATACTTCTAAGAAGGTTTATTTTTTCTAGCCAATATTTCTCATGCACTGAGGAAGTTGTGAGAGCACCCTTAAGGGGTTTGCTGGATGGTGCTACTTTGCAGTGTGAGTTGCAGCTGTCAAACAGCTGATCCAATAAAAGGATAAGTTCTGCTGTATCCATGGCCTCCCTTGGCAAGCCTTGAGAATCTTTTATATCTGTAAGACATTATTTTTGTTGTTATTAAATATAACAAATAAATATAGTTAAACAAAAACTTACCCCAGTTGGCAATCCTATACATTAAACATCCTACTTTATTGCCAAAGACTTGGGTACAATGGGACACCTTCATTTTTTTTATCTTTTCAGGAAGGACATGTGCAGCTGACAATGTGGGACATATTCTATTTTCTTCCTCCAAGTCCAACAAATAGAACGGAACAATGTTTTCCCACTTGGCCACTTTCCAATTTGACAAATGACATGCGCTAGCAGTGGGTGGGCCAGACCCTAACATTTTTTTGACAGTTCCATTCATGTTTCTTCTCTATTGGTGGTTGCTTTGTGCTATCCATTTTCATGTTCTACGAACGCATTTCGTATTGCTGCTGATTCTTCTCTCTCTATGTTTTGTATGCTGTGGTTTAATGGATTTTTATAAGGTGATTTATAGTTCTTTTTCTAGCAACGGAAAAGTTTATTATTTATTTATATTTATAGATTGGCTGGTTACAATATTTGAGAATGATAATGGATAATGGTAGGTTTATATTATTGATCCATTTATTAAATTCTATACCTATAATAATTACACTTAGAAAAATAAATGTCCTTTAGTTTGAGAGTCCCTCCAAGAATTTTTTGTATTCCAAGGTCCAAGTACCTCTTCAGGTGAAAACGGAGATATCAATTTCACTTGAACAAGAAATAGTACAGTGATTTTATTGGAATTGTATAAAACCTTAAAAAAAGATGTTGGCACATTGAAATTCAAAAGCTTTAATAAAATGTGCGAGGCAATATCAATCAAATTAAAGGAAGGATACAATATTAATTGCACTCCATCTCAGTGCGAGAATAGATGGAGAGTTCTTGAAAGAAATTTTAAAAATAAAAGGATTACGCCAACAAAACTGGCAGGGGTAGGAAAGATTTCTAGTATGCCAACGAAATGGAGGACATTATTGGCCATAAGAATCAAACGGAACGTTTGAAGCACCTGTTTTAGATATACAAAATACATTACCAGAGAACATAGAACTTAAAAAAACAAAAAAAGTACTTTTAGTAACAGAAAGAAAATTATAACCAAGAGACAGGACATACTGATTCAACATAAAAAAGAAAAAATCGAACTCCAAATAAAAATCGGAATCCTTGAAATAGAAAAAGAGAAATTAAAGTAGAGAAAAAGAAAGAATCAATTAGTAGAGGAAAATATATCTGTTTTAAGAGAGAAAAATGAAATATTAAGAAAAATTACCAATGGAAATGTACATTTCTTAGATGAATAGATTTTGTTAATTTTATTTGATTTTTTTGGGGTGCTTTTTTTAATTATTTTTTATTTGTTCATACGAGTAGTACATTCATTATCTATTTAAGTTTGCTTTGTTTTAGGTTTTTTTATATTTATTTATATATATTTTTTAGTTTATTGTTTTTTCTGTCTTCTGTTCTTATAAATGTTGTGTTTCAGTTGATTTACTACCATTTTTTTTGGAGAACATTACATTTTTAGATTGTCATAGTTGAAAAAGCAAATATTTCAAAATAAATTTTATTGAAATATCAATCTAGAACTAACATATTTGCAATTATATTTCTTACCAGCACTCAACTTGGGAACAGCAATGATGTGAAATAGGGATTTTATTTGTACTTGAACGAAAACAAGTGCTTTAATTCAATTTGATAGTTTGATAGTGAGTGGCGCTACCAAGATTCAACACAAGATTCAAATGATCTCAATATGAAAAAGTTTAATACAATAACAATGGTAGCACACTAAACCTCATGAAAGAGATGCTTATGTTAATTTACTAGAAATAACATTTTGTCAGGTTCTTCTAATTAATAGACGACGACCCGGTGAACTACAAAGACTCTCGCTGCACATCTACGAGTCATCCGAAGTACGAAGAGTTCGAAGATGTGGTGGTCTCCTACTGAAAAAATATTACTGAAGACATTCAAACGGATAGGTAGTCGTGACAAAAGATGGCGCGGTGTACCTGTTCTTTCTAGTCTCGATATTCAAGACAATATTAGAATATTGCTAAAAATCGTGACAGATTAGTAGCGAAAAATAATTCCTATCTATTTGCAAACCCCAATACATTTCAGCCTATTTTTGGTTACAAAGTCATTAGCAAATATGCCGTCCAGTGTGGTGCAAAGAACCCTTAAGCTATCACGGCTACAAAATTAGAGAAACATTTACCTACACTGACGCAAATCTTCAACTTGTCAGAATACGATTTAGAACAACTATCGACTTTTATGAGCCATACAGTAAATGTTCACTGTGGCTCGTACCGATTGCCTAATGCTGTTTTCCAAACTGTTTTTACTAATGGAAAAAAAGAACCGTGACCCAATACAAAGGGAACACTCTGGACGAGATCAATATATGTATGTATGTATCTAAACTGTGACGTGTTAATTGATAGCGACGACGGAGAAATTCATATTTTGCCCCAGAATTCAGATACGTACAGCTATTGGCATTTCTCTACCAGGAACTAGTGGCGATATTGTCCATGAATCACATTTGAAATGTAATTTCTAGTCCAGCTCGTGAAAAAGAAAAAAAATATAAGAGAACATTAGTACCTTGGATAGGGGAGCAAAAACGTGTAGCGCGTACATTTTTTCTAATAATATAAAAAATAATATACCCCCTATGAAATTAGAATGTTTCGAGTTGAAAGAAAGACTTCCTACACTATTTGAAAATAAAAACTGTCTAAAACTTAAGGTATTCATTCAAAATGAATGCATGCAATTAAAAGTCACAGAGAAGTAAGAGATGAAGGTTGTAGCATATGGACTCTCGCTTAGTTCGAAAATTTGTCATGCACCGCAAGAAAAAAGTAGTTAAAGCTTTGGATTACAAGATCCGCCAACCTCAATGGTTTTGTGGTAGGATTAACTAATTTTTAATTATTCTAACCGAACATTTTGTTTGTTATTGTGGTTTGGATTGTGTTGTGCTATTTTAAACTGTGTGCATAAACAGAAATTTAATTTTCTTTGTAATGTACTATTAAGGACACGAAGACTAAACCGACAGATACCAAGGCATCGATTCTCCACTTCATGAGAAAATATTCCTACATGAATTGTTTCCTATAGTAATATTCCTATAGGAATACAAAACTCTATTCTCGACTTCCATCAGAATTAACATTCCTATAGGAGGGTATGTCTGAGGTAGACTCTAATATTTCTTAATTCTAACCAACCACGTTTTAGCATACTAATTTAGGTGCTCTATGCCAACTGTCGATGTCGATTGTATTTTTGTTTTGTAATTTGTAACATAACCCACTAAGATAAACGATTTTCTTGATTAATGATTATTGGCAGTTTCTTAATTTCAATTTTAAATTAAAGTAGGAATCCGTTTGTCATGGGCGAGAAAGGTGGCCACTAATAGCTTTTATGGAGACTGAGGAAAATTCAATATCTTGCAAATTTTCAAACAATGTTACCTATAAAGATGCCCAAAGGAAAAGGCAAGATATCACTTGGAAACTTAATAGCATTCCCGGTGCCAAAAAGGAATGGATTATGTGGAGAAGGGTATGTATTAATATAGTTATGCATTATGTTTGAATGAATTTTATGTACAGTGTAGTATTTCTATTCCAATTTGATCCTAGACTTGGCAAGATTTAAAAAAAAAATGTTAAGAAGAAAAATACAGACATCAAGCATTATACTTGTGGTACAGGTAGTGGTCCACCAATGCTAGAGCAAAAATTTACAGAGGAGGATGAAAACATTTTCAAACTGTTGAATAAGACATCAGTGGAGGGCAATGGAAATGTCGAGGAATCTGTTGTCTACAACATTCTGCTGCTCCTGAAGTAGAGAGCATGTCACATGGGAATATACAAATAAAAACGCAAAAGTGTCTATCTAACAGAAGCCACAAAAGCCAGCCAAAATATATCCATAATATTAAAGAAGAAATCAACATACAAAGAGTATTATTATGAGCAGAAATTGAAACTTTTTAGAAGGGATGTGGAAGCGAAAGAGCGCATATCAACATCTCTCGAAAGTTTAGCATGTTCCATGAAATAAAAATTGGTATTAACGGCTAGTGTCTAGTTGAATATGCTAATATATGCTTTGTTGAAGGATTTGTTCATCTGTTAATTTGTGTTTTTGTTATTTCCCATTGTATTTAAGTTACTAGTTGTTTTTGCGTGGAAAGGTTTGTTTATAAGGTTTTCTGTTTCAGAAGTTGGAGATGTGTACAATTTTTGTAAATAAATAATAAAAAATATCATATTTAAAAGATTTAATACAAATTGTATTACCAATGTAATTCATAAATATTACCGGTTTGCAAAATGATTTTGAATTATTCGGCGCTGTAGTTGTCTACCATTTTCGAAGTCAATATTTCTGACAGCAATATCTGCCCCTTCCAAATCATTTTCCTCAATTAAACTAAAAATCGAGCTGCTGATCACCTTCCTCTGCTTCAGGATCCGGTAGGTTTTCACTCATGCATATATTATGAAGCACAACACAGGCATTTATAATTTTTGCTGCTACTGTTGGGGAATAATGTAATACCCGCATTTTTAAAAGTCCATTGCATCTCTCAATTGTGGATCTTGCCTGGCAAAATACAGTGTTATAATATGCTTCTTCTGGGGACCCAGGTTCTGGGTTTCTAATTGGAGTCTGAAGCCACTTTCTCAGAGGGTATCCAAAGTCTCCTATAATTTAAAATATAAATGAAGTAATTGATCTTTGAAATGAAAAAGTGATTTTGCTTTTGAACAATAACGGGGGTGGACTTCATTCAGTTCCTGCATGTGTAAATTAAGGTTAGAATTCCTCTATATATATGCATCATGGGTACTCCCTGGGTATCGAGCATTAACATTTAATATTCTCATATTGGCGTCGCAAACCTAAAAGTAAACATATTGAAGACTGTCACTCTCCAAAGGGATATATACTTACCAACTGAGTATTTATTGAATGATACTGTTTTCTATTAACATAGATATGTTCGAGATGATCATTTCCTGTAGGAGGATATATTGCCACGTGAGTGCAATCTATGGCACCTACAATGCCTGGTATTCTGAATAATGCAAAGAATCTACGAAACGGTTTTAACATTTAAGAAGCAATTCAATCGATTACTAACTCCCTCCTAGCAGCATCCATTTCTTCAACATTCCGATGAAAATGAACCCATTGGTTGAACACCCGATTCTCATTCGAAGTATTGCTTACTTCTGCAACGCATCGACTAACTGAAGATTGACTTACAGCTATATATTTGCAAGTACCCACATCAGATTGGTAACTACCGGTGGCATACAATTTTAGTGCAACAAGGACCTTCAACGATATAGGTACCAACTTTAACAAACTGCTTTAAAAATGCTTAATATACAAACCTTTATGCTATTTGGTAATGCAGACACTCTAGATGGCGGAGAAATATAATTATCTAGCTCCTCAATTAAATTTAAAACGAGCTGTTTGAGCAGCCTGAATAGTTTTACAAATTGTCGATCACTTATGAGATCAAATGGACTGCCTTTATTCCATTTTGACCAATAGTCTCTGTTAGGCCTATTCTCTAGTTCCTCGACATGTTCAAATTGATTTAAAAGAACTATTTCATCCATGACCACAATACAATTGTCTCCTCTAATTTATAAAGTTTAAGAATATTCAAATTATTTTATTCGCATAAAACGTACACAAGAAATAACATAAAACCAAATAAATGCAGCAGGCGAACACAACAATGTAAATATATTACATCGCATGCGCTTTGGTGACTGATTTGTATTTTCCCATGATTTAGGACCATGTGAATAGGTTCCTACGATTTTTGTAGGAGGAGACTTCTACGAGTGTGCTGCAAAATACCGAAATCTGATTCTCGTGGGTAAGCCGCCATATTTCCCATAGTAGTCAAATCGAGAATCGGGGTCCTGACTGGATCCTATACCTTCCGGCGATAGCAGTGAAGAAGGCAAGCGAAACAAACTACAGCTGAATTGAACCCCGCTTCACGATTTAGTGTATATATGCTTATCATAAACTTTGAATGCTATTTGTTGATATTCTTTAATGTTTAATTCCTTTTAGGATTTTATTTGAATTTGTGGATTATTAATATACTAACCCGTTACAAAATTGGCGCTCAACGTTAAGCCCATAGAAGTTATACGAGAAGAATTATTGGAAATTTAATATTTCAAGAAAACTCCATTAAAACATTTGCATTCCTGCTTTGTTTTGTCAGTTTTCTTGAAATTTTCAAGTTTTACCATAGTACCTGGATTTTCGAAAGATTGCGATAGAACTTTCGCCAGCTTTTGGCTTGCTGTTGTGTCTTGTCGTTTTGGTAATCGCAAACCTGCTATACTTTTACGGTATTCGCATTATTGCTCTACCCTAAAAATCAGACGACGACACAAACACTCGCTCATTTGGCTTTGTTCAGTCCGTCTTTTTTACATAATTACTGCATTTCTGCATAATCATTCTTCGACTAAGTCAAAGACTACGGAGCAATATGTCCATTGCTTTCAATGAGGAACAGTTCCGACAACTGATGGAGAAAATCTTTACAACGAACGCCACGACGCCGACGTCCACCACATGCAGTTTCAGTGCACCGCAAGATTCAATGGCGAAAGATGTCACGACACCGTCGACACGTTCATAACTACCATATCAATATATAAGGAGATCGAAAAAATAAGTGACGCCGAAGCACTTAAAGGTTTACCACCCCTACTCCTCACCAACAACACTTCACTATGGTGACGTGAGATAGACCAAGAGACCAACTGGGATGATGCCACTCGACTAATCAGAGATGCATTTTCGCCCGCTAAACCAGCGTATCAAGTGTATCTCGGCATATTTGATCAACGCCAAGAGCCTAACGTCCCAATCGACGATTTCATATGCAGAAAGAGTGTTCCACCAAACAAAACTCGACATGGTTTACGGATTGCTGGTAATCCATATACGTAAGCAAATCCCAAGAGATCTCTTTCGAGAATATACTGGAACAAGCCAGGAAAATTGATCATATTCAACTGGAGGAAGCAGTAACCACGGGACCACCCAGTGTACCGAAACCCAGCACGAGCAAGAAGCCTAGATTCGCCTATTACCCTTTTAGAGGACATTCAATAAACGAATGCCGAAAACGCCCAGCCGCTAAAGAAATTAGCATAGGCTATATCCTATATCCAATATGCCAGCTCCAAAAAAACATCAAGCGGCTGTTGTCTTTCATACAGACCTGCTCCTGGTACAGGCGATTTATACCTAACCTCGCGCAGATCGCTAGACCACTAACGAATCTACCAAAGAAAAAAGCAGTACGGAAGTGGGGACCAGAAGAAGAACAGGCCTTCGGTAATTCGAAAGAGGGATTAATATCCTCGCCCATACTAAAACAAGCCGACATCTCCAAACCATTTATTATTAAGACAGTAGTCTCCAACCAAAGGGTTGAAGTTATCGCAGTCGATCTGTTCGGACCAATACCGTTGAGTGAAGACGGCAAAAGGTGGATTTATATAATAGAAGATACCACTAACCATTGGGTTGAATTGTCTTCGCTAGCAGACGCTATGGCAGATAATTGCGCACGAGTATTAATCGATGAAATATTTCTCCGCTATAGGATACCACGGCGGTTAATAAGCGACAACGGGACACAATGCGTGTTCGCCGTAATGCAAAAACTCACGTTTTGTCTAGGCATCAGCTGGTGGTGAGAGTGCTTTTGTTCAAGGAGGTGCCTTAATTTTCAAATCTGGTACTAAAACAGGCGACTATCACGACGATATGTCTTTTGAAAATTATTGTAAGTGGTTCGAAAACAAATTAATACCCAATCTTCCTCCACAAAGTGTTGTAGTAATAGATAATGCACCATATCACAATAAACAAATTGACAAGGCACCAACATCAAAATCAACGAAGGAATTGATAAAGGAATGGTAAGAGGCAAAAAATATTCCAATAAACAATAGTATGCTAAAGCCGGAACTGTAGGGGAAAATGGGGTAATACCGATCAGCGGGTAATACCGAACAAGGCGAATCCAGGCGAACTACTGCATTCATGTGAAAAATGATCAACTGTACGCCTGGCGGAGGTTGTTGAAAGCTTATATATATTATTGCGCCAGTCAGCCTTGTGTCGTTGGTGAGTTATGGTCATTTCTCTCCGCCATTTTGATCCGATCTAATATTTTGACTAATTTATTCTAAGGTAAGAGTCATTTTGAATAATGTTTTCGATTCGTATTCAGTATATACACCACTGAATATAGTTTGTCAATTTTATTGTTTTTATGGGGTTATACCAATCATGACCGGCATTACCCCACAAAGGTTGGTATGCTAAATTTTCTTTAAAAATGCCAAGAAATAGAAAAAAAACAACAACTAAGGGAAGTTGGAAAGAAGAGACATTAGTCAATGCCTTAGCATATACAGGGTTAGTTTAAAGTATGGAAACATCTGAATATCTCACAAACGGAAGAAGATAAAAAAAGATTCTAACACGTGTTGCATGGTTGCCGTAGGAGCATATTTTCATGATACAACAAAACTTACAGGGTGGTCATGAAAAGCGTAGTGACTGCAGAGGTTGATTTTTTAAATGGAACACCCTGTATAATATATCATTTTATGAATATTTTCGACTTCTAGATTAACTTTGTTATTAAGTTCCCTATGCCCAAATTCTATGGTTACGCAGATATCGGCACTTTAATTATTGCGTTACTTGTATTGATAAAACTAATAGTAACCATAAATATCTTATGCACGGAAATCAACAAATAAAAATATTTTCACATGTGTTGCAGGGTTGCCACAGAAATATAAAATACTCGGAGTGGTAATGAAAACCGTAGCCAGTAAGCCTCTAAATGTTTATTCTAGTATTACATCTTGAATCCTAATAATAAGAATCAACATTCAAATAAATGAAGAAAAATAACTGAACAAATTCTATAGTAAATGTTCAAAGTGCAAACCATTTACGATTTGATAGTATCCAAGTCTTTTACAAAATTGTCCAATTGAATCACGTAAATATGTTTGTGGTATCAGATTTATCTCTTCCAAAATACGATTTTGTAGAGTTTGTAAATCAACTGGTCTATTTTTGTAAACTTTATTTTTAAGGTATCCCCACAAGAAAAAATCTAATGGGGTCAAGTCTGGTGACCGGGGCGGAAATTCTATTGCTCCTCGACGTCCTATCCATCTCTGTGGAAACACTGTATCTAGATAGGTACGTAAGTTTTCGGCCTGCCAGGCTTAGGACAGTTTTTAACATTTCCAGTCTCTCTATACCTCTTGACAGTTTTGAAAACGGTTGATCTGTTAATAACGTGTTGAGGATTCAATTCATTAAATATCGCCAAAGCCTCGTAAAGTTAGGATTTGTATGCGTTCTGTATCACTAAGATATCGTCGGTTAAGAATTGACACCTCGTAACTAACAAAATTGGTCAAATTTAGTTATCGGTACCAAATTTCTCAGAAACACAAGACGCATATTTCTGGTGATTCCACTTATCTATTAGAACAGTATTAATGGCGAAAAAGAGTGAGTAGTGTCACCTCGTAGAAAGTTAGTGCATTAAACTGAAGTGACAACGCGTATGTGGGTTAGTTCTTGTGTCAGTAGTGTGTCAGGTGGTAGTGAACAGCTAATAGGTAAGTGTCCTGTGCAATTCCTATTATTTTCAAAAGAACAAAGATGTATTGAAGGTTGATGCATGATATAATATTTACAGTATGAATCCAACAATAATTTGAGATATTAATAATTGTTGTTATGAATTAGTAAAAAGATTATGCCGTGAACTACAAAAATAATGACGAAGATACGAGTTATCACTTCCATTAGCGGCTGCATCTGTTCTGAAATGACACGTATCTTCAGTATTATTTACTTTATCAACAATAGAAAAATACTTAAAAAAACTGTTAAACCATTCGCTAATTAGTTATGTTAATTTAAGATTTTAATGATTGGCTATTGACAATGGAAAGTCGTGGTAAAAAAATGGTTTTGCTCTGCAGAGAGAACAAAGAGAAATAAAATATAAAAGAGTCTGAAACTGGTTTAACTAATAATATAGTTTTGTCAGAGGATGTCCTGGAGGCTGCTGAATGGTTTTTCACAGATGAAAATGTGCTACAGCCACTGGAAGGTAAAGGTTATCTTGTAGTGGCATGAAATATTTTTACTCAATGTACATTTTATTTCAGCACTGCAGCATGACATGATTATTAATAACACCACTGAATATCAAACAGAAAACGTCCAAAACGGAATAATCGTAGAAGAATTGTATGTAGAACATGAAAGTAATACAGTTGGGACCGAGTATAATAACGATTTGGTAATAAGCTCTAGTGAAGAAAAAGAAAATGGCAATGATTTTGACTGGGTGGATGAGGAGAGCTATGCCTCTTCAGATTCTGCGATGGAAGATTTGCCTCAACGGGTAAGAGATGTCGATCAAATGTCAAAAAGAGAAGACAACGAAATCAGAGATAGAAATGTACCAGCTACCAAAAAACGTCGTAAAATAAAATGTCCCGAAAGTTGGCATGATATGAAAAATAAGAAATTGAGAGAACAAGGCAAGGCTTACGTAGGCTGGAAGAGAAATAAAGGGGAGGAATCAAAAAGAGTTGGTGATCGAAAACAACGAGAAATGGGACCACGTTGTACTTCTGAGCTATGCAAAAAATCAAATAGAAGAGATTGCAATAAAATGAGTGATGCTGATAGAAAACTCCTATTTGACATGTTTTGGTCCAAGATGACTTGGGACCAAAGGAAAGTATACATTTCTTCTTTGGTTACAAAGGCACCTACAAAAAGAACAAACAAAACTCCCAATGAAACTTCGCGAAGAGAAGCATCTTTCATTTATTCTATGAGGAATAAAAATGATGAAATTCTAACAGTGTGCAAACAATTTTTTTTGGTCAACATTTGGCCTCAAAGAGTGGAGCGTACATCACTGGATCAACCCCATCCCTGGGGAAATTTGTTTTAGGATGCACCCATCTTCAAGCACCCTTCGTAGCAACCGAAAAGTTTCCGTTGCACCTCCAAGTACTGCTGCAGCAAAAACAATCTTGAATGAATTCTTAGATGCGATGCCGAAGCTGCCATCGCATTATTGTAGAGCGTCAACAAATAAGTTATACATTGAACCAATTTATGGAAATAACATCTCGGACGTATATAAAGAATACAAAAGGCTTTGTCACGACAAAGGAGAAAACATACGTCCCGTATGTCGCTTCACATTCGATAAGATAGTTGACAACAAAAACATCTCATTTCAAGCTCCAAAAAAGGATCGATGTGACACTTGCATCAGCTATGAAGTGGGATCAACAGATAAGGACACTTATGACAAACATATTGAGAGAAAAAATAGGGCTAGAGAACTCAAAGCTGCAGATTCCACAGAAAGGACAAGTGGCAAATGCATTGTGTTAACCCAGGATGTACAAGCAGTGAAGGTGTGTCCTTTATTAAATGCCTCGGCTTTGTACTATAAAACTAAGCTGAGTTGCCACAATTTCACAGTCTACAATAATGTAACCCATCAAGCTCGTTGTTATTGGTTTACTGAAACAGACGCCGACTTATCTGCAAACACGTTTGCAAGTTGTATTGTAGATTATTTACTTGATGCTTTACTTGATAATATAAAACCAGTAATTATTTGGAGTGATGGCTGCGGCTATCAGAACAAGAATTCTATTATGTCTAATGCCTTGCTTTCTTTGAGTGTAGCTAAGAACGTGACTATTTATCAGAAGTTTCTCGAAAAAGGCCACACACAAATGGAAGCAGACTCAGTTCACGCAACCATTGAAAAGAGGCTGAAGAATAAACATATTTATTTACCAAGTGATTACCATAAAGTAACACTCGAAGCTAGAAGCGCATCCCCCTACGGTCCTTATGAAGTTAAGCCAATTTCGTTTTACTTTATTAGGCCAGGAAAAGAAATCAATGATCCAACAGTAAATGACATAAAAATGATAAAATATACCCCAGACGGCAATATCCAAGTCAAGTTGTGTTATGATGAAGATGTACCATTTAAGGATCTGCCTCATCGCAAAAACAGACGTAGTGTTTCTGATTTGAAACAATTCAAACAACTTCAGACAGCCCCCTTGAAAATAAAGAAAAAAAAATATGACCACCTACAGGAGTTAAAAAAAGTTATTCCCAAAGATTGTCATACATTTTATGATAGTCTACCACACGATTGAAGCGGATTTTTTTCCAGTGGTTCCCATATAATTCAAAGAACTTGGTTTTGTTTGATTATTTTGGATACCCCGTATGTGTACTATATCAAAAAAATAATGCTAGTGAGAGCACGTATCTGCAATATTTATATGAAAATATTACAAATACATAATATTCCTCGAATATAATGTCACGTAACAACTAATACATTTAGAATCGCATTAAATGAGATCAATATAGTTTTTAATTCTTTTTTAAAACGTTTTTTGTGTCTCCTGTAAAATGAGGTTATTGTGACTTACGAGGTGTCACTTCTTAACCGACGATATGTCATTTTATAAAGTGACTGACAGTAACTAATTTTGACAGTTCATTAATATTTATTTGCAAAGCATAGCCAGACTTTGTGAGAATAAGTACTTATTTTGTAATTGTCGATATCTGCCTAACCCTAGAATTTAGGCATAGGGTACCTCATAGAAAAGTTAATCTAGAAGTTGAAAGGATTCATATAATGATATATTATACAGGGTGTTCCATTTAAAAAATCAATCTCTGAAGTTACTACGCCTTTCATGACCACTCTGTAAGTTTTGTTGTATCATGAAAATATGCTCCTACGGCAACCTTGCAACAAGTGTTAAAATATGTTTTTCATCTTCTTCTGTTTGTGAGATATCCATATTTTAAACTAACCCTGTATAGAAAATGGAAACTCAATTCGCTCTGCAGGTAAACAGTTCAATATCCCATTCACCACTCTATACGATAGAAAAACAAAGGGTATCAAAACAGGACCAAAATTGGGTAGAAAAAGTACTTTTTGCAAAGATGATGAAAACACTATGTAGGAACTTACATTCCTCCGATGCTCATTTTTCCTAGGAAGAGGATGACACCTCTTCTTTCAAAAGATGGTCCTCCTCGTGCAATATATCACTACTCCCACAATGGATGGTCAAATGAATTTATTTTTGTGGAGTGGCTCAGACATTTCATCAAACATTCGAGAGCTAGCTCAGAAAATCGTGTGTTGTTGATATTAGACAACCATGGGAGTCACATAACTTTGGAAGCTTATAACTTATGCAGAGAAAACGGCATCTCAATGTTGTCTCTTCCCTCTCACGGATCCCACAGGATACAACCATTAGATATCACACTTTTTGGACCTTTGAAAGCTGCATTCCGCCGAGAATCTGATCTCTTTATGAAGAGTCATGCTTTACTGAGAATCACTCCATATGACCTGGCGTGTCTGTTTGATAAGGCTTATTCCAGAGTTGCAACAATGTCCATTGGTGTTTCTGGATTCCAATCAGCTGGGATATTTCCTATAAACTGTAACGAGTTATTTTTTTTATCATGTTGGATCTTCTTTTCTTTTTCTTTATATAACTCGTCACTTAATTCCCGACTTAAATTTCTTGTACCGTTTTAGTATATCTACGTTACTGTAATTATTTATTTTATGAGTAATTCAAAAGACATGAATTCCGAGTTAAAATATAAAAATGTTCATTAATTTCCATTTTCAAAATTTAAAGACTTGAGGACATACGGTATATAAACTATTTTAATTAAATCGAAAACCGTCCAGTATATTAGGAACTTTTTGTTGCAAGTAAATAATATTTCGCTAATGACCAGAAATTGTAGGGAGGAATGAGATATAAATTCGGAAGCAAAACGGCTTAAGCTGGCTCGATTCTTATCGTTATTAATAAGAATTAAAAACCTAGTACCGATCGTCATATATATTTCCGCTAGCCCGAGTTCGAGTTTTGTGAATTTTAATAGTGCCCGACCGTCCGAGTCCTAAATTTTATTTTGAGTAAGTTACTTGCTTTATAATATAAAATTACCGTGTGTAGCAACAGTGAGGAAAATTATTTTAGTAAAGCCGGGGAAATATATTTGGATTAGTTAAAAATATATAAAATTGATTTTTGTTAAAATTTTAGTACCGTATTTCAGTGAATGGGTTTTTCTGTAACCATAGATAAGAAACTTGATGTTTAGTTTTTATTTAGTGTTTTCTTTTAGGAAAGGTTTTTTGTAAGTAAATTAGTTGAATATTTAATATAAGATACAGTTAAACAGGATTTTAGATTTTATCTTCAGACCACAGTTCTTATACCCGTTGTCCTACCTTCTGACCAAATTTATAATATAACTTTTGTACGTTAATTTGAAATTGATAAAAGCTGATTGTGAAACAGAGCAGAGGCCTAGCCACCAGCTGTTTCCCTTTCAGCCGGTTATAACTTCACTTTAAGCTAATTTTGATTTATTTTATTCCCAAATTTCTAGTTTCGTTTTCCGATAATTTGGTATTTTAAAAACTGATTGTGGAACAGGGCAGAGGCCTAGCCACCAGCTGTTTCCCTTTCAGCCGGTTATAATTTCAGTAATTTGGATTTATTTTGTTCCCAAATTATATATAGTTTAGTTTTCCGAAAACTGATTGTGGAACAGAGCAGAGGCCTAGCCACCAGCTGTTTCACTTTCAGCCGGTTATAACTTCAGTTTAGGCTAATTTTGATTTATTTTATTCCCAAATTTCTAGTTTCGTATTCCGATAATTTTGAAAACTGATTGTGGAACAGAGCAGAGGCCTAGCCACCAGCTGTTTCCCTTTCAGCCGGTTATATATTTAGTCTCTTTCTTACCTATCCCGCTTAACCATCCCTACTGTGAAGATAGTTTTATTTTGCTTATCCCGATAATAGAGTTTTGGGTTTTGTTCCTCTTTCCTGTAAGTTTTGCTCGCTGTTTGCTTATAACTGCTTACACCGCTTTATCCGTTGTTGATCGCTAAACTAACTTGCTTACATACGTGCTACCGGCAGGTTTTGCATGTGGTATACTGTATATCTTCATTTTGTTTGGTCCCTGTAAATATTGAATCCATTGCTTTTATATATATAGGAATTTAGTACTGTGCTGGTATATTGTCCGGTCCTGTATATATTTGAAAATATAGCAAATAAATACAATCAGTGTTTTCTTAATGTCCTGTAGTATGATTATCTAAGAGCTATAGTGTCATAAAAGTGTTCAACGAGACCCCTGGAATTTTCCGTAACCTCCATCTGAGGCTATCTGGAACTCTTGACGCTAAGGGTCAAGGGGCCGTGGAGCAAACCACGTGAAAAATCTGGCGCCCGAGCATTTATTTAACAGCAATTTGCATCGAGGGTGTCCAAAGTGACGTACTTGTGTTAAGAACCCGTAGGAGGGGGAAAAACACGTCACAAAACCCGAATGTATCCACGGATGAGGATTTCTTAGCTCCAGATACTTTCAATGAAAACAGTAATATTGTTTTGCCCGTTGTAGAAAATATGTCAACACTGAAACATGCTCCTAATGCTGTTCCGCTCAAATCGACTCATGCCCCTAATGTTTCGCAACCAATTACTGACAATAATTCTAATTTCAGTCGAGCTGGAATATTGTTGAACCAGCCAGGACCTTCTTGTTCTAATGTTGACACAAAAGTTCTGAATTCAACCAAAGAAAAAACATTAGATGAACTCATTCCAATTCCACGTATTTCTGTCCAGCAGAAAACTAGATGTAGAGCTAAACAGCACTCAGAAATACTCACAAAGACCCCTTTGAAGCAAGTTTTAGAAGAGAGAGCAGAAAAGAGAAGGCAAATCAGCTTGAATGATAAAAACAAAAAAAATAAACCACTGAAAGGCAAAAAAAACAGCTAAAAGTACGGTGAAGAAAAAGGTGTTTGATAGTGACTCAGACAATGATTACATCGATGATAAAACCTTATGTGATGACGACGAATTGGACGACATGGAAGATGGTGGAATGGAAAATGATATTTGTTTGATTTGCGAAGAATTCGGAAGGAGTGGAGAACTGTGGTATAGTTGCACCGATTGTGCTCGTTGGGCCCATCAATTATGTAGCGGGTGGGATTCACCTGAAGGCTATTTGTGTGATATCTGCCTGAAAAAATAACCAATGAAAAGTTTTCCACTCTGCAATCATTTCAAAGAAAAATACTTATTTATTTTAATATCTATAATGTTTTTCAATGTTTTTTTAAGTTTTCATATTGTTTCATAATTTGTTCGTAAATAAATACATTCACTTATTGCTTGTCATAATGAATACCTTAGAAACATCATATCATTACATCATGATTGCCATTACCCCAAAAGGTGATCGGTATTAGCCGCAGCGTGAGGAAACACCGATCAAAGAGATTTTTTTGTATTCATCCTCATATTTCTCACAATCTCTAAATGAAGGAGATACAGTTGGTATGTTCCGAAATATACATGTACACTGTGCAGCTTTCGACTCAAATATATAACACCTAATTTTTCTAATTTGTTTTCGAACTATGAACATCCCAAGTTAGGTGATCGCCATTCTCCCCTACGATTTAGTAAAAATGCATAAACCACGATATGTACGTTATGCAATAGACGAGATCGCAATAAAATATGGACATAAAAGTTTAAGATTACCTCCATATCACCCAGATCTTAATCCAATTGAGCTGGTCTGGGCCAGCTTAAAATCGTATGTAGCATCAAAAAATATTACATTCAATATAAATAATGTAAAAGAGTTATGTGAACAATTATTTGCCACTTTTCCTCCTACTGAGTGGCAAAGCCGATGCAACCATGCAGAAAAATGGGAGCAACAATTTTTGGTTCAAGAAGCAACAATCGAAAATAATATGGAAAAATTTGTCATCACTCTAAGAGATAGTGATTCGGAATGGGATCCTTCTGATGATGAAGAATCAGGTACCGAGGACCTCTAAACCCCCATGGGTACAAAGCAATCTGATTTATTCAAACCAAATTTATTTAATAATATCTACTAAGTCCTCATTAATGCTATTATTGTTTCAGAATTTTCAGTAATTTTTTAAATAATGTTATACTTTTTAAATTAAACAGAATAAATAATTTTGTCGAATGTGTTATATTAAAAATTAATTAAAAACATTAAAATGATAGTAAGAATCGTATAATTATTGTCTTATTCAAATATGTATTTTGAAACGTTAAATACTTACCAGTAATTAAGTTTTCCAAGTAGGATCTTTTAAAATGAAAGTCCCTTATATAATTGAATTGTAATGACACCATCATTTTATGATGTATTGTTTGGAAAATATTATATTTCAATCAAATCATTATTTTTGTTTTCCTTCTATTCTACACAAAGATTTAAAATTGTTTACCTGATTATGTATCTGCAAGTCATGCAGAGCTTTTTATCGAGAATAATTTTTTTTGTGAAATTTGAGATAAACTTTCTATCCCTTTGTATAAAACTTTTTGGGACACACTGTATATCATACCTAACCAAAAATCATTTCCTCATCCTTTTACTGCTGTTTGCACCGATAGTGTTTAGTAACTCATGATTAACTTTAACCATTGATTAAAAGTTAAGTGTTTTGCGCCATTTGTGGTTAAGGTACTGGTTAGTAAATTATGTGTTAGGTGTAAGTTGGTATCTTGACATAATAATAATAATAATAATAATAATAATAATAATAATAATAATAATAATAATAATAATAATAATAATAATTGAACAGTGGAAGTACCAAAGGCACTAAGTACCAAAATCTAAATATTCTGAGTATTTTCTTAAAATGGTTCTAAATGGCGTCGCCAATACCTCCTCAAAGGTTCTAAGTGCTATCTAATTTCTTAGCTTATATGAACGAAAATAAGATGGCGCTGGGTACTACAGTCCAGGAGGTTTTATGGAGAAAGGTTATAAGTGCCAATGTTTACTCACAGTAAAAGTACGTCTTAGTTTGTGTGTGTATTGGGCTGAATTTACGGTGTAATCATGGAAATTGATCCAGAAAAGAATAAAGGAAGGTCTATAGAAGAACAAAGGAAGAAAAGGCATGCTGGAAAGACATATCTTAAGAGAAATAAGACTGAAGTTGGTCACAAAAATCCGCCTAATGAACAGGTAAGAAAGTTTAGGTTATGGCGGGAGAGTGTAGTGATGGCGGGAATGTGTGTAGTAGTTTAGGGAGCTTACACAAATGTTTTTGTTTGAAATGCTAGGGGGACATAATGTTTCGTACCAATGAAAATAAAATTAGTTTGTTCGTGGGATTCCACTTAACTGTGTGCATTCCTTTTTCAGGTGCAGTGCAAATGCTATTATGACTGCAAAAAAATAACGTATGAACGAAAGCTTCAACTTTTTGAAAGATTTTATGCCGAAAATTATAAAACTCAAGGCACATATTTAATGGGGTTGATAAATTTAGTGAAAATAAAAAGACGTCGGCATGGAAAGTATGAAACTGCATTGGACAGTAAAAGACAAACAAGTATATCGTATACAGTTCCAGATCAAGATGGAAATTTCGTTCAAATATGCAGAAAGACATTTATGGATATTTTTGACGTTACTCAAAAACGTTTAGTTGGTCTAATAAATAAGAAGAAAATGGGAGATACCACATTTACAGACAGGCGTTCAAATAATAAGCCAAGCAAATTTACAGATAATGACCGTCAGCTGATCCATCAACATATAAATTCCTTCCCCAGAACTGTCTCGCACTACTCACGTGCCAAATCAGAGAAGCAGTTTTTGAGTCCCGATTTAAATATCCACAGACTTTTTAAATCATTTTTAAAAAAAAACAAAGGGTCTTCCGTGAGCTATAAGTTTTATAGGGGGGTATTCAAAAGCGATTTTCCGAAATTAAGCTTTCATCGCCCTAGAGTTGATACATGCCATACGTGTGATAGGCTAAAATGTGAGTCAAAGCAGAATAATAGTGACGGCACCAAGGCAAAAGCTCAATTGGAACTTCACCATCGGAAAGTGGAGAAAGCTATGGCATATATGAAAAAGGAAAACGCTGATTCACAACTTCCTGGTAGCGATAAATGTTCTATTTCGTTTGATTTACAACAGGTCCTATTTGTCCCCACTTTGACCCATTCGGATATGTTTTACCTGTCCCAATTATCTTGTTACAATCTGGGGATTCATTTATCTGACAACAACCATGCTTTTATGTGCACGTGGCATGAAGGCGTCAGTGGTCGAGGAGGTAACGAGGTTGCATCTACCCTTCTTAAAGTCTTAAATTCTGGTGTTACGGAAAAAAAGCATTTGCTACTATGGAGTGACAACTGTACGGGGCAAAATAAGAACAGAATGGTAATATTTGTTTTGGTGTTCCTTGTTCTCCATCAAGTTTTTGACACAATAGAGTATAATTTCCTTATTAGTGGCCACAGCTTTATGTGTTGTGATAGGGACTTCGCTCTGATTGAGAAAAGGAAACGCGTTATGAAGGCAATAATACCCAATAATTTACACGAAGTGATAACTTCCGCAAAATATGATCCTCCTTTTCAAGTTATTGACATGTCCGTAAATGGATTTTGGAATATACAAGAAGCTGCTGATACGTATCTCAACACAAAAAAATTGAATATAAGTAAAGCGATAAGAGTAAAAGTTGATTGTAATAATCCAACGATTCTTCAAATGAAAGAAACCTTCTCCGATATCGAGGCATGGAAACCAGTCAATATACTGAAAAACTCTTGAAGACCTAAAATCTGCAAAATTATCACTTTTACCCCCTGAAAATAAGATTTCTGTGAATAAAAAAAAATCATTAACGTCTATGATTCCTTACCTGGAAAATCCTGAACATAAAGCATTTTACAGAGAACTTCTCAACATACAAGAGGGAAGCTTGGGACCTAGTAGCAGTTCCACTCACCTCTAGTTGGTACTTATAACCTATAAATTAAGTGGCACTTAGGACTCATCTTTTGTTATTACTTATAACCTTTGCTAAATTCATAACTTGGCACTTATGCCTTTTCAGTTTTAGTTAAACAAAATAATATTAATTTGAATGTAATAAAATTTTTATGGTAAAAAGTACAAAAAATACATTTGATACACTTGTTTTCTTGATTATCTCATATTTATGAATTTGGTACTTAGTGCGTTTGGTACTTCCACTCTTCAATTAGAAAAATAGAAATTTTGTCGGTAATAGTGGTGTCAAATATGACAACTATTAGATATTTATATTTGTTAAATTACCCTAACAGAAGGTTGGAGTTTTCAATATGAGTGAAAAGAGAAAAAGATCAACACATTTATCTCAAAATGAGAAAATAATGTGCTTGAATTTAATAAGAAAGTACAAGCACATAATAGAATGCAAGGAAACAGGTGCGTTAAGCTGGAAGGATAAGGAACAGGCTTAGACAAATATTGAGAGGGAGTTTAATGCTCAATCAGATAGCTACAGGTCTGTAGCTGTTTTAAAACGATTTTACACAAATAAAAAAAAATAAACTCGCAAATCTGCATCAAATGATATCAAGGAATATTTTGCTACTGGGGGCGGAATACCACCATCTGTTGTAAAAGATCCAATATTTGAATTAACCTTGGAGATTCTAAATAGTAAAACAGTTAAAGGGCTAGAAAATAAATTTGATAGTGATGGGTTAGTAGATATTGAAAAAGGACAAGAGGATCTACATGAGACAACAGAAAATAAACTTGGATTTATCATTGAAAAATGTAAATAAATTTAGATTAAAAATATTACTTTTTGTTTATTCCAGTATGTACCTAAATAATAATGTGTCCAAAACCAGTATTTTTCAGCTCTACATTATGTGATATTTGTTTTAGGAAACGTCCCACGACTGGACAACTTACACTGCAAAGCAATTGCAAACTCCCAAAACTATAAGTTACAATCAGGAAATACTAGTAACAAAAAATGGACCAACAGAAGGAGACCTCAAATCTGTAATACTAGTAATGTAGCCCTCAAATATGAAGAAGTCGCTGTTATAAAAAAATGTGTCATGCAAGAACAACTGGAGGTATTAAAATTCCAAAATTCAGAAATGAAAGAGAAGGCTGAATGGGATAGGAGACAAAGAGAACGTCTTGAGAAAGAAATTGAAGAGTATGAGTTAAAAAAGAAAGCTGCTCAGGTTGACATTCAAATTAAACAAGCTCAGCTCAATGCCCTGAACAATATACATTAAAAATAAAGTACTACTATTTTGAACATGGAGTAAAGTATCTACTAATTCTACATATTGACACTACATTTCCTGACAAAAAATGTTTTGATTCAACTTAAATTTTATCTACCCAATTATTAGCATCAACAAAAATGATGCCTTATGATTTGACCCAAAGTTTAGTATGTCCAAGATTTCCAGGTCATCTTAATCTTCTTCAAAATCCATATTTTATTGAAATAGGAATTTATCTCGCAAATTCACCAAGCACTTCAGTTGATTGTCATATTGACATAACTTTAATTAATAATTATATATCTTAAACCCTACCTTATCTGTGGATTGGATTTAACTATTAATTATAGCATCAACTCAAGAATAAATGTCACGGTGCAAGGAACATTTTAATTTAATTGGTAATCAAAACTTAACCACAACTTTACTAAGACCGGTGCAAATGGCTGTTAGTGATTAAACTGTTGTGTCAATTATTTGAAACTCATTTCTCTAAATATCATACTAAAAAATACCCAACATCGCAGGCTGTTTTTTTAATTGAATTTCCTAATGGCACAAAATTCGAATTATAAATGTCAAGTTTACTTAGACTCAAAAAAAAGCTAGAGTGTAATTCAGTAAGACAATTTAATGAATTTGTAAACCAATAAATTAAAAAATGAGATGACAATTAGTTTATTTAATTTAACGGAAAAGTACAATTGTTAAAAACACAATTATTAAAAATAGCTTGATTTTCAGAACTTTCGTGACTTTAGTTAATATTTTGCTGCATGCTAGTATTTTGAGCGGTGGTGGTAACTGTTTCCTGGATGGTAGTACGAATGGAACCAATGATTTCTCTACGATGTTCTTCATCTAACTGAAGGTACGGTTTTAATGACGATGGGTTGCTATGTCCCGTAATTTTCACAAGTTTTTATTCGCCTATACCACTCCTGGACAAAATAGTTGCGGCGGCAGCTCGATTAGAATGGTTCGTAATTTTCACCCGCTTGATATCAAGTCCAATATTTTTCATTTGGTCCATTTGGATAGTTCGTTGATACCAATAGGAGAATTCATATACTATCCTTTCGAATTATTTTTTTGTCAGAAAGGATTTGGAGTTAAAAAAAACCTTTCACATGTGATATGGTTTCTCCGTCTTCCCATAATTTGTTTAAACAATCTTACTGGACATACACAATCTTCTGCAGTGTTTGCTACCAACCATTTACTGTCGGCCAACTTCTGATTTCCCCCTTGTGCTGTCTTCGTAAACACTGGGTTATATTAAACTCTTCCGGTCTCTTTTCCACAGTTGTCTGTCTCGATTTTAAAATAGAATACCATACAATTTGCTGCTTCTCCACCTCTCCAAGCCAATTCATACGCAGCAATGTGATAAAATTTTCTTTGGAGGCCTACAGATTCTTCTTCACTCCAGTACAGCCATTTCAAATATTTCTCGTTTTGTGAGAGCATTAGAACTCACCTTCTTTCTCGCTTTCGGGTCCGGCAAGGTTTGCGACCCTCGGAATTTTGCAATGATTTTTTTTTATTAGAAAACCCCATTGCTATAGAACATTTTAATAGAATAAAATTATTGGATCATTCACTTTTGAAAGAGAAAATCGCAATTGATAGTACTAAAAATCCGCCATTTTTTAAAAATTTAGACAATTATGTCTAGATAGCAGATGGTCATACATTTTAGAAGGAGCGGTTGATGGACAATGTTGCCGGTCTTCATTTCCGTAACTCGTTACGGCTTGGAAATACTTTATACAAGATTTTAGATCTTCCCCTATAACACGGAAATACTTACTATCTTTATGATATAAAATGTAGGTATTGACAATGTACTTTTTTGAAACGTATTATGTATGTTCCATAGGTTAGGGTGAATATAAAAAATGTATATTTTTGTGATTTTTAGTTGAAAATTAACGAACATACTGCTGATAGTTAAAGTCGACCCGGCGTGCATTTTTCATAATCTGTTTATGGCGTTTCATTCAATTTTTCCATTTGCAAATTGTGTATGTATTCCTGATAGTAAAACTTTTTTGGCCCGTATTATTTCAGATTAATGTGGATAATCGTGTGAATTATAATTGGAAAATTTCATGTGGATTACAAATTATTTGACATTTTTTCCGAAAAGGGGGAGGGAATAAATAATATTCATGATAGACATAAATATATTTTATAATTCAGAGATCTAGATAAGATTGGATTTCCGTTTAAAATACTGAAGCCGATTGATATCGCGAGCGCGCCGGTTCGACGTTCCGCAATTCGCGCGCATTTTTCGTAATCTGTTGATGGCTGTTCATTCAATTTTTCTATTTGCAAATTATGTATGTATTCCTGATAGTATACCTATTTTAGCCTGCATTATTTCAGAATAATGTGGATAATCATGTGAATTATTTTCACAGGCACAGGCACATTATCGTTGATGGATTTTTCAATTTCTCCACTCGAAGACTCTCCAAATCGCGACATTTCCACAAATGAAAACTTTTCTGACAACGCAAGTTTGGGAAAAATTGTTATTAGACGTTTTCTTGCGCCCATGTCTATTCGAATATACAGGGTGTTTCAAAAAAAGGTAACAGCGTCTCTAGGATAGGTAAAAAACTGAAAAATAATTGGGGGTTGCTTAGTAAAATTTTTTTCTAACGCCATCCGTTTTCAAGATAAAGGGCGTTGAAGAAAATAAAAAATTACACATTTCTCACGATTTTGCCGAAACTACTGGCACCATTGTAATGAAATTTTATACGAATATGTTTTGGAAGCTGATATATCCCATGAATTTGTTTTTATAACTAACTCTCATAGAGGGCGCTAGTTACACGATTCATACAACGTATTATTCAACATAACTTTTTTAAGGGTAGAATTATTAGTCAAAACTCCAAGTGAACATAAACATCGTTTAATTTTACACCAAAAAGGTACTCTTGGTAAAACTCGATATTATGTACCGTTTTCGGAATATTTTGATTTGAAAATTATGAAGTAATAATCGCTCCTGGTATAAACTAATGATAAAGTTCGCTTTTCTCTAAGTTTGCCATGTAAAATTGACATTTATTGATTGTTATGACAATAAGTCAACAATAAATAGAGTTTTGAAACCTTGTTATTTGTAAAATTAGATATTGTTAAACAAAATGTACTCAAATGTTGAATACACCGTCATGTTATTAACTTTAGGCGAGTGTTTAGGAAACTCTAGTGCAGCTTTTACGCGTTATGCAGAAAAGTTTCCTAGAAGAAACTTACCAAGTAAAAAAACATTTAGAACAGTTGAACGACGTTGTCGAGAAACTGGGAATGTAAGACCAAAGAAAATAAATTCAGGTAGACCAAGAACAATTAATAAAGAAAATATTATTTTAAATTTAGTTGATCAAAATCCAACATTAAGTGTAAGGAATATGGCAAGACAAACAAATACATCTTCTTCAACTACTTGGCGGATACTTAAAGAGCAGCAGCTACATCCTTACCATTACAGACAAGTTCAAGAACTCTTGCTGGACGATCTACCGGTTAGAGTCGATTTTTGTGAAACATTGCGAGAAAGGACAGCCCTCAATCCAAATTTTTTAAAATGTATTCTTTTTACGGACGAGGCCACCTTTACGCGACAAGGTATGTTTAACTCCCATAACGCACACTACTGGTGTGATGAGAATCCACAAGCCAAAAGGGTATCACATTACCAACACTCATTTAAAGTTAATGTTTGGGCAGCAACTTTAGGTAACAGATTAATAGGTTATCATATTCTACCTGGAAATTTAAGTGGTGATATGTACCTTGATTTTTTAAATAATCACTTATTTGAGATATTAGAAGATTTATCGATAAATGAGCGAACATCATTATTTTTTATGCATGATGGAGCTCCACCGCACTTTGATAGAAGGTGTCGTAATTGGTTGAGTAACAATTTTCGGAATCGATGGATTGGTAGAGGTGCAGAAGCTCCGATTCATTGGCCTCCTCGGTCATGCGATTTTAATCCTTTGGACTACACAGTCTGGTCGTATATTAAGGAAAAAGTCTATGCTACAGAGGTAAATTCTCGTCAAGAATTAATAGACAGAATTAAACGTCATAGTCCGAGAGCTAGGTGAAAATTTGGTTAATTATTTCTTCTCGATAGATAATTGGCCATACGCATCAGACAACAGTATCATAAAGCCCTATGACCGTCAGCTGCGGCACAGTGGGGGGGATGAGTAGTTGTAGCCTCCCACGCTTGAAGAAAAAAAAAATACATTCACTCATTTCCTCTCGGCTAAAAATGTATCAAGTTATAGTTAACCCAATACCTCAACAAACAAAAAAAATCAGCTGGCTATAACATAGTGCATTGTACGTCAGCTGATGGCTAGATCATGGGAAAAAAAATCTCCACTTTCAGTGATATCCTCTCGCCTAAAAATTTACCAGATGGTAGCTTATATGTAACTATTGATAAATATATACGTCAGCTAGCTGTATCTCGGTGGAAAAATTGTCAGCTGATACTTTGAAGGTTGTTATGTAGAAGTTAGCTAGAAGCATTTACTGACTATTTAAAGGCATCAGCTGACCAGGTTTCCCTCGACTTATTGTTAGCTGATTTTTTTTATTTATCGCGGTATTATATCTACAATCAGCTCACAAATTTTCGTGTGGGAGGAAATGACGTCTCTTTAATTATTCTTGTTATTTTTGAAGATTCAAACAGCACACACTAGCATAGCAAAGACAGTATTCAGGTACGCTTGGAGGGGGTTAGTTGTGCGCATGGTCGAGGTATGAAGAAGGGGACTATTATACGTTTAGAATAGACGAGCAAACGTAGTCTGACGAAAAGAATATTCTGGAAACATTGTTGCATCTGTGAAAAATCGATCAAAATGTCTAATATAACGCCTTTTTGCGTTTTTTGCAAAAAAACAGAGTCTGCTTCTAATTTAAAATCGTTCAGTGATGAAAATCTTATTAAGTGTAGTGCTATATTGAGTGTTCGAAGAACTAATAAACTCAGTGGACACGAGGCTGTACTTCCTACAGAAAAAAACAATTTTCAGCTGTACCACAGTGATTGTTATAGACGCTTTACGGCTTTGCCCCCAAAGTATCGCAAAATAATACCAGAAGATGCACCGACTGCAAGATTACAGTATGTATCTATATTAATTTTTTTTCCTTTTATTTCTTAGGTTACGATTTTTATAAGCATCATACAATGCTGTACATTATTCAGTAGAATATTACGTGCCTAGTGTATAACATTACTATACTTTAAAATTTGGAAATATTATTATTATAGATATTGTATTTATTAATGATGATTATTTTAATAATAATAATAATAATTATTATTATTATTTTTTAGACAAGAAGAAAATGTGGATCCAGTGGCGGGGACAAGTGGAATCACCGATACCTGCAATGCTTTACCTGGTGAGAACGTCGACCCAAGTGAGGTTAACTTAGATCTACCTGTTACTGATGACGTAGGTTTCGCTGCTGAACCTGAAATAGCTCCTGAAAACAACCATGAAAATGTAAGTCCAGATAACTCTGTAGATAAAAGTCCTTGCACATGTTTTTTTTGCGGAAAATCCCGGAAAAAAATTAAAGGCCGTGAAGAAAAATTATCGGTATTTGGGAATGGGCTCGATTCTATTCAAAATTTGGCAATTGAAAGCAACGATATGGATATGGTCGACAAGCTTCAAAATTTACCGCCAAATCAAGAGTTATTTTTTCATAAATATTGTAAAAATAATTATTTTACTTCACGAGAATCAACAATACAACAAGGAAAAGAAAAATCCGAATGGCATTCTACAAGAAACATCCGTGCAGAAGCTTACGATGTCGTCGAAAAGTTTGTCACTGAAAATATTATTAATCAAGAACAATCTTTTTTTTAAAAATTTTTAAATGATATGTTCGTTGAACACTTAAAAAAAAATAAGGAAGACGTGTCCAATTACACGTATAAACCATATCATTTAAAAGAAAGATTATTAAAAAAATTTCCAAAAAAAATTAACGTAATTTCTTTTAAGGGTCAAAGTTTAGTTAAACCTTTTAAAGGTATCATGATTCAAAATGAAATCGAAAAACAGCATATTTTAGATACGGCTGCATGTATTTTAAACGAAGAAATACGCAAAATTCAGCCACAGAAATTACCAGATCAAATAAAAACAAAAGATTTAATAGCCGGCGAATGCGAAGTACCTGAGACTTTAATGAATTTTTATACGAAATTAATTTCTGGTGATAATTACCGGCGAAGACAAAATGAGAGAACTAAAAAGCTAGCTAAATCATTTTCCGAAGATATAATTTATGCCGTTTTTAATGGCCGGAACAAGTTATCAAAACATATTTGCTTCGGCTTAACGTTAAAGAGTTTAACAAACAGTAGAAAAATTATCGATATTGTAAATCGCTACGGTCATTGTTGTAGCTACAGTACATTGGAAGGACTTGAAACTGAGGCAACATTCACTTCTTGTGAACTTTCCGAAGTTTGTCCAGAAGGTATTGAGCGAACATCTGGCTTACAAACTGGTGTTGCATTTGACAATTACGATCGTTTCGTTGAAACGAGATCCGGTAAGGACACGCTTCACGATACCGTAGGTATAATTTTCCAGGTAGAAAAAAATATAATTCTTCAACAAATATCTGGAATCGAAAATAAACAGCTAAATTCTCAAATTGACACTTTGACTATCAATGAAGCAGCAAGTAACGAAAATGTACAGCCAAATTTTGAGAATTCTTTCAACACAGAAGAAGCAGCTGAGAACGATAGTTTGCAGTCAGATACTTATGCGGCAAATGTTGGAACAGTGGGAAGTCGTAAACATAGGCGTAGTTTTGATATTATTACTCATGAATCTACGAAATTTATCAAGAAACTAAGACTTCTTGAGTGTATGCTACCACCTGATGCATTATTGGAACTAAATAGTGTCGATCTTCAATCAGTAACGCACATCGATTTTGCATGGGTTCTTTCACACTATTTAAATTTGACTGGCATACCGATGTGGGTTGGATATAATAGTTTATTACATGAGGATCCTTCTCCTAAGCACATTGTTTGTTATTTAACAACAATTAATGATTCACCAACCAATAAAGAAACTGTATATGAAACCATGATTCAATCAAAAAAAGTGGCTGCAGAATGTGGGCAGAAATACATCGAAGTAACGTACGACCTTGCGATTGCAAAAGTTGCCCTGCAAATCAAAAGTATGGAGGCTGAAACTTTTAAAGATTTATTTGTCCATCTTGGAGCATTTCATGTTATGATGGCGTATTTCAAAGCAGTCGGTAAATTTATTGATAACTGTGGTCTCACAAATATTATGGTAAATGAAGAGTTACTTGCCAATGGATCAGTCAATGGTTTTATTAGTGGAAAACATTTCAATAGATGTAAACGCTTACATCCAATGATTGCATTAGCATTGAAAATGTTGCATTTTGAAAGCTTCCTTCAACATGAGCGAATAAATCTACCTGATGAATTCAAGAACTATTTGGTCCAGTTTTTAAAAACAAGAACGGTTGAACCGAAAATACAATTAACCGGATTAACGGAACTACTTGACAGATATGAGCAATTTAAAATACACACTTTGGAAGGCACGCATGGCAAGACAGCGCAGTATTATATGATGTATGTTAGATTCATCGATTATTATTTATTACTTAATACAAGCATCCGTTCCAGTAATTACGAAATCTATAAACTGGCCTTATTGAAAATAGTCAATTTGTTTTTCGTTTTCAATCAGCAAAATTATGCCCGGTATTTAGTTAAGTATCTTGATAACTTAATAAAAGTTGATGAGACTCATCCAGGATTACGTGAAAACTTTGAAAAAGGCTCATTCGGTATAAAACGGACAAATAAGCCTTACTCAAAGCAACCAATTGATCTTACTCTAGAGCAAACAATTAACGCTGATGCTGCGAATAAGCTGACGGGAATTTCGCATATAACCAATTCAATTTCAGCTAGGCAACGATGGTGTCGCAGTCATACTATTCGTTCAACTATCATCAGTCATACAATGAATGAATCTGGACTTAGTAAAGCACAAGACGTGACCGCCGATCTGAAAAATAGTGGAATAAAAAAAAATACAGAACATCTTCATGCATTCATTGATGGCATTAAGCGTAACATTAATCCGTTTGATGAAAATTTAGATAAACAGAATTTATATAACATTTCTACTGGAGAAGGAGCACCTCAGCATATCGAAAATTTCTTGCTCAATGTCGAAAAAGAAGGTAATTCAAAACGAGAAGATTATATTCTCAGTTGTGTAAGTGACCCAAACCAATTTGAGAAGGCTATTTCCAGAGTAAAATGCCATACTTTCGTAGATATGATGAAGAAAAAAAAAGTGACAGTTGCTCAAGGAATCGTGGAGCTGCGAATGCAACGTGATTTATTTGGACAATTACTTCAAATCTCTTTAAAAAAGGAACTTGATTTAGATAAAGTTCTCGCGTATCCTTTAACACCGATACCACTGTCTCTCTTCCACCTTGATGGCACTATGTGTAAAACACAAAAATCCACATTAATGGCTCTGTTAGAAAAGTATGAACATTCTGAGCCACCAGAAAATACAGATGTTATAGTGTATGACGGGTATTTTATGTTACATCTGATGAAAGAAGTACCTCTTAGCTTTGGAAATATTTCAAAAAAAGTACTGCAAATGATATGTGCAACCACAGCTAAGATCATATACATTGCCTTTGACAGATACATTTTTCCATCAATAAAAGACACAGAACACAAACTACGAGGCATGGAGCAAGCAAACTTCCATATCGAAGGCCCTGACCAAGTGCGAAAAAAAGATTTTTCCCTTGAGCTGAAGAACGTTAATTTTAAGGAAGCACTGGTACAGTTTCTTATTGAAAATTGGGAAGAAGATTATATGTGGCCGTATATAAAGGATAAAACAGTTTATGTGAGTACAGATACTTGTTTTAGATTCGAAGTTAACGACTCCAAAGTTATTAAAACTCGTGTTGAAGAATTTTCGTGCCCGGCTCACGAAGAAGCAGACACAAAAATGATTTTCCATGTCTGCAACATTGATAGTAATGCAAACGTGACGATTCGTTGTTCCGACACTGACGTGTTAATAATTATGTTAGCTAACATGGCTAATATATCAAAAGATGTCAACATTTGCATGGAAGTTGGAGTTGGAAAAGCCCAAAGATTTATTAATGTTACTCAGTTATATGAATCTTTGGGATCTGATTTGAGCGCAGCACTTCCGGCATTTCACGCATTCACAGGGTGTGATTTTAACCCGGCCTTTTTTCGAAAAGGAAAAAAACGACCGTTTTCAATAATGGCTAAATCGAAGGATTTCATCGAGTGTTTCATCCAAATGTCAAAGTCATTAGAGGATAGAGACAATATTTTTGCGAAAATTCAAGAGTTTGTTTGCAATATGTATGGATTTAGTCGTCTGAAAAAGGTCGATGAGGCAAGAGTAGCGTTGTTTGAAAAAACGTATAAATTCTTGGATACGGAAACATTCAAGTTACCAAAGAAAGGTATTGATGGCTCTTCTCTACCACCTTGCGAGTCAGAGCTATATCAGCAATTTTTAAAAGCATGCTATATTGCTCAAATTTGGTCAAATGCACATTTGAAGGTTCCAACTTCTGATGATCCAGAAGACTATGGTTGGGAAGAAGTTGACAATAGATATGATTTTACCTGGTTCTTTGGAAGTCAGTTACCAAAATCGATCGATGAAATTACTATCCAGCCCGAAAAAGGTAAAATTTTATTATCATATTAATGATATTATGCTAAAATACGCATTCTATTTTTTTTTTACAGATGATGACGATGAAAATATAGCAGCAGACAGCTCTGACAGTGACTCGGACATGAATCAGAGGGAGATGATTGTTATTCAAGCCAAAGCGAAGCCGAAAATGATTAAATAACATTGTCATTCGTATTGTAATTTGTCATAATATTTTTATAATAAATAATTTTTATCAAGTAACTAGTTAATTTATTCTAAGCAAATTGATTATAGAAATATTTGAATATATCTAAAATTATATGATTATATAAGTATAAGTTTAAAAAATATTGATATGGAATATTTGTTTCACCTTAACACTCATGTAGGAGTTCTATGCCGAATAATTAAAGAGACGTCATTTCCTCCCACACGAAAATTTGTGAGCTGATTGTAGATATAATACCGCGATAAATAAAAAAAATCAGCTAACAATAAGTCGAGGGAAACCTGGTCAGCTGATGCCTTTAAATAGTCAGTAAATGCTTCTAGCTAACTTCTACATAACGACCTTCAAAGTATCAGCTGACAATTTTTCCACCGAGATACAGCTAGCTGACGTATATATTTATCAAGAGTTACATATAAGCTACCATCTGGTAAATTTTTAGGCGAGAGGATATCACTGAAAGTGGAGATTTTTTTTCCCATGATCTAGCCATCAGCTGACGTACAATGCACTATGTTATAGCCAGCTGATTTTTTTTTTTTGTTGAGGTATTGGGTTAACTATAACTTGATAAATTTTTAGCCGAGAGGAAATGAGTGAATGTATTTTTTTTTCTTCAAGCGTGGGAGGTTACAACTACTCATCCCCCCCACCGAGCCTCAGCTGACATTCACGAGGCTTCATAGTTCGATTTTCTGCTGCGTTTTACTAATTATTACCTGAGAGGAACTTGGTCATATATATCTGTTACTGGCTCTCGGACTATCACTTTAATGACCTCATAGCTGATCCCCAACCGTTAAGAAGATTAATGGATTCTTTAGAAAAAAGGATAGACTTGTGTATTCGTGAGAACGGAGGACATTTTGAACATTTACTCTAATTGAATTTTATGTTATGTTCTTTGTCTTTATTTTAATTTTCTTATTGTAAGTTTTTTTAATTAATAAATTTATCATTAACTTATACGAGGAGCGGTTATTACTTCATAATTTTCAAATCAAAATATTCCGAAAACGGTACATAATATCGAGTTTTACCAAGAGTACCTTTTTGGTGTAAAATTAAACGATGTTTATGTTCACTTGGAGTTTTGACTAATAATTCTACCCTTAAAAAAGTTATGTTGAATAATACGTTGTATGAATCGTGTAACTAGCGCCCTCTATGAGAGTTAGTTATAAAAACAAATTCATGGGATATATCAGCTTCCAAAACATATTCGTATAAAATTTCATTACAATGGTGCCAGTAGTTTCGGCAAAATCGTAAGAAATGTGTAATTTTTTATTTTCTTCAACGCCCTTTATCTTGAAAACGGATGGCGTTAGAAAAAAATTTTACTAAGCAAACCCCAATTATTTTTCAGTTTTTTACCTATCCTAGAGACGGTGTTACCTTTTTTTGAAACACCCTGTATATTTGAAAACGATGATTATTTGTGACGTCACCATTTCTATAGAGCGCGAAAATGTCGCTCTCATATTTAGTTTTCAAACTTGTTTTGTTGTCAATCAAACTTAACCTGGAAAAGTTTGCGTAGTTATAGACATTTTTTTTAAATTAACCTTTTTATTGTTTTTGAAATGGATAATATTGAATTACTTAGACTACTTACAGCAGTATTGCAATTAATAGAGGATGAAGAAACGTGGATATACCAGAATATTTTAAATTTATGTATGTTTGCTGATACTCATCAGAATTATTTTACTGTATTGGCGTTCAGGGAAGAACACAGCAGAATCCCTTTATTTAGCGAGGAATGGTTAGAGCTTTACATAAATTAAGACTTTTTTCAGTTATTTAGAATGAGGCGAGAAAGTTTTGAAGTTTTGTTGAAAGAAATATCATGTGAGATAACTGACAAAGAATTCGTAGGAGGACATCTGCCAGTATCAGGGGAAAAAATTCTACTCATGACATTATGGTGGTTGGGAAAATCGGAAGTTTCAATGTCTATCAGTGATAGGTTTAATATTAGCTTAAGTGCTGCACGCAAGTGCATAACAGCTTTATTGGATTTACTAATAACTTTATTACCAAGATATATTCTATGGCCTGATAATGAGGAATTAGCTAGGATCGAAGTTGCTTTTCGTGTTGTTGGAGCAATTGATGGATGTAATATCAAATTTAAGGCGCCAGCAGCCCAGCAAGCAAGCTACATAGATAGAAAGCAACAGCATTCTCTGAAATTGCAAGCTGTAGTGTCACCAGAGAAAATATTTACCAACATTTATGCTGGTTTTCCGGGTTCTGCCCATGATAGCAGAGTTCTTCAGAATTCAGGATTATTTGCGGATGTTGAAGAAAATGGAGAGTATAGAAAATATTTTCCTTTGGACGAATACCATATTGTAGGTGATTCAGCGTATCCTCTACTCACATGGTTAATGAAACCCTACCCAAGAAATTACAATTTCAATGCTACAAAAAGACGTTTTAATAAAAAACTCAGTCAAACAAGAGTTACTGTTGAAAATACCTTTGGGCTGATGAAGTCTAGATGGAGAATAGTAAATTTTATAAATGTTAACAGTATTGAAAAGGCTGTAAAAGTGATTACAGCCTGCTGCATTCTACATAATTTTTGTTTAATTAACAATGATGTTTGGAATGAATATGTAGATAACTATATTGAAGATGATGAAGAACAAGGTGATAATGTAATTGCTGATGCTCTACAAAAAAGAAATGAAATTGCTGCATTTCTGGAAATGAACTAAAGTTGAAATAAAACCAAGAGTCCAACGATATGAACAATATCATTTATTATATTAAAGAATGTTTTAAAATAATTGGTGTATTACTGTTGCCTCATCTTGTTGTTACCCTGCATGGGATGGAAAAATAGGATGGTGCTGTAAAAAATTAATTCACAGCTGGGTGCTGTACTCACCTTAGTATTGCAAATAGTTTCTCATTTTAAAGGTATTTAACAAAAATATTCTTAAACACAAAAAAGAAAAACAGAAAAAATAACATAACAATACTGAAAAGACTTGCGAAAAGACATTCTAGGTTACAAATAGTAGGTTTTCAAAATAGTCTTCTACCTCTGCTGATATCACAAATCTGGCGTTTTGTGTAAACTTCGTTTTATCACATCAATCACCCCCATTATTTGTTGATGTCTCTGTTGACTTTGATTTTCGATGCTTTGTAGCAGTGCATCAAACTGTTGACCTCTGGCAACCCTTTCTTCTCTCACGATGTTTTCTACAGCAGTCGATACAGTTTTTTTTGGTCTCACTGTTTTTTTGAATTTCAGTTTTTGTAAAATTGGTGTACTCGCTGTCATATCACTTTGTTTGGATGTTGTTGCTTGATTGATTTTATCTTCTTCCGCTGCAGAAGATATATTCTCTTCTCTCAACATGAATGAAGTTAGACTGGCACTAGAATCGACGGTAAAAACAGGCTCGGCCTTATGTTGGTCTCCTAAAATGTCGTTCATTTCAGTATAAAATGGAGGGGTCTTTACAAAGCCTTGCCCTGTGAGTCTTGTCTGATCTTTGTATTTTATATATATGTGTGTTGCAAATTCATAAACTTCTGTCGCACCTTCTCCCTTCCCTCAACATTATCACCAACGAAATAGCCCATACCGTTCATTTTATCCGCAATTTTTGCCCATAGGCTATTTTTCGAATTCTTCTTATCTTTGAATTCTTTATCAAGTTCCTTCCTTAAAGAAAGGAATACATGTGTAGCTTCGTTGTCTTGACTGGTGGGTTTTTTGGATGATTTCCAAATTTCTTTTTTTTTATTCCTCCACAATACCACCAATTTGTTGCTCAGGATGTTCCACAGTGGTATGTTCTACATCCCCGAATTGCTGGTCAACTTCTATTAGATAGGCGGCAGCGAAATTAGGATCTGTAAAATCATACTTGAAGGAAATGTTTAAAAAAACATAGGTATAAAGTACCTTGTAAACTCTGCAGTGTTTCAGAATCTACATTTAATAAATATTTTCCAAGATTGATTTGAATCATTTTTTCACATAAGCAAAGAATACACCATGTATTCTTTGACATAAGTATAAACAAACCAAAGTAACCTAACGATAACACGAAATAATGGTGTCATGTGAGTGAAATACGTTTCAAAACCACTCTCATACTTGTTTTGAAACTGACAGCTTAAGTTTTAAATCAGTTTCAAAGTGACGTCATCAGTTCCACGCCAAAATGCATGTATTCAAATACTAGACGAATACTATTCAAATACAAAGGCGCAAGAAAACGCCTATTGTCGCTGGAAAAGTTGGGGCAAACTTTTTTCGCTGTCATAATAACAAAATCACGCGGCTTATGGGATTTTTTATACATGAATTAAATTGTCACACCAAGACTACGAAACTTATCTATGTCTCTCCGTCTCGAAGAACGACAGGAGAAAAACCAAGCATATGTAAATAAGCATAGGAGTCATGGGCCGGATTACTCACCTGGCGACAAAGTTCTGGTCAAATCACATTTTCTCAGTAACGCCGCAAAAGGATACTCAACAGGGTGTCTAACGGATTTGGAAACTAAAATTTAAGGACATTTCAAGGATTTCAAGGTCTAAAAAAATCATTTTTCAAGGAAAAATTTTAGTCATAAAAAAAGCAATTTAAGTTAATTTATTATGGAATAATTATTATCAATACAATATGTAATAATTATTTTGATATTTTTTTCAATCTGTCTGCTTCTTTGTTTAATAAGTTCAATTCTTGTTGATGTTCTTCTTTTAATCTCTTTTTTTTTCAACTCTATGTCCTCTAGTACTTTTTTTCGGTGTGCGGGAGCCTTTGTAAAAGCCTTAATCATATAGCTAGTAATATGAATTTCTTTAACGCCACCCGCAGCACGAATTGCATCGTGAACGCTCCTCAACGCTATAAGACTCTCTTCTTGTTGATTTTCAACTATAAATTCTTTATTATACGAAAAACTTCTTTCAACATCAGCGTTTCCGTGAAACATAATCAAAATCATTTTTGAGAATTTCAGTAAGCTTTCTGACACTTTTTCAGTAGAGAACAGTTCAAATAAAAATCTATCAACTCTTTCTTTACTAACATCGAACAACTTCAATTTCTCTGTAACCGTCTTTTTTGAAATAAATTGACAGTATTCTTTTTGTATTTTATCAGCATCGATTGCATTAATGCGATTTTTTTCCACTAAGTGTGTAAGTGCAATTTGAACTCGGTTCTTTGCTGTTCTTTCTTTCAACATAACATAAGGTGACAAACAAGCAGCTCCCTGTAATAGTATTGATGAGAGCGGGGCTTTTTGCAAAAGCATTTGACAGATGGTGACAAGGAATTCCTTGCATTTATTTTTAAATTGCAGAATTTCTACATCTTTGATTTGACTGTCTTTTTTCAATGCTGAAATGGATGTGTTAGTAGCAATTCCTATATGAACTGATTGGGCAGGCAAAAGATTTGATTGAAGAGTCAAATCAATTTTTTGTAAATCTCTCATGCTTTTCACTGTAGACAAAATTTCCTCCTTAACGACTCGACTCATCATATCTTTAATCAATGTAAATAGATCATTTTTCATGAAAGGTGTCATTGGCCAATCAGTTTGGTACTTTGTCAAGAAAGGCTCCATTTCACTACTAACTGAAAGCATGAAACGAATTTTCGGCCTAAGAAAAACATCTTTTAAGAATTCTTGAATAGTTGCAACATTATTTGTTTTATCATTGTTGTCTTCTTTTCCATCGGCTTTGAGCTTATTGAAATACTCTACACAGCCTTTATCAAACATTTCATCTACTCTTTTCAAAGTTTTTTAACATTAAAGGAAACAAATCACTCTCTTCACCGGAACATCGTGCAGATTTTTTTTTATCTGCATGATTAAGAGCCCAAATGATCTCAGCTTTCGTCACGTCTTCTTTTTTCACGTAATTATCAATCGAATTCGTCAAATTGCATTTAAATCGATCGCATCGATCGACCACACTGTTATTTCCAGTAGAGGCACTTTCTAAAATGCAATTAGCGGACGTCGAGGCGGGCGCCGAAGTGGATGTCGAAGTGGGCGCATTTGTTGGTTGGGGCGCTAATAATGAATCACGAAATAATTGGCTGTTCGCATGGTTTGCAACGCGATCTTTGTGCTTATCTCCTTTTGCATGTGATATGCCAGTTGCAAAATTTACAATATGCATGATTTTTACTCAGTGTCGAATGTCCAAGCCATGGAGAGAATTCCGGATGTGTAGTCTTATGGAGCCACACATCTTGAAATCTGCATTGTTTATTGTTGACTCGAGATTTGCGCATTTCGACTCACGCACACACGTATAAACACAACACTACGAAAAATTCAACAACTTTGAAGCACGACAAATGACAACTCGTCAATCACTACGTATATTACGTATATATAATCGTATATACTATATACGATTAATCGTCGAAAGCAGGTCAGACACCACGCACCTCGAGCATGCGACTCAGGCAAAGGTCATCAAGCAAATGGACGAAAAATGTTTACTCGCGTCCGTTTGCAAGTTCAAGCAAGTATAGACCCGAATTCCGAATATGAAACCGCCGCGGTTTCGTCGCATCGCTCGGTGCTTTTCTGAGAATCTAAACAAAACATTACTGTTTACACTTATACTTTGTAGTAGCATGAACAATACACGTGATATTTTTTCGAATACTTTTTTTTATACGCGGAATTTTCAGGATCAGATTAGGCGCATATAACGAGGGACGCCTGTAATAAATTTTTTGTCAATTTTCATGAATCTATTTGAAAATTGTTTTAAATATTTCTTCAGTCATATTGAAATTACTATTGTTATTGTAAGATGAACTTTTTAAATGACGTATTAAATAAATAATAAATAAAGCATAAAAGTAGACCTTTTCAAGGATGCTCCTAAAAAATCAAGGACATTTCCAGGTTTTCAAGGTTAAGATTAAAAATCAAGGACATTTCCAGGATTTCAAGGACCGTTAGACACCCTGCTCAACGAAATTGGCCCCACGATACCACGGACCTTACGTCATACTCCGTAAACACGGATTGAAATTGTTTGCTTGCATATAAATAAATTATTATTTTGTTTTGAGGTTGGTGTATATCAAAAAATAGATATAAAAATCAATAGCAAAACAGTTTTGTTGGCAGAGGATGCCATAGTTTTAAGGCATTTTTTTGCGAGAAACTGTTTGAAACAGTTTTGGAACAATCCATTTTCTTGAACCATTTGTGACGTCACACTTGATTCTGGCTCAAAACGTTTTAAAAGCGTCTTCTAGACCGTTTCAAGACGGTAAACTGTCAGAAATAACGAAATGTATTAACCTCACCTTCCTTTGTGTTTGTGTTGTGATCACTGATATTGCTACCCAATAATCCTACAAAGAATTGAAAAAAAAAATGGAAAACCATAATATGATACAAGTGATTCTGGGAAAATTTCTGCTTACAGTGGACAAAGACACAGCACACAAATTGAATGGTAAGATCAAATTATTCCGTTGAGAAAAGTTCTCTTTTCAATTTTTTTGACGATGAAAAACAAATTCATTATTGCATTTTGAATGTTTAACTATTTTAGATGATGTATTTGCGCAGCAATATCTTCAACAACTAATAGCAATAGAATATAATCAACAAAGTACAATTTCTGATGAAGACATTCCATCTTCGTTTTCATCAAAAGTACGGAATACAAAAACCTATATTAAAAAAACAAAGCTTGGACTACCTCCAGAACCCAAACAGATGCTGATAAAGTGGCCACAACATATTTTTTCCCTCTAAGAAAAAAATTAAATCAGAAATTTACTGATAAATGTACAGCCAAGAATTCACTCTGATTAGAAATATCTCAGAACATGAATGAAGCTGGTTTTTTTGTTGGGGTAGGAGTAGAAGGCCGAGAAAAATGTCGTCAAAAATTTGTGAACCTCCAAAGTTCCTACATAAAATATAAGGATAAGAAACGGAGCACTGGAGAAGGTATTCATGTTTTTGCATGTTTTGCAAGCATTTTCAAATTTTATTTTTTTAGGTAAAATCGAAAAACCTCCATTTTATGAAGATATTGATGACATCCTAGGCGATAAGGACAAGGCAAATCCAGCTTTCTTAATCGACTCATTGAATATTAAAAGAACCTCATTGCAAAGAATACTCGAGTTCAATGGCTGTTTGTAGAGATAAAGAGAATACAATTCCTTCAACTTCCAAATCTGATGAATTTTCCTTGTCTTTATGTTCATCATCCACCTCAAATTCTGGGACCTCATAAAATGTAATATTAAACTCAGGAAGTAAAACACCCATATCTACAACAAACAGATTCAAAAAATGTGTTAGAACAGTAACCCCAAATAAAAATAAAATTTGGAGATTTTTTTTAATTTGGCATAGAGAGCAAAGCAAAGGCAAAAAAATGGAATTTTAAACAATGGTAGAATTAATAAGAGATGAATCACAGAAAATATATGAGCAAGTAATGTCACTCATTTCTGTATTGAATAAAAACCAATATAAAAAAAGGAAAAGAGATAGCAGTGAAAGTGACTAATTTATTTATATGCTGTTTTATGCTATGTTCTTATAGTTTTTGTTTTGACTACAATATTGCCATGTTTTTTTTTGGTTGAAATATCTTTGTTTTTTGTGAGATAACTAGTCTATATTTGAGGATTAAGAGAAAAAAAGTTTAGCAATATTTTTTCCAGTTTTTCTTTTAATTTGTGGGTTTTCTGTTCTGGTTGTTGTAAGTTGTAGAATGATTTAAACTGCTAATTAAGACTGTTTCTTTATTGTAGAACTATTTATACTGTTTCTTGAACCTTTTTTTTATTGTATTGTTTTGAAAAGTTGAAGTACCTAAGAAAATTGGAAAATGAATTTATCGTAAGTTGGCATAACAAAATTTCATCTCTACCCCTACTTTCTTTTACTTATTTTAATATTTTTATTTCAGGTGCGAATACAAGGAAAACATGTCAAAGTGTATAGAACAGGCTTAAGTTTCCTATTCTTAACATAAGAGAGGTCAGAGTATAACTGTAGGATACTCTGAAAGAGGGTAAGTGGAAGGTGAATTTCCACAGCGCTGATCTAGAATATTCTACACTTAAAGTGAAGGATTAAACACCGAAATATTATAAATCGTTTAATGTATCTATGCTAACTTAGCCAAAAAAAAACAAATATACAAATATAATGGAAAAAATTAACATGCAAACACAAATGCGCAATACGAGACAATTTATTGTTGGTTAACTAGGCCCAGTTATCTACCGCGATTTCCTTAATTCTAATGAACACAGTTATATTTAACAAAAGGCATCCGCAATGAAGTCAATACAAAAATTTCCACAAAAAGAGACCGTAGATCGAAAAGTTCACTACAATTTTGTTGGTGTAGATTGTCTAGACATCAATAGGCATTGCTATATGCAATATGGAAAATTTCCAGCATAAAACTATTGTTAGATATCGTAAAAAATGGCTATAACTGGCCTGAATTGTCGCAGATTGCCCTTAGATGAAGTCAAAAATTGAAATTTTTATTGTACTTTACCATGAATCATCTGTGTAGGCACAATCACTGAAGTTATGAACTACTAACACGTAATTTAGAATTTTGTAGATTCTTAATTTTTTTTCCTTGATGTATAAAGTATATCTTTGCACTGTAGTTGTACAAATAAATAGTAAGTGAAATTCGTCTAACGACGTACACGTACAAGAAAAATGAGAAATAGAAAACCGGCCTTTTGGCTCAGTTGAAAGAAAGGTTTTTTAAAGAAGGAATACACTCAACTTATCTCCATCGATGTTGAACACGAAGTCTCGTAGGCCAGAGAGCTTCATCCCCTTCACGCCACTCCCTCTCTCGTGAATTTGACAAATTTTCTGTGTTTGTATTAATGCTAGTTTTCACTAAATCTGTTCTGGTTCTGAATGTTCTATGAAACATAAGTTCGCCTGGACTAAATCCTGTGCTGCTATTAGGACCACGATTCATGAACTGATGAACGATCACATCACGTGAAAACTTGACAGTTTCGTATTTTTGATGCAAGGATCACAGATAACATATGGCAAGGATCCTTGACATCACTCTTCACTTGATGAAGAGCAAGCGATGTGTGATGTGAACTGGTGAAACATGCGCATGTGTGTTTTTGTTAGTTTTAGCAACTGTTTATAAACATAACCTATTTTTGTTTGTTTTTATGGATCCTCCTGTTTTTGTTTAAAATTTAAGTGTATATTTATAGTTTTGCTATGGACCATTTAGATTTAGACGAAATTATGTTGGCAAATCAAGTTCTCAACGATTTGCAGGAAGCAGAAGATGAAATAGAAGGCCGTGGTCGTGTTTTTTACAACAGAATAGACGCTTTCACGTTAGGGGATAATTTTTTTATTAAATTGTTTCGCCTATCTAAGGACTTGACTAGACAGGTTGTAGAATTAGTAAGGCCTTTTTTACCCGAGCCCGTTAGAAGGTCTGCTATTACTGTAGAGACAAAGGTAAGGTTCATCAACATGAACATTGTACACATGATATTGAATAATGACTTACCTATATTGAGGTATTTTATAATACTGACCGTAGTAGAAACAAATTGAAATACTTATGAGGTAACCATCTAGTCTTATATTCATATTGTTTCAGGTACTCGTCGCTTTGCTTTTTTATGGACAAGGAAGCTACCAAGAGAATATCGGAAAAGTTTTATTTGCTGGGGTTTCTCAGAGTAGTGTCAGTAGAATTGTAACTGAAATCACAGATGCTTTAAATAGAGAAGAAATATTTAATGAGCTTGTAAAATTTCCAAGAAATATTCAACAGTTACGACATCTGCGAGAAAGGTATAAAAAACATGCATCATCATATACATACATTAACTTCATATTACATTTTTCAGTTTCTATCAAGAATATAACTTTCCTGGAGCTATTGGTTGCATTGATGGTACGCATGTTGCCATTATCAGGCCACATGAAGATGAACATATATATGTTAATAGAAAACACTACCATTCAATTAATGTACAGCTGGTAAATATAGCTAACTGCATCCATTTCCTATATATAATCTAAATATAATAACTTTTTTCAGATATGTAATGCTCATCTCAAAATACTAAATGTAAATGCAAGGTTTCCGGGCAGTAGCCACGATGCTTACATATGGAGTAATTCACAAATTAGCCGTACAATGGAACAAATTTTCCAAACATTTAATGAAACTTTTTTTTTATTATGAGATTCTGGTAAGTAGTAAACTATACATTTTTGGCTGGCGTAAGTACTAAATATCTGATTGTAGGTTACCCAGTGAGCCCATGGTTAGTTACACCTTTTCAAAGTCCTGCTGAAAACTCCCCAGAAGAAAGATTTAATAACAGGCAGAAAACTGTGAGAAGCATTGTCGAAAGATGTAATGGTATTTTAAAGAATCGTTTCAGATGTTTGTTAAAACATCGAGTGCTTCATTATAGCCCTGAAAAATGTGGCAACATGATCAACGCATGTGTTGTTTTGCATAACCTGTTTATTGATCATAATATCCCAGAACCAGATATGGAAAATACAATGATTTTTGACTTTGGTATTTATTTACCACAAAATGTTAATGTAAATGAACCAATGCAAAGAGTAAATCCAGATCTAAATGCTGGTCGCCTTATAAGGCAGACTATTGTAAATGAATATTTTACAAACTAGCTAAGTGGTTAATAAATAAATAAATCAAACTAAATTTGTTGTTTATTTACAAAAACATAAAAATAATAACATATTTTCTTTGACAAACAAAACTTTGTAAAAAATGGTAACATTTATGGCACTAAAAAATAAAACTACCTATTCATTAGAAAACTAATTCAGGATTTAAATTTGCTTCTGCAACAAAATTTTTACATCTTTTAATATATTGGTTTGGATGTCCTTTTGCTGTTGCAAAAGTTGTAATTTTTTATTATGGTATTCTTCAATGTGCTCAAGAAAAGTAGTTTTTTTCTTATAATAATATTCGATTATTGAAGTTCTTTCCTCCATGGTCTTTAGCATATCGACAGACAGTTTTTGAGAATTTTCATGTCTACGAGTTTTATTAAGTCTTTTCCTTACAGGTCCAGAAAAGAGTGATGTCTTACTACTGTAACAGTGGTCATTTCCTGCAGTCACAGTATTCTGATCCTTGTTTGGTGTTTCCTTTTTTACTGTCTTTGTTAAACTAGATGCAGATGGGGTGGGGAAATCATTTACTATTATACTAGATCTTGCAGCATCTTGAATTGGAGAGTCAACAGACATTATTTCTTCAATCTCAATATCAGTACATATCATATTATTTGAAGGTGGAACATACTTAAAGTAAATAAAATTTACAGAAATACATATGTATATATATACCATGAGTTATAAATACTTAAAATTGACACAAATAAAAAACTGAATTATAGTTAGCTCCAATACATAGGCTTTACAATATTTTGTTTCATTTTAAATATTACTTATTAACATACCTTTTCTGTTCCTTCAAAGTCAAAGACTATGGCGGATTCGTTTATTTGTAGTCCTTCACAACTAATGGTGGGGATTATTTCCAAAATTGCTTTTTCTGTGTCGTCAAAGTTTTCTGACTTTTTCGGACCCCCTCCAGTGCCTGTACTATATTTCTTTTGTGCTCCTGCTTTTGCTTTTGCATTTCTTCGTAAGTCCTGCCATGTCTAGAATAGGTAATTAAAATATTAAAGAAAACACACTTAGAGAATATTAACTTTCCATTTTCACAAAAGATACCAACCGTACATAGTAAAATTTATTATATAACTATGGGTGTTCATATATATGTATTATTTCTTACATTTGGGTTGTTGCTTACCTTTCGCCACTGCCTCCAGTCCTCTCTTGTTCCACCCGAGACAGAATTCAGCATAGAGGAGACCTCTTCCCACATTTTTTTTGCCATTAGCAATGTAAAGTTCGGGGAAAACGTCCCCTTTAAAAGATTTGGGTGCTTTTTTACATATTCTATTAAAAACTTTTTTTGATCTTCATTAACAGACGATCCTCGAATACGATCCATTTTAATATTTTACGAATGTGACAAAAACTTTATTTATTTTTTTGGGGTTAGGTAATTTCTTCTTCTTTTTTTAAAAGTAACATTCGGCGTTTGCTTAGTAAACTGTCAAGATACAGTTAATTTTACTTTCATCGGTTGAGGACACATCACACGTTCACATCAGTATTCACTTCACTTATTCAAGAATACTGGTCTAGGTGTCTTCCTATACTGCATAAGTAACCTTGCAAGTTTGACGTTTAAATCACCAGGCTCATCCATAATAGCACGTAGTTTTCTTTTCAATATTTGTACATACCGCTCGGCTTGTCCATTTGATGCCGGATGATACGGAGCAATTGTTCTGAAGTATATGCCGTTTGACTTAAAAAAATGTTGAATCTCCTAAGATGTAAACTGTCTACCATTATCAGATACAATGCAAGTAGGCAGTCCAAATCGTGCAAATATTTCACGTAAAATATTGATAGTGGCTTAACTTGTAGTAGAGGAAGTAGGAATCGCTTCAAACCATTTTGTGTGTGCGTCTACTACAATCAGTTATTGTTTAAAAACGGACCGGCATAGTCAATATGAAGACGAACCCATGGCTCTCGAGGGTACTCCCAATGATGAATTGGAACTTTTTTGGATTTATTTGAACTAAACAGCAGCTTCTACATGATTTCACTAATTCTTCGATGTCCTTATCAATTCCACACCACCAAACATAACTTCGTGCTAGTGATTTCATTTTAGCGATTCCAGTGTGTGCTTCATGTAGCTCTTGTAGAATACTCTGACGAAGTCTTTTTGGAATTATAATTCTGTTATTATAGAATATACAACCATCTTCAAGTGAGTATTCATGTAATGAATTTGAACTAAGCCCCCCATTTTGTATTAATTTGAAAAGTTTTGCATACTCTGGATCTTCTTGAATTTCTGCTTTTATTTCATCTTTAGTAACTGGTAATGTGTTAGTTTGATTTAAAGAATAAGTACCATATACATCAATTTCCTCATAATTTTCATCTTTCTTTAAACAACATCTTGAAAAGTAATCAGCGTTTGCGTGCTCGTTTGTAGATCTGGTTTCAATTTTGTATTTGAACCCAGACAAAAAGTTTGCTAATGTACCAATCGTAATGCTGAAGTTACTGGTAAATGTTTTTCTGGATGAAAAATTCATGAAATTGGTTTATTGTCTACAATTAACATAATTTCTCTTCCATAGCAATATGGAAAAAATTTCTTTAATCCCCGTATTAATGCAGTAGCTTCTTTGTCTAGTTGGCTGTAATTCTTTTCTGCCTTGGTCAGAGATGTCGACGCAAATGCAACAGGTCTTTCGGTACCATCTTTCATAATGTTTGATAGCGCCGCTCCGAGACCAGTTGGTGAAGCATCAGTGGCCAGTGTAACCGGTAAATTGACATCAAATGGTGTTAAAACTTTGAGACTAATAATTTCTTCTTTTAGTTGTTGGGAGGATTCTTCAGTCTTCCCATTCCATTCAAATTTTATGTCTTTTTGTAATAACTTATGTAACGGATTTAATTTTGAAGCAAGATTAGGAATGAATTGATGGTAGTAATTTACAAGGCCAAGAAACGTAATTCAGTAATATTTGAAGGTCCTGGGCTATTTGTAATTGCTTCGATTTTCTTTTCCATGGGATGTAATCCATTGTTGTCGATTATATGACCAAGGTATGAAATTGAGGTCTTAAGAAATTTGCATTTTTCTTTATTAAGGTGGAGTCCGCTAATGCGTAGTCTATCAAATACAATTTGAAGTCTTCAAATTAATTGTTCAGGTGACGATCCCTGTATAACAACATCATCAAAAAAACATCCAACACCTTGTATATCTTGTAATGTTTGATCCATGAATCTTTGCCAGGCATTAGGCGCAATTTTAACTCCAAACATCAAACGTTTGACCTTATATGTGCCCTTTGAAGTACTAATTACTTGTAACATACTACTTTCCTCACTGACAGGCATATGTAGGTAGGCCTGATTAATGTCTAGTGTGCAGAAGTGAGCACCTCCACTCATTTTTGCCAAAATATCCTCTATCCGTGGTATTGGATAATTATCGTTTAGAATGAATCGGTTTAAAGTCACCTTGTAATCAGCACATAAACGAATATTTCCATTCTTCTTGACAATGGAGACTACGGGTGTTCCCCATTCAGAATACGTTACTCTTTCTATGATGCCTGCTTTTTCTATGCGATCAATTTCATCTTCAACGCGTTCTTTAATGGCAAAAGGAACTTGACGAGCTTTTATGTAAACAGGTTGTGTATTTTTTTGGAGTTGGAAAGCACGTTTCTAATTAAGCCTACGTCTGTAGAGAATAAGTCATCATAGTCTTGTAACACTTTGGAGAGTTGATCTTTTACATTTTCTTGGAAATAATAGTTTTCTTTGTCTAAGTTGTTAATTTGGGACCAATTTAATTTGAATAATCGTAACCATTCTCTTCCGAATATTGCCGTGACATCATTAGGTAACACAAAAAATATTGCTGTCGCTTGCTGATTTTCGTACTATATTTTTACTTTGCATTCACCAAGAGATACAATAATCTCTCTTGTATAAGTTCTGAGTTTGATCTCGGTTGTTTGCAGTTGTATTTTTGTATTTAGATTATTAAAAAGCGTGATTGAACATGTAGATAACGCAGCACCTGTATCTAATTCAAATTTGCATGGTATATTTTCGATATATAGTTGTAATTAAATTTTATCTGCGACGTACAGAATTTATCGTAAAGATTTCTTCATAAGCATTGTTGAAGTTTTCTCGATTTTCTTCTAAAATTTCCATTGCGTTTGAACTTTTCTATTTTCTACCTTGCTTTTTAAAACAAACTGCTTCTATGTGACCACGCCTGTTACAAAATTCACAATGTAAATTTCTCAAGGAACACTCTAATGCTTTATGAACATTGCCACATCGGTAACATTTAAGGTTTGAATTTGAAGAATTTGTATTTGATGACCATGGGCGATATACACTTGTATTTGAACATGAACTTCGGTTCATTTGCGATATTTTATTGAGATCTTGAGGAGTTTCCATTGATCGCGACTCGATTTCCGATGTTTCAATTGAAGATGCTAATGACACATCAGCAAATGTTACAGATTTTGTTTGAGTTGATGTAGTAACTTGAAGAAGTTTTTATCTTATTTCACTGGAACGCACCCCTCTAATAAACTGACCCCGCAAATGAGTATCGGCAGTAGGTTTCTTACAGTTTTCACATATAAAGTTGCAATTTACAGTAAGATGTTTAAGTTCAGCTTGATACTCTGCAATTGATTCAGCTTCTCTTTGATTTCTTGAAAAAAATTTATGTTGCTCCGCAATTTCATTTGGTTTCGGACATAAATGTATTTTCAAAAGATTTATCAATTCGCTATACTTTTTTGTAAATGGTAAATCTGGGGCCGTGAGTGTAGTTAAAGTTTGATAGGTCTTTGGTCCTAAACAATTGATTAGAATCTGTACACTTTTTTTATAATTTTCGGGTGTAGGGTGATCGGACCGGTTAGCCGGACAATACCTATTATCGGACACTTTCGACAAACAATGAATAAAATAGCAAAACCTATATTACTTTTTCTTTTCCAACTTATGCATGCCTTGCATACGTTATTTCTCCCTTCATTGGTAGACTATCGCAATTTTATGTCAACAGAAAGAGACGGAAAATCAAATCAATCATGGCAGAGATTTAGCATGTGTGAAGTTCAACAAAAAACGTAGTGAGAAGTGCTTTAGGAAATAGTAATTAAATATGGTGAGAACTATTTTATGCCATCCATATTAATTTTACATGATTATATTATCATTAGCGCTAATTTTCTGCATGAAAATCATACTTTATTTGGTTTTTAAAATCTAAAATTGGGTGTCCGGGAAACTGGTTGCAGAAAACTAAGAAAAACCTGTTTTCGGACACAGTGTCCGAAAATTGGTCTCTGAAATAAAATTTTGATCTATCTTTATCCAAGACTTGCAATAGTTCTATATCTGAACGCCTTACTCCCGTTACTCAATTATATATAAAGAACAAGGCAACCAGTTTTCGGACGCCTTTTTCCTTGTTTACGAGATAGATAATAGCACTTGTTTTCTTGCCGTCCGAGAAACGGTAGTTTTCAGACGCTATAGAATTATTTACAGTAGGTACATATGATTTCCATTGCTTATATGGGCGTCCGAAAAATACCTTTTCTCACTTCACTGAATTATCTATACCTAAAAGACTGTTTTTTCAGATGGCGAAAAGCAAATCGGCATCCAAAAAACCAGAAACTAAAACTGCTTCGAAGGCAAAAAACCGTAAATTTTTTACCTACACCAATGCTTCACTTCAAGCAGCCCTGCAGGCTATTCGAGAAAACGGAATAAGTGTAAGAGAAGCCAGTAGGTGTTTTGGTATCCCTAGAGCTACTTTGCATGATAAATATATGGGAAAATCTTCAGCCGAGAAGAAAAAAACCGGACCCCCACCGTTGCTGACTGTGGCAGGTGAGAGACAAATTGCAGACTGGGCTACAAATATAGCAAAATGTGGCTTCCCGATCTCGAAAACCGAACTGATGGAAGCTGTAACAAAAATTTCGACCGATGCCGGTAAATCTATTTTTTTTCCTAATGGCAAACCTGGGATTAGGTGGTATAAGGGATTTTTGAAAAGACACCCCGAAATATCACAAAGAGAGGCAGAGGGAATTAACAAAGCAAGATCATTAGTAAGTGAAGAATCCATTCGATCGTGGTTCTGGAATCTACGAAAATATCTAGAAGATAACAACTTTCTAGATGTGCTAGATGACCCCAATAGAATTTTTAACGGAGATGAGTCAGGATTTTCCTTATGCCCTAAAAATGGTAAAGTGCTCGGGCCAAAAGGTTGGAAAAATTTATATGTAATCAAGTCTGGCAAGGAAAAGGAAAACATCACTGTCCTTATTACATTCAGTGCAATATGTCCTCCGTTAGTAGTTTATCCTTATGTAAGGCCACCTAAAGCATCATAGAAAATGTCCCTAGGAATTGGGTAGTTGGAAAATCCGACTCGGGTTGGATGACAGGAGAAGTTTTTTTTGAGTATATCTCTAATGATTTCAACTCATGGTTGACAAAACATGAAATAAAGCGACCAATTCTTTTATTAATCGATGGGCATAAATCCCATATGACTTTGCCCTTAAGCGAGTTTTGCACACAACATGACATTATTTTATACGCGTTACCGCCAAACACAACTCATAAATTACAGCCTGCTGATGTGAGCGTGTTTAAACCCATGAAGCAAGAATGGAAGAATACAGTTAAAAATTGGCATAAACGCCCTGAAAATTCAAATCAAATAATCACCAAAATTAATTTCTGCAAAGTATTTGAAGAGACACTGCAAAACACGCAAATGCAAAATCATATTGTAAAAGGGTTTCGTAAATGTGGGTTATATCCATTCAACCCTGATGAGGTAGATTACACAAAATGAGTTAAAAATTTCCTTGAAAAAAATTGTCAACAGCAAAACGTTTCTGCAAGTGTTTTAAAACAAACGTTAGATGTCCATGATTTCGATACTGCTAGGAGAGTAATCGAGTTCATTTCCAATGATTTGAAAATCTATGGAGTCAATGTAGATATTATAATCACCGAAATAGACTTCCAAAAATCACTTATCTTGGAAAAAGATTCCAATAAAATTCAACAATCCACTTCTACAATTATTTCAGTAGATCAGGCTCTGAATATTGCAAGCAAAACGACAAGAAAATGATGAAGAAAATGAAAAAGGAAACGAAAAAGACAATGACAAAGAAAATAAACAAGCAAACCAACAAAAAAATGGTGAAGCAAATGAAAAAGACAATGACAAAGAAAATAGACAAGCAAACCAACAAAAATATTATGAAGCTAATGAAAAAGGAAACGAAAAAGACAAAGACAAAGAAAATAGACAAGCAAACCAACAAAAAAATGATGAATCAAATGAAAAAGGAAACGAAAAAGACAATAACAAAGAAAATAGAAAAGCAAACCAACAAAAAAACGGTGAAGTAAACGTAAAAGGAAGCGAAAACGACGATGATAAAGAAAATAAACAAGAAAATGATAAACAATATAAAAAAGGAAACGAAGGAGAAACTTACACAAAAAATTAACAGACTGATAGTAACATAAATGTGATATTATACGATAAGATACATGATAGTACAACTATTAGTAACATAAGGGGTGAAAATGCTCAAATTAAAGAAAATAACAAAGATAAAATGGATAGGAACAAAGGAGAGGCGATCATTTCTGACCCTTTTATAAAACATCTGACATTCCCAGAAGCAGCTTTAAAAAAAAATTCTGGCGGTCGCGTGAAAGAAAAACTTCCCAGTGCAATATCATCGGGGGCTTGGAGAGCGTATTACAATCGAAAAGATGACGAAAAAAAAGAAAAAATTAAAACTGCTAATCTGAAAATGAAAGCCAGGGAGGAAAAAAGGGACCAAAAACGACCAACCAAAAGGTCCAAAAAGAAAGCGACGACAAATATAAAAGAAAATACGCCACAGGGCTCAACAAGTAAATATAAAGTTGCATGCACCCTTTGTGAAGAAGAGCTTTTCAGCGATGCAGAGGAAGACGAAAACAAAAACATAGGCTGTGATAAATGTCCTAGATGGTATCACCTCAAATGTACTCATATGACAGGCATGACGTACAATGATGCAGCTCAAAAGGACTACATATGTGACATATGCCGGTAAAAGTAGTGAATCTATTTTTTAGTGCCTTATTGTGGGATAATCAATTTAGATTACAAATTGGTTTCAACCACACAAAGAATAATTTATTTTCATTTTTTGTTAGATGTTTTTTGTATATAATATGTGTATTCGATTTTTTTATGTTTATTTACCATTATACAAAAAAATGTTTTATTTTACTATGCTGTTTTTATTAGCTATTTGTGAACTCATGCCTGTGCCACGCGCTTTCTTTGTGTTAAATTATTTTAATGAATAATGATTACTGTGTAGTTAAGTGAAATAGTCCGTAAAAAAAAATAAAAAAAAATTAGAAAATAGAAAGTAAAAGTTGAGCTGATAGATCGTAGCGAAGTGAGCGTGCAATTATGCCAAGCTACCTCAAATGCCGAAGAGTAGAGGTGAGTTAAAATTGAAATGGGCGCCACTGTTTTATTATTGCTAAGCCAAAACAGAGGCCTTCCACGTTGTCTTGGAACAACCTATCAGTTGACTTACTAAAATATATGTAGTTAAATAAAATCTTTGTATTTAAACAAAAAAATATCAATAATAATAGATGATCCCTAAATTATTTAAAGCAGAGGTCTTGCGACGAACAAATGAAACCACAGAGTAGAACTCTAAATTCGATCTATTTAAATAAATGGAAATCTATATGCTTACAGAGTGGTTAGTAAAAAAAAATATATATATAAAGATATAAACAGAGACAATAATGACAGGAAAATATCACCAATATCCAGCTGTTGCCGATGGTCAAAATCGCTGTGAACTGGTGAAGTGATGTGTCGACAAACGGAGGAACTAGCCGCTACCCGGGATAATCTCTCTGGCCTGTATAAAACTTGTAGCCAGTACTACGAGCCCCAACATCCAGCCTTAGCCGAGCAGTTAAACTCGTAGGGTGATATGGTCGAATGGAGTATTGAAAATAGAGTGACTAGCTGCTACCTGGTATAGGCTCTCTGGCCTTTACAAAACTTGTAGCCCGTACTCAAAACCCTACAATACAATCAGTACTAATTAGGCTACCAATCATGATAATAAAATGTTATAGGGAGGTTCCAAAAATAATAAAATAATTTGACATGCTAGAAGTTGATTCAGTAATAACAAAATAGTCTTAATATTGTCTATGTACAGAGTCCCAAATTTTCAACAAAAATTCTAAATCTATTATTTATAAATAAGTACCCATTTAAAATATAATGGCTTAAAAAAAACATTTTATATAATTCAGATACATGGAGCTTGTAAACTCAGCCAATATGTATAATCCAAAAAATATATATATATGTATCTAGGAAAATCGAACAACTGAATCAACAGTAAAGGGGTAACACAAAGAATTAGTAATAAATTAAATGTATCTTAAATTAAACAGTATATAAAATCAATAAAAAGAATATTTTTGTCCAACAAACCCCAAAATGACTTACACTGACTTAAATTATGTCACCTGATGTTACTCAACACCATGTAATAAATAATGAATTAATAGACATAGATCAGAGTAACAACTAAAAACAAATAAATAAATATCTAGTGGGTATATGATCATTCATTATTAATTGATGCGAATAATACATAAAATATTAAAAGGAAGATACAGTTTTTTTCGAATAGAGCCTAAAAAAAAATTTTGATAATCATAATAAAAAAATTGTACCGTCATTGTCTGTTCGAGTGCACACAGTTTCCTGTTCTCAATGAATTATATGAAATAAGAAAACCGTGTCCCAATAGAAAATGAGATTTAGCACATGGTAAAACAAAATTAAACACTATATTTTCCACAAATTATGAAAATATGTTCAATAATCCTGGCCAGTAATAAATAACAGAAAATAAATTTTGGTTCATTCAAATTAAAAATGTAAAATAATAGGGAAAACGCACTCTACCCCTAATCAGACTAATCGCCACGTGTCAAAGCTAACCCAAAAATTGATTATGCAGAAAATTAATTAGATCTGGTGTGAAATAAAACAAACCGGAATTAAAATACATACTAATGAACACAAGTTAACAGAATAAGTAAAAAGAAAAGTAATAGCTTACCCTGAGATGGTTTATAGGGGTTACTTTCAAAGAAATGTGCTATCGGTGGCCTCAAATCCTGATATTCAGGTGAATCTTCTGGCATCCAACGATACAACAATACCAATACCAATAATAGCCGTGAAGATTACTTCTGGAGAATAAACCCGAAATCCACAACCAAGTGACCAAAAAGAGGGGTTTCAAATCTCCAACCAGCCGAACACAATTTCATTAGTGAAGTCCACGTAAAATTCCAATATTCTATTCTACTTGCCAGTGATAAAAATCAAACCAAGAAAGAAACATTAGATAGCAAAAACTAATTCGCTTGAATACTATCGAAGGTGTATAAAAGTATGTGAAGGCCTGTACACACGCAGGGATTCAAAATAATGGAATAGCAATAAGAGATTATAATTTTTAATACAAAACCCTTCGTTTTACCGAACTATTTCATGGAGATGTTGCTTTCAGCAAAACACAATACCATTTCCCTATATGCAACTACCATAAAACGGAGCAATAAAGGTATACAAATTGGAAAAAAAAATTAAATAACTACTTAGTTGAGGTAAAATGTGAACTGGGCATAATAGGTAGTCAGCAGTGGATATATTAATAAGAAATTTCTCTCAAATATACCAAAATGATCTTAAAATACTGAAAGTTATAATTCATGTATACGAGGTGGCTCAAAAATATTTAATGCTCAAATCAAACCGTGACACCTGTCTGTTGGTAAGCATACGTCAATTTGTTGTTCATTACTGGTAGGTTTCGAAAAATACTGCTTTTCGACCAGTTGTCCGAAAAATGGTACATAGGTGTCTGAAAATTTGTCTGTGGTGTCTGAAAACTGGTAAAATTGACCTTCTGACTTTTAACAATCATAATCAAAAAATAATTAGCTCTTAATCTTCCTTTTTAGTTTCAATCCACTCTTAATATTTCAAAAAATGTATTGACGCCGACAGAAAGTGTTTCATAGCATGAAATAACCATTTTATTAGGTGTTCAATGCAAAAAAATAGTTAAATGTCCGAAAACCGGTTCGATCACTCTATCATCAGTTAATTTACGTAAAGTGAAATCATTTTCTAAGCGTTGTAAATAAGCTTCAAAACTTTCATTCAATTCATCATATGGTTGTAAAGACATACCTTTGGTATCAATTTGGTCGGTCGTGGATCTTCCCAGCACTTGTCTTGTAAGATTCTCTTGCTGGACCTGCATATTTTTTAGCGTATTAACCAATTTAGCGAGTACTGCTTCCATCGCGCAAATTTATTCTTTTTATACTCGTCGCCAATTCTGTTATGTATTAATACGTATTTATACATTAAATAATTACGAAACGGTGACATAAATTCTTTAATGTCGTTGAATAATATGAAATCAAATATGACAATTTCATGTCAACTAATAACTAACAGAACTCACTTATCAAATAGTAATATTGGACAGTACCAAGTTAAAATGAAATGTTTTAATTTTTATTAATGTTTTACGTGCAGGTTCTTAACACAGAGAATGGATGGATCCAAATTCAACAAGTTTTTGAAACAACCTGGAACTTCCCTAATTGTTGTGGTGCTCTAGATGGTGAACATGTGCAAATTAAAAGACCAAACAATTCAACGTCAATGTTCTACAACTACAAAGGAACGTACAGTATTCTGCTGTTTGCTTTAGTTGACGGAGATTACTGCTTTCGTTATATTGATGTTTGAAGTGACGGTAGAGCTAGTGACAGCACAATTTTTCAAACATCTACATTACATAGTGCTTTGCAGCAAAATTTGCTAAACTACCCAGAAGGAGGTGTTTTTGTGGGTGATGGCATTTTTCCATTAGGCTCAAACTTGTTGAAACCCTATTCACATAGTAATTTAACTGAACAGGAAAGGATTTTCAACTACCGTCTTTCGGCCAGAAGAGTAGTCGAGAAAGCTTTCGGTATTTTAGCTTCGAGATTTAGAGTTTTTAGAAAACCAATTCATCTTGATGTAGATACAATTGAGCTTGTTGTTAAAGCTGTTGCTCCATTCGCAGTTGGTTAAGGATCACATCACCTCGCACCTACCTGCCCCCTGGACGAGGAAGACACAACGACAGGTGACATTACCACTAGCTCATGGAGAGAAGTTCCAACTGCGTTACATAGAATAAACAGACAGTACAAATCGAACAATTATTCTCAAGACGGGAAAGATGTCCGTTGGGCTTATGAACATGCTTTTGTGACTCATATGGCAGTACCATGGCAGGAAAAATATTGTTATAATATAAGAAAATACAATGTTACTTACAATTAAGTGCAAACAATATACAATACTACATTGTAAAATACACATCTGTTTACATTTATGTGGTTTTTTTACTTACCAGGTTTGATGATGACTGCCTTCCAGATATAACTTGGTTCCCAAAAGCATCAGCATCAGCATATTAATTTAGGCTTGTATACATTGTCCACGCCGGCCCCACTTCTTTTATTTTTCAAAATTTTATTCCACTCATTCCTGTATGCGTCTCGCATTATTTTAATTTTCTTTTTTAGGGCTTCTTCTTGCGCTGGTAACCCACCATCTTGAAGCTCACTGATTAATTCAGCAAAAGCAACTTATCCCGTTTCAAGTAATCGGGTGATTTCGTGTTCCACAAACATTCATATATTCTATAAATGTTGAGAAATGTTATTATTTCATTACCGGACCACTTAAATTCACTCATTTTGTACGATAATGTTTATGTACTTATCAAAACAATTAAATCCAACACAGATCGTTGAGTTGCCGCCATGACCAAGACACTGCTACTGCGATGTCACATTGGCGACTTACTTGCCGCTACTAGGTCACGTGACCGCTCAAGGCTGGCTACTAGCGCCAAAAAGTTGAACATGTCCAACTTTCCTTGCTACTCATTTTTCACTAGCCGACGACTGTTAGTAGCCGCTACTACCTATGTCAGACTACGCTACTTACTAGCAGATACCGACTAGCGGCTAGCAAAGTAGCCTAATGTGACACAGCCCATAGTGTCTTAATTTGAGTAGCAGCTACTCAGTAGCGCGTAGGAAAACACTCCCGTTTAAATACATGCATAGGTGTCTTGGCGAATAAGTCGTCGCTACTTTTTCGCAGCTACTAGCGACTGGCGAATGTGGAGGAAAACGTACCTTAAGTCATACACTGTTGCAGAATTAACATTTAGAATTGCCAAAAAATTCAAGCGATCTTGAGACATTGAAGTACGTAAATAGTTTTTAATTCGTTTCAGAGCTGAAAACGACCTTTCATTCGAACAATTTGCAATTGGTGTCGTCAAAAAAATTCGCAAGGCAATTTCCGTATTTGGATAAACATCTCTCACGTTCTGATAAATTATTAGCTGATACATTTCAGAAAATTAGTTGGGTGGATAGTCGGTCAATTATTATTGTGAAAGTGTTTATCCGGAAGTTGTCCCGAGCTGAAAATTCTACTTCTCCGTCGCTAGTCTGATCGCTGTGAAGTTTGCGTTTTTTAATGCGAACTTCACTGACCTCGTAACTGCTCTGTAGCTCTTTGTAGAGCATTTGTTTCGTAGATATAGTATTCGTCCCTCATTCGACTCACAAAGGAGATAAGTGAATCATACAATTGCACCACTACATGAACGTCTATATTTGGTTCTTGTAGTTTTTTTGATACCACTCCAAATCTTTCAAAAATAGAATCCCAAACTGCTGCCATAATTGCTGTTTCAAGTCGATTAAGTTGACACAAAAGACCTCTAGCTTACAACGTGGTTGGGGTTTTTCTGATACATCCTCGTCAATTGAGGTTAGTGCTATGAACATGTTTTCCCAATTTCGATTTAAATTTAAGCATGCGTCCTCGCGAGCGGACCATCGATTAGGACAGAGCTTTTTTATTGACAAACTATCTGTTGAAATCGATAGTTGTGAATTTAGTATATCCCATCGATATGTGGATGCTGAAAAGAATGTATACAGGCTTTGAACGATCAAGAAAAAATCACAAGCTTCTTGACAACTTTTCACAGCACTGGTCCCAACTAAATTTAAAGAATGTGGGGAACATGGTATGTATTCAGCAAGTGGGTTGACTTCTTTGATTCGAGCTTGCAGTCCACTATAAACTCCAGACATATTGGCCGCATTGTCATATGACTGTCCTCTGCAATTTGATATATCCAAGCCTAGAGATGAAATAAAATTCAGAACAGCCTTGGCTAGTTCATCCGATTTGTGCCCAGTATTTGGCAGAAAGCCCAAGAAAGGTTCAGGTGGAAATTCAAAGTCTTTTACATGTCTAATTACAAAAGAAAGTTGATCAATATGTGTAATATCTGGTATTAAATCTACGATGATTGAAAAATATTTAGATTCCTTTACGGCCCGAATAATAACCGCTATTGTCTTATCTGCCATTAGTTTAATGAATTCATCACAAGTAGCAGAAGATAAGTAGGAAACTGCCCTCTTTCCTGGATTTCCCCATTTAGAAATGTGTGTGGCTAAAAACGGATCAAATTCAGCAATCAGTTTTAACGACATGTTATTGTCACTGTGGACTGATCCAAATTTTTCGTCAGTGCCTCGAAGCGAAAGTCCTCTTGCTGCCAATGCTTTAGTTACAGCGACAACTCCCAGGTAACCAGCTGACTAAACATCACGTCTTGGCGACGTCCTTATTTGGTGATATTTGGTTACAGACGTCATAGGTTAGTGTATAGACGTTGGTACGACGTCGATATAATGACGTCATATGAACGACGTCGGTATAACGTCTGTTCTGTGACTTTAATAAAAAGTTATTTGGAAATAATTTAAGTTAGAAATTTAATACACACCGAAACAATGTTAGCCAAAGACGATTTGATTCGGCCGTCCAACACGGTGTGTTCACAATATACCAGCGATAGAAATACATATTAATACCTATGCAAATTTTGAAACCATTTTTTCCCTACCACGGTATAAACCTATTTGCTGACTGATTTGTATCCTACATAATTTATTTTATTAGATAGTATCTACAATCGTGATTATTCCTCTACTTATACGTATTGTATAATATATTACTTTGGAATTCGGAGTGACAGATTTGTTTAAATCTCCCGCTTCATTGTATTCATTCCTCGTCATTAGTGTTTTCCGTTATAGTTGACAAGTGAAAGTGAAGCGAGAAACAACACATGAATTTTTCAAGTTGTGGGTGTTTCGTAGGAGAGAAATTTGTGTAATTGTGTTCATCTATAGTAGAAGAGTTATATCCGACGAATTAGAAAGAAAAGTAAGTATTCTAAAATTTATATTAAGAAATACAATATCAAACATTCTAGTATGCTCATCCTCAATAAAATAGACAGAAATGAAAATTATAATCACCTTTGAAAAATGGCTACCTGCCGGTTACTTTATTATTAAGCAATGAGGGCTGGTAAAAAATCAATTATTATTGTGGTTTTTTGTTTTACAAGTATATTGGATTGACGTTATTACAGTATATTTTACAAAAAAAGTATAAATACTAATGAGTAATAAATTAGATTGTACGGGATTTGCTCCGAGATCATTATAAAAATACTTTGATTTTCATGGACCGTTTTCTGCCTTAATAGATCCCTTTAGTACTTAAAAAAATGTAGAATGTTTGTTTAGATTTACAACGTATATACATCTTGATTGTATTAACCAATATAAAGCATTTCAGTATGTCATCTTGCTATTTTATAGAGAGGTTAGATTGATATAACCGTCTTCCTGCTTTCACTGATTTGGACAGTTATCATATGGTATAACATTATTATGGTATTTTACAGTAAAATCTATTTTTTAATTCCCTATTTGTCCTAGAAATTATGTAGGTACCTGTTTAAATTTTAATAATTCCAACTTATGTAATTTGTAGGAATTGATTGAAAATAGGTATCCAATTCTAGTACCTATGTATAAAATAATAGAGTTTTCTGACAATGGAGGGGTGGCTGTGGTTTTATCCAACTGGATGACTCCCAGAAAAACGGAAGTTTTCTGGCCACCTTACAAGGATCAATTATCCTTTCGCCGAGCTCTCCAGAATCAGGAAACAGGTAGATCAAATTTTAAATATTTCAGCTATTAATACCATGTAGTACAGATTTTGAAAACTTTACTGAAATTTCTAGCACAAATAGTGAAATGCATGAAAACGTTTCCAAAAAAGGGAGGGATCTAGTAAATTTTTTCTCATTGAAAAATATGTTTCTGTTTCCAATTATTTCAGACAGTTTAGAAGTGGCCTATAAAAAGGCAAAAAAAGCTGAAGAGACATCAAATTTGGAAAGCGATCAAGATGATGATATCCTACCAAAAAAAAGGAAAATAAATTTACCAAAAAGGCAGATTTATTCCAGTGATGAAGAACAGCAGTCTGAGCATAAACGACCTCCAAGAATTTCACTGAAACAAAAATCGGGTATGTGTTATAGGGTGGTTTGAAAGTATGCTCCTAATGTCTGTAGGGTATTCTAATATAATATATTATTTATTAATTATTGTCCTATAGTTTTTACTCAATACAAATTTTTTTTATTATTTATTAAATCCCAAGACATTCTTGATTTTTTGAAAATTGAACTGTGTAAACAATTGATTTTTGACTAAGTTTGCTTAACCCTGAACAGATTTTTCATTCTGAAAAGGGAAACTGTATAATTTATTGATCCTAATATTTTACCTCTTTACAGTTGCCATTTGTTCAGCTCCAAATCAATCTGATGAACTAGTAACAAAAAATAACACACCTACAAATATACCATTATTGAGGCAGACAAATTCTCAAACAGGTCAGTAGAAATTGGATTCTAGGATAAAAATTATTACATACAACTTATAATTTTTCTGTTTTCATATTTACACACTATTGCATGAATATTTCACTTGTCTTGTCTCAAGTCTCTATAATAATTAAGCTTTTTTTATCCTGTTGGTAGTCAAAGACATTGTCTAAAGAAATAATTGGGAAATCAGTGATCAACTAAATGAGTATCAAGCTGTTGCCAACAACTTTTTCAGTCTGACCAGTACATTAGTTAATCCTTATTAATTTTTTAGTACTTTTCCCCGAAGCACCTTCCAACACCCACTCAGAAGAAAATAATATAGCTAGTAGCAAACCAGAAAAAGGAACATATATTGTACGGTTAATAGTAATTATGTACAAAAAATTATTTAATGAATATTTTACCTATTAAACAAAATTCTGGTGACCAAGTTTAAAATTCCATTTTTTTTTAGATTCAGTCACATATTATCTAGCATCTTTAACAGAACAAAATAAATAAATATTGAGCATCTTAAAAAAAAGGAAGATAACAGCAATTTCTTTAATCTCCCAGTAACTAGCCTTGAAGACCTCCAAGCATTGGAGGATAGTTTGGACGATGAAAAGCTTAAAAAACTGGTAAGCACCCTTACGAAAAATAATGTATCAAATTAGTAGTGTAATTATGTTAAGAAATTAAGCATTTTTCATTTTTTTGTAGACATCTTGTTGTACTAAATTTGGAGGAGATGGAGCTACAAATGGAACAAACAGAATTTTGAAAGAATTGATTCCAGATAATGTAGCATGCTGCTACAGTTTCTATGGTAAAAGGGCTGACAAAAAATCCTTTTGCAACCTAAAACTGAGGAGAGTTATTGTAGGTAAGTTGCGCTCACATTGTATGGGGAATCATTTTAATTTATAGAGGGCTTTATTAACTAAGAAAATTATTGCATATCTCTATCTAATTCTTATTATACATGGTTTGATAGACAAACAGCTAGTTGTGTTATCAAAAAATAACAAGTCCTCTTTTTTGAATATATGATTACATAGACTTTGTTGTTATTTTTGGTAATTGAAGTTCATAATCACACTTCGGACCACCCTATACACACATATATTTTTGAATAGATAACTACCTAATATTAATTTACATTAACTTCCTATTTTCACTGCTTCAAACAAATCTTAGTCATAAATAAATGTTAATTAACTTTGCAGATGCTGTTAAAAAAATGTGCCCGCTAGCTACATATTTTGAAGTTGAGGGCTGCATTAAAGTTTGGCTAAAACATGCTCCTCAGCGCCTCAAAACAAAAATGGCGAAGGAGAATAATAACGAACATGTTTGATTAGAAAAACAATATTTTTGTTTCTATGTGTTTGCATTTGAGTTTCCAAGATCTGTAATGTCAGTTTAATGGTTTAAATAATTTTATTTTGGTTCGTTTAAATAGAAATAGATTTGTTTCACAATAAAAAAAAATTTTAAAAAAAAAGAAGCTAAAGGAAATTGTGGGTCCACGTCAATTTTTTAGAAGAGTTTCTAGAGCTAGTAGGGACATCATAATATCCAATAGTAACAGATCTGATGCCAGTTGTAGTAATGATCATGAATCTCAAAGTTATGAAAACGCAGGCTCTGTAGTTAATGAAAACACCATAACACAGCCATTAGAAATATCGGACAAAACTGTCATTGCACATGGTGATGATAAAAATCTTGAAGTGGCTGATCTAATATCTTTTGAATTTACATTAGAGTCAACTTTGCAAGATAAATTAACCTTGTGGACATTAGAAGAGAAAGTTTCGCATTCGGCAGTGACCAAGTTGTTGCATATATTACTTATATATACATACATACTTATCATCCTTCTCTTCCCTTTGATTGTAGGACACTTTTAAAAACCCCTCGTCAAATACCAGTTAAAGTTTTATCAGAGGGTGACGGTGAGTATGTTCACTTTAGTTTAAAAAATACCCTGTTTAAAATTTTGGAAAACAGCAATGTCTCTTCCTGAACCCATTTTTTCCATTCTTTTCTATCCCTGGCCAATGCCTTCATCTCTCCTAAAGTTTTTCCTTTGTTATTTCCAATTTCTTCAATCTGGTCTATCCATTTCCTCCTGGGTCTTCCTCTTTGTCTTTTTCTTGATATTCCCATTTCCAAAACTTTTCTCGCAATTCTATCTTGTTTCATTCTCACTAGGTGGCCAAACCAGTTTAATTGTTTCTTTTGAATCTTTAATATTATTGGATCTTGATTTGTTATGCTTCTGATTTCTTCGTTCCTTACTTTGTCCCATTTCGTTTTACCTGCTATTTTCCTTAAATGTTTCATTTCCATTGCATTTATTTTTGTTTCCTGCTTTTTCTGCAGTACCCAGTTCTCACTAGCATAAGTAATAGTTGGTACTGTAATTTTGTTATAGATTTCCAGCTTTGTGTCCATATCAATGTGTTTATGGCTTAATAGTGTTCGATTTAAGGAATAATATAATCTTGTCGATTTATTTGCTCTGTTATTGAGTTCTGCATCTATTTTCCCATCTTCTGTTATGATACTTCCTAGGTAGTTATAGGTTGTTACTCTTTCTAATGTTTTGTGATTACATTTTAATTCATTGTCATTACTTCCCTCTCGCTGTTTTCCGTTTACTATCATTACTTTGGTTGGAAAACAGCAATGTAACTATTCCAAATCCAATTAAAATATGTTTTAATGTGGATGGATTGCCACTGTACCGTAGCTCTAATAAACAATTTTGGCCTATTTTAGGTATTATAAAAGACGTTGAATGTGATCCTTTCGTTATTGGAATCTATTGTGGTGCACATAAACCAAGCCCTTTGGATTCTTTCCTTGAAGATTTTATATCTGACCTTCAAGAACTTTTAACTGTAGGAATAACACATAGTAATGTTCACTACACTATTAAAATACACAGCTTTGTGTGTGATTCACCTGCGAAAGCATATTTAAAGAGCACTAAATCACACACTGGATATTCGTCTTGTGATAAATGCGTGGAATATGGTAATTACGTAGATGGTAGGGTGGTTTTAATTAGCACTAATTCTGCTAAACGAACCGACGCGTCGTTTTCTGCGATGCTAGATGAAAATCATCACATGGGCATTTCTCCTTTGTTACAGTTAAACATTGGACTTGTCTCTTCATTTCCCATTGACTACATGCATTCAGTCTGCCTTGGAGTAACAAAGAAACTTCTGAACCCTTGGGTAGGTGGTAACCTTAAAGTCCGGTTAGCCTCTAGATCTACTAAAGTATTGTCGCAAAACATATTGTCGTTAAGGAATCATATTCCTAAAGAAATAAACCGAAAGCCTAGAGATTTATCTGAATTGCCTAGGTGGAAGGCAACAGAATTTCGTACCTTTCTTTTGTATTTAGGACCACTAGTTTTAAAGAATGTTTTAGATATTGAAATATATGAGCATTTTTTATTATTACATGCAGGAATTTTGATTATTTGTTCTCCAAAATTAATTAAAACAATAGGTACTCATGTAGCGAAAAATCTTCTGAACATTTTTGTATCCCATTGCAAAGAAATATATGGAAAACAATTTTATGTTTACAATGTTCATATTCTAAGTCATCTAAGCGATGATGCAGAAGCTTTCGGTCCAGTGGATTTATTCTCTGCTTTTCCATTTGAAAATTATTTAGCTCAAATAAAACGTTCTTTAAAATCCCCACATAGACCACTTCAACAGATTTACTGTCGCCTTATAGAATCAAATAAAAATATAAAAATTGATTCTTCAAACGCTACTTCTGAATATGCACTGCTTTACGAACATAATATAGGACCGGTTTTAAACAATGTGAAATTTTTTAAACAGTATTAAAAAATTGAATTCAAAAATTGCTTGTTAACTTCATACACTCACTCTTCTCAAAACAGCTACTTTTTAAGAAAAAATGGCATTGTTGTCCAAATTCAAAATATTGTTAATAATTGTGATAGTAATACTTTTTTTTATTGTGAAACAATTTGAAACCTATTCGCCTCTATATAACTACCCCTGTAGTTCTGAGGATTTTAATATTTCTGTTGTAAAGCAGCTTTCAGAAAATATGTCGATAATATCAGTGTCTGATATTGCTGCGAAATGCATGGTTTTTCCAATGTTGGGAGACCAATCATTTCCATTACTACATAGCTATTTTAATCCATAATGTACCCTATTAGGCTAGGTCTAGTTAGTCACTATTATATCACAAATTCTGTAAGCCTAAGGGCGGTATTACATGATCGAAGATTTGATAAAAAATATTTGTTGAATACTTTTTTAAATGTAATACCTACATTTTATGAAATATTATTATCAAATCTTTGATAGTGTAATACCTCCCTAACCATGTAAATGCAAGTGGAGATGGTATGTAACTTTCTTATAAAAAGTCGACATTTATTTCTTCTGAACGTCAAAGGTTCGAAATATTATCAAGGGTAATATAACAAGACCTTGATAAATAGTCGACTATTTTTATTGCATCTAAATTTCGACTGTATTTTATAATAATTTAACGAGACATTATTTTGGCATTAATAATCTGATGAGAGCCCGAGAGCGAAGCTCGAGGGCTTTCATCTCTGTCCATCTGGAGTTTTTCATCGCATTTGTCAATAATACAAACATATTTTCTATACTTAAAGCCGTTGAACTTTGTTTCCGTTTTTCCTGTAGAGTTTTAGCTGTAGAATTCCACATGCACTTCACAGTATATTCTTTATAATCTTGCCCATTTTCTTTTTTCATATTCCAGGCCCAGTCTTTCAGAATATCATTCAGTTTTGTGATTGGTGTCGACTCATTCAATTCATATTGACGATGCCCGCAAAATTTAGTAAACTGATTCCATACGCTATTTTTACTCTTCACTGTATTGTCAGGGATTGTATCCTCGATTATCCTATCTATCTCTTCGTTTATAGTTTCTCCAAATCGATTCATTTTCAAATACTTATACAGCTTCAACACGATTGATTTTATTTGACGTTTAAGATGTATTTATTTAGAGTACTGTCAGATGCACAGGTTCATTGATATATATAGGTATCATGCTGAATAGTCTGTGACTATTGTGCATCATGTAAATAGTCGCTAATAGAGCGTGTTGATTGGTCCTGTCAAACAGGAAACAAACGTATCATTGATTGTTGACTGATAATTAATAGACGAAAGAAATAATCTAGTTTTAATCCTTAAAATTTTTTTTCTAGTTCCTTTGTTTGCTTATTTACTGTTATACATATTCCGAATGCTAGTTTTTTAATTTAATTGCGAATGATATTTCTATTTGGCCGGTAAAATTATGTATTTTGATTTTATTTAATTTAATAAAAATTAGATTTTAGTTTATATTCTTTGAATAATGTAGTTTTATTGTTATGAGTAATAAAGATGTTTTTATTCACTATTTTTTTATTTAAAACTAGAACTGTGTATATAATATCTTAATATGACGTCGTTATTACGTCTAAATTATGACGTCACCAGATGACGTCAAAATCATGTGACTTTTTCACGTCGTGAGTGCGTCATAGGGACGTCACAAAATGACGTTATTACGTCTAAATAATGACGTCGTGTGGACGTCTTTTGGTTGCTTGGGCTCTTTTAAGAACATTTCTTAAATACCTTATTTCTTTATCTAATTAAGCAGTGAATTTCATGACTATCATTTGCTTTAAGTTGGATCGTTTTTTCAAAGATATGACGCAGTTTTTGTGTTCGGAGGAATTCTCGTGGTGATCAAATCGGCTGATGACATTTTCCAATCATTAAACCCTTCTGCAAACTGACATTTACCGCCGAAAAGTCTACATGGAATACAGTATACAGCCCCCTTGCTAGATGAATATACCAAATAACTACGCAGACAAGTTTCTCCATTCATTTGCTTCCGCTGAAATACTTCTTTCTTCAGATATCTGTAAGAATCAGTATATTGTCTTTTGGAATTAGAAAAATCTAGGTCGAGGTTTTTTTTTAAGCCATGAGTAGCTACGAATTCCCGTACATATTGATTTATCTGCCAATTAGATGTTGGTACTATTGTCGGTGATGCTGACGGTGGTACAACTAGTACTGGTACTGGTTGTTCTTCATCAATGGTTTCGGCTTCTTTTTCTAAATAGATACTGCTGGAACAGCCGACAGATGCACTTGCAGATGGAGATTCGGATGCAAATGAAGATTCAATATTAGTGGAACTACAACTAGGTAGCGAAGGCGAAGGCGAAGGTGCCGGCGTCGTAATTTGAGAATTACTTGTACATTCTGTTTTAGAAAGAAAATCTGTAATGTTTTTGCTTCCTGCAATAGCCTTAGCAATTTTGTCGGCTTTTATTTTGGTAATCTTTTTGTAAGCTGATCCACTCAGTCTATTCCTACCGTCCCTCATTCTTAATCTGGAAAATAAAATTTACTTACATATCGCTACCTTCCAGAAAGACCGGCACAACTCGAAAAAAGCCGTAGTTTAGTTTTATACGGCATCCAATATAGAATATTCTCTACTATTACCAGAAAAATCGGCACAACTTCAATATAAATAATAACCGCTGTGCGCCACTGTCGTGAAATGTCACTACTCTAAATCTCCCCTCTTTTACCGCGCAATACTGACCCATTTCAGTTTGAGCCTAGTCGTGCCCTCGCATGTGATAATAACACTTTTTTATTCGGTTAAGAACGTCACAAAACAAAAAGTTACGCATCTGTTCAAGATGGGAGATATGGAACGTGCAATAATAGCTGTCAGGCAGCATGCAATGGGTACGCTAAAAGCTTCAAAAATGTTTAAGGTCCCACGTTCTACGTTGCAACGTTCTGCAAAAAAGCTAGAACTACAGCCAATTGAAGCAGCCCAAATAAAGCTAGGGCGTAAAGCTATATTAGGGAACGATCTAGAAGACGAGTTAGTTCGTTATATTTTAGAGATGGAAGCTAAATTTCATGGATTAACCAGAAAAGACGTTAGGAGGATGGCGTACACTTTAGCTACCAGGAACAACATCAAACATCCGTTTGGAGGTAACATGGCGGGCAGAGCCTGGCTAGGACTTTTCCTGCAACGCCATAAAGAGCTATCAGTACGACGACCAACGGGAACATCGTATTCTCGAGCAAGAGGCTTTAGCAAAGAAAATGTTGCATCCTTCTTTAATGTTCTGGAAAAAGAATATGACAAACATTTATACCCCCCTGAACGTATCCTCAATGTTGATGAGACAGGTCTTACGGTTGTATAAAACAAGATTGCACAGGTTGTAGGCCGAAAGGGGAAACGACAAATTGCATCATTAACTTCTGCTGAAAGGGGTTTATTAATAACCCTCGTGGCAGCGATGAGCGCTGCTGGACAATTCATCCCACCAATGATGATATTCCCACGAAAAAATATTAACCAGCAACTGATGAGAGGAGCTCCTCCAGGTGCCATTATGGAGGTGCACCCCAGTGGATGGATACAAAGTAATATTTTTACAAGATGGTTTCAACATTTTATTGACACAGTGAAACCCACAGAGAAATCACCAGTCCTGCTTATTTTGGATGGCCATTACAGCCATACACGCAATATTCAAGTCATAGATTTAGCTAGAGATAATCATGTGACTATAATGGTGTGTTGTATCTCACACCTAAACTCGGTTTAACTACTGATGTTTAGACTGTGACGTATTGATTTATTTATTATCGATAATTACATCAGTCTAAACATCAGTTATAATTAAACCGAGTTTAGGTGTGAGATACAACGCGCCCTAATTGTCTTACCTCCCCATTGTACCCACAAACTCCAGCCGTTGGACAAAACATTCATGGGAGTTCTTAAGTCTTACTACAGCGAAGAGGTCAGGGTCTGGTTACGCCACAATAATCGCCCACTAAGTCCATTTGATGTGTCAGAGCTCTTTGGGAGAGCCTATTTGAAATGCCAAACTGGAGAGATTGCTGTTAATGGTTTCCGAGCTACAGGCATTTATCCATTGAATAAAAACATATTTTCAGATGCTGATTTCATTGCAGCTGAAATTGAAGCAGAAAAGACTACGTCAGTCGCACCTGATGACGCTAGTGATGAAGAGGATGAGATGATGGTGGCTTCAACCTCTGGTGTCAATTCGAATGAACCTACAAATTCTGACATTCCAACATACGATAAATCTACCAACTCTGAGATAACACCTGATCGTCGCTCAAACCAGAGCAATTCATCGTCTAATTCTCCCACTTCTCCCTCTGGGCCTAACAAACAGCTTGTTGATATTCCTACAACTAATACACAGCTTGTTCCTATTTCTGTAGGTAATACACAGCTAGTCGCTATTCCTACAACAAGCTTTTATAAAAAGTCTGCCACGCCTTTCAGAGGACCTTGTCCAGAACATGGCGTAAAAAGAAAGTTATTTCAGAAGTTAACTCCATCAACTCCTTCCACATCTGGGTCCGGGTCTTCTCGAACATCTCTGGTAACACCATATGATCTTTCTCCTGTGCCTTCTTTGAAGAAAAAAACCTCAAATCGTTGGCGTAAGCCAAGTAAGTGTTCGGTGATAACCTCTTCACCTTATGAAAATGACTTGCTCCAGTCTCTTGACAAGGTTAAAGAAAAGAAAAAAGGGACAGGAGAAGGCAAAGAAAAACAAATTAAAGAAAGGAATAAAAAAAAGGGGAAACGCAAGCAGGTTACAAAGAACCAGAAAAAGGAATCTGATTCGAGCACCGAGGATGAGGAGGAATATGTGCCCGCAGATGAGGATAGCGACTACAATGAATTTCCAAATGCCCAGTCTCCAAAGGACGCAGCTGACGTGACTTGTATATTTTGCGAAGCACCTTTTGCAGAGGATAACCACGGTGAAATCTGGATAAAGTGCTTCATGTGCAATTTATGGGCCCATAACGAGTGCGCTGGGGCCGAAAATGAACAATATGTTTGTGATTTTTGCAAGTAGTAGACATTAGTTTTGATTTATTTCATGTATTGTTTAATTTAAAATATTAAAATATATTTCTCACGCATCTATCTCATTTCTCATACATTTATCACACATTTTTGGGGGTAGCCCATATTTATAGTCTATATTCAAAATGCGCAAAAATGCACATTTTCATTATTTACTCATTAATGAATTTACATATTTTTTTAATCAATGTGGACTTTAAACAGGTTGATACTAACTAATGTAGTTATCGTTAGGTAGCTTTGGAATTGAAATAGAATTTTTTTTTGTTTTTTTACAAACAAAAATAAAATGGGTAGCCCATATTTGCCTCCTTTCCTCTACACAAACCAAGTAAATGTTATATTTGAGTTTGGACGGTTTTTTTTAATAAACATTAACTTTTGCTAACCTTTTTTCTGCCATTTTAGAATAATGTGGAATGATGCTGAAGCTATTTTACCTGCTAGCGAGAAAATTAAAAACATACGACCTAGAAATTCGTTGATAATGAAGCTTACAAAGACAAATTTAGAATATCATAACGTTGATGACCCAATGTGGAAAATAGAAAAATATTTCAGGGAAAAAAATGAGGACCCTAGTCAAGAAGGTATTTTGAAAATATGTATAATTTAGGTAGTATGTACATTTTTTGCAGGTACAATTAAAACTATCACTGACTTACAAGAAATAGTTGAATCAGAACAAATGATTGCTCATCAAGAATCAAATATAATATCATCTGTAATTAGAATGGAGGGTAGAGATTCATCGGAAAAAATAGATCTCGAGGAATTTTCCAGAAATAAAGGTGTGCGCATCCAGAAAAAAGTAATGTTCATACATAACTAAAAATTTTGCTGAAACTAGATAAGGAACTACTCTTTAATAGCAAAAAATAACTAGAATTTATAGAGTTATTTCTAAGTTAGTATTTAATTAAGTACACTACCCATTTTGTTGATTTAATTGTTTTTCTCTATAAATCTTTTTTAAACTGTAATTCTCAGGTAATGAAGATCAATTGATTCAATCTAACGTATGTCCTTCAGATAGACATTTAAAAGATACTGAGAAATATATAACCGTAGAAGAACCAACAAGTATTTCCATAGCACTTGAAGACTATGAATTAATAGAAAGTCAAGGTATGGATAATATTTTTTATTCAAATGTTCAAAACTCAATAATATCAATATTTTTCAGATAATCAGCAAAGGGTTAAGTCTTCTACTGATACATCTAGTTCGTCTAGTTGTTCGGAACCATTTGGTTCAGGAAAATCAGAAAATGATTCAGACTATCACATAAGTTCAAGTGAGCCAAATTCGTCAGACTCAGATGATGAAAATGACCCAGGAAGACAAAATGTTGGTAACAAAAACCAAAATTCTAAGAAAAAAGTGGTAGAAAAAAACTTAAATGAAAATGACGACCTACCAAAAAAAAGAGGAAGAAAAAGAAAATTCAACGAACACAATTGGAAGAAAAATCAGACAAAGCGCTTAAGAAACTGCGGTAAAGACTATAAGTCAGTAAAAGTTTTCAAACAGGCAGATGGAACTAAAATAAAAACTCTGGCAACTAGAGCTGCAAGAAAATTGTTACCCCCCTGCACAGAAAAATGCAGGTTGAAATGTACAGATAAGATCACGGAAGAATGCCAAAAAACAATTTTTGAAGAATACTGGAACTTAGCAGATTTACAAAGACAGAGAGATTACATCGCATCAGCAATGACCCCTATCACAAAATCAAAATACAGTAATCCCAAACGTTCTTTAAATAATGCTTTTTATTTTCAATTACAAGAAAAGAAACATAGAGTTTGTAAAAAGTTTTTTATATCTACATTGGGAATAACATCAAGAACTATACGCACTGTAACTGAAAAACAGAAAGATAGAAAAACGCATAACGCGTATTATTGAAAATGAGGGAAGAGGAAAGCACAGAAATCATAAAGCTAGAGATAATGATATTCTGGAAGGAATTAGAGATCATATAAAATCACTATTGTCGCGCACGGACTCAAAAAGAGTATATAGAGGGATCAAAAACAATAGCTCAATTACATAGAGATTTCAAAGAATTATGTAGAACTAAACGAGTGAAATCTGCTTCATACCGCTCATACTATGATATATTTACAAAGGAATTTAACATAGATTTCTACTTTCCAAAGAAGGATCAGTGTGATCTTTGTTTGGAGTTTCAAAATGCTTCTATACAAGGAAGAGAAGTGATAAAAGAAACGTATGAGACACATTTGCAAGAAAAGGATCTTTCTAGAATAGAGAGAGAGAATGATAAGAAAGCTGGAAAGTATGTAGTGACTTATGACCTACAAGCTACATTACCGTGTCCAATTGGTAATGCGTCATCATTTTATTATATTTCAAAATTGAATATGTACAACTTGACTCTAGCTAGTTCACGTGATGATGAAGTTTCATGTTATGTACGGCACGAGGGAGAAGGCAAAAGAGGCGCGAATGAAATTGGTTCTTGTGTCTGGAATTTTCTAAATAATGTTAATACTGCAGCTGTAAAAGATGGAAAAATGATAGATATTGTGTTCTACACAGACAATTGTTCAGAACAGATTCATCTTCACCCTGTATCTATATGCAGTGAATAAACTATGTAATATTATCACACATAAATACTTAATAAGGGGTCACACCCAGAATGATGCTGATAATATTCATTCCGTGATAGGAAAACAAATATCGCGATACAAAAAAGCTGCAGCCATTTATGTACCAGACCAGTACATAACCCTTATTAGACAAGCTAAAAAAACTGGAAAGCCTTATACTGTGCATGAGTGGAGCCACGGTGATTTTCTGGACCTTAAAGATTTAACAGCAAACATGGGTATGAAAGACAGTTATAAAACTTCTGATGGCGAGACCATCAAAACCTCTGATATTAAAATATTTGAAGTTAGAAAAGATTCTCCGACCGTCTTCTTTTGTAAAACTTCTTATGCACAAGATCAGTTTTTGAGCATTAGTATGCTTTCAAGAAGATCATCTTTGAATCTAAAAAATATGGAGATTAAGAAATTGTACAAAAACAAGCTTGGGATTCCCGAAAATAAAAGAAAGGGAATCATTCAGGAGTTAAGAAATAACATAGTAAATTTTTTAATACCATAACACCAGAAATGCTGCAAAATGCGTTCAGTAATTTTTGGATGAGATTAGGATTATGTAGAGATGCAGACGGAGGTCACATACAACAACTTATTTATTAAATATATTTTTTTATGTGTTTTATAAAGCTATGTTTGGTTCCTTGTTCTTATGTGTAAATAAAAATGTTTGTTTCAAATATTTTCTTTTTTTCTAGTTTTCCCGATTTTGTAAATTGTTGTACCCAAGTTAATATCGATTTTCGTGAATAGGCGTATTTCTGTCAGAAATGGCTGTGAATCTTATCCTGGTCACTTTTATTAATTAACAAAAGTAACTTTCTTACGAAAATTTTAGACGACTTTTGAGACTTGCAAACGGTGTCATACAAAATTTAAACATTTCTAAGAATTTCAGTGAAAGCCGCTCATTTATGAGGTTTCCAAGATGTTAAAATGTGATCATTTACGTTTGGAAGTTATTAACATGGTTTCATAAAAAATTAAATCTTTCCCTAAAAACTTGAGTATATGACGATAATGTATACATTTTTAAAAAGGAGAAGAAAGGGACTTTCAGATGGTATTGAAAAATATAGGGTGTTGTATTTAAAATAAAGCGATAATTTCGTTTCAAAAATGGTCATTTTTTTTTGGCGCTTTCGGGAAAAAATATACATTTGGCAACTATGTCAATAGAAATTTAAAGGAAATATAAGAAGTTTAGCGAAAACTGCACGTCGATATCTTTTTCCATTCTCGAGTAATAATCCCGTCGAAATGTGTTTATAGTGGGACACCCTGTATAACACTTTGAACATTATTTATTGTAGTTTTTTTTGTAAGTACCACATAAAGGAGTGTAGAATTTAATGTATTCTAAACTTCTTACTTGTTATTTTCAGGATTTCTCAACCATGCCATGTTGTGCTGCTATAGATTGTAGCAACTCAACCAAAAAGGGATTTTTTATGAAAAAGTTCCCAAAAGATCCTCTTAGAAGAAAATAGTAGTTAATTAAAATGAAAAGAGATAACTGGAAACCAACTGATTATTCATGTTTGTGTGAGGTAAATATTATATGCATTATTGACAACCAAGTAGAATATATACCGGGTGTCCCAAATTATCGTATACATACAATATCTCGCTTATTTGACAAGATAATTTAAAAATTAAAAAACTGATTTGAATGGCATTAAAGAACCTTCATAATGACTTATGAAAAAACTTTATTGCATTTGACAGCCTTGTGCACCTATCAATTTTAATTTCAAAATGGTACCCACTGTATAATGTCATTGAAAATTGCGTGTTATTCTATTAGGAATACAATGATACAACATACTTGTTATTATTTTTTATTATTAACAACAAAACATTAACATTCCCGAAATCTAACTAAAATGCATATGCAATTAAAAAAACTAAAACAAAATTATAGTGAGTGTTCAAAATTATTTCCTGCAGATTCCATGCACGCTTCAAGGCGTCTTAAAAGCGTTCTTGTACAGGCCGCCAGAATCATAGCTGGTGTAACAGTACGACTTGCTTCAAGAATGCGTTCTTTCAGATCATCTACATCTACAGGTTGCGTTTGATAAACCAATTCTTTAAGGTAACCCCATAAAAAAAAGTCCAGTGTGTTCCAATCTAGGAAACACCATGTGTGCTACTTGACGACGTTGAGGAAAATGTTCTCGATATATACGGACTCTGCTCGTCGAGCATTTTTGCTGCATTCACCATAAACTAGTAACATGTCAACGTATTCGTCTGAACTAAACGTGAATGGCATCTTACTGATAACAAGAGTAATTATTTTTTAATTGGAACTTGTGAATAGTGGACACAACAAACAATTGAGTCATCGATTTACTACACTAGGCACTGTTTAACAATGAGTATTTGAAGTTCTTTTTTTGACAGAGGCATCGGTTTTTGACAACAAAAAATTAATGTACTTCTTTTCGACTGTTTTATAACCATCGGCGGAGGCAACATAATTTTCATAAGGATAATTAGGCAATACTTATAAAAAAGTCTAAAATGTTAATTTTTTGTTGTTAATAATAAAAAATAATTACAAGTATGTTGTATCGTTGTATTCCTAACAGAATAACACGCAATTTTTAATGACAATATACAGTGGGTACCATTTTAAAATAAAAAGTGATAGGTGGGTGCACAAGCCTGTCAAATGCAATAAAGTTTTTTCATAAGTCATTATGAAGGTACTTCAATGCCATTCAAAACAGTTTTTTAATTTTTAAATTATCCTGTCAAATAAGCGAGATATTGTATGTATACGATAATTTGGGACACCTTGTATAATATATATTCTATTTGATACAAATATAATTTAGTTTTCATACTTGGATAGATTTAGTTTATAACAAAATTGTGTACTTCATTACTTGAATTATTGTAGGTTCATTTTGCTCCTGAAATGTGGGAGAAAACTCGTGTGGATGGAACCAGAAAACTAAGAAGTAGTGCTGTACCAATTATTTTTTCATTTCCATCCTCTATTAGAAAAAATGAAAAGAGATCGCCAATTAAAAGAAATGGTGGTTACCAAATTTTAATTATTTTATAACATAATATATATGAGTAGTTATTATCTAAGAGAGCTTTGGATTTGAAAATATAGGGCATTAGTTGTTATGTCTTATGTGCTACCTCGAAAGAAAACTGTCCCAACTCAACAATGTATTATGAGAAAAGACATTTGAAATTTTTGTGCTGAATAAGCATTCAAATAACTTATAAAGAACTCGGGTATATTTAAGGTTAGTTGATACATAATTGTGTATCCATAAAAAAAAATTATGGAGTGGTTAGTACAACCATAAAACTTTTCTAATGATTGCTGTATGGCGTACAAAAAATAAAAGCTTTGTTAGAATTGGTATATTACTTTGTTGGAAACTAAATAAATTATTATTTCAGAATTACTTGTAGCAACAACCATTGCATCTGCAAGTACATTTGCTGATTCTCCAGTAGAGCCAGCCTTGTCAGCTTTAGGTCCTTCTACATCTTCATCAACCATTTTATTGGAAGCTACCAGAAGTGAAAATTCACTAAGCCTAGAGTAGAGGAATAATGGAGTATAAGAATAATGAGAAAGTTGGAACAATACAGCCAGTTGTATAACAACCATGCGAGGAAAGTTGGATACTACAAAAAATGCAAAGGAATACGAAAAGGAAAGTCTAAGATTCAGAATCAACTATACACAGAAGTTCTGAATATACATTATTAAAAACAGTTTTTAATCATGACCAAATTAACATTTTACAAAGAGACGTTCTAAGAAAGTAGGTAAAATCACGAGATGGTTCAACCAGACCATTGCAAAGGCTCTGAAATTAAGGTTTAGTTCTGGAACTAGTGGATATGAGGAACTTATAAAACAATATCCTCTGCCATCAACAAGGACCCTTCAGAGGCGATTGCAAATTTAAAATTTTATAGCGGGGTCTTACACGAAGTGTTTAAATTTCTTAAAATCAAATGTGACACATTTAAACCTGGAGAAACTGATTGTATCTTGGTTTTTGATAAAGCAGCCAGTAAGCAGGAGTAAAATTACGTTGGAAACAAATTAAGAGGTGGTTCTACATAATGACTTCCAGGCATGTATGTTGTGCACTAAGTAAATTGAATGTAGAAATTTATGACAAAACAGTTCAGTTTTTAAAGGATTTTATGGATCTTTTTACACTGGAAACCTGCTCAAACTGGCACTCTTATTTCAACACATTCTATGTTAGAATCACATGAATATTTGTTGGAAGAAAAATAGCACGAATTTGTTTTGACCATTAGGTTTTCACAGGATTTCTTGAAGAATTTATTTTGTGTTCTAAGGAGCAAGCAAGTCGTCTCTAATGCGAAGTAAATAAAAAATAATTTGAAACTAATTACTGTTTCCCAGTATTTGAAGCAACCCAATAGTAGCAATTATGAAGAAGACGAGAGAAAATTCGGGATTCTTGGACACTCTCACGAAGAGTGACAAAAGTTACTGTGAAGTGTTTGTACCCGAAAACGTTTATTTTCCTGGGCTTCATCAAAGTCATAGTGATAGTAGTTCATTGTACAACATTGCTGGGTATTTGATGCAAAGTATTAAATGAACATCCAAAAACTGTGATATTTGTTTAAGTAGTGTTGCATCAAAAACTTTTCAAAGTTTGTGAACATCAAGATGTTTAAAGCAAATACTTTGTTTTTTTTGCACTGAAGTAGTATTTCATTTTTTTGTTGAAATGGAAATAGTATTTCAAAAGTATATAACAATTGTAGTTAGCCAAAATATAGATATGAAGAAGTTTTTTGTTGAAAAAATTGCATTTTAGTAGTTCTTATTAATTTTGTTAAGGAGGTGCCTCAAGAAAAACGTGAGTAGGTAAGATAATTTTATAAATATTTAATTTTTGGACAATAAGGTTGATTTTTCACTAGTATTATAATCAAGTACATTAAATTGTTTTGCTATCTGAAATATTGTTTGTTATAAAACGGAGATGTCAACCAATAGGTATGAAAATAGTAGAGGTTCCAATAACTAACATTAGTGTCAATTATTGGGTTTCAAATGATTTTTTCAGTTTTCTAGTGAGATTTCGTAGGGATAAAATTACAAAAATGTCTCTATAAAAACCGCTAAACTCTGATAATCAGATCCAATGGTTGACACTATTGTCAATTATTGGAGTATGTGCTGTCAATTATTGGTTCTTTTAGGAAATGGCGAGTAAAAAACCATTCTTTAAATATTCAAAAGAACAAATGGATGACGCTATAGCAGACGTAAAAAGAGGATTAGCTGTGGCAACCTCTGCAAGAAAGCATAAAGTACCAAGAGTGACTTTAATGTACAAAATTCAAGGCAAAACACCTTGAGAGAAAAATGGGTAGATATTCCTATCTAACTAAAGAAGAGGAAGGCGTTTTGGTTACCTGGATCCATAGCATGGCAAAAGTGGGATTTAGGGAGCGGACTTCTCAAAATTTAACTATAACTAGAGTTACCACAGGACAATTAACCAAGTGGTTTAATGACATTTTTAATTACCTCCAAGAAAATGAATACGATGATATATTAAATGACCCAAAACGCATATATAATGCGCATGAGACACTGCGTTCTTTCTCAACCCAAAAGGGAATAAGGTTATGCCCGAACGTGGAGCAAAGAATGTCTACAAAATTGTTAACAGTGATGAGGAAGAATGTCTCACCGAGTTAATTACAGGAAATGCTGCAGGAGATCTGGCTCCGCCAATGATAATTTTCAGGTATGAACGAATCCCTAAAGAATTATCAAACAGTGTACCTGAATCATGGAGAATTGGAAAATCGGAAAGCGGTAGGATAACGGGCGAAACGTTCTATGAATTCATATCAAATATATTTTATCACTGGCTACTTGAAACAAATAGTGCGTTTACGGTTATTTTATTCATTGACGGCCACGCCTCACATTTAACTTAACATGTTAGTCAATTTTTTGTTGAACATAAAATCGTTCTTGTAGCCTTGCTACCGATTTCCATACACAAAATTCAGCCAATGGATGTTCCAGTTTTTCGGACAATAAAAGCTGGGTGGAAAGAAATTGTGCAGGAATGGAGATTGCAGAGCTATAACAACCCCATACTGAAAAAAATTCACTACTTCCCGTTACTGAGACAAACACTCAAAAAAAGGATGAATCTCCACACATTGTCGAAAAATTTGCACAAAGTTGAAAAATTCAAAAAGTGTTCTGTTTGATTTGGAGATATTGCAGATCAGTCGCTTTTTGGATTTTACACTAGCATTTTAAAAGAGTAGGAATTTGAATCAAATTCAAAACACAGAAAAGTTACAAAATGAAGAATATCTACCAAACATAGAATCGATTGAAGATAAAGAAAACACAGATAGTCAAAATCAGCTTTCAACAGCAGGACCATCGCAAATCCCAAATTTAGACAATACTGTTTCAGTGGAAGAAAAGGAAAACATACAAAATCAACACGTAACTCCACCGTCAAAAGAAATTCGACCTTCTGAATACATTGACTTACCTTTTAATGTTCCTACCCCTTTCAAAAAAGCGTGTTTCTAGCCGAGTTCCAAATCTTCCAAAAACAAGAAATATAAAAAATAAAATGTTCCATCTGTAACAACATCAAAGAGTTGGCAAATGTATTATCAGAAGAAACAATTAAAAAAGAAAGAACTTGAAGAAGCAAAAAAGAAAAGAATAGAAGATTACAAAAGGATGAAAGAACCAAACCAAGTAAAAAAAGACCCGAATCAAGTCAAAAAAGAAAAATCTACAAACATTAAAAAAAACTAGAAAAACGTAAACGACGAGATTTCTCTAGCTCCTCTAAAGAGGAAGATTGGGTACATTCAGGAAACAGCAGTGACGACATTGAAAAAAGTTATTTCATCACTGAAAACGATCCTGGAAAATAATGAATTTAAAGAGGACTTTGAGAAATGTACTTGAATAAATGTTTTCCAACATAGTTATTTCTTATTTCTCTTTCAAAGTCCTAAGTCAAACATAGGTGAATACTATGTCAAATATTGGGAAAAGTAGAATTCGATAGATGGCGCTCTGAAATGTCAATGTCATCTTAGCAACGAGTAAAACAAATCAGCTGCCGTATAAGCCCTTTGATATTTAAGTGGTTTTATTTTGCTGTTTTAGTTATTTTCAGTGTGTGTTTTGAAAAACTTTTGCTTTTTCTTTGATTGTGCTTTAGTAATTTGTGTTGTTAAACTAAATTTTGACTCCTAATATTTTTATTTTTGGAGTAATAGGTGTTCAGCTTTTTAAGTGTTACCGGGAGTGTTAATTATGTTTATGTTTGTATATTTTATTGTGACTTACCTTTTGGATTTCTTCATTGTGAATACTGTATGTATTGAATAAATAAAAACACTTATTATTTTTGAAATTGAGTTTAATTATTTTTGTACAAACGTAATGCAAAATTTATGAACTAATGGTCGTGGTCGTGGCTTGACTGTGGTAGTTTTAAGGAAGGTACTGCATTTAAAAGAAGATACTTTTTCTTACCAAGACCTGAAGAATATGTTACTCATTTATATACTGTTCACCTTTACATATATAAACTATACCATCCACTATTAACTTATAACTATTACACACTTGGTATACTAACCTTGACTATAGTAGTCTTCCCTTTTAAAATGTAAAGAACACACGGACATACTATCTGTAACTGGTTTCCCCATTTTTACTTTCGTTGCCCTAGCCTTTCTTGGAGATATATTTTCCATAACTCCAAACGTATTTTCAATATTTACCATTCTTCACATGGGAGGAAATTTATGGAAAGATAAATCGGGATTTTTCCCTTTACGGCTAGTGCAACCAAATCCACAACAGTTTCGATTATGCAGCGACATAATTCAAAGTATAAAACTTTAAAAAAGGTACAAAATATTGCAATCAAACTTGATCTGCAATGAAAACAAAAAATAGAATAACATAACCTCTTCTATAATATCTCTGATTATTATAAGAATATTACCTCATAAATGATGACAGTTGAGTTGAATAGAAAAACACAGTTTTAAGCTTGTCACTGACACAAAATTAAACAGATAAAGTACGAATTTACGGTAATTACGTTGACTTAAATGTAATACAAAAACAATGCAAAACGAATTATTTTACTCGTTGCGACAATTACAATTTTTTCCGCAAGAGGTCTCACTGAATTCTACTCCGCCCAATTGGTATCAATGACATTCTTCGACAGTAATATTGTTTTCATTTTTATAAACTAATTTTATAAAAACAGTTAATCATTGAAATGTGTATACTATTAGTGGTAAATATATGATTTTGATTAATTTTTATTTACCCTTCTTAAATAAAATGTCAATTATTGGAGACATATTCGGTCCAGTTCTCTAAGAAGTGGTTAACGCAGTGGATAAATTAGTAACGTTGCTTTCTTAACAACTATATTTTCCACCAGCTATATTTGCTATTCTTTAAAAACAAAATTTGTTAACGTGGTTAATTAATTTACGATACCACTTAGTGGTAGATAAATGCTGTGAAGTTAGCAACTACTTTCCTTATTAATTATCGTTTATTTTTCCTTTAACCTCACATTTTTGATATAGGACGTCTGTTCTAAAAGTATTTTTGGACATCCCGAATTAATACATAATAAGTGGTATTTTGCTGGACTACTAGATTGTTTTATATCATAAGGATAATTCACAGGAATACAAAAAAAAGTTTCCATCAAGATTTAAAGGTGATGGAAGATAGATACCAAGGTCGCTGGGATGAACATATATGATGGCAGATTACTGTTGGAGTGTTACACGGAAATGTCCTGAAGACATCCATCGGAGAAAATATAAAAAGAGATGCTTCTAACCTGTAAAATAATGTGTGATCAAATATTCTTTTGTTTTTAAATAAATTAATTAAATGCCTTTTTAATTTATTTACCCTTGCGAAATCTCGAAAACTACACGTAGCATTAAAAAAGTAAGTATTAAGTTTTTATCAGGGTACTGAATGTAGGTACTTGAAATCAGTTTTACTTTCAGCGGCACCAAAATCATTGTAGACCTGTGTTATGTATTATTTGTTGAAGGACAACTGAAGTTTGTATCGAGGTTCGCATATCTTGTGATGCTTATTACACATATCAATGATTTACCTACCTTGTCTTTTAGTATGCCTCCCAAAACTACACGAGGTCCAAGAGTCACCTTAGACCAAATGGAATGTATGTTGGTGTATATTGCGGATAACAAGCAACTGCTGTTATCAGAAAGAACACATCCTTTGAATAGTTCTGAAGTAGATTCAGCTTGAAAAGAGCTAACTAAAAACCTTAATTCGATGAGTGGCCCCTCCAAAACAGTATAAGAATGGAGGAGATTCTTCATTGAATATAAATCCAAAACAAAAAAGAAAGCCAGAGAAATAACTGTACACTGTACCTGTTGACTCTCGTGATGTTTATCAACTTGACAAACTGTTCACTCGATTGCAATAATTATGCTGGTTCAATTGATTTGTTGAATGATACCAACTGTTAGACTAAAGTTTTATTTCTAATGTTTACATATAATATGTTTTACGTATTGCCACTGAGACTTTCAACTTCATAGTGCAATACCGGCAGTACATATAAGGACCCTTGTCTGGTATGCCCTGTTCGCAAACAATTCGTACAAGCTTTTAGTTTTCGGATTTCTTGTATCCTAGAGGGTACCGGTAAATTTTGGAATAGTTTACAGAAATATATAAGGTGTTTACTATTCTTGCAGAAGATGCAAGGTTTATTTACTGAAACGTTTGACTGCACTGTAGTTACAGTGAACTTGCGATTATTGACCGATTGATAAGTCTGACCGTTGGGTTTATTGCTTATTGATTCGACAACCTGGGATCTTTCTGTTAAAAAACTAATAAACATATCAATTTGTGGAGAGATGATGTCCTTGGTTTTGACTTCCCATTCCCGTTTAGTGTTGATATCTAATTTAGAGAGTACTAAGTGTATTAAAATTGTACCCCATGACTCCACCGGTTCTTTTAAATTTTTAAGAGCTCGATATAGTGTTTTTGATTGTTATCTAAAAATGACCGCAACGAATTGAACGAGTCTTCATTGATGTTGGGTAAATCAAAAATTTGTTTTGTATGGTTTTTAATAATGAGCTTTTTGTTCTGGTGTCGATCCTGTAGTAAGCTCCACGCCACTGTGTAATTTGAATCGGTTATTTCTAATGACTCAATGACGTGACATGCTTCGTTTTTCAGAGAAGCCTGTAAGTAATAATATTTTTGAACGTTTGATATGCTGGGATTATTGTGAATTAATGCCGTAAAGGAGTCTGAAAATGTTGACCATTTATCATAAGAACTATCAAACTCTGGTAGGCTTAGAAGAGGAAGTTTAACATTAAACGTTTGTCCTGCCGCCGAAGGATGTGCACCTGAGTTTGTGTTTTGTTGCATATTTATTTGATTTTGGCAACGTTGAAATTCATCTATAATTTGTTTGGCTTTCGAAGCGTGTTCATAAAACTCGTCTTCAAACGCGGTTCTCTCCTCACCTTGCGATTCCTCATCATACATTTCTAAATCGGATTGCACTGAATTAAATTCATCAAATGTAATTTCGATTTTCTGAAGTCGCGTTGTGATTTCTTGGAATTTTGTACTGTTGTTTGGTTCATTTATAAATTTTTTAAACCGTGTTAATTGTGCTTTCAATTGACCACGACGAGCAATCAATCTCGTAATAATTCCTTGTTGTTCGCCGCCGTTATCAGACATTGTTTATAGTAAAATTAAATTATAGAAACTATTGTTAAACCCTGTATGTTTCCAAAAAATTAAACCAAGTAAATATATCAATGAATAACAAAGATAAGAATGCGAGCAAAAAAACTAAACAAACCGCTCGTCGCCGTCCCCCGGTGACCTTTCTCTATGAGTTATAACCATATACATAAAAATAAAAGTATATAGCTGAAGAACAAGTGCGCATCCTATTGAGCTGAAAAATAAAAAGAGATGCATCACTTGACAACGAAAGATCAAAATGGCGGATTGTTTACGTTTTGTCATATTGTCGTAGTTTGGCTGTGTTATTTTTGTGGATATCTGTGTTGAATTTATTTCAACTCGTGCTTGTTAGTTTATTTTAGTATAAGTAGTGCGTATTTTTAAAAGATATAGACTGAACATTTGTCTAGAAAACATTAAGAATGACTTGTTTTGTGAAAGAGTGCAAAAACATTAAAAGACTGCTACCTCCCAATTCAAAAATATCGTTTCATCAGTAAGTACTAAATATGTTGATCAATTTGGTTATTAAATTATTGTTTTCAATAGCTTTCCTGAAGATCCAGTTAAGTTTAAAGAATGGATAAGATGCTTGGGAGTTACTGAGCAAGTTTCCTACAAAACATTTCTATTTTTATGCTCTGATCATTTTTCTGAAGATGCCATTGTGTTGCGTGGCAATAAGAAGTTGTTGCAGAAGTCAGCACTTCCAAAAATGAAAAAAACGGATGCTATTTTTTGCTGTCCATCTCCAAAACATTTGCCAAGAAAAAGAAAACTTTCTTTATCTAGCGATTCATCGCCAATTTCTGAGACAATGAAAAAACGAACATACGAACGGACACAAGTACAACATCACCTGAAATGAAAACTGCATTTAATGAAAAAACCAATGCGTTAAGTCCTTCAAGTAAAGGTAGCAGTAGTTCTGGAACTAGGCGTATAAAACGTGTACATCTTGAACATAGTTATTCGTGAGTAGATCAATTTTTATATATAAACAATTACTAATATTTATTTTCAGAACCAGCCCTTTTACATTCTTGAAAAGAAATAAGGACATTAAGAAAAAACTCTCAGTTGCCACCAATCGCATATATAGATCCCAACAAAAAATAAAAAGACTAAAAAAGAGAGTTCAATCTCTGAAAGACATCATCAATAATCTAAAACAAACAACTTACTTGTCTTCAAATGCTCTAGAACAATTAGAAATGGACACAAATGCAATTCCCTTAGCAATAATGAGAAGGTTAATGACTTCAGCTAGAGCTGGTTTTACTGCAAAAAGCAGAATACCAATAGAATTGAAAGAGTTTGCTCTAACTTTACATTTTTATAGTTCAAAGGCATATAATTATGTTAGGAACACTTTCAATTTATCGCTTCCACATCCAAGTACTTTAAGAAAATGGACCTCAGGTAATAATGACTTATTATCTTTATTGAAGACATGAAAAATTATTTCCCATTTTCAGGATTAAATTGTGAGCCTGGATTTACAAGTGCATCTTTCAATGCTTTAAAATGCAAAGCATTGGAAGCTGAAAAAGAAAACAAAAGGGTCCTGTGTGCACTTTCCTTGGATGAAATGTCCATTAAAAAACAAATCCAATATGACGGAAAAAGAACTTGGGGCTATGTCAATATAGGCATAGAAAATGATAATTATGGTGCGGAACCTGCTTTGGAGGCCCTAGGTTTGATGGTGACATCGGTAAATGCCCATTGGAAAATTCCAAATGGTTATTTTTTAATAAAAAGTTTGAATGGTGCTGAAAAGGCCAATATTGTTAATGAAGCTCTTATTCGGTTAGAAAATGTTGGTATTGAGGTGACATCTGTTACCTGTGATGGACCTTCTGCTCATTTTTCTATGTTCAATAAACTAGGATGTAATTTAAATAATTTCAACAATATTCAATCCCATTTTATTCATCCTGCAAATAAGAATAAAAAAGTTTATGCCATATTTGATACTTGCCACATGCTAAAATTGGTAAGAAATTGTTTGGCTGATGAAAAAATATTATTCGATCAAGATGACAATGTTATTAAATGGGAGTATATTGAAGACCTATATAAAGTCCAAGAAGAGGAAATGCTGACTCTAGCAAATAAATTAGGAAAAAAACATATGTCTTGGCAAAAATTGAAAATGAAAGTGGGTATTTAAACATTTTTTCACATAATTTGTTCTTTAAATCAAATTATTTTTTTTAGGTAAATATTGCAGCTCAAACTCAGTAATAGTGTTGCTGAGGCAATGTTATTTTTGAGTGAAGACTTAAACCATACAAAATTCAAAAATTGTCAAGCTACAGCAAAATTTATTAAAATTATTGATAAAATTTTTGATATCACCAATTCTCGATTACCTTTTGAAAAAGGATTTAAAGGTGCGTCAAGAATTGGAAATGAAAATGTTTGGCGGCCTTTTATAGAGGATTCTATTAATTATATCAAAATGCTCAAAAATAATAACAAACAATTGATATGCACAAGTAGAAGAAAAACACCGTTTATTGGATTCATAATATCCTTAAAATCTATCTGTGATATATTTGACAAACACGTAAAAGAAACTAAATATTTAAAATATGTGTTAACATACAAATTTAGTCAGGATCACCTGGAACTTTTTTTTTGTGCTGTGCGGCATGTATGAAAAATTTGTACATTGTACAGTAAGTAATTTTCTATTTCACTTATTTTAGGTCAAGAAACGGTTGGAATAATGACCCTTCTGCTTTGCAATTCATGCAAAGTTATAGAAAACTTTTAGTACATACCAATATTCGAAATGATGGAGGCAATTGTAAAGTTTTAGATGCCACATCTATCCTTAACATTACCAACAATGAAAAAACAATGGATGTCGACATGGTATCTTTAAAAAAAGGAGAAATCACAGTCCAAGATTGCCTTGCAGAACATAATTATGATTTGACTGCATCATATATTTCAATATCTGAAATGGCTGAAAATGTTATTACATACATGGCAGGCTACGTAATTAAAATGTTGAAAAAAAATGTATATTGTGAAAATTGTTTGGAAAATATTTTGGCTAAGGTAGATGATTTCTCATCAAAAAATTATAATTTTATAAAAAGACGTAACTTGGGTAAGAATAAATATACATATTTTTCAAAACGCAATTTTACTTTTTTATTTTAGGGCCCTATTTAATACCTTCAATGGGAGTTTATAAAATATGTCTGGAAGCTGAGCTCTTCATCAGGAAATATTTATTTTTATCGGATAATGTATTGCCAAAAGACAGTGGAATCATAATTAATAATGTTTCGAGAAAACTTTTTGAAAAAAAACTATTTCCGGATCACGAGGAGCATTATTTTTATTTATTAAAAAATATTATTAATTGCTATTGCAAAATAAGGTTGCATAAGTTATCAAAAAAATTCACTGAAAAAATGCACAACGATTTAGTGAGGACAAAATTAAATAAATTGATTTTGCAATACCACCAATAATTTTTGTTCAATAAATACATATATTTGAAATTTTCTATTGATTTATTTTTATTTTAACCCAATTGAAGAGAAAATAACATTGAATAAAGTTCAATGCAATTTTCTCTTTTATTTAAATGAAACGGAATTTGAAGTTTCCCGCTTTAAATTTGACAATCAAAGATCAAAATGGCTGCCTCCATTAGTACAAGGGTCGGTCGTCTCGCTTCAGCTATATACTTTATTTTTATGTATAATATATGGTTATAACACAACGTAGTTACCCAATATTGTTATTCGGGTTTGCGAAATGAAATTTACAATATAACTGAATATTTTAAATGAACATGATAATTTGTTAGGAAATAGAATTTTGATTTGTAACGAAACTAATTAAATAATTATGAATGACTATTATTATTAAAATTGAAAGTTCAGCTGGAGGCTATAATAAATATATTGTGACTTGGAAGAATTTGTATTTGAGGAATAAATTGGAATGGACTCACCGAGTATTCACAACTTCCTTGTTGAATTCGATATTTCGACGAACTGCGTGGTTTTGTTGTTTCTTGATGAAAATGAATATCTTGCTGCGAAAGACCAATTTTGTTGACTCTCGTGATGTTTATCAACTTGACAAACTGTTCACTCGATTGTAATAATTATGCTGGTTCAATTGATTTGTTGAATGATACCAACTATTAGACTGAAGTTTTATTTCTAATGTTTACATATCGCACACCTAGATCTAAAGAGAGCTAACTCAAAAAAACGCTTTTTTCAGAAAAGGCGAAAAACTGATTACCACATCCCTATGCAATGCACTAGTTTTCTGTTTAGGTATATGCTGTATATGCAATAGGGCAGAAAAATGTATGTTCAGTGTTGTTCCCCTATTGCTTAACAAGTACGCATATATTTTATTATTATTTCGAGTTAGGCCTGTGTTGATGAATTAAGTTTTGAGTTGACTCTCTTTTGAAGAGATGAAAAAAATTTAAAATGTGATAGCGCTTGTTATTATTTATAATTAACCCAACTTTTCGACTAGTCTATGACCAACAGTTTATAGATTAGCAATAAAACACATAAGAACTTAAATCAAACAATTTTTTTATTCTCTTAATCATAGAACAAATGAACTTTTTTAATCCAACATAATAATATTATGTTTTTTATTTATTATAAAAATATACGAACCTTCCGTTTTATGGAAAACAAAAATCATATTTGTTTTAATATTCAAGTATTATCTATGAAACTCAGAAATAAAGGAACATTGAGAACTTTTAAACATATTCGAATACACTTTAAATACTAGCAATGGCACTTTGAGATCAATTGTATTCATCACAATTATTTTACTTAATTATAAATAAATAACTAGTGTTTCTAATGATCTGATTAAATGTATCAAAAATGCTAACATTTTAATAACTATACAAAACCATTAGTTATCCTTATCACCCAGAACACCTTTATACTAAACATCATAATAGGATTTTGGAATAACGTTTTTATCAATCAATTCTTGTATGTCTTTTCTTTTTGCATCAGACAATGCAGTTTCCTCAGTGTAAGCCTGTGTTAAGCCAAATGAAAACGGTTGATCAGTGACTGACCCAGTTTCTCTTGACCGGAGAACCCTTTTTCGCACATAAGTTTTCTTAAAGGCTTCCTCTGTAAATGATGTTTTGTAGAAAAACTCTTCAGGATGATTTTTTTCAACTCTGAGAACCTTAATGTCATGCCATTTGATCTGATTTTTCTCCTCGTCTATATTGAAATTGGTGCATTCTTGCAAAGCTTTGACATCATAAAACTTATCATGAGTCATTTCTACGACTGTGTAGACTTTTCCCGTCTTTTTTGCTGTACCAATTAAAGTTTTGTATTGTTCTGGTATGTAAATTGGACACGACTGTAAAAATCTTTTAATTTGTTTTTCAATCACGCTGTGGACGTTGTCACCTTTGTTTTGTGAGTGACCGCGTATCAAAAACTTGTGAGTAATGGACTTCCGACATCTTGTTGACAGCATAAGCATAGGCAGACAACAGAAATTTATTTTTTTGTTGACCGCCACAATTGTCGGAGTAAAAAATTATGTCAATTTCTTTATTGGGATTTTGGTCTACCTGAGATTTAATATAGTCAATAATACAGCTGCCAATTTCAACTACTCCTCTCTTTCCTTCAGTCTCATCCCAAAAATAGCACACGACACCTTTAACCCTTAAATCACTGATAGTAAAATATTTACCTGACCTAAATTTGGCAAAAATGTATCAAAGTTACGTTCCTGTAAACAATAGATACTATACATAAAAAACTGCAAGCTCAGCATCCAGAAGTTATAAATAGGAAAACTCAAGACATATTCATAAATTAACTATAAGACATTAATTATTAATCTTGTTCATAATATTGGTTTGTAGTCCAGTAATTTTAATCAAGCTTATTCTGAATTTATATTTATCAATTTGTAAAAGTATACAGTGTATTTCAAAAGTAAATAAAAGTTTTTAAAAATCATTTTCAAGTGTTACAAAAGTTAACTGGCGCTGTCACAGTAGGATTTTTACCAAAATTGTACGAACTTTTTCGCATATTCGAATATCGTACACTGTCCGTTTCCACGGTTAATTGGTGAGAACCTTCAAGAAGAAATACTTTACAAATACGATAAGAATTCAATCGACCAGAGGAAAGGAACAAGCATCGTCCACAACCTTATTGGCGAGGCTCTAGGAACAGCATCGTCCGAAGACCATAGTTAAGAAGAATGAAAACAATAATTTTTATGTAAGTGCATCCTTTTACCATTTTCAATTCGTTTCAATTTTTAATAGTGTTATATTTCTGATTTGCTGCAAACTGGATCAAATAATTGAAGAATTAATAAATAGTATAGATAATTTAGACGTAAACGAAATGGCTCAACCAAATTTTCAATCGATCAAATACCAAGCAGACAATATTTCGCCTTTTGACGGAAATCCTAAACAAATTAATCGATTTATTAGATCATGTGAGAATTTTTTAACTAACCATCAAGATAGAACTAATGCTAATGCCCCTATAAATATTTGTTTATTTGATACAATTTTAAGTAAATTAGTTGGAAGGGCAGCTGATTTAATTGCTTCGCAAACAGAACTAGATACTTGGTTGAAAATAAAAGATTCTTTATTAGTAACATTTTCTGATCAAAGATCAATAGATTGCATAGTTCAAGATATAATTTCATTGAAACCAGAAAGGAATGAATCTCCACAAAATTTTGGTTTAAAGATTCAAGACGCTAGAAGTATTTTGTGCTCTAAAATAAATATGTTAAATGAACCAAATGAATTAAAGTTGCTTCAAATACAACAATACGAAGATTTGTGTCTCAAAACTATATGGTTTAAATTACCATATGCAGTTAGTCGTAAGATTAAAAAACCCAAATTCAATAGAACAAGCTATGGGATTTGTTACAGAAGAAGAAAATTTCCTCAATTATAAAACTCGTAATAATAATTTTAATAATTCAAGACAAACAAATCATAATATTCAATTAAACCAACGACAAAATATCAATAATCAAAATTTCTCAAACCCACGACCACTCTTTAATAATCAAAATCTCTCAAACCAACGACCAAACATTAATAATCAAAATTTCCCAAATCAACGACCAAACTTCAATAATCAAAATTTCTCAAACCAACGACCACACTTTAATAATCAAAATCTCTCAAACCAACGACCAAACATTAATAATCAAAATTTCCCAAATCAACGACCAAATTTTAATAATCAAAATTTCTCAAACCAAAGACCAAACTTCAATAATCAAAATTTCTCAAATCAACGACCCAATTTTAATAACTACAGACCAAAAATAATAATTTTAATCCCAATTATCGACCAAAGTTTCAACAACATTTTAATCAAAACCAAAACGTACAAAATAGACATAATCAAGTAACCAGACCAGAACCAATGGATACTTCCTCTAGTAATACACGAAGAACTAATAACAGACCTAATTATTTAAAAAATACTATACGACAAAATCCAAATTTTCGTTCTGAAGAACTTTTTACTCAAAACGTGGATTTTGAAGAAAACGACAATGACAATAACAGTCGTACTGTCACACACAATGAAAGTACTGAAAACAACGACCAAAATAGCCTCGACATCCAACCAAAAATGATAAGTGTTAATGCAATATACTCCAATTTACCAAAAATATTTATTCCAGAAATTAACGCTACTTTCTTAGTTGATACTGGCTCCGGTCAAAGTTTTCTTAAACCCGAATTAGCTCATAAAATTTATCCAAATTATATAAAAAAGGAAAAATTTTCTGTACGATCTGCTCATGCTACCTCTTTTCATGAAGAAACGATGACTATTCCAATTTTCCCTACATTTAAAATTGAAAACTCTCATAAATTTTATTTATTTGAGTTCTCCCCGAATTTCGATGGATTGTTGGGTTACGATTTCTTAAAACATATTAATGCAACTATAAACTTCGAGAAATTTATTCTTCAAACACCCTATGTCCAACTACAGTTATACAATGCTTCACAAAAACCAAAAACGCACACAAATTCTAACGAAATAATAATTCCTCCAAGATCTTCTTTAAAAGTCAACATACCCGTACACGAACCATCTGGTATGGGAATATTAAATTATACAAATTTCGGTAAAGCCGAAATGCCCGAATGTTTAGTGAATATAACAGATTCATATGCCTTATCACTAATAACTAATCCTAGTGAAAATCCGGTAAAAATTACTTTCACTGACCCTTTTCATATAGAATTAATAAATGACGACAGTCTAAATAACCAAACCGACCTTAATTGTATTGAAAAAATGGACATAGATGAATATGAATTAGATGATTTGCAAAAAGAAAATTTGAATAAGTTAAGATTAAGCCATTGTAATGAAGAAGAATATGAAGCTATATATAAATTATGCCATGAATACAGAGATATATTTTATGTAGAGTAGATGGTACACCCCTTACTTTCACCAGCCAAATTAAACATAAAATAAATTTAACTGATGAAACTCCTGTATATACTCGAAACCATCGATATCCGGAAATTTATAAAAAAAAAGTACAAAGTCAAGTAGATAGGTACTATGTTAAAAAATGGTATAATACGCGAATCAAATTCACCTTTTAATTCACCTTTGTGGATAATAGAAAAACATCTAGATGCAAGTAGAAAGAAAAAATACCGAATTGTCATTGATTACCGCAAATTAAATGAAAAAACAGTAGATGATAAATTTCCATTACCCTTAATAGATCAAATTTTAGATAGTCTAGGTAGAGCGTGCTATTTTACTACTTTAGATTTAGCAAATGGATACCACCAAATTGAAATGGATCCATTAGATGTTCCGAAAACAGCATTCTCAACAGAAATGGGACATTATATTACGGTCTCGTCTTGTAAATAATAAATATGTAGTACCCCCGCTTCGGCGCTCCTGAACCACAATATTCAAAGAAATCGGTTTTTTCCCTTTTCTATCTATCACGACCCAACCCCTCACTTGCATCGCCTACCTGCTTCAGTCTTCGTTTTTGTGCTTTCTGAGCCACACGGGTTGTCGAAAGCTATAGTGTAGTGTAATTATCAATTTCGTTATTAAATATTCACATTATCGTGTAAAATGCCAGGCGGGGGAAAGAAGAGACCTAGAAGTCCTGAAAATAGAGGATCGGATAATGCTGAAATCAAATCAATGTTAAAATCAGTAATGCGAAGGTTAAATGCGATTGAGCAAAAACAGAAACGTTATCGTCGTTCACCAAACCATTCTTCGGAAGAATCGAATAACAGTAGCCACTCCGATTATACAGACGAGCTCAATTCTGATTGTTCTTCTCCGAGAGAATACGCATCCGAAGTTGAATCGACGATTCAGGATAATAATTCTAATCCGGTAAACACAGGTGAGCAAAATTTTTTTTTTTTTTTTTTAGGAAAACTATATAGTACAAGAATGCTTATAATATATCTAATTAAAATATCTACTATGTCTAGAATGACATAAGTTCACAATGGTTGAAATTTCCTAGAGTGGAAAGTGAATGATACACAAGCTTGAAATTTCCTAGAGTGGAAAGTGGATGGTCCACAAGCTTGGAATTTCCTAGAGTGGAAAGTGGATGGTTCACAAGCTTAGAATTTCCTAGAGTGGAAAGATCCTAGAAGATAAATCAGCTGAGCTTAGAGTAACTCATGTTAAAAATAAACCTATTATATTATCTTATATTATTTTATTCTTGTCAAGCCTAGAGTGGCTATATGGTAATATGATCTTTTTCTTTTCTCTGGGTTACAGATAACGCGAAACCAGACATAATCAGCATTAATTCAATTCTGGGAGAAGAGATGCAGGTAAAAAGTGTCTCTGAACCGATTCTACAAGAATTAGTCACACGTTATGAAAACGTTTTATTAAATGGATTAAAAGAGGAGGTTAGAGTGGAACTTATAAATAAATTTCTTCCACCTGAAAACTTAAAAACGATTGTACCTCCTTTAATAAATCCAGAGGTCAAAGTAGCAGTACAAGGAAACACCCTTAAAAGAGATACAAGATTATCCAGCCTGCAAGCGCAAGTTGCGGCAGTCATTTCAGTATTAACCCATTTTATATCTGACTTGGCCAAGAAAGGTGGAGAGGAGGAGATCAAGTATATAGAAACTACAAATGACGCGGTACGCTTGCTATGTGATGTTTTCCATCATGAATCGGTTACAAGGCGAGAGCTATTGTTGTTAAATTTAAATAAAGACCTTAAAGAAACCTTACAAAATACCACGATTTCCGAGTACTTGTTTGGCAAGGAGTTGGACACCACTATCGAAGCTGCAAAAAAGCTTGAAAAATCAAGCGAACACTTGAGAGTTAAGAAGAACAAGCCATCTGTTTCTACCTTGGCCACATCTTCCAAACAGGGAAACTACCGTCGCCCATCTGCAAAAGGAGTGCTGCGGGCGGGCTACAGATTCCAGACACGCACTCCCATGCAAAACAGAAAACCGATGACGTCCACGTCCAAGCCTCCTCATCATCCTCAAAGTCAGAATTATCGGCACAACAGCAGCGTCGAGAGAAGACGCCGGTACTAAAGGTTAGTAGGCTATGTGGTAGACTACTACATTTTTCCCAGAAGTGGAAAGATCTAGGTTTCCATAGGAAGGTCATTTCCTATATAACTGGTCTTAAAATTCCTCTTATCAGAAAACCCATACAAACAATTGTTCCTATGGAGCCTTCAAGGTCACATAAGGAATGTGTTTCCATTGAAAATATAATTAAAAAATCTTTATTAAAGGGGATTTTTTCTGTTATAACACCCTGTAAAGGTCAATATATATCGAACATCTTTATTGTACCAAAACCAGATGGTTCTAACAGATTGGTTATTAATTTAAAATCATTTAATGAATTTGTAGCAACATCACATTTTAAGTTAGAAAATCACAAAACTGTGACTCAACTAATAACAAAAAATTGTTTTATGACAAACATCGACTTAAAAGATGCTTATTATTTAGTGCCGATACATAGCTCTCATAAAAAGTACCTACGCTTTCAATTTAAGGGCTGCATTTATGAATTTAATTGTTTACCGTTCGGGTTGAGTTGTGCCCCTTTAATTTTTACAAAGATTTTAAGACCAGTTATATCTTATCTTAGGAGGCGTGGCCTTCTATCTGTTATATATTTGGATGATTTTCTGCTTCTCGGAAGAACTCTCGAAGAAAGTATTTTTAATACACGGGAGACTATAGGGTTCTTAGAACAATTAGGATTTATTATAAATTATAAAAAGAGCTCTCTTACTCCAAGTTGTATTTGTCAATTTCTGGGGTTTCGATATAATTCTAATAATATGACTGTTTCATTACCTCAAGAAAAACGTAACAGGATATATAAACTATTGACAGTTTTCTCAAAATCAAAGATTTGCACCATAAGAGAATTTTCAAAGTTTGTTGGTACTTTAGTGTCTGCAGCTCCAGCTGTCAGATATAGTTTTCTGTACACTAAGTTATTTGAACGCGAAAAGGTTAAAGCTTTATACCGGGTTAATAATATCTATGATGCAAAAATGAATATTTCTATGGGTTTGTTACCTGATTTTTCATGGTGGTTAAAAAACATAATGTCTTCGAGTAATAGTATTCAGGATGATAAATTTGTTATAGAGATTTTCTCGGACGCTTCAAAATCTGGTTGGGGTGCCTATTGTGAGAATAAAACCACCTTTGGGTTCTGGTCGAATCGGGAAAAACAACGGCACATCAACGAATTAGAACTATTAGCAGTGTTTTTTGCCCTGAAATGTTTTACGCAAGAATTGTACGGTTGTAACGTCCTATGCAGAGTTGATAACACAACTGCAATCTCCACTATTAACAGATTCGGAAGCGTACGTTTCCCAAATTTAAATAAACTAGCAAGAAAAATCTGGAACCTTTGCGAAGAAAGGAAAATATTTATTTTTGCGTCTTACATTAGTTCGAAAAATAATGTGCTTGCCGATAGAGCTTCTCGGCAGATACATAAAGAAACTGAATGGTGTCTTTCCGAAATAGCGTTTACAAAAATTGTTACTAAGTTTGGCTTTCCACAAATTGACCTCTTTGCAAGTCGCATTAACAAAAAATGTAATATTTTTATATCTTGGGTCAGAGACCCAGAGGCTCATGGGGTAGATGCTTTCACGTTAGATTGGAGTGGGATGAGGTTTTATGCATTTCCACCGTTTTCCTTAATATTAAGAGTATTACAAAAAATAATTAGAGACAAAGCTGAAGGCATTGTTGTGGTACCTCAGTGGTGTTCACAACCATGGTACCCAATATTTAAATCATTATTAATAGATGATCCCATAGTATTAGACCCTAACATACAATTACTTTCATTTAACAGAACACCCCATCCGTTGTGGAAAAGCCTTTCCCTGGTGGCAGGGAGGTTGTCCGGCAAGCGCTATTACGGGGACGAGTACCTCTAGAAGCCCTGGATGTATGCTTATCTTCAATAACAGAATCAACCTTAAAACAATATAGTGGGGGTCTACGTTTTTGGTGGACGTTTTGTATGAACAAAAACCAGGATCCATACAAGGTAACTGTCGAAGATGTTCTGGAATTCTTGACTATGCATTTTAATAGAGGCGCAACTTATGGAACCCTAAATTCATATAGATCAGCCATATCTCAGATAGCGGGGCCAAATTTTAGTCAAGACTTCAGACTTAAGCGTTTTTTCAAGGGACTTTTTGGTAAAAGACCTCCCAGCGCCAGATACGAGAACATTTGGGATCCACAGATAGTATTGTCCTACGTGAAGACGCTTAGGACCGAAGACATTACCCTAGAAGCCTTAAGCAAGAAAACAGCAGTCTTGTTAGCCCTGGCTACTGGCCATCGTATACAAACTTTGGCTCTAATCAATATAAATAACATTTCAATCCAACCTCAAAAAATCCTAATAAAAATATCAGACCGGTTGAAAACATCTGCAGTAAATAGATTTCAGCCTCTTTTGGTTCTACCTTTCCTTGATGATGATCCTCAATTATGTGTAGCCAGAACACTCAAAAAATATATCACCGCCACTAAAAATTTAAGAAACTCTTGTGATTGGCTTTTCATTACTTTTAAAAAACCCCATAGAAAAGCATCTACCTCTACTATTGGTAGGTGGATCAAGAATATGTTGGAAAAAAGTGGAGTAAATATGTCAATATTTAAACCACAGAGTACAAGACATGCTTCCACTTCTTCAGCTGCTAGGGCTGGGGGTCAGTTTCGATCATATAAGATTAGCTGCGGGTTGGTCAAAGAATTCAAAAACGTTTGCTAGTTTTTACAATCGACCTATTATAGATGATACTGAGTTTGCGAAAGCTGTACTAACTTCTTAATTGTTAGCCTACGACTAAATAGTTAAGTTAATTTAAGTTACTTATCATTGTTATCCATTTCGTGTAAAATAAAAATTTTTGAGTTCATCTGTTGTTGCAATGTACTTTAAACATCTACATATTTATTATTTACAAGACGAGACCGTAATATAATTAATAGATCAAACAAACTTACCTTAAGTGATGTTCGATCTTGATTATATTACGGTCTCGTTGAAGTAAATAAGTCCCTCCCTACCCTTTAAACAACCCTTGCAACAACAACTTTAAAATGACTGAAGCAGGTAGGCGATGCAAGTGAGGGGTTGGGTCGTGATAGATAGAAAAGGGAAAAAACCGATTTCTTTGAATATTGTGGTTCAGGAGCGCCGAAGCGGGGGTACTACATATTTATTATTTACTTCAACGAGACCGTAATATAATCAAGATCGAACATCACTTAAGGTAAGTTTGTTTGATCTATTAATTTTGAGTTTCTTCGTATGAGTTTTGGACTTAAAAATGCTCCAGCAACTTTTCAAAGAGTAATGAATAATGTTTTACGCGGCTTTCAAAATGAAATTTGCTATGTATATCTTGACGATATAATTGTTTTTTCGTCTTCACTGCAAGAACATATCGAAAGACTTGAGAAAATATTTGAACGATTACGCCAATCTAATTTAAAAATACAACTTGATAAGTCAGATTTTTTACACACGGAAGTAGCTTACTTAGGCCACGTTATAACCAAAGACGGAGTTTTGCCAAATCCAGGCAAAATCAAAGCAGTAAAAAATTTTCCTTCACCCATGAATCAAAAACAAATAAAATCCTTTCTTGGCTTAGCAGGATACTATAGAAGATTTATTAACAATTTTGCCAAAATTGCGAAACCTTTAACTAATTGTTTAAAAAAGAATTCCAAAGTTATTCATTCACCAGAATTTCTAAAATCATTCAACCATCTCAAATAATTATTAATTAACGCCCCGATTTTAAAATACCCAGATTTTTCTAAACCATTTTTATTAACCACCGACGCATCAAATGTAGCTTTAGGTGCCGTACTTTCCCAAGGTACACCTCCTAACGACCACCCTGTAGCTTATGCATCCCGTACACTAAACGAAACGAAACAAAAATATTCTACCATTGAAAAAGAATTATTGGCAATCGTCTGGGCATGTAAAATATATCGACCTTATCTTTATGGACATAAATTCGAAATTCAAACAGATCATAGACCTCTTGTTTGGTTATTCAATTTAAAAGAACCTAATTCAAAATTATTAAGATGGCGATTAAAATTGGAAGAATTTGACTACACAATACGTTATAAATCAGGAAAAACTAATATTGCAGACCCTCTTAGCAGAATTAATATTAATGCTTTTGATACAGAATCTAATATAAATAACCCCGGTAATATAGATTTCGACATTGAACAATTTTTAGCAGAATTAACAGAATCTCAAAATTTACAAAATACCGGTCATAATGATAACGATAATGATTACAATGAACCTCAAACAAGTGGAATATCAAATACCGTGAATCCAAATCCGGAGAATGATAATAATTCTGAAACTGATACGGCTCATAGTGCAGAATCAACACCAGAACAAAATTTTGCTTTGCTAAATGAAATTATCAACAATAAATCCTATCAAGTCATAGTAAAGAAAGCTCCTTATAATTCTTATCTTAAACGCGTCTTAGAAGTCTTTGATGGTCATACAATAATAAAAGCCATTATTCCAGATGATGAAACCGCTATAATACAATTCTTAAAAGAAAACGCTGGTAAAAACGCTTTATATATTTATTTCTTATCACCCGAACTTAGAAAAACTTTCCAAGAAGTATGGAGTAAACATTTTACGAGATTAAAAATAGTAGAGTGCACTAAATTAGTTAACAATGTCTTACCAGAAGAACGCGAACAATTAATTAAATACAAGCATGAAGGAAAAACAAATCATAGAGGTATTGACGAAACATTAAAAACATTAAAATTAAATTACTATTGGAAATCAATGAAAATAGATATCACTAAATATATTAATAATTGTGAAATTTGTCAGAGAACAAAATATAATAGGAATCCTCCTAATGAACCATTAGTGCTAACTAACACACCTTCTAGACCTTTTGAAATCTTACATATTGATACGTATAAAATAGGAAATAATAGATTTCTAACCATTATAGATAAATTTTCAAAATTTGGACAAGCTTTATCTTATTTTGGAACGTCCATATCGGCTTGTCAACAATTAGTACATTTTTTCACATTTTTCGGAGTTCCTAAGCAGATCATAGCTGACTGTGGAGGAGAATTCAACAACGTTAAAGTTAAAGAACTATTAAAAACTCACAAAATTGACATACATTTCACAACACCCTATCATCATGAATCAAACTCCCCCGTGGAAAGATTTCACTCCACTCTAACTGAACACCTAAGACTTTTAAAAGAACAAGACAAAGACTCAGACTCAGACAATAATGCCTTATGCAGTTATAGCATATAATAGTACAATTCATTCATCAACAGGCTTTACACCTTTTGAACTGACATTAGGACACACAGATAGTAGAGAGGCAATGTCTTTAATACCAACTCAAGCTTACACTCAATATGTGAATGCTCATAAAAATAATACCCAAGCCTTATATCAATCTGTACAAGAAAAGTCCCTAAGACAAAAACAAAAAATTATCACTAGACAAAATAAAAACCAAACTCCACGAAACCCTCCTTTAGGTGCTCCAGTATACAGAAAAACTGAAACTCGAGCAGGAAAACAAAAGAATAAGTTTAATGGACCCTATATATTAACAAAAATATTAGAAAACGGAAAAATAGAAATTGAAAATCCAAAAACAAAAAATAAAATCATAGTACACATCAACGAAACTAAAATTATTTCCCAAATTTCAGATTCCTCGTCGTCAATGTCATCGGAACAACTCCAGTCAAATTCCACGACTTGAACAAATATCCTGGTCTCTTACCTTATAAATTGGGCACTACAAAACTCATTCTTTCACATTGGTCATTTATTCAAATTTACAATTTAACTTCAATTATCTCGGAATTTTATTTAATAAAAACCCGTGCAACACAGCTTCATGAAAGTTCTAAATCTCAAAAAGTATTCTTAACAGAATTCGAAAACTCTTTTATTCCACTGTTGTCCCTGCAAAATAAAATTGAATCACAGATCAATCAAATTGACCCAGCATCAATAACTAAAAACCATAAAGTAAAAAGAGGATTATTCAATCCATTAGGCTCTTTAATAAAATGTATAACAGGCAATTTGGACCAATCAGATGCAGATAAAATAGAAAATGAAATTGACAATTACAAACAAGTCAAAATAAATTAAAAACTAATTCAATTAAACAAATAACCTTATTACAAAGTACCATAGAAAAATTCAATAACCTTATTAATAATATTACGCATAATCAAGAGACTTTAAAAATATCAATTAATAAGATACAAAAGCGTTTAGAAGATTTAACAATATATGAAAATACTATCAATAATTATATTCAGACATCTCTGGTAATCAATCAAATTACTATGCTATATCAGACCATATACGACATTTTTGAGAAAATAGAAGTAGCTATTTCTTTCGCTAAAATTAACACATTGCATAACTCAATAATAAATCCAAGAGATCTTTTAAAACCTACAAAAGAAAGTAATTTTCTGTCAGCCAGTAGCTCTTTTCCTTTAGAAATTACTCTAGATAATATTTTAAAAATGGAAAAATTAGTTGGAATCAAAAGTTATTCTATTGGACCAATAATCACCTTCATTTTAGGGATACCGGTAGATGAATCAGAGGTATACCATTATTATCAATTGTTTCCTATTCCAGTTCCTTTAAATCATTCAGAATTCTATTTTTACCTCCCCCGTATCCTAGCATTAAAAGATGAAAGTTTCTCATTTATGGATAGAATCTGCCAGAATACTCAAGACGATCAGTACATCTGTGAAACAACCCAGAAATCACTGATAACCAAGAATGCCCCTTGCGAAGTACAACTAATTAATTTTCAATCAAAAATTTCAAGATGCCAAACATTTCCAATTCAATTTCAAGAAATACAGACTACTAAAATCAGCGATGGAAAATGGATCATAACACTACCTTTTGAAAAAATTGCTACAATCGTCTGTACTAATTCAAACATTAATAAACCACTTATGGGAACATATCTACTAGAATCCACTCCAGATTTCATTGTAAAAATTGAATCAATGGTATTTCAAACTTCCAAGAAAAGTCAAAGCAGCCTCTAATGAAACATTTCGTGTATTGAGAAGCTTTTCTTGGATCTTTGGATCACTTATACCAAGAATAATAGGATCAACCAAAATAGATTCTTCCTGGGTATCATATTCACATGAATGTATTCGTTTTTTAAGATCACTTCTTCTGGGTGAGTAATACTTCCTGACCTCATTGATAATCCTTGTATATCTTACTTCAGTGCCCTCACCTTGTGGTTGCAATCTCAAAGTACTATAGAGATTAACTCCTTCAGTCCCAATCAAATTCAACAGCAATGCTATTTTCACTTTGTCAGACTTTGCATCTTTTTCTGTAGCGATTAGGTAGGTTTCAAAGTTTTGCACAAATCTCTTAAAATTTTCATAAGATTGCCCTCGTATTTCTTGGGATCAGGTAATCTTCCAGTTTTCATGATTCCATTAGCAATAACACGTTTTATTAGATGGCAGTGCAAAATGTTCGTTAATTTAGCGAACATTTTACTCTATCCAGCTTATAAACATACTATTCAAATTTCGAAAGTATCAGGTAAAGGGGCGGTGTGTAATGGAATGATTGACATTACACTATCTTTAAAAAATGGTAAAGATGACAATAATTAGGAACTTGGTATATCTGGTTCAGTAATAAATGAATTTGTATAGATACTGCCCAAGTAGAAAAATACTGCACGGAAAGATGGCAAAGCATTGCTGAATTTCTTAATTCGATTCCCGGAGAAAATGGAAAAAAGTTAGTATACATTCATTCAGATAAAAGTAGATTTTTACAATTTTTCTTCTTGCTTAGACCGGGCAAGATCTCAAGTGCACAACAAAAAAAGTGCTACAAGGATGTGCATGGAAGGAGCTAGGGGACGACCACCTATAAAAGACAGTCTAGCTCGAACCGAGGAAGAAGTATTGGACAAGCTCAATTCTACTGTTGTCTCTGGCTGCAGTAGCATCTTGGAAACCAGCACGGTGTTCGAGTGGGAAGATGCAGATGTGCCAGTGCCACTAACAGAAATAGCCAACATGCCTATTGCCCCACTCCAAGAGACCATGAATATACAAAAATTTAGGAAAGCATAAGAGAATGGCTCATCCGGCCAAGAGACGTGCCATTAGCGCCAGTGATACACGGTGTTGGCACAAGAATCTGAGAGAGATTTACAAATTCGAGGATCATATTATGAACAAAAAAATACAATTATTGGAAAAGCAAACATTGGCAATTGAAAAATTGCAAGTCACTTTCCTTTGTAGATAATGATTTGGTTAAGTGTAGAATATTATGGTTTTAGTTAATTTAGTTTTTTGGTTTAACTCATTAGTGCATCGTGTCCCTTTAAAGAAACGCCACTGTTTTAGCTGGTAGGTATGTTTATAACTTCATTCTCTAGTTATGCACGTGTTCGGCTCATGACTAAGGACTGTCCAGAGAATTTCACACGGATTATCTCCGAGTACGAAGTTCGCCAGTGTGTTTTTGAGTGTGTCGCAGTTTTCATAACTTCGTCATTCTCTACCAGCCTATTGGCATAGTTTTAGTACTCATTTTCCGTGTCTCGGTGCGTCTGTATCGTATGAAATACTAATACCAGTTCTTCTTTCAGATAAAATGGCAGAACGTAGTTGGAAAACTTTTCACAATGACATCGATCCAAAGCTCATTTTATCAAAGAAAGAACTTAGATACGTTGATCCAAATGGTAAACGCAGTCAAGAACAGCAACAAAGACGTAGTGCTGTCTTTAAAATCAGAACAGGTTATAAACAGTTGTATGAACATAAATTGCAACTCATCTCACAATACAAGATGAAAGATCAAGAGATCTTATTTAATGTTGACACTGGATATCCTGATATTGTAAATCTTTCCCTCAATCAGACTCCCGGAAAGTACTTACCATTACCAACAACACCTGAGGAACTAGATGCTTTGGCACTAGAATTCCTTTATAAAGATGTTCAAATAATGGAAGTAAAGATAAAACCTGATACTCCAGAACTGATCAACATCCACGAAACTGATTCTGATGAACTAGAATTGAATGAAACCGGATCACTTGATGATTCAGAGGTTGAAGAAGAAGTCGTAATTTTCAAATCTCCAAGGACTGTCCAGCTTAGTTAGCAGATAAAATTCGAAGAGTGTGGTCGTTTTCGTATTCTTTTTGTGAATATGGATCCAACGCTGTACTCGACTAAGGGTAAAGGGTAAGTTTTTATTTATTTTTTTCATTAGACAAAATAGATATTTCTTATAATTTTTAATTATTGATAGAAATAGTTGTTGGTTATGTAACGATCATTTTTTGCATATATTTGAGTTCTATTTTATGCAGTATGACTGTTTTTTTCTGTTGTCCCCTATAAGGGACTCTATGCAGATCAGACAATTTTGATACGTCATATTATACATTTTTTGCAGCTTACCTCTACACGAACTTTTACCTTCACTGGAAGAAGATGAAGACCATCCAGATGTAGATATATTTATAGAACCACCTGATGACCGTGGAGTAGATACCAAAGAAGATAGCGACAAGTTGGATGACGAGCATATTGGTAATATAAATAATTTATGTCGAGGTACACTGAAACAAAATTGTGAAGTAAGACTAAGGGAATATAATGATAATGAAAAAGACCAACCAACCTCGTCAGCACAACTTTTTCCAGAGCCGGAAGCTAGTGATTTTTCCAAGGCTAGCACTAGCCGAAAAAGTTATTCAAAAAAAGAAAACGCACTAATCACAAATGGACTTGTAAACCAAAGGAACCTTCCCTGGAAGCTAAATAAGCGCAAACTCCAGTAGATTTCTTCAATTTATTTTTTGATGAAAATCTTACATCAAAAATTGTAGAGGAAACAAACCGATTTGGACAACAACAAAAACAAAGATTTACAGTTAAAAAAAGATGAGTTATATGTTTTACTTGGTGGAATATTGTTTTCAGGATATGCGAAGTACCCCAATAAAAAGATGTACTGGAATACAACTGAAGACATGCCAAAAGTATAGGGTAATAGTATGCGTTTCTGTATAAAATTTAAAGACCTTTCATTATTGCTTGTAATTATTATTTTCATAATGTTATATTTATAAAATATTATAATTTACTGTACCTCGTGCTAATGGACATAGTTGTCTCAAGCACGTTAAATTGAATTAAAAAAAAAAGATATTCACGGTCAAAGTTAAATTCATTATTAATTTAGCCGTTTTCTTTATAATCCTTCGAATTTTATTAGTTTCAAGGTCTTAAAATGAACTGAAAGTTTATTTCTAAGTTCTTAGAGTTCAAAAAAATAAAACTATCATCTTTTGCCATTAAAGATTGCTGTAATTTTATAGAAAAATCATTTTTAAATAGATTGCACATAAAAATAAGTTAAATTTTATTCATGGCCTGAAGAGTTATTCGTGTTTCTGCGTTTTCATAATTCAGATCAACAGACAAGTGATTTTATTTAACATATATGTATTCATGACTAACAAATATTATAAATTAATTACTTAAAACTTATTACAAATTAAAAATGTATTACTCATAAATATTATTTGAATTTTTTTTGACTAAAAATGATTTTTACACATTTTCATGAAATTGATCTTGCTGAAGAGTTGTCTTATGTAATTGGGATATCTCTGCCGATGTTCGCGAACTACTTGCAATAAGTATTGCAGTTGCTGCTCATCTTTTGTGAGGTAATTGTTGTATTCCTCAATCAAAGCAACACCTTTTTCAGCTATATCATTAGTGACTTTCAACGTATTGAAATATTCTGATGAATCATTACTGCACCATGTTGAAACATCATCCTTCAAAAAATCGCATGGCAAATCGAATTTTTTGAATAGTTCTAGCGAATTTTTTGAGACAAAGTCACTCAAATCTTTTTGCAATAAAAATTCAAGATAATGCTCCATAATCTCATACCTTTGACGCATTGGTGTAGAACTTTCCCGATTTTGAATTGCCGCAACAATTTTTTTCTTCACATCAACAGATACATTATCGTCAAATAATAAGATTGTGGTCAATTCTTCATTTAAATACCACAAGCGTTCAATCATTTTTTGACAAGCTCGTTGTAACACTGGCAGATCAATGTTTTTAGAATGAATGAAATTCTTCATAAACTCTAAGTCATTGTTTGGTGCTTGGATAGCAGAAGTTGAATTATACCATACTTTGATATAAAATAAAATCACAAAAATACAAATTCTGCGTAAATTGTTCTTTTCTTGAGCTGAAACTTTAAGCTGATCACGAAATAAAAATATTTTCAAGCCTAGACATCCATCGCGCAGCGCGCACCAGGTCGTTTAAAAGAAAATGATTTTACATAAGAACTATCAAGGAACACTTAACATAAGAGTGAAAGTTCTTGGTAATCATCTCGAGGCTGTGATAGCTAAAAAAAACCAATTAATCAATTGTAATTTAAAGATTTAAAAGTCTCAATAAGAGTAATAAACCATTTGTAACAAACAAGTAACAATTTCAGCTTTTTTTCCTATTTAAGTATTTGCTACAGTTTCATCCTCAATTCCACTTTTATAATGGGATTGATCAACTTTGTCCCAGTAATTTTTAAATCTAACAAATATTGGAACATTATGACCGGATGTCGTCTTCCAAAGAACTTCAAAAACTCCTCTCAAAATAATCTCCATTATGTGAAAGTAGAGGCCATATTAAATTCCCGTCCTCTTTCTCCACTATCTACCGACCCCTTAGATCCTTCTCCCCTAACTCCAGCTCACTTCATCATTAGTCGTCCACTGACTTCAATTCTGGAGCCAGACATGAGTTTAGAAAAGGAGAGCAGATTATCCAGACACCAGAAGATTGAAAATGCCCGACAACACTTCTGGAGAAGATGGTCTAAGGAGTATATCTCTGACCTTCAGCAGCGAACCAAATGGAAGACGAGCAATGGAATGCTGGAAGAAGGCATGTTAGTGCTGGTTAAAGACGACAAGCTACCACCTTTTAACTGGAGATTAGGACGTGTAATCAAATTAATTCGCGGAAGTGAAACATGGAAACCATACTAATTTTCTGCCAAGTTCTTTTTCGATTAAAACACAAGTTCCTTTGTAAATACCTAAATCACAAAACCTCCCCCTCGGGTTTCCGTCACATGCACCCTAAATAATTACGACGTTGCCACTTCTATTATTTTCTACAATTGCTTTGAGTCTTAACATACCCGCGGCCTTGAAAGCACCAGCTTTTAACGAAATATTTAATGTTCATTAAGAGAAGAACACACACGACTAATTGTCCAGCGGCAATGGGCAAATTTTGGAGAAGTCTCTTTTAATAGTTCCATTATTGGTGAAAATCTCAGCAACTCTCGAGATATTATCACTTCCGCGAATTAATTTGATTACACGTCCTAATCTCCAGTTCAAAGGTGGTAGCTTGTCGTCTTTAACCAGCACTAACATGCCTTCTTCCAGCATTCCATTGCTCGTCTTCCATTTGGTTCGCTGCTTAAGGTCAGAGATATACTCCTTAGACCATCTTCTCCAGAAGTGTTGTCGGGCATTTTCAATCTTCTGGTGTCTGGATAATCTGCTCTCCTTTTCTAAACTCATGTCTGGCTCCAGAATTGAAGTCAGTGGACGACTAATGATGAAGTGAGCTGGAGTTAGGGGAGAAGGATCTAAGGGGTCGGTAGATAGTGGAGAAAGAGGACGGGAATTTAATATGGCCTCTACTTTCACTCCACTCTAACTGAACACCTAAGACTTTTAAAAGAACAAGACAAAGACTCAGACTCAGACAATAATGCCTTATGCAGTTATAGCATATAATAGTACAATTCATTCATCAACAGGCTTTACACCTTTTGAACTGACATTAGGACACACAGATAGTAGAGAGGCAATGTCTTTAATACCAACTCAAGCTTACACTCAATATGTGAATGCTCATAAAAATAATACCCAAGCCTTATATCAATCTGTACAAGAAAAGTCCCTAAGACAAAAACAAAAAATTATCACTAGACAAAATAAAAACCAAACTCCACGAAACCCTCCTTTAGGTGCTCCAGTATACAGAAAAACTGAAACTCGAGCAGGAAAACAAAAGAATAAGTTTAATGGACCCTATATATTAACAAAAATATTAGAAAACGGAAAAATAGAAATTGAAAATCCAAAAACAAAAAATAAAATCATAGTACACATCAACGAAACTAAAATTATTTCCCAAATTTCAGATTCCTCGTCGTCAATGTCATCGGAACAACTCCAGTCAAATTCCACGACTTGAACAAATATCCTGGTCTCTTACCTTATAAATTGGGCACTACAAAACTCATTCTTTCACATTGGTCATTTATTCAAATTTACAATTTAACTTCAATTATCTCGGAATTTTATTTAATAAAAACCCGTGCAACACAGCTTCATGAAAGTTCTAAATCTCAAAAAGTATTCTTAACAGAATTCGAAAACTCTTTTATTCCACTGTTGTCCCTGCAAAATAAAATTGAATCACAGATCAATCAAATTGACCCAGCATCAATAACTAAAAACCATAAAGTAAAAAGAGGATTATTCAATCCATTAGGCTCTTTAATAAAATGTATAACAGGCAATTTGGACCAATCAGATGCAGATAAAATAGAAAATGAAATTGACAATTACAAACAAGTCAAAATAAATTAAAAACTAATTCAATTAAACAAATAACCTTATTACAAAGTACCATAGAAAAATTCAATAACCTTATTAATAATATTACGCATAATCAAGAGACTTTAAAAGTATCAATTAATAAGATACAAAAGCGTTTAGAAGATTTAACAATATATGAAAATACTATCAATAATTATATTCAGACATCTCTGGTAATCAATCAAATTACTATGCTATATCAGACCATATACGACATTTTTGAGAAAATAGAAGTAGCTATTTCTTTCGCTAAAATTAACACATTGCATAACTCAATAATAAATCCAAGAGATCTTTTAAAACCTACAAAAGAAAGTAATTTTCTGTCAGTCAGTAGCTCTTTTCCTTTAGAAATTACTCTAGATAATATTTTAAAAATGGAAAAATTAGTTGGAATCAAAAGTTATTCTATTGGACCAATAATCACCTTCATTTTAGGGATACCGGTAGATGAATCAGAGGTATACCATTATTATCAATTGTTTCCTATTCCAGTTCCTTTAAATCATTCAGAATTCTATTTTTACCTCCCCCGTATCCTAGCATTAAAAGATGAAAGTTTCTCATTTATGGATAGAATCTGCCAGAATACTCAAGACGATCAGTACATCTGTGAAACAACCCAGAAATCACTGATAACCAAGAATGCCCCTTGCGAAGTACAACTAATTAATTTTCAATCAAAAATTTCAAGATGCCAAACATTTCCAATTCAATTTCAAGAAATACAGACTACTAAAATCAGCGATGGAAAATGGATCATAACACTACCTTTTGAAAAAATTGCTACAATCGTCTGTACTAATTCAAACATTAATAAACCACTTATGGGAACATATCTACTAGAATCCACTCCAGATTTCATTGTAAAAATTGAATCAATGGTATTTCAAACTTCCAAGAAAAGTCAAAGCAGCCTCTAATGAAACATTTCGTGTATTGTGAAGCTTTTCTTGGATCTTTGGATCACTTATACCAAGAATAATAGGATCAACCAAAATAGATTCTTCCTGGGTATCATATTCACATGAATGTATTCGTTTTTTAAGATCACTTCTTCTGGGTGAGTAATACTTCCTGACCTCATTGATAATCCTTGTATATCTTACTTCAGTGCCCTCACCTTGTGGTTGCAATCTCAAAGTACTATAGAGATTAACTCCTTCAGTCCCAATCAAATTCAACAGCAATGCTATTTTCACTTTGTCAGACTTTGCATCTTTTTCTGTAGCGATTAGGTAGGTTTCAAAGTTTTGCACAAATCTCTTAAAATTTTCATAAGATTGCCCTCGTATTTCTTGGGATCAGGTAATCTTCCAGTTTTCATGATTCCATTAGCAATAACACGTTTTATTAGATGGCAGTGCAAAATGTTCGTTAATTTAGCGAACATTTTACTCTATCCAGCTTATAAACATACTATTCAAATTTCGAAAGTATCAGGTAAAGGGGCGGTGTGTAATGGAATGATTGACATTACACTATCTTTAAAAAATGGTAAAGATGACAATAATTAGGAACTTGGTATATCTGGTTCAGTAATAAATGAATTTGTATAGATACTGCCCAAGTAGAAAAATACTGCACGGAAAGATGGCAAAGCATTGCTGAATTTCTTAATTCGATTCCCGGAGAAAATGGAAAAAAGTTAGTATACATTCATTCAGATAAAAGTAGATTTTTACAATTTTTCTTCTTGCTTAGACCGGGCAAGATCTCAAGTGCACAACAAAAAAAGTGCTACAAGGATGTGCATGGAAGGAGCTAGGGGACGACCACCTATAAAAGACAGTCTAGCTCGAACCGAGGAAGAAGTATTGGACAAGCTCAATTCTACTGTTGTCTCTGGCTGCAGTAGCATCTTGGAAACCAGCACGGTGTTCGAGTGGGAAGATGCAGATGTGCCAGTGCCACTAACAGAAATAGCCAACATGCCTATTGCCCCACTCCAAGAGACCATGAATATACAAAAATTTAGGAAAGCATAAGAGAATGGCTCATCCGGCCAAGAGACGTGCCATTAGCGCCAGTGATACACGGTGTTGGCACAAGAATCTGAGAGAGATTTACAAATTCGAGGATCATATTATGAACAAAAAAATACAATTATTGGAAAAGCAAACATTGGCAATTGAAAAATTGCAAGTCACTTTCCTTTGTAGATAATGATTTGGTTAAGTGTAGAATATTATGGTTTTAGTTAATTTAGTTTTTTGGTTTAACTCATTAGTGCATCGTGTCCCTTTAAAGAAACGCCACTGTTTTAGCTGGTAGGTATGTTTATAACTTCATTCTCTAGTTATGCACGTGTTCGGCTCATGACTAAGGACTGTCCAGAGAATTTCACACGGATTATCTCCGAGTACGAAGTTCGCCAGTGTGTTTTTGAGTGTGTCGCAGTTTTCATAACTTCGTCATTCTCTACCAGCCTATTGGCATAGTTTTAGTACTCATTTTCCGTGTCTCGGTGCGTCTGTATCGTATGAAATACTAATACCAGTTCTTCTTTCAGATAAAATGGCAGAACGTAGTTGGAAAACTTTTCACAATGACATCGATCCAAAGCTCATTTTATCAAAGAAAGAACTTAGATACGTTGATCCAAATGGTAAACGCAGTCAAGAACAGCAACAAAGACGTAGTGCTGTCTTTAAAATCAGAACAGGTTATAAACAGTTGTATGAACATAAATTGCAACTCATCTCACAATACAAGATGAAAGATCAAGAGATCTTATTTAATGTTGACACTGGATATCCTGATATTGTAAATCTTTCCCTCAATCAGACTCCCGGAAAGTACTTACCATTACCAACAACACCTGAGGAACTAGATGCTTTGGCACTAGAATTCCTTTATAAAGATGTTCAAATAATGGAAGTAAAGATAAAACCTGATACTCCAGAACTGATCAACATCCACGAAACTGATTCTGATGAACTAGAATTGAATGAAACCGGATCACTTGATGATTCAGAGGTTGAAGAAGAAGTCGTAATTTTCAAATCTCCAAGGACTGTCCAGCTTAGTTAGCAGATAAAATTGGAAGAGTGTGGTCGTTTTCGTATTCTTTTTGTGAATATGGATCCAACGCTGTACTCGACTAAGGGTAAAGGGTAAGTTTTTATTTATTTTTTTCATTAGACAAAATAGATATTTCTTATAATTTTTAATTATTGATAGAAATAGTTGTTGGTTATGTAACGATCATTTTTTGCATATATGAAAATCCACATCCACGAAACTGATTCTGATGAGCTAGAATTGAATGAAACCGGATCACTTGATGATTCAGAGGTTGAAGAAGAAGTCGTAATTTTCAAATCTCCAAGGACTGTCCAGCTTAGTTAGCAGATAAAATTGGAAGAGTGTGGTCGTTTTCGTATTCTTTTTGTGAATATGGATCCAACGCTGTACTCGACTAAGGGTAAAGGGTAAGTTTTTATTTATTTTTTTCATTAGACAAAATAGATATTTCTTATAATTTTTAATTATTGATAGAAATAGTTGTTGGTTATGTAACGATCATTTTTTGCATATATTTGAGTTCTATTTTATGCAGTATGACTGTTTTTTTCTGTTGTCCCCTATAAGGGACTCTATGCAGATCAGACAATTTTGATACGTCATATTATACATTTTTTGCAGCTTGCCTCTACACGAACTCTTACCTTCACTGGAAGAAGATGAAGACCATCCAGATGTAGATATATTTATAGAACCACCTGATGACCGTGGAGTAGATACCAAAGAAGATAGCGACAAGTTGGATGACGAGCATATTGGTAATATAAATAATTTATGTCGAGGTACACTGAAACAAAATTGTGAAGTAAGACTAAGGGAATATAATGATAATGAAAAAGACCAACCAACCTCGTCAGCACAACTTTTTCCAGAGCCGGAAGCTAGTGATTTTTCCAAGGCTAGCACTAGCCGAAAAAGTTATTCAAAAAAAGAAAACGCACTAATCACAAATGGACTTGTAAACCAAAGGAACCTTCCCTGGAAGCTAAATAAGCGCAAACATTGGAACATTATGACCGGATGTCGTCTTCCAAAGAACTTCAAAAACTCCTCTCAAAATAATCTCCATTATGTGATGGCGACATGGAAACCATACTAATTTTCTGCCAAGTTCTTTTTCGATTAAAACACAAGTTCCTTTGTAAATACCTAAATCACAAAACCTCCCCCTCGGGTTTCCGTCACATGCACCCTAAATAATTACGACGTTGCCACTTCTATTATTTTCTACAATTGCTTTGAGTCTTAACATACCCGCGGCCTTGAAAGCACCAGCTTTTAACGAAATATTTAATGTTCATTAAGAGAAGAACACACACGACTAATTGTCCAGCGGCAATGGGCAAATTTTGGAGAAGTCTCTTTTAATAGTTCCATTATTGGTGAAAATCTCAGCAACTCTCGAGATATTATCACTTCCGCGAATTAATTTGATTACACGTCCTAATCTCCAGTTCAAAGGTGGTAGCTTGTCGTCTTTAACCAGCACTAACATGCCTTCTTCCAGCATTCCATTGCTCGTCTTCCATTTGGTTCGCTGCTGAAGGTCAGAGATATACTCCTTAGACCATCTTCTCCAGAAGTGTTGTCGGGCATTTTCAATCTTCTGGTGTCTGGATAATCTGCTCTCCTTTTCTAAACTCATGTCTGGCTCCAGAATTGAAGTCAGTGGACGACTAATGATGAAGTGAGCTGGAGTTAGGGGAGAAGGATCTAAGGGGTCGGTAGATAGTGGAGAAAGAGGACGGGAATTTAATATGGCCTCTACTTGGCAAAGTAGAGTTGTGAATTCATCAGCTGTAAAGTTAGAATTACCAGACACACGTTTTAAATTACACTTCATTGCCTTAACCCCTGCCTCCCACAATCCACCAAAATGTGGAGCTTGGACAGGATTAAAATTCCAGCGTATGCCTTGGTTGTTCACAAAATCACTCATTGAAATTTTATTTTTATCTAGGAAATCATATAATTCCTTTAAATTTCTATTTGCCCCAATGAAATTAGTACCGTGGTCTGAAAAAATTTGGTATGGTGTCCCTCGCCGACTAATAAAGCGTTTCAGAGCCAAAAGAAAATCTTCAGTTGGAAGACTATTTACAAACTCTAGATGAATGCCCTTTGTGGCAAAACATACGAATAGACAAACGTAACCTTTTATGAGTTTCGAGCCACGGCCCTTTTTATTGAGGACAAGAAAAGGTCCAGCATAATATATACCTGTAATTTGGAATGGAAAACCTGATAGGAATCTATCACTAGGCAAATTACCCATCGTAGGTTGAACCGGTTTAGGTTTCAATTTATAGCATCGCAAACATTTATGATCACAGATCACAGATCTAGCTAAATTGCGAGCTGCAATGGGCCAATATGTTTCTCTTATACTATATAACAGTTGTAGTGGTCCAGCATGCAGTAAGTTTTTATGTTCTTGTTCGAAAAGAAGTTTGGTGAAATAATGTTTTGAAGACAAGATCATTGGATGTTTCTTATTAAAGTGAAAATTTGAATTTTGCAAACGACCATCAACTCTAATTATGCCATCAGTGTCCATGAACGGATTTAAAGATAAAAGTTTACTCTTTTTTATCAATTTCGTTTCCAACCTTCAGATCATTGTACTCCTTGGTAAATGAAGATATTTGGGATATTTTTATTTTACAAGTATGGTCAATAAATAATCTAATTCAGTAGCTGTTAAAACACCAAATGTTCGGTTTTCTTTAGCACTTAAACAATTTTTTATGAATCTCAAGATATAAGCCATACATCGTTTTAATCGATTTAAACTAGAAAACCTTTCGAAGGGAAATTTACTTTCAGACACAGCAACCAAAGTCGTTTTTATTTCTGGAAGAGGGACAGGCATCTTATTATCTTTCGGCCAAAATTCTGGACTCTCTCTGAGCCAACATGGACCGTGCCACCATATGTTTGAAATATTTAAACTACTAGGATAGGAGCCTCTTGATAAAATATCTGCAGGATTTTCTAAACTTGGAACATAACGCCATGACCTTATATCAGTTACATTCTGTATTTCAGCAATTCTATTGAGTACAAATGGTTTTAATAACTGGACCGAAATTTTAATCCAGCCAAGAACTATTGTCGAGTCAGACCAAAATGTTACAGAATTTAAATTAAGCCTCAGAGAAGTAGTAACTTTATTAACAATTTTGGCTAAAAGATGGGCACATAGTTCTAACCGAGGAATTGTTAGTGATTTAATTGGCGCAACCTTAGCCTTAGAAATAAGTAAATGACAGAATATTTCTCCATGGCAATTTTCTGATCTGACACACACAGCTGCGCCATATGCTACCTCAGAAGCATCTGAAAACGCATGTAATTCTATTTGTGTAGGATTATCGCAAATTACATGTCGGTCAATTTTTAAATGGTTCAGAAAAGGGAGTTCTTGTATGAAATTATTCCATTTCATTTGCAAATCATAGGAAATAGGACTGTCCCAAGATAAATTTTCTTTCCAAAGTTGTTGTAGCATTACTTTGGCAATTATATTGCAAGGACCAAGTAAACCCATTGGATCGAATATTCTAGATATGCATGAAAGCATTACTCTTTTTGTTAAGCGTTCACCTTTTAGTTCAACGTCAATGTGAAATATTAATTTGTCCGTTTTACTCATCCAAGATATGCCTAGAGTTTTTGCAACATCATCTTCGCCGATAACTAGACCTTCCGAAGCTTCAGCAAGTTTACATTCTTTTAAATCATTTAATATGTCCGGAAAGTTTGATCTCCACTTTCGAAGTGGAAAGCAACCTGAGCGAAGAACCTCACATAATCTAAGGCAACTTTCTTTAGCTAGGTGAATATCATGAAAACCTGTCAAAAGGTCGTCGACATAAAAGTCGTGAAGAATTATATTTGAAATCATAGGTAATTTGTTATTACAAAGGTTGCCTAACTCAACTAGACACCTAATAGCTAAAAATGGTGTACTTGTGGTTCCGTACGTCACTGTGGAAAGTTCAAAGAAACTTAGTTCTTTATTTTCGTTTTCTCGCCAAAGAATTATTTGCATTTTATGCTGTTCTTTCAACACTAAAACCTGACGGTACATTTTTTCAATGTCCGCGGTAACAACATATTTATATTGTCTGAAGCCTAATAATATTGAGACTAAATCGTCTTGAATGACTGGTCCCTTTAACTGGAGTTCGTTAAACGAAACTCCACTTGTAGTTCGAGCCGAGGCGTCAAAAACTGTTCTTAACTTTGTTGTCGCACTATGCATACGTAGGACCCCATGGTGCGGTAGATAATAGGCACCCTCATGATTTTCTTTAGCTACATTACCTATATTTTGTATATGGCCGAGATTTTCATATTCCAAGATAAATTCTTTGTACATTTTGGAAAATTGATAATGTTTTGAAAATTTTTGCTCTAATGATTTGAATCTCTTTTTGGCTAGATCTAAAGATTCACCTAACATTTCCGGACTTTGTTTTAACGGAATCGATACAACAAAAAGACCTTCTTGGGTTCTTGTGGTTGTACCTTTAAAATGAGATTCACAGTCAGTTTCCTCTTTGGACCAAGGACTGGCAGTTTTAACACTTTCTATTTCAAAAAATTTCGATAACTGATCTTGGATAGATGAATCAGATTCATTTTTAACAAAATTACAAACTGTATTATTAGAAATTTGAATGCCTTGTACTTTACGTGAAACCAACCACCCAAGCTGAGTTTCCTGTAAAACAGGACCATTCTCAGTCAACTTTAATTGTTTTGGACATAAAACATTCCAAAATGTGTCAGCACCTATCAACATCTCCACTGGCCCGGGCTTATGGAAATTTTTATCGGCCAATATTAGATCTTTAGGTATCAATAAACTGTGCTTATCAATGGAAAATGTAGGTAGTATAAAACAAGACAAATCAGTTATGAAATTTTTGTGTTGAGATTTTAACTTCAAACAACATTAGAGACGGTACTATTTAAACTGGAAACAGCAAAATGGACTGATTGTTTGAAATATTTAGTTTTAAATGAAGAGACTCAGTTACAAAAGAAGACATAGAACCTGAATCTAAAATAGCTCGAACTGGTACATAAAAACCATTACTGTCTAAAACATCTACTATTGCTATAGATAACAAAATTTATGAATATTCTGATTTAGTCGTTAAAGAAACATTTTCTTCATTTATGTTTTTATCAGCTTGATTTTTATTTTCTATATGTAGAAGAGTATTGTGTTTACCTTGACATGTTTTATTTGAAGCATACAATCTGCACTGGTTAGTTTTGTGACCACTTCGGAGGCAATTTAAACATAATTAACTTTTGGCTTGTTCAGTGCGATTTAACACGGACATTGCTTTAAATTTTTCACACAGAAAGACTCTATGTTCACCACCACATATGGCACACTTAAAATTTTGGGAAAATAAGCCCCTAGTTTTTCCTGATTTTTGACCCTGCTCAAGTTTGTTTAATTCTAACCGTTCTAGCAAGTCTGCTCTACTTCTTAAAAATTCATACATATCCTCAAGAGAAGGCAAATCCTTTTTGGACTTGATTTCCTCCCATTTACTGACAGACGCATCGTCCAAACTTTTGGCCATTAAATGTAAAATTTAAATATCCCACTGACTCGTTGGTAGTTCACGACTATTAAGAGCCCTCAAGTGTTTGGAGACTGTATCTGACATATTTCTTATTTTATAAGATGAAGCTTTAACAATTTTCTCTAAATTGAATAATGCAGTGATTATGTATTAATAACTTTTTATTGACATATCGTTTGCATAACAAACCCCATGCAACTATATACGTTCCTGCAGAAATTTCAAGAGATTGGATAACCTGACGCGCGCTACCCTCTAGACTAGCTCTTAAATAATGAAATTTATTTATATCGTCGATTTCAGGGTTGTCATTTATTAATGCGTTAAACGTGTCTCGAAACTCAAGCCAGGTATTTGAAGACCCACTAAATGTAGGTAATTTTATGTCTGGCAATTTTACTGCGGGAGAGCTGCAACCGTTTTTGCTCGAAATGATCGAAATTTTATCGGAGTTATGATCATTATTGTTATTAATGGGTGGCTTTAGTTGATTTAATAAGTATTTTGCTGAAGAGAATGAGTCATAAAAATTTTGTTAAAACTTGGCTTTGTCATCTAAAATTTCCATTTCAATTTGGCTCTGAACACTATCAAACTCATTACTTATGTCACTAATACTATTTATTCTTTCTTCAAGCTCGATAATATTTTGTTCAGAAATATTTTCTTCATTCTCAAAACATTCTTTTAATTTTGAAACTTTATTACTAAAAATAGAAATGTTTTCCTTTTAGAACAACCCGTTTCTTAATTAAAGTTTTAAATGAATCGTCAGTCATGATTAATTTGTAAAATTATAATTTTAAATTAATTTCCTATCAGTGCGAAATTGAATAATTGTTGGCAACAGTGTAGCTTCAAACAAACGACACTAGAGATATTTAACAGCTGCACTCAGAAATTTAAGAACCCAACAGATAAATATTAGGGTTCGTAAAACGTAAATGAAATATGATATGGCGATAGCAATTTGTGAACCTCTTATCAACTCAAGACCACGCCCGTACACATATACAACTAATAATTATCTAAATTAACATGAGGCTGAATTATACTCTACTCTCCAAATAAAGGCAATATTTTTAATTTTAATGGAAATTATGAAAAAAAGGAACAAACTCACTGTGTATGTAACGTCCGTCGGCTTACCGGCGAAATTCAGATTTGCTGGATACTGGATTAAATCATCCCACTCATGCGGTTCGAAGACCAAATGTTCAGGTATCGGCGTTAATTTCCTTGTTTGATTTAGCTATTCGATAAATAATCTGTGGACTGTGTATTATATGACTTTTATTTTACATCAAACTTAATCACTACCGATACTAGTATACAGTGAACTTAGCCCTTTTTAATTTTTAATAATATTGTTAACTTAATTATAAAGTCTAGAGTAACCTCGCTCTTCTTTTCTTCGACTGCAACTGACTCTCGCTCTCCTCCCCCTCGGGTTTCCGTCACATGCACCCTAAATAATATTACGACGTTGCCACTTCTATTATTTACTACAGAAGCTTTTGAGTCTTAACAGGCACCGTAGGGATAGCGCAAAAGTAAGGCTGGATGACTTCAAACCTGTTTTACAAGTGGCTTTTCCATTTTCAGTCACACGTCAAGGCAACTCCGGAAGAACGTTCTGCTTATTTTAGATGGACACATCAGTCACAAGGGAATTGACACTTTGAATTTTGCGAAACAAAAAGGTACTATTCTCTTCTGTCTACCAGCTCACTGCACCTACCGCCCACCATCACTCACCGCCACGCACCAAAACTACTCTACGAATAGAAAAGAGAGCATCTCAGTATCTAAACCACCGAATACTACTCTACAAAGTAGTATTCGGTTATCTAAACGAGATAAGGAAACTAAATTTCTGCCTTTTGTTCACAGATAACACACGCCCTTTTGCTTTATTGTTTATAAGAATAATAGAATATTCCTAAAATTGATTCTCAATATTCGGATTGCCGACCTCCTTTATCAAAATGGAAATGTTGTGTACCGAAATGTTCAAATCGTGAAGGAAAAATGCATCGTTTTCCTAAAAATGAACCAATTATCTTAAGCGAGTGGATTTCAAGAATACGACAATTAGTCCAATAGAAATCCCCGAGATTCTGCATGGAGAGCTGTATTGTTGCGAACACGTTTATATGGGTATTTTGGGGACGGGGAATAGAATGGCACTATTCGCAACATCCAATTTTCCCGGGAAACAGTGAAAATCGTGGAAAATTTCTTAAAATTCATGTTTTCTCAGCAACTATTCAATTTATCAAAAAAGTTTTAAATTGTAACATGTCTATCGACCTGTTTCGATTTTACGAAATAATTTCGATTTTACCGCTGGCCGTCATAGTAACCACTTCCAATATAGTTCTGTGATCTAAATTTCTCCTACTCTCGTTGACCGTTAAGACAATTGACATATGATGTCAACGCTCGATTCCATGGGGTGGTTTCATCCCTTTCCGTTACCGACCCTTGAATAGCAAGGACGTATCTTTTTACTGTCTCTTAAATTTAAATAAGTTTTCTCTTAAATTGCTGTGGTAAGTCCAAAATTATAATTTATATTTATTAAGCTTTTTCTAAAGTAGTGGCTGATATAATTTTTTTGTGCATTTCTTATTTTTTTACAGAGATAGACGAATATACACATACCACGTGGTCAACTACATTTCTTTTATACTCGTACATTACTTTTAAACTAAATCTTTTATCATAAATCACTGTTACCTTTTTTTAATGCAAACATTTGCTAGATTCTGTGTTGTAGAATACCTGATTATTTTCAAAGATAGATAACATTTGCATTTTAACCTTTTCAAATATTCTTTTATCATAAAAACCTGCCAGTGCCGGCTTCACATTTCATTAAACATTTTATTTTTTAGAAATGGTTTATTCATAACTTTTTGCCATAATTAATTATTTCAGGTCATTAGTACTTTTTTAATTTGGCTGATAATTTTTACTGTTTTAATATGGGACATATATGTTGGAAAGCTTTCAGTAAATTTAAATTACATTATTTCAAACAACTGCCTTCCTTTTTTACCTGAAAAGCTAAACCAACATTATGTGCCCCATTACATTCAAGTTCCTACTTATCCCCAATCCACCTGAACTTCTAGGTAAGCACAGCTGCCAGGTTACCCCTGCCAAGCTACAAGCCAGGATACCGTTTATAAGCCAGGTTACCCCTGCCAGGATACCGTTATATTACCAGATACCGTTACATTACAAGATACCGTTACATTCCACTAGGATACCCCTAGACATCTAGTTTCAACTCCAGGACAGCTATACTTCAACTCCAAGACATCTATACTTTACTTTAACTCCAAGACATCTATACTTCAACTTCAAGACATCTATACTTTAACTTCAAGTCATCTCTACTTCAACTTCAGAACATCTCTACTTCAACTTCAGGACATCTTCCACTTCATCCTTTCGACAAGACATCTCTATCAGCTTCCACTAAGCTAAGTACCTTGCTAAAGTACAGGTTTTTCACTATTTCCTTTTTGTTTTTTCTTCCTAAGGCAGAATAAAGTTGATATTTTAACTTTCTTTTTAATTTCTTATCTACCCGGCTGTAAGAGCTGTAGGGGATCGTGTCCGGGTTCATTTTGTAACTTTTTCATTTTTAACTTTCATTAAATTCTACAAGGTGTTTCTACCTTTTTCACCTTAGTTTCTTTTCTTAAATTTAACTTATCTTTTTTCGTCGATGTCTAAAAAGGTAGTGGCGCCCTAAGCTTTTATAGTCTGTCATCCCTCTGGCATACCTAGTGTGACATCAACATGGAGTCGATCCACCCTTGAGAGAGTCTCTAGCCGGGATCTGTCTCTTGAGGAGAGAACAGTGTTACAAAATAAATGTTGTAGAGCGCAAAATTTTACGTCGAAATAATACCTCACTTGTTGAATTTCATTCAGAATTATAGATTATCTCGACCATTTCCGAATCCGCTGGAAGTAAACATTTTTATGATTAAATAGATCTAAAAATACAAAAATAGTAAAAGCAATTACTTTTTGATAAACCAGTGTAAAAAACATTTATTCATATACAAAAAAAGTCACAAATAATAAACTCTTAATCATTATTTTGCTACACAGCGTCCATTTCCAGCGTATTCGGAAATGGTCAAGAAAATCTATAATTCTGAATGAAATTCAACAAGTGAGGTAGTATTTCGACGTAAAATTTAGCGCTCTACAACATTTATTTGAAAGTTTTTTGATAAATCGAATAGTTACCGAGAAAACGTGAATTTTAAGAAATTTTCCACGATTTTCACTGTTTCCCGGGAAAATTGGATGTTGCGAATAGTGCCATTCGATTCCCCGTCCCCAAAATACCCTTATAAACGTATTCGCAACCATACAGCTCTCCATGCAGAATCTCGGGGATTTTTATTGGACTACACTAAATTATGAACATTTGTCAACTGAATATATTTATAAAAAATATGTATTGTGTGTGACGAACATTTGTATAGTGACTGTAAAGTTTTTGGCACAAGAAGAGGTCTCAAAAAGACAGCAATCCCAACTTTAAATTTACCTGATGGTAAGTGAATAAGTCAAATTCTAATGTAAAAAAACAAAATTAGCTTTACCTGAACCTTATCATGGGTATAATATTATGGTGATAGGGTTTGTATATGGCAACTAATTTATTTTATTATAATTACAGAAATCACAGGAGCAGATGACATCCAATTGTACTAGATGAAAAGTGTGAAGAAATAATACCTGAAATACCTAAAAAAATTAGACATGAGACATCTAATAGGGTTATTTCAAGGACTCCTAAAAAAGGTAGTTTTTATGATGAAGCCCAATAAATATTATAAATTCTAACTTTTAGGAATGAAATTAAGAGGATCCATCTTAAAAAAAATTGAAGTATCTATACTCGATTTGAAATTGGTTGATAGTAATAAATCATTTTTAGCAGCCGATTCCATAGGCACACCTACCTGACGTGCCGGTTTGAACCCTATTTACTTATCCGAATAATTTAGTAATCATTATTGTCATAACAGGTAAAAATAATTATGCCGAGAATTCCGGGAACAATTAATACACAATGTTACTTCAGGTTGTTACGAAAAATTAGGTAGGTAGGTAGGTAGGTACTTATTGGTATAAAACTGTGAGTCATTTTAAGAGCGAACAAACCTAATGCGAGTATTCTAGGACACACATTTGGGTAATTTTTGAAAATGGAGAGTCTTTCAGGATTTATTCCAGTTAAGCGAGCTGCGAAATCAGCGCTAAGCATTAGTGAAAAGATTATTGTGCTTAATGTATTTAATGCACTTAGATATCAAAAAAGTGCAATAAGTATCGATTCTACAGTGGAACTTTGTTCAAAGATGACAGGTATTGGAAAAGCAACCATCTACAGGCTGATGCGGGAAGAAAAGACAGGAACCGTGACGCCACCAAAACCATCTCCAGGAAGGCGAACAATACCGATCGATGAGGACGAAAAGGCCATCATAAGACGAAAGGTGCATTCATTTTATTTCAATAAGGAGATCCCTACTTTGGATAGAGTTTTAGGGGCAGTAAAAGAAGACTTTCCTGCAATCAAGAGAGATAAACTATGGAAAGTTCTAAGATAAATGAATTTTAGATGGGAAAAACATAGTCGGAAGTCTCATTTGCTCGAAAAAGATGAAATAGTGTGTTGGAGACGTAATTATTTGAGAAAAATAAGACAATTTCGCAATGAAAACAAAACAATTTTCTATTTGGACGAAACATGGCTGAACGAAGGCTACACAGTTGGAAAAATATGGACAGACAAAAATGTGACTTCTCACCGGCAAGCATTTTTAGACGGTCTATCAACAGGAATAAATCCGCCCTCTGGAAAAGGAAAACGATTAATTATAACTCACATCGGTAGCTCCAATGGCTTTTTAGAAGGTCGACTATTATCATTCCAATCAGTTCGTACAGGCGATTACCACGAGGATATGAATGCTGATGTTTTTGAGGAGTATTTCGAACAAATGATAGAGCTGATTCCACCTGGCTCCGTCATTGTGTTAGATAACGCTCCGTATCACTCCAGAAGATTGGAGAAGATGCCTACAACTGCTTGGCGAAAAGCAAAAATTATCGAGTGGCTTGCTTGTGGAGAAACAAATACAATTTGAGGACAATATGGTTAAAAAGGAGTTGCTATCAATTGTAAACACCCATAAACATCGGTTTCAAAAATATGTTGTTGACGAAATGGCCAAAAAACAAAATATAATAGTGCTTCGGCTCCCCCCCTACCATTGCGAATTAAATCCAATCGAACTGGTATGGGCTCATGTGAAAGGTTATGTGGCTAGAAAAAATACCACTTATAAAATGAGTGATGTTCAAAAACTCTTTGAAGAAGCGCTTCAAGAAGTCAACGCGGGGAAGTGGCAAAGATGTATAGAGCATGTAATAAAGGAGGAGGAAAAAATGTGGCAATTGGATAGTTTACTGCAGAAAACGGTAGAACCACTTATTATCAATTTAGGGGAAGAAGACAGTATTTCATTTTCTGATGATGATTAATTTAAAGCGAAGAAATGTAATGACTTACTATAAATTTTATAGAATTTCAAATAGAAACATTTTTCCAAATTTACTTGTTTATTGGTTGCTTTATTGTTATTAGTATTATATTTATTCAAATACAAGGGTAACAAATTATGCCACACATCCGAATGTTCACTAAATTATATAATTATTGTGTTTAATATTAACTTAAACCCACCCGAAAGCACGTGCATGAGTGCAAAACATCACAGGTAGAATCCTACCGCTTATTGTTCGAGCCTCGGGTTAAGCTTTGTATTATCAGATCAATGCCCTTTTTTCATAATATTAAATTCATTGAATTAAGTGGTTTGAGAATTTAAAAAATGATTGAAAAAAATCATGTAACTCAACTAGAAGGATATTCTTTATCACATAAAATATTAAACCCATTGGTGTATGTTAAAGCGATTTTTAAAAGGGTTGAATAGGTATTTTTAAAAATCATAGAAAATAATCAAAATTGGCAGATTCAAATTTAATTTTAAAAAATATTAATCAGAATTATAATGTTTATTTTAAAAAGTATCAAACGCATTAGCGTACCTACATTTATAGGGTTTGTAAGAAATTTGAAAGTTTAAAAAACCCTTCAAAATAAAAGTGGCAGATCCTGAACAAACTAAACGGAATATTTGTGCGTGTGTCAGAGTCAGTTTCATAGGAGGGATGCAGGAGCATAAGCAAAACTATGGTATACCGCGTGCACAAAACTTTAATAAAAACTACAAATAAATAGAAAATACAATTTATCAAAGGTCAAAAAAATATTGTTATATTTGTTGTTATAATATAATATTATAACAAATATTTATTATTGATAAGATTTTAATAAAAAGGATAAGAAGCAAAATAATAGGTAATTATATAGTATAATTTGTAAAATATATTTTTTGGCAAGAAGCACTGTAATTTAGATCCACAATAATATGTATAAGTAGACGTAACTTTTTAATATTACCAAAGGGAAGCGAAAAAAAAAGTAGTTTAGATGGAAATAAAACCCAACAGAAAATGTAAGGCCAGTGTCTATACACTAGGTACAAGTGCAATATTCGTGACAAAAACTTCATCCGAACAGTGCCATGTTGCGGACATTTCAACGTTAAACCTAACTTAACCTAACCTTAAATGAATTCCAAATAAAAACTTATATCAAGTTGCAAAGTATTGATTTGAAACATAATATATGAGACACTAAAGTTAGAAATCGTCAAAAATTTATTGAAAACGTTATAGAAAAATACAAAAACTCTGAAATAGATAGTATTTCATTTAAGTGTATAAAATTTTGAAATTTCCATTTTTGTAAAATTATTTATAAGTGCATACCATAGAGTTGAAATTAAAACCTTCAAACTACATTTTCATGTTTTGATTTTATTTATTCTTTGAACCGAAAGCATATTACCTATTTGATTTGATGGGGACTAAATTACTTGTCATACCTGTCAGCCATGGGGACCAAATTACCAACTCCGGTGCGTATGTTGTTCTGGTGATTCTTTCGTGCTATAGAACGCTGATTATATTTTTTGTTCAAGTTTTGAAATCATTAAGTTTTATACATATACAAAAAAAAAGATGTTTACAAACTATATTTGAACTTTTCAATTACAGTCCAAAACCAAACTAATAATATGAGACAGACAACAGGGTCCTAATATTTATTTGTTTCACAATAATAATGTTTGCTAATCTGCAACGTGCCTGCTTTGCCGGAGCGGCTGCGATTCTCGCTCAGACTGTACACTGGTTTCTAGTAGTGCAGAGGGAGCCATATCTCGGACGTAAGATTACTAATTTTCAAGAAATTCCTACAGCTGAACGATTGAAAATTAAAAGCTGAAATTCAAGTAATGTGTTCACTTTTTCATTAGTGAGGGCTGTCTGCATGGATTTTGAAAACTATTGATTTTGAAAGATTTTCAAGGTCGTATCTTGAAAACGGTATAAGATCAATTGCTGTACATGCAGCCAGTCCTACAAAAACACCTGTATTTTAATATGCCTGAATATGAAGCCTTAATCTTTAACCGTTTAAAAGATACGATTTTTTGAAATTTAGACTGGGTAGTATGTTCCTCTTAAGAAGAAATGAAGAAAATAGAAATTTTGGATTTGTTGTGAATAATCAAGAAATTATTCCTATATTCGACATTCCTTATATCTTCAAGTGCTTAAGAAATAATCTTTTAAGATATGATTTACATTTGGCGCAAAATGGTCAACCCAAAATTGCCAAGTGGAACCATATCATTCAATTTTATGAACTAGATAATGAACAGCCTGATTTTAGAATATGTTCGAAATTGACGGAATTAATAAAATGAAAGTGAAACTTTGTACTAAAGTCTTCAGCCACACAGTAGGGTCTCTTATGAAAAGAATTTCTCAGTGGGGTAAGATCCTAAATTTGCTAAATTGTATGTCTTTTTCTCGATATTATTTTTATTATTAATTTTTTTGTAGTTTTTATACTCTTATAAATATATGCAATTCATTATTCAAATCGTAAAATAGATTTTTATTTTTCAATATTTGTTAGGGTTACATGATAAAAAAAAATTGCCTGAAGAAGCGGAAAACACGGCTGATCTGATTCTGCTCCTTGACAAACTTTTTGATTTTTTAAATGTCTCAAGAATATCTAAAGCCTTTAAAACTTGCTGTAAGGAAAAGTTTGGAACATGCAGACTTTTGAAAAGAATCACTTCGTCTTATAGATACAATGAAATATTTGTCATTCAAAAAAAATAAGTATTTGACTCCTCCTTCTTTAAAAAACTTAAAACATAATTTGCGAGCATTTATTCATTTGAAAAAAAAATTAATAGAGAAATATAATTTTAAATATATACTGACAGCTGCCTTTAATCTGGATCCATTAGAAAATTTCTTTAGCTGTATTAGAAGCCATGGAGTTACAAATACAAAACCAAGTGCAATTCATGTTATCGGCTCTTTTTAAGCAATTGTAACACATAATTTTATGGCTGCACATTCACCAAACGCTAACTGTATCAAGGACTACAGTTATGGTTTGGATAATCTTCAAAGTTTTTTAACAAGTGAATTAGTTCCAAACATTTCACCCTTAGAAGAGCAGCCTTGTAACACCCCTGTAGTCCTTAATGAAATATACAAGCAAGGACATACGAAAATTGGAAAATGTACAATGCAGTATATGGTTGGAGCAGCTGGGAAAATTTTGTTGTAACAAAAATTCATCAAAAACTGTGATGAGTGTGAAAAGTTGATTTTAAAAAGACATTATGTTGCTTTAGAGGATGATTTTATAGAAAGCAGGAAATACCCAATTAGTCAAACCTGGAACTTTATTTTCTTATTTAGTAAGAAATAGTTTGAATTCTCTTTTCTATAAAATTCCAAGAATGTGCACTCTTGAAAATAGACATTTAGTTAATAGTTTAGAAAAAGATTTTAATTTCAACACTTTCAACTGTTGAGCATAACCGTGGCAAAAAGTTGAAAGAATTAATTATCAGATGTGCTCTTTTCTGGTGGTGTAAAAGTATTAACAACATCATTCAAGGGAAAGATAATAAATTTTATAAGTTCATAATGCAAAAGCCACTTAAAAACTTAATTGATCCTATAAAGTTACTGTTACGATCAGGGAGTCACTGCTGTCAGTCAAGAAAGAATGTGGCCACGGGCAATCGACAAGGTTATAGGATATTTTATACAAGTAGAGTGTAATAATAAAAGTTAATCTGATAAACCCTAGAGTTTCATTGAATATACAATACTGGCGACGAGGATGAAATGATTTTGTTAAGAATAAGGAAACCTGAGGGCAAGTGAGAAAACAAACTATTACAAAGATAAAAGTGGCGGGAAAGTAGCAAAGATTTATAATACCGGATTGTGCTTTGGAAAATTGCTAAGAAACAACAAAATAATGCTCTTATTGGTAGCATAGAAGTATTCAGTGGGGAACCGGCTGAATTCGAAAGCTACTTGGAAAGTAGAGACCATTTATTTAGGGTTAATTGTGTAACGGATGATATGAAGGTCTCCTTGTTCATAACATTGGCAGGCTCAAATACCTACACAACCCTTAATTGCCATACTGCCCGTCATGAGAAACTAGGGTTCAAAATACACCTTTTACTAAGGTATTAAAGTGGTATCTTGTTAGTATCCTATTAAAAATATGGTTTATTTACGATAAAAAGACGATGACGTTACAAAACAAAATTTTGTGATGTTGCCAGCATGTAGATTTTTTCTTTATTCAAAGGAAGCTGGAACAGTCAATATGACAGTTCTTCTTTTTTACCACCTGTACCTAGTAAGGCATACATTGAAGGTGTTTATTTATAAATAAAATGCTTGTATGATATTCTCAGATTTATTTAATATAAGTATTGTATATTTATGTGAAAGGTGTGGATAAAATACAAAATACAGTAACCAATCATTATATATCTCAATTACCATTTGATATTTATTATTTTTCATAGAGAATAGACTGACAAACTCTAGAACCATCTTCAAGAACACTGGAAGGAATAAATCCAAGCGCCAATCATCTTGAGGAAAGTTGAAATATAAATATAATTCAATTTCAAGTTTTAATAATCTAACCCATCATTAAAAACGTTCAACTGAATGAATTTAAATATATTATAATTAATATCACCACAGATAACATTATTACTCACGTCTCACAGCAGTAAGCAATGCCCATTGTGGCATTCTCATCAAAAATAACTTATCAAGGATATAACCATTGCTCGACATTTACTGTTCCATTTCTAAGGCATTTTAATGCGTTTAACTACACACTGCAGATTTGCCCAATTGATTAGTAACGAAAATAACGATTTTCCCAAAATTGGAGAAAAAATGAATTCAGGAGTATTAGAAAAACTTGTAAAGACGATGATCGATGTCAATAAATACATACTAAACCTAACCTCAATTGTGTCAAAACTGCTGAATTTTTCCAATTGATCTGACAACGTCTTGAAGTTTTGCCAACCCGTAAGCTGAAAATTGCCCTGGTCATTAAGAACAAACTGTATTTACGGTTGGTGAATTTATGATTACTCTGATATGAAGGAAAGTAACTAAAAATGACATAATCGTCTTTTCATCGTAAATAAACGTTATGATTTTATTTCAGCGGTATCTACAAATTTGTGCAGTTTTTATTGATATCATAAGGCAACACATTTCAAGTTATTATGGGCGTATCTACAGCAGTTACCGCTAAAATGTCTCAGTGAATTGCAGTTACGCCAAGAATACCGTAGGTTATGCACACTTACCGCCAACATGCCTCAGTATGTTGGTGACTTTTTAGAAGTGTTGTTTCACGCTTGAATACGTAAATAAATAAATTTACAATTGACATGTTCATGTATGTTGCATAACCATATTTTAATTATAAAATCAAATGATTTCTACAGAATGGGTTCAAACCGAACAAAATTAATTATTCAAAATGCAGGGATTGCTTTTCAAAGATGTCATTGCCGAGGATAAAGAAAACTGTTAAGATGTTCCTGATGGCCTCTCTAATAATAAAAAAAATAGTCCAGCAGTATTATTATCATTGTGTGAAGTAAATGTACTTGAAAATCCAGTTTCAGTGGTTAATATACACTCACGGACAAAATTATTGCATATTTTATTTTAGTTCTTTATTTTTCTCCCTTAAACACTTTTGTGATTTCGGTTGCTAAGTTTGTTACATTGGAGTGTTCTACGTATATTGCAATTTATTACAGATAGAGTAATGTATAGACATAGCTTTTATAACTGAATAAGCGATAACGTTAAATAAGCGGAAAACTATAAACGTAGCATAGTGTGCCTTGACGACTAAAACAGTGGTTTCTCTTTATTTGACGTTGTCAGAATGACATTTTCAGTGCATTATTTCTTCAATTTGTAGTTTCAGTTAGTAAAATGCCACGTTTGAATGAGTTGGTTTCGGTTAAAATTGTTTGTTTAATCAATGAGGGGTTCAGACAAGAAGACATTGCACAGAGATTGAATGTCCATCAATCGATTGTTTCTCGCGTACTAAAACGTTACAATGAGACTGGAGGATAAAAAAGGCGGCCTGGTCAAGGACGTAAAAGATGTACAACGCCAAGGGATGAGCAATATTTAAGAATTCAACCTTTGCGAAATCGTACACTTACTACTCCGCATCTAAAAAATCAATTACTAAATGCAAGGCAATGTTTCCACCAAAACAATAATAAGGAGACTTAAGGAGGTCGATTTAAAGCCAAGTCTAATTTCTTCACGAATATGTTGTAAAGGTTCAATATGTAATTAATTTGATTATTACTAACGTAAAAGGCTCTAATTTAACAGATTTAGCAACCGAAATCACAAAAGTGATAAAGGGACAAGAAGTAAAGACCTAAAATAAAATATGCAATAATTTTGTCAGTGAGTGTAGATTGTCTTACTGATATTACTCCAGTTACATTTCCTGACAATTATACCGCTGCAGATAATTTAAATTTGGGTAAGTCAGTATTATTTTTGACTAAGCATCTCATTGAAAAAATAGGTACAGAGCTACCAGGTGTGCAAAAGAAAAAAATAAATTAGATCTTTGTTTCAATCAATAGTTTTTGAAACTGAAACTATAAAATATTCTATTAATTCAAATTTCGAAGCAAATCAAGAATATCCTTCCGAAAAACCTGTTTATACGGAACTTTTCAATGTGATCCCGGATAACAGTACAGTTGCTGCTGGTTTGGTAGATAATATTACGGAAATTGAGTCCAATGTTATTATAGCAGCAGACTACTTACACAATCAAAGTGGGAAGGGGAAGGGGAAAATTGTCCAGATTTTCAAACTGTGCCGCCGCTTGAAGATAATTCATATGAACCCAAATCTGGAAATAGTGAAAGCGATAGTAGCGACCATAATAATGATGACCCTGATTATCAACCTGAAGTTGATGATATCAATGCTAACATCTTTGATAATGAAGATAATCCTTCAATTGTTGAAGAAGTAGAGGACGAGGACAGAGACAGCAATTCTGAAGTGATTGAAACAGAACTGTGCGCACGAATTGCGGACAGATGCATGAACTGCGGACAGATGCATGAACTGCGGACAAGTGCCGTAGGGGTCCGTTAATCACTGCACGAATTGCGGACAATGGTCAGTCAGGTAAAATGAGCAGGTAAGGTTAGGTTAGTTGAATATTATTATTCATATTTCTATCACTCAACATTACTTCCATTTTACCGATTTGTTAGGAGAAAAAAATCTAATTGGAGAATCAAAAAAACAAATGAAAAGATAAAAGGTATAAAAATTTTGTAAAAAAAACTCACCGTACCACTAGAACTAGATACTCAGTACAACACCACCAGTTAACACCACCTAACAAGAAAGTGAAATGATTTGTGACACGAAATACCTGAATACGTCCCTAGAGATGTTTTTCTAAACGATGCAATTCAATTACATTTCTGAGAAGAAGGGTTGCGGCGGTTAAGCCGATTAGATATGGCCTGTCCGCAATTCGTGCGCTACCTGCTCCCAACCCATCGGTTGTCCGCAGTTCACGATCACCCAAACAGAGTACAAAAAAAAGGGAACGTTAGGAAAAAGAAATACTCTGTAACTGAAAGAAGAGAAAGGATTGTGAAGAAGATGAAAAAACAACACAAAGTTTTTGAAGCATGTGGTGAAACTTGTAAAAATAATGTATAGAGAATATTACAAATTTAAGAATTGACATTAACAAACAGTTTTGGATGATAAACCGACACGACCAAAAAAACTTTGTGATGGGTTGCATTGTTACTAGTGGAATAAAAAGAAAAACTGTCGGAGAAGAGTCCAATAGATCGTCATCGAACAAGTACTATCTTAAAAACGAAGAAGCGCAATCTATTTGTGTATGTGAGATATTTTTTTTAACATTGAGTTATAAAAAAAGCAACGACAAAATAATAGAAAGTATTATGGAGAAAAATAAAAGCATAAGTACCCCTAAGGACAAAAGGCGTGGAAAAATCATTCCAAATAAAAAAAATCTGGACACATTCAATCCTTCTAGCCAAGAATTTCACATTATCGACGCGAACACGCTCCTCTTCGCAAATACTTACCCAGTGATATGTCCGCTCAAGCTTTGTATGACGACTTCAATTCAAGAAACCCGAATTTTTGTTCCTATGATTTATATCGGTCTGTTTTGCGTAAACATAATATATTATCATTTGTCAAATTGGGTCATGAAGAATGTAAGCATTGCGAACATTTTAATTTACATGACCATGACAAAAATAATTTAATTCCTGATTGTAATACCTGCAACAAGTGAAGAATTCACATTAAGAAAGCTGAATTAGCTAGGATTAATTATATAATTGATGCTGAAAAGCCTGTTTCAGAAGACGAGGTTATTTTCTCTGTCGATTTACAAAAGGTAATAATGTTCCCAGGTGCGAGATGTTTAAGACTGTTATATTTACCGGCAGATTAGTTGCATACTATGAAAGTTTTGTGCCAGTAGGATCGAAGAATAAAAATCTAAAACCGACGGCGACTATCTGGCATGAAGCTATAAGAGGGCGTAAAAAAGAGGATATAATTAGCATCTTTTATAAATTCTTTTTGATGCATAGAGACAGAACCAAAATATTACTCTGGTTGGATAACTGCTCGGCTCAAAATAAAAGTTGGGCTTTCCTCACATTCTTAGTATATATAAATTCGTCTAATATTGCTGCTAAGGAAATTGTCATACATCTTAAATCTTATTACAGTTTCCTGTAATATTGTCGTATTTAATAGAGTGAATGTATCAACAGATGGCGAAAGGAATAATTATAAATATTCAACACTCTATGAATTTTTTGAAAAATAATATTTTTCAAAAACAGTGGCCGTTCAACTAAGGAGCAACAACTACTTCCCGTGCAATATGCACCGCCGGATATTGAATTAGACCCCAAAAGTCAAACGGGGTTGGTATATCTACAAGATATTTTAAAACCAACCTTTCTGGTTTGCAATTAGAAGGGACAACACAACTTGTAGACCGGTTTCGGCGTATTTGCGCCTCTTCAGTACAAGGTATGTGGTGTCCGTCCGAGATACCCCTTCTAATTGCAAACCAGAAAGGTTGGTTTTAAAATATCTTGTAGATATACCAACCCCGTTTGACTTTTGGGGTGTAATTCAATATCCGGCGGTGCATATTGCACGGGAAGTAGTTGTTGCTCCTTAGTTGAACGGCCACTGTTTTTGAAAAATATTATTTTTCAAAAAATTCATAGAGTGTTGAATATTTATAATTATTCCTTTCGCCATCTGTAAATTGTCATACATTATTTTAAGCCCGGGCATACGTTTATGTCGGAAGAACATGCGACTTTTTAACGTTTTTGGATGATGCTTTACGAGATGCCCGTTCGTAGTGGGCATTCTATCCGAACATATTCAGAAAAAGCTAATTTCAGAAAAAGCTAATTTCGGAAAATAACCTAGATTTTGCAGAAGCATGTAAAATTGCAAAAGCTTCAGAAATAGCAGATCGTCAGATAAAAACGTTGGCCAACAGTAGTAGCAACAGTGAGTTACATTATGTACAGCGTCATAGATATACAAATCCACAGAAAACGCAAGGTCCATCCTCCAGGAAATTAACTGGTAAACAGGAAAAGTACAACAGTTGTTGTAGAAACCACGAAAAAGGTGCTAGGTGTCCTGCAGTCAATTGGAAGTGCTTTAAGTGTACAAGGAAAGGGCACTCAAAAGAAATGTGTCCAACAAAAGGAGAGGTAAAATTGTTACAGCATGAAGGTAGTGATTTAAGTGATGCGTCAGAGTGTCAGTCACAATGTGAGTGTGAAGTGAATGAAGATATTCTAGCTTTACATAAAGTAACGGAATGTAAGGCATAAAACCCAGAATATCTATTTTTAGAGGTAAATAATAAATTGTTGAAATGTGAAATAGATAATGGAGCATGCATAACCGTTATTGATTTATTTAGCAATAACAAAAATTTAGGACTTCCATTTAAAGCAGTAAGTTATAACTTGAGTGGTGTCTCGGAAACCAAAATTAATGCTATAGGTGAATGTAAGGTAGAAGTAAGATTTTTTTTTATTATAGCGCATCGACCACGAGGGGTCATTAGCGATATTTGGTGTATACATATATATAGTTACTTACATTTGGTATTTTATAAAGAATTTATAACATTTATTAATTTAAGAAATGTCTCCAGGCTACGTTAATTGCAGTTTGTTCCTAATACGTCGGAAAATCCATTGTTGGAGAGTTGTGCCAGTTGTCGCTGTTCTGTTAGTTGAGGACACTTAACAAGTAGGTGCTTAATAGTTAGTTTTGAGTCACAATAATTACATTTTGGTTCGGGACCTTCGTCAAATAGATAGACATAAACGTAGCCGTGTTAGTATCACTTGATCGCGACGATGTTTTGGTAGGACTGACCACGGTTTAATTGACTTTTTTACCTCGTTAACTTCAGTTCCAGCTATTTTCCATTTAGCTTCACAGACACTGTTCACTTTAGATTGAATTTTAGACTTAATATCTGCACTTACTGAAAACTGCACTACCCGGGCATCTTCGTTGGCCGTGGCGTCTTTTGCTCTTTGATCAGCTTCCTCGTTACCATCTATTCCTACGTGTGATGGGATCCACATAAGGATGATATCTTTATTGTTTTGTTGAGCTATTATGAGTTCTTCCTTAATTTTTAAAACAAGGGGGTGATTTGTGAATATTTTTTGTATGGATTTTATTGAGCTGAGGGAGTCTGTGAGAATAAAATGGTTTTGAGTGTTTGAAGATAAATTGATATTAGGTAAGGCTTCATATAAGGCATATAATTCGGCTGAGAAGATGGAATATGTATTTGGAAATTTGAACATATAAGGTGAATTTGTAGTTATCACCGCGGCTCCAATGCCAGCAGCAGATTTCGAAGCATCGCTATAGATTTGCTGGTAGTCTGTATAATCTTCTAGTATTGTTTTGAAGGTTGATCTAATACTGAAATTCGGAATCGAGTACTTACCTAGAGAGCTAAGAAAGGTTAAACATTTTGGTTTTTTGATTTGCCAAGGGGGAGTATATGTAGTCAGACAAGGGAAACATTTGGGAAAAGAGAAGCTTAGTTTTTCAAGGTACATTTTTATTCTAGCATAAAAGGGTTTGGGAGCATGTGGTTTAATTGTGAAAGTATTGGGAAGTTTTTGAGGAGAGCAGTTATGCCTTGTAGGGTTGAACGGATTGTAGATCCTTTTAGCTGCATATGTCAGGCTCAAGTACATACGCCTATCTTCTAAGGAAGGTTCATTAACTTCAGCGTATAAGTTTACCACTGGGGATGTACGAAAGGCTCCCGTTATTATCCGTAATGAAGTATTGTGTATTGTTTGTATTGTTTTAGGGTTCGTTTGTTGGCTGACGAGTATACGACTGCTGCGTAATCCAATTTCGATCTAATTAACGTCCTGTACAATGAAGTGAGTCTCGATCAACGCCCCAGTTTTTATTGCATAGTGTTTTCAGAAGGTCAAGTCTCTTTTGACACGTAGATATTAAGTTATTAATGTGTGTATTCCAATTGAGTGTTTCATCAAAGGTTGTACCCAAAAAGTTTAGTGACTTTTCGGCTTTTATGTTCTGTCCATATGAATGAATATCTGGGATGTTTATTGTTTTCTTTCATTCATTCCTCTAGATGAGATATGAATACTTGCGTAAGAGATTTTAGATTGTTCACGTTCTTGCTTCTACAATAGATAACTAAGTCATCCATATACAAACGAGCTTTCATTGGTGGTTTTAATGCCTGTATGATATCATTCATTGCTATAATAAAAAGGGTAAGGCTAATTACGGATCCTTGTGGAATGCCATTCTTTGTTTGTTTTAAATCTGACGTGGTTCCGTTTGCTAATACTCTGAAATTTCGTTCTTTTGAAAAGTTTTGGACAAAATGTCGACAGTTTCTTGTGATATTCCAGCTCAGAAGTTTTTTGATAATGTAATCATGCCAGGCAGTATCGAATGCTTTGTTGATATCGAAGAAAACAACTAAATTTTTTTGTTTTTGTGCAAATGCCTCGTTGATGTTACTTTCCAGATCTATAATATTGTCGGTAGTTGATCTTTCTTGTCTGAAGCCACCTTGTTCAGGTATTATTGAGTTATGTTGCTCTAATGCCAATAATAGTCTTCTGTTAATGATTTTTTCTAGTAGCTTACAAATCACTGAAGTAAGAGAAATTGGTCGATATGATTGAGGATTCGATTTTTGGCTTCGGGGTTTTAGAATAGGTATTATTAGAGATTCTCGCCATGATTTTGGAAAGGTGTGTTGGAACCAGATCACATTGTAGAGATTTAGAAGATGTTCGTGGGCATTGAAAGGAAACTGTTTTAAAAAGGTAGGTGGATTTTGTTCAGGACCCGGACAAGTATCTTTGAGACTGGATAAGGCATCTTCATATTCTGACATGGTGAGCGGTACATTTATAGGATCGTCATTTTCTGTAGTCACTTCCAGGCAGTTTTGTTTTTCTAGTTTTTTGTGAGCTAATGCCAGATATTTTGCGTACCTTCTGCCACACCTCTGTCATTGGTGTAGCTGGGTTTAGTGATGAGACATATTCAGTCCAAGATTTGCGCTTTGTACTTTTGATCATGTGCCTTGATTTTGCACGCAAGTTTAAAAATTGAAGTTTGTTTTCCGGAGTCTTATATCGTTTGTATCTATTAAAAGCTTTTTTGCTGGCTCGTAGAGCTGCTTCGCAATCGTTATTCCACCATGGGACCGGAGTGTGTTGTTTGGTGTAAGATGTTTTTCCAATTGATATATTTGCTGCATGTTTTATGGTTTCTAAAAATTGTTCTAAGGATTCGTCTATATTAGGTAGGATAGCACAAGATTTAATTTTTTCTACAATGACAGTGGAGTAGAGTTGCCAGTCAGCAGTTTTAAGTTTCCATTTAGGATGGAAGTTTTGTTTGGTATTATTCTTTGTATTGTTGTACAAACATAAGAAAGTACAAGCCTTTCTGAGGGTGTTACATATTTACGGGCCTGCACAATTCGTGATTAGTAATGAACTTTTCCACTTTGCTAGGACTTGTAAGATACATGCAAATTCTTTTGTTCGATAGTCTTGAAGTGAATAATATATTTTTGGGTTCAATAATTGTTCCTAATGGTATAAGGTAATCTTGAAGCGTTGCGTTTTCTATTCGCTGTGTGTCGGCGGTTGGAGGGGATAGGCGAAACTATCCCAGCGCGCGCAGTGGTGAATTTCCGCGATTCGGGTGGACGCTGCGATTCGGGTGGACGCTTATGTAGAATATTGTATATTATAAAGTAGTAAAAAATGGATTATAGCTGAATTCACCGAAGAAGAGACTCAAGAAACTTATAAAGTAGCAAAGTGTAGAATTCATGTAGAACGAGTAATGCAACGAATAAGAACGTATTTAATTTTAAATAAAATAACACATAATTTATTCAAATATATCGACGATATTGTGCACGCTGTTTGCGTTTTAGTCAATCTGCAACCACCCATAATTAAAGAAAAACCTAAATGACGTTATGGCAACTGATTTGTCTTTTTGTATTTTTGAATATTCACTAGACATTATAAAATATTTCTAGATTGTAGTGCTCAGTATGTTGAAGTTAATTGTAATAAAAAAATGTGCAATCTGAAAGCTTATTTATTCATACAGATATCATAAAATACAAATGTAATGTTAATAATCTCTTCTTAATACTCAACTTCAGTCATAAATTTCAAAAATTGAATCATCTGTACACATATTATTACACCTAAAATATTGTTGTATTTAGAAATACTTTCCAACATTTGTAAGATACTCTAAAACGACTAGTCTTAAAACAATTATTATGCTTAAAGCATGACTTGATTGTATTATAGAAGATCCTAATTGTAAGAATATAAACCAACAAAAACAAAATAACTTCTTATCACACATTAAAAAACTCGATTTTTCACAACTTATTTTAGTTATTATAAATGATTAACTGAAAATATAAGCCTTCTTATAAACATATTTGGCTTTTAAAAGTATTAAATTTTTCATTGAAACTACGCTTGAATCAATCATAAAATGATAACTTACTTATTACAACATGACGTAATTTCCACTCTCAAACTACTACTACAATTGTAGATGGATGCTGTTATGCAATACAATTTTAACCAACAAAATTCCAAAAAATGAGTTATTGATTGTAATCTATTTAAAAAAACATCCTGATTGTTTTTCAATATAATTTTAAGTCTGTTAACGCATCTAAATATGGCAAAATGTTAGTGAAACGTTAAACTATTTGAATATTAGCTTTAAAATGATACGCAATAACGTTTCATGTCCCTTAGTGTCAATGATATGAATAATACCTGCCATCTGTTATATCGAAATAACAAGTTAAGAGGTTTAACTTGTTATTGCAAAGTGATTTCCTAACCTTCAATACGAATTTAACGGCGTGTTAACAACGTGCAGGTGTAAAAGTATTCTTACATGGCATGTGAAATCAATAATAATTGTTAAAAATGATAATTTTTATAGTGAATTAGTGCATATAATGATGAGAATTGCTTATTTTCTGTTTCAAGTAAGTATTTGAATAAATAAATTCATTCAGTGAGATAACCTAAAACAACAATAACTTCATAACTTACCTACTAATATTGCCTTCATTTAAAAGCCAAAAAGTTCAGTTTTTTATTCCTATGAAATATCTTTGAGGTAAAAATCACGACAAACTACTAATACTTACTATTGAAAATGCATTATTTTCATAATAAGCTGAGGTTTGATCTGTGTTGCTTAAAATCTTGTTGCAATTTTGTGTTTAAACTTTATATAAGGATTCCAAGCTTCATAACATCTTGTTGCAAATTATTTGAATAGGCTATTGATACAAAATACATTTTTTTTAAAATTTAAGTTACTTGAAGCTTTGTTGTAAAATTTCGTTTTGGATTAATTTATAATATTATAATGTTAAAAAAAAGATATCATTTTTAGGATTCCTTTCTCAACTTTCTACATAGTTAGGTACTTTTAATTTTTTATTTTTGGCATATTAATTTTATATAAGTACCTACTTCAAAGCTATCTTTTTCCTATTGTACAAACTTTTTTTTGTTTCTAGTATGAATCTAAATTCAAGAGGGCATCGTATGGTAGCTGCAAGTCTTGGAAAATATTTTGAATCCAATAGTCAGTGTTCTAATGCAGCACCAATTATTATTTTTGAGGGCATGACTCAAGAAGTTTGGAATAATCCAAATACTAATTCTCAAACTCACACAGCACAAAATAACGACGTTTTGATTATTGAACCAATGGGTGAGCTTTTAACTGCAATAAATAATAATTTTGACAATGCTCAATATTTAGTGGCAAATGAGCAAATAGACGAATCATTCACAAAAAATACTATTCATGAAGTTGCAGGCATTGGAAAATATGTTTCTGTTAACAATGGTTTTTTTGCCATGCGGTCCAGTTCAGCAATGTATTTTGACAGGTGATATTGTAGAAAACGATAGCGATTTTGCAAACAAGAGTTTACCAGGTGATAATGATAGCTTGATAAACCAAGTTAGTGAAGTTGAACAACAAAAAATTGTTGAAGAAGAATTCTCAGAAACATTTGATAATGTCTCAGAAAAAGAAAACCAATTTTATCAAGATCAGTCTTTGAGAAGTTACATCTGAGTAAGTTTTTAAGGTATTATTCTGAGAACCCCCTGCAGATAGTATTGACATATTCATATTTTTGTATAAATTTTCACTCATGTACCTGAACACGGACCTGTTCTTCGAGTTTCATCGAACATATCGATATTGATAAGAGTAGAGGTTTGACTCTTTTTGTTCGAGATAGTTCCAAAAAAAACTTGCAGGCTGGGTGATTCAAATTGATGTTTACGTTTGGATATCGAAAAACATACTTACGTATATGGTTAAGTACACTAATATGTTGTATATTAAATGCAGTATATGTTTTAAAACACGATAGACCACTGTTTAAATATTAATTTGTTAGGAGCTGACAATTCATCCGTATCACTGATAAATGCCAGGACCGAACTCAGAAGTAAGATTTAATAATCACAAGTATGACCTAATTCTAACCATTGTTGAATCTAAAAAGAAAGGACCCCGCAGAATCCTTATGGGAAATGGCTCTCGGCCAATTTTTCTGAAATTTTGTAGAATGATAGTTTAAAACACGTAGAAGAAAAGTCTCCATGGCCACAAATCTTGAAACTCAACCGTTCGCGAGATACGAGCGGTCAAAGTCGAACATTCTAATCGATACCTTCGATAACGTGGATACAGTAAAAGGGTCTTGTGAGACATTTATTTGTACATATATATATATTTATAAATCCTCGTAATTATGTTTACAGTGTAGTCCGAGCATGTGTGTGTGTATATATGTATATATATGTACCTATATATAGTGAGAGAGAGCGGCCTATTGAAAATGATATTCGGTTTCCTTTATTTTATGCTTGCCCAGTTAACCTATACACATATATATATATATATATATATATATATATGATTTCTATGCTGTCGGTTGTTCTCTTAGAATTATTTATTCACTATTTCCACTCCATGATAGTCAACATTCCGGTTGGCAGCATCCAGGGTGGTATGAAGTAATGTTTCATCAGGGTATCTTATAGTTTCTTGGTGTCCGACATACCCTATAAACCACAAGACGCTAGCGATGTGTACACATGTACCCAAAGTACAATAACTCAATAACCCAATGACCCAGCTACCCAAGAATTAGCGAGTCATTCCATCGGGTGCTTGTGAGTTACTGGAGTGATCTGTGCCATAGTCCTTCTTAGGATAGTGGAACAGAATATCCAGTGGTAGCTTGCGGGTTCCGATTCTTTCAAAGGTAGTTAGTAAATATTTTATTGCTTACTACAGTAGTTTGAACATATCTTTGGTAGAATATCATCTTGGAATAAGATGCCTTGTTACGTGTGTAATAGACAGGCAAATCCACAACAGTTGGCTTTCATGAATGGAGATGATAATATCAATAAAAGGCAAATAGCAATTACTAGACGCGATGAGCACAATCATCCACCTCTCCCTCTAGATGAGAACAGTAGGATATGTCTTAATTGCAATCGTTTAATAACGAATGAAATAGCTTTAAAGAATTAAGATCCAGCATGCATGCATTTGGACGTTGTTACACAAACGGCATCTCGCACATGCATTATATGTGATGAGCCGAATGACGTTCATAGGTTATCAATGCAATGCAGAGTACAGGTATTTATAAAAAGAAATATTTATATACCGGACCATGTTCGTAGTTGTGCCCATCATTTAAACGAAGATGGTTTTTTCTTCAATGTACTCTTGCTAGGTTTGCGATCTATAAACAGACCTTATGTGATCAGAGGCCAGCAATTACAAGTTTTTCTCCAAGAGATGAGAAACGTGGCATTGAACAGGGGTACAGGTATCGATTTTGAAAACCTGACTGACGAAGAGTTCAACTGTCTATCCCCGATCAATAGAGTACAGTTTGAATATCTTCCCACTTTCTGTGATCCTGTACTACAAAATGGAAGCTTGAGATACGTTGATAGAGTAGATTTATCGATTTTTTTGTGCAAAATGAGATAGGGATCAAGTGATGACTTTTTGAAAGTTATTTTTGGTAAGCCTAGTCGGCAAACTGTTAGTTCCATTATTGATTATGTCAGATTATCATTACAGCTAAGATTTGTTCCAGGCAACATCGGGCCTGGATCGAAACCGAGAGAGCAGTTCATAAATGAACACGTGACCGAATTTTCAAATGAGCTCTACAACCCGCACAAAGAAAAGCTATAGCTGTGATTGATAGTACATACTCCTATATACACAAAAGTTCAAACTTCCGTGTTTTGCGACAGTCTTACTCCCTTCATAAAAATCGACATCTCCTCAAACCAACTGTTACGTTTTTTCGTAGGTCTAAGCCTTTAGCATAAAAGACAACGTTCAAGTAGTGTTGGCCATAATTAAGTAAACATTCCTACCTTAAGATCAAGTTAAAGAAGCTTGTAAGTCCACAATTTTTAGTCTCATTTGTAACTCATCGATTTAATTTCATAGTAGTCAACTCATTCCTCACCAATTTGGTTAATATATATATAGAAAATAACGACTCTCAATAGAATTACTTTTGTTAGACATTTTGTAAACAAAAGTTCCGAACAGCTGATCCGACGTCTGTCAGTCGCATAGTGATTCTTCTTTTACGAACTTTCAGGGGACCGTGATCCAGTAAGGAAAGTTGGCTACTGTGGTGGTAACGTGGATGTATAATAAAGTGTATTATAGGACATTTCGTGAATATATATACGGGTAATATGGGCATGGTGTAATATAGGGTTTAATTTGGAATTTGACAATAGATGTAAGTAAGGGTTTTTAGTGCTTGATGATCAGGTAGGGTAATTCATACCCGAGATCACGGAACGTTTCTACTCCGTACAGCTCGATTAAGGGTGACCCTCGAACAGAGGTTTTTTGACGGATGTCGAAAATTTAGGACAGGTGTCACTTTTGCTTTGTGTGAGGAGTGGCGAACAAGTCTGGATCCACATTCATCCCGCAGGGGGATATAGTTTTAGGGGGTAGTTTGGTTTGGGGGAGATGGTAAGAGAGTGCAGGAAGTCGGTGGAATAATATATCCTTCCCAAACCTCATCTGTGAGATGCAGATGGAATTTCAAGCCCAGACACACGCCATTTTGTTAAAGGTAGGTAATTTTCTTTTTGAAGTGGGCATATCAGCCCCGTTGTGGCATGGTTGCAGTTAGTGATATTATATTATCGTTTGTAGATCATGTTAAGGCCTTAATCACCAGCAGCAGCACAAGGGAGACACCCTATTTTGGCCCAATAGGGTTTGGAGTTTGGATTTTGGTTTTTTTTGTTGTTGGCGTGGCAGTTTTGACGTTGTTTGACTACGCTTGGTTTCTGTATTCGGATTGTGGCTTCCTACTGGATTCACTCGGATTTGGGAGTCTCTAGTTCCAGTTTTAGGCGGTTATATGGGATATTGAAGTTCCAGTCATGTTGGAGTTCCGACGCCTGAGGATTGATTAGTTGCGGTCCCAGCTAAGTACCCGAATCCTTGAGTTTTGAAATCTAAGAGGGTCAACAATGAGCTACTTCAAGACCGGCCATTGGAAATAGCTTGTTGATGGTCAATTATTATTACCAACGGGTGAAGTCACGCAAGTTTTATTTAATTTACTTTTCAGGGTGTTTCATTATAGATTATTTACCAGTTTATGATATCTGAAGTTCACCTTAGACCATTTGTAAACGTACAAGTGGCTTGTATTCTTTATTAAGATCGCGGTTGTTAATTATTCGCGGCAGAGGTAAAACGTTGCGTCTGAGCTCAAACGGATCGTGTCCTTAACGCTTTTTGGTAAAATTTCTTTATTTGGTAAGACCTCAAACATCGTCATTACATGAGTAGATAAGCCACAGTATGGGTATTTGTTGAAAATAATTTTGTGTAATTTAATTAATGCTATTAAGCAGTTATTATTTGTTTTTTTGCCATAATTTTTCAGAACGGACTTACAGTACAACTGGTTGCTGGTTCAAATCCTTCTAAGCGTTAAAATTAGGGGTTAATGGGGTATACAGGTTTTAATGAGGGTATATGGTATTTTAAGATTATTAAGTTTAGAAGTAAGATTGAAGGACGTATGTAAACGTCTTCTGTCGGAAGCTAGTTCCGAGACTCCTGTAGTCATTTTTTTACTCTGTGGTGAGTGCATTCGCGGCACGAAGCACGAAAAGCGTTACACAACTCTTATAGTAGCGCCAGACGGTTATATCCTTGAGATTTTTGGCCCATACTTTTCCGATGCTCGAAATAACGATGCTGAAGTTCTTCGTGAAGAATTTGAAAGGGATGCTGGTGCTTTAGCAAACTGGTTTCAGAACGATGATATAGTATTAGTGGATAGAGGATATCGAGACGCTATACCTTTACTTCAACGTCTTGGCATTGATCATAGAATGCCTACTTTTCTAGAACCTGGGCAGGGACAGCTCCGAACAGAAGAGGCAAATGATTCACGAATAGTAACCAAACATCGCTGGGTCGTCGAAGCAAGGAATGGACACCTCAGATCTGTTTTCAAGTTTCTTTCACAATCAATAAACTTGCAGCACGCAAAACACCTTAGAGCTTTCTATCGTGTAGCAGGGGCGATTTTAAACAGGTATCGTCCAGTGATTATCATGCAAGATGCAAATGCAGAACGTGCAAGAGAAATAATTGAGAGGTCAAGGATGCCGAATGTTGTGCAAGCAAGAGTAGATGTACATAACTTGACACGAAGAAACGCACAATGGATACGTTTGAATAATGAAGCCCTTCCAGATTTTCCTGTTCTCGATTTGGACTATTTAAGAGATCTAACTGTTGGAACTTACCAAATCAGTTTTTCACCTTCGTATGTGCAGGATAAAATAGTAAGAGATAATGATGAGCATTTCCAGCTTGACACCAATATCAATGAACTTGGATTTTTAAGAGTGCGATTATATTCGAGGTTCCGCAATGCCACTAGACATCAATCTTTCATTTCATACATTGATGGGGAGGATAACAACGATGAAGATCCTATCACAGGCTACTATTGTACCTGCCAAAGTGGAGCACGTACTTTGGGTACATGTGCACATATCGCTAGCGTCCTGTGGTTTTTGGGATATGCCAGACACCAAGAAACTGTAAGATACCCTGATGAAACATTACTTCATACCACCCTGGATGCTGCCAACCGAAATGTTGACAATCATGGAGTAGAAATAGTGAATGAATAATTCTAAGAGAACAACCGACAGCATAGAAATCATATATAGTATAGATATGGATATATATATATATATATATATATATATATATATATATATATATATATATATATATATATATATATTCCTCTACTGTAGTTTAGTGGAACCGGATGATAGTGGTGCCGACAGACGGATGATAGTGGTTCCGACAAGATAGGTAGTAGTGGAAAAGTAGGCGGAGCGATGACCTTTACTTTTGGGTATTAATTTATGCATCGACTAGTTGTTCCTAGATGGCGACCTGAACCAAGTACTGAACATATTTTTTATCCAAATAGAAAACTGTCGTCATATTTTATAGAGTAAAAATTTTAATTCTTGAAAACGATGTCAGGTTAGGCACCCAAGCGTCAAAAATAGAAAACGATTTGTATTAAGACAGTGACTTATTTTACCAATGAATTCTATTTATTGCTATTATTTTCATTCTTAGAAATCGAGTTTTGTCAATAGAGAGTGAGATCGAAAAATCGAATCTATTTCTACATGCTGATCAGTTGAATTTTAATAAAGACTTTGTTGGATATCTCACCCACTTGCCGAACACTGGTTAATATTAGACATCAAATATCAAACAATCAAAGGATATGCTATACAGGCAAAAAATACTTTGGCCAGTTTAAAGTCGGATGAGATGTATGGGAAAACGAACAGATTCGGATTTAAAATTTAATTATATATAATTTCGCCAATCGAATAAGTAATTTTAGCAGAAATATGACATTATCTAAGTATTAATGATATTTCACTAATCATTTCTCAAAATAAAATAATTAATTACGGAGGTGCGTAAAGTAACCCTTTTTGACGAATGTGAATCACAATCCCATGAGTCAAAAAAGGGACTTTACACACGAATTGCATACAATATTTTTTTTACTTTTGAAAGGACCCCGCGCTTTTCTTATGACAAAGTGGCGTTCCGTCAAATGTTATAAATTTTGGATATTATGTTGTACTCGACTTCTTGACCAAAAGTGTCCATGGGACCAATTCAATCCTACGACTAGTTTCCGATATACAGGGTATTGAAGTTGAAAAATCCTTGTTTTTCGTGACCACGTAATTTTATTATTAACAAATAAATATGTATTTTTAGTTGATAGTACCATTGATATGTTCTAGTTTATCGTTAACTTACACATAAATAGTTTGAAATGTCAACATATACAGAGTGGGACTCAATTATATAAGGACGAATTTTTGGAATTCTAGGAAATTCTTATATTGAATGAAAACAAGGTCAGAAATAAAAACCTACTTCATATTCAATTTTCTGGCATCAAATATACTAATTCTAGAGGTATTCCATACAGGGTGATTCTTGATGCAACCTGAAATTAGTTTTTTTCTATATGAAATAAATAAGTTACACCATGTATTTTAAAATTAGTTTTTGATGTTGAAAACGTATTCGTCACCTAGATATTAGTACTCTTCTTACAATATAGGGTGATTTTCACATACATTTTGTTATTAAACCGACAAAAATTAGAGAAAATACACTTTTTCTGAATCACCCTGTTTTCTATAATTCGATCCGTCAAAATTATTAATTTGCTTTGTTTTGTAATAAGCTTAAAATAGTGAATACATTGAAAAAATTTCATAATCTTACTATGACCAGTTTTTCAGAAACAGGGTCCTGAGGATAGAGCACTCAACAAAATAGGCGTAGTGAACGAAATTATAATCACATTTCTATGGATACATACTGAAGTGTACTGAACCATTGACAAAAAGATGAATGAATTATAAGTATTTCATCATCCTGTAGGTATGTACCACAGTTAATTAATTAATTAAATAAAATGCTGATATTTTTTGTCTGAAAAACTGGTCACAGTAATATTATGAAATTTTTTCAGTTCATTCACTATTTTAAGCTTATTACAAAACAAAATAAACTAATCATTTTGACGGATCGATTTATAAAATACAGGGTGATTCAGAAAAAGTGTTTTTTGTCGTTTTAATCACAAGATGTATTTGCAAATTATAAGAAAAGTACTAATATCTAGGTAATTAATACGTTTGCAACATCAAAAACTAAATTTGAAATACATGGTGTAACTTATTTATTTCATATTATAGAAAAAAACTAATTTCAGGTTGCATTAAGAATCACCCTGTATGGAATACCTCTAGAAGTAGTATATTTGTTGCCAGAACATTGAAGATGAAGAAGCTTTTTATTTCTGACCTTGTTTCCATTCAATATAAGAATTTCCTAGAATTCCAAAAATTCGTCCTTATATAATTGAGTCCCACCCTGTATATGTTGACGTTTTGAACTATTTATGTGTAAGTTTACGATAAACTAGAACATATCAATGGTATATCAACTAAAAATACATTTAATAATAAAAATAAGTGGTCACGAAAAACAAGGATTTTTCAACTTTAATACCCTATATATCGGAAACTAGTCGTAGGATTGAATTGGTCCCATGGACACTTTTGGTCAAGAAGTTGGGTACAACATCATATCCAAAATTTATAACATTTGACGGAACGCCACTTTGTCATAAGAAAAGCGCGGGGCCCTTTGTATCCAGTAAATTTGGTGGAATATTTTCGAAATCATGAGAATTAGACGAATCCATTGTTAAACTGACACCTGTGATAATTCTTCGGTGTGTGATTTGAATCATGCAAAAACCTTCAAAGTGAAATTAATTTATTAATAGAAACTCTAAAGGCAAATCATATTGATCTACCATTAAATATTACAATTGTACTCAGCTCTTAGAACAAAATTATTTTTAATGCTTTAGTTGAATTTCTAACTAAAATTCAACTAGATATATGATCTACAGACAAACAGATTCTAATAAAAGTCTGTGGCAAATGGAGTTCTCCAATTCCAACACACCCTTCCACACACATAGACACACACACACACACACACACACACACACACATATTGTTAAACTGAAGTAACTTCCTAAGTGTTGAGTAGATATATTTTTACTCACCTTATTTCAGTTTAAATGTCAAATTAATTTAAGAAATGTCCCAGAAAACACGTAAATAAATTTCCAGCATCTACCTACGAGTTTTGTGGAAGCATCAGTCAATAATAGCTATAATAACTAGATAACTATATACTATATAACTAGATAGATAGAACTTTTTAATTTACAATTTTAGTTTTGTTATTATTTAGTTTAATTTAATATTCACTAATTTGCAGGCATTTATACGGAATTCATATGAGTTTTGATGTATGATTAAATCAAAAATAGGAAAAATTGAAGATTTAATACCCATCATCACATATTTGTATAAGAACTTTCAATAAGATTAAATTAGAACTTATTTATTCACGCGTAAAATGAAGTTTTATGATATATGAAATGTGCCAACAAGATAGTACTTTAAGAACGGTAGTAGAAAAATATATTAATTTATCAATACTGTATTTTTTTTAAATCAATTGTTATAGAACTAATTCTTCCAGAAGAGAATATTCCAGAAATTTCGGCCTAATTATCTCTCAGATAACAATGCAAATACCTATCACAGACTCAGTTCATTTGTTTTTTTTTCATTGATTTCATTTTGTACCAGCTGTCTGCAAGAGAAATTACTTTATGATCATCATCATATTTTTTGGACGACTGGTATTGAAAATAGATTTTTCGAACTGCTGGTTTTCAACAGCAATTTGACTTGCCGTTAAGCTAGAGTTTTGTGTTTCCACGTGTAAAACGTAATTAGCTAAGACATGTGTAACAATAGGTGGCAATATTTTGTAATAAAGGTTTGTCATCAGATTTATTCATATTTTTTATTTGTTTTTAATGAAAATAAAGGCTAATAATTAATGAAAATTCAAAAAAATCTGATAAACTTCCAGTTTTCTACAACGTGTTCTGTAGGTATATTAAATATGCAAAATGTAACTAGAATAAATATAACATATTTATTTATTATTCGTATTACTTATCAATGAAAACTTTCATTTAATTTTTTCTCTTCGTAGGTAGGTTTGAACCTTGTATTTGTTGTATGCAAGTTTGTTATCTTACTCATTAAGCCATAGCAAACAAGTTTTATATTAAGGTTATTCCTAGTGGTAATATTCTAAAAAATAACCTATCAAACTGTATATTCTTTGCGGGAGAAAACATTAATCCTGAACGTTCATGATGCTCTTGTGCACCAAAACCCCACAAGTTGTGTTCGCGATATAATTACGAACTGTGTTAATATGATAGGGGTAGGAGAATGACATTGGACAAGATTGTGCAAGCCGCCCAGAATGACGAAAACCTGCCACAACTATCAAGAACTAGAGTATGGAGAATTCTTCATGGAATGAACTTTCGGTGGGAAAAACAGAACAGAAAATTTTTTCTTATTGATAGGCCGGATATTGTTTGCTGGAGATGATAATACTTAAGGTCAATCCGAAAATATCGCAACGAATGTAAGAATATTTTGTACTTGGATGAAACCTGGCTAAATGAAGGACATACCGTATTGGAAGTCTGGCAAGATAAAAATATACTGAATTCCCGACAAGCTGTCGCAGGCTTATTTTATTATTATAACCCATATAGGCAGTGAATACGGATTTTTGGATCAAGGATTATTAGAATTTCAATCAAATTCAAGCAAAGACTACCACGAAGAAATGACGGCTGACGTTTTTGAGGAATATTTCCAACAAATGATCTAATACATTCCCCAGAATTCAGTTATTGTAATGGATAACACCAGCTATCATTCTCGATTAGTAGAGAAGCTTCCCACAAGTTTATGAAAAAAAGCGGCGATAATTGAGTGGTTGAAGTGCAAAGCCTTAAATTTCGATGATACAATGGTGAAATCCGTTTATTATAGGCGCACTGTGCTATCAAGTCCTTTGAAACGAACTTCTTTCTGACAAAATTTTCGGTAAAACTGAAGTGATGCAAGGTAGATCAAAAAATGAGAATCCTCGACAGCGAGCTTTTTCAGAATGTAGTGCTAGTACTAAGCGAAGACGAAGAAGAAGAATTGCTTTTTGCCGTGATAATGAAAGAAAATGATATTGTGAAAATTCTAACAGATCAATAATCGTAATGCAGCTTTGAATATAGAGATTTGTATGGAAACAGAGATAAGAAGCCTATTCCATTGAATCAAGATGAAGCTGTCGATTTTTTAATATCAGAGAAGGAATGCAAATATTTTACTGCATTATAAACTAATGGAAAAAGCCAAAACAGAATGTTATCCAAAACATTTTTCTAGTGATAACATCACTCAAACTTGTGCTGGAATTGATTTGCACTCTTTATTAAATCACACTGCTGAAATAATTATTAAAACCCGGCTGGATATGGTTGAAGTTTTAGATGCTAGTAAACTAAATTTTCTAATATTAATTTGCAAGTACGGATGAATCTTCTGGGTTTTTTGAATATCGATAAAATTTTGCGGATGATCTAGATGGCACTAAATCTGATGCTTCAATTGTTTATACTGCACTTGCTCTCATACAGTGGAATTGTCAAAGTCAAAGTTCCGCTTATTTTATGGCAAAACCCAAAGTCAGGATCACCCAAATTATGCAGACATAATCAAAATGGAATCGGAACAATTACAAAAACAAATAGATCAACTTCAACCATTTTCAACTGTAGACCACAGAAAAATTATCACTGTCAAGGTTCATTTATCTCCTACAATGATAGATGGCAAAATCTCTGTAATGAATCAACATCTCAGTTCAATGAGATTGAAAAAATGATAAAAGCTCCAAAGATTGAAAAAATGATAAAAGCTCCAATAGAAAAAGATAATTTAATTTAAGATTATAGGAGACGTGCTTGCACATATGCTATCGGTTAGATTTTAAACGCTAGCAAACTCGTAGTGATGAACATAAAGTTATGGAAAAAAATTCTGATAAAATCATTCTGCTCGGTTTACGCGAAGAGCTTGGTATTAATGTAGACAAAGTGAAGCAAGGAGACTTCGGAAGCGCAAATGACGGAAACACTGCGAGGCGATTTTTCGAAAACTGCAACGATTACTGGATTTGATAGGAATTACTTGAAAGATTTTACACGATTCTGCAAGTTCTTACCTTGGGTTTTGAAATTAATGAAGAGCTTTTTGGAAATTATTGCTTGACCACCGCAAGAAAGTATGTAGAAATATGTCCATAGTTTTATATGCCACCAGCTCTTTATAAAACTCTCATTCATGGAAAAAAATAATCAATTCAGCTGTAGTACCAATTGGTATGTTATCGGAAGATGCGCAAGAGTCTTCAAACAAATATTTGAAAAAGTTTCGGCTGGATTATTTAAGAAAATGTGACAGAAAAAAGCCATTACAAGATCTAATGCAACGACTTTTTGTTAACTCTGATCCTCTAATTTCTATGAAATGTGACTTGAAGTTAACAAACAACCGAAAATATTAATTGCTCCAAATGGTTTGCGATGGTGAATAAATTCGATTAACTGTGTATATTTATTATTATAATAAGTGTAATAAATTTATGTTAGTAGAGAAATAAGTATAAAATACATGTAAATATATGTCTTATCATGCCAACAGGCTTGTTTTAAAATGAGGATTACTGTTGATAACGTTTCTCTGTCCTAACTGAATTCTAAATTCATATTAATTATCAATTATTATAAAAGAAATAATGAAATTTATTCAAATTTGTATGAGTTACATAATTTAATTTGGGCTTTTTATCAATCGTACTTGATCCGCTATTTTGTTTTTTTAAATTTTGATTTTTGATTCGACTTCAGCAATCTCAATAACCCCTGTATATACACCTCATATTTTTCAATTTTAGTTATTTGAGAGTTGAACAAGTATAATCTCTGTTTTGCTTATTTCATGGTATTTATAAACAACGAGCGCTGATATTTCAGAATGGTGTTTATAAATAGTTGTTCGTGTTTTATGTGTAATTGGATAGATTTTTGTAGATTCATTAATTAATTATTGAAATAAGCAAAAAATAGTTTTAATATTTTTGTCTTCAATAGCCGAACTTGAAAAATAAATATTATGTAATTTTCAGTTGTATACGAGTACATAATAAATATTACTCTCCCACGAACTTTGAATGTAGTCTCGTTTTTAAGTATAATAGAAACAATGATAAAAATTATAGAGAAGAAAGTAAGGGACAGAAATGTAACTGGAATTTCTGGGAATTTTGTATAATCAATTTTAGTTTTTTGCCCTCTTGTATTTCTTTGTTAACGTTTTAGTTTGGAAGATGCAACCACCGTTTTAAATGTCGACTACAAAATATTGAATTATAGAATTTTACATTTTTATGATTATAAAAAACATTAGCGTTCCATTTTTTTTAGATGTCACCCTCAATAAAAATTGGTGGGTCAAAAATCTTTGTAAAATAAAAATAAACGAATGGAATGCTTCCAGTTTAATATTAATCCTTTGCTAGTATCCAATATTCATTTTTATAAATTTACGTCACTCTGTTTTAAAGCAACGTTGCAATAAATTACCAATTTTTTAGGTAACCCTGTTCCTATAAATGTCAAAATAAAAATATCGCTACGTCCGGTATATCCTTTTGAATTTTCGTGATTCATAAGTAATAAGCCATATTGCAACCGTAGGTTCAGAAGACAAAAATAATAATATTTGGTTCATTAATAAGGGTTCTAAGCTTGATTCTTTCCGAGATACAGGGTGTTAAGTTGGAAAAATTAAGTGTGCTTCATTATTGCCAGGTATCAGTAGTAAAGATATATTATCGCATAATAAGTTCCAATAAACACAAAAAATAGTCTTGAAAAAATAAAAACAGTAAATAAAAAAAAACAGTAAATAATTACGCAATTAGAAAGATTTCATGATTTAATTACAAACAGCGATGAAAATACCAGTAAAATAAATATTAATGGAAGATATTGCGAATGTGAAGATTTGTGTAAGTTTGTTTCCGTACAAGTTGGACTCGAATGTGTAGATGAATCTTAAAAATAATATCTACTGTTTGAAGAAAAATATTTTTTAAACTATCTGTAAATTTAAAGAACTCTTAAAAAATGACAATGTTCCATCCAGCAATAATAGCGGAAGCAACAATAATCAAATTATACAACATTTTGTAAAGCTTCGTTTGGACTTGCCCACCTTCAGTGGAAATTACGACGCGTGGCTAGGCTTTTATGATAGTTTTGTTGCATTAATACATTCAAATAACTTACTGAGCGGAGTTCATGAATCTCGTTTGAAAGGAAACGCTGCTCAGGTAATTCATTCCATAGAAGTGAACGAGGCAAATTACACTATTGCCTTGAAATTATTACAAGAAATATACGAAAATACCAGATTTATAATATTTATATGAGTTGCCTGTTGTAGGAAAAAATACTCCAACAGGTTTACGTAATTTATTGGACGGTATTCAGACAAATTTGAAAGCTTTGAAAAATCTCAAAAAACCTGTGGATTGCTGGGAGACTGTTGGTTTATGTTTTTAGTAATAAGCAAGGATGGGAAACGGTTTGTGTAAAGCAAAACTCCATAAAGTGTAATGACTTTTTAAATGTCTATCGGAAATGTGCTAGGTTCTAGAATACTTAGAAACGCACAAAAATAATCAGAATCAATTCCAGCAAAACAGCAGTTATTTCAATAAACAGCATTCTAATAATAGTAAAGGTAGAAGTTTTCCTGCATATTATGATAATAATAATTCCCAAGGGAGTTTCTCTGGTAATTACAATAACTTTTATGTAATTTTTGTAAAGTAAGTAAACATCCTTTATTTCGCTGTGGAAGATTTTTAAGTTTAACAGAGACTGGAAGAATAAATGAAGTAGAAAAATGCATTTGTGTCTCAATTGTCTTAAAAGTGACCATCTTAGTACGCGATGTACTCACAAAGGTTAGGTTAGGTTGTTATAAATATGGTAAACCACATAACACGTTGTTGCATATTTATTATTCTTATAAAGTAAATCAAAATAATGTAACAAGTAATAACCCACAAAAAAGTGAAGATACTACTTCAATCGCTACTCACAGTAATTCAGTTACTGTTAATAAGGAACAGTTGATCATTCCGTTGAATATACAATTAGCTGATCCAAACTTTCATGTGCCGTAGAAAATTGACATGTTCCTTGGAGCTAATATATTTTATGAATGGTTACTCAGCGGACAAATTAGAACCGACGAAAATATGTAGCATATACGAAAAATAAAACGGACAAGAAAGAGCAATCCACACCCGAAGAAATAGGTTGTAATTTTTCATATTGCAGCTTGAATCATTTTGGAAAATGGAAGAAGTAGAATCAAAAAAGTTCCCGAAATATGAAGAACGAGCTTTTCGTCAATACTACTAAACATCATGACGATGGCAGATTTATTGTGAAGTTACCTCTAAAGGAGGGAATTGAGAATATTGGACAATCAAGAGAAATTGCAGTATCAAGGTTTCATAAATTAGAAACGAAATTCAGGTCAAATGAGAAAATAAAATACCAGTACAAAAAATGTATGTCCAAGTATGAAAAACTAGGAAATACGACTGACATTCCTAGAAATGAAATTTCAAATAATAAGCTACAATATTACTTACCCCACCACGCTGTAATAAAGGAAGATAGTGCAACTACCAAATTGAGGGTAGTAATTGACAGTAGTGCAAAAACGAACCGAAGCCTAAACGAGAAATTAAAATGGACCAATAATAGAGGATGAATAATTGTAGTCAATTATTTCACTTCTTAGGTAGCATTGCTACGTTTTGGGAGCTGATGTGGAGAAAATGTATAAGGCAAATATGCGTAGACTCTGAACAAAGAGACCTGCAAAGGATTGTATGGAGATCGGACCCGGAAATGAAGCTTAAGCACTATAGGTTAAATACACTGACGTATGGCACAACGCCTGCTTCGTATTTAGCTATACGCTGTCTTCATGAAGCAGTCGAAGAGCAGGAGCATTCATATTCAAAAGTATGCAGTGAAATAAAATCAAGATTTTATGTTGATGACCTATTGACTAGAGCATCAACCATCGAAGAGCTTATGATGCTGAAATCAGAAATAACTACAATTTTAAGTAAATCAGGATTTTGCCTTAGAAAATGGATTTCAAATAATAAAAAAATATTGAAAAATGAAGAGGAAAATCAAATAACGCAATACGTGGTGGATAAGGATATCACAAAGATTTTAGGATTAATATGGAGTAGGTACCCAAGAGTATACACTGAGGTATATTATTAACGCTGAAAACAATCTTCGGTCAACAAAAAGAAATAGATTATCAATGTTGTCAAGAATCTCTGATCCCTCAGGTCTTCTAAGTCCATTACTAGTACGTGCTAAAATAAATATGTAATAGTTATGGAAAACGGGTATATATTGGGACGAAGAGGTTTCTGCAGATTTACACAAATTATGGACATCGTTTTATGACGATTTAAGAAATTTATATAAAATAAAGACATGTTATTGATCAATATTATCTAAGTTTGGAAATTCATGGCTATTGCGACACTTCGGAATGGGCGTATGGCGCATGTTTGTATACAGAGTGGCCTAAAAGTCTGGTAACGGCCAATTATCTCGTAAATTGCTAGTCCTAATTGTATAAAATTTTAGGTACCCCTATTTTGGGATACGTAGAATCCAGATTTGATATTTGCAATGTTGCCAGATTTGCCGTTTCTCTTATATTATTAGTAACTTTGGTTTTTCAAATTCATCACCCTGTATATTCAGTAATTTTTTGAATCACCTATTCAATACGAGTTCAGCCATATGTAACACCTATGATTTTATGTAGTCTGGAAGGTGTTAAATACATAAAAACAGAAGTCTGGTAACGCCTAGTTGTCTCAATAAATGTTTTAATACAAACTATTTTCAACTACATTAAAACGTAACAAATGAAAGGTTACAACATTTTAAACATAATGGTTACTTCATCAACCGTTCAAAATGTGCTCCATTTGTGAGTTGACAGTACCCTAATTGATGGTAGAATGCGTCTACCACATTTCTCCATGATTGTCTAGAAATTAATCAAGATTCATCGATAATTCGTTGCCTTAGCTCTGCAAGACTTGCTGGTTTAGTTTTGTGAACTGAATTTTTCAAGTATTCCCAATAAAAATAATCTTTAGGATTGAAATCAGGTGAACGTGGAGGTCATTCAATTCTACATCGTCTACCAATCCATCGTCCGGGAAATATCTCATCTAAATAACGCCGAACATTTATACCAAAATGAGCTGGAGCCATATCTGATTAAAATTGGCCAAAAACAAGTTTCTCAATGTATGGTACAATTTCATTCCCAAGTAGAAGTTCATACTTATCTGACGTCAAATTTTCTTCGATAAAGTGGTCCAATTAACTGAGTACCTACTATATCTGACCATACATATTTAATTTTTGTGGTCTTTGAGTATGGTTTTCACGCATCCAGTGTGAATTTACGTCTCTCCAGTACCTTAAGTTGTATCGATTTACACTCCCACGCATTTTAAATGTTGCTTCATCGGAAAGATATATTCTGTTATCGACATTTTCATCATTTTCAATGTTATCCATCATCACCTCAGTAAACTCTAATCTACGATCGAAGGCATCTTCACTTAATTCTTGCAATAAGTGAATTTTGTATGGTTTCAATTTATTCTTATGTAATACACGTAAGGTAAGACTGAAGAACGACCTACATAATGTACTTGTGCAACCCTGCGTGAGGATTTATAAGGATCTTCAACAAAACTCTGCATTATATATAAAGTTTTGTTGTCATTCATAATTGTTTTCGGTCTAAGATTTTTTTCTGTCGCCCTATCCTCTAATCATTAGAATAGTGATTCGTTCTTTTTCGTTAAGAGCCACGTTAGAGAAGCAATTTACCTTGCAAAACTTTTCCAAACACATCAAACTACTGTCAGTTTTAGTTAATAATGTAAATGATGAACAAATGTCAAAATCACAGCATTCTACATTTAAACATTTAAATTTCTTCAAATCTAGGTACATAGTTTGCACTGTTTTATGTATTCAAAATCATAAGTGTTACATATGATTGAACTCGTATTGAATAGAAGATTCCAATAATGACTGAATATGCAGGGTGATGAATTTTAAAAACCAAAGTTACTAATAATATAGCAACTTATAGTCTCTGTGTGAAATCAAGGGTAGCTCCTATCAAAACAGTAACTTTACCAAGATTGGAGTTATGCGGAACATTATTGCTATCCAGATTAATAAATAAAACTTTGGAAGCTTTAAGTTTGAAGTGAAGTGAAGTTCATTACTGGACAGGCTCTCAAATAGTGCTCTCGTGGTTAGCTGCAGAACCTTCAACTGGAATGTTTTTGTGGCACATAGATTAGCCTAAATTCAAAACAACCAAAGGATTAGTAGGTAGTTGGAATCTTGTCGGAAGTGATGAAAATCCAGCAGACTAGGTTTCTTGAGGGTGCGACACAAAAACCTTAAAAGTTCACAACTGATGGCACGGACCGGAATGGCTGAATAACGGGAAATCTGGATGGCCTAGAAATAATATTTTTTTTTTTTTTTTTTCGTTTCAATTATAGAGCGTCGGCTGCAAAGGCCATTGGCTCTGTACATTGGAAGTTAGGGGGGAAAACTCATGTTCACTCATAAGAGTAGTGTTGGACTTCATTTACATGACCTACCAACCAAAACCCCCTTTGTAAATTTGTTGACGTTCATAGTTAGACGGTTCTATTGAGAATATAAATCGATAAGCTAGGTGTGGGATTAAATTTTAAAATAGATAGAAATAATATTGTTCTTGAAATTGACATTCCAGAGAAAAATCTAAGTAGTAAAATATCAATGACATATATTTTTGATTAAAATATAATATCCAAATTCTCAAATAATTTGCCCTTAAATTTAAATAGCATATTGTTTAAGATTTTATGAAAACGTGTCTTGAAACAAAATTAATAAAATCAAAGGAAATATATCAGATGACGATAGAAGAGCCATTAATTTGTATTGTAAAGATTGCGCAATCATTTAACTTTGCTGATGAAATTCATTCTCTCGAAAAAAATAAACAAATTTGTCGTAATAGTAAAGTAATACATATCACTAAATCCATTTCTTGACAAGCACGGTATACCTACTAAGAGCCGGCAGTCAAATAAATAAGGCATTGATGCCTTTCAACCAAAACTATCCTATAATATTAAATAATAACAACGTGTTGAGTAATTTAATCATTAATTCTAGCACAGAAAAAATTTGCATATGGGTGCTTGAAATTCATTGTCTTATATTAGAAGTGGATTTTGGATTTTGGGTGGCATCAACGCAATAAAAAAGATTGTTATATGTTTTAAAGTAAAGCCGCCGTCAATCAATGCTTTAATGGGTGAGTTACCTGAAGAGCGTCTTGTGCCTACTAAGGCATTTTTTAAAACTGGTGTTGATTAGGCCGGCCTGTTCAATATTAAATTACGTAATAGTAAACTTTAAAAGGCTACTTATGTATATTTATTTGCTGTTCATCTTGAATTGGTGTCGGATCTGACAGCAGAGTGTTTTTTGAATGCTTTAGAAAGATTCATTGCGAGAAGAAAATGAAAAAACATTTTTTCTGACTGCGAAACCAATTTTGTAGGGGCAAACCGCGAAATTCGAGAGTTTTTCGAATTTCTTAATAATAAAGAAGTAAAAAATAAAGTTGACAATTATTTACCCCAGGATAGAATTAACTGGAAATTTATTCCACCTCGATCTTTGTGATTTGTGGGCGGCTGATGTAAAAAAGGCGAAATATCATTTTTTGAGAGTTGTTCAAATGCTTTACTAACATTCGTTATTTACACAAATTGAACGTGCATAAATTCGCGGCCACTCAGTTCGTTGTCTAATGACACCAATGATTTATTGCCATTATCACCGGGTCATTTTTTAGATGGCGCTTCTTTAGTGGCATTGCCAGAATCAGACATAAAATACGTTAATTGTAATAGACTTAACCAAATTGTTCAGCATTTTTTGGACCGATGGTATAAAAACTCATAGATTCAATGGAATATTTCGCAAAAAAAACTGTAGTAGTTCGAATGAACAACTTATTTCTGACTAAAATTAATTGTAGAATAAAAAATAATAGTTTATTTTGCGGAAAATCCAAAAGGAACAAGAAGAGACTTTGATACAGTGTGGTACCTAAAAACTATTTAAAACATGTACCATAATTGTACTCATAAAAACCTTTTTCCGAGACTAAAATACCTTCCATAGTGTTGCACACAACAGCAAGCGATATTCGTGGACTGTATATTATTTTGACACACACTTATTATTTATTAAAGATATTTTATTGTTACAGTTGTCATACATATTATATGTTACATTCTTAAAATTACTGTATTACTTCGGAACTGCTCATGCTCGTGTCGCTGTTCACGCTCTTCTTTTCACTCTTCTTCACGAGCGCAGTTCGCGGTTTCGTGCATGCGCATCTAACATTACAAACACAATATTACAGGGGGCAGTCATAAGTTAGGCGATGCAACAAATAATACTGAACACATAGGACCCGTTTTCAACTGTTATACACGAACAAAAATAGCCTATGTATGTCCTTCTTTATGGTCTATTCCATGAGCCTGTCAAGTTTTGGAGATTACCCTGAACAGACACTCTCAAATTTTATGTATTGGCATAGATTAAATTTTTTGCCAGGAAAATGAAAAAATTATATATGATTTTTTCCTCAGTTGAAGACAAGAACAAAAAATAAGTTCATTTCCTGAATTTGTGCTATTTGTGTATTTTACAGAACTTTCTATAAAACATAAATTATCACCACTTTGGACATATTACTCCATGCTTAAAAGTACCATTAGGGAATAAATATTGAGAAGTGTAAGAAACTGCAAGCATTACTGAAACACGCAAACGAAGGGTTTTAGATCTAAAAAGGCGATAATTTTTTTCTATTTTGGAGTTTGTTTGAAGGCAAAGTGCATTTATATGAATTTAATATTATTCGCCTGAGCGCTTTCACCGGTTAAGGCATAGGTACTCAGAGGCATTTTATTTGGAAAAACTTTTTAAAGAATTATAACTTCTCTAAAGAAAATTTTTTATAATAATATAACTTGCTCTTCCAAAAAGTCAATAATAATGTTAATTTACAACATTCTTTTTCATATAGGAATTTCTAGATTTCCACTTTTTGGACGAATAAGTCAAGTTTAGAAAAAACTGGTCACATGATCAGATGTGAAATTTATCATTCTTAAGACGTTATGGTTATATTTGATCAGGTCATTTTAAGCGGGAGAAAAAAAAAATATATATTAATGTTAAAGTGAATATAATTTTTGAAATTATACAGGGTGGGGCAAACTTCTGACATCGAAGGCCAATGATATGTGAATGCCAATTGAATACAAAGACCTGTTGATTTATTTTGATTTACTGTTTTGCAGAGTGTTAAAGAGGAGGTCTTTTTTGCCAATAATTGCCCATATCTTTTCAAAACACCCATATAATATATTAGAATGCTATATTTTTGTAACGCACTCGGTGAGATCTTTTCGATTCTTGAACAAAATATAGTACGTTTCATTTAAAAAAATGGAAGTTTGTGCTGCTACGTGGTTTTGGAACACCCTGTAGAATCGAAAGTATTTTCAAAATGTGCCCTCAGTAACTGTATTACCTCACACAAAATTTTTAAGTTTTATCTCTTACCACAACTTTGTAATCCTCCGATGTCAGAAGATTGCCTCACCCTGTATATATTCACACATGTAGTAGTGTGTATGCAACATAAATTTACTTTGAAATAATCCAAAAATGTACTCTTTTTAACTTCACCACTCCGTATCTAGCAAACTAGGGCGAATACAACATACCAAAGTTCCAAAAAATTGACGCCTCTTTACCTAAAACAGCGCGATATCTTTTCAGTGGCCACTTTTCATAAAAAAGTTTTATTTTCATTTCTCAAAGTATAGTTACTATTTCCTAACAGCCTAGTTGTATGATTGTAGAAGATGATTCCCTGATAACCAGCAGAATCTTGTCCAATAGTCAGCCGGTAATAGGGCAATCTCAAATAATTACCTCTTCGCGTGTTATGTTCATGAATTATGTCATTTCTTATATGCTGAGCTTCTTTTTTCTTAATTTCTAATGTAGTCAGGAATATATACTGGTTTAATAAAACTATTTGAAGATTTTCCCCAAAAAGTTGGTCCTTGAGTAAGTAATGACTAGACGAGTCCAAAATGGGTTAATTTTAATACCTTCAAGGGAGTTGTCTTATACTGTTGTCTAAAGATAAAGCAGAAACTACTCATTCTTGAGACTACTTTGAAAATACGATACCACCACTATAAAAGAATTGTCACATCTCTACCTCTCTATACTGTGTGCTTTTGGGTCATAGGATTGCATTTATTACACAAATGAAACTTAAATCAGTGAAAACGACAAAAAACAACGTTATTTATTGAAAGAAATAGATGTATTATCATTTTAAAAACAAATTGTGGTTCTAAAAAGAATCATTTTTAGTCCGATTAAGGGAGATTTTAAATGGTCATGACATTATAAATCGAAGATTTTTTGGTCAAATATTCATTTTTATGTGTACCTATGTCAAGAATCAATAGTCAAAAAATGAAAAGTGAGTAGGAAAGTGTTTGAAAAAAAATAAAAACTACCCCAAAAACTTCTTTTTTGGAATTATCTCGAAAACTATGATAGTTACAATACCCGCTAACCGATAAATTTTCCTCAGTGTAAGATAATACTATAATTTTTGACTGAGTTGTCTGATAATTATCGTAATGACCGATTAAATTATTCAATTTAACTTAAAGCAAATAAGGTTCCTCCTCACTCGTGAGGTTATCGACAAACGATTCGATTAGAGAGAGATGTGATTTTGTTCCTGTCCGTTTATTTTTAAGATGAATTGAAGAAGTTGACATTTTGCTACGAATTAATAGCTGGCTCAAATGAACTAGCAATGATCAACGTACATTTACACTTTTACAGTAAATTTGAAAAAATATATATATATATATACATATAATCGATGAGACCTTTGCCGATACAAATCAAATACGGCTAAGAAATGTCGAAATTATGAGTCACCAAAAACAATCTTGTTATTTGGAATTGCGAAATAGTGAAACAACATGCGATAAATATCAACTCTTAGAAACACACTGTATAATACAATAGCGAAACGCTGTACATTCAATAGGTGACAAACAATATTAAATGCTAAACTGAGTTGAACTTTGGATACATTTTTCGATATCTTCGAGCAGTAGCAGCACATGAATAATTTTCATCCACATAAATATAAAGCATATCTCGCATTTCAAGATTAGTAAAATCGTTATACCGCGGCATTTTGACTTAATCAGATTTTTCAATTTCGCAACAATCAGAATCATTAGTGACAATAACAACTAACAGCAATAACAGGATCCTACTAGATTGAAACGATTATTTTATACAGACCAAAGCCAACTACACCCTCTAAGTAAGGAGCCACATTTTATTCAAGTAATTAAGGTCAAATTCTAATAATTGAAGCTCCAGATTCATCAGTTAAGATATTTCCAGTTATTAATTAAACACTCTGTATATTATATTGTTAATAATAAGAGTTTATCTTAAGATTAAGATTAATAACGGGGTTACTATGCTATTCTCGATACTTATTATTTATAATAAAAGTTTACCATAGTGATACCTAACAATAATAATTTATAGTATTTGATTCATTTGCGTATCAAACATTACACATATTCCAAAAACCTGGCCTAATTTCAAAATTGAATGGAGTAGAACAGCTGGTTTTAACATTTTGATCAAAACAAGAATATCACCTAACCTCAACTCACTGCACGTTATAAAAAGAGCAATTTTATAGGTAAAAATGGATTATTTGTAAAATTAGCACAATATTTTTATTTCGTCCTGATGATTATATAAGAGAACTACAGTTTCTTTGATTCTAGCGGCCAAAGGCAGAACTAGTCTAATTAGTCCAGACCTAGGGGCCAGTAGCAGTACTAATCGAAATATTACCATAAGCTACACCCATTAAATTTTTTATATTTCTAAACCACGCCTACCGAATATTCAGTCAAAAATAGCTCGGCACCACTATTATCCAGCCATGGCATCACTAACATCCAGAGGGTGCTACTATAATCCAATACTTGTGTTATTTGGCTCCACTAAACTACATAAGAGGAACATATATATATATATATATATATTATATATATATAGTTAAGTGTGACTTTGGGGACAGTATATCATATACTAGTATATGATATACTGTCCTTAAATTCTCAGTTCTGTTATTAGTATATAGATGATGTACAGTCCTCAAACTTGAACTTGATGAAAATCGATTTGATTTTAATGTAGCATCACGGAGATTGTTGATATTGACAATTGAATATGTTGAATCATGGTTCTTGAAGTTAAAATATTTATAAATTAACAAAGTGCTTCATTTAGTTTTGCATGATCACAAAGAATTATTAAAATATTTATAACAAATATTTAATAAATTTTTATAACAAAATATTTAATAAACACAGCTGAACTCTACGCCATCTGGCAAGCCATTCGCTACACAGAATTGATGCCACAACATACCTCAACTATTTGTACAGACTCCCTTAGCGCCATTGAAGCAATAAGTGATGCTTATAATGATAATTCGTTAGTTCAGAACATTCTTGCATCAATTCACCATCTGTTCGAAATGGGGAAAAGGACAATTTTCATCTGGACTTCAGGTCACGTACATATTCAAGGTAATCTCTCAGCAGATATTGCAGCTCGCCATGCTACCGAACATGCTAGTACTGAAAATATCCCGATATGCGCAAACGACCTGAAAAACCATTTCAAACAAATAATAGCCAATAGATGGGAAGCCGAATGGGATGTTTCACACGAAAAACTGAGGCAAATAAAATCAACCACAAACAAATGGAAATGCCCAATTTCTTTGAAAAGGAGAGACCAAGTAGCGCTCACCCGATTAAAAATAGGGCATACAAACCTCACATCTTCATTTATGCTGAGAGGAGAGCGACCCCCACAATGCCAAACCTGCCAGGTTAGACTTACGGTCAAACATCTATTGGAAGACTGCATGGAAAACAGAGACCTTAGACACATGAATGGAATCCAAGGACACATCTCAAAAATACTAGCTAATGACAAAAGGGAAATTTATAATTCACTCACCTTCCTCGATAGAGCTGGTCTAACAAAAAAACTATAACAAGCAATAGTGAAGAATAAAAATGTACTCAGTGTCTTGCCTTGCAAGACATTGGGGGCAGCTAATAACCCTAGCAGTTGATGCTGCCTTATCAATCACAAAAAAAAAATATTCGAAACAAATATTTCATGAATATGTTAAACAAATATTTGATAAATATTTATAACAAATATTTATTCAATATTTGTTAAATATTTAAAAATCTGTGGCTACAAATATTTAACACACGTTTTTTTGAAATATTTAAAAAATATTTTTTGTTATCTGGGGTGAATAAAAATTTCCACAAATCAACGAACACCGTTACGAAAAATTTATCCTCTAGGAATTTTAACGTACGGCCCTGTTAAAAAAATGTTTCCAAAAAATTGACCCCTTCAAAAGGTTCATCGTACCACTATGACGGAAGGAAATTTTAAAAAATAAATCAACTTATGATAATTTTTCACGTGAGGTTAGTGAAAATTTTCAGAAATTGACGAATTTCCTCTAAAAATTTTATCGTACGGCTATGATGGAAGGAAGTTTTTACAAATAAATCCACCCATTTTGAAAATAGTCATCGTACTCTCTTGGGTAATGAAAGTTTTCAGAAATTGACAAACTCCCCCTAGGAATTTTATCGTACGGCCCTGTTATAAAATGATTTCAAAAAATTAACTACTCTTAAAATTTCCATCGTGCGGCTATGATGGAAGGAAATTTTCAAGGGTAATACCACTACGAGGGTTTCAAATTTAATTGATAATTTTTTGTTTTCCACGAATTTAGATAAAATCCCTCGTCCTAACGGACTCGTGATTTTATCAATTGGTTTGTTTTCATATTTTTGCCTCAAATAAACAAGTTTGAGTGATGAAAATAAAAAATTATGTGTTGAAATTTGGAGAACAAGTTGTATTTGGGAAGATTATTTTTTTCATCAATTGTGGAGTGGAATTTTGTATTAAATGTTCAATATTCTTTTGGGTGATGGCACTGAATCGGTTTTTGTTCATTTTTCAATAAGCTTCGAAGCACTTGTAATTTTCAATAATGACAAATTCAAAGTAAAATTTTGACGTTTCAATATAAACAAGGTATTATCGATGAAGAAGCAGAATTATCAGTATAATACCGAATGATTGGCTATAATAATGTATTGCTATTGGTTAAATGTTAACCTAAACCGCCAAAATGTCAGATTTTGACAAGTGAAAAAATATCACAAATAAAACAACCCATTTTGAAAATTTTATTTTATGCCCATGATAAATGAAAATTTTCAGAAATTGACGAACTCCCTCTAAGAATTCTGTTGTACTGCCCTGTTATAAAAATGTTTTCAAAAAACTCCTTATGAAATTTTCATCGTACGGCTATGATGGTAGGAAATAATTACAAACGAATTAACCCATTTTGAAAATTTTATCGTACGCCTAAGGTAAATGGGAAATTTCAGGAATCAACGAACCCCGTCCAAAAATGTTATTGTACGCACATGTTATAAACTTTTTTGCCCTTTAAAGTGGCTGTTAGAAGGAAATTTTCTCAGCTAAATCAACCCACTTGAAAAATTGTAGAGTAAAGAGATCGGACTCAATTTTTGGTACCTATTACCTAATGGCAGAGGATGCCAGCTTTAATTTCATAAGGGCGAATGAATGTCACGAACAAATCTGACGTTGCCACATTTATAAGAGTATAAGCATTAAACTGTCCATTTCTTTAAAATCATATCTTATTTTTTCTTGGTTAAAACAGATCATTGTTTAATTTATCCAGAAGGGGAAGGGTGAATGTAATGTTAATTTTTCCTTCATCTTCTCTATAAATTAACCAATGATCTGCGTTGTGATTTCGAGGAAACTGACAGCAGCAACGTCAGATTTGTCGGTGACATATTTATTCGCCTATTATGGAAATATCTAAAATTGTGATCGTATGGCATTGAAAATATGGTATGTTTTGCCAAAAACATTTCTCTTTGGCATTGAATTTTAGAAGACTTTGAAGGTCAAGCACAGTTATGATGAGGATAACAAAAGTCCTTGAAACAAAAATTTGAAAAAGCCACCTTTCGTGCAAGTGAATATACTGCCCCCATAAATTAAAAGGCCCTAACTCCCAAATTTATTTTAGTGCTTTTTTTTGCAGTTTTCAATTCTTTGTGGAAAAATACACCTTTTTATGACATTAAAAGGCACTAAATCCAATTCAGAGGTTAGTTATTGTGTATTTTATTTTGGCCCTAACTCCAGTTTGCTGTTGTTTTTGATATAAGATGGCCCTATGTAGCAATTAATAAGTAAGAACACCCTAAATACATGTGGATTTGTACTTAGGGCCTTTATTCATCAAGTAAGCCGGACCAACCCAAAGAGTCAAGGATCTGGGGCCTTTTTTCTTAGCACAGGAGAGTGGAGTTAGGGCATTCTTCTATCATACCAGTCAATGTGACTGACCAGCTGTTTTGCTACTACACCAACAACTCCAGTTTTGTTTACGTTTTAAACTGCAATATTCAGCAGTAGTACTGCAGCAAGCAACAGTAAATTACATTGCTTCACTGTGAATATTGTAGGTTGTGTATGCTTTTAGAGAGGAAGTTTCTAATTATTATTACAATTAGCGAAGTAATTATAATACAGTAGTGTGGTTTTACTCTGTTACAAGAAGATATTTCTTTTGCTTGTTTTGAAAAAGCACTTCAGGTAATACTCCACTTACTTATTTTTTGTTGATTTTAGACCTAGAACTGCAAAATGGCTTAACCTCAAAACAACAAACTTTGTGTTAGTAACACTGTTCTATTCAAAACTATTTAGCCTATAATAACACACTTTGTAATGATACACTGTATTTTCCTATGTAAGTATTGGTATAAAATAATTTATAATTTATTACACAAAATAGTATTATAAAATTATAAAATATGTGTTATAAAGTGCTGCACATGTAATGAGTATTACAAAAACTCATTATGGTAGTTAACCGTTAACAAAACTTTTGACAGTAGTGTGTTATTTTTAGGTTCGATGTATAAAACAAACATGTCAAAGAAGAGTTTATCAAGGGGATTGCTTATATTATCAATGCTGTCTGAAGATAATCAACAACTAAACAATGTTTCTATAAAAGGAACAAACATAACCCAACACAATGGCGGAAGAGAAGACGGATTGTTCGTAAATGGCGTGCAGCAATCAAAATTGAACATTGTTGAATCAAGCACACCTCTCTGTTCGAAAAACTACACTAATGAAGAAAGGGATAGTACTTCAACACTACAAGTCCTTCCTCTAAACAATCAAGATCTGGAAAATACCTTTAATGATGGAGGCCTACAACAAAAAGAAGTAGAATTATACCATGCTATTAGTGAAGACGGGTTGTTTTTTGATAACGGTAGACAGCAATCAGTGCTGGCTCTTTTTGAATCAACTGATACTCTAGTTACAAATAATAAAAACATAATCGATGAAAGTAGCCCTGCAATGACTTTTACAACACTTGAGAATGTTGTTCCTTCAAACTTGGAAGGTCTACCTGAAAACACATTGTTGGATGAGCAATCTGAAGTTGAAAATACACTACAAATGGAGTTTTTTATTGATGACGCTGAAAATTCCCAGGGGGTAATTGAGCTGGCTGAACCTGCACCTTTTGAAGAGCTGGCTCACACTGAACATGACCCGCCATTGAATGGAACTGAAAACGCAAACAGTGGGACAAATCCAAACAACATTGTAAATGAAATAGAAGAAGACGGAGGAGAAAATCTTGGTGTCACAAAAAGAGGAACTAAAAGAGTAAGGAAGAAAAAAAGCACCAATCCAACCGAACGAGCACAAAAACAAATTAAAAAGTTAAAAGACGATCATTCCACACGTGATCCCTGTGATAACAAGTGCCGATACAAATGCAGCACAAAGTTTTCTGAAGACTGGCGAAACCAATGTAACACCGAATTCTGGAACAAAAACTTTTCCGAAAGACGGAACTTTATTGTATTATGTGCCACAAAACTTCCAGTAAAAAGGCGACGTTCTGATTCTGAAAAAAAACAAAATTCTTTTCGTTATTTTTTCAATGACACAGAAGGCGAACGAATAAGAGTGTGCAAAACGTTCTTTCTTACAACGCTTGGGTTTTCCAAAGAAAATAACTCCGTTGTTTACGACTCTTTGACAACCATTGACAAAAGTATAATGACTGGAATGGCGTCATGTTCAACTGACAAAAGAGGAAAACACCCTAACCGTACAAAATTTGATAGAAACATTATCACTACGCATATTGAAAGCTATAACCCAAGTGTAGCTCATTACCGAAGGGAGCACGCACCAAATCGCCGTTACCTCCCAAGTGATGTGACGATTCAAAGAATGTACAATGATTTTGTAAAAAGTGAGACATCTTGCGATTGTTCTTATGATCTTTACAGGAAGGTTATTAACGAGTTAAATATATCGTTCACTAAGCTGGGCCACGAAGAATGTGGCATGTGCTACAAGTTCAAGGAACATGACAGCAACCATAACCAAGAAAATTTGTCACCAGACTGTGAGACTTGTATCTATTGGAAAAGCCATATTGAGCGGGCAGAAAAGTCCAGACATTTATATAAAGAACATGCAAATCTGCAGTCTTCTGCTGAAGATAGCTTGTTTTTTTGTGCTGATCTACAAAAAGTTATTATGCTCCCTAGGATGGACACTTTTAAGGAAGTAATTTTCACCAGACGAATGGTGGCTTTCAATGAAAGCTTTGTACCTGTCGGCATAAAATCAAAGCATAGGCCTCTAGCAGTATTATGGCACGAGGCAGTAAGTGGAAGGAAAAAGGAAGATATCATAAATGCATTCTTCTCCTTCTTTTGCCATTTTAGAGATGTCAATCACATTTGTATTTGGCTCGACAATTGTTCTAGTCAGAATAAAAATTGGACTCTTTTTACCTTTTTTGTGTACCTTCTGAACTATTGCATCGACATTTCAATTAACAAAGTTGACATTTTTTACTTTGAACCAGGCCATACTTTTATGGCAGCCGACTCGTTCCACCACCAAGTTGAGCTAAGTATGAAACATAGTGGAAAAGTGTGCGATTTCCAAGACTTTGTTAACTGTGTAAAAAAAGCAAATGCGGGAAAAGTTGATGTTAAAGAAATTAGTGCTGATGATCTGTTTGCTTGGAAGGACTTCACATCCAAACAAAAGCTGAAAACACGTGGTGATAGTATGCCCTACCTCAAGGATATTGTTACATTAACAGCTGAACGGGGCAAAACATCGCTCATGTACTCAACAAACTATGACCAACCAGCCTCCGAAGAGTTAAACTTCTTACAAGCTAAGTGTGTGAAAAAATTTCCAATGCCTGATAGAATAAACAAAGTGCGAGGTTTCAACAAAGCTAAAAAGAAAGACATTGTAGAGAAGCTTTGCCCACTCATGCCTGCTAACCGCCGGGGGTTTTGGTTAAGTCTTCCAGAGTCAGACCAGCCAGACTTACTGTCAAATGACGAATAAAAAACACTTTAAAAACAAGTTGTTAAGTATATTTTATTATAAGCCAATGAAAAAAAAATAATCAAGTGTAACAGTGAGTTATAATGAAGGCCTAATACTAAATGTAAAGTGTAAGTTTTAAGCCAATTCGTTGTGTTATTTTGTATTATTTTGTATAAGCTAAAGTAAAAAAAGTAAAGTGTAAGAGTAAAATATAATTTAATACTAATATTGTAAAAATAAAGTGTACGTTCTTAAGCAAAGTGTTGAGTTACATTATTGACTACAGAAAAAAACAAGTTTATTATTGCAAAGTATTAATATTTATAACAGATGAATATGATGATGAAAAGCCCTAACTCCTCTGCAGGGAGTTAGGGCCTTTTCATTAGCATCCAGAAAGCTCACAACTTTAACTTAAAAAGCCCTATCTCCTTTTTTCCTGAAAAAGAAATCATTTAATAAAAAAATCAAACGAATACAATATTTTATATATTTAAACAACTACTTGTACACATCTAAAGCATTCATAAGTATTAAAACTTTGATGCAGATGTAAAAAACAGTTATCCTGCTCTCCTGTAAAATTTTGTTTTTGGGAGATAGGGCGTTCTCATCTATGGGGGCAGTATAGTTCTAGCACCAAGTTGTTCATTATGTTTGAATTTTATGTTTTCCAGAATTTGGTTTCCTACATAGTAAAATATGACGGAGAAAATAGAGGAAATTTAATAAAAGCAAAAATAAATTAAGATGGCCTTCAAATACCTAGAATTGTGATTTAAAAAATCATATTATTTTGCAAGAAAAAATACCTATAGTTTGAAAACATAGATGGTATGTATGAATAAATAGCCAGTAGTCATTAGCTTTAATAATTAATAGATTGAACACAAATTTGTTATTTATATGTTATTTAATATTTCAGGTTATTTTCCATAAAAATTAACGAAAAAGCCAATTGCTGCTGAACTGACAGACGAAATTATGAGAATGTTTAGTACCTAGGTATATACTGAGTTGCACGAGTAGTAATTTACTACTGAATATAAAGTGTACAAACAGTATATTGTCTCTTGTTTTATACCTACCTACCTATTCTATTGCCTGTTATACTAACCCATCTTACTATGAGTTATAAGTTTACCAGTTGAAAAGAGATAATAGTCCAGGATCCATCGCCCATTTTTGCACTTGATTACTATCAAGCTAATTTTCCGTGAGTAGCTTTATTTTGATGAGACGCCCAATAATTTCCTATACGAAACTCTCGATTGTGGTAGCTAACAGAGGTAGCAAGGATAAAATATGTTGATTTGATGATTCTCAAATATTTATTACTAACTGATTTTTTTTTTGTTAAATCTCAAGACAATTATCTAAATTATTCGAAAAAATATTTGTCCTACAAAATCTATGGTTTGATCAAAGAGTCCCCTCTTTCCGACATGTATCGATAACGAGGTCATCATAAATGATTACTAACTAGCTGATTTTTTTTTTACTTAGTTAATATTCATGTAATTTAACAGACATATTGTCCTACAAATTGCGCGGTACGTTATCCCGGTCCTACGCTCAGAAATTGTTAATACCACAAGACCATTTTTCTCATTACTAACTGTAGGACAAAAATATCATATAATAGGTTAGTGTGTTCTTTGCCCAAATGAAACAACGTCCTACAAGAAAGTATGTATCACTAGTCCGACAAGAATTGTAATTTTTTCGTTTTCCTATTTGTAAAATAAGATACAGTGAAAAAATCTTTTTTAAAATTTAAATAACTTTATTTTTTAGTAATCTAGGTACAAAAATTTGTGTATTTATATATATATAAAGAAGTTAATCTTCATCAGATTCATCTGATAAATCTTCGCTACTAACATCGCTATCATCTTCATCTGTTTCACTTTCTTCACTCGTGATATCTGACTATGTAATAACATGAAAAAATTAAGTAAATTATATAATAATGAATAATCAATCAATACATAAAAATAGTATTAATAGGTTACCTTGCAAGTCAGAAGATAATTCTTCAAATGATGGACTTTGGGGACCATCAAACCAATAATATTCATATTTACCATCAATTATTGTCCATCCAAAATTTTCTGGCAATTTTTCCGTGGGGCACCGCATGTGTGCATTACACCATACATTGCAGATGAATACAGTTCGTTTAATTTGTTGCAACAATTCTTGTTTTGTTGGTGGCAAACTGGAAGGATCATATCCTACGATTTTTTGTTTTAAAATTTTTTCATTGTCATTTTTTGATTTATACCCTTTCTCAAATAACTCATACCGTCCTTTATTCAGATCATTCTTTGTTTTTAATGAATACATTCTGCATACATACTCTTCAATAATTTGAACTACCTCATTCGATGTTGTTAATTCCGTATTTTTAATTCGTAGGAGTTGAATAAAAGCCTCTTGAAAATTTTCGTTTTTCTTTAAAATACTGAAAGGTTTCTTTTTTCCTTTACGAAAGAAAGCAGGATTGTAATCATTCCCTGTAAAAATATGGCATATGGCGAGTGAACAAGATAATTGATCTCCAAGCTTGGCATAAATTTCATTTATGTTTAAGTACATTTTCTTTTTATTCGTGCTTAAATTAATTATTATTTGAATTTTATCTTTTAAATGCTTAAAATTTGCCAACATTATTATTGGTATATCAGAATCTGTACAATGTATCTCCACACGATAGTTAGTATTAAATTGACAAATGTGGTATACTATTTTGGTATCAGCTTCTTCATGATAACAAGAGAAATTATAGTCAATGACTCTGGTCGACACTAACATGGGATACCTATCCCATGCTCTGTGCATGCGTACCGCCGTACCGGTGTGACTCAGCTGTAGTAGCAAAATACAGAAACCCAAGCGGCACAAATTATTTTTTGTTAATTTTTTGTTGAATTTAAATTGACGATTATTAATTTTTTAACTTCTTTAAAATTTTTGAAAATAATCAAATCGACATATTTTATCATTGCTACCTCTGTTAGCTACCATAATTGAGAATTTTCGCATAGGAAATTGTTGGGCGACTCATCGAAACGAAAGCTATTCACAAAGATTCAGCTTGATAGTAATTATTTTTACATCAAGGATCTGTACTACTACTTTTGAGCGTAGGACCAGGATAACGTACCGCGCAATTTGTAGGACAATATGTCTGTTAAATTACATGAATATTAACTAAGTAAAAAAAAAAAAATCAGCTGGTTAGTAATCATTTATGATGACCTCGTTATCGATACATGTCGGAAAGAGGGGACTCTTTGATCAAACCATAGATTTTGTAGGACAAATATTTTTTCGAATAATTTAGATAATTGTCTTGAGATTTAACAAAAAAAAATTCAGTTAGTAATAAATATTTGAGAATCATCAAATCAACATATTTTATCCTTGCTACCTCTGTTAGCTACCACAATCGAGAGTTTCGTATAGGAAATTATTGGGCGTCTCATCAAAATAAAGCTACTCACGGAAAATTAGCTTGATAGTAATCAAGTGCAAAAATGGGCGATGGATCCTGGACTATAATTAGGATACTTATATTCACTATTCAAGTCTCTATAGTAAGATGATTGAATTCTGCATGTTCAGGCAAAGACTTTTTAAAACAAATCAAAAATATAACAAAAGAATATCAAAGAATACATAGATACCTACCATCATAACATTGATTTGAAAGAAAATGGTTTATCGAACCCAAAATCGAATATACAAACCTCTAGGCTACCAAGAAAACATAGTACTGCTATTTTTATGGGTATATATTACTGAAGCCTTTGATGATTCAAAGTTGCAAACATAATGCATAATCTTCAATATGTTCAATGAAAATAGAAAATAAGTACAATATATTTTTAATTAACAGGAACAACTTACTATGATAGTAGTTCGTGCACAGGTTTTCCATATGTACTACACAATATATTTGAATAGCACATACATATCATACAAGAAAATAATTTTTTTAAATTATACTTTGTTCTGACAATACAAAAATTATAATTCACCGTTGCAAACACAGTGCAAAGTACACAAAATTACAAAATATAGATCTATTAACTCTCACTAATTTGAACATACAATTTTATTTTTATATTTTCAACAAATTGTTAGGACTGTGGCAAACTGTTGAATGAATTCATACATCTGTTAACTATGCTGTTTAGAGCTAGAAGTGTTTTGTCTCCTGATATGAGAATGTATATTAGGTATTCACCATTCTTTATTGCCAGATCTCAACTATTATTCAATCACTTTGTACAAAAATTTTCTTTTCTCGATTTCCAATATTTGTTGACATTCTGTAACTAAACTTGCACAAAACTTTCCCTACACTATTTTAAATCCTCTGATATTATCCCACAAGCTCCAGACTGAAATTAGATAGAGCTGAAGATTGGTAGGAAATAAGTGTCACTAATCACTCTCAAAGTCTAATTTAGTAACCCCTACAGTGGTAAAATGCACCAATCATTTGCATACATTTTTTTCATTTGTTGTATATGTTTGCTTCAATTTATTTCCCCCTCTCACTAATGATTTCATTTCCTATTTCCAACTGAATACATATTTTTCTGTATACAGAGCATACCTAATAGTAGTTTTAGCATATTAATTTCACAGCTTATTCCTTATTTTTATCAGCTCCCATCACATTTTTTCTTCCAGTTCCCTTGAATTGTACTTGTATATACCAACCAGAACGATGTCCTCAAAAGTAAAATATTTTTAATCACCCTTGCTAACTGAAATCACAATCTTCCTTAAATTCAATTCACCACATTCTCGTTTTAAATCAGATTTTAAACCACTATTGCATCCTGTACATTTCAATTTTTAATCTTTCTGGCTCCTACTTTCAGTTTTTATAGTTGTCCCCATTATTATAAGAAGTATTATTCGGTCATAATTAATGTTTACAATTTGATTACTGACATATCAAATTTAGGCTAGTCTTTTTACGAGAACTTATTTACCTGACTCATACAGACGTTGTCAAATTTAGTAGTTAAATACCCATGTAGATATCAGAAAATAAAGGTGGATTCATGCAAGAGAAAGTTGAAACTAAGATTAATTTAAAACTAAAACTAAGCAGATAAAACAGTTCCACGATATTTCATGTTATGCCATTCCGCCACAAACCACGTGTCCCTAACATGGCGAAATATTAAGAAGTTTCGTCAGAAACCATATTTTACAGTCTCTTACTTTAGCAATCTTAGCATCTATTGTTTGTCTCACAGAAGTGGTATGTGATTTCTCTGTGACAAATTATTCCTATAGAAATGGGGTCTAATCGTTCAAAGAAAATTTTTTCCTTACTAAAGCGTAAGTATTACTATTCATTGTATTGTCCATTATTCGTAATGTGTCTTATTTCAGACGGGTCAAGTTTAAATGAATCCTTGTACAGCAACTCATCTATTTCCCAAATAAATGATAGCTCTATAGATTCTAATCCAGATATTTCCGTTTCAACTGTTGACACGTCTTATAGTAGTAATCCAGGTTATGTTGAAGTTAACAAAGACTGCTTGAAGAACAATTTTGAAACACAGGTAAGTTGAAAATAATCATTATACCGTATGCAGATACTCTATTTTATTTATACCTTTTGTATATATGCAGCCTATAATTTGTTTTTTTTTATGTATTTGTATAAAGCTCAAAGGATAGCTGATATGGAAAATCAATTACATGCATTGAATTTCATTCTACAAAAACTAGAATTTAAGACAGCTTATTAATAAGTATGCTTAATACTCGATTAACTTTAGATTTGTTTTTTACAGGTCACTTTGAGAAATGTTCCAAAGACTGTATCAAAAGATGTAAGAAAACAATTTGAAAAATGCGAAGAAGATAATGGTGAGCAATACAATATTGTAAAAATATAGTAACATGTTGATATATCCAATTTTTTGTATTAAGTACTAATAATTATGAAATTAATTTTTGATCAGTTTTCACTAATGATCGAACCTCAGAATTAATTTTTATACCTGCTGATATACATTATGGATGATAAGTTAATGTAATGAAAAACTTCATGATTTCATTTGCACAAATGGAATGATTGAAGAGACTTCTAATTTCCATAGCCTCTTTTTTTTTGGATGAAAAAAAAATTTTGAAACATAAATATATTAATTATTTTTACTATTTTGAGTTTTAAAGCTAAACAAGGATTCTTGAATATCCTCTTTCAAATGTTTTACTTTAATTCTACATACACATACATATTAAATCAAAATACTAAAATAAACACTCCATTTTTTCAGATGTGTCTTCTCCAGAAGATGACAGTGTACAAGATCCAGACTATGAAGTCAGAGAATTCAGAAAAAGAACCAAAAGGCGATGAGGACTTAGAATATGCCCATATACATCCTGAAGCTAACAGTTCAGATTCAGAAAACTCTGTAAATGAACCGAGAAATGAGAATGAGTTAGGAATAATCTTAACACAACAAAATTCTAAAAAAGCAAAAATAGATAGGGTACTGACACAAGTTACATCACCTAATAAAAATCAGAATTCACCTATTGAATTGGTGGACGTAGATCACAAGTCTTTGCATGTAGTGTCTTCAAAGGAAAACACAAAACGACATTTTTGTTTCTTTTGTAAAAAACTTCAAACAAAATTAGCAAGGCACCTAAAAAATCGGCATGCTAAAGAAAAAGAAGTAAAACTATTCAAAAGTTTGCCCAAAAAAAGTAGAGAAAGATTGAATATCATCACAGATTTGCGTAAAAAAGGAGATTTTCTATATAATAGCTATTGTAAATACAATGGAGGAGATATCATACCAGTACGACGGCCCGAAAATAAAAAAAAAGAAAAGTTAAACACTACTTGCTCTGTGGTCAATGTGGAGCAATGTATTCAATACTTTCGTTGAATTTTCATTTTAGAAATTGTTTGGTAAATAAGGAAAAACTGAAAAAAGATGTTTTATGTGCTAGCCGTCAAAGAGGGTTTGTTTATCTTAGAGCTAACTTTATAATGAGGAATAAAATTTTACCTCCTATGAGAAACGACGAAATAAATGAATTAATTCGAAATGAGAGCCTACCGATCCTTTTTGGAAATAGGCTTACCCAAAAATATAGATCTCCTCATATTTTCAAGATGATTCGGTCTCGTTTGAGATGTGCAAGCAAGTTTTACCTTGTCTTCAAAGTGATCAAACCACAAATAACAAGTTTTGAGAGTGTATTTGATCCCAGTCAGTATGATAATGTTGTTAAGGCAGTGAATGAGATGGCAGGACTGGATGAAGAAAAAGGAGAATATAGAGCTCCTGCCACTGCGTCCAGTATTTGTACAATTCTGAAAAAATATCACTATATCTGATAAGTGAGTTCATAAAGAAAAAAGATAAGGAAAAAGTAGAAGAAGTATGAAATTTTTTGCAACTGCTTGAAGAGGGCTTCACCTATGACATCTACAAAACAGTAGTAGAAAATCAACTAGAAATGAAACGAAATAAAGTTATCAAACTCCCCTTCACAAAAGATATTGCGCAGTTGACAACATACTTGAATAAACAAATCAATATGTATTATAACAAGTTACTGAAGACATTTTCATTAAATGATTGGAAAGAATTGAGTAGTTCAGTTCTTATTAGTTTGCAATTGTTCAATAGGCGAAGGGCTGGAGAAATAGAAAGAATTAAAATCAATAATTTTTTACAGTATGAAACTGTTAATGCTGCCGATGAAATGATTGAGGACGTGAACTTAGATAATGAAACTAATTATGTCAGATTCCTAATAAGGGGTGAACTTGGTAGGGGTGTTCCAGTGTTAGTTGATAAGTTTAAGGTGAAATGTATAAAAATGATTCTAGATTATAGAAAGGATGCACAAATACCAGACACTAATCCATATATTTTTGGAATAAAAGGAACCGATGATATGAAACATTAAGAAGCTAATAAATTGATGTCTTACTATGCTGACATTTGTGGGGCAGAACATCCAGAGCGTCTTCGTGGGACAGAACTTCGAAAGCAATTTGCTACTAAATGTGGTGTTATGGATTTGCAAGGGATTAATTTAAAAGATGTGGCTGATTATATGGGTCACCATGAAAAGATACACCTCGAACATTATAGATTACCTAATGCTACTCGGGATATTTTTTGAGAATGTCGACATTATTAGAAAAAGCTCAAGGGACCGAAACGCCACACAAATCAACAAAGAATGTTGAAGGTAATTTATACAAAATTATTTTTTTATACAAAAAATTTGATCATTTATCCATCAGTAAAAACAACCATTCAGTAAATAAAAGGCAACAATGCCATATGTCGATTTCTATCACCACTGTCACAATCTAAACGTCATTTCCACTACTTACAGATTTGTTATTAGTAGCTTTTATTTCCTGGCTGTATACTATTTTAATGAAATTAGTAAAAATAAGTATTTTCTGAAAAGCAATTATGTGGTTGAATAGATGAGGCTTTCACTTGATGTAGATCCATACTAAATGATGGAATAAAGCAATCTAATTTGTTAAAATCTACATTATATTGAATTAAGTTGTAATACGTGCCGTTATCACAGTATCTTTGTCAAACGAGTGGAGGTATAATGAAAAATTTTCAATTTATACACTGCCTTGATGTTGAATTTCACGGATATTGACAATATTATTATAATCTATTTACATGGAAATAAAAAGCAAAAACGTAGAACTTGAAAATTTGAATCGAAAGTGTGTTGGTTTGCTAATAAATGAATTGAGAAGCTGGAATCTGATTTTTGGTTGATTAAAAAATATGCAGTACTCAAAAAAAGATCTCCAGTTACACTCAAAGCATATATAATGAATGAAATTAAAAGAAGAAAACAGAATGTTACATGCACGGCATCTAATAAAAATAATGAATGTGAGTCGTAAAAATTAATACTGGTCTTCAAAAAAGTTTATTTATGCTAAACAGTTACGGATTTGAAATACTAAATTTTTTTGCTATTAAAATTCATGAAAAATATTTTCTTAGCATGCTGAACTTTTAATAGGTAGAGCATTCATTAACGCTAATTCTTCAGTCAGTAAAGACAATTGCGTTTAGATTGTAAGAATTATGAAAGTAATGGATAAGTTACATTGTGTCCCAATCGTCATTGCTATTATTTACTGAATCATTAGCGTTAGTGGACTTTCTAACTACTGTTTCAAAATTTTTTTTAAACATTTTCACCATATTTTGTAGGTATAAAAAAATATTGGACTATGGAAGAGAAAAATAAAGTATTTGAAGTTTTCCATGATTATTTCACGGAGAAGAAGCTACCTAGTTTAAAATATTGTAAGGAAGCTATTGATAACCATGAAATTTTGAAAAATAGAACTGCAGAAACATTAAAAGCTTTCATTAATAACACTATAAGAAAAGGATAACTGCAGTATTTATAAAATGAATAGTAGCGGACGCATATGGAAGTATTTTAGTTTTAGTTCTTGGCTTAGAATTAAGTGTTTACATTGTTTAATTTCATAACAATAAGTATGTTTAATAGGACTTTTGTTCAATTGTTTTTATAACGAAAGATTTTCTCTAACGAAACTCTATCGCCAGAGACCATATACCCAATGAAAACCCACAAACTTCCAATGTTCGTTATAGATGTTAAGACTGTCCCGCAGGCAGTCAGTACTTGCCGTCGACTAGCTTCGAGTCGAAGAAGGGGTGGATCCTTCTAAACTTAAGTTGATAAATTGGGCGCCAGAGAAGTTAAAAACAAGTACTAAAGGTTCCTCAAATTAACCCACAACTCCTCAGTAAGTTAATGATAATGATTCCTCACTAGGAAGGTCATACAGGTATCACAAAATAAAACCAGAAAGTTCCCCTGATTAAAGAATAACTTTAATTATTGATTTGTTTGGACCTAAAGTCTCTTTTAAACTTTATGGCATACCTACATATGTCAAGTTTACAAACGTCAAAATTTACAAAACCTGGTACTCGGCTGAAGGCTGATGAACCAGGGCACACAAAAGGCTGAAGGCCGTAGAAGTTAATTTCACCCAATTAAACAATACAAAAAAATGAAAGAATATTACAGAAATAACATTAACCAGACAATACTTAGGTATACTCAACCCTACGTCAAGTACTGTTCTAGGTCTAACCCAATCTCTCGAGTACTAACACCGGTGTGTCATCCCAAGGTATCGTAGAGATGGTTAGCTTACTTGAAGTATGGAGAATATCCAAGAACCATAGTTAACAGATCAAGCTTAAAACCAAGTCTACCCCCCCCTTACTGTTCAAAAAAAATGTATGAAATACCTAATTAAATTACAAACAAAAGTTAAGCTTACTGAAATTACGGGTGATCAAGAATTATAAGCAATATCAGCTACAGCCTACTGGTTGTAGTTATTGTATCCAACAGACAAAATTGCGCAATCGATATTACAATATTTTACAAATTCAATCAAAATAGAAAACCATATAGGTATATTAATAAAATAAGAACCAATGGTACGTACCAGTGGCTGTCCAAATAGGAGCAACCCACAAAATGTATATAATATATATAAAGGTAAACCTTAGTAGGTACTAAAATTCTAAAGTTCTAAAAGACTGAAAATTACTACTTATATTTAAAAATGTTTGTATCATAAAAACCCAATTGTACTTCACCAGATGGTGAATAAATGGTGGGCTTCACGCCTTCACGGAGACTTGATATCTAGTAGGATACGACACTGTCCAAGCTCCTATTCCTGTCCCGTGGGTACACAGCAAACGGATACCAGGATCACTAGAATTGACATCCGACTTCTAATCCACTATTTTGAGCCAAATACAAAAACCCTAGAACGAAATCAACATTAATCCACTACTCAGCAACAGTGTTCCCTAACCCCAGCTGACTTATATGCCCCCACCCTGTTTACTTATTTGCAGTAACTACTTCTAACAATTGAGAAACCTTATAACGATTTACATATTTTCTCTACCTAAAACCATATCTAAAAGTAAAATTGTTTCCCTATGTCATGAAACACCTAGGATTCTCTGATATAATATCTACTTATAAAGTATGATTAAATGTGTATTTACCCAGGTAGGTTCTCCTGAGGTTCTTCAAAAGGGACGTCCGAATATCCTCCACGTGGTCAAACCAAATCCACAAATCAGGGGAGAGAAGAAAAAAAATAATGTTTGATCTTGCCCACTCTACAAAGAAAACGGGGTTCACGTGTTAATCACAAAAATCCTTTTCAATAAGAGTCATGAACCAAACAACGAATAAAACAAGTACTTACATCGGCAAGTGAGCTCCTAAAACCAAGTCTTCCTTGGCAGTTTCAATTTCTAAATCTAAATTTTAAATCCGACAGAATCGGGTGAAATCCTGGTCATCGGGCCAACTCAACAGCTTAACATCCACAATAACATTCCCAGAACCCAGTATTTCCAATATTTTCCACAACGGGCCGCTAAATCCAACACATGTTGCACAAATTCAATGTGGCCACGAGGGGTTTTATATCTCACAGATAAAATAAGTACTGCCTAGGAAGACGAACAAGAAGGAACTGACTGTCACGTCACAGCTATGTTTTCTCCAGCCCTGTCATTCAACACTCGAAAACTAAAATTCCCTGAGGGCGATTTTTCGCGTCGCATAGAGTAGGGTACGGTGCAGAGCGGAACTGCGAATAATATTCGTAATGAACTATTGATTTCTATGGCATCTAAGAAATAACTGATTTACGGAGAATTTTTACCGTTACATTTTTTAAATTTTATGCTGTATAATTGTAGTTAATACCTACAATTTTGGAAAAATAATAAAATATTTTAATTTGATATTAGTAATTTTATGAATAGAAAATATTTCCTATTATATTCCTATATTATAAAGTATGTCATAAACCAAAATAGCTAATAAAAATTCACATGGCAAGCTATGGGTATCAAAAACCATTTGTTCCATAGTAACATTATTATCTACTGTTGCCCTAGTCAGTGGTTTGTTTCAGCGTTGGAAAGTAGTGGTTTATTCATTTGCCACTGACATAATAGTTTTCGACTCACCGATCGTTTTTATTTTATTTTTCTATAAAATTATAATAATTATTTCCGTAACAAGACATCCTATGGAAATCCTTTGGACTAAACAAAAAATAGAAATGAATATCCATTTCGACACCATGACACATCCTTATATGGACATTTCATAGACTCCCTGTAGACTACTTATGAACATGAATTTTTGATTGTGTGTACCTACACTTGTACAATGCCAAAAACAATTTTAAAAAAATGATAGTTTATTTAAAAATTCTTCAGTCGAACAGCTTAATTGGCATTGTAAACTACACTTTGTTATTAGTATGTAAGTTTTGGTTTTTAGTTAGTTTTATTTGTAGCAACCTGTAAAAGTCAATGTTTTTCGCATTTTTTTAATGTATATACAGCTGCCTACAGTACCGGTTGACTTTACCTATTGTAGGCTCCTGTATATTTATATTAAATACATTTGTGTGCTTACTAATCACTTTTCTTATTTGCAGAACTTTTATGAAACAGTTGACTGAAATAAAAAGTTGAGACAAAAGATATAAAAATTTCAGTCTCATTTGATCATTTCTTTGATTTATCATTGTTTATTTTATCCTTTTGCTTTTTACATTATTGTGTTATATTTAATAAATTCTGCAATCCATAGTGTGAGCTCACTATTTCTATATTTGTTTTTTAAACATGCATTTTTATTACTGTTGATGAAAATTATAATCATATTATCTAATTAAAAAGTTTTCATCACCTTACAGCGCATGCTGATTCTTTTCAAAATTATTTACTAAAATTTTATTTATTAACTATTGTATTGTTAAGCTCTTATATTATGTCTTTCTGTTTGTCTTGAAATAAATGAAAAAAAAAACGATCTGTTTATTGCCACCCGTCAAAATTAATTCGCCCTAGTTAGCGCCACGGTCAGATGCCTATATCTATAAGTATGTTATCTGTGATCAAGGCGACTATCGAACAGTTCATTTTTAAGTGCATTCACGTGCAGTGTAAGGAAATAAAATGCCAAATAAACAAAAAAGAAAGGCGTTAGCGTTAAAAAAATTGTTACACATGGAAAAGAAATTTGCAAAACTGGAAAGGGCATTTACAGATAACTATTCGACATCTTCCGATTCAGATAGTTCACAGGGTAAGTGTGTGATTTAAAACTTTACATTTTCAGCAATATGCAGTGCTATTCTCTATAAAATATGAAAGAGTAGAGATATGATTTTTAACATATAATATACAGGGTGTAGTTTGTTTTTACTACAATGCCCGCAAGCACTTGTTTGCTATTAAATAGTGTTAATAGGTTTCTTAACACATTCTTATATACAGGGAGTAGTTTGTTTTTACTACAATTCCCGCAAACACTTGTTTGCTATTAAACGCTTGTTACGGTTCACCCTGAAAATAAGAGTATAGTGAATAGTAAATAAACAACTGTGGCTTAGATGCATAAAGAATTTAATTGTTACCTCAATATAATGTCTTATTAAAACTAGTTACATTATGAATGAGTTAATTATGGTTGACACTGTATAACTGGTTCTTATATTAACCTTGGATCTCTTAGTCTTTATCAAAAGCCAAGGGTGTCTTGAATCTTCAAGTGTTCAGCTAACCACTTAACCTTGACCCCGACTTAAAAGGTAGAAGACCTGTGTTCACCTTTCAAGGTCCTGAAGACAGGCCATTGACTTTTGACCTCCTCCATTTTGTTTTGGTTATTTCCTGTGTTCACATGGTTGGTTAACTTTCGCATACTGCGGTTTTTGTGAACTAGGAAAAATAACAGTAATCAGGATTTTCCAATACAATTCAGTTGTTAGGATTCATGTGGTCATGGATATTGCTCCTGATCTAACAAAACTCACCTAAAGGTCACATACCATCTAGGACCTTGTTCTCTTCTTATTCTTCTTGTACATTTTCTACTATCCTTCATCTGTATATACTTTTACTTCTGTATCGGCCTACAACTATACGTATAAGCTGTCCGGTAGAACATCCACTTCAGGGTCAGTCTCCAACTTACCTCCTACTCAGCTAGAGCTTTGTTTTCGCCTACCAACTCAACCTCACAGCAGGACGTAGCCAGTCAGAGAAGGAACTCGTAGTTACCCTCACAAGAACATCTGAGACGTAAACCTACAAGTAAGATCTTTCCAATTTAATTATATGGTTAGTGATGATAATAAACTTCTTACCTGCTAACTAGTGGTAACGGTGCTGAAGTTGTTTTGGGAAGGTGCAGTTGGACTATCTTTTCTAGATTTTGTACATATTTTATTAGCGGGTTTAAGGGCATATGAACGCCTAAGTAGTGTATCGTATATAATTCTTCCTATCCTTAGTTGTATGAGTAAGTAAATAACCTAAAATAGAGACCATAATTATTTTAGTAGTTATAAAGTAATTTAATTAGTACCAGTATCACCTAGGTAGTCTTTAACAAGAATTTAATTAATCTTAACACTTACCAGGAAGTTTATGTAATCCCATAAGTATACTTTTGTGGAAGCTTTCTTTAAATTTTAAATGTATGACCTCCATCGTGAGATATCTGTATATACAAAGAATACAGTTGTTTGGTGTATTCTTTGGTATATATAAAACTTTTTGTATAAAGGCAAGCCAAGCGCTGTCAGTGTCATTGCCATTTTGATAAAACATTGAATACAGAATTTTACACAAATCCGCCTACTGAATAGTTCAATTGTCCCATTCCAATAATCGAATCTGATACCAACTGAGTGGAATAGTGTGTTCATTGCAACCACAGACTAGCCCACTTCTAGAGGTGGAAATACAGTTTCCAGTTTTACCCACCCACTCTACGCAAAGGAGCAGTCTAGGGTATAATAATATAAGTATACAATATAGAAGAATTGACCAACTCCCCCTTCGGCAACCGGTTAGGTCAGGTGACCCACGGAAAAGGGGGGTTAACACGCTGTTTATACTTAACAGATTATTATATACAGGGTGTAGTTTGTTTTTACTACAATGCCCGGAAACACTTGTTTGCGATTAAATGCTGTTAATAGGTTTCTTAACATATTCTTATATACAGGGTGTATTTTGTTTTGGCTACAATGCCCGCAAACACTTATTGTTTGCTATTAAACGCTGTTAATAGGTTTCTTAACAGATTATTATATACAGGGTGTAGTTTGTTTTTACTACAATGCCCGTAAACACTTGTTGCTATTAAATGCTGTTAATAGTGTTTTAACATTCTATGAAATAGACAGGGTACAGTCTGGGTTTTTGACTACAACAACCGCAAACACTTGGCTGCGTATTCCGTAGGGTTTTATTGTGTGGACAAAACTACATACAAGCAAAAAAAATGATAAATAACCTCTTTTCAGAGTCGTGCTCTAGTTCTACTAGAGGATCTCCTAGAGAAATCGAAGAGCCGTGCCAAACTACTCCACCATTAGAACCTGTGGTCCTTTTTCAGACGCATCCATGACAGGTTGGGGTGCCTATTGCAATGGTCAAACAGCAAGTGGTTTCTGGAGTAACGATGACTCTAAGAGACATATCAACTATTTAGAATTAAAAGCCGCCTACTACAGTTTAAAATCATTCTCAAAAAATCTATTTAACCAGAATATTTTACTTCGAATCGATAATATAACAGCAATTGCAACTATTAATCGAATGGGTAGCATTAAATTCAAACAACTAAATAAGATGGCAAAAATGTATGGAACTATTGCGAGAATAGAAAGATTTTTATTTATGCATCTTACATAAATACAAAGGAAAACATAGAGGCGGACTTCCTATCACGAGTTACATCACCAGAGACAGAATATGAATTAAATCAACAATAATTTACTCGAATCATACATCTTTTTGGTAAACCACACGTAGATTTGTTTGCATCCCAACTGTCGCAACCACGACTATGTATATAAATGTATGTAAATGACCAACTGCTCCTTTTTCACAAGTATGTGATTAAGACGTCCAGTAATACTATTGTAGGTACAAAAAATATGAAAAATGATAACCAAAAACCAACGTAACATTTATTCTTTTACATGAAAAGTCATTCTGACATTCAACAACAAATCTATATACATATATATGGCGTTGCTAACTAGAGTCAACGCATGTGATTGATATAATAAGTCTATAAGATAAATAAATATTATTCATGCTACGACAAACCACTCATTTATAAGTATTAGCACAAAGCACATAAACATTAGTACCCAGTTGATGATTTCATTACTATGAAATCTCAACATACTGGGGGCTCAACAAAGAAAACAATTATAAATAAAAAATTAATAAAGCGATATTTTGGATAACCAAATAAATTCCAGCAAATTTAATTAAATATACTAATTTAACCAATAATGCATACTCAAGGCTCAATAAATAATATATGGATATTGAATTGGACTGTATTTCAATGAAAAGCAAAGTAAGGCAATGTTAATGAATGGATTCACTCATAATGGGAGCAACAAAAAAAAAATCATCATCAGCCGAGGATGATAAACCTGGAAGTATACTGTTTTCTGAGGTGTTGCCCTTTAGCATCCACAGTAGCCATTGGTCACCGTGCAGAATATTCATTCTACCACCAAATCATCAACACCGCGGCAGGCAATGATCATTAATAATTACACCAGAATGAGTAAATAAATGAACAGGGTAAATTATAACAAATTACATTATATATCAGTATTAGTTTCACCAGGTGCATGTAAATTGTCAATAATTGGAAGAGGCGCTATTTTTACTATAGGCCTTAGATAAGTACCAGAAGACGTTCGAACCTGGACAGCACGAATCTTTCCATCCTTCCCAGTTATAATATCCGTTATTCGTGCTAACGGCCATTTTAAAGGTGGCGAGTCATCATCTTTGACTAACACCATTTCGTTAACTTTGAGGTTTTTACTCAAGACTTGCCATTTTGGCCTATTCTGAAGTTGGTTTAGGTAATCTACTGTCCAACGCTTCCAGAAGGTTTGTTGCACTGAAGTGCAGTGCTGCCAAAACTTAAGTCTGTTGTCAGGTATGGACGAAACATATTTTTCGGGAAGACACATTAAAGATTGTCCGATTAAGAAATGACCAGGAGTCAAAGGAATTAAGTCAAAGGGATCGGTGGATATGGGGAAAAGCGGTCTAGAGTTCATAATTGCCTCAACCTGCGTGAGAATTGTAGAGAGCTGTTCAAACGTATAAACAGAGTTTCGAAGTATTCGGAAAAGATGATGCTTAGCACTTTTAATTGCCGATTCCCATATCCCTCCTCAATGGGGAGACCTCGGAGGAATAAACTTCCAATTTATGGAACAAGACAGTAAAAATTCGTTTATAGAAGACAAATGATTTTTTAGAAACATCTGTAATTCTTTCAATTGATTCTGAGCTCCAACAAAATTTGTATCATTATCGCCATATATGGATAATGGTAGCCCGCGTCTAGATACAAATCGTTTAAGAGATGCTATGAAGGCTTCAGTAGTCAAGTCAGAGACTAGTTCCAAATGAACTGCTTTTGTAGTAAGACAAACAAAAAGTGAAATATAACATTTTACAATAGGAGCTTTTCTTAGATTATACGATTTAAAATTGAAGGGTCCACCAAAATCTATTCCCACATGATGGAAGGGTCTAGAAGGGGTAATTCTGATCTTAGGTAAGTCAGCCATCCTCTGTTGAGCAGTTATGGCTTTGAAACGGTGACAAGTAATGCAATTATGTATTATTCTGACACTGTAAAGTACGTTTTGTGGACCACTATGGCCAAGTTTTAAATGTTCTTTGCTTAGAAGTAATGAGGTGAAGTGATTTTTAGCTGGTAATAAAATTGGATGTTTTTGGTTGAAAGGTAGATCAGCGTGGGTAAGACGACCACCTACTCTTAAGATGTTGTTTTTGTCAATGAAAATATTCAAGGAAGCCAATTTCTTATCTGACAGACTTTTATTTAATCTGAGGGCTTTGATAATATCAGAAAAGAAGGTTTCTTGTACTTGTTTTACTAAGAATGTGATTGAATTATCCAATTCTGTCGGAAGAAGAGGTAATGATGCTTTATTTAGTGACCTAGTGTTACTCACAAAACGACGTACATATGACATAGATCTAATTAATTTGGTGAAAGAAGAAAATCTGATAATGAATAACATCCAGGGATTCATAGGATTTGTTGTGGTCACTAAATATTTTTTTCTTTCTTCTGGTGGGCTAATTATAGCTGAAAATGTATCATGACATTGAGTGTCTTGGGATGATTCCCATAAAAAACTAGGTCCAAAAAACCAAAAAGTTGCAGGGGGATCCAAAAACTTACCCCTGGAGAGTAAGTCTGCTGGATTTGAATGAGACTTAATATGTCTCCAAGACGTTAATTGCTGTATTTGAGCAACCCTATTACAAACGAAGACTGCCCATCTATTAGGGTTTCCTTTAATCCATGATAATGCAACCTGCGAGTCGGACCACAGAATTGAGTTGGAAATATTAAGTTGTTGAGTGATGATGTCTGTGATACGAGAATATAATTTGGCAAGGAGAACCATGGCACAAAGCTTAAGTTTGGGAATGGTTATAGGTTTGTTTAAAGGAGCTACTTTTGATTTTGAGATTAATAGTTGAGAAGAAGCAGTATTGTCAACATAAATAGCTCGTAAATAAATACAACCCCCATATGCTAATGAACTGGCATCACAAAAACCATGAATCTCTAATTTGACGACTTTTTTATTCAAAAGGGTATATCTAGGAATTCGAAGTTGTTTGAGACATGAAATACTGTCTACAAAACTTTTCCAATTTTTAAGTATTATGGGGTCACTAATCTTCTCATCCCAAGAAAGTTTCAGCAGCCAAAGCTGTTGCATAATTAGCTTGCCACTAACCATAACTGGGTTAACAAGACCAAGGGGATCATAACATTGTGAAATTGATGACAAAATGTTTCTCTTTGTTGGATCAGTATCTAACTTTGATGAAGGGGAAGACACTTGAAAAAAGTCATTTGTTGGATTCCACTTTATTCCTAAGACTTTACAAGGATATGACTCAAGGTTTAAGTCTTTAGAAGTTGGAACTTGAAAGGAATGATTCACGGCAATTTCTAAGGAATTTGAACAGAACTTATGAAGTTTGAAACCATAGTTTCCAAGTTGCGTGAACGCATTCCCCTTCCCCTTCTTGAAAAATATCCAATACTTTGTAACGCGCATATCAAGATTCAAGAAGGGGAAGGGTGAATCCAATGATTATATTCCCTTCTTGAAAAATATCCAATACTTTGTAACGCGCATATCAAGATTCAAGAAGGGGAAGGGTGAATCCAATGATTATATTCCCTTCTTGAATAACTTAACGCGCGTTACAAAGTATTGGATATTTTTCAAGAAGGGGAAGGGGAATCCGTGAACGCATTCCCCTTCCCCTTCTTGAGAAATATCCAATACTTTGTAACGCGCATATCAAGATTCAAGAAGGGGAAGGGTGAATCCAATGATTATATTCCCTTCTCTTTGCCCTTCTTGAATAACTTAACGCGCGTTACAAAGTATTCGATATTTTTCATATTTTTGGACTTTTAATGAGAAATATTGTTTAAACATTGTGCATTATTTAAAGAAGGTGCAGAACATATGTTATACAAAGTTCATTGGTTAGTATTTACCGAAATATACCCCACCCTGCACCCATATTCGATGCACTATCTCGTAAGTTTGTTTAGTTAATAACTAATTATTTAAACAATATTTTAGAACAGCGGTGGTTAAACAATGATCAGGGAAACCTATATTAAGTGTCTATATAAAAAATTACAAAATTGGCCGAAAACCGTTATCGGCACAATTACCTTTCAATTTTCATTATAAATGTAAACAATTTTTTATTTTTATGTTATAGTCATGTAATCTATTACATTGCATAAATAAGTCAACTGAAAGAAAATAAATACCATTCGACAACGCCGCTAAATGTGTCAGCTGGTTCTAAATTGTGAACCTAGGCTACCTAGACATGAGATTCTAGTGTCAGACTAGTGTGTAATTTTATAACCTAAAGTGTCAACTGAAAATAATTATGCTTAAGAATATTTCTAAAAATTGGGAAAATTTAACTATTTTCTTCCGGTTTTTTTTGTGAAACAGACTTACATTTAATTCAAGATAATAACCTTTACAGTTTAAAGTGAAAATATTTATCGTAAAATAGCATTAATTAGTGTTGAAAAAGTACCATTTTTTGAACTAAATTCGTGATTTTTGAAGTAATTACTGAATGATCCAGCGAAATTTTTGTTCTAATCTGCTTTATTTAAGGTAAGCTATCAAACAAAATCAAAATTAACATAAAATTCCGAGGGTAGCGAAGTCGACCAGAACCCAATAGAAATTATATAGATGAAGAAGAGATTTGTGTGAACAAATCAAAGAAAGTTAGAAAAATGTAAATGGTAATTTGGAAGATTTTATGTTAATTTGGTTGGACGGTGAAGAAGTTTACATTTGAAACAATTTGTTGAAACTAAAAGTTTTTTTTTGGACTATAATTAGAATTTGAATTTATATCTTTTTAAATTGTCAAAAAGTACATTATATATAGTTTGCATATAGCTGTTTTCTTTTGGTATGAACTTGCTCCTTTAATAAAAAAAAGAATTATAACAAAATAAATATAATAAAAAATAAGTTAAAGTATTTTTATTTATATGTGGTGATTTGAATAATAATTTATAAAATTCAGTACAATACATATCGGTCATCCCTAGCGTTAATACTAAACTTTAGTCCAGCTGATGGAAACACATTAAAATGATTTCTAATAGGTGTTTATAACAACAGACCATCCACTCCAAAGTACTCAGCAACTTGGGATCCTAACCCAGTTTCACTTTATCTAGCAAAAATATACCCTTTACAAGATTTCACCTTGAAGGATATAACTCAAAAGCTTGTCACCTTGTTAGCCTTAACATCTGCTAGCAGGGTACAAACAATATTCAAAATATCTCTGAAAAATATATTCTGTAAACAAGATAAAATCGAAATAAAAATCGAAGAACGAATTAAAACATCAGGTCCGAATAAATCCCAACCCTTTTTAGTATTTCCCTTTTTCTTTGACAAACCTGAATTATGCGTGGCAAAATCTCTCAAGTACTACCTATCCATTACAAAACTATTTAGAAAAGACGATACGGGATACTTAATATTAACACATAAGAAACCATCTCATTCTGCTTCTGAACAGAGTATAAGTAGGTGGTTTAAGGAAGTTCTTCATAAAAGTGGAATAGACACAAGCATTTTTAACAATCATAGTGTTAGGCATGCTAGTACTTCCGCTGAGTCCTACCTTTCAAACGAGGTGTCACTTGCCATATGGTCCCATTTGATATTATTGGTTTCAGTTGCCTGGTGACGTCACCGATAACTATTACGTCACCTGTTACCACTAGAGGAGAAGCTTACAATAGTTCGTTTTCACCCTCCAAATTTCAACATTCTAAGTATCACCGTTCAAAAGAAAAGATGGGGGAGGGAACTTTTGAGAAGCACTGTATATAGCGGTTGCACAAATCAGTTAGTGAACAGTAAAGAATATTTTTCTGATTACATGTTGTTAAATAAACCTATTAAGATAGCTTTTGCAAAAAGTAATTATTTTATTGAAGCAATAGGTATAGGCAATGTTGAAGTATTCAGTTATGTATATGATAAAAAGGTTGAGTGTACCATTATCTGTAGAGTAGGGAGGGTGAGTTAGGCCCACAGCACTTAGGCCACATGAAACTCATTGTATATCCTCCCAAGGAGTTGTCTTCCTAGGTCATCGTCCATCCTGTCCTTTCCAGGAAGGTGGACAGGTAACTAGGAGACTGAGTGTACCATTAAAAATGTTTTTTATGTACATAATCTTCGACAAAATTTGATGTCTGTAAAACAGTTGGAACTTGGCAACATTAAGATAGTTTTTGAAAGTGGTGAGTTATTTTTATATAGTAATGAAAAATTAGTAGGGATTGGAAAACGAAACAAGTTTATTTTATGAAATTGGTTTTGTGGTAAATTTTAATGAATGTTTAAACACTGAAATAGAAAATATTGAATTAAAATCATGGCATATATTTCTTGTGGAAATTTAGTAAAACTGATTAAAGGAAATATGGTAAAGGGCTTGAAAAATTTGTAATAAAGTTGATTTTTGTGAATCTTGTATACAGGGTAAAATGACGAGGTTACCTTATAACTCCAGTAACAAAACAACCAGAATATTCGGCATAGTACCTTCAGATGTGGTAGGTCCAATAACACCCGTTAGCTGACGGAAATAAAATAAAAATAAGCACAATTATTTGTTTGTAGTAGACATAATTTTGAAATAGGATGTGTGAATTCACCATGAAGAGTTATGATTTTAACGGCTCGGACCTTACCATCCGCAATAGGGAGAATTTCAACAATTCTGGCTCTAGGCAATTAGGCGGAGTAGAATTCAATGAGACCTCTGGCGGAAACATTGTAATTGTCGAAACGAGTAAAATAATTCGTTTTGCATTGTTTTTGTATTATATGCAAGTCAACGTAATGACCGTAAATTCGTACTTTATTTGTTTAAATTTGTGTCAGTGACAAGCTTAAAACTGTGTTTTTCTATTCAACTCAACTGTCATCATTTCTGCGGTAATATTCTTATATAATCAGAGATATTATGGAAAAGGTTATGTTATTCTATTTTTTGTTTTCATTGCAGATCAATATTTTGTACCTTTTTAAAGTTTTATACTTTAAATTATGTCGCTGCATAATCGAAACTGTTGTGTATTTGGTTGCACTAGCCGTAAAGGGAAAAATCCCGATTTATCTTTCCATAAATTTCCCCCCATGGGAAGAATGGTAAATATTGAAAATACGTTTGGAGTTATGGAAAATATATCTCAAAGAAAGGCTTGGGTAACGAAAGTAAAAATGGGGAAACCAGTTACAGATAGTATGTCCGTGTGTTCTTTACATTTTAAAAGGGAAGACTACTATAGTCAAGGTTAGTCCAAAGTGTGTAAAGTTATAAGTTAACAGTGGATGGTATGGTGTTTATATTTGTAAAGGTGAACAATATATAAATGAGTAACATATTCTTCAGGTCTTGGTAAGAGAAAGTATCTTCTTTTAAATGCAGTACCTTCCTTAAAACTACCACAGTGAAGCCTCGAAGTATGTTCCAGAAAACGAAAACGACCATAGAGTAGCACTGAGAATTCTAGTACTATTGAGGTTGCTGATAATGTCTCAAATTTGTTTGAAGTGGATGAAATTTCTTAAAATACAACATGCAGTAGGTACTTCGGAGAGAGAAGGTGAATAGTTATTCTTCCGAACTTATCTTTTTTTTTCTAGGAACTAATCAAATTGTGGCTGCTGAAGCTTTGGTACAATTGCGAGATTCAATTTTAAAAACAAAGTTTGGTATTGATTTTGCAGCACAAGTCAAGAGTGGTGATTTATTTGAACCTTTTTCAACAAGGATAACCTCTATAAACTGTCAACATTAACTGGATTACCATCTTTTGAATTACTAAACACTATGGTGGAATTAGTAACAGAAATGTTTCCAAAAAATAGAAAGAAACGCACGGTTATGACAGTGAAGGATGAAATAATATTTTCTCTCATGAAACTGAAAACTGTTTTACGATACAAAGTATTATCTATATTGTTTTCAGTCAGAGAACCATTATGCCGAGTAATATTTCATGAAACTTTAGTGAAACTGGCAAAAGTTCTCCAATATGCTATTACCTGGCCATCTAAAGAAGAGATTTTGCAAAATATGCCTCTTTGTTTTAAAGGTTTTGAGAAGGTGAGAGTAGTGCTCAACTGCACTGAGATCCCTTTACAACATACCAAACGCCTTTGCTGTAGACTTAAAACCTATTCTCATTATAAAAAAATACATACAGTTAAAATATTAACTGGAGTTGTAACATATATCAGCAAAGCATATAGAGGTAGAACATCAGATAGTGAAATTTTCAAGCAATCTTCAATTCTTCACCAGTGTGAAAAATTTCTCGACCATATTATGGTAGACAAAGGTTTTCTCATCGAGGATTTAGTTGAATCTGAAGGTATTAAATTAATACGTCCTCTTTTTCTTAGAAAACGAGATCAGTTTTCTCACCAAGAAGCTATACTGAATGTTAGGATTGCTAGAGCAAGGGTACATGTGGGAAGGACAAATCAAAGGATCAAAGTTTTTGAATTATTAATAAAACCTTTCTCTCTTCCTTTATTGAGTCAAGTGGATAATATACAGGGTGTTTCAGTGGACATTTCAGTTTTCAGATGAGCCTTACGCCGGCCCTGTACAAGAGGGGAAGGGCGCAGGGATGCGAGCAGGTAGTGAACGTATGCGGATTTTAGTTATCATGGCAGAGTGGACCGGTCAACATCGCGCGTTCATGATCGAAGCCTATTTTAAGGCCAACGATTCTTACACCCTGGCAAGACGTCGTTTTTGTAACCGTTTCGACATTCGACGAATAGCAGATGCCCCATCGGCTAATTTGGTGAAATCATGAGTAAAACGATTCCGAGAGACGTCCAGTGCCATCAATAAAAAACGTCAAGGTAAAGAGAGAACTGTACGAACACCGGACAATGTGGCAAGGGTGCGGCGGGCTGTGACTCGAAATCCGAGGCGATCAGTACGCAAACATGCGCAGGTGTTAAATCGTTCGACTAGCAGTGTGTACCGAATATTAACAGAAGACATGAAGTTTCATCCTTACAAAATTCAGCTGACGAGGAGGTGCTCTTTAGTGATGAGGCCCATTTTCACTTGGACGGGTACGTGAACAAACATAATGCTCGCTATTGGGCGGCAGACAATCCGCGACAAAAACACAGTAAACAACTTCACTCCAAAAAGGTGACTGTGTGGTGTGCCATGTCCGCGTCAGGCATTATCGGACCGTATTTTTTTGAAGATGCCCGCGGCCGCCCTCTTACTGTAAATGGGCAGCGGTATCGCGCAATGATTAATAATTTTCTACGCCCTGCCCTGCAGCGTTTGCCTGGTAACAATGACATTTGGTTTCAACAAGACGGTGCTACGGCACACACCGCAGCATTGTCCCTGGCAGCACTTAGACAATTGTTTCCCGGGACCCTTATTTCCTTACGTGGTGATATTCTGTACCCTCCACGATCGCCGGAGCTTTCTCCACTGGACTTTTTCTTGTGGGGCTACTTGAAAAGTGTCGTGTACACTGACCCTCCTCCCGCAACCACACAAGAACTGAAGGACAGGATTGAAGCAAAAATCAACAGCATTCCCGCCGCAATGTGCCAACGAGTATATGCGAGCTTACGACGTAGATTGGAGGAGTGCTATCAACGCGACGGACAGCATTTGGACGATATAATCTTTAAACAATGAAATCCGCATGTATATCCATTATTTGTTTTGTAATAAATATTTTGTAGCATCTTCCAGTGGCGGGTATTTTTTATTTGAAAACTGAAATGTCCACTGAAACACCCTGTATTAATTATTATTTGTGCTATCGTTAATTTATCAAACCCCATTTTTTGGAAAGATAAATTTTGAGTATTTTTATTATGTAATTGTCAATAAATGTATGTTCATCCTATAGCTATGCCTAAGCCTGGGTAATTGAAAGTGTATATGTTACAGGGAAAGTCGATTGTTAGTAAGAGTTGACTCTTCCTAGGCAGAGTCAACTCTTACTAAACACATCAGTAAAAGTTGATTTGAAATGAATAAACACTCTTTTTCTAGGAAGAGTTAACTATGCCTGCTGTGATTTAGTGAAAGTTGATTTACTGGAAGATTTGCACGTTCACTTTGTTTTGACTATCTCCACCACCTCACCACCAAGAGGCAGTTGCCATTAGTGCTATAGAGACATCGTTTGTGTATTATGTTTAAGCTCACATATCCACTGGACATGGAGAAAGAGGTCGTATGATTCAGCAATTGAAAAAAATTTCAAAATGTTACTACAAAGGACATTTTACTATTTTCAAGCTTGTGCGAACCTTGTGTTCAAAAATTGAAACATAAGAAAAAAGGACTGGTTGTAAAGCACCTGTTATTCAAGGACATGGATTCACGGTGTCAAGTGGACTTGATTGACTTTCAGTCGCAGCCTGATGAAGACTTTAAATTTTATTATGGTGTACCAGGACCATTTAACAAAGTTTGTTGTGCTAAAACCACTCAAATCAAAAACTGCAAATGAAGTATGTAGTAATATCATTGATATTTTTACTTTGTTAGGCGCTCCTTGTATTTTACAATCAGATAATGGTAGCGAATTTGTCAATAAAATTATTGATAGTCTGATTAAAACATGGCCGAACTTGAAAATGGTGCACGGCAAACCGCGCCACAGTCAAAGTCAAGGTAGCGTCGAAAGGGCCAATCAGAATGTAGAGAATATGATAACCACCTGGATGCAAGACCACAAAACATCAAAATGGAGTGAATGCTTAAAGTTTATTCAATTTATCAAAAATACTGCATTGCATAGTGGATTAAAAAGATCTCCGTATGAGGCAATGTTCGGTTGACATGGCTTATCTAGTTCAAAACTACCTACTGAGGCACTGGCAAATTTAGAAACAGAAGATGATGACGAAATTGAAAATACTGATGAAAATGAAACAAACGAAAATGTATCAAAAGGTGAAGAGCACGTAGATGATAGTCAATATATCCTCACTGACCTGGACAGATCTACTGCTGAAATCAAGAGACAAAGAATTGAAGCTTTCCACTCTCTGGAAGGGCAAGCTAAACGCATGCAAAAAACCTCAGATGACATTCATCCGCCAGTAGATAAAGGAACATCAGTTCGCATTCCTGTCCCCGATGTTGACCGCGGAAGAGGAGATGCTCGATCTATCCTTGGTGTAGTACTGGAGGTTGTCGATGAAGGATTTTATCGAATTGGCACAAGAAATGGGATTCTAACGCAGCTTTTCTCAAGTTAATTAGAGATTTTTCTCTCTACCATTTCCCTACCCATACCATTGGATTGTTCAGAGATAAATGATAATATTTTTTTAGGTCTTATTTCAGTAAATGTCCCACCAACATTATTCAAGAAAATTAAGTTCCTATGGATAAAACGATATCAGTGAGGACTGTTGCTACTTCCCAATAACTTGGAAGTGGGCGAGGATTTTTCAAATGTTCTTGCAACCCTAAACGCGAATCACTGAGATGCTTGTGTAAGAAGAAAGGTGTTCTTTGCAACTGAAAATTCAATAGGTTTTAAAATAAGAATTTCTTACTTAGTGCTGTACTTTCAACATGCAAATAAAAGTTTTATGCTGACATAAGTTCAAGTTTGTTTGCATACAGTAATTATCAAAAACTAAACCTAACCTATATCCAAATAAAAAGAAGAATATTTGACATTTACTAGATTCTCATACTATTTCAAGAGCTTGGCAACATAGTCCACTTATGACAGAAGTCACGTGGGTTGGTTTTTATAAGTTACAAACTATATTGTGAATAATTTCGGATAAATTTAATTCTGTTTTTTATGTAATGCCAAGAGGCATCACACCTTCCCCTTTTACAAGAAGAATAAATTCATTTGAAATTCCTTCCCCCCTAATGAAATGACTAAACTATCTATCGTAGTACTGTTGTGGAATAGACGAATTATACCTAATATAAAACTGTATTTTTTAAATTGGTTTTTCTTAAATTCTCAAAAAAAATATGTTCAATAACGTATACTTATATTATTTAGAAATTCAGAAGTGTGTACGGTCCGAATTTCTAAAATGAAAATTTCTACTGGAAAGTTGGACGACATATTTCTAAATTCATACGAGAGAAGTTGCCATTTAGTATCCACAGTAACCATTGGTCTTCTCTTCGATAGAACTTTCGCAAAATATCATACCACTAACACAGCAAATATTTTGTTTCTAATTTATATAATACACTCTTAACCTGGAGTAACTCTTATCTAATTTTGCTGGATTGCACTGTCTTTCGCAATTGTTCACTTCCACTGGCTTGTTTCTAATAAAACGTAAATGTTTTATTTGAACTGTTTGCTTATTTCTCGCGCACAATGATACGAAGCTTTGGAAGGGACACATTTGATAAAAAAAAATGAATTTCAATTATCTTCATGATAATATCTCGAAGAAAATGTTTTATTTGAGGTAGTATCACAAAAGAATTTTTTCTTCCCGATAGTAAGACAAAGAAAATGTTTCCTTCGTTTTATTAACGCGAAGTAAACATTCTCTTTGTAATAGTAACACGAAGTAAATATTTCCTTTGTAATAGTAACACGAAATAAACACTGCAAGTGATTTAATAGTGGCTTACAGTGCAGTTCCTGTCTGTCTGTCAGTCTCAACACTAGCGAGGTAAGAGTTAGCTTTTAGACAATTTTTATAATCTTATATTCTTCAATTGAGGGCTCGTAATTGGCAAATGTTGGTATTTTCAATAATGGTACATAGATTCAGTTCAAGCGTCTGGGCTATTGAGCACAACCCAAACGTATAAATGAATGTTATTTTCATAATATTTGCGTACGATTTTCTAGTCCAATTTTTCAGATTTCAATTATTGTACCAACCAGTTCTACTTATATCAAATACCTACATTAGGTATGCTGTATGCTTGTTTTGATTGCAATGGGGACGTTGTTAAAACTAATTTCAGATTAGTGTATGTCCAACGACATAGGTGGGTAGTTAAAAGAGGATCTATTTATGAAACAATAATTATATTTGTTTGGAATCATAGATAGAAAAATTGTATTTTAAGCAGGGTTTTTTGCTTTAATCACGAAAAATGAAATTACTAATAAAGACTTTCTATTTTAAAGAAATGGAAGAAGAATTAGAGAAATTTCTGCTCGACCGAGAGGCAGTTTCCATTGATGTTTTGAAAGAGATGATTAATCAAAAAGTAGGTATCTATCCATTCATACAATTTTCCGTGCAATACATACCTACAATACATACTTACATTTGCATGCAACACTGAATTTTAATCTTTATTTAATCGTTTTCATTCATTTGATCTTTTTCAGATTGATATGGGTACCTTGAAAGAGTTAAACGATAATGTTCTGAAAGATTACATTCCTAGAGTTGGCGACCGGATAGCTGTAATCAACTTCTGCAAGAGACATAGGCCTCGAAGTTTGAGTAAAAGTACGTTGAGTTTGATTGAAAAGTTAAAAAGAGGCCAGACCAATTTTTCAGAAAATATTGGAAAAGAAAACGAAATTGGAGAGACACAGAGCACAACCCAAAAACTAGCAAAAAAAAATTGGAAGACCCATAAAGGAGACCCGAAAAATTTTATTAGGATGGATTTTGAATGGGACTCCTGTTCGACAGCGGAGGGGTGGCGGCAGCAGAGAGGTATATGTGAAGAGAAGCGCAAAAAAGGGGGAAATCATGAAAGTAGCAGTGAACCTATTTTTTCCTAATGGTATTTCCAAAGAAGGTCTTCTAGACGATTTTACCTATGATTTGTTTGACTTCAAAGAAAATTCATTGAATGAAACTCTTTCAGTGGGACAAATGTATGACATCACCAAACTGCCAATCATACGTTTTTATTTGGCGACAAATAGCAAAAATAAAATTGAAAATAAAAAAAAGTTAATGAAACCACAAAACGCATCCAAAAATCGAATTAAACGAATGAGAACAGAAAAACCAGCAGAGACCATAATAAGTCCAAAAGATCTTGATGATGAACTGGAGTCTAATTTGTCAGACATATTTAATGAGCAGACGAATCAGCTACAAACATGTGTAGTTTATGAATTAGCACAGAATGAGGTTACTGAGACAGACCATACGGACTTTTCCGAGTTTTTAGTATTTGACAACGACCTTACAAATGTTGAGTTGGTGAGCTTTACTACTTCAAATGATCAGAATGGCTCAGGAATCGACAATGAGACAATAACCTCAAAATCGACTATAAGGGTCCACAGAGGGCACATTTTTGAAGAACTGACTGAAAAATTTTCAACAATTGATGATCTAACTCAACATTTTCAAATTGATATTATTGGTACCAATGGTCTAAGCGAATTAGCTTTCGACAACGGTGGAGTCTTTAAGGATGCACTCAGCGAGTATTGGAGTACGTTTTATGAAATGTTATGTGATGGATTTTCACTCAAAGTCCCTGCGGTATGTTATAAATATTCTGAAAATAAATGGTAAGCCATGGCAAAGATTTTTTATTTGGGATACAGACAACTCAAATATTTTCCTACTAAGTTGCCTAGACCTTTTATCGAGAAGACAATTTTTATGAACATTACAACAGACTTAATTAATCCATTCCTGCAGTTTATCAGTGAAGCTGATTCTAAAATATTGAAAATTGCGCTAGATAATTTTCAAGATGTGAGTATGGACGACCTAATTGAAGTTTGCGAGAATTTGGAATTAAAAGGAATTCCGACAGAAAAGAGCCTAAAGTTAGTGATTCAGCAAATTGCCCATACCAATTTAATTGTACATAATCGACAATTGGCATTGCATCTTAAAGGCCAAATTGTCAAAAGAGCAGTTGGATGAGATTTATTTAAAAAATATAGTCAACAATAAAAGGGTTTTAGATTTGATTATATGTTTTGATAAAGAAAAATCAGTTTTAAATTTTTTGAAAAAATTTTTAAGAGAGGCAACTGACGAAACATTAAAAAGATTTCTAAGATTCTGCACTGGTGCAGATATGATTACATGTGATGACATACTCGTTAACTTCACCGAAATGAAAGAGTCAGAAAGAAGGCCAACAGCACATACATGTACAAATAACCTGATTCTTTCATCAAACTATGACTCGTACAGGGAATTCAAGTATGAATTTAGCTCAGTCTTGAACTCAAACTATTGGTTCATGGATTTGGTTTAAACAGATTGTTTAGTATTTCAAGGTATTTTTCAGACTGCATTTTTGTTAATTTTTTATTCCTCCTTGGGACCATTATTGTTATTTATTTTTATTTTTTGTTTGGACCTACTGGAATGGTCCGACTTGAACAAATATATTTATTTACTTATTCTTAGTTGTGAAGTATTGTTTTCTTTGTACCTGAAAGTAAAATAAGTATAATAAAGTTTAGTTTTAAATTTCATAGATTTTCATTTTATAATGACTCATTGAAATTATTTTATTGGTTCACAGATGCAATCAAAGTATGTAAGTATTTTGGGTATTTTGGGTACATTGTTTTCAAAATTTTAAGTTATTTTTATATCTAGCATTTACACACATTTAGTTCATAACATGGGTATTATTTCATCATAAATTTGACTTCTTATGAAAGCGTACAAATTTATGGCATCATATGGATCATCTGAATGTACTTTATAATTGTTTTCCTTTGCAATTTTTTCGCATAATTCCGCAATTTCCTCGTCACACGGTTTAACATAAAATGTACACTCTTGTTCTAAAATACCGATAATATTGTTTGGAATAGAAGTTAAGTAACTATTTGCATCATATAAAGCTGGAGTTTCAAACATTAAAATAGGACGTCCACTTTCAGCCCTACTATTTCTGCTTCGTTGAAGCCTGTGGACATTCCAGGCCAACGTTACTTCATCCAACTCCCTCTGTAAAGAAAAAAGAAATATTATACTTATAATTGCATCACATGGAGTTCAAAATAGAATGAACCTTCCCCTTTCACAAAGTAAGTATTAACTATTGATATGGGATTAGTAAGTTGTAAATAGATCATAAAAATGTCTATTTTAAGGCTCAAACTTAATAAAATACTTCAACAAGTACTATATTATTTATATATTTTCAGTCACACTACTTTTCGGAGGTGAAGGAAAACTTATTTGAGGGCTGTGATATTTTCCAATTTGCGAGATCTACATTCGAAATACCACTAATTTTCCCTCAAAAATGTTCTATTTGACTTGGGGGTTAGATCCATTGAAGCGGATCTTCATATATAAATTGCGCAAGTTAAATAAATATCATGAAATTTACCTGTATGACATCCAAAAAGCAGAATTGAATAAGAGCCTTGTCCAAAGTGGTTCCATTGAAAAGACCATGTTCTTTAAGATTTTCAAACAAGTTAATCCAATATTGCGAACTACTTCTTCGTAATATGGACCACCAGGCTTCAATTCTTTGATTAGATGTGCTGCGTCCTTTTAAGAAAGGAGGTTTATGATGATTAATATGTTGGAAGGTTTTTCTCAATGCTGTCTGAATACGTTCAATAACACCATTTTCTGTTCCCATGTCACTGCGAACGCTGTTTGGAAATCCTTTCAGCAACTTGATAGCGCCTAGATAGTATCCAGCAATTACTTTCGGATCACTTGAAGTGCGGCCTGCCCGTAACCAAATTATGTATCGAGAAAAACCATCGATAGCTCCATTAATACAAATACCAAAAGGCTTCAGCTTGTCGTAAGAATCTACGTGCCAAAGCGAATTAGGACCGCTATTTATATATTGTCTTCTTCGTAGACGTCTTCGTTTTCTTATTTCAACTCCCACTGGATCTAGCAGTTTTAGAATATCTAGCACAAGTTTATGTGTCACAACTAAGCCATGTTGAATACACTTGAGATGCATTCGCGTGTAACCATTTAGTTGTCCAGAAGTTTCCAAGTCTTTTTCGATAAATCCTACCACTTCTTCCATATTTGAAAACGGTTTCCTTCTGAACAAATTCATTTTGCTCAATATGCGTTTCAATGTTAATAACATGAGTTATTTCTATGATAGAGATTATTTCTTGCTGTTGCAAGCCCAGGAAGAAATACTTAGCCACCAAATCTTCTCTTATATCCATGATTTGGTTCACACACCCTTACAAGAACTACGCGCACCAGAAACTGCACTTTCAGCCACTATAAAATCACCCGCAGAGTTGACTTCGTGTTACTATTACAAAGAGAATGTTTACTTCGCGTTAATAAAACAAAGGAAATATTTTCTTCTTGATACTATCGCGAAGTAAACATTTTCTTTGTCTTACTATCGGGAAGAAAAAAATTCTTTTGTGATACTACCTCTAATAAAACATTTTCTTCGAGATATTATCATGAAGATAATTGAAATTCATTTTTTTTTATCAAATGTGTCCCTTCCAAAGCTTCGTACAATGACCTTCACTTTCAGTTTACAATTTTACGTTTTAAAATAAGGATGTATTAAGTTTTTATGTACTTCTTTTATTGTACCTGAATCTATTTTTATTTTGCGATCAACCTCGCTGATTTCTGTGATTTCGAATGGGCCAATATACTGAGAATCAAATTTATTCCTATTTTTTCTCTTTAATAAAACTAAATCCCCTATTTTAAAATTAATTGGGTTCGCTATTTTGCTATTGTGACTTTGTCTATTTAATTTATATTTAATTAAATATTTTGCTGCTCTCTGATGCGCTAACTGAAGCTTACGTTTAAGTTCGTTCTGATACACATCAATATTATACGTCTACCATACAATAACTCAAAGGGTGTATAACTATGATATGCATTATAGTCTATATAGAAAGGACAAGGAGTAATAAATCATTCATTTAAGTAGATTTCATAGACGTACCAAAATATATTTCAAGAGGGTATACCGTAAGGTACATTTTGTATTGAACAACCCAGTTTTCTTAGAAACATTATCGGGAATATTATTTTAAAAGAAAGTAGGTACATTAAATCAGTACTTAGTATTAGTTCTTTGAGTAAAGTTGTATGAAGTTGTATGGTTTTCATAATATTGTAAACAGTTGGAATATATTTAAAACATTTGTTGAATGTTAATTGTGCAAGTACCAAACAAAGTCGATAAGCCAAGGACCATCTAAACGACCAAAAACAGGTCCATTATCTTTAAATGAAAAAACTCTGATATTGAATTGTTATATATCATTGAAAAACAAGGATCCAAGTGCAAGTGTTGATGATATTGTGGAATTAACGGCTGCTATGTTGTGTGTTGCTAAATCAACAATTTATAGATTACTAAAAGAAAGCAAGAATGGAACTCTTCAACCCCCTAAAACTCCTTCAGGCCGAAAACCAATTGAGATCGATGAGTCATTAAAACAAAGACTAAGGCGTAAAGTCCATGGATTTTACTTACGAAAGGAAATTCCAACACTTGACAAAATTATGACATCAGTGCAAGAAGATACGGACTATCCAGAATTCTCCAGAATGACATTATGCAAACTTTTGAAAGATGTGGGTCTCAGATATACAAAACATAATAGAAAATCTCTCTTGATAGATAAACCGGAAATAGTTTTTTGGAGAAGAGACTATTTAAGAAGCATTCGACATGCCAGAGAACAAAATTTGAAAATCTTCTACTTAGACGAAACATGGATAAATGCTGGATATACAGTTTCCAAATCTTGGAAAGATGAAAACATTAAAAGCGGAAGGCAGGCATTCGTGGAAGGTTTGTCGTTAGGTTTGCAGCCACCATCTAGAAAGGGAAAAAGACTTATCATTGTCCATGTTGGAAGTTCTGAAGGTTTTGTTGATGGTGGATTATTAACTTTTATTTCAAAACGCACGGGGGACTATCACGAAGATATGAATGGGGATGTCTTCGAGGAATGGTTTGTTCAAATGTTGGATCTGATTCCAAAAGGGGCTGTTATTGTTGTGGACAACGCAAGTTACCATTCACGGTTACGAGAAGCATTGCCCACAAGTCGTTGGCGTAAAGCAGAGCTTTTGGAGTGGCTTATTTCGAAAAATATTAAGTTTCCAAAAGATCCACTAAGGAAAGAACTTTACAGAATTGCAAAAATGAACAAGAATAAATACAAAACCTACATTGTAGAAGAAATGGCTTCTTCTCGTGATATATCAGTTCTTCGACTTCCCCCTTATCATTGTGAACTTAATCCCATAGAATTAATATGGGCTCAGGTAAAGGGGGAAGTTGGAAAAAAAATACTACTTTTAAAATAAACGATGTTGTGAAATTGTTTGAGAGTGCTGTAAGTCATGTTAGTAAGGAAAATTGGACAAACTGTATCGAGCATGTTATCAAAGTAGAGGCAAATATGTGGAAAATTGACAATATTTGTGATGATTTAATCGACCCTATTATTATTAATGTCAACAACGATTCTTCCTCTTCCGAGTCGGATATAGAATAAAATGTAAGTAATAAATGTATTCCAATAATTATTTCTTTTCATTTTTTATTATATTATAATTTAAAACGTATTTTTTTCCCAAAATACACACCACTGCATTGCGTTATTGCTTATCTGCTAATCCTTTAACAATGAAGAAAACCTAAACTTTGCTACAACGGAAACAAATACGGGGTCGATCTACCTGGTTTTTAGATTTACGGAAGAAATGTAATTTAAAGTAAGAGATTTATCAAAAATTTCATGGTGCTCCCTGTAAAGGTTTTGCATACTTAATTAGGGTTTATTACTCCTCGTACTTTTTGTATATACTATAGGAGTGGTATTGTAACAATAAGCAAATATTTCACACCATTCATCCCAATCATTCTTACTTTCATCTATGAAGTGTGCCCAATAAACAATTTTCGTGACTTATAGTAACTGATATTTTTATAAAGGTTACACAATTATATAAGGAAATGCTTTGTAGTTTTATTGCAATACTTATAGTAAATTAGGTTTATTAGGGTTTTATGCCATTACTGTGAGTTCTAGATTTATAATGAAGTGTTGTAACTATTTATATCACTGTGTTATATAACTTGAAGTAATCGGTACTTCAATTTATATAACAAATTTATATAAGGTTTGCCGTTACTTCCGTAATAAAACTAATGGTTTCTGAGTTTTATAATAGCATCGTTGTTTACCTTTTTAAAACTTCAGATACTTAAGTTCTTCTATAAATACGTTATGAAACTTTTAGTAACAAGTTCTTTTATAAATACGTTATGAAACTTTGGGTAACTGATGTTTTCTCTTTGTATTTTCAGTAAAAATTTAACCTAAAATAGGAGTGGTTATTAACTGTGTAAGATAATTGTGAATAAAACTATGCAGTACATTTTGCCGAAAAGTTTCTAGGCGTTTTACCAGAATAACACAAGTAGTGCCAGCATCTTCTGTTTAATTAAAAAGCACCACTTTTGTCAATCGACAGGTATCTTCCAGTTCCACTTTACCAACAAATGACGTCAAAATTTCTTCTTTTTCTTCTTTACCATTGAATATTACCACCTATAGTTCTCTAACCATCACTTGTGGAGTGCTGTGATACTCAACCAACACTTAATAATTTATAGTAGACTTAAAATTTTATAGAATCACCATTTATGGATATATAGTGTTACATAAAGTTTTATAGTGTTACCGACAGTAATTTTGTGGTAACTAATTTTTATAAGGGTGTAGGCTCTATCCGCCATGATAATTTTCTGAAACGCAGATATAAACAGGAATAGAAAATTAAATATTTAACAAAATTTTGGAATACTGAATTTGGATTGGACACTTATTTTACATTATATTATAAGAACATATGATTGATTTTGTTTCATGAACAAATTTCAAAAAATTAAAATAATTATTTTTTAAAATTCAATAACAATTTTTTCAATAATACATATTTGAAAGGCCAATTAATTTTTTAGAAGTGCCTTGCTAACATTTACAGTAAAAAATGATTGGCAATAAAATTTTGGTCTAACCTTATGTGTGGAAATGATGTGACAATAATTATTAAAGTGCACATAATATATCACATCATCCATCTCAATATCATATAAACATGGAGACAAAAATGAATTACTATACTGCCTGATTTTTAAAATTGTAGAATTAACAAAAAGAAACAATGTAATAACCAATGTATGCTAAAAAGAGAAAACATGTTGGAAATGTGACAGATGACAGCTTGACAAAGAAATAATTTAGTAATGGTAAGGTTACCAACAACTATATAGGAAAAGTTTAAAAGAGTAACCAAGCCAGTAATAAAACCAAATATCATTACATCTTATTCCTAGAAGAAGTTTTATAAAAAGTTATACAAAGGTACCGGAAATATTTCCGTTACTCTTAGTTATAGACTTATGGGTTTTATAACTTTACTAAATGAGGGTGTTCGCAACTCTTATAAATTGCTCCATTTAAGTGTTGTACAGGGTTTATAAGAGTTACAGAAATATTACTATGCTTAGCTTATATAAATTGCAGTTGTATAAAATAGTAATGGTAACTTTACGGATCCTATTACATATATAAACGGAAATGTTTATTGGGTGTGAGACACATTCAAAGTTCTATGCAACTTTTCACTACTTCCTATCAATTGTTGATGATAAGCTGTTGAAAAATTATGTTTAATTTCCAAAATGTTTGTCTTTGACTTATTAACTTGACATTTATAACATTATTTTATATGTTGTCTCACAACTTTTCCATATTTTTCCATCTAAAATTTGCTCTTAAATTTTTCCATTAGCCTGTTATTTCCTACATGACCTCCAAATAAAGGATCATTATTATATATTTCTAATATCTGTTGTTTTTCTTTTTCTTGTTCCACTATCTTGGGTACATCACAAATACATATTTGTACGTTTTTTAACTTCTCATTTTTAACGTCTTATTTCCTTTTTCAAAAAATTATTTTACAGTGCACTGTGTAAAAATAATATCATTCATATATATTTTCATTATTTTTACTCCATTATTTACCGCTAGCTGATCAAGCTGAATTAACGTTTGACCTAAATCAAAGTTAACTATATCGGTATGTAATAAGGCTTGGCTTAATTTCATCCTGTTTTTGATCCGTATGTTCATCCTTAGCGAATCACGGTTATTTTCAAATTGCAGAATTGGAAATTTATGCGCCTCTAAATTATTCAGTACTTTAAATACTGCTGGTTTGCGATCTTATTTTATTTCTTTGGAAACTGATTTATCTTCTTCTGTAGGCTGAGTTTTATTTTGATCTCGTTACAGCTAAAACGTAAGCATTGTCAATATACAAGTCTTTCAATTCATTTATGGATATCCTCGAAATACTGTCAGCATAATTTCAAATACTGTATTTTAAAATTATATGCTTCTAAATCTAGATTTATTCTCGTTAGTTTCGAAGTTGGTTCTGTCATAGAAAAAAGAAGTGTCAACGGCTTATGATCCGTTTTTACTATGAATTCCACTGATGGGTCTCCGTTGATCACTCTATGAGGTCTTCTGGCCAGCGTCTTTTCAATCTTCTCTGTTCCATTGGATCAGTGTAAAGGTTGGATATTAGTGGATTTTGGTGGGGTTCACTGCGATTTTTGTTTCTTATGGCTGATGCCTGAATAACTTCATTGATGGTTGGAATACCGAGATCAGTATGTAATGAGTGGTTGCTTATAAACCATGGAGCATTAGCTATTATGCGAAGTGTTTTATATTGGAACGTTTGTAATATCATAGTGTTCGATGGCTTACTGCAGCCTCATAGCTCTATGCCATATGTCCATATTGGTTTTAGGATGAATTTGTACATTAGTATCTTATTTTCCATTGTTAACTGTGAACGTCTGCCGATTAGCCAGTTTATGTTTTGAAGTTTTAACTTTAGTTGTGTTTTTTTAGCTTGTATGTGTCTCTTCCAAGTTAACTTTTGGTTCAAGTGTAGTCCGAGATATTTGACTTCTTTTTTCTCTGGAATCGGCATATTGTTAATGGTCACTTGCGGACAGACACTTCGTTTTGTGGTGAATGTGATTTGTGCGGATTTGTCATTGTTGATAAGTTCCTATTATTTGTTTCTTTTCTTTTTCTTGGTACAAACTCTTTGGTACTTCGCAACTACATATTTGTACGTTTGTTAACGTAGTGTTCCCTTTTTCCATAACACAGTGCACTGTGTAAAAATGATATTCATAAACATTTTCATTCTTTATACTCCATTTTTCACCGCCAGTTTATCAAGCTGAAGTAACGTTTGACCTAAATCAAAGTTGAGTATAAGGCTTGGCTAAATATCCTCCTGTTTTTGATCCGTATGTTCATCCTTAGCGAAACACGATTATTTTCAAATTTCAGAATGGGTAATTTATGCGCCTCTAAATTATTCACTACTCTATATACTGATGGTTTGCGAATAACTGATTTTATATCTGTGGAAACTATCTCATCTTTTCCTGTAGGCTGAGCATTATTCTGTCGAGTTTTCGACCTTGTTATAGTTAAGATAGTTTTTAATATATACAATATCTTTTGTTTATGAAAATTGTTATGCGTTAAAATGTAATTTTTTTTAAAGCCAAAATATCTGAAAAATGTTCATTATATTAGCTTATCCCTGACGTATTCTGGTACGTCTAAATTCAAAGTTTTCCTTAATTCTTTAACTCTATTCTTACTTACATTCACACAGTTTAAATCCAATATTTTAATATTATTCGTATTTAGCAACTTGCTTTCATAGTTTGTGTTTAAAATTTTCACATAAGGATTAGAGTTAAATCAAAGTTATAAATGCAATGAAAATTTCTTAAAATTTTGGATTTTCCTACTTTTTGGTTCAAAACCCCAATTTATCTTGTTCATCTTCCTCGCTTATTTCCTCACTTTCACACATTCTTATATTACTATGATTGTTAAACCCATTGGCAGACCTATCTCTGTACTCATTGGGTCCCCTTTTATATGCATTAAATCTCTGATCATCATACACAGCATTCTTTTCATACTCTGCTGCACAAACCTGTAGCAAACTTATCAAATCTAAGAAAGATTGCAGCTTGCTCGTATATCCATTAAATTCATTATTTGGTAAAATTTTACCTGCCAACTAAAAGAACTCATTCATACTTAAAGCAATTTTGTCAATTTCAGCCTCTCTCAATGCCTCCAATACCTCTCGATCAATTAAATTATTAAATGTAATTAACTGAGATGGAACTTTGTACCGACAATTTAAAACCTGAAATGACCTGACAACTTTTTCTCTGATTCTACCATAATACTTTATACATAAGCTTTGTTGATTGTTGTCTAATTTATCCCAATTTGTATTCACTTATATAGAAAAATTATTATAAGAACTGATTAAATTATTAATAATATGTAATTGAATCTCTTGATTTTTAGGAAATTTTTCCTTCAAGACCCTTCTACTATGCTTAACTATCTCCTCTAAAATTGGATTTATTCTACCCTCAAATTGATTCCATGTTACTGAGCTCTTATCACTCGGGGACATTTAAAAATTGTTAAGTTAACGTAATTTTTTGAAGACATTTAATTTAATTTTAATTCAATTCCTAGAGATATTTAAAAAAATGATCAAATGAGAAAATAAATAATATAATATGAAATAAAATACCAATCATGCACATACCTAAACAGAATATAACCATGAAGTTTACAAAAAAAATCCTCACCTATCCTAGAGATTCAACGTACTCTGTTGTAGATTCCTTCTTATTTTCCTCTTCATGTTTCTTCTATAAGATTTGTATACAGACCAGCCAAACTGTAATACCAAAACTGCTACTATGATGTACATAAGGGTCTTCATCTCGAAGTCAACTTTCATCTCTTCTTCTTGGACAATGAAATTGCTGTTGACGAACCCATTCTCCTGAACTTCTTGTTTTGTCGCTCGGCCTCCCATATTCACCATTTGCCGTTACTTCGCCTCTAATTTGCAGGATCGCCATGTGCTGGTGGGCTTCCACGGTAACAAGTGGAATCCCTGGTCCTTTGGAAGGCCTCTCAAGTATTAGTAGAAAAACTACGTGTGTCACTGGGATATTCGTTTATTGGTGCCATAACTACTTCCACTAACTCTGACAAGAAATAATGGGGAATACCGAGTTTTATCACGACTACCTGAGTTAATCCATTTCCGCCTTTATTGTGGATTATACTGACCATCGGGGTGGATCATTACGAAATTACACATAAGCCGTATTGATTGAGGGAATATCCAGTACCACTAATAATAAATTGTATTTAGGCGCATATTTGTTTTTATTTTCTCAGTAATTTTACCCAATAAGTGGACAGTAAAAGTTTTAAGGGAGGTCCGTTTTCAGATGTATGGAATAAGAAATAGTTATAAATGTTTTATGTTTGGCACTCTCACACGCTCTACTTTAGAAATTTACCCTAACCCCCTTACCCTAACCCCCCTACCCTAACCCCCTACCCTAACCCCCTAGCCTCACCAATCGGTTATTCATATTTTTCATTAGAATTCAAGATTACGACATACTGGAATTTTCAGAACTATTTAGTTAACCTGGAAGCGGATTAAATAAACTGTAGTAGGTATAAAATAAATGTAAATTTGTATATTTCAAAATAAAACTGTAACACTATACCTGAACATCTATTTATTTTATAATAAGTAAATTTATATAAAATTGTTAAGGTCATTAGTCATTAGACTTTATTTTTAAATCGTTAATCCTCCCAGGAAATTCTGTGGTACAACTCGACGGTAGGATTATACCTACCTGATATCTTGTGGTACATCTCGGCGATCCCGTAAATAATAACGTCAATTGGCATTACACTTGAACAAATATACTAATACTTGAATAACTTAACATCTAATGGACTATATAATATGAATTATTAATGAATATTCTCTCGTCTGTTTCAACAACATATATACTGTCCTAGGGCACGTCTAATGTAAATATTAAAATATTACGTGACAGTTACCTATCCTTTGGTCTGCTTTCGTTTTCAACTTGACCTTACCTTGATACTTTTAATTGTTTTCAATAAACTAACTTATTGTAAATAACTTCGAATGAATTTAATTCTGTTTTTTATGCAATCCCAAAAGACTTCACACTAATATAGCCAACTCTGTTTGGGAGCCAGCATGACCAAGGCGGTTATGCTCGTATGCAAGAATCATGGACACTACATGATCCTTTTTATTTCTCTTGATCAACTCATATAATTCGGCTTTGAGCATGTCAGGGTTGAAAAAAATGTTTTTTTCGTGCAGTCACTCCACCATGTTAGCCTTCCAAGAATTTGTGTTGGGGGCTGGATTTATTTGAATATTATAGTATGGAGCATTATCGGTCACGACTATCGAATTCACAGGTAAATTTAGGATCATCTTTTCTTGTAACCATTTAACATAATTTTCATTTGTGAATGATAATCCCCTGATTTTGTGCCTGATTTAAATACAAGCCGACAATTAGGTATAAAGCCCATGTCACCTCCTGCATGGACAATAATAAGTCTTGGTCCTTTCAAAATATGTTTAAATAACCCTTTGGTTGATTCATCCGTCCAGTTCTTAGAAGATGTATGTCCATTATGAAGGTATGTTTCATCAAGAAACAATTGGTCGCTGTTGGCTACGAAAATCGATTTTTTGTAAATACTTGATCCTCAATGCTCTGATGTCCATTTTCTCTATTGAAATATTTCTATTATTTTCAGTTCTTCTCCATTTGAAAAATATTTTCTTTAAAATTCTACGAAGAGATGTTCCGGTAGCCACAATTTCCATTAATTTTGTGTTGTAACTTTTTTACCGTAATACGACACCCAATATCAGTTATTGGTGCTCTTCTAGGCCGCTTTTTTCTTGGGGTGGAAAATTTTACTTGTACGTTATTTGCAGAAATTAATTGCTTCCCTTCTTTAACCAGTCTTTCAATGACTCTTGTCGAAATACGTAATACAAAATAAAGATTTGTGTTGAAATGGTTATTTTTGAAATTTATTTAATGTTACCTGTAGCGAGAGATGTTTTATTTTTCACATTTGATAACGTATCTGACTCACATTTGACATTTTCAAAATAATTGGACACTTTAAAAATTATTATTAATTGGCGCTTGCAGTACATCGTTTTATTTCCTTTGCTCTTCGAGCTCAAGTTTTGGAAGAATATTTTTAACGTTGTGAAAGTAAAATTCAACTAGTCATTAGTACAAATAATGGTCTTTCAAGTCAAATTGTGAACAGTTCTATGGTATTAGTGAATTTCATAGGAGAAAACAGAAGTTTGTAACAAGTGTCAAAGGGAATCGGCAAGTCGAATCGTCAAAGCGCCGACTACAAGGTTGAACACGTGCCGGTACAAAAGGTGTTGGAATCCAAATGAGTAGCCCTTTGTTACCAATTCATTATAGCTTCTGGTTATAAGCATTTATTTAATTATGAACAATATTTTGTGTTAAAACATTTTATAAACGTGAAAAATAGCCGTTTGATTTAATTTACACATATTATTGAGACAATACTTTATTTCTTATATTTGTATACAAATTTGTAAACAAATAATGAACAATGGAAGCCATAAAGAGGCAAAAAGGCGGTATAAAGGCCAGCTTAACAAATTTTATTAAATTCATTAAAGAAAATATATTACGGATACCGACATTGGTAACATAGGAATCGAGCTAGAAAATCGGTTGAATACAGTGGTTACGGTTTTACAAAAATTTATAGAAATACAGGACCGTATCGAGGTACTTTGCGATAAAAAGGAGTTAGAAAGGGAATATAAAGAGAGAGCAGATTTTGAAAACAAATATTACATCACATCTATTGCCAAAAAATACTTTAATGAATATTTGGAAGATAAAAATAGTAGAAATAGTTCTCAGCATTCTAGGTCGCTCTTCTCCTTGTTGTTATCAGGAAACCAAAAACCAAATTCAAGTGATGTCAAATTATATAAGTGACTTGAAGGACCCAAAAAAAGCAAGCATGTTTTTGAAATGGTATCGAATGATTTGATTAGCATGGGATACTCAGTATCAGCAACAAATGTTACAAACAAATGGTCTCATGCGTTCTTATTCTAGATCAAAAAATAATAAAAATAAAACCGGAATGGGGCCATCCAGGTTCTCATTTTTTGAAGAAATTCATGCTCTCATGTGAAGGCATCAAACAATTTTGAAAACACAAACTCAATTAATGAATCGGAATTATTAATACATGTACAGAAGGAACGGGATGATTCAAATAGAGGAGATATGCATTATTTTTCATTAGACCTCTCCAATTTTATTTTCTTACATTGGCATTGTACCTATAATACTTTTTATCCTGAGCATCTATGTGTACACTATTTAACGAAATCTTTTTGCTCTTGAAGTTTCATGGTGAAGGGAGAGGTCAAGATTTTATAGGGGTTTAAAACTCTATCATGTTTGGGAAAAACGTTTAAATTAAAAATTAAAAACTGGATTGTTTCAAAATGCTAAAAATGGACGTTCCCCCCTTTTCTATTGTATTCTTCAATCGTATTTTAGTGAAAAACTAAATACAGTTTTTATCATTACATAAAAATAACAATAGAATATTTTTATTTTGCAATTATGAAGAAGCTCCTAACACACCTACCAGAAAAGGACGTATTTCAGAAATAAAGTTAAAGAAAGATTACCTGGAAATGAAAAAAATTCAATATGAAGAGAGACGCAGGAGACATGTGTAGAGGATGGAAGTGGAAAATAAAAAAGTCAAATTACTTACTTTTTTAGACTATGTAAAAAATCATTAAAATTGTTTTTATGTAAACATCGATAAATTATACTATGAGAATAGTTATTTGTATGCTTAGCCGAGGCCGCTTGCGGCCGAGGCAAGATAATCTTGACGTCGTTAAAAAGTTTCGCGGCCATGGCATACACACTATTTTTATTAAACTAGATAATTGTAAATAAATATATTATTGCTCTAAAATGAACAGCACGTCGGGTTACAAGCAAAACACATTAAGTCATTTTTTTTCCAATTTTGACTTATTTATGCCACGAGGTCACATTCCATGTATTCCCTCTATAGCAAAATCCACTAAGTCATCTGAAAATATCATGGTTTTTCATTTGGCAATAATGGTATTCCATTAAGTCAGATATAGTTTATTCTGTTCTGGCAAAATAAATTAACTGACTTAGTGGATATTCCTTGTAAGCATTTTATGCGAAAGCGAAGCGAGATGGTGACTTAATGTATTTTACTGGATAGCTAACTTGTCTGGACCTGCAAAAAAGGCGTTATATTTACACGGAATTATTAAGGAGTTGATTAGTTTCTTTCGTGAAGTGCCCGAGTGACGTGTTCAATGAAGCGTGTTGACAAAATATTTGCACAATTAAGTGCTCAGCAAAATTGCATGGGTAAGTTTATAGTACACAAGATTGATACTGTTGGTAATATTATTTATTTTAAGTTTAAAATTAATGTTTTGTTGTTACCAGGTCGACCGCCTAACGGAAATTGTGTTAATATCCAGATACTATTCCCAATGATGTTAGTTGTTTCGAATATTAAGGATAATGCGAAGAAATGTATTGGACCACATTGTTGTATTGTTTTGTCTTTTTTCACAGACTCCAACTCACAAGAGCAGCTAGCTGAATCAGATAATAAGACAACTTATACCACATTAACTCCTGTGAAGGAATATGACGTTTTTCACGGTAAGTAATATATCTCAGAGAAAGGCTCGAAATCGGAATAATTTGGTTGCTTTATATCCTTATACGAGAACTGCTGTTAATATATTGAATAATTGCAAGGGTTTTAGAGCAATTGTATTAGTTTGATGCTATCTCCAGCATCTGTGTCGAGTCCCTCCAAAACCATACCATTTAAAAAAAGTGTTTTTTTTCCAGGCGGTCCAATTTCAGGCCTTCCATTGCAGCAAATTGTTTCTTTAGAAACAAGGCTTAGGAGTACAACAGACTGTATATTGACTTCCGAGTTAGTTCAACAAAATAGTATACCTCCGAATTTAAACGATCAGTGTTTCACTATTCAAGGTATTACAAACTGTTCTCAAACTATGCATTCACCTGTACCTAGCAATCTCCAGTCAACGGAATATGGCTTAGAAATGGAGGACTCGGACGATTCTTTGAAAGATAGAGACTATAGACCAGAAAATGATGATAGTAGCTCACCGACAAGTGAAAAAAGCAACGATGATGAGATTAATGCCGCACCTGTAGCAGTAACTGGTTTAAAGAGAACTAGGTGGAGCACTGCAAGACCTGCAGTCTGGATAAGTATTGAAAAGAAAAAAAGGAATCAAGGTCTACCTTATAAAAGCGTAACGGGAAGAATACAAACTCCCAAAATCCCCAGGCCAGTGGATTGTAAGAATTGTCGTTATAAATGTACGACCAACTTCTCAGAAGATGATCGTAAAGTACTGTGTCGAACATTTTGGAATTTGGAATACCCAAGGCAAAAAGATTTCATACTTATGAATGTAGTGTCAAAAGAAGTGAAATATCGAAGGCCTCGTAAGGGAGAAGAGAGCAAGCAGAGAAGTAATGCGAAATCGTATTTTTTTAATAAAAAGGATAGTAAACATCAGGTTTGCCAATCCTTCTTTTGCAAAACTTTATGTATATCAAACATTCCAATCATAAATGCATTTCAAAATAAAGGTGATACTGGAGAGTTCAGTGGTGCAGATAGACGAGGTCGAAAAGCTCCAGCCAATAAAACTCCAGAAGACGTAATAATGAGGGTCAAAGAACACATCGAGAGTTTTCCATCTGTCGAAAGCCACTACACGAGAAAATCAAGTAGAAGGCTATACTTAGATCCTAAACTTAACATCAAGAACCTAACCTATTTATGGAAGAATGCAAAGAGAAACAATGGCCGGGAGTAGGTCTAATTACTTATAGGAGGATATTTTGCTCGCAATACAATTTGGCATTTTTTAAACCCAAAAAGGACCAATGTATCACCTGTACCGAATATAAACAGGCTATGGATAAAGAAGAGCTTGAGTTGAAGTACCAGGAACATTTAACAAGGAAAGAAGAGTCCATGAAAGAAAAAGATGAAGATACGAAAAGGGCAACTGGTGATAGGAGTTTTAAGTCTATAACATGTGACATGCAAAGTGTCCTTCAAATCCCGACTGCTCAAGTTAGCTTATTGTACTATCTACGTAAATTGAATTTGTTTAATTTCACAATCTATGAATCTGCCCCACCGAACAATGCCTTCTGTTATTTCTGGACAGAAATAAATGGAAAGCGTGGAAGTTGTGAAATCGGTACTTGCTTATCATTATACATAAATTCATTACCTCCAGAAGTGAAGCATTTAACTATTTTTTCCGACACATGCAGAGGTCAAAATAGAAATGTACAAATAACAGCTCTTCTGTTGCATATAGTGAGAATACACCCAACTCTTTGTGTAATCGAACAAAAATTCATGGAAAGTGGACATTCTTATATGGAGGTGGACTCAATGCACAGCTCGATTGAAACAGCTAAACGTCATGTCGATATTTACAGTGTCCATGAATATGAGAATGTATTCAAACTGACAAGAACTGGTAGAAAGCGTGATAAACCTCCTTATAACACTCGAGAATTACAATTCGATGAATTTTTGGATTTGAAAAAACTTGTTCAACTTACTATAACTAACAAAAAAGAAGACCAGAAGGGAAATAATGTTAACTGGTTGAAAGTGAAGTGCTTTAAGTATGATAAACAGTTCCCAAACATTGTTCACTATAAGTATGGTTTTGCTGATGAGTATGAAAAAATGGATATTGCATTAACTAGGCGTGCTTCGAGTCGGAAGAACAAAGAAAGAGACTTCGAAGATATAGCTATCCCACAGCTCTATCGAAAACAATTACCAATATCAGTTTCTAAGAAAAAGGACCTCCTCAAATTATGCGACAGAAATATCATTCCGGTAACACTTCGCGATTGGTATAAGAATTTGCCTTGTTCATCTTCTGTTCCAGATGTGACAGCTGAACCAGCTGATAATGATACTGATGAAGAAGACGAAGGTTGAAATATGAATCAGAAAAAGTTCCACTTTTTTTATGTTCATCTTGATTCTTGTTTCATGTTTATCAACAATTTATGCAGGACTATTTTTACTGTGATTTGAGTTCATCTTTTTTTGTGTTTCATTATTTTCATAATTAAAAAAATTGAAAGTAACAGATAGTACAAGTCTATTATTTAAAACAAAATTTCAAGTAATATACACTAAGTCTAGTCTAACATGTAAATCACATTAAGTCAGTGTATTGTTTAACAAAATCAGCCAATAAAATATTTTGAAAAGTTAAATTTTACTGTTTATTTAGTATATTACATCGGGTACAAGTAAAATATAATTTGAAGGGCACAAAAAACTAGATCCATTTCAAGAAATGTTTATATACAAGAAAAATTGATAATCAGAATCTTTGAAGCCAAATTACTCGATTCTGCGTATTTTGACTTAATGTATTTTGCTTGTAACCCGACGCAGTTCAATTAATTTAACAATGTGTGCTAAGGAAATGATATGTTTCAATATATACAAAATATTTTGACAGTTCTTGCTTCAACTTCTGGAGTAAATATAAGTAATAATACAAACTGTACAATTAATGTTAATATTCATCCTAAATAATATAAGTACTTATTTGTTGTTGGTATTCAATAAAAAATAATCTCTGTAGTATTTTAGAAATGTCACATTTGGAAGTGATATTCAAATTTGGAAGTGACGTTTGGTTTCGCAGACGTTGCTATGGGTAACGGCCGCGAAATTGAATTTCGCGGACTGTGTTGAGAACGCGAAATACTGACTTCGCGTCCGATTGCACGAAAAGTTATTTTTTTGAACTATTCATGTTTCTAGTATCATTTCCTATGTGATGAAATATTTTTTACAGGGTATTTAGATTTTTTGTTTAATCATGACTACCAAAGGAAATTGATAAGTATATTGTGATAGTTGCCAAATTCAAAATATTAGTAATAAAGGTTGAATATATAATATTTTTTGGAGTTTATATTATGATGTTTTTTTAGTTATAAGTTTAATAATAAAAAGTTTCAAAAATTTTAAATTTGTTTATTAAAATTTAAAACATATAATTCAAGTAAATATAACTATTGAATAGATAAGGCTTTTACTTGATGAGGATCCATACTAAACGATGAAATAAAACAATTTAATGTGTTTAAATCTTCATTGCATATTTGAAATAAGTTCAATATACATTCGTGACGCGTTTCGCTAACACAGTAGCTTTCTCGAACGAGTGGAGGTATAATTTTTAATTTGTACAGTGCATTAATACGGAATTTTACGGATATTGACAAATATTATAATCTATTCCAATAGCAATTGAAGCATCCAATAGCTATTCTAAACAAAACACTGCGCTGCACATACATTCGTAAAATAGCTTTGGCTCTTTGGTTTGGTCACGTTTTTCTATTGAGTTCTTTTTAGGAGTGACTCCGAAGAGTTCCGTTCCAAAGGCTCTAGAGCTAATGACATCTAAAACGAACATGACTATGCTATAACTGGACTACTGAAGTGAAACAACTTTTTATTAACATTGGTTTAATAGATTTATGGAATAACCTCTCTTTGGGTTCACTGAAACGCAATAAAAAAAAGCTACTATCGAGGTACAAATATTTGTTGAATAGCTTGGACAAGAAAAGATTATTTGAGTCTAGGAACGCGGTTTTAAGAACACACTTGTACTTTTCTGAAAATCCCTAGCAATATTTGTTACAAAAAATACCTGTATATATCACAAGATTATGTGCACAGTTGAAATTGTCATAAAAAAATAACCTAATTTTTTTCCACAATGGTACCTACTACAATATTGACCAATGCACTGTATGTAGTATCTGCAATATGCTAGAACTTGAAACTGAGCATATTTTGCTTAGATGCCACTTATACAATGGAATTCAGTCACATGAACTAAAAAATTCAACGTCTAAGATATATTGTTAGCCTTACCAATTCTCGTCACCCAAAACATGTTAAACTGTTATCAACCTCCATTATTGGTCTTCTGAAGATTCAGAGATTTATAATCAATGAATTAAAAACTTACTGGAGGGACACTGGTTTATATACAAAGAAATTTTTTTTGTATTTTGTAAATCGTATTGTGCAAAGATAAGTGTAACAATTCAAACCCTTGCTATATGATGTGCTATCATGATGAGCAATAAAAATTATTATTATCATATTATTACTTAATTTTAATAAGAAATGTGGCCGGATCTCATCGTGCTTAGACTTCACAAACATTAGTAGTCAATTTTAGTAAATTTGTTATATTGTACAACTGAAACATGACCTAAAAAAGAAATTTGCTAGATTTTCTCCAGGTCCGCACTTAGATAGCAAAAAATTATACGCCTCCATAAATTACGTAGAATAGTAATAATAATAAAAATCAGTGCGCTATTATTACTGCAGAGATATCTGTGAGCAGATAATTATATAAATAAGCATATTTCTGTATATAATCAATCAATTGAAAGATGACGGATATGAATTTTCAAAAAATGACTAATTTTACGGTTCTTCCTGATTTGATCGGTTCCTGATTATCCAATTGATTCGCTCGACCCCTCATTTTGTTCGTATTTTCAGTACGAAAAAAACTATAAAAAGGGTTTTCTCGTTTTAAATGTTTATAACAAATTACTGAACAACCTTTGCTTGTCCAAAATTTATCAAAATGATACTACCTAATGTCTTTTATATGATGGCATTATCCATTTTCTGCTAGAATTTTTGTCAAATATATTTACTTATTGCTTGGCCTAATTGTCGAGAACGTGTGACCAACCGCTTGTATCTTCCCAGTGACTTAAACTTTACAACCATATTACAGATTTTGCGGCAAAAAATTTAAATTTTAAATGCTCTTATGAAAAATATAGGACAATCGCCAGAGAACTTTATATTTCAATTGTTAAGTTAGGTTACGAGGAAAGTGAGTTATGCGAGGAGTTCACGCTACATGACCCAAATCACACAAAAGAAAATGTGATTCCAGACTGCGATATTTGCAGAGAGTGGAAGGTAGACATCGACAAAGCAACGAAAGTCCGAGAAAAATTTAAAGATGCGGAGAAAACTGAAGATGTTGGTAAAGTAATCTACTGCTCCGATTTTGAAAAGGTAATAATGTTACCAAGACTGGAGACGTTTAAAACTGCGTTTTTACAAACAGAATAACAGTGTATAATGAGAGCTTTTTACCAATTGGTAAAAAGCAGCCTAACTCCCAAAATAAATATTGGGCGTTGTTTTCCTTTTTAATTTCCATCATTAAACCCACGTTGGGCGCGTGGGCTACATATGTAGCCCGGCGTATTTTGATTGGTTGTAAAATGCTCAAATATTATTTTGCATGATCGCCGTTCTTAGTAGCTGCTTATAAGGCTTCAATAGACAGTATTTGGTGGACATTGTATGTGAGCGGACGCGCGGCTCTACGTTATCACCGAATTTCGACGACTTGGCTACAACCGTAGCCCATGCGCCTAACCACGTACTTTTTTTCATGTTCTGGTAATATTTTTTTCTAATATAATTTTTGTTTTTCTACAGAAAATTGCGTAAATAGCATTGTAAAAGAAGAAATTGTCGTAATATTTGTTTGTAACTTTCTCAGAGTGCACTATATATGTAAGTAGTCTTTATTTTAATTTGTTTTTTGTATTTAATTTTAACATTTATATCTTTTGTAGAACATTTCAAAATCATTCATTATGTCTCGAGCAAAAAGAAGACGTGTTGAATCATCCAAGGATCCAGATGTTTGGATGAACTGGTTTGATGAAATTGCAAGCGATGAAAGTGTAACTGAGATTGATAGTGAAGATAACATTGATAATCCTGGAGTAGATGGAGTAAATGAAAGTGACCACGATTCTTTATCGGAACTGATGAAAATGATACTGACAATGACGTTGAGCCTGAAAATCCAGATAAATTTTTTGTAGGGAAGGACAAAAAAAACCAAATGGAGAAAGGAGACACCTAATACTCATGTCAGAACCAGGGCTCATTATATAATCACCTATTTAATGGCTCGAAGGGAATTGCTAGAAATGCAAAATCGGAGAATGAGTGCCTGAATCTTTTGCTAGATGATTATATTATACGAACTATTACTACATGTACCAATATTTATATTGAAACAATAAAAGAACGATTTGACCGAGATCGAGATGCAAGAAACACAGATGAAAGAGAGATAAGGGCCTTTATAGGGATTCTTTATTTGATCGGTGTATTAAGATCGTCCCGGAAAAATTTGCATAAAATTTGGGACAACTCAAAAGGAAGTGGCGTCGAAATATGTTATTTGGCTATGAGTGAGAAACGTTTTAGATTTCTTTTGAGATGTTTACGTTTTGATGACATCAGAGACAAAAATCAAAGAAGAGAAATTGATAAGTTGGCCACGATTAGGGAAGTTTTTGAACATTTTCTGGCCAATTTTCAAAGATATTTTATAGCCAGTGAGTATTTGACTGTTGATGAGCAGCTTCTGACATTTCGTGGACGTTGCCCATTCAAACAATATATACCGAGTAAACCGGCTCGATATGGTGAGAAAGTTTTTGCTTTGGTAGATGTCAAATCTGGCTATACATTTAATCTTGAGTCGTATGTGGGCACTCAGCATGATGGGCCTTATAAATTTAAGAATTCTGGAGAAGAATATTATTTATAATAGTTTACATTGCTATGATTAATTTAGTTTTCTCGGTAATGCTGTTCCTGCCATGGTACAGCACCGGGTCCATTAAAATATGTTTTAAATGTCTCACGAATTTGGACTGCTCTATTTGCCCCACGTACGTTGTTGTGAATTAGTGGAAGTAAATTTTCTGTAGGTAGTGAGTATTTTTCTGTACTATTAGTTGATGTCGGAAGTATATTTGAATCTCGCAGTAGATTATATAAAATACAGGCACACAATATTAGTTTATCCGTGGTTTCCGGTTGCGTAGAAATTGGCTGAAAAAATATTCGAAAAAATGCACAAAGAATGCCAAAGGCATTTTCAGTTGTCCTACGAGCTCGGGAAAGTCGGTAATTATAGATTGCTTTCGTTTTATCAGTTATTGATTGATTTCGTGGATATGGTTTCATGAGATGTTCATGAAGAGCGAATGCCTCATCCCCGAGAATAACATGGGGTACCAGGATATTCATGCCAGGCAGTGGTTGTGGTGGTGGAATACTAAATTCTTTTTTCAGAATCTTTTGTCCAAATCTACTTTTTAAATATATGCCTAAAATGAAATTTGTTTCATAAAAAAAATTATTCATTTTAATGCATTTACCTGCATCTCATTCTCTCCCGTACGAACCTATGTCTACCGCAACAAATTTATTATCTGCATCTACAAGTGCCAACATCACTACTGAATGAAAGTCCTTGTAATTGAAGAATGTGGAACCACTATTTTTTGGAGCCTTAATCCGAATGTGTTTACCATCAATTGCTCCAATACAGTTTGGAAAATCCCAAAGAGATCTAAATCTCCTAGAGATTGATTTGAACATTTCCTCTGTTGGTTGTGGCATTACCAAAGTAGGCATTCTTGTAACAATGGATTCAGCAACCTGCCTTATTATTATACTAATCCATGAATGGCTTATTCTAAACTGAAACGCCAATGATCGAAATGATTCTCCAGTAGCCAAGAATCTAAAAAAATAATATGTAGTACTTTGCGACACTTACCTCATTGTTTTTGTTTTTATATTTGTAGTTAATGATTGCAGCAAGAGGTGGGGATATGTAAGAGATTACTACATAAAGAGACGAGGCAAACCTGGCACGGGTTCGTCTGGGGAAGCAGCGAAGAAAAGATCAGAACAGCTGTCATTTTTAGAATGTATCTCTTCGGGCAAGAGGAGGTATATTTATGTTACTTTATTTTGCTGATAATACAAAAAAATTTATTTTCTTTTCAGCACTCTTAGCAACATAGAAAAGTCTGAAACCCAAGAGAATGTGGAAATTGACAACAGTGAGCAACAACAGTCTGAATGATTTACTGCAGACGACACTAGCAGTAATATCTCAGATATTCAAGAAGCCGTAGTTGAAACTGAAAAAACTCCAAGAGTTACTAAACGTAAACATACAACTACATCCACACCTGCTGATGAACGTTTAAAGATATTAAAACAAATAGCTGAACGGCAAGATCAAAAAAATATGGAAAAGCAAGATGAAAATGATTTATTCTTTGGATCTATGGCGAAGATAACTAAAAAGCTGCCAAAAGTCGTTCAGGCTAGACTTCGAATGGAAATTGGAAATTTAGTAGGAAATGCAGAGATTGAACATCTATCACCATTGCCAAGTGCTGACTATGGGCCTGGACCATCATCAGTAGGTAGCTCCACATCATACAGTACATTTGTTTCCGACGATTCTGTAACTGTAATGGGATCATCCACTACTTCAGTAATGGATGAAGAACCTAGCCAAAGGTACTTCACAAATTTGTAAATTTATCACACACATGTATACATTTCTTAAAATAAAAGTATATATAAGACATACGTGTTACTTTTGTGTGTTTGATGTAGTTAGTAGATATTAATGGAAATACATACCTTAGAAGCAGGCATAATTTTTGCTCAGGAGTCAATGGATTTTGAACACGATTTGTTGGTTTTGAACAAAGATCTTCTTTTATATAACCTAAGACGTAATCAAATAAGACCGGCGTCAAACGAAAATATTCCCTGAACTTATTTTCGTTAGTATATAGATGGCGACAAATTAAAATTTGGTATGCACCCTCTGAAGTTCTCTTTTTAAAAAGGTCAGATTCACTTCTTCTATGAATCTCTTCCTCTGATTCCTCGGCATTTAGCACTACCAAAAGAGCAACATCGAGATCGTCCATGTCGATTGTTTTTAACGCAAAACGGTACTGGCGACGCTTTCTGGAGTTACACATTTACTTGCCGCAATTTAGAACCCTGATTTTCCCACCGCAACCTGACGTCATTCGTCGCATTATTGCGGTCGCAATTTGTCGGTACCGCTTTCGAGGAAACCGAGACTTTAATCTTATTGAGATGCGTATATCTATCTTCGTTTACAGTCACAGATAACCTACTTATTTAGAAGTGTAAATCTGTTGTCTAAAATTGTATGACATTATAGCGGAGATTAAAGGTTATATTAACTTTTATAATGTTCTGTTATAAATAGTGATTATTAGTATATTTTAGTAACCTTGTTTATTATAATATATGCAACTGTGAAAATACCAGGATAAGTAACTGTAAATGCTGTAAATAGTACTGCATCGGCAATTTTTTTAAAATATCTAATTCAGATTAATTTTATCGTACTTATATCATTTATTGTTTGATGATCAATGAAGTGTATTATTTTTTTTAAGGTACTGACAACTAAATATAAACATAACAGAAATGTGCAGTCAAGACAGTCAATTACTCAGCCGAGCTGCTAGGACCAATTCTGCTCAGTGGTCTGAGATGGTAAATTTTTTCCTGGAACATCCCGAAATTGTTACTAGATCATTCGTAACTTTAGATGCGCGGCAGAAGTATCGTCAGCTGTGGGACCAACTCTCAACCCATCTAAACAGCATGGGATATGGTTCAAGGTCTACTGATAAATGGATAGATGTAAGTGTTTATTTCAATTGTGAAAATTATAAGATAGGTAAACATTAAGCATTTTCTTTGTTACAGGCATTTACAAAATGGAAGAGTAAGGTAAAAGTGAAAGCTCAGAAAATAAGGTTGGGAATGAAAAATACAGGAGGAGGAGGGGCGCTTCCACACTCCAATAGAAGATAGGTTAATGGATATAGTAGGATGGACCATTGTTGATGGTGATGGTACTCCTAAATTGGGACTTGTAAGTTGTTATTTAATATATATGGTTTTATTCCACAACAAATTTTTAATTTAAATTTAAAATATAAATAAACTGTTGTCATATATTTTAATTGAGGAAAAATATAATTTATTGATGATTATTTTAAAATATCAACTATAAATGTTTTTAGGAAAATTTTTCACCAATAACACCATCTTCAAGCACATCATCATCATTCACAATTGCTAAATCAAGCTCTTGTGTCGGTGCAAAGTGTAGGAAAATGTATGAGTAGTAATGAGCCTACTTCCACTGACCAGCTAGTAGTTATCGATGTTCCACTATTAGTTCCCATAACACAGGAAACAGTAACACAACCCCAAATCCCAAATATAGCATTAGAATCAGATGCTAGTGAAGTAATTTACATAGTATCTGATCATCCCCAATAAATGTAGATGACAATTCAAATCATTGCCCTTCGGACCTTCAAAAAAAGAGTCAAAAAAGGAAAATAAGCACAAATACAAAAAAGAAGATAATTAGTAAAAGTTCCCGAAGGGGGATCACATAAATCCTTTCAAAATGCATGAAGAGACAATGTCGGTCCTCAGAGACATTAATGTAAATATTGGTAGAATTGCAGTGCAAATGTAGTTTATAAAGAACCCATTTTGTGATATAAATTATTCTGCGTTATGTATTTTAATGTGTAAGCTCCAATTATACTTATATTATATTTTCTTATTTTCTTGGGAATGAAACCACAATATGTTTTTTTATTTTTTATTTCAACGTTTCGGTAGCGTTCCAGCTACCGTTGTCAAGATTAACTAATAATGAATTAATGAAAAATTTTTTGGTCCCTATCTGACACAACGAAAAAAATTTGACAACCAGACAATCAATAATATTTTGAAGTTTAAGACTACAAAACTTTGTTGTCAAATTTTATTAAGGTCCATTCATAGTAGATCACACCTCTGGTAAAATGAGAAATAAAATATTTTATTTCATGACATTCTAACGATATGTAGTCCACTAGAAATGGAATCCAGTGAAGTGCACGTTCCAGGAACGGTTTTTATTGGGATAGCGCTTTTTTCTTGCTTATTTTGGAAATTTTGTTAATATAAACGCGTTTGTTGTTACTTTTTTGTGTATGATTATTTTGTTTTCAAAATATGTATAACTCAGTTTGGTGATTTTGTGTATTGAAGTGTGTATCGATTAACAACCATTCCAAAGATAAATCATAAGAAAACCTGGATAAAAACTTATGATGCTATCCTGATAACGCCGGTAATTGATTATTGGAAATTTCTCTTTCTAACATTGGTAACCAAATTTGACTACATTCGGCTGAAATACTAGCTACACATTTATCTGAATTTAGTTGTATTAAAGCACTTTCTTTGATTTTTCGTCTTTTATTATTTGGTTACCAATGTTAGAAAGAGAAATTTCCAATAATCAATTACCGGCGTTATCAGGATAGCATCATAAGTTTTTATCCAGGTTTTCTTATGATTTATCTTTGGAATGGTTGTTAATCGATACACACTTCAATACACAAAATCACCAAACTGAGTTATACATATTTTGAAAACAAAATAATCATACACAAAAAAGTAACAACAAACGCGTTTATATTAACAAAATTTCCAAAATAAGCAAGAAAAAAAGCGCTATCCCAATAAAAACCGTTCCTGGAACGTGCACTTCACTGGATTCCATTTCTAGTGGACTACATATCGTTAGAATGTCATGAAATAAAATATTTTATTTCTCATTTTACCAGAGGTGTGATCTACTATGAATGGACCTTAATAAAATTTGACAACAAAGTTTTGTAGTCTTAAACTTCAAAATATTATTGATTGTCTGGTTGTCAAATTTTTTTCGTTGTGTCAGATAGGGACCAAAAAATTTTTCATTAATTCATTATTAGTTAATCTTGACAACGGTAGCTGGAACGCTACCGAAACGTTGAAATAAAAAATAAAAAAACATATTGTGGTTTCATTCCCAAGAAAATAAGAAAATATAACAAGTAATGCCACAAGGAACTTATAGAAGATATACTTATATTGTAGTTTAGTTAGTTCAACCGGTACTTAAATGTGAATTACATTATTTAAGAGTGATGTTTTTTTAAATAGTACTGCTTAGATTAAATAAGCGTCCATTCAAATGTGCATAGTTCATAACCATAACTAAGTTCCTAAGTAGAAGACTGTTAGAGTTAGACATCAAAATATTTCTGAGTTGTATGTTTTTGTACTGTATTTCTGTTGTTATTTGTATAAATATATGTAGGTAGAAATGCATATGGAAATTGCAATGTAGTTCTTGAAAAACCAAGTATGGGTATTATTACTTTTGATTTGTTGAGTGTTATTAATTTTAATTCTTGAAGATTGTTGTTAATAAATGTAGGTATATGTATGTTTTATTTTGCCTAGCTTATTACTAATTTTAAGAAAAAGGCCGTTGCTTACGTTTATGCTTATGTTCTGTTTCCTATGTAAAAGTGTATCAACTTTGTTTGAATATTAAACAATTCAAAAGTTGCTATTTTGTATTTTGGTTATCCCAGTACCTGTGAACGACATATATTGTATCTTATTTTGTGTCAAGTTTAGTTAGTACCTATCTAAAAGATACTAAACTGAGCATAAATGAGTAGGATAAGCAATAGTTATACTTTTGGTTAATAAAGTAAGCAATGTGTATTAAAAATTGATTTTTTTTATAGAACCTTATCTCAAATAAATGGTTGGTATGCACCAGTTGTTCAATGATTGAAAAGTCGTCTAGAAACTAATTCCGTGTGCAACTCTTTTTTAAAATGATTTGACATATTTATATGATAGTGTATCCCTTCCTAAGTCGAATGTACCCGGCAGTATAAAAATCTTGACGGAGAGAAGGGTGGGGGGAGCATTTTTGTTAAAAACATATTAAAAAACAATTTATTTCCCAAGACGAGTTAAAAGCGGATCCTCTAGTATCAACGGAAACTAACAAAAATAAAGTTTCTTTTTAAAATGTTTTGCTAAAATTGGCTGGATAATAAGCGAGAAACCTAATTTTGATTGGGAGGATGTCACTAAAAACGCGGCGCACTCAATGCAATCGGTACCTTCAAACGCACCCCGCGCTGCCCGCTATTTCCCAAATGGTTTGCAACTAATACTCTTTTTACATATTCTAATCGTGATTTTTAGTTATTTAGTCATAAAGGAACTCTTTTAATTTACGATAAAACGTCAATAGTTAATTAACACCATCCACTATACCTTGTTTTTAAACTAAGAGGAGCATTTTAGGAAACCTCAAACACACCACTAAAAGTTACTAGATTGGGAGTGTGTTTCGAAAGGGTCGTGTTCAGACTTTTTGAACTAATTGACAATTACGTGAAATATGTATTGTACTGCTCTCTGTTGTCGTGGCCAATGAGGGATCAAGGCATGTCTAAATATCGAATGATGATTGGCCACAGGTCATTGCGAAAGTAATAACCAAATGTCACATTATTGTGAAAAGATGTAAGGTTATAATAAGTAGTTTATGTAAAATGTTTTAAGAATTTGAGGATTAATGAGAATATAGAAATGCAATTGTATGATTAATTTTTTTTTCAAAATTTGAGGCTTTGGTGTAGCAGAACTAAAAGTGAACAGAAGCTTTGTTATCGAAAAATACCATAATATAGTACTGCAATGTATGTAAAACTTGATGTGAAACTTATATTATTAACAAGAAAAAAGAAGCATGGATTTTTTTCATGAAAGGGAATAAATAATAAAAATAGCAAATACCTTGGGTAAAATATAATACTTTGTTAAAAATAAACAATAAACAACAAACGTGGTAGTAATGATTGAACTAATGACTAGTCTTATATAAATAAACACAAAACTGACAAATGTCAGTGTCAGAGGTATCAAAAGAGCTGTGTGAAACTGGTGGCAATCTGACCAATCACTAGGCAGCAGAAATGCCAACTTAAATTCAAATCGCTCCTCTTAGTTTAAAAACAAGGTATAGTTACTATCATTATTGACATATTCAAAAAGTTTTCAATGTTTATTTTGGTTTTAGCATAACAGTTTGAAATTTTAATCACTTTCGGGACTGGAATCCATATCTGATACCACATCTGTAGTATCGTATTATTACAACTTTGTCCAAGATACTTGCATGATCCAATACATGGTACCTATAACGTTATGCGCGTACGTAGTATTTAAACAAAAATAAAATTCAATACATGTATATTAGGGTGTCCGTTACTTCCCAAATTGATTTTTGAGTCTGCAGCGCCCTCAAAATTTTTAGTAAATGCCCTAAAAAAAATTATGAAACCAATATGAGCTCTTAATATTGATAATAACCCGTGCCGCAAACACGATTTATTTCCCATTTAAATAACATGGGGTTTTCGTACTTTTTGCAATTAATTTTTTCTTTGCGAAGCTAGTTGATACATTGCTGCGGCACCGAATTATTTTTGTAGGAAATTGAACGTTCTACAAAAAGTTTTTCTGAAATTTTTCAAAAAAATCACTTCCGTCAAAGTTATTCAAGGTCAAAGTTGAACTAAAAATAAATTTTTTTATTTTTTTTTTTAACAAAAAATTATCATTATTTACATCAATATTGATTGTTTATTGCCGAAAATATCTTATTTTAACAATTTTTTCGGGTCTGTGAAAATAATTGAAAAGAGGAGATTTAACTATTATTGGAAAAAAATTCCCATGAATTAAAAATTTCGAATTCACTATCACTTTTATGAAAAAATATAATTCGTGGCTACGCATGCGCACGAAAGCAAGATGTAGTACCATTACAATCCGGCGTCGTGTTCGGCTATAGTCACTAGTCAGTAATTATCCAAATCGTTCTGTTGTCAAAAATATTTTAGGTGTTTCTAGTATTAATATTGATAGTTACATGTGACTTATATTATTATTCAGAATCAGTGGTGTTTAACATTGTCATTACTGACAATATTTTTATTATAAAAACATAAATAAAATTTATAAAGTCTTAAAAATTATAATTATACTGCTATAATCATAAATAGTCCTAACCTAGAATTTTAATTCAATTGTTATTTACGATGAGTGACAATCAACATATGGACTTAAGAAAAAATATATTTTTAATTGGTACAACGATAGATACTATAAGTGATAAAAAATTAGCTACAAACAAAGAAGCCTTGCAGTTATTATTCCATTACACAAGAGATTTAAAACAACCTATTGAAAACAGTTATTTAACCGTTATAGCAGAAATTAAAAAAATTTGGGATATAGCAGAAATTCCAACTCAAGATCAGGCACGATGTGTAGAAAAATTGAATAAGCTGTATACAGACTACCGACAGGTGCAGAAATCTGCTAAAAGAAAAAATAAAACAAAAGAGCAAGAATTATGCAGTATTCTTGAAAAATTGTTCGATATTGCTCATAGTAAGGCTTCTGATATGATAAATAATGAGACACAACAGTTTTTGATTGATCAGCGAACTCGAAGGATTTTACATTTTCAGTGTGTTTCAAAACCTGTTCAATTGTCGCCGAAATCAGGTAATATTGAAACAATACATAATTACAAGTAAGTATCTGATTGAAATTTATTAATACTAAATTATATAATTACAGAAATACTCATTTCATCCTCTGAGGACCAGGTAAAAATCGACGAGTCCCTCAAAAATGTGCCTTTGACTCAATCGCTTGCACCAATAGATCCTGTTATAGCGAGTCCCGAAAAAATTTCTGGTAATATTACAATTTTCTATTTTATAAAATTTTCATAATATTATTATTTAACTATGAAATAAAACAATAAAATTTTTTGTTTAAACCTTCATTATAATTGAACTATGTTCAAATACAATTTGTGACGCGTTTCGCTACACAGTAGCTTTATCAAACGAATGGAGGTATCATGAAAAGTTTTTATATAAATTAAAAACTTTTCATGATACCTCCATTCGTTTAATAAAGCTACTGTGTAGCGAAACGCGTCACAAATTGTATTTGAACATAGTTCAATTTTATTATAATGAAGGTTTAAACAAAAATTGTTATTGTTTTATTTCATAGTTAAGTATGAATCTTCATCAAGTAAAAGCCTCATCTATTCAACATTATTATTTTTCAATTATTCCTTTTTTCAACAGATACCAATACTCCAAGCACCTCACAATTAGTTAGTGAAATAAAATCTAGTGGAGAAACTATTAGTAACTCCCAATCAACTTCTGTATCTGAATTTGAGACAACAGGGCGAAATTATGAGTCAAAACGCCTTAGAGGCACTATTAACATTCTCACAGAAGATGTAGTCGCGGTGCTTGACAGCTGTAATATTTCTTACAGACAATCAGTTCGTCTTACCTCAGCTATGGCACAAACTATGGGAGTTGACCAACGTGATCTTGTTTTAAATAAGTCTTCTTTCCATGAGATACGAGGTAAGTTAAGGAAAAAAATGGCTGAGAAAATTAAACTACTCTTCAATGAAATCGAGGTTGATGCCGCAGTTATACATTGGGACGGTAAACTTATTCCTGATAGTATGACTGGTGAACGTATTGAAAGATAACCTATTTTAATAACCTGTAATGGACAAGAGAAAATCCTTGGAGTCCCTGCGTTGCCTGATGGATGTGGGTCTACTCAAGCAGAAGAAATTTTTAATATTATTTGTGAGTGGGGTTTAAACCATTCCGTCAAAGCACTTTGTTGTGATACTACTGCGTCTAACCTTGGTTGTAGAAATGGCGCTGCAGTGATTTTGGAACGCAAACTTGGAAGAGATTTGTTATATCTTCCCTGTAGACACCACATATATGAATTAGTATTATGGTGCGTACACTCTACAAAAATGCCAGGCACAACAGGTCCGAATGTACCATTATTTAAAAAATTTCAAAGTGAATGGAGCTCTATCGATACGACAAAGTTTGAGTCTATACAGAAAAATAAATTGAAGAAGAGATCGAATCCCGGAAGTAACAGCGAAAATTAATGAGTTTTTGAACACTCTTCTACCACGGGATGACTACCGAGAACTTTTGGAGTTGAGTAACATCTTCCTAGGCACGATGAACGCTGAAAATATAAAATTTTATAAATCTGGAGCATTTCACCACGCTCGGTGGATGTCCAAAGCGATTTATTCTTTAAAAATTTATATTTTCAGAAACTGTTTTAGTTTAAAAGGAAATGAGAAGAGCTTACGAGAAATTTGTTTATTTATTGTCTTTGTATACGTTCCTTTTTGGTATACGGCACCTTTGGCTGCGACTGCTCCGAAACAAGATCTTGACTTTCTTAAAGCAGTTTATAATTATCGATCAATTGATAAAAAGTTATCTGACGCAGTTTTAGCGAAATTCACCAACCATTTGTGGTATTTAAGTCCGGAGGCAGCAGCTTTGTCATTTTTCGACGAAAATATTTCGTCTGATATCAGGCGGAAAATGGTAGCGGCTTTGACATCAAGTGAAGAGGATCAATTTGACTTTCCTAAACGTTTTATCTTCAATTCCGGAGATTTCGATTGGTTTCTTAACAAAGATGTTGATTATTTTATTAATTCCAATTCCGTAAAATTTTTCGAAAGATTCAATATCGATACAGACTTTCTTCAATTGGATTTTAGTCAGTGGTCAGAACATCCAGATTATTCGAAAGGTTTGGAAATCGTTAAGCATCTGAAAGTAGTCAATGATTCCGCAGAACGAGCTGTGAAACTAACTGAAGAATATATTAATACTTTAGCTAAGCACGAAGATCAAAAACAATATGTTATTCAGATTGTAAGTGAATATAAAAAAAAATTTCCTATTGCCACCAAAGAATGTCTAACAAAATAAAATTTGTTTGTTAATGTGTTGAAAAATTTATTAAATTAGTTACATATCACCAATAGAACTTGTAATATCTTAAGGTTAACTTAGATCGTAACTTACACCTACTAAGTTGTCAGGATATTTAACACTTAATTTGCTGATATTATAAAATAGTGAAAATGAGATATTTTCGATAATAAACAATCAATATTGATGTAAATAATGATAATTTTTTGTTAAAAAAAAAAAATAAAAAAATTTATTTTTAGTTCAACTTTGACCTTGAATAACTTTGACGGAAGTGATTTTTTTGAAAAATTTCAGAAAAACTTTTTGTAGAACGTTCAATTTCCTACAAAAATAATTCGGTGCCGCAGCAATGTATCAACTAGCTTCGCAAAGAAAAAATTAATTGCAAAAAGTACGAAAACCCCATGTTATTTAAATGGGAAATATATCGTGTTTGCGGCACGGGTTATTATCAATATAAAGAGCTCATATGGGTTTCATAATTTTTTTTAGGGCATTTACTAAAAATTTTGAGGGCGCTGCAGACTCAAAAATCAATTTGGGAAATAACGGACACCCTAATGTATATACCTTTTAAACAACTACATGAAGTTAAATCCGTGTGCAAAGGAAACTCCGATAATGTTGTGAGGGTTCGAAAATATTATTGACCACAAAGCAAACTATTCTGGACAATACTGAAATACTCAGTTCAACTCATGAAGAGGCAGACACACGAATATTATTGCATATAATGTCGGCTAAATCAAAAGGCTTCACTAGATGTATTGTAGATTGTAGCGATACTAATGTTCTAATTATTTTAGCACATTTTAAGAACTTTTTAACTGAAGAAGTATGGATAGAGAAAGGTATTAAAGAAGCTAAGCGATTTATTCCTATACACAAAATAAATCTTGGGTCGAATTTATTGAAAAGTTTACCAGCTTTTCATGCTCTAACAGGATGTGACAGCACTAGTCAATTAGCTGGACTGGGCAAAAAGTCACGCTGGTAAATATTTTCATCCCATCACGTATTTCTAAAAGACGAAGGAACTTCGGAATTTGTTGATACCCTCTTTAATCAAATGCAAAAATGTGTTCGTAAACTCTATACAGACAGTGATGACGTTGACTGCATAGATACTCTAAGAGGTATTTTAGCTTTTTCCAAAAATATCAGTAAATTACTTACCTCCAACTAGAGATAGCTTACTATTGGATTGTCAGAGGGTAAACTACCAGACCCACATTTGGTTACGTAGCTTAGAATCTAAACCTGCCACTTTGGACCCTTTACAAAATGGTTGGGAGATGCACAACTACGAATTAGAACCAGTACTTACATTATCGGAGTTTCCTTTACACACGGATTTATTAACTTCATGTAATTGTTTAAAAGGTATATACATGTAATAAATTTTATTTTTGTTTAAATTAGGTTAGGTTAGGTTGCAAATCAAGAAACTGTTCATGCATAAAGTTAGAGGTACCATGTATAGGATCATGCAAGTGTCTTGGACAAAGAATACGATACAACAAAATGTGGTATCGGATATGGATTCCAGTTCCGAAAGTGATTAAAATTTCAAACTATGATGCTTAAACCAAAATAGACATTAAAAACTTTTTTTGAATATCTCGATAATGATGTGACTAATGGATGGTTTGAATTAACTATTAACGGCCAGTTTTTCAATTGAATATAAAGTCTTTATTAAAATTTAATTGATTATTAATGCAAAGGAACGGTTTTTCAATGTTTTATTAGATGAAAAGTATCAATTAAACTTCTTGTTAGCCAACGTAAAGATGTGGTGTATTTTATAGTATATTACGAAACGTGTGTGGTAAGAATTCCATGAGTGCGTAAAATGCTTTACAACAGTAGTTACGTACTATACTTTACCTATGACCTACTTGTACTTGTATTTATAATCTTATTATTAATAATACTTGAACAACATCAACAACATATATATTTTTAATAATTCTATTGTATAACATTTAATACCATAATATTAGTTATTATAATAATTGTTTATAGTAACAGTACAGTTATTAAACACAGATCATAGATCGCTTCCTTTGCTTGTTGAAGCATAAGAAACAACAGTTACATTATTAGAAGTGCTTGGTAAACTTTCATCTCCATCTCTATTACCAATAAAAGAAGCAGATTAAAGAACTAATGTTTAATTAATATATTGTTGATAATCAAAAGTCCACTTTCCAATTACAATCAATACATACTTAGCCCTTTGTGCTTTTCATAGTTAAACGTGGCAATATCGAATGTTTTCAAATAGTAAATTTTGAATAAAATGGCGACGTCTATTGACAATTGCTAAGATGTTGCTAGGGAAGCCGCGCGATTTACTTTACAGCTGTGCGTTTTTTTTACCGTGCGTAATGGACGACTGAGTGTTATTGACTGATTACAGGGGGGTTGTAGGTAAATAAATTAATACCTACTTACTTTTTCTGTCGGCCGTTCATTGCACCGTTCGCCGTTCGTAGAAGCAAATCAAAACGATTTTTAGCTGTCACGTGTTTTACGTCATAAGGGAAATGTAATTTATTGACATTTTAATTTCTGGTTGTTTTATTCGTGAATTGTGGCAAAAAAGTGTTTTATTTCGTTTATATTGTGTTTTTGGTACTTCAAAATCGTCGTCAAACATGGATTTTGATATGAATGTGTACTCTAGTGACGAAGAGCCTAGACGTCCAAAAACTATACGTCCTCGACCAAATTTTTTTGAGGAATACGACAATAAAGACTTTTTGGAGAGATTTAGATTAAGTAAAGATACGGTAGAACATTTATCCGAGTCATTAGAAGATATTCTTTCACATCAAACTGATGGGTAAATTTAAAAATTTGATGAGAGTCAGTGATTAAATTAAAATTATTTTATTTCATTGCCAAACGATTGCCTTTTTTCTACTCAGCAATTACTCTTATTTCTGAGTTTTGCAACAAATGGGTGGTTTTTAAAAATATCTGGAGATTTTTGTGGAGTAAGTAAATCTACTGCCTGCAAGACAATTAAAAAAGTAGCACGAGCTATTTGTACTCTTCGCCCCAGATACATTGATATGCCCCAAACACCTAATGAAATAAGAGAAAGCAGAGGAAAGTTTTATAGAATAGCTCGATTCCCTAGGTGTATTGGGGCAATAGATTGTACCCATATCCGTATTAATTCACCTGGTGGGGAAAACGCAGAAATATTTCGGAATCGTAAAAAAATTTTTTCTTTGAATGTTCAGACAATCAGTGATGCACAGCTTGAAATTCAGGACATTGTAGTCAGATGGCCTGGTTCAGCACACGATTCGTATATATTTCGAAATTCTAATGTGAACAATTTATTTGAAAATGGACATTTTGGAAACAGTGTAATTGTTGGTGATAGTGGTTACCCAATAACTAATTATCTGATAACCCCATTACTCAATACAAGAAACGAAGCAAAAGCGTTATTTAATCAATCGCAAATTCGCTCTAGAAATGTTGTCGAGAGACAGTATGGGGTATGGAAGCGCAGATTTCCTGTATTAGCAATGGGACTGCGTCTAAATATTCTGTGATGTGTTTTGGTCAATATAATAAGTCAACAATAATATTTAAATAAAAGACACAAATTCCGTTTAAGCTAATTTCAATAAATCATAAGAACGTTGAATCATTATATAAATAGAAGTAGGAAGGTCGCACGTACGATGTCAAGTTCAAAGCGTGAAATAAGCCATAAATAACATTATTTATATTTACTTAGGATGAACTTGACTTGTCGTATAAATATGCAAACGATAGTGTTTTAAGGAGACTCTTAATATTATGTTGGAATAAGAATATCACGATTCATAAGTAACAAGTAGTATAATGTATAGAAGTAGTTTAAGTAATAAATAGAACGTATCTCAGTGCTACAGGTAGTTGTTTTATTCCTGTAAGATGACCCTCCAAGGGACTAGCAACACCACCTAGTCAGAGGCCCTTCCACACCTATAATACAAAAGTATCAAAGGATAATAACATCCATTACAATTCATACTGTTCAAGAAGTAATTGTAGCAACAGCTATTCTTCATAATATCGCCTGTAAAGAAAGAGAACATGTGCCTGCTGTAAATGAAGCACAAGAAGCCACGGTAAATTTTGTTAATAACATGCCACAGAATTTCCACAATGGGAGAAGAATTCCTGGTAATGAAAGAACTAGGTTCAATTTAATAAATAATTATTTTAATCAGTTGTGGTATAGGTATTTTTATTATTTTGTGATATCACATTATAAAAAATAAAAAACTTTAAAAAACCTTTTTTATTCATATCTGCTTTATTCAGTCAGAGAAACAATACAAAAACCTTTTAAACCTATACAATATATTATGACTGAAACCACAGAACAAAAACAGTTTGTTCTGTGCTGAAACATAATAACTTAAACAGCATATTCTTAAAAAAGTATTATGAATATCTAATGTGAAAAATTATTCCTTCATCATTAACTGCTTTTGTTTTAATAATATTTCATTTTTCAGCAGATCAATTTTCAAATTAAATTCTTCTAAAGCCCTCTCTTTTAATATCAAATCTTTTCCATGTAATTCGGTTTTTTTGTTTGTACTCCTCATGGATTTTCTCCTTTTTTGACTCTATCAGTTCCATTTTTTTATTAAATTCTTTTAAGCATGTTTGTTTGTGGGACGTGACAAAATCGATATGTATATGTATATACGTTGTCGAGTACTTTTTATGTTTCATAAGTTTCTCGCTTTTCTTAATATTCGGTATATTTTCTTCTTTTTTTAAATTTATTTTATTACTTTTTTCTGAGTTCGAGGGCTCGGAGTTAGATATCAGATTATTATCGTTAGAGCACTCTGGAAATTGTACTGAATTTGGCAATTTTAATTTTTCTGGTAATGGGGCTTTTGGCTCGAAGTTATATATCAGATTATTATTGTTAGAACACTCTGGAAAATGTACTGAATTTAACAATTTTAATTTTTCTGGTAACAGTTCTTTTAACATTTCAGTACAATAGGAGTTCCATTTATTATTTTCCTCTAAAAAGTTATCAACCTCTTCACTTAAGAAAATTACCTGGAGCTTCCTCTATTTTGTTCACCTCTCCAACTAATATATCTAAAAAATTATAGGGGAATGAATGAAAATGTAGGGTGACGGAAATTATATTCTATCATTGGTGTATTTATTTTTTAAATGTTTTGCAAATTTGTGCCCGTTTAATGCTTCGCTGTTAAAATCTCGTTCAATTCTGTCCCATACCTTCTGCTTTTGTTTCCATGTTATAGCTCCCGTTTTTTTACACTCTATTATATTCTTAAACTTTTCTACTAATGATATTAGTTTTTGTTCCTCTTCTTGAGTGAAATTTGGGGCCCGTTCTTGCTTTGATCTAAAAATAAAATTGGTTATTTGTTATGTATCTCAAAATACCTTAAATTAAAGTATACTTACTTAATTTCAACGTTCATTGTAATAATAGGTCTGTGATCGTCGTAGTTACTACAAAATCAAGAATAAGTTCCACCACAACGTATTATTATTATTATTTTTAGGTATTTACACCGACCTTTGAATATAAACCTCCAGAACGGTAGGTAATTAAAATAAATTTTAGGTTAACTCTTGTTCTTCTTTTCTTTTAGCGACGATATTACCATAGAGAAAGTAAAATATTATTATTTCATTATATCATTATTTTTAATTAATAGTTAGGTAATTGAAACTTAAATAATATATTGAAAAACTGGCTGTAACATTTTAATGGCAAATTAAAAGAATTCCTTTATGACTGAAGAACTAAAAATCACGATTAGAATATGTAAAAAGAGTATTAGTTGCATATATTTGGGTAAAAGCAGACATCCTCCTAATCAAAATTAGGTTTCTCGTATTATCCAGCCAATTTTAGCAAACAAAAAACCACTAGAAGCAGAAAATGAAGATTTGTTTTCTTTGTTTCGGGGTATTTTTTCATTGGAGTTCTTGTTTCGCCGCAATGGCGATGAATAACAATTGAAAAGTGTCTTTCAAACGCTACTGTTCAAAACTATTTCTTGTTTGCACTCAAGGAATAACTAAGATAAACCGACAAACCGGCAACCACGCCAGCTTTTGGGTGTTTGTTTACGATACTTTCTTTCTCTATGGTTCTTTCATGCTCATGCATTCATGCCATGCTTGATGCTTTGTTTATGTTTAATGTTTTGTTGGTTATGTCTATGTGATATGTCAATTAATAGAGATAGAGATTCGAGAACAACTTTAAGGTCTTTAGGTGTACTTTTAGTTAATTAGTTTTTATATGATCATGAAAAGGTAGGTAACAAAATGTTTTATGCTACGAATCATTTAATGATTTTAATACCATTTTAGACAAACTGATGATGCAGACTCCAATGTTGAAGGCGATGAAAATACACCGCCAAAAAAGGTTAAAAAAGGTATCAACATAAGTTCAACAACGAGTGGCTAAAAATGTTCACATGGCTGCGAAATTATGAAAATAAAGCATTTTGCCAATGCTGCAGTAAAGTCATAATGGGCAGCTTAACGCATTTAAAACGGCACGAAACATCTGAGACGCATCGAAACAATTATAAAAAGGTTCAGTAACTCCCAAAATTCAAACTTTTTTAAAAGATGATAGAAAACTGCTTTACCAGAAACAAGTGCATGAAAGTGAACTGAAATTGGTGATGTTTTTGCACGAACACAACCTACCCTTTTTAATAATGGAACACCTACCAAAACTCCTTAAATCTGTTTGTACAGACTCGAATATCGCGAAAGACATTGCGTGCAGCCGCACCAAAGCGACTGAATTGACGAATAATGTATTGGCCAAAGAGAGCTTAAAAAGCGTTACTAATGAGTTAAACAAGGGTTCCAATGGCATGTTTAGCTTAATAGTAGATGAAACAACAGACACATCCGTAAAAAAATCATTGGCCGTGGTGGCAAGGTTTTGTACTAATGGGGTTGTAAAGGATAGATTTATTGGCCTAATAAGAAATAATAATGCCTCAGCTGAAGCAATGTTCAATTCAATTGTAAAATTATTGAATGAAATTGGCGTTCCTATTAAAAATATAATAGATTTTGCTGGAGATAATGCAGCAGTTATGGTATGGCGAAACTCTGGCCTTCAGGCACTTTTGAAGAAAGTTAATGAAAACATCTTTATATTAGGCTGTACATGTCATTCTCTGCACCTTTGCTCTTCTGGAGCCTGCAAGAAGCTTCCAAAATCGGTCGAAGAATTTGCCCGCGGACTTTACAACCACTTTTCAAATAGTCCAAAACGAATAGAAAAGTTTGAAGAATTCCAATCGTTTTTAGAGCTTAAACCACATAAAATACTTCGCCCTTGTCAAACAAGGTGGCTATCTTTGCAGGTAAAATGGTTGTAATATTGATGATTTATAACAGGTATTTATTTTTCTTTATTTTTAGGCTGTAATTGATCGCATACTGTTTTTGTGGGACTCTTTAAAACTGTACTTCACAGAAGATGTTTTCAGTGCAAAGGGAAACTCAAACGATGCACTGAATGCTGACGTCAAGTTACTCGAAAATCTACAAAATCCAGCGTATAAAATATATTTTTTATTTTTGGGATATATCCTGGATTTAGTTGACAAAATGAATCTGCAATTTCAATCCAAATCCACACAAATTCACTTACTTTATTCAAGGTTTACCTCCTTATACAAGAGTATTTTGAAAAATTTTGTCAAAAAGCGTGTGCTAGAGAAACCATTATCTGAAATAGCGCCATCTAACCCGGATATTTTTTTAAATGTGGATGAAATATACATGGGGGCAAATGTAACAGTTTTTTGCAGTCAAATAATATTGAGGAGGCGGAATTAAGAAAAATTAAAGTAAACCTATTGAATTTTTACGTAGAATTGTGCACCCAAATACGTAGCAAATTCAAATTTGATGACGAGCGCCTAATATTTTTAGCAAATAATCAGCCAAAAGTTGCCTTAAGCGGCAACATTCCTTCCATTGTTAACGCCTCAAAGCTATTTGTTAACGCGGTTACCGATATTCAGAAATTATAGTCTGAATGGCGAATTTTGGCTGATGTTCAAGAATTGAGAGAAGATGGTAATTTACCATTCGATGAGTTTTGGGGAAAGGTTTCTGATTTGGAAAATGAATTACAGGAAAAAATGTTTACCAATTTAACTAAGCTTGTGCAATATATAATGTGTCTTCCACATTCTTCAGCTTGCGCTGAAAGAATTTTTTCAAAGATGAATTTAATTAAAACTAAACTTAGAAACCGTTTACATGTTGAAACATGTAACTCTATTAGTTTATCTTCCCAACTTTTAGTTGGTGAAGAATGTTATTCTTGCAAACCTCTATTTTTATCTTAGATCATTATCATTGGTAATCTAAGATGTTTACGAGGATTTTTATAAGTACCTTTATATTTATATTTTTGTTTTTTTTTGCCAAAGAGTTTCTTTTTTGTGATAACATTGTTAGTTAATAGTTACTTAATATTACTATTTTTACGTTCTTTTAGAGTTTTAGACTGATTTTTGTAACGTTTTTGTAAAAAAAATAAAAATATTTTCTTGGAAATACAACTTTTATTTAAAATTTCGCGCCATATGCAGTTTGCGATAAAAATAGTATACATATTTCTTTGTTGGTACGCTTGTGCTAAATCTGGTACTTTTTTACTGTGAGGTTGGTACGAAATATTATTAAGCTCCGGCAACACTGATTAAAGATTAGTGTTGTACTAAGTTGAATTTGAATTTTTGTGTTATTTTATTGTTGAACTGATTTAACCAAACCAATATGGTGTATTCTTGTTGTGTGCCAACATGCAGAAGACCATGTGAAAATGCATCGATTTCCCAAAACCGATGAAAATGTGAGTACCGATCTTACTATTAATATTTTAGCTGTGATAATTATATTGACAAAATCTGTTGTTATTTTTTCACTACTAACATGAGAGAACCTTAGTATTTATCTCATTTGTCTAATGAGAAGTAGCTCATTATTTACCTAGCCTGATAATCATCATTTTTCTTCAAGCGTATCTGTAACTGTAGAGTAGGGAGGGTGAGTGTAGGCTCACAGCACTTAGGCCACATGTGACCCATTGTACATCCTCCCGAGGAGTTGTCTTCCTAGGTCATTGTCCATCCTGTCCTTCTCAGGAAGGTGGACAGGTCACTAGGAGACATCTCCTTTATATCGGCAGGTGTAGGCCAAGACTCACCGAACACACACTCTCTTATTGACGATAACTCCGGACACTCGCATAAGACATGTCTGACAGTTTCATCTTCCTGTTCACACATCCTGCATAGAGGTGTGTCCACTAGCCCCATAGTATGGAGGTGTTTTCCTAGTTGACAGTGACCAGTCAGAAATCCTACTGTTAAACGTAGGTTTTCCTGGTCATCGCCAAATATTTCTTCGGCTCCAGCTTCCCAGGGTCGCCCAGGGTGATCCTGGCAAGACTGCATCCTTTGATTCCATCCCATCTCTTAAGGGATTGAGTATGGGTGTAGCGTTTGGCTAGTTCCGCAATTGTCGAAGTCGTTAGGCCGTAGGTGTCACTGGGTCCTAGAATTTTTAGTGCAGCGGCTTCCCTGGCTAAAGAATCAGCAATGCGATTTCCTTTACTCCTGTCGTGCCCTTTAACCCACCTCAGGATAATATTGTTATCTGCCGAGGCGTCAGCTAAATCTTGGTGGCACTCTAGTACTAGCCTCGATATAACACGTTGTCTGTTTAAGGCTAATAGGGCTTGTCTACTATCAGTGCAGATTATTATGTTTTTGCCAGAAATTCCTCTTCTGGTTAGTTCTTTTGTGGCAATTGAGATACCAGCCAGTTCATTTTCTTCAAGCGTATAATAATATCTATATTATTTTCGACAACACAGATCGTAGGAATAACCTATTCTTTATTGTTATAGAGAAATTGGCTAAAACTATTTACTTATTGAAATGTACATGAATAATAAACTAAACTCCACGAAATGTCCTTAGACAATGAAAATAATAAAAAAATATGAAAATTATAAATATAATAGTAGAAATGACGTAACCCCTCAATTTCAATGAATTTATTCAATGCTTTAACATTAAACGAACTATTTGATATTTCGATATCTTTGAATAATAGGGGAAGTGTCTAATTTTAAAGTAAAAATAAGGTATTTTGGTACTAGTTTGGCCATTAGTAGTAAAAAAGATACTATAGGTAGGTATGGGTATACTTTGGTTGAGAAGGCCATTACTTACCTCGAGGCGTAACGCCTCAGGATATAATATTTCTCAATACTTGAATAATGGCATACGTCTCAACCTGGGTATATAATTACCATTATAATTACAGTATCCAGGTTTCTAATTGTTTGTTTCTTTTTTAAAGACATTTATGGTATGGCTGAATAAAATTTGCAATCCCAAATTGTTGACTAAGGATCCAAAGCTGGTTAGGGCAAATCATAGAGTATGCGATATACATTTCTCTGATAATTGCCATTTACATGGTCGTAGTGGTTCAGATTTAAAAATTGGAAGCTATCCCACTCTTCATTTACCTGACCCTGCTTTTGGAGGTGAGTTTTTATTTTTATTTTAGTTCAAACATTTTCAGATAATGTAATAAAAACACTTTGCATGACCAACAAATTGTCTCAATGTAATGATGAAATTACCAATTTCACCACTGCTCGTTGTTAATAATATGTTTTTACAGATATATTAGTTAATGAAAATAACCCAGACAAAGAAAATGTTCAAGAAAGTCAGTCAAATCTGCAGATGAACATTTCTAATTTGACATCAAGAATTAGAAATTAATGCTTTACATGTACCATTAAAAGAAATTTCCAATATTCCTACAACTTCTACTCATAGAACATGTCAAGGTAAGCTGGAAAAAACATGAAACAAATGATTTTATTTACATCTTCACGATATTAAGTATGGAATGTAATGCTTTCATGATTACTCTAACTATGAATGTACATAAATTTGGCTAATCCAGATCTATATTTGACCAGAAAGAAATTATAAGCTGGTTGACAAAAGGATTATGCATTCAAAAAAATAACCACACAGAAATCCCCAATTTAATAAGTTGGTCATAAAGTAAATTCCCAGAATTTTTATTTTGTTTTTCCACTGTTCCTAAGAGATTTAATTCTTGGGATTTGTTTTGTACCTGTAAAATACCAAATTTCCTATTAAAGGATAGTTTACTGATAAGTGATTTGAATAATTCTGGGAATTTACTAAATGACCAAATAGATATCAATTGTTCTCCTTAACTAAACTTATTGAATTATTTCTGTGTGGTTATTTCTTCCAATGCCTAATCTTTTTGTCAACCAGCTTAACTTTTCTTTCTGGTCATTTATATACCTAGCCTTTATAAAAAAACTTTTTCTGTCCCTTGTATGTAGAAAAATTGCATTTATTTATTAAAATTCATTTGATAGTTACATGTGATTTATTTTTCTTTGTTACAGATTTGCCAAAGAGAAAAATTTGTGATTCATTGCATATCAGAAAAAATACCAGTAAGCTTACTCCACGAGGTAGGGAGTTACATAAAATAGCAAGAGCTATGAATAAAACTGTAACCAGGTTGAGGAAAAGAGTTGCAGATGGAAAAGCTCGCCTAAAAGCTGCTTACAAGTTTGCAGAATCCGGCGATTTTATGAGAGCAAAGTTAAATGAAGCATCATTTAATTTCATCATGGGCCAGTTGAAGCTGCAAAAAATTGCTCCAAAAGGACGAAGATACTCTTTGGAAGATACAATTTTTGCCTTAGGACTCCTAAAGCAAAGTCCAAAAGGCTACAGAATGCTACAAAAAATGTTTGCTCTGCCAAGCAGAAGAACTGTAATAAACCTACTTAGTACTGCCCCATTTAAAACAGGCATCAATGAAGTAATTTTTAAACAGTTGGAAAAAAACTGTGTCTAAAATGAAGATATTAGAAAAATGTTGTACAATAATCTTTGATGAAATATCCTTGAATCCTTCCGTACAATATAATTTTAGGGAAGATAGGTTTGATGGTTTTGAAGATAATGGAGGTGGAAACATATGTCAACGATTAGCTGATAAAGCTATGGTATTTATGGCCCGTGGTATCCATAAAAAATGGAAACAACCATTGGCCTACTACTTTAATAGTGGAGGTAGGAAATCTGCCGTACTATCCAAAACACTGTTTCTGATCAGGGTGAACCAAATAGAGTAGCAATAAACTATTTATACGAAGAAACCAAAAGAAATTTTGCCTCACAGGGAAAGGAAAATCGAGGTTTTGGTTTTTTTATTGATGATGAAGAAGTTGTTCATTTATACGATCCTCCTCATCTTTTAAAATGCATAAGGAACAATCTTTTTGATCGTGATTGTATTTTTATGGGTACTACAGGCGAGATAACAGCTAAGTAGGAACAACTGAGAAAACTGTATAATCTCGATTCCAATGATGATACAAATTATAAAATGCTACATAAAATTACTGAGCAACATATAAACAACTCTTAAAAAATGAAAGTTCAATGGCTGCGCAAATATTCAGTCAACGGGTTGCAGCTCTTTTAAAAGGATTAGCTCGATTAGGTAATATTTGTATAAATTTGTACATAGATTTTAGGGGTGAATAAAGATGTTAATTTAGTTATTTCAGTGAAATTTCATGAAATGTTGATGTCATACAGAAACCAAGACATTTGTTTATAATTTCAATTCTTAAGTTCATTATTCACATATTTTGTTAGCCTATCTGTTTATTATCATTAATTTTGTTTTTGATTTTAGCTGATGACCAAGAGATGCCTTCTGAAGCAAGTGAAACAGCAGAATTCATTTTGTTTATGAACAAATATTTTGACAGTGTCAATGGTGCCAGAGTTAATAATTCAAAAGAAGAAAATAACCTTCGATGTGCTGTTGATGAATATTCATCCCATATGGACTTTTGTGAAGAGGAAATAAATACTTTTAATACTGTTCAGTTTGTTAAAATCAACAAATCAAAATATGTACCATCCTCAGTTAACAACTGGATACATACATTAAAAGTATTTAGGTACCTCTGTTCAAAATTAAAAAATGAAGGTTTTAAATTTCTGTCGATAAGAAATTTCAACCAGGACCCACTGGAAAATTATTTTGGTAATATAAGAAGTCATGGTGTTAGAAATATCAATCCAACATGTCAGTCATTCGTAAACTCATTTAAAGCATTAATAATAAATAATTTTCTTTCTCCACATTCTCCTGGATCAAATTGCGAGAATGATAAATCCATAGCACTAGATCCCTTGATAGATTTTTTTACTAAAAATAAAAATGAAACTGTACCTCTGTTGGAGGTTCCAGATGTACCCAATGTAAAAATGACTTATTGGGGAATAAAGAAGATCTCAATTCAAAGGATAGATTTATAATTGACTGTCGTCAATTTCAAAGACATCATTTGGTGTTTCCGTCCAAAAAATGTCTATATAGTGAAGCTATTTATATACTAACAGATATTTTGCCCAAAATATCTCATAAAGAAAGTATCAAAACGATATTAATCACAATATTAACACAAAATATTGAAAATCCATTTACTTGTGATTAGCATGTTATATATATAATAATATTATCAGAAGAATGTGCCATTTTCACATTTTGGTATGGTCAAAAAATATCAATAAGATATTGAAAGGCAAAACCGAAAATGTTTTATCGAAGGATCCAATAAAAATTGAAGCTACAAAAAGATATCACATTCACAAAAAAATAACTAAAAAGATTAGAGAAATGAAAAATTTGCAGAAATAAAAAAATGTATATATTATAATAATAAAATTATTAACTAACTTGTAAATAAACTTACGTAGTATAAAAGTGTTTTTTTTTCATACAATCGTAAACAATCTTCTTGTGTCGCTAGTAAAATTTTAAATGTGCACTTCCCGCTTATGCCTATCTACTCTATTGAACGAACGCATCCTTTATCTACGATTCAAACGCTGTAATACAGTTCTGTGTGCGATCCGTCTTTTCGACCGAGTAGCGCGACCAGTAACGTGATCTTTTGTTTTTGTATAACCTTTGTTGTATTCCTACATAAACCTATAGACTTAAAATGGCTGGGGCGTATGAAAAAAACGTGGAACGGCTTCAAAGACTCTACGAAGAAGTTATTTTAGAGGAGGAGCCTTTTGTAGGAGGAGAAATTGATCCTGAGTTTGATCAAGAAGAGGATATACTTGAAGAAAATCCTCATTCAACTGATACAGAACAATCTGCTGGCCTAGAGAGCGATTCTGATAGAAACAGTTTATACGAGGATAGTGTGAACCAAACAGAGCTGTGAGATCTAAATCTCAGAATATTATAAATTTCATTCCAGGCGTAACTAATCTCGCAATACACGCAATTACTGTGTCCGAGACCTGGCTGCTTTTTTCCCTGAGAGTATAATAAATGAAATTGTTCAGTGCACCAACATATACATAAATCAATGCCGCGAACGGTATTCTCGAGAGAGAGATGCAAGGGACACTACTACAATAGAAATAAAAGCCCTGATAGGTTTTTTATATCTGGCAGGTTTGTTAAGATCTTCCCATCTCATTGTTGATGATTTGTGGGCAAATTATTGTGCTGGTGTTGAGTTTTTTAGAAACGTTATGTCACTAAAGCGTTTTCAATTCCTGTTGCTGTAACCTTAACAATAGAGCTTGAGCCCAAATATAAATTTATTTATAAATTTGAATAATGTTATAAAGAGGAATTTAAGTTGGGTGACCCAGTTACCCCAAGTTTCGGGGTAACTGGGTCCACCGGTACAGCTTAAAAAAAAATCATACTTCGAAAAGTATTGAAGTTAGAACAAGTTTAGTCATCACATATGGAAGCTATATAAATAGGCTAATTAGCATCCAAAATTTTCAAAGTTATCTTAGACACTCAATTTTTGGTAAAGCTTCAAATCTTAAAAGTTGAAAAAGTAGGTCCCAGTTACCCAACTTTACCTTATAACAGAATTTTATAAGATCTTTATATTAAGTATACCATTTCTATTATAGCCTGATGATGGTAATTAATTTACCGAAACTAGTAGCAGATTGATTGTCCTTTTGGTGGACAAATTAAATTATTGTGGTTTGGACTTTGAGTTTTATTGAACCCTCTTATTTGTCTTTAATAGTTGTTTAACATCACTCTGGAAGATAGTGAAAAATATTGGATTCAAATACCAAAAAGATGATCCTCATCGTGGTTTAATGGAGTTGCCACATATTGCATTGAAACGTGTACATTTTCTACATGCATATGTCAAGATAAAAAGGGAAGGTTTATATCAATTTGTGTTTTTGGATGAGACCTGGATATTTAAAGACGATGCCGTTGGACGTTCTTGGCAATATTCTAATCATAGAAGCGTGAAAAAAACCAAAATTGGTGGAGAAAATTCTTTGCATTGGTTTTAATACCAGCTTTTAGTGAACTTGGAAGAACCTGCCACAATTGTAATGGATAATGCAAGTTATCACAGTAAGTAAGTAAGTACCAACAACAGCTACCAAAAAGGCGGATATACAGAACTGGTTGATACAAAATGATGTTCCTTTTGAAAATACTTTCTTCAAAACCTAATTATTGAAAAATTGAATAGATGAGGCTTTTACTTGATGAAGATCTATACTTAACTATGAAATACCTAATTATTGAGTTTAGTACAACGGTAAGTTGATATAAACATTTTTCAATATATTATGGTAATACTTAGGTAACTTATTTTGTTTAAATATATGCATTTTTTTAGGAATAAATCACCAACAGTATATGAAGCTGACGACATATTATCTGAAAAATATGGTCACAAAGTGCTTCGACTTCCCCCTTACCACTGTATGTTCAACCCAATTGAACATATTTGGGGCAAAGTTAAAAATTTTTATAGAGATCATGTGGGAACTGGGAACTTCAACAAAACAAGCAATAGGTGTATGGAAAAAGTCTTTAGAAAAAGTGACTCCTGATATTTGGTCAAAGAAAGTAGAGCACACTGAAAAAATTATACAAGATTGGTGGGATAGAGAAGTAGTATTCGATAGACAGGATGTGCCTCCACTCATTATTAATTTTGACAGTGACGATGAAGATAGTGATGATTTTGTGGTGGAGTAGTGGAAATTTTGTGTTTTATTTTTTGTATCTTTTTATCCAATTTGCTTCATTTCCACCTCCTGTTAATCATACTGTATATCCTGCTGCACCACATTACTGTCGCAAAGAATACTACAACATAAAAACGCAAATTATTTGTGATGCCAACAAATTAATTCTTAATATGAAAGCTAGATTTCCTAGTTCAATCCGAGATGCTGTAATATGTCTTAGTTCTCAAGTAAAGACCTTTTGATACGTCAAGACTAAATAAATAGAGGCAATAGCTATTTGATTGGTGATGGTGAATATCCTCTAGAATCATGGTTATTAGTACCATATGATGATCCTGCAGATAATTCACCTGAGTCAAGATTCAATACAAGTCTATCTTCACTCCGAAGAAATAATAATTGACCAATTATGCCATTACTGAATTGTAGTATTGAAAGTCCTTTCAAATTTGGTATTACAAATCCCAAATATAAATTAAAAAAAATTAAGAATACGTCACCACGTCAAAACTGTTCCATATTATTCAACAAATCGCATTTAAAATTAAAAATAGACCTACTTCAGGATTTTTGTAGAAAGTAAATTGTTTGCAACATGATGAATTTGTTCCATAATTTAGCCGCGCTCTGTCTATAGGTATATAATCAAGATCCTCAAATCATATAGTATGAGCCATTTTTCTTTGAACTTGACCACACAAACTGGGTTAACTATAAGTTAACCAGTCAATTTTCCTCGACTTGTATTCCAAAACCATGACGTAACAGTTAACCAACCACACAAACCAGCTCACTAAGATTGTTTAACAGAGTAGTTATATTATTGAAGGTTAGGTGTTTGTTTATTTCTGAGTTTCCACAAACCGTTGTCATAAAAGTTTACCGTGACATCATATTGTTAACCCGGTTTGCGTAGTTAAGCTCAAAGAAAAATTGCTATGGTATAGAAAGAGATATTATTTGGTGGGGATACGAGAATACTAACGCTCGGTTTAATATGAGAGAACCAAACATGCGGACAACGATACTAAAAAAATCAAGGTGGTTGCCACATATTAATATAAGTATGCTTGTTGGTACATAAAAGTATATGAAACGAACATGCTCTTACGTATTAATAGTATTGTCACTAGGACCATATGTCTGATTAATTTTTTAATTACAATTGCATGAGAAGTGAATTGTGTTGATTTATATAAGGAATATTTTATAGACACTAGAAAATTTCAACATATAAATTGAAAATAAAATATATAAAAGAATAAAATAATATCGGTTCATAGAAAGGATGAGAACAAGGCTATCTGTCGTGGGAGACTAGTAGTCAAGACCGTTTCAAACCTCTTTCGCCTGTTAAACCAAGCATTGGTATACTCGTATCCCTACCAAATGTACTTTTTGCTAACGCACTTATGGCACATCTTAAGCTTCCATGTGACTAAGAGTTCCTTCCTTCCTTCCAAAGCCAATATCATTATTTATCGACTAGTGAACTGGAAATGTATGTTTATAGCGATCACTAATAACTATTATTAAATTAATTGGGTACAGTTATTTTATAATACACAAATTAAAACAACGACCACAGTATCTCTGCATAAATAATACTGATAAAATGGAAGATTTTTTATTTTTATATCTTGTAACAAAATTTTATTTTGTGTGTCTATATTTTTATTTTTCATACTATTTCTATTATAATAAATGTAATAGATATTGTATAAAGAAACAATATTTAAATTTGCATGAAGATGATTACAGCTTGTATTGATTCCTTTTAGCATAAACCCTTGCAGTGCTCTTGAAGATGGTTCTACAGAGCATAGAATAAGGTATAAGGACCTACAGTTCGTCATTTAACCCTCTTCTATGTAAAATAATTAAATGTTAATTCGAATATAGAATGATTGGTTACTGTTTCTTGTATCTTATCCATAGTTTTTCATGAATAAATATTTATATTAAATTAATCAAGCCTATCATACAAGTCTTTTATTTTTAAATAACTTTTTTTACTTACGCCCTACGAGGCACGGAACAATGAAAAAGAAGAACTGTCAATCTAACATCAGATTGACTTTTCTAGTTTTCGTTAGGTAAAGGAAAAAACTACAGCTTGGCAACATCACAATATTTTGTTTTGCATCGTCATCGTCTTTTTATAGTAAATGAACCATATAATCTTGATCATTATCTTTACTATTATTTGTTACAGGCTATCCGCTGCGTCCTTGGTTGCTAACTCCATTGAGAAATCCTGCTTCTGGCGCAGAGGAGCAATTTAATAATGATTTTAAGAGAGTAAGTAGCAATATTGGACATTGTAATGGTTTACTAAAAAACAGGTTTCGATGTCTCTTAAAAGATAGGGTTCTCCACTACCAACCAGTAAAAGTGGCTAAAATAACAAAATCATGTTGTGTGCTACACAATATTTGCGTGCTAAATAGAATTCCGGAGCCAGAAAGAGATGAAGAATATTTGAATGTGGATCTTGGAGTAATTCAAGTAAACCAGGTTGCAGCAGTAAATAATTTAGCAGCACAGAATGATTTGGAAGTTGGAAGACTGTTAAGGCAAATCATAATTGACACACACTACAATTAAAATTTAAAAAGAATATTATATTGTCTTTTTTGCATTCCTATTGTATCTATTATTTATTTATTGTATAGTTTGGAGTTGTTTAATCATTAGAGAGATATTGCAGTGCCCAATAACGCCTGGCACTAATAAAGTCGTCTTTATTTTGACATATACGCAGGCGCACTGTGATTCTGGAATAAGGACAACTTTATTAAAATACTTTATTAGTGGACATTTAAAAGCGAGGATTAACATTCCTTTATTCTCATTTCGGGCTGGATCGTCACTTGTTCGGTGAATATGACATGACAGGTGGTAGACAAATTTGAAATTTAGACAGTTGTGTTGGATGTTGAGATCTTTTTGTTTTTTGGCAACAATTTGAAATATTGAAACATTATAGAGAAACAAAAATCGAAGAGACTGAGATTCAGTTATGATGATGACATCTTTTTACTCAGGGAGATAATTGACCACAATCCTCTAAAAAACTCCGCAGCGTGGGAGGTAATTCAACAGGATATGGTAACATCCCTGGGGAAGAAATTTCTTATAAAAACATTGAAACAACATTTACAGCTTATATTAGAATCGTGGGCTAAAAAGGATAACATCGCCAAAATTCGGTAACAGATACATATAATGTACATTTATTTCAAATAATTTACTGTTGATTTTTTTTTCAGATCAGGCTGTGAAGACCCTCACAGTGAAAAAGACCATTTACTGCAAGAAGTCAGTAGCATATGTCAAAAAAGTGGAGGGTTGCCAATTAAACAAAAGATGATTTCTAAAGAGAAACAAATTGCTGAATTGGGTCGACAGGCGAGAGAATAATTTGCCTTAAATTTTATGAACGATAATGATGAAAACTGTGGTAGGTTTGTTATTGAATATGGATATTAAGTAAATGTAACTAATATTCTAAGACTATAAATACTTAGTTGTGAATAAGTAAAAATTATCATAAATTTTTGAACTTGCAGAATTATATGACAGTGTTCACAGTGCCCCGTTTAATAAAATAAGGATACCAGATGCCATATCAGTACCTGCCAACTTACCAAGAAATGTTAATGATAAAATACATGTTCTACGTAAGTTTCATATAAATCTACTTTAAAACAATTATTTGTGAGGCATCCTTTTTCGTCACCTAATAATAGATTAATATGCTCTAATTTTCAATTCCATCTAGACAATGTATTTTCTAATCTCTTTATTGTAGAACCAATGAGAAAGAGAAATGATAAAAGTAAAACCTTAAGAAATGATGCATTGGGTTATCTGTCGGAAAAAAATGAGAGAAATTACATTCAAGAATAGAGAACTTGAATTAGAAACAAGTAAAGTATTGTTGGAAGAAAGAAAGCTACTACTGGAAAAGAAGAGGATTGATTGGGAAATAACTGAAAGGAAAGAAAAATTGGATATTGAGAAAAAAAACTTGAAATGATGATATTAGACAAAACGATGACTTAACTTTTATTACAGACACAACAACAACTGATAGAAGCATTAATGAAACAGTTACAAGGAATTAATTCAAATTAACAAGGCTTGTTAATCCAATTTATTTGTTTTCCTTTTCCTATATGATCTTAGAATAAGAATGTTTATATCTTAAGGCTGTTGTATATTTTTTGTGATTCTAGGATTAATACTCTTTTGTTTATGAATGCTGCTGAGTTTATTTTTTTCTGTGATGTTAGGAGTAGAATGTTTTATTTATTTCAGATTATTTAAAATAAATAAAATATTTAAAATGCAAGAGACCTATATGAAAAAACAACAAGAAATAAGTGTTACTGCTGTGGTTTAATCATCCATCCCTATGCCCCCTATCTAGGAACAAGTCCAGATGGCATTGTGGTAACACAGTCTGATATTGGACTGGTGGAATTTAAGTGTCCCTATGGTTCAAAAAGTGGGACATTGAAAGAAGCATTGAAACAAAAAAAATTTCATTTGAAGGAAAACGATAATGAACTTGTACAAAATAAAAAACATAATTATTATTATCAGGTGCAAGGGCAAATGTTAATAACTGGATTAAAGTGGTGCGACTTATGCACATACTTTAAAAAAAACAACGAAATTTATGTTGTTCGGGTACCTTTCGATGAAGCATTTTGCTATGAAATGTTTGTATAAAAATCACTTTAAAATTTTATTATGTGTTTATTTTCTCAATGGAGGCATTAGATTTGTAAGTAAGGCACAAACAGTGTATAATTGGTTTATACAGCCTAATAAAGAAATCGGTATTGTGTTTGATAAAATTTTAAATGTTTTTAACCTTCTTATGGCTCTCTCTACGTGAACTCTTTCGTGGGCTATTTTTCTTATATAGTCCACATCTTGTGGCTGAAACTGTAATCCAGTTATTTTGAATGTAGGAATATTGATGTCTATTCCAACCATCTCTAAAATATTTTCAATTTTAAATCCCTTATCTGCCAGTATTTTATCTCCACTCATCAACTGTCCATTTTCTATTTTTTGCTTTAAAAGAGCTAGAAGTCCACTATCCTTAATAATTTGTTTGTCTGATATTAGGGTCAATTCTATAAGAAGTGGTTAAAAATTAACAATCTAAAACTTGACCAAAATACCTCATCCCCAAGACAAAGGTCCAAGTAATATTATGTTCAAGTTTCAACTCTTAATTTTACTGCATTCTTTAGATTTGTTGCATACAAAATGACCAAAATTTTGCTGCAAGTCAGGAGTGCCAACTGTTTTGAGCTGTCTAAATCACAACACATTATAACAATCTAAAACTTGACCAAAATACCTCATCCCCAAGACAAATTATTTCCATATAGAAGGGTTCGCTAAAACTATTCAGTAAGTAGAAAAATGACAACACCTACCTAGAAGAAACATCTAATTGTTTTATTCCATTTACAGTTCTGATTATGTATCTAAAATGAAGTCCGATGTAACTGCCCACACAGATCCCAATAATTTTGATATAGAAGTGTTCTCTAAAACTATTCAGTAAGTAGAAAGATGACAATAACACCTATTTAGAAGAAACATCTAATTATTTTATTCCATTTACAGTTCTGATTATGTAACTAAAATGAAGTCTGATGTAACTGCCCACACATATCCAAATAATTTTCATATAGAAGTGATCGCTCAAACTATTCAGTAAGTAGAAAAATGACAACACCTACCTAGAAGAAACATCTAATTGTTTTATTCCATTTACAGTTCTGATTATGTATCTAAAATGAAGTCCGATGTAACTGCCCACACAGATCCCAATAATTTTGATATAGAAGTGTTCTCTAAAACTTTTCAGTAAGTAGAAAGATGACAATAACACCTATTTAGAAGAAACATCTAATTATTTTATTCCATTTACAGTTCTGATTATGTAACTAAAATGAAGTCTGATGTAACTCCCACACAGATTCGAATAATTTTCATATAGAAGTGTTCGCTCAAACTGTTCAGTAAGTAGAAAAATGACATCTTTAGAATTGTGAAAAATTGATATTTTTGTAAACTTTTTATTTTCTTTTTGTTTTGTGAGGAGAAATTGAAGAGAAAAATTGAAGATGAACTTCAGTTGCCATGTAATCATAAATATGAAGACAATTACATTAAATTTGTAATAATAATAATTTCATTTATATTTTTATAGAATATTTTTGATTTGTTTCTTTTCAATAAAAACATAAACCCACTTTTGCTGTGGTTTTTTCTAATAATTAATAAGGGTCAATGAAAAAGCAGACATGTCTGTTTATTGCTATAATAAATTTTTTTATAGTTTACCTAATTAGCATTTCTTTGCTATAATTCATTTGAATGATTGAGAGAGGTCAGTGGAAAATTAGACAGTCTGTTTAGTAAATGAGCAGCACCGATTCTGCCCCATTTTTGGCTCTTTTAACATTGAAATCTCCATAAGGAAATCTAAGGTCCCGAAAAGCAAAAATTGGCTCCTTTTTTTGCATGAATGCGATACTGGCTCACGGCAGGATTTTAACATGGAAATCTCCATAAGGAAATCATCGAAAATTCAAAGATTCCCAAAATGCAATAATTGGTTCTTTTTTGCGGGTTTGCGATACCGGACCACGGCGTACAAATATAGACCCACCTGTTTAGGATCCCAAAATCAACCACCCACCCACTCCCCAAATTTCAATACTTGGCCCACCCCCAAATGTTTAGGACCCCCTAATATAGGCCCACCCCAATATCCCCCTGTTTAGGACCCCCAAATTTACACTCACCCACCTTTATCATCATTATTTTTAAAATTGAAAAAACTTTTGCCCGAGTCTGGGCGCGAACTATTAACTCTAGTGCTCGAAACTATGCGCCTAACGAATGTGGCTATTAACTTTCATAAGATTAGAATGATAGGAGAGGTATAAAAAAAATAATGTGATTGAGCTTGGTTTGAAGTGAAATATAGAGGATATTAAGTAATGTCTAGTATGCATAGGTACAATTTAAACAAAGGATATTAAAAATTCGACATATACAGAGGGTATCGAAAAATTTATAGTGTTGATATACAGAGTACATCAAAAATTAGATTATAAACGGCATTAGATTAAGTGTTAGATAGGTTTCTATAAGATGTTTAAAAATAGGTGTCAATTTAATAATTTCTATTTTTTTAACTTCTTATTTATACATCATCATTATTACCAATTGCTTGTGTTCGATAGGAATATACCCGGCCAACTAAGTATAACATCCCCATAAAACTCCCAACTAAATGAATCAACAAAAGTATGGAATTATTTTCAATTTCAATTTTAGAAAAAACTTTTTATGCATCATCATTGTTTTCAACTGCTGGTGATATAGGTTAAAAGTAACTTTTTTTCATTTTCCTTTAGTGAAATGAAACCATAAAGGTATTTACGGGGAGATAGAAAAAAAAACAATAGACACTTGTTATAATTTTTATTTCATTGATTTTATTTATACATCAACATTGTTTTCAATTGCTTCGATATATTCAGTATGTACATCTTCTGCGGCTTCCTGCTGTACCTATAGAAAGAAGTAAATATGATCAGATACTACCAATAATGGTCATCAAATTTACATAATAGTTCTGAAAAGATAAATATAACATAAAACATAATCGGATTGGAATACTTTGAGCGTTTTGTCTATTTCCACACCACCGTTAAGCCCCCCTTTAAATACTTATGGGGTAAGACAACGGAGCATAGCCTTTTTTTATTTGTGGAAAGGCAACCCCAATAGGCCTACGGAAAACCACTTCCACCCCTGTTTAATATTTTTAATTTTTATTGACAATTATTACATATAATCAAGACGGTCCAAATAGTTGAGGAGCATCGCAGAATTGATGTTCATGTCAATTTAAAGACTCGCAGTTGTGGGGTTTCCCCCCCAAATCCTTTAATTCCATTTTCTTAACAATAATATCGAAAAAAAATCGATAGTTGAAGTGTGTGTGTAACCCAGAAAAGAGCTATCGAGGCTAAACTAAAAACTAGTAAAGTAAGTAAATGTAAACTAGCATCTAAATAACTCAATGTCACTCTTTATCAACTTTATTATCACTTATTGAATAGTGTCCCCAGGGTAGTGTGTTATCCGTTCCAGGAACCAAGTAACGTTTATCATCCTCTGGGCTGAGGGCAACCTTATGTTGGACAGTGGAGTACACCTGATGTTTTTTTGAACTAATCAGATTTTGAACTACAGTTTTCTGTTTCCACGTATCGAGACATTCTTTATAATCTTCATGTGTAATTATAGTTTTCACACCCAGGTTCATGAGTTCAGACTCTATTTCATCCTCATCATACCCTTCATCAATTAACCTTTTCTTTTTCTTAGCAATACTATCATCAGTTACTAAAATTCTGGTCGAGTAGAGTTTCGAACGAAGGCCCACATAGTCAGTCATTGAAACACCACTATTCTCATCCTTCATCATCCCCAAGACTTTCTTATTAACCAGAGGAATGCCATATATATTTTCAAGAGCATAGTCGCTTGTATCAAATCGCCTATGACAGTCGCGCGCCATAGCTTCATTTGGGTCTTGATGGAGCTCATAAATAAGAGAGTCAGTGTCCGTATACATGACTGAGCAGCTGGGGAAAGCATCAATCATGTATCCATAGTGAAAATCATAAATTGTAGTTTTAGCAAGATCTAGGATTGTCTGTCCTACACATATAGGCTTGTTTAACCAGATCTGACGCTTCCGTAATTCTATTGCAACTAGATCGGGCTTTTCACTAAAAATAGTGCTATTCTTAAACTCGGGCTTGGCGATGCAAGCCTCAGCACCATACCTCCCCTCCCACTTAGTCACCAAACGAACATTAACCCTCTTTCTTACGTTTTCCATTGTTTTACCTATAACAAAGGATACATTAGTATTCTAGATTTATGTTAGATATTAGAACTTACCAAATACTGCATTGTTCATTAATTTGAACAAATTCTTTTCAAACTCATTCGTAGCCTTCGTTCTTAGCTCTGTTGAGAGCTCTAAACTAGGCGAATATTTTTCATATGCCAAAAAACGTTTTCTTTCATTAGAAACAAGATTGCATCAAAATAAATCATTATAACCCTTTCGAGCCTGTCGGTACACATATGTACCAGCATGAATCACGCGGAGACTATGAGCAAATATTTATATTTTGAATGGTCAGTCTACGTACCAGTGCGTCTTCTACCTCCCTATGAAACTGTGATGCGCGGAATTTTATTTGGGGTTATGTGGTATTTGTTTATTTGTGCCGGGCCACGTTGTACGCTACGTTTTTAGTTAATTTTCACGGAAAAAAGTGACCTAAATTGCGCCAATTTTGTGTGTGGACCTAGTTAAGGTGAGTTTTACAATATTACGACAAAATATGTTGCGAAACATTGCTGGAAATAACAAAAAAACAGCTGTTTTCTACAGTGGTACACATATGTACCAGCAGTCCGTAACTGAACTAGATGTCGGTACATATATGTACCGATAGTCTACCGTATTTTTTTTGTTTCAGACGATGTCCAGAAAAAATAAATTGAGTATTGATGAGATGGATCATATTGCTGACCATTTGTTAGATGTTTCTAGTGTATCTGACTTTTCGGCGGGCAGTAGCGATCTATGGGAGCCATCATCTGCAGAAAATTCGGGCCAAGATAATGAATCATTGTCCAGCAATAATGATGTGGATTCTCAGCAGGTCGGAAGCTTGAAAGAGATCATTGAAACTATTGAAAGTGAATCACCGGTTGGAGAAACTGCTCATGGAAAAGATTCTGGCGATTCAAAAAATCGTAGAATCATAAGGTCAGATGTAACACCAGATTTTGTTCCAAGAAAAAGTGTCCCACTCCCACGTGAGTGTTCTTTATCTTCAAAATTTCACAAAGACATGAGCCCCATTGATGTATTCCATAAGATATTTCCTCGCTCGCTTTATATGTACATTGCACAATGCACCAATGCCCGACTAAATATGCTCCGAAATGCAAAAGGAAAGAAGAGAAAACGATTTCAGATACTGATGTAGGTGAAATACAGATTGTGATCGGCTCAGTTCTCATTATGTCCTATAATCGACTACCATCAATTACACATTATTGGTCAAAACATTCTTCAATGGGGAATATAACTATAAAAAACGCTATATCAAGGGATAGGTTCAAACTTATTTCGTCAAAATTATATTTTACCTATCCAGAAAAGCCGACCGACTGCTCCAAAACTTATTATATTGATGACATCGTTCAATGCTTGAAAAACACGTTTCAAAAATCACGACATGACAGCAACTTCCAAAGCATTGATGAATCGATGACTAAATTCAAGGGGCGGTCATCCCTCAAACAATACATGCCCCTCAAACCAACAAAGCGAGGAATAAAAATGTGGCTCCGTTGTGACTCAGAAACGGGATATACTTACGATTTCAACATTTATGCGGGGAGAGAAGAGGGCAACCAAGATGGTACTTTAGGAGAAAGGGTAGTCAATACGCTTGCAAACACTATCCAAGAGGTTGATGTAACACTTTGCTTTGACCGTTTCTTTACCTCTGTTGACTTACTTCATTCAACAAACTATGCAGCAGTAGGTACTTGTATAGCTACTAGAAAGAATATTCCGAAACTACCTGAAAAACTGAAAAAGGGTCAATCCGTTTTCAAATGCACCAACGAGGGTGTAATTTTTGCAAAATGGCAGGATACTAAAGATGTCCTGGTTCTCAGCAATTGCCATACGAATAACATTGTATTGCTAAATAAGAAAAACAAAGATGGTACAAGATCTCCTATAGAATGTCCAGAAATGATTGCCTTTTATCGGGATCACATGGGAGGAGTTGACCGGGCAGACCAAATGGCGGGATTGTATGAATTTGATAGAAAATCAAAAAAATGGTGGATCAAAGTTTTTTTCAGGCTTTTGATGATGTCAGCTGTAAATGCCTGGATAATTTACAAAGAATTATCAGAAAAAAAATTGCCATTTCTGGACTTTCTCGTACCATTAGCAGAAGCAATTCTGAACGAAGGCCAGAAGAAAACTACTTTAGTAAAAGGTCCATCAACAAGTGGTCGTCCTTCCAAAAGAAGACTAAGTCAAAAAAACATTCCATTGCACCTGCCTACGGAAGGTAAAACTCGTAGGAGATGTGCTCGCTGTGCTGAATCTCAGATTCAGAAGAGGACCAAGACAGTGTGCAGTCAATGTAGGTTACCATTATGCAAGAATTGTTTTGCTGCATACCACATTTAACCATTTTTTACGTTTATGTTAAATTCATTAAATTATTCTTTGAAAGATGCCTGGTACATATATGTACCATTCTCTAAGACCCTCAAAGACTGGTGGTACATATATGTACCATCCCCCCACCACTTTTTCTAAATAAAAATTCATTCAAATTTCGATGCAGATGTTTTATTTGATCGCCACTGACATCAAACCACTAAAAATCTAACCCATAACCCTTAAAACAAAAGCTCGTCTCGAGTTTATGAAAGAATACATCAACTTAGGCCATGCACAGTATATTCCCCTTGATTTTAAAAATATTCACAATAACCACAAATATTTTATACCTCACCATTGTGTGATTCGTAATGATAAAACTACAACACGTCTCAGAGTTGTCTTCGATGCATCCTTAAAAACCACCTCAGGATATTCATTAAATGACATATGTCTAAAAGAGCTTGTTGTTCAGCCAGAACTATTTGACATTTTCTGTCGCTTCAGAACTTATATTTTTGCTGTTGTGGCTGACATCGAAAAGATGTACCGACAAATCTTAATTAAACCTAATCACATTTATTTACAAAATATCTTATGACGAGAAAGTATAACAGATGATATAAAATGCATCGAATTGTTGACGGAACAAACTTTGCACCTTATGTAGCCACTCGTTGTCTCTCTGAATTGGCAGAAATGTATAAAAAAGAATTTCCGTTGGCAGCTATGGCAATTCAGACTCAAACATATGTTGACGATGTTTTAACGGGAGCTGACTCTTTTGAGGAGCTCTGTGAACTTAAAACCCAATTAATAAAATTACTTAATTTAGGCCAATTAACACTGCATAAATGGTGTTCCAATTCCATTAAGTTTATGCATAATTTTACCTCAGAAACTGAACCCAAAAACTACTCTATAAATTCTGAGAGTAACTCCAATAAAGTACTGGGTGTTTTTTGGGAGCCAAAATCTGATCACTTTTCAATTTCTTCGCCCAAGAACATAAATGTAAACCCAGTCACAAAAAGAAATGTTTTAGCTATCATAGCTCAAATCTATCATCCGTTCGGGCTTGTTGCTCCAATTGTCATAACGGCCAAGATTTTTATGCAGAAGCTTTGGTTATCGAATTTGAATTGGGACGACTTTTTAAATGTAGAATACTTGGCACCAGTGTAGTAAATGCTTGGATTGTCTGCAATATGATGGCAACAACAAAATTAGGTATAACCGAATTTCGGCAGCAGCTTGCTAAAGAACTTATCAAACCTCAGACATATCCAGATGTATTAAGTACTAGACCGAACTCACCAAAGAAACGAGCACAGGAACGTGCAGTGTGCAGAGGATGTTACAATCAGTTAAGATAATCTGGATATTGTTTGAATTGTTTCAATAATGATCACAACTGATAGTTTCAACAATATTTTGTATTATTTCTATTTTATAAGTTCAAATAAATTCAATAAATATTTGTTCTACTACCAACTTTATTTCAGAATTTTTTCTTCTCCTGTGTTGAACATAGCAAAAACATGTATTTATATATACATTCAAATTGTACTGTCCAAAGTTCATCAATACATTGTGTTAGTTCGTAGAAGGTTTTTCACATTGTAAATTTTTATAAAAACTTCTATAAAAATAAACACTATTTTCATTTTTTGTTAGGTTAACTTGTCCAGCAAACTTCACTCTGTAATTTTAATCGCTAGCTACTCTCGCGCCACCTACTATTTGTACCTTACCGCTGGACACTTTTTCGACATTTTTCCTATACAAGTTTGTGCTCCTTATATCTAGTCTCCATGCCCGAGGTCCTTGGTAGACGAGCCACCTAAAGTGGATACTGACTCCAAGGCCACCACGGGTTCCGGAAAGGACGTCGAATCAGTCGATGACCTGACGGAGGAGGTACCCGAAAACAGCGAGGTCACCTCTCCCCTAGCGGAGGAGCGGATGGACCTCTAAAGAAAACCAACCAACCTAACCAACCTACTCATGGACAAGGACGTTGGAAAAAAGGTAAATATCATACAATGCAACCTCCAACACAAAAAGGCAGCAACGGCAACACTATGTCGGCACCTTGATGTATTGGAGGATGCAATAGCTTTGATCCAGGAGCCCTGGATAATAAAGACCAAAATTACTGGTTTTAGTAGTCTAAAGGGTCAAATTTTCAGCCTACCAAGCAATCAGCAACCTAGGACAGCAGTTTACGTCCCAAGGAAATACAGAGCTTCTCCAATGGCACAATTCTGCACCTCAGACCTCACTGCGGTTAAAGTGGAATGTCCAGATGGAAGAGGCAAATATACGGCGTTGGTACTTGCATCGGTGTACCTACCTTCAGATGCAGCCACCCTACCACCGACTAAAGAGACGGAGGTACTAGTGGATCACTGCCTCAACCAAAGAGTGGAGCTGATATTGGGTTGTGACTCAAACTCCCACCACTTGAGCTGGGGCAGCAAGGATATCAACGCCCGAGGTAAGTCTCTTTATGAATATATAATTAAGAAAGATCTAACAATCTTAAACAGAGGCACGGAGCCGACATTCATTAACGCCCGTAGCCAAACATTAATAGATATTACGCTGGCGACAACCAAAATATCAAACCAAATTAAGGACTGGCAAGTGTCAGATCATATCTCTATGTCAGACCACCGCTGGCTGACTTACACGGTAAGCCAGGATCTCAGGACCACTGTAAAATCTCGCGACCCGAAGAGGACGGATGTAGCTCTCTACAATCGACTCTTAAAAGGTGCTCTGCGGGAAACAGAGGTCCTGACTCCTAGCAATAATGAGGAACTGGAAAGGTACACAGTATCTATCCAAAACAAAATGGACATTGCCTATAAGGAATCCTGTCCGATGAGGATGGTTCAGACAGGTGGCACGACCAATAGCTGGTGGTGCCCTGAACTGGAACACCTCAAAAAGACAGCGAGAACGACCTTTAACAAGGCAAAACGAACAACACTCGAAGAGGACTGGGGAATATACAAAGCCAACCTCAAGGAGTTCAAAAAAGTCTGCAGACAAAAGCAAAGAGAGGCCTGGAGAGCCTATTGTGAGGCAGTCGAAGACTTCCCACAGGTTTCTAGGCTACAGAAGGCGCTCTCAAACGACCAACATAAGAGTATCGGCATCCTTACAAGGGAAAATGGCGACAAGGCAGCCAACCTTCAAGAGAGCGCTGAGATTCTTATGGAAACTCACTTCCCAGGTTCTGTCTTTCCTGGAAGGTCAAACTGGATGGAAGTACCAACAACACCCTCACAATACGACTGGCAATTTGCTAGTTCAGTAATTGACGAGGACAAGATAAGGTGGGCCATATCGGGCTTTTCCCCCTTCAAGTCACCAGGACCTGACGGAATAAGACCAGCCCTACTTCAATGGGGGATGGATATTCTTATGCCGCACCTGGTTGGAATTTTCAGAGCCTCTTTGGCTCTGAGATATATTCCCCGTAAGTGGAGAGAAGTACGAGTGGTATTCATACCAAAACCAGGTAGGATGGATTACACCTTACCAAAAGCATTCCGACCAATTAGTCTCACATCGTTCTTTTTAAAAACAATGGAGAGGTTATGCGAGCGGTACATAAGAGATGAAGTGCTAGTTCACCACCCACTTCATCCAAATCAGCATGCATATACTCCGGGAAGGTCCACTGATTCGGCCCTTCACCAAGTGGTTGGCAGAATCGAAAGATCATTGGACAACAAAGAATCCACCCTGGGTATATTCATAGACATAGAGGGAGCGTTTGATAAAACAACCTTTCCAACAATTACCCAGCAACTCAACTCCAGGAATGTACCTCTGGTAGTAGGAGAATGGATACTCAAGATGCTCTCTAGTAGAGCAATAAGTATCAATGTAGAAGACATCACAGTAAGAGGACTGGTCATGAGGGGATGTCCGCAAGGAGGGGTCTTATCACCCCTTCTGTGGAACATAGTCCTGGACACCCTGATTAATCACCTCAACAACAATGGAATCTACACAATTGCATACGCAGATGACATAGTTATTTTGCAGACAGGCAAATTTGTGAACACACTGTGCGATAGAGCGCAGGATGGGCTCAAATTAATTGAAACATGGTGTAAGGAACACTCACTTTCGATCAATCCTAGGAAGACTGAGATGGTCCTTTTTACCAGGAAAAGGAGTTTATCGGGTTTAAAATCCCCCGAAATCTTCAAAAGCAAACTAAACTTTTCGGAAGAGGTGAAATACCTTGGTATTACCCTCGACAGGAAACTAACATGGAACTCTCATCTACACAGCAGAGCAAAAAGAGCATATGTGGCTTATGAACAGTGTCGGAGAACAGTGGGACGCACATGGGGGCTGTCACCCCGAGTGGTCTCCTGGATCTACACTGCAATAATAAGACCTATGTTAACGTATGGAGCAATTGCATGGGGACCGAAGGTTCTACAAGCAACGGCCATTCAAAAACTATATCAAATACAGCGAATGGCCTGTTTAAACATAACAGGAGCCATGAGAACAACACCAACCGCAGCAATGGAGCTTATTACTGGTCTGACCCCTCTGGACCTGTATGTCAAGGAGGTTGCGTTGATGGCCATGGTACGATTGCGCAAGGCTGGTGTAAACCCCGAAGTAGGAGTGGGCAATTTGCGGTTAAGCCTATGGCAGGAAGCGCTTACTGCGCTACCTCTGCTGCAGGCAGCCAATGATGCAATTAAACCCAGATTTTTGTTTAATAAACCCTACAAAATACAAATAAAACACAACACAGAGCCAGATGCTGCAGATGCAATACGCATTTATACAGATGGTTCAAAAATGAATGAAGGCTCAGGATGTGGAGTTTACTCGAGAGCACTAAGCCTAAGGATCAAGTGGGGAATGGGAAACAATACCAGCGTAGTTCAAACAGAACTGGCTGGTATCTCAATTGCCACAAAAGAACTAATCAGAAAAGGAATTTCTGACAAAAACATAATAATCTGCACTGATAGTAGACAAGCCCTATTAGCCTTGAACAGACAACGTGTTATATCAAGACTAGTACTAGAGTGCCACCAAGATTTAGCTAACGCCTCGGCAGATAACAATATTATCCTGAGGTGGGTTAAAGGGCACGACAGGAGTAAAGGAAATCGCATTGCTGATTCTCTAGCCAGGGAAGCCGCTGGACTGAAAATTCTTGGACCCAGTGACACCTACGGCCTGACGAATTCGACAATTGCGGAACTAGCCAAACGTTACACCCATGCTCAATCCCTTGAGAGATGGGAGGCAATCAAAGGAGGCAGTTTTGCCAGGATCACCCTGGGCGACCCTGGGAAGATGGCGCCGAAAAAATACTTGGCGATGACCAGAAGAAACCTACGTATAACAGTGGGATTCCTGACTGGCCACTGTCAACTAAGGAAACACCTCCATACTATGGGGCTAGTGGACACATCTCTATGCAGGATGTGTGAACAGGAAGATGAGACTGTCAGGCATGTCCTATGCGAGTGTCCGGAGTTATCGTCGATAAGAGAGTGTGTGTTCGGTGAGTCTTGGCCTACACCTGCCGATATAAAGGAGATGTCTCCTGGTGACCTGTTCACCTTCCTGAGAAGGACAGGATGGACGATGACCTAGGAGGACAACTCCTCGGGAGGATGTACAATGGGTCATATGTGGCATAAGTGCTGTGAGCCTACACTCACCCTCCCTACTCTACAGATACAGAGATAGCGGTCTACCCAGAACTATGATCAGTTTAAAAACAAAATATGAAACTATGAAAAAAGAGTTAAGGAAGAAAGTTGCCTCAAATAAATTAGAGCTATATAAAACAGGAGGTGGAGTGGCAGACAATGTACCACTGACTCCCATAGAAGAAAAAATTTACACCATAATTTATTTAAGTATGTACAGAGGGCTTACCTCCAAGAAATGATAATGATGCATATAAGGGTAGGTTCAGATGACAAGCGCTCAACGCGCGTTTTGATAACGCGCGTTTACAACTACATACATTTTATTCAGGCCGTACACATGATAACGCGCGTTTCAGTAACGCGCGCGTTCAACGCTGCGCTAGCGCTCGACTGTTGTCAGCGCGCGTCAACGCCGCTTTGAGATCATTGGTTTTCTATGTTTCCGTTCAGTTGAGCGCGCGCTTTCGACGCGGATAGACGTATTTTAGGGTTCGTCAAGTTCGTCCGAAAATCGTCCGAAATGGAAACCGAAGCTTTTAATACGGAATTATTAATTGATGAAATAGAGGACCACAACAACAGACATATGAAAATCAATATTACCCGGTATCACAACGAAGAAATTATTCATCACAAGAGCAGCGTCATCAGTCATCAGCTTCTGTTGAAGGCTTTCGTTATCATGATTATAGATCACAGCAGTCTAGTGTGTCAAATAATTTTGCACATTATGGTTATACTACAGCAATGGGGTCTCCATCGCCAGTAACACCTACTCCACCTAGTCCATCGCCAGCACCAACTAATGTCAGCAATGAATCAGAGTTAGAGTTATTCTGCGAGTAACAAAATGTTATTTTTTCTTTAAAAAAATTGTTCCTAAACAAGTTGATTTGATTTATAGATTACGTTGATTATTAAAAAACTTACCTCAATGTAATTATGAGTTTTTCTTCCGGTGAAATGCTATATCGCACAGCGTTTTTATCTGCTACGAGTTCATCGTTTATGAGAGTCAGTAAGTCATCAAATGACTTGATGGACATTCTGAAGTAGTTAAAGAATTTGGGCTCAAATTGCCTTAACTTAGGATATAAAATAATGTACTGACTTTCAGTCAGCCTGGTTGACAAAATTGGGTGAACCCAATATCTCCGTCTTCTGTTGTGTCGTTTCTGCCGTCTGTATAAAATCACCGATAAAACTGTTTCTACGTCCATCTTCGACAAATGTAGAACTCAAACTGGCCGCAACAACGCGCGTTTAACGCCTGACAAGCGCGCACCATGTGAACACTATACAAAAATTCAACGCGCGTTCAACGCGCGCTGAGCTCTTGTCATCTGAACCTACCCTAAGGGTAAGTATTGTTCTAGGCATAAAATGAATTGATGAAGTATCTCAATCTGTTTTTCTGGGATTACGAGTATACAAAATACAAGAGGCACATTGTTTTTGAGACTTGAATACCTTTACTAGTGATTTTAAGAAATGTTTTGATTTTGTTTACAGGTGGTGTAATCACACAATAAAACAAATTAAGATATATATTTGAGAGAACGGCAAAGGCATTATAGACATTATATCAGTATTATAATATTATCAGTAATAAGAAGTTACCTACCCCTTATGTTTAGTGAAATTAAATTCAATATATGTTGCATATTAATTAATTATAAAACTAGAAGGACAAGTGGAATAGAATAGGTAATTTTTTCTGTGTATACAATATTAATTTTTGCAGGTAAATGTGATGATAATGGTGAAATGGAAGTACAAAATAATACAGTTCAGGAGATAGAACTGCGCAAAGAAGAAAATGAGAGCGAGACCATTTATTTAGAAGTTGTTGAAGTATGTAACAAATAATCAGTATAAATAAGAAGTAATATATTGTTATGATTCATTCCAACCACAAAATAAATACAGTTTAAAAAATTATTCCATAAACTTATTTGAAAAACCTTGTATCATAAAATTACAAAATATTTGATTTATGGAAGTTATTTATTTAACAGATTCAATACACCCTGTAGAGTACAATTTAACAGAAGTCTCTTAACAACACTAGAACAAAATAGCATCAACAATCTTAACTTATATCAACCAATCAAAAGATGTGACTGTCAGATGTATTGTGAATTATTAACACAAATGCAATTTATTATTAATTACTGATCTTAAGAATTACTCTGTTATCAATATTTACAAAATCCTGTACATATTTTAACATAATAAGTTTAATTTTAAGTAAAATTATTACAATGTGTCAAATCATGAAGAACATTGATATCCAATAAAAATTTGTTAATGTAACAAAAGAAAATAAACGATGATGATTGGAGGAACTAAGAGGAAACTAGGAGGTTGTTGATTACTGGATGCTGGTGGGTGAGAAGAAAAGAAAGGTGAAAAATGAAAATGCAGAAAATAAACTGCTAAGTAAGAAATTAGTGCTTGACTCATTAGGAAGGACTGTAGAATGGTTGGTCCATATTTCCAGTAATCCTATAACAAGTTGTACAAGAGTTGGTAAGTCAAACTAATGCAAATTTACGAAACTTACCTGAACGAGTGAAGCAGTCCAACTTGACCCAGACGTGGTTACCTTTTATAGACAGACACATGTTCCAAATCGCAGTACATGTACTGTATTTTTGATTCCCATTTAATACAAAAATTTAGTCCACCACCGGTTTCTTTTCCTGGAAAGCTGAAATGACAAAACGATACGTTGAAAGAGTGCGACAACGAGGTTCTAACAGGTTATAAAGGTTATTTTACGTAAACAGAATATCAGTGATTAAATAAGATAGGTTTAGATTGTTCCATTAGCATAATTATTTATTTACCTTATAAAGGGTGACGTCATTCTTGGATATTTGTAGAAATTTCGTTTATAAATTCCTAGAGCCGTTTTCGCCATTTGTAGGTATATCATATCATGACATAACTTACACTATTGCCACGTTGTAGAAGGAACGAGATTTCTCTTCGCATTGTTGCCGTTGTGAGAAACTGTTAAAGTACCTAAACAGATTTCGTCAATTTACAGACAGTCTTCTGGTTCAATAAAATGATTTAGCATTTATTCTAAATGTACTCCATGTTCATAGATGGCGTCACACCATCTAAGACGATAAATGTGTTCTCTGAACGTAGCTGTAAAAAAAAAAGGCGCGAAGCAAGTGAGCGTCACTTTTTGTCAGTTTAATGCTTGTAAAACTTTTCTACTTCACTCATTAAAAGTTAATGAAATGTTGTGTGTTTTAATATAATAACTTCAGGTTATGGGCCCAGTCCCGTTTTGTGCATGAAGACTAAAACCTACGTGACTAAAAAAAACTTAAAATCTGTGTGAAACAAAATAAACGAAACACGTGTGAAGTGGTAAAAAATGGCGTCTTCAGACGATTTATCCTTAATAACCAAATTAACAAATGGTGAGTCATTCGAATTGTGGAAATTCCAAATTACAATTTTATTTAAGGCAAGTAGTCTATTTGAAATTGTTGAGGGTACCAAAAAGTTTGAAGATATGACCAAAGACTCCGATAAGAATGACTGGAAAAAGAAGGATGCCCAGGCACAAAAAGCAATTGTTACGTCAATTGATAAAAAACTAATGATGCATGTTTTAAATTGTGTAAATTCACAAGAAATGTTTACTAAGATATGTGGTATTTTTCAAAGAGACAATGAGCAGCAAAAATGTAGCCTTTTACAAGAGTTTTTTAACTTCAAATATGAAAAAGATACTGATATGAGCTTGCATATTAGTAAAATGGAAAACTTACGTTGCCGATTAAAAACATTAAATCAAACCGTTGATGACGATATGCTAATGTCAAAAATCCTTTGTACCTTGCCTGATAAATTTAAATATTTCTCTACAGCATGGGATTCCACTCCTGTTAGTGAGCGTACCCTGACAAATCTTACATCACGTTTAATTGCAGAAGAGGCAAAATTAAACCAGAAAGACGCAACGGAAGAAGCAGTAGCCTTTAGAGCAGAAGGTAGAAGACAAAAAGGTTTTAATAATAAAAGGTACAGTCAACAAGAAAGAAAATGCTATTCATGTGGAAAACCAGGCCATTATGCTAAAGACTGTCATTCTAAAAATAAGATAATGTGTAGTATATGCAAGAAGACTAACCATAAACAGGAAAACTGTTTTTTTAGAAAAAAGGAAGGTCAAACATCAAGTAACTATTCTCAGCATTTTGGAGATGATGAAACAAGTGAAAACAAAGTAGCATTGCTGTCACAATGCTTTCCCACTAAATGTGAAGAGTTTGTTGTGGATTCGGGCTGTACTTCTCATATGACCAACAATGCAAACATTATCGATTGCATTGAAAACAGAAAAAGTGACATATTGGTAGCCAAGAAAAACGAGAAAATGCAAGCAGTTGGAAGAGGAAAAATAGTGGGTGAAAAGTACATATTAAATAATGTACTTTTAGTGCCTGATTTAAGCAGAAATTTACTCTCAGTAAATGCAGTAATTGAGAACGGAGGTGAAGTCCTGTTTAAAGAAAATAAGGTTATAGTCTCAAAAAATAACAAAGAAATTTTAAAAGGCGAAAAAGAAGAAAATGGCTTGTATATAGTAAAGTTGTTCAACACCAACAAGGAAACTGTATTAACTGAGAATAATGCTGACAAATGTTATATAACAGAAACTTTAACGGATTGGCATAAAAAAATGGCACATATAAATTTTGATCAAGTTAGAAAAACATTAAAGACACATGAAATAAAATACCAAGAACAAGAAAATCCACATTGTACTGATTGTCTCCTTGGAAAACAGCATAGATTGCCTTTCCAGTTAAGCAGTTCAAGAGCCAATACTATTTGTGAACTTATGCATGCTGATTTATGTGGTCCTTTCGAAGTAGAATCACTAGGACAGGCAAGATACTTCCTATTAATTAAAGATGATTTTTCAGGCTACAGATTCGTATTTTATTTAAAACAAAAGTCAGAAGTTATAAATTGTTTCCGAAAGTTTATTGAAATGACCAAAAATCAAACAGGCTGCCAAATACAAAGACTTCGAACAGATAACGGCTTGGAATTTGTTAACAAAGACCTGAAAGTATTGTTCGAGAGTAAGGGAATTATACACGAGAAAACTTGCCCATATACTCCAGAACAAAATGGACGTGCTGAAAGAGATATGAGGACTCTGGTTGAAACAATAAGAACAATGCTGCACAGTAAGAACCTGAATAAAGACCTTTGGGCAGAAGCCTTGAATACAGCGGTTTTTGTTCTTAATAAAGTTGGCTGTAACTCTACCAGAAAAGAAACTCCATATAAGCTTTGGATGAAAAAGGACTTTAATATTACATTTTTCAGAGAATTCGGTTCAAAATGTGCTGTACATGTTCCCAAACAAAAAAGGACAAAATTAGACGCAAAAAGTCACTTAGGCCTCTTTGTAGGCTATAGCGATACAGTAAAGGGTTATCGCATATATTTTCCTGATAAAAATGAAGTTGGTATACATAGAGATGTGGTTTTTATTTCCGAAAATGAAAACCAATTTACCAGTACAACAGAAAATGAACAGATGATAAAATTACAGCAAGAAACAGACAAACATCCACCCGAAGAGCAACCAGAAAATCAGAATCATACAGACATTGAATCAGAAAATGAAGGGGAAGAAAACTTGAGAAGAAGAACAAATAGAAGAGACATTAGACAACCATTATGGATGAGAGATTATGATGTAAGTTTTTACACAGAAACAGAACAACCAATTACCTATGAAGATTCAATACTAAGTGAAAACTCATCAAAGTGGCAAGAAGCAATAAATCAAGAACTAACAGTGTTAAAAGAAAATAATACGTGGTCGGAAGTGCCGTGGCCTACAGATAAAAAAGTGATTCAAAGCAAGTGGGTACTTAAACAAAAAAGTGATAGTGAGTTTAAAGCGAGATTGGTTGCGCGTGGCTTTCAACAAGATTGTAATTACGAATTGTATGACATCTACGCTCCAGTAGCTAAGCTGACAACCTTTCGCATGTTGCTTGTAGTAGCAAATTTACTTAAGCAGCCTATACACCAGATGGACGTCCGAGGTGCATTTTTGTATAGTGATATAGAGGAAGAGGTATACATGTCGCTTCCAGGTAACAATGTAAATAATAGCAATTTCGTTTGTAAACTTAATAAGTCAATTTATGGCTTAAAAAGCTCGCCAAAGTGTTGGAACAAAAAGTTTGATTCTTTAATGATAGGAAATGATTTTTCAAGATCTCATAATGATTATTGCTTATATTCAAAGTGTGAACAAAGTAAGCTTTATTTATTAATATATGTAGATGATGTGTTAATTTTAGGTACTGATAAGAATCAGGTAACAACTTTGAAAAATCTATTAAATAAAAATTTTTATATGAAAGATTTAGGGATCATATCTCAATATCTGGGTATACAAATTGAACAAAATTTAGAGCTAGGTTACACAGAGCTTAGTCAAGAGAATTATTTAAAAAATGTTCTAAAAAGGTTTCAAATGCATAACTGTAAAAGTATTAACACTCCTCTTGACAGTAATCTAGATCTAAAAATTTTTCAAACTGAAGAAAACAATGTAGAGTTGCAAAAGCTGTGTCGAAAAATTATTGGCAGTATAATGTATGCCGCTTTGGCTACCAGACCTGATTTATGTGAGAGTATAAGTATTCTAAGTAGATTTCAATCAAAACCAAATGAAAATTTACATAAATCATTAAAACGGGTACTTAGATATATTCAAGGTACTATTAAGTTAAAATTGCTTTTTAAACCTAGTGGTCACATTTTGACAGGTCATGTTGATTCAGACTGGGGTGGTGATACCATTGACAGAAAATCCACTACTGGTTTTATTTTTAAAATGTTTAATTGTACTATTTCCTGGACCAGTAAAAAACAACAAAATGTATCAATTTCGTCTACTGAGTCCGAATATGTAGCATTGAGTCTAGCTACTGCAGAGGCTTGTTGGCTACGCAAACTTTTGCTTGATTTTCAATTAGAACTAAATGAACCGACTAAGATATGAAGGGGTCAGAAGCAAAAGGGTTCAAGTGACATTTTTAAAAAAAATGAGATAAGTACATATTTGTGTACTAGAAACTATAAATTTGTTGGTAGTAAAACGACTCAAGCGTTTTTCTGTACTTAGGTGACATCTATTGGTCGGTAGAAAAACCATGTTTTGAAATAGGTACTCTACGTTAGCTGCAAACAGGTTCAAGTGCACTTAAACCCGTTTGCCAGAAATCAGTTACTTAATATTCAGTAATTTGCAAGTTAGCACGTGGATATCTAAGTGTGATATTTTTTGTTTTACATCGTTATTTTGTGCATCTGATGTAGTGAAATGAATGAAGACAGAGAGGCTAAAGGTAAGGTTTGAAGTTTGTGGACTAGTAATAATATTTTTAAGGTTTACAAAATATCTTGCAAATATAACCTAAAATACATTTTTTTATGAAATTTTCAGCTGGATGCAGCCATCACCATCTAAGTTCTAGTGAGTCAGATCCATACCAAACGGATGAGGATAGTGTTTACAATCCAGATATTGAAAATATTAATGAACATAGATTAAAGACAAACTTAGAAAGCCCGCAGAATACTGGTGATGCCTCTAGTAGCACAGATAATGAAGTTCATAGTATGTAAAACCATTGGGCTTATTAAACTTACTTATCGTTCTACATAAATGCATATGTTTAAAATAAAATAACGATTATTTTTAGATACTCCTAAACGAACGCGAAAGAGAAGACGAAATCCTGATGAGTGGAAAAGGGAAAAAAATAAAAAATGTAGGGCGAGTGGGTTGGAGTATAAGACCAGTAAAGGAAAAACAATCAAGAAAAAGGAGTTGCAACCATTTGACCATAGATGCAGATATCAATGCAACGAAATATCAGAAGCAGACAGACAAAACTTATTTAGAAAATTTTATGCTTTGAAATCTTATGATTTGCAAAGCAGTTTTATCGGATCATGCATAACAAAAATTGAACCACACCGTACAAAACGTCAGGCTACTTCCCATAAACAATTCACGTCCATAATTAAACTAATGGGTTTACGAGTATGCAAGGCTTTTATCCTAAAAACGCTAGTTATAAGCACGAGAAGATTCTTAACAGTTTGTAATAAGAAGACCAGTGATGGCTTTGTTGAAACAGATAAACGCGGTAAGCATCAGCCTCCAAATAAAATTGATAATGTTGTCCGGAATGATGTTATTAAACACATAAAAAAAATTCCTCGATATAAAAGTCACTACTCAAGAGCTGATAACATCGGTTGTAGATACCTGCCACAACATTTAAATATAAACAAATTGTACGAACTTTACACAGAATGGTGTACAGAAAATCAGAAACCAATGGTAAAAAAATCATACTACAGACATATTTTCTGTACAGAATTTAACTTAAAATTTCATAAGCCACATTCCGATACCTGCCATATATGTGATAAGTTGAACAATTTGATACGATATAGCACCGATGATGACATTAAGAAAAAGAGCGAACGTGACCTGGAAGTACACCAAAAAAAAAGTAGACAGTGTAACAATATCTAAAAAAAACGATGAGGAGTATGGTAAAAACAATCCAGATAAAGTAAGAGTAGTATGCTTTGATTTGCAAAAAACCCTGCCTACACCAGTATTAACCACAAACAAGGTATATTACTTACGACAACTTTGGACATACAATTTTTGTATCTCTGACATTGTTTCTGGTAAATCTAACATGTATATTTGGAATGAGACCATCGCATCAAGAGGCTCCAAGGAAATTGGTTCTGCCCTATTAAAGGTAAGATATTAACAAAAACTATAATTTTTTTGATTATACCGCATTTATTTTTTTCAGTATATCAAAGGATTACCGGAAAGTGTGGAACATCTTATCTGCTATAGTGATTCCTGCGGTGGGCAAAATAAAAACAAAAATATTGCAAAGCTTTTTATGTTTTTAGTGCAAAGCACCAGTGTCAAAACTATAGACCACAAGTTTTTTCAGCCTGGGCACTCCTACATGGAGTGTGATCGAGCATTTGGGCTCATTGAAAAACAGAAGAAACGGTCTATTAATGTTTTTATTCCTGACCATTGGACAGATGTGATTCGAAAAACATCGAAAAATTTTAACATCATCAACATGACACCTGCTGACTTTGTTTCTTTTGACTATTTGGATAGCATAATAATGGATCCAAAAAAGCAGGAAGATAAAAAAATCTCGTTAAAGTGGCATGACATGGTATGGTTTCGTTACCGAAAGGAAGACTTTTTTTCGTTTTCATTTAAACACTCCAGACATGCAGATTGGCCTTTTACTCAAACACAAAAGTGTTCCACTCTACAGAAAGGAAGACCAAATTTGAAAATATCTGCTCTAAATAAAAATTTATATGGCGGCAGCCTGCCCATAACGGATATAAAGTGGAATAATTTAAATGAACTTTTACCTTTTGTACCTCCTATTTATCATGAATATTATAGGACTCTACCACATGCAAATAAAGAGACTATTAAAAAATTGAAAGACCCGCCAAAGAAAAGTAAACAAGCAGAAACTGACGATACCGTTACTCCAGATGGTGATATTGATTTCGACACCTCAAGGGTCGAATTAGAATCCGATTATGATGAATAAAACATACCTATTTAGGATTGGGCAGCTTATTTTTTATATTTTTTGTTAATTATATTGAGGTTTTTGTTTTTATTTTAGAGCAATAAATAAAAAATTTTGTCTAAACTGAAACAAGTACATTTTTTTAATTTTTTTTTTGGTGGAAAAAGGGTTTAAGTTCCTCATATTTACAAAAATATTATGTTTATTATGTTTTGAAATAATAAGATTAAATTTTGGGTATATTACAATACTGTTGAAAAAAACACTCTTTTGCTTTTGGTACTCTGGATTTTATAAGGAGGTGTTAACTTCAGAAGGCATTTTCTCCAGTTTTATAAATTTGCACTTGAACCCTTTTGCTTCTGACCCCTTCATATACGAAGATAACAGGGCAGCAATTTGCTTAGCCAATAGTCCTGAAAACAATAAAAGACTTAAACATTTGGATATCAAGTTGAACTTTATAAAAGAAAAAATAGACAAAGGAGTTGTAGAAATTATGTATGTTAAAACCGAAGATCAGATAGCTGACTTATTCACAAAACCTTTGTCTAAAATAAAATTTGAAAAGTTCCGATTAGCTTTAGGTATGGAATTTTAAATATTTGTTTGTACCTAGAGTTAGGTTGTTTGTACCTAGAGTTATGTTGTTTGAACCTAGAGTTAAGTATGCTTTATGTTTGCATTTTTCTTGTGAAAGTTTGTATGCTGAAATAATTTTATTGAGGGGAAGTGTTAAAGTACCTAAACAGATTTCGTCAATTTACAGACAGTCTTCTGGTTCAATAAAATGATTTAGCATTTATTCTAAATGTACTCCATGTTCATAGATGGCGTCACACCATCTAAGACGATAAATGTGTTCTCTGAACGTAGCTGTAAAAAAAAAAAGGCGCGAAGCAAGTGAGCGTCACTTTTTGTCAGTTTAATGCTTGTAAAACTTTTCTACTTCACTCATTAAAAGTTAATGAAATGTTGTGTGTTTTAATATAATAACTTCAGAAACAACATTTGAAATTATATTTAAAGAATATTAATAACAGACGTGTTCATTATAACTTTATTTTGTTGAACGAATAATAATAAAACATTCTAGACATTTATTAATTAATTCAAAATTAAACAAGTATTTGATTAATAATTCAAGGGGGACAACACTGTTGGCAATGGTGGTTACATGTTTTTGAACTCTCCCTTAGTTTGAGACGTTTCATGTTATAGTCTAGACGAGGAGTTTAAAATGGTGTTAAATCGACATACTAATGCTAAAAATATGTGTTATGGCTCATTCGATAGGGAATCACGTCTAGAAAATTGTCCATGAAAATTGGATTAGCACATTAAAAATTTCAAAAGTTATAAACAATTAAAGATGTTGAAAAAGTAGTGCTTGGTTTTTCGCTTGTAATTCGTAAACAAATAATTTTTTTGGAATTTGGAAAAAAGATCCTGAAAGAGGAAGAAATTTCCTATAAATAACCGATCACCGAAACTGTACCTCTATTATTAATAATTTTAATTTAACGTTGAAAATTGCCGTCCGCGCGCCATTCTTAGGTTGCGCGCATGCTATAGAAAGTCAGTAAGTTATAATAAAAAAATTTTTTCGGGTACTTAGAGTAAATTAAAAAATCTAAATAAATTATGATATCATCTAAACACTTCAAAGAACTAATTCCCGTTGGAATTTTTTATTAAATTAAATTTTCCAATAAACTAGACAATTGTTAATTAACAACATTTTACGGGATTTCTCTGATCATTAAGAATTAAATAAAAGTTGCAATAATTGTTCTAAAATTATTTCCTTTCGTGGAGTCCTTTCAATTGACACAATAAAAACGAATACGTAATTAAAGTTTGAAAAAGTTTAATAGTTTGTTTATAATAATTTTTTTAAATTAACAAATAAAGAAAAGTCGCCGTAATGTTGTAAACAAATTTTTTTTCTCTATTTATCATAAGCTTGTCGTTTTTATATCAATAAGAGGCATTTATTAACTAAAAAAAATATTTTTATCCTCATTTGTTTATAACAAATTTATAAACAAATGGACTATTTCAATATTTTTAAAAAATTTTTTTTTGCAACTTTATAAAGAATTGTCAATCATGATTTTAAAAAAAAAAATTTTTTGTTAATAATAATTTTTAATTGTTTATAAACGTTTTTTTCATATAACTATTGTTTAAATAATTAGTTAAGAAATTTTTTTTTCTTAAAAATCATAATTGACAATTACAAATTACAAAAAAAAAAATTTTTTTTATTAACAATTACATTGTTTACCATGTTAACAGTTTGTTATAAACAAATTGTCAACTTTTTTTTATTTTTTTCCTGAAAGTAATAAAAATTACAAAAACGACGTTTATAAACAATTGAAAATTATTATTAACAAAAAATTTTTTTTTTAAAAATCATGATTGACAATTCTTTATAAAGTTGCAAAAAAAAATTTTTTAAAAATATTGAAATAGTCCATTTGTTTATAAATTTGTTATAAACAAATGAAGATAAAAATATTTTTTTTTAGTTAATAAATGCCTCTTATTGATATAAAAACGACAAGCTTATGATAAATAGAGAAAAAAATTTTTTTTACAACATTACGGCGACTTTTCTTTATTTGTTAATTTAAAAAAATTATTATAAACAAACTATTAAACTTTTTCAAACTTTAATTACGTATTCGTTTTTATTGTGTCAATTGAAAGGACTCCACGAAAGGAAATAATTTTAGAACAATTATTGCAACTTTTATTTAATTCTTAATGATCAGAAAAATCCCGTAAAATGTTGTTAATTAACAATTGTCTAGTTTATTGGAAAATTTAATTTAATAAAAAATTCCAACGGGAATTAGTTCTTTGAAGTGTTTAGATGATATCATAATTTATTTAGATTTTTTAATTTACTCTAAGTACCCGAAAAAAATTTTTTATTATAACTTACTGACTTTCTATAGCATGCGCGCAACCTAAGAATGGCGCGCGGACGGCAATTTTCAACGTTAAATTAAAATTATTAATAATAGAGCTACAGTTTCGGTGATCGGAAGTTATTTATAGGAAATTTCTTCCTCTTTCAGGATCTTTTTTCCAAATTCCAAAAAAATTATTTGTTTACGAATTACAAGCGAAAAACCAAGCACTACTTTTTCAACATCTTTAATTGTTTATAACTTTTGAAATTTTTAATGTGCTAATCCAATTTTCATGGACAATTTTCTAGACGTGATTCCCTATCGAATGAGCCATAACACATATTTTTAGCATTAGTATGTCGATTTAACACCATTTTAAACTCCTCGTCTAGACTATTAACCGACTGAGCGAAGTGAATATTTAAATAAAAATTAAGAAATAAAGGTAATTTCAAGCAATATCTATAACATTGTTAGCCGGAGCAGAACTAAAATAATCATAAAACATGCATAGACAACACACAATACACATATAATTCATATACACTCAAATAATTAATTCATTACACAAACACCACATACTCCACGTTTCATATAAATTTGAATACTGATGACTAGACAATAGTCGTGACTCACACCGACAGGACTCACATAACATAATAATATTTAGCTACTGTTAAGATAAAAATACAAAATGTCTAATACTTATTCCAAATCATTATTACTGCAATTTTTAAATTTTATACTTGGTTGTATTTCTATTATTTCAGTATTATATGTATGTCTATTTTATAGGATAATTCCAATTTTCAGTTTAATGACACTGAAATTCAGATAACACAGGAAAGTTGTGCAACTTCCTCTCAAATACTTGGAGAACAATTGGAAGGCAAGTTTATACTATCAGTAAACATGGACAATTGTCTATAAAAAACTATTTTGTTGACAGGGAACCTCCATTATCAAAAGAAGGAAAATGTAACTCCTACAGGACAAATACAAAGTGGAGTAAAGAGGCAGTTTCAAAAATGGAATCCAGCTACTCTTAAAAAGTCAATATCATCAGAATTAAATGGTAATTAACAAATATATAATACAAATTATTTAATATTTTGAAAGGAACAGGTATGGACAACTTGGTAATGCAATAACATTTTAATTTGTAGGAATGAGAAGAAAAAATGTAGTAACTAAACTTCAAGCTGCTGAGAAAGTAAAGACACTGACCGAGTCAATAAATATTCTTATACAATTACAGACTGACTATTTAAGGAATGAAATGGCTTTCAAAGAAGAGGAAAATAGTTTAAAAATAAAGAAATTAGAGGAAGATATTAAAAACGCCAAGATGGAAGGAGAACTAAAAGAAATTGAAAAGCGCATAAAGCAAGAAACCCTCAAAAAAATTCTTCAGGGCACTGCATTTAATATCTAGGATAGAGTTAGATATTCTTCCATGAATTATGTAAATGTACACTGTTCAATAAAATAAGGAAATTGGCATTGTTATATGTAATTTTAATATTTTAATGTATTATTAATAATTCAGGTTTTTTAATCAAAAATACTGAAATCTCTGAAATTACTTTAATTCACCATGAAATAAGTACACAAAGTATAATGCATGTACCAGAAACTATTGGCTAGACATCCATCAACTACAAATTTGCAAAATAGATATTTATCAATTGCACTTGGTAAGTATTTCTTAACTGGTTATAAATGTTTATATTCTGTGGAACCTCAACATTTATCACTGCTTCCAAATCAGGATTTATGTCCGGAAGATGATCTCCCTGATTGACTGCTATATTATGTAAAATAGCTGTGGCAACTATTATATCCTGTGTAGTTGTTAGTTTTGTTCGTAGTCCAAGTGATAAACATGGAAATCTTCTTTTCCAGACACCTATACATCTTTCTCACAAGAGATTCTTGATATCTGATTTCACTTGCTGCAATGGGGTTGTCTAATGGAATCATAAAATATTTTTCAACAGCATATCCACTATCACCTAGGATGAAACAATTTTGTAGCCTCCATTGAAAATGGTGTTTTAAATATAAATTCATGAAAACAATCATGTCATTTGCAGACCCTGGCCACCTGGCAACTATATTTCTAATTCGTAATTGGTGGTCACAAGCAATCATGGCATTAATTGAGAAAAATCCTTTCCTGTTACGAAACCATTCAGCTTGATTACCGCCTGGACTTTGAATCCTAATATGTGTTCCATCAACAACTAATAACACTCTTGGAAAATTTGCTATTCTAAAAAATCCCTGCTGGACTGCAATGATTTCATTTCCTTGGGGTGAATTTATATAAGCTGGTTTTAACATACACAATGTTGTTGTTACTTTTTTAATTATTTTGCATGCTGTGGACTGATGCACTCCGCTGTGATCTCCCACAGAATTCTGAAAAGAACCTGTGGCATAAAATCGTAACGTTAATAGCAGTTGTTGTAGTGGAGTTAATGCTGCATTTCTGAAAGTAAATGCACTATTAAAAACGTATCCTCATTTTTATGAACATAAAACAGTTACCTTATGGTTGGATATTGAATTTCATCTTGTATTTGAAGTAATAAATGGTGAACAGTATTTTTCGAAAGTCGAAATCTGTTGGAAAAATCGACATCATCCCAGAAATTTAAATGGTCTGGTCTTTGGTGAAGTATTCGAGGTCTCCGGAAAATAATATTTATATAATCGTCTAGATCACTGTCTGAGGAGTCAGAAAAAACATTTACATCAACAGGAATGTTTCCTGGAATATTTTTCTATGTTTTTTTAATTTTTAGGTTATTACTTCCATTTATCTCCCAGATGAAATTACAGACAGTTTAAGTGGCTGTTAAGAAAGTTCCTGCTAATTTGATTTTATCCTGTAGTTATCACTAACAGTGTATTTATAATTACAAAATATATACTAACAGGAGGATAACTTTAACAGAAACTTTCACAGGCGATTAATAATTTGGCCCTAAAGCGACCAGACGTATTCCGGAATGACGACTCCATTTGTTGATTTCGAAAAGTTTTTGGATGGAATATCTGGACGTGTGGAACGAGATAACCTATTTCTGCGGGTTTACCTATTTACTCGTAGTTGGATTCGAGGAAGTTCTGTGAGTACTCGATACTTGAATTAGACTGTGGTATTTGATCTTTATTATTTTTCTGGATTGACCAGAAACAACATTTGTGCTTATTTACAAACCTTTTAAACTTTTATTGCAAGGTCAATGAACTCCCAAATAACAATTTTAGGTACTATACATGTGATAGGAATATCCTTTTAAGAATAATAATATGCTATGGATATGCGTTTTTTGCATTCAGCATGTATTAAGGATGTTCCAAGAATATGGAAATGTCCCGCGTAAGTTTGTGCTACAGACATTCTATGTACATACCAAAGCATATTCTTTGATTGTGCATTTCACATATTTTAGAATTTTGTATGGAAAGCACAAACATAGCACATTATATGTACATCTGCTGGGAATGTGATTCATGTGAAAAGCATATTCTATAGTAGAACAAACTCACATCTTATGCATGTGCTATTCTATACTCAAAAGAATGAGTTCAGTATAAATAAATATTTTTCCTCATTCAACTATTTTATCCCACTTTGGTTGTACCTAAAAATTAAAAGGTACAAACCATTGTGATAAAATATAATATTCCAGATATTGTTAATAACTATTAACCTGAACGTCTTAACAGAAAATTCCATATGAAAATAAAACAAAGGACCAAAATGATTGAAGCCCAATGTAGAGTTTTCTAGAAATATAATTTCTTACAATAAGTTAAGCTTGTCTTTATACTCCTCGATGTACATGCATAGCTAAAAAAGGAAACATTTACAATATCTTTCACAAACTCTTGATGTTTTAGTAGTCATAAATTTTTTCAGAAATTTCTGCAATGGAAGCTTATCATATTAATTGTTATTCTGCTTATTTCCTGATGTTTCAGACAGAGAAAATTCTGCTATATGTGTGAACTGCTAAAAATGTTTATTTATATTCGTAACTATTTGTGTTAAGCAGAAAAATTAACATAACTTTATGCTTTATTTTATCTCCAATTTGTTCATGACCTAGGTATCCTATGTAAGACATACATACAGTAATGATTATGTAAGAGCCTTTAAAATTTTGTAACAATTATTACAATGTATAATTGCCAGTAATATGCAAATGATACTCAATATCGTATTAACTATAATATATGTTATATACGAAAAATCGCTTAGGTTTGAGTTACACTAGTATCGTATTACAGGATGATAACAACTTCTCTATTTTCATGGGAACGACGCTAGATTGCATTTTACATAAAAATTAACGCTGACGTTTTATTAAAAAACTTATAAATTAAACTGATCTAATGCAATGTAGTTAGTTACAATTTTATTCTGAATTACCTAAATTCCATTTTTTATTGTATCTCAAGTAGTTAGTTGAATAAAAATTATTTTTAAAAACCCAAACGTGGTTTTGTAAATATAACAGTGGCGCAGTCAGTAGGATTCCTAAACACATTTAGAACAAGGATTGCCTAACTAAGTATGGTGGTTCCTAAACCTTCAAGGAATTTACAAGTTCCAGCTCCAGTTCTTCACTAAGCAGACGGTCTCTCCGACACCAGGAACACGCAGACAGCTAACCAGGTGTAGCAGCGCTCACGGACAAGGATTTCATCTGCCAAGGAAGGAATGAAAATAATAACGTAAAAATCATCTCGTTTCATTATAATTTAACATTCGCAATTTATTTTTTTTTACCAAGTTCTATTATCATCGATTGTTTTTACTTTGAATCAAAATGCCTGAAACACGTAGTGGAACTAATACCAATACCAATAATAATATTAACCCAGAAAGAGCACCAATCGCTCAAACCGATCAAATACCTCATTTTGAACCTTATAAATTATCTGAAATATTTTCCATTATTCCGGATTACGACGGTAATCAAATTTTCCCAAATACCTTTATCAATGCTTGTAAAACGGCTTTTAGAATGGCCGATAATGATCAAAGAGTACTCCTAACTCTTCATATAAAAAATAAACTCAAAGGGCGAGCTGCCGAACTCGTCAATTCACGTGACCCTTCAAACTGGGAAGAAATTAAAACACTCTTAGATTCCCATTTTGGAGATTCTCGCGACTTGAATTCATTAATTCAAGATCTTCAAAGAATGAAACAACTATCAAATGAATCACCTTTAATGTTTGTTTCGAGATTACAAACTTTAGAAGCAAAAATGTATTCAGCTATAAGTAAACAACAACTTTTAACTGTGGATCAATAATTTGCACAAACTCGTCTTATAGAATCGTTAACTCTAAATACTTTATTAACTGGACTAGATCCAAAAATCGGTCAAATTGTTAGGGCTAGTAACCCCATAAATGTTTTATCAGCTATTTCACGAATCCGAAGGGAACTTCAATTAACCTATTTTGAAAATCACAAAGTTCAAAATAATCGCATTCCAAATAATTTACCAATACGTAAACCTAACCAGATTACACCCAAACAGTGTAATTTTTGTAAAAGAATGGAACATACTATACACGAGTGCCGTCAAAGACAATCCCCAGGCCCACCAAACGGTTATTTGAGACCAAACCAGGCCTATAATTCACAAAATCAACCTACTCAAAATCACCAACAGAGGCCAAACCCACAATTTCAAAATAATCAACAAAATCAAAATTTTCAGCAAAGGTCAAATTTTCAAAATAATCATCAAAATCAAAATCGTCCTTCGGTAATTAGACAAAATCCCAACCTTACACCTCAAAGACCGGGAAATCAACCTAATAATAATTTCAATCAACAGAGAACACTTCATTTTAATCAAAACTATTCTAGCAATGACTCTGAAAGTAACTATAACTATTATACCGATGATAGTCAAAATTATTTCGAAAATCCAGATCAATACTCTGAAAACGAACTTGAATATAAAGAGTACTACCAAGAAATGAACCCCAATTCCCCAGAATATTATACTGTTAATAGTGAGATAGAAGAAAACTATTATACTGGTAATAGTGCCCTTGATTTCGAAGATAGTATTCTCAATACAAATGAATCCGAAATTACTAACTATGACTATGTTGAGGAAGAAAATTTTAACCCCGATAATGAAAATGTGTATAACTTTAATTCCAATAACCTCTTAAATCCAAATCATACTTTTTATCAGGATTTTCAACAAGGTCCCTTGCAAACGAGACCACCAGATTCGGTAGACAACCAATATCAAAATTTGTCGACCGCAGATCTCAGCCAACAAATTCAAACTATGAGTTTGAATTGTCCAGAACCGGACCACCTCGAACAAACATTCCTATAAAAAATGCTTTGCCTGTTAATTCAAAAAACCTTTATTATATTGAAGACGCAACAAACAAATTTAAAATTCTTATCGATACAGGTGCAGGTTTGTCAATCTTTAAACCACAAACTTGTAAAAATTATAAAAATCGATTTCCTGAAAATGTGATTATTCAAGGTATAACTAACCAAAAAATTAGAGTCAACGAATCGGTACTTATTCCATTTACAGCTAATAATCCACACAAAGTATTTATTTGCAATTTAGATATTGATTTTGATGGGCTACTAGGCTCAGATTTTTTAGAACACTATAATTGCATAGTAGACTTAAAGAACAAACAACTTATTACTGATTTTAAAATTCTACCATTATATAAAGTAACAGATGATAATGAAATTACTGATATTTCAATTGAAAACCAGTTCCCACAAATTTACAAAAATGAAATTTCTATTGAACCTAGAACTGAACAAATTTTCAAACTTAAATGTGATTTAACTAATACTGATGCTATACTGGTAGCTCAGGAAATAGAGAAAGTTAAGTTGCCAAACGCTTTAGTTAAAATAAACGAGAAAGGAGAATTTCTAGTTTCAATATTAAATGTTAATGCTATTCCTAAAACTGTAACATTTTCGAAATTAACCTTAGAACCATATGACACAAATACTGTAAATAATATCCAACTAAGTACTCAAGAAATGTGTACCGATAGAAATTTAGAAATAAAAAATCAATTGAGACTTGATCATCTTAACGAAGAAGAACGATATTTAATCACTCAACTTTGTATCGATTTCTCTGATATATTTTATTTAGAAGGAGATCCATTGACTTTCACTAATGAAATAAAGCACAGTATAGATACCCAGAATGCAAAACCAACTTATGTAAAATCCTATCGTTACCCCCAAATCCATAAACAAGAGGTGAAATATCAGATCAATAAGATGCTTTCACAGAAAATCATTCAGCCCAGTAATTCTCCATGGTCATCACCAGAGGACCGGTTAAATGAAGCGCAGATGAGGACAGCGTTGCCGCATTTCTTTAAGCATTAGAAAGAATGGAAAGTGCTGCAAGTAAAATTTTTGCCTGTGAATTTTGTGCAAAAGTTTTTTCATCTAAATACAATCTCAACAGACACTTGAAAAATAATAATTGCAAAAATGGTAAGAGCAAAGAAACCATACTCTATTATTGTTCTTTTTAAAAAGTTATGGAACTAATATAACATTTTTCACAGTACTGGAATATGGTTTTGATGATGCTTTATTTAAATGTTTGGAGAATTGTTGTAAAGTATCATTTAAAACAAACAAGGAGTTAAGAATACATTTAACAACTGAGCATGGATTAGAAATAATGAAGAACTCGATGCAGTTTCCTAGATTTGAAGGTACCGTATTTTTTAATACTTAACTATTTACAAAACCATAAAACTTAACTAATAAAACTTGCATTTTGTTTCAGAATTTGAGGCCTGGTTATTTAAAGAAGAAAAAATAGAAAATGTTAGGTATTTTAAAAGCCGTGGTTCAAAAAGAAATGCGGATAATACTTCAGAAAAGATATACCTATATTGCTCAAGAACAGGTAAATGGAAATTTATTCATATTTTACTGAATGGTTTTAGGAAGAAAAACTAGTTAAAGTTTTTTGTTTGAGATAGAATTACTTCATGCACGAAATATATTGTAGGGAAGGAAAAATTGGTACCTGAGGAAAGTCGAAAACGTGGGGAATGGAGTCAAGGATCCTCCAAACTAAATAGTGGTTGTACCAGCCAAATTATTGTGACAAGGAACATAGTTACAAATATGTGCTTTGTTGAATATTTTTCAACTCATTACGGCCATCAAGAAGAAATCCAACATTTGCGTATTTCCAAGCAATGTAGAAAAGAAGTTTCTTCAAAACTTATGATGGGGGTTTCTAAAACTAGGTAAGTTTCTCAAGATTGATCAAATAATTATAAAAATATTTCAAATAATACTTTAATACATTTATTTTTGAGTCACATTTCAAAATATTTTATTTGTAAAAAACTAGGTGTACCTACCAACATAAATAATTGTGTTGTAGACAAAAGAAGCTAGGTTTCTGATGTTAGGTATGTTACAAATTATTTAAAAGCAGATGGTTAAGTTAATATTGATAATTTTCAAAAAGAGTAGTAAGTATAACTGAAAAACTGGGTCCTATGTATCAGGTGTCCCATTATAAATGACTAAAGGCATGTTTGTGTATATTGATTTTACAATTAGCTTTTATATTTTTTCTTATTTTCTTGGGAATGAAACCACAATATGTTTTTTTATTTTTTATTTCAACGTTTCGGTAGCGTTCCAGCTACCGTTGTCAAGATTAACTAATAATGTCAAATTTTTTTCGTTGTGTCAGATAGGGACCAAAAAATTTTTCATTAATTCATTATTAGTTAATCTTGACAACGGTAGCTGGAACGCTACCGAAACGTTGAAATAAAAAATAAAAAAACATATTGTGGTTTCATTCCCAAGAAAATAAGAAAAAATAACAAGTAATGCCACAAGGAACTTATAGAAGATAGCTTTTATATCTATCATAGGCCTATGATCTGGATCTCGATTAATATTAAGAAAAATATTCATCAAAGTATGTTATAATGGGACACCCAGCAGTACAAACTTATTGCTTTTGCTTTACCTATATGTTTTGCCAGGTGAATGGTTTAACTCTTTGTTAGCTTTGTGAGAAATAGTATTCTTTTATTAAATTATTATTTTGTATTAGTGTTGGGTCCTTACTTTTCTTTTTCCTGGTTTTGATTTTATTTGCTAAAAATTATTGTTATTTTTAATATTATTTATATTTGCTTTTGCTTTAAATGTTTTGTGTCAGGTAAATGGTTCAACTTTTTGTTAGCTTTGTGAGAAATAGTATTCTTTTATCAAATTATTATTTGTTGGTGTTAGGTCCTTACTTTTCTGTTTCTTGGTTTTGATTTTATTTGCTAAAAGTTATTGTTATTTTTAATATTATTTCTAATTGCTTTATTCTTGTCTTAGTTAAATTAATAAACCATAATATGAAATACACATATCGTCGGCTTAATCAGAAAAGCCCGTAAGTCCACATTTAGGCATATCAGACATTTTAGTGCCATCTTTTGCATTAAAATTGAATCTATCGTCTGCGTAAATACCGTAACTACAGAAGAAGTTCGAATTCGTAATATTAAGGTTTGGTTTTTCCCGTAAGTCCCCGCTTGATACAAAGCGAATTGTAAAACCCGTAAATCCAGCAGTTTAATATAATCACAACCACGTGTTGAAGTCTCTCTCGTTTATTGTGAAAATTTTGCAGTTTTTAACAATTTATATTGTCTCAAAACGATTTAGTATGGATGGTAAGTATATACAAATATATTATAAACAATTGTAAACTATTTAATTTGGTTTATTGTTACATAATTTCTGTTTTAACCATATCCAGGACTTACTGGTTTTTCTTTCACTAGACATATCGCGAAAGTAAAAGATCATAGGGAGTTAACTGTTATGCTCTTCTCAAAATAATGTTCTGTTTTTTTAACGTTTTAAAATGAGCTCAAAACTAAGTAGAAATTTTAAATAAAATGTTTCCTTTCTCATGTTAATTTTTTTTTTAAATTGTATTGCCAGGTGGCAAAAAGTTAATAACATGAAGTCTTGGTTGCAAAGAAGAAAACCACCGTTATAAGGCAATTATTAGTAATAAATATTTATTTGTTACAGAAAACCGAGAAAAGATGGCTTGCGTATCCAACAGGACGCAAAGAATTATGTCAATTTTTAATAAAAAATTCAAGAATTCTGATGAATGTAGTAAAATAAACAGATTTGCTATTAATAAGGAAAACACTCCACCCAATGATAATAGCATGTTTAATGATGATTTTCACAAATCAGTAGGAAATAAGGAGTTATTGATATTGGACATTCCAGAAGTTACAACTGGACTTTCCACTACAGAATTTGAAATTCAAGATTACTTTAATCCTGATACAGATAATTGTATTGCCCAGATTTCAAGTGTCGAACTCCTCAGTAGCAGTGAGAACTTCCATACTATGACCAATTTGGTTGCTGTTCCTTGCATAGATAGTGAAATTATCGATAATAGTATTCAGTTGGCAGAGTATGAAAAATAAGTTGGAGAGTTTCCAGTTACAGCAGACCACGAAATGGAAATGAACATTTTTGTAGAAGATAGATGTAGTAAAGTGACAGAAAAAAATAATGTGGACAGAACAGGTGCAGAAGATACTGATTTTGAAGTAAAAAGTTATACAGAAGAAAGTCCAGATCACATAACAACTCATGAAAAAGAGGCCAGCTTAGACTCTTCCATTGAAAAAGATGAACATAGTCCAGCAATAGAAGAAAATGAGGAAATTGTAGCAAATGTAAACGATCCCGATTTCGAACCTGATTTTGAATTGAATAATGATTCAGGAAATGAAACTATTGTGACAAAGAAAAGAAAAAAAAGACAATTTGTATGTACCGAAGACTGGAATGTAAATAGAAAAAAAATTAAACGAGAAAGCGGACAAGAATATTACGGTAGAAAAAAGGTTGACGGAAAGTGGAAATACGACATTAAGAAAGATGCAAGGAAATTAAAAGAACCATGTAATTGCAAACCTTCAATAAAAGGTAAATTATTAAAATGTAGAATGTTCTCGGAAGAAGAAAGAAACGTTATATTTACTCAATTTTGGACAAAGATGGGATGGAAGGAAAGAAAAGTGTATGTCTCATTTTTAGTTGATTCTCAACCTACTAAAAGGAGCAGAAATAGAGTTGCTGAAGGTGTTTCTAGAAGAAGTGAGTCGCTAGTATATTATCTGAAACATAATGAAGAACGGATAAGGGTCTGCAAACAAATGTTTCTAAATACTCATTGTGTCAAAGAAAATATGATTTTGGATTGGATAAAACAGCGAAATACCATAGATGATGAAAGAGAAAACAAAAAATCATGAACATGTTAAACTGGGTCGTTATAAAGATATGAAAGACAAATTAACAAGTTTTCTTACCGAACTTCCTAAGATGGAATCCCACTATTGTCGGGCTTCTTCGACAAAACAGTACTTAGAACCAAACTGGGCATCAAAATCCTCTCTTTATATTTTTTACAAAAATTGGTGCAAAGAGAAAAAGGAACCCTTTTTATCAATTGCCTCGTTTTCCCACGTGTTTGATCAAATGAATCTTTCACTTTTCCGACCTAAAAAGGACGAATGCGATAAGTGCGTTGCACATAAAACTGGTAATTTATCCGCTGATGAGTTTGCCCTGCATGAAGATAAAAAGAAAGAGGCAAGAACTGAGAAAGCCAAAGACATAGAATCAGGGAATAAGCTTTTTTGTATGGACGTACAATCAGTTTTATTATCACCCAAATCGAATGTTTCCTCTCTCTATTTTAAGACTAAACTTAAAGTGCACAATTTGTCATTTTTCGATGTAAACACAAAGGATGGATATTGCTATATCTGGCACGAATCATCTGGTGGTGTATCGGCGCAGGACTACTCTTCCATTATTTGTCAATTCATAAAGGACCACGGTACTGTACAACCTGCACAAACCCTTATCTTGTATAGCGATGGATGCACATCGCAAAATAGAAGTGCTACATTAACCAATGCTCTAATTAATATGTCAATTACTTTAAACATTACCATTGAGCAAAAATACCTTGAAAAGGGCCATACACAAATGGAGGCCGACTCCATTCATTCTACCATAGAGAGGCAGTTACGTCATACCAACATAAATGTACCTGCCGACTATGTCGAATTAATTATGAAGGCACGGAAAAATCCACGGCCCTATAGAGTCTACTACCTAGGTTATGGTTTCTTCAAGGATTTTAGAAAACAAAAATTTTCGAGTTCTTTGCGACCTGGAAAAACAGTGGGCGATCCTGTGGTAACGGATATACGTGCACTAAAATACACCCCAGACAGTTCCTTATTTTATAAACTGAGACATCCAGAAGAGTTTGTTGAGATGAAATACAGCCGTTTGTCTAAAAAGAAACTAACTGAACTCGCATGCCCACTGAATAATCTACCAGCTCTGTATGAAGTACCCACACCAATAAAAAAATCGAAATATCTCGACTTGCAATTTTTAAAAAAAAGTCTCAACAGTGATTACCATAGCTTCTATGACCATTTGCCATACAAATAAATAAATATTGTAGTTTCCTTTATATTTTTGTGAAATTTTGAATAAAAACTATCATGACAAAATAATGTGGTTCTAATTCATTTAACACAACCTGTAATACCCGCAACTCCTATTTCTGTTCAAATTAAGTCGGAAAAACCCATTAGTCCCTTCAAATTAGTATTTATAAAAATAATTAGTAAATAAGGTGAACATACAGTATACACATTTTTTTTTAAACATTTTCTATATCTTAGTTTGCATAAATACTTGCTGCAATAATTTTTGGAAAGTTTTTAGCCCGCCCTGTAAAATTTCATTTTAGTGACTTACGGGTTTTTCTTATTAAGCCGACGATATTTTATTGAAACTATAAACTAACAGTATATGGGTTACATGTTTTTAGGGTATGTTTAACCATTGTCTATAAAAAGACAATAGACAATGGTTTAACAATTAATTCCAACAATTATGTCATAGTTGGTATTATATTAGTTTCTTAATACTTTTATTTTATTAGTATTTTGGATTACACACGAGGAACTATAGGGGAGCATCTGAATCGAGACGACATTCTAAACCGGCATGATATCAATAATATAAAGGTCGCATATAAAATTGATATTACTGAAGGGTGCCGACATCAAGATGACGCTACAAGTGTCAATTTGTGGGTGCAAGAATGTAAGAAAACTGATTGTAGCCCTGTGTTGTTCTTTAAACCACAAGGAGAATTATCGCCCCATTATAGTTTTTTAAATGTAAATGATTTCTGTTTAATTGTCATGAGTGTAACACAAATTGATATGTTTAAAAAATTTGGCAGTAAAATGGTGTGTATTGATGGTACTCATGGGATGAATGCTTATGATTTTGAACTAACTACACTTCTTGTTGTAGATGAATTTGGGGAAGGATTTCCAGTAGCATTTATGTTTAGCAACAGAAAAGACACATTAATTTATCAATGTTTTTTCTCGTGCATAAAACATATAGTCTTTTGTAATGATATGGTTCCTGTCTATAACATCTTTATGTCTGATATGGCCAATGTTTATTACAATGCCTGGGTAGCTGTCATGGGTCAACCTAATAAACAGTTATATTGTTCATGGCATGTCGATAGAGCATGGCAACAAAATTTATGTACAGTAAATATTCCAGAAAAAAAAAGCTGGGTATACAAAACTCTTAAGTATCTTCAAACGTGCTTACAAGAGAATATATTTGAAAAAGAGCTGGAAGCATTTCTTGACCTTCTTAATAATGATCCAGAAACAAAAAATATGGGTGATTATTTGAAAAGTTGTTACTATGACAACAGATTTCAATGGGCTTATTGCTACCTTAAATCCGCTGGAATTAATACCAATATGTTTTTGGAAAGTTTCCATAAAGTTATCAAATATATATATTTGGAGGGGAAAAAAACTAAAAGGTTAGATAAAGCACTTCATGCTTTACAAAAATATATTCGTGACAAGGTTTTTGACAGGATTATAAAACTGACCAAGGGAAAATGCAATGAACATCTCAACAAGATTAAGAATAGACATAGAGTAGCTATCGCACATCCTCTTGATTTTACTGTAATAGAAGATAATGTATATGAAACCTTGAGTCAGGAAAATAACATTAAATATACGATAAAAAAAATTCAAGAAAATATTTGTTGTGCCTTAGTTTGTAATTTTTGTAATATATGTGTACATAGTTTTGAGTGTTCTTGTATAGATTATTCTGTTAAATCCATAATTTGCAAACATATAATAATGAATATAATGCACCTGCTATTGACAAATCAGAAATCAAAAAATTAGTGACTGATGTATCAAATGCATCTCCCAAAGTCACAGACAAATCTAGAACAAATAAACTCGACACTATAAGATCAGAAGCTTTGCAGTTGTTATCAAATTTAAACTCTTTGAATTACACAGACGAAGAACAAATACACTTGATCAGAAATTTGAAGGTTTGTAATAGCTTGGGTTCAACATCTCCACATAGAGAAAATGTACATAACTTTATAGAAACTTCATCATTTTCCTCAAATAAAAAAATTGAGAAGCAGAAATTTTTTTCTACGAAGAAAAAGCAGAAACCAAAAAAAAATATAAGTAAACCTAATTTTGAGGAATTAGAAATAATAAAAAATACTTTATCTCAAAATATTTACATTTCAGATAATTCAAAAAATGATCACTTATATAACTAAATATTGGAGTGGTCATTTGGGTTCTCATGTGCTATTTTTATTTTGTCTGTAATGTGGTTGCAAAGTATGGTTGGAAATAATATGTGTAAATATTGCTATATGTGTATTATAGGGGTAGATAGGTAAATGGGGTATTTGAATTATGTCGTTACTGCTTGTTTAATAGACTGTGACTTCAGAAATAAAGATAATCATTCAAATGCCTAGTGTTTTTTTGTTGTTAATAAAAATGCTTTTTAGGTTTTATATATGTATATATGTATTTAAATGGGTGCTGGTGGGAACTTTTCTTATTACTCTTGCTTAATAGACTGCGACTTTACAATAAATCAAGCTATTTATTTAAACTCCTTGTGTTTTTTTTGTATTTTTCTTTGTATCTTGTATATTATATATTTAAATGGCTGTAGTAGGAATTTTGTTTTTAATTTTTTAATATATCTTATAAGTTTGTGCATGGTTGGTGGTGTATCTTTTGTTACATAATACAGATTTTTCTATTCCACGTTTGAGTGTTTTTCATATCAGCTAGCCCACCTGTAGTATTTTAGTTTTTAAAGCTGCTGCATATAAGTATGTAATATTTGAATATTTATTATTTATCGAAGGCTAGGTATACCTAATAAAAATGAAGGATTTCAAAAAAGTTATTAACCTGTGTTCTTATTTCATGAAATTAAACTGTTTGATACTCAATATGCTTGACCTAACGTAGTGACAATAAAACTCATTAGTGGTTACAATAGAGCAGTTGTTTTGTCCATTTTTATGAGGTAGGTATTTAAAAAATGCAAAAAGTGCAGGATATATAATAAGTTGATAGTGGTGGTGCAAAACTATGACACTGTATAAGAAAAGTCTACAATAAAAAAATCGCTATGAGCTCAACAACATTTATATTTATGTCTTTTTTCTATCTTTAATGATAAAAATGGTAAATCATCCTGTACCATCAAAATTCTTTTGGCTCCAGTAAGTTTAAGTCTTTTTTTCTATTTGTGAAAATGGAAGTGTTAATGTAATTTACCAACGTGCCAATTAAAGTCTTGACCCTAGAATAAATTTGTTTACGAATTTTAGTATTATTATTCAAATAAAATATAATTTTGAATGTCCCGCCAAACATGTAAGTATTATTAGAACCATGCACCATTTAAAGTCTTGTCTCTAGTATTTTTTCAGACACGCTCGCAATAAATTTGTGCAGTAATTTTAGTATTAATATTCAAATAAAATATAATTTTAAATGTCCCGCCAAACCGGTCCATGTATCAGATCAGAAGAACCTGGCAACACTGTACTCATTTGAGCTACAATTAACCGGTCCTATCACCAGTGTGGGTGGTACCTAAGAAACTCGACGCGTCCGGCAAACAGAAGTGGCGCGTGGTCGTAGATTACAGGAAATTGAATGAGGTTACCGTTGACGACAAATATCCGTTGCCAAATATTGGTGACATACTCGACCAGCTTGGTAGGTGTCAGTATTTTACGACACTAGATCTTGCTTCAGGATTTCATCAAATTGAAATAACTCCTGAGGACGTACCCAAGACAGCTTTTACAGTCGAAAACGGTCATTTCTAATTTCTCCGAATGCCGTACGGTTTGAAAAATGCCCCCTCGATATTCCAGAGAGTAATGGACAATGTCCTTGCTGGAATCCAAAACGAGAGATGCCTCGTCTACATGGACGACATCATCGTTTATTCCCCAACGATACAAGAACATATTACCCGCTTAACGGACGTATTTAAGAGACTTCAAAACGCGAATTTAAAACTACAACCAGACAAGTGCGAGTTCTTGAGAAAAGAAGTCGCTTACCTTGGACACTTAATCACGGAAGATGGTGTTAAACCATTCCCTGCTAAGATTGAATGTGTCAAGAATTTTCCCCAACCAACGAATCAAAAAGAAATTAAATCCTTTTTAGGTCTCGCTGGTTACTACAGGAGATTTATTGCGAACTTCGCAAATATTTCAAAACCAATGACAGTCCTTTTACAAAAAGACGTTCCTTTCAATTTTGACTCTGAATGTCAAAAATCATTTCAAGAATTAAAAAATGCCCTGACTTCTACCCCGATTTTAATATATCCAAACTTTGAAGAACCATTTCTTCTAACTACCGATGCTAGCGCATTCGCAAACGGCGCGGTTTTATCACAAGGACCAATAGGCAAAGATTTACCAATTGCCTATGCATCAAGGACCTTGTGCAAAGCAGAAACAAAGTATTCCACAATAGAGAGAGAACTTCTTGCAATTGTGTGGGCAGTGAAACACTTTAGACCATATTTGTATGGCCGAAAATTTACGCTGATAACAGATCACAGACCACTCACGTGGCTATTTTCGATAAAAGACCCTGGCAGTCGTCTGGCACGATGGCGCCTAAAATTAGAGGAATACGACTACCAAATTGAATTCAAATCTGGAAAATCTAATAAGAACGCCGATGCACTTTCTCGTATAAAAATCAATTATATAAAAGATTTTGTTTCCATTAAATCAAAATTAGAAAGTTTTAAACATGTACCTTACCCAATATATCCTACCCTCGAGCATGCAGGGTCATCTAAAGAATTGGACGAAAATGAAACAGAAATTGACTGGAACGTTGCCGAACAGGAATTTCTAACATTCGTCGAATTGTATAAAACAAAATCATTGATTGATTATTCTAAAATAGAATATTCCAATATTCAATTACTAGACAAGCAAAATAAAAACATTTTACCTTTCTTTCAAAAAGATAATTTACAAGAATTTCACGAAAAAATAATAGATGATATTTTTGAGTAAAACCCCAATTTTTGTTATGGACAAATTAATGTATTTAAGTAGTAAAACTGTCAAAAATAGAAAATATTTAATTATCCCTTTACCATTAAAACCAACTAGTAGTTCTGAACATTTATTTGTAGCAATATATAGAAATTTATTTAAACCTTCAGAAAAGTATGCTATTGAAAATAATCCTGAATTGCCAATATTAGAGACACTATCGTTTTTACTTTCGGAAATTGATGTAAAATTCACAATTTGTCAAAATATAACTAAAGAACCTGAAAAGAATCAAATACCAATTATTCTAGACCATTTCCACAATGGCAAAAGCCACCTTCACCGTGGAATTAATGAAACCATTAGACGAATTCGACAAAAATATAATTGGGCAGGTCTCACTAGAGATGTCGAAAATTATATTAAGTCATGTCGCGCATGTCAAGAGTCAAAAATTTGTCGTAAAAACTTAGACAGTCCCCTCGTTATAACTGAAACACCTAAAACACCTTTTGAACGTATTAACGTTGATATTTTAGAGGTACCTCAAAGAAATTACGCCCCCACGATAAGAGACGAACTAACAAAATTTTCTCAAGCATATCCCCTTGAGGATAAAACTGCCAAATCAGTTGTTAATGGACTATTAGTTTATTTCCAGCATTTTGGTGCACCACTTCGCATCCATTGTGACGCTGGCAACGAGTTTAATAATAGTTTGATGAGAGATCTTTGTAAGATGTTCGATATTAAGTTGACATATTCAAGTGTCGGACACCCACAAAGTAATGGGTCTTTAGAAAGACTACATGCTACCTTATTAGAAATGATCCGCGTGCATCTAGCAGATCACCCCAACGAACACCCATTTAATATTTTACCCTATGCAATTGTTGCTTACAATAATTCTGTAAACAAAACGCACGGGTTTACGCCATACGAACTCGTATTCGGACATACGTCCTCTAGACCCCCTGAAAAGTTGTACAACGAACAAGAATTGATTACTAAATATATTAGAGACTTGAACAACCGTATATTTTATTATTATAAAATCGCCAGAGAAAACACTTCAAAGCAAAAAGAAAAGGCTAAAGTCCGATTTGATAGACATGTCACTGAAAATAAACCAGAATACAAAATAGGAGACAAAGTTTATGTAAAAGAAACCCAAATTAAAAACAAATTAGGTAATAAGTTTAAAGGCCCTTTCGAAATACTAGAAATACATAAAAATTCTGCCACAGTATTAAATTTGGAAACAAATCACCAGTCTAAAATAAATTTTGATCTCATGAAACCTTATGCTGAAAATTAATTTATTTTCAGATTCCTGCTGCTGATCGGAACAGCAACATGTCAATATAAAATTGAGCCTATTAACAATACAATTGGAATCTACTATCACGACGAAACTAAACTTATTGTCTCAAATCTAATGCAATGTAGTTAGTTACAATTTTATTCTGAATTACCTAAATTCCATTTTTTATTGTATCTCAAGTAGTTAGTTGAATAAAAATTATTTTTAAAAACCCAAACGTGGTTTTGTAAATATAACATATATATTTTAATTTGAAATAACGAAATTAACATTTTTTAATATAAAATAAAAACAATATTCTTCTGAATTTAAATCAAATATTAATTCTTAAAATAAATCTCATGAATTATACGGTTGAATCCTCTCCAAATCTTTTACTCTAACTAAAAATTAAAAAAACACGTTTAATACTAAGCATTTTTGAGTTGTATTTTTACTACCTTTTGATTTTTCATCCTTTCTTTGGCCTTCACAAGCCACGCTTTAATAACATTAATAATGTCTGTTTCTGTAGACTCTCTAAAGGAAACTTTTACAGCATCTGCAAAGAAAATTCAAAGAAATTACCAACGAAATATGTTTTACTGAGTTTGTTAATAATATATTAGAATGTTTTCATGATACAGTCCATGAACAATGACTTACCTAATATAACTCTTGAAAGAATTAAATTCTTGAAAGGTTTTTTTTGCTTCACCCCATCCCATGAGAATTTATTAGCAATATCATTACTTAATATTCTATATAATAATTTTCTTGTTGTTTGAGGCATTGAAGTTCCTCCAATTCGACCTAACTCCACAACCTAAACAAATTTATCATAAAATTAACTATATTCTGGACAAGTCACATGACAAACATCAAAGAGACTATATAAACAGTACATTCATTCACATATATACATACTAATTATTTGATCTCCTAATTTTTCTACATCTACCTGGTCCTTATTGTATATTTTTATTCAACAAATTGAAAAGAAGCCAAAATTTTATCTGGAGTGAGATTAAATACAAAATTGTTTTTAGTTTTCAACTTAGAATTTCTGATCAAAAATTTAGACCTATATGGTGTGTTAAAACAATTGAAATAAGGATGTGAAAATTATTTATTACAGTGGACACATTTCTTGAAAAACTACCATTTATACTCACAGCAACTTTGTAATTATTTTTATTTTCCAACCATTCTCCAATAATAGTAAGGTCTTCTTCCGAATTTATTGGAATTTTTGAATAAAATTCTTCAACATTTTGTCCCTGGGTAATTTGCATTTCTGGCACTCTGTTTAAAACTCTCATACCTTCTAGAACTGAATCTATTTTTAAATGAAGCAGTGAAAGTTCACGTAGTAGTTTTTGTTCAAAATCTAAAAACAAAGGTACATTATATTAACTTTTTCTTAGTTGAAAATCTACCATTTGAACGTACCCAAAGATACTACTTTACAATTTTTTGCTGGTGAATCCACATTACCTACAAATAACTTAGATTAGCCCTGTTTTAATTATATAATAATGTAAGCTTTTGTCACAAGTTTTAAAACAATATTTGTGAGAAAATAGAAATACATGCCTCTTTCACATATCATTGATGCAAGATCACTACGAGAAGAAACTGCTTGTTTACTTGTACTAGGAGAATGGGCAACTGAGGAATCTTGCAAATAGAGGTTGACTTCTGTATGTTGCTTTAAGCTATGACAATTGACTGATGAAAACCCTTGTGGGTGCTGGCTAGCCACTATATGTTGTTTAAAATCATTGTTGGAATGAATTGGTGATGATCCCTTTGAAGATAGTTTGGCTTCTAGAGGATCAGTAAAACAAAGTGCTAAAAATAATATAAAAAGTTTACCATACATGAAAAAATAAAGAAAACATATACTCATACATTTATAGACTCCCCTATGCTTTGGATAAACATTTCCATCTGAGGAACTTTCTTCATTCGAGTCCTCTCCAGATGTAGAGTTACTTTTATATCTAGGATTTGGTCTAATTTTCCTTATACCTCTACCTGCTTCTTCTGAGTTGAGTTGAGGTCACTTGTCAATTCAGCTCTCTGGGCCTTTTTTTTAGCAACTTCCAAGTTATCTAAAAAAGTGAAGTACTGCAATGAAAAAAAAATTGAAGACTAGTTTTGCACATTTTTAGATACATATCCAATAACAATCTATATATATAGATATATAGATATGTATATATAGTACATATATAGTATATATAATATATATATATATAATAAATACTAATATATATACTCCAAATACATAACAATTAAAATTTTGAATTTGAACCTATGTAGTGTTCTTAAAGATAATACTTACCATATTTTTTTAAGATAGTTGCACTGTGAGGTTTCCAATCTACACTAGGTTCTACTAAATTATTTATTAGCCGTCCTATTTTTGACTTATTTACTGTACGAGGTGGCCAAAAGCATTCTTTTGATTGCATAATGTACCAACTAACAGGAACTACCTCAACTGTATTTTCATTATCAAATGACACTACTGCCCAAACCATTATTTACCACTGATAATGCACCTGCTATTATTTTATAAATATAATCTATCACAGCCAAAACAACACAATACATACAGTACTTGTCAACTAATGTTAAAAGTAATTATGATATGCCTGTAATCCCTTGCATCTCTAATTATTTGTCCATTACCCATTGTTTAAGGTACAAAACAAAATTTCCAATAAAAATTATGGAAAAAACTATGCATAAAGCAAAAAACCTTGGATGACTTCTCTTAAAACTGCTTGTGTAGATTTCTTTAACATAATAAATTAGTAACCCTATAGTAATTTACTGTTTCGACCCATACTTTATGGAATCTCATCAGAATGATAATATCAAAACAATTGTCAATTTTTTACAATTTTCATAATTTTTTTCATTATATTGTGGAATTATTTAGAAACAGTTAGTTTCATTTGAAAAAGTAACCCTACAGTATTTGTTATCAGGCTACTTACCCTTATTTTGCTTATCATATCTAATGTTGAATACATTTTAAAAACTTCCACAATGAAAAAAATTAGCACATCAGTTATTAATAAAAATTAACAAATAGATTAATATAAATTGTGTAAAAGAGGAAAAGCAACAAATTTATTTTTATGTGGTAAAAGCATTAGCTTCTTTTTAATGGAAGTGATTGGGTACACCTTGAGAACATTATCAGTTTTCTCTATAATGTTTATTCCAATTATTGACGAATCACATGGAATTTTAAAGAGGGGATTATTAATTCTATATTCAGTTCCTAAGATTACAGTTTGGGTTGCTAGGTAACAAAATTTTTCAATTCTATGATTTTATTGTCCTCAAGAAGTACAAATCTGTCACTAAATCTTGACACATTTAAGCGAAAATTATTTGTTTTCATAATTTTATACTGGGGGCCCGTACTATTTATTGTTAAGGGTCCATCAGAATGTTCAATTAGAAATTGAGCCCCACCTTGATTATTACTTGAAAATAAAAATGTACTTTCATTAATTTCTTTTGTTCTATTAATAACTTGCTGAAGTGGTAGAGCTGCTTTACGTATTTTCCTTTTAATTTGGGACATAAAGTTTTCAAAAGTAAAAGCACTAAAAGTATCTAAGGCTCCATATTATGTTCTGACACAATCTGTGATGTGTAGCAGATTGTGTACATTATGTGATATAAAATCAGGACCATACAACTTAATACTGTTCAATATAAAACACGTATACAACTCATGAGCAAATTCAACACAGTTTTCATTTTTTGAACTGTCTGGATTAACTATCAAAGATGTGGCAACACTCAGACAAAGAAAGTTATTGTAAAATTTTTTTGGAATATATTTTTTAAATATAATGAATCCTGTATATAGCAATAATATCTTCTATAAGTTCCTTGTGGCATTACTTGTTATTTTTTCTTATTTTCTTGGGAATCAAACCACAATAATGTTTTTTTATTTTTTCCTATCAGATAGGGACCAAAAATTTTTCATTCATTCATTATTAGTTAATCTTGACAACGGTAGCTGGAACGCTACCGAAACGTTGAAATAAAAAAACATTATTGTGGTTTGATTCCCAAGAAAATAAGAAAAAATAATATAGCAATAATGTTCTGAATTCTGTAGCTTTGTATCTTTTACATTCAACTATACTTCTAGTTTTACGAGCAAACTCATGGGGTAGAAATTTTTTAATTCTAGCAATTGACGATTTATAAGAAAAACAGAACTAGCTCTTATTTTAAAGGGAGGTCGACCATGAATCCAGCCAAATTTTTTGTGACACAACATTCTTTTTACAACTCCCAGTAAAAGACAGTGCATGTAATCAATGGGAACATTGCTAATAATATCAAATTGTGGAATATTTTCAATAATACTCTCAGAAATATGATGTTCACGATTTGTTTTATTTCTAAATGTTTCATCGGTTCGTTTTGTAAAGCACGTTTCTAGAAAACAAACTACATTATTGATAAAATCTCCTTCTAGTGTACATTTTGTGCAGCTGAAAAAACCATTGTGACCCTTTATTCCTAAAATATAGGATTTAGCAGGTAGATCACATATTAATGAAACTATTTTAAATTCAAATATTTTATCATTAATAACAATTCCATGGTTTGTAAGTTCCACTGTTTCAGTTACAAAGTCTTGTAAAAATTCATTTGCTTCTGGCTTTTTAATGCCTTGATACAAGGCAACACACATTACTTGTTTATCTAGACCATCAATAGTTTTCATCAGACATAAAATGGGCCAAAAACTATCACCTGTACTCTTAAACAATGGAAGCCCATCTATATTTACAGACAAATGGAAAACACTATCGGGAGATAATTTTACTCCATATTTATTACAGACTTCAGTAACTGTTTTAGTTATACCAAAGTAATGGTAATGTCCTGGACCAAGTACTGTAATATTTGTTGTTTTAGGTGTTTTTAATAAAGTTCTAGCATCACTCGGTAAAGTCTTAAGTTCTGAAACTTGAAAATCAGATTTTAGCAGCATGGGAAATATTTTCTACTACTGCCCAAGATGCCAATCTTTTAGATAAAGTAGGTGTACTAATGCTCTCGGTATTAATTAGTTCATTATTGGATATGTCTGTAATATCATCTGAATGCAGCAATATCCCTTCATGTCTTGGAGACGTTGAAGTAGTACATATTTGCAAAGTTTGATTTGCTGGAAATTGATTATCTGTACTTGGAGTATCTAAAGCTGATAAAGCCGATATTCTTTTATTAGCTAAACGCCTGTAGTGCCTCGAACTATATTTATGATTTTTTTTCGGTGCTCCTATCTGATACATTTTTAATATGACGGTTAATCTATTATATAAAATTACTACGTTTACTACCTATTTTAATATTAATTTTTCTCTACCTCACTTTTTTTAAGAGGACCAAAACTCGTCACCTTCACTACCTTACAGACAAAACTTTGATCTTCGATATTAACATAACCTGTATTCTACTTCTCACATAATTAATTTTAGATCGGCCTTTACTTGTTAAGGAGTTACAACCAACTAAATGATTTTCTATTTTTGTAAACATCAATAAAAAAGTAAAGGTTAAAAATGAGTATATTTATGTTTTTCACTTTATTAATACACACATACGATGGTGATTATTTTATCCTATTGAAAAAATAAATAAATTCTGTACATTTTGCATATTTTCCTTTTTCAACATTGTGGGATAGTTCGAGGTGGAATCTAGTAAGCGAATGCTTAGGATGTACCATATAATATTCTTTTAAATACATCCTTAATATGTACTAAAAGTAATGTGTGACTTGCACATTCTCATAAGTATGTACTTGGCAAGTACTTAACAGAATATACAATTTAGACTTTAAATAGCACAAACTTATTCTTTTCACCACGCGCTATAGATGTCTTATGTATATACTTTAGAGAATGTACGAATTATCATCTTGTGAGCGCATGCTAAGAATATGTTTATAGTTTCAGTGTTATCTGGGCTTTATGACAGCATGTCTGTAAAGAAACAAACTATTTAAAACCAACTTATTATAAACTGTTGAATAATTAGTACTAGCTAATTTAAAAATTAATTATTAAAAATAAGAATAATTACCTTGAAACGTTTCAAATAAGAGATATTATCCGATAGTAAATACTAAACTTCATTCTTCTATTAGCACATAACCTGACATATTTGATAAAACCAAACCATAAAACTATTTATCCCTCTTCCTCGTACACAGATCTCGGATAATATTATGTATCAGCACAAATAGATTAAAACAAAAGGCTGATATTATTATTTAACTATTGTTTATTAATTTGTCTGCGTATTCACTATTTATTACTACACATCCTTTGAGCAGAGATGGGAGCAGTTGGCAGTACGGAACCACTTAGAATTTGTCATGGTAGGTGTTAAGTGTATTTCCATAGATAATATTTCTCAGGAGTGAGATCTATGAATAACTTTGATTGTGGAACTTCAGATTTACGGACGACCGCTTGAGATTAAGAAAATAAGAGCCTTATGCTAAATAAAATTTTGATATACAGTGTATCTAAAAAGTATTGACAAGATTTGTCATAAGATAATTTTTAACAGAGGCGCACCAACAAAAAAAAATTAAATAAAACAAATCAATTAATACTTAATAAAATTCATATTCCATAACCTTAATTAAAATAAACACCGACCATTACAATATATATATATATATATATATATATATATATATATATATATATTGCATTGTAGTCGTTCGTGGCTTCCGTATAGATATGACCCTTGTTGGCATCCTCCCAATATACACCATGTATATTAAGAAGAATTTCAAGATACTTATAGCGACTTTAGTGGCCTCTGTAAGTTTGACAACATTGTTCAGTTGGAATTGCGTGAAATATTACTAGTTTTTGTAAAAAAACAGAAATACTGAGCTACTTCCATGTATACATAAAGGTTGGCTTGGCATCCACAATATTTTATATTAGGAACAAATAAATAAAATCATTAACTTGAATCCGAGGGTTAAGAGTTAAGACTTTATTTTTTAATATTGAATCGATCTTCTACATAGGTACAAATTAAATTTTCAATTATTCAATTTGCACTTTGAATTTATCAAGTGAATACGATAAAAGAACTTTACTGAACATAACATTAGATAATACTTTTTTCTGGTGAAATGTGAAATAAAATATTTCATTTTATGACATTCTAACGATATGTAGTCCACTAGAAATGGAATCCAGTGAAGTGCACGTTCCAGGAACGGTTTTTATTGGGATAGCGCTTTTTTTTCGCTTATTTTGGAAATCTTGTTAATAAAAACGCGTTTGTTGTTACTTTTTTGGTGTATGATTATTTTTGTTTTCAAAATATGTATAACTCAGTTTGGTGATTTTGTGTATTGAAGTGTGTATCGATTAACAACCATTCCAAAGATAAATCTTAAGAAAACCTGGAGAAAAACTTATGATGCTATCCTGAGAACGCAGGTAATTGATCATTGGAAATTTCTCTTTCTAACATTGGTAACCAAATTTGACTACATTCGGCTGAAATACTAGCTTCACATTTACCTGCATTTAGTTGTATTAAAGCACTTTCTTTGATTTTTCGTCTTTTATTATTGGGCTCTTGTTATTATTATTATTTTTGTCGAATCCCATTGAATTTTATTTTATGTTAATCGATACACACTTCAGTACACAAAATCACCAAACTGAGTTATACATATTTTGGAAACAAAAATAATCATACACAAAAAAAGTAACAACAAACGCGTTTTTATTAACAAGATTTCCAAAATAAGCGAAAAAAAAGCGCTATCCCAATAAAAACCGTTCCTGGAACGTGCACTTCACTGGATTCCATTTCTAGTGGACTACATATCGTTAGAATGTCATAAAATAAAATATTTTATTTCACATTTTACCAGAGGTGTGATCTACTATGAATGTACCTTAATAAAATTAGACAACAAAGTTTTGTAGTCTTAAACTTCAAAATATTATCGATTGTCTAGTTGTCAAATTTTTTCGTTGTGTCAGATAGGGACCAAAAAAATTATTTCCATACTAGGTTAGGGTATATATTCCTCTTAGGCCCAGCTGTGTAAGGACTTTATATACATTTCATAATTAAACATTGAATGTTGAATATTTTAACATAAATTAAATTGAAATTTTGAATAAATATAAATTAATAGAGAATCCTAATATACAAGTGTTTTTTAAATTATAACTAGAATATATAATAAAAGGGTCTGGTAGAAACCTGCCCAATAAAATGTACGCCTTTCGTGGCATCCAATATACAGAACATATACATAGAATTGTCTTCATGCCTTCCATAATTGTAAATGACTATTTGAATCATCTAGTCTTTTTCACGTATTTGTATGTGTTAAAAAAAGATATAATATGCCTTTGCCAGCGAAATCTGGTAATAAGTGGAAGTAATACCCACTCCTACATAATATTTGATTTATATTTTCCAGCGATTCAAATGATTTTTTAACACATATTACACGAAACTATATTAATTTTTATTCTTACAATTTTTTTAATTTAAGCTGATTCGCCGAGATAAAACTAATTTTTTTAATATACCATTTTTTAAGAAACTTTCTATTAAGAAGAAGTTACTTCCCGACTCAATATTTGATTTATATTTCTCAAGCGATTTAAATGAATTTAAAATATAAATCAGATATTACTTCCTCTTAATAAAAAAAAGTGAAAATTTGAAATTTCAGAAATGGTTACAAAATGTCGGTTCTTTAGACGGTGTCTGTGGGATATACAGGATGATTTCAAAGTTAAAAGTTCTTTTTAACTGTATTTTTTTGTTTTTTTTTTCAGTTAATTTTACTACACACAGTTAAAAAAGAAGGATTCACTTTATGATTACATTGTATATTTCTATCCTCTGTCATTGTTTAAGTTCAACTCCAGTCCATTTTCTAGTATACCTTCCATTTTGAACATTTTAAACAAGAAAATAAAAAAAAAGAACTCCTAAACAAATCGATTTTTATTCTAAGGGGAGCTTTTCATCATAAATTCATTTTCCTCCCCAACGACTCTCTAATCAATACAATTTAAATAGGGAATGTACCAAAAACGACACATCATTAAAAAGGTAATTTTATGAGGAATCTAGCATTACAACTGTTAATTGCTCTATTTTTAAATTTAGCGCTTCTAGAGAGATAAAGAACTGTTTACAATAAATTTTTAAATTCTGACACTTCATTTGAAAGCGAATTTCATTAGTAATCGAAGCCCAACATGACAAAACATAATTGAATGAATTGTGAACTTAAATATTTGTATGTTAAGAAATACATACAGTGTGGCCCATTTAGATAGGAATCACCCCTTGTGAAATTTTTAAATGTCAAGTAACAAAAGATCTACTTTGGGACAAAATTTAAAATGTTAGGGAGCACTCTGCATCCAACGGCGTATTCATTTTTTTCAGTAAAAAAATCGTTAATCACAAAGTAGTCTTTTATTACTTGAAAATTAAAAAAATGGTTGAAATCGGTTAATATCTTAATATTTAACAGGGGTGTTTCCAATCTAAATGGGTCACACTGTAGGTAATCAATTTAACTTTAATCACCCAAAATAAGAAATATATGCTACGCATTAAATTACTAATAAAATTAGATCTCAAATAAAGTGCCACACTTTATAATGGTAACCGTTTTTTTTTTATTTATTATTTTTGTGGCTGTGGAGGTCAGTACATGTTTACTTTGGGACAAAATTTAAAATGTTAGGGAGCACTCTGAATCCAACGGCGTAATAATATTTTTTTTAGTAAAAAATCGCTAATCCCAAAGTAGTCTTTTGGTACTTGACATTTGAAAAAAATAGTTGAAATCGGTTAATATCTTAATATTTTATAGAGGTATTTCCAATCTAAATGAGTCACAATGTAGGTAACCAATTTAACTTTAATCACCCAAAATAATAAATTTATGCTACGCATTAAATTACTAATAAAATCATAAAGTGCCGTTTTTTTTCATTCCGCTAGAGAACGCTAAAATCAAAAGAAGTACAATGAAATAAAATAGATCAATTTTACTACTTATTTATATAGTATGCCTGAAAAAGTTACGCATTATACGAGTACCTCTACCGTCTTATGAAAAATACGACTACCACGACACGAAACTGGATCTGTTTAACAGTTTAGAAAAGAGACCGAATAACTTCACATAATATACGAATATTATTCACCTTTTAAAAAATGGGATAAATATCTCCTATTTCAATTACTCGGAAGAAAGTCACAAAGGTCTCCTTAATTGTGTATACAGTGTGTAAAAGCCAAATGGAATAAATTCATTATTTCGGTTACTGTACATATTTATAAAAAGTCCCGAAACACGTCAAATTTAAATTATAACTTGACATTCTTTAACGTGAAAATGCAACCCCTACCTTCAACCCCCTTAGAATGACAGGTACAACCCCCAATTTTTTAAATGGGAAGTATAGGCTTGTGATATATCATTTGAAAGGTCTCTTCATTCTCTATTCAAAAATGTTATTGTTTTTAAATTTAATGCAAAAATTAACATAAAAAAAATTAATATCATGTTGTTACCGAAATTCGCTACATACAATCAAAAACTAAAATGTAATGCAAAACGTAATAAAATGTAGAACACGAAAAAGAACTATGAATGTTAATGAAGTAGATGTTCAAAATGTTCTCCGCGAACGTCTTGGCAACATCCTAATCTCAAATAAAACTGTCTTCTAACATTATTTGACATATCAGGCGTGATCGACCTAATCGCAAGCGTTATTCGTTCTTTTAAGTCATTTAAATCAGAAGGTTTAGTTTTGTACACATGGCTCTTCACATATCCCCATAAAAAGAAATCTAATAATGTAAGATCAGGTGATCGCGCTGGCCATTCAATCGATCCTCGCCTCCCTATCCACCGATTGGGAAATATTGTATCGAGGTACTGCCGGACATTAAGTTGGTAATGTGGTGGTGCTCCATCCTGCTGAAACCATATCGTATTCGCTGGAACTTGAGGATTACCTGGATCAGGATATAAATTTGCCAACGTTGGAATGACATCATTTTGAAGTAGTGCCAAATAATTGTTGCCATTCAAGTTGCCCTCAATAAAAAAGGGACCAATTATATTGTTCCCTACAATCCCTGCCCAAACATTAACCTTTTGAGGGTATTGAGTGTGTTCTTCTCTCATCCAGTGAGGATTTTCCGTGGACCAGTAGCGGCAATTTTGCCGATTAGCATGACCGTTAAGTAAAAAAGTACACTCATCAGAAAACATAACGTCTTCTAATTGGATAATATTGTTATCCAACATGTCCATCATTTGCTTACAAAAAAAAGTTCTCCTATCAAAATCGTCTTCCATGAGCTCCTGAGTAGATATCATCTTATACGGATGCAATTTATTTTCTTTTAATATGTTTGCTATCGATGTATGGCTAGCATTGAATGTAGTGGATGCCTGTCTACTCGATGTATGTGGGTTTTCCTGAAACTCAAGCAACACATCTAATTTGAGTTCATCACTCAGTGCATTAGCAGCTGCTTTTTTTATCTGCCTTACATGACCAAACTCGCGAAACTGCTTTTCTATTTTACTTATTGTTCCTTGGGATATAGGCGGTAAATTAGGAAATTTCTCATGAAATAGGCGAGTTACTTCCTGTTGTGTTCGGATGTTATCTCCGTAACCAATCATTCGTAAAACTGTTATTTTATGCATTTCCGTTAATCTAACCATTTTTCAGAATTGAATTGAACAAACTTTATACTTAAATTACAACAATGACAACTTAAATAAAACAATTTACTACTGCTTGTTAAAATAGCGTTGCCACGGAAATTCTTTAAAGTTTTTTAATGGTTACCATCTAAAAACCACATTGCTACGGTTTTTGTTCACTTTCTCATTATCAAGACCTAAACGGGAAATAAGTTTTGAGTAATATTGTAATAAGTTCCGAGTATATTTTAGCGAATTTCGGTAACAACATGATTTTAATTTTTTTATGTTAATTTTTGCATTAAATTTAAAAACAATAACATTTTTGAATAGAGAATGAAGAGACCTTCCAAATGATATATCACAAGCCTATACTTCCCATTTAAAAAATTTGGGGTTGTACCTGTCATTCTAAGGGGGTTGAAGGTAGGGGTTGCATTTTCACGTTAAAGAATGTCAAGTGATAATTTAAATTTGACGTGTTTCGGGATTTTTTATAAATATGTACAGTAACCGAAATAATGAATTTATTCCATTTGGCTTTTACACACTGTATGATAAAATCTGTAGAAATAACATATCCCTAAATCATTAGCAAGCATAAGAGCTGACAACCGTGCAATGGATGCCATCGAGCCGAAAATGGAATATACGGAAGCAACCAGATACCTAAAATAAATAAACATATCTGTTGATGCCACCATCACCTTTGAATTGATCCCGGAGTATACAGCTCGCGAAAGTGGCGGTCTTTGCGGCCACTGCTTGAACTGCCATGTATAGAAATATACAAAAATAGACCGATTTGGCATCCTTTTAATATTTTGCAGAGAGATAGTAGGGCTAGGATCCTTTCATTTGCGATGGGTTTAATCGAAAATCCCCGTGGCGTCCGTATATCGGATGCCACGGGGACGTGGAAGTCACTGCAGACGTATTTTTAACATGGGGGGATGCCATCAATGCCTATAAATGAATATATATATATATATATTGTTATGGTTTGTTTGTATTTGTTATTATTTTATTTAAATTTTATATTAATTTTTATAGTGCTTATACTTGCCCTTTCTTCCAGCTAGTTCATATTAAATTCGGGAACAAGAAAAACTCTTACTCTCTTTGGGTTCTGGCGCTATTAAATTATTTATTGAACTTTTTCACAGATATATGTTATTTGTATCAATCCCTATTTTCAAAATTTATTAAAATTATTTTTCCATATATTATTTAAATAAATATGTATTAATAAAATTTTGTGACGCCTATGGACAAACCTTTCTTATTACTTTAAAAAGTAGATGTCTCTGTCGATGAGTATGTAAAGCCACAGAGTATGGAGAGTTGCAAACAATTCAGTTCGTAGCGAATGAATGTCTATGGTGTGGTATTAGGAAAAATTTTGTTTGTACCTATAATAATAAAATGGAACTCAACTCAACAAAACAGTTTAATCATAATAGTGATTGCCTTTGTATGATATTAACATGAATATCAGCTCAAATTTATCTAATATTACAAAAAGAAAGAAACAATTATACAAATACAGTTACCTAACCTACAATTCAAGGAAATAAAATTTTAAATCTAAGGTGAGCTCTTATCTAATTTTGATTAAAGTGAATTATTATTGAATTTTGAAATTTATTTTAGAAGTACTTCTGATATGCATATGCTTTTGATTAAATTTTATTGGTACCAATTATTGACTAACCTTTTTAATATTGAATTTTTAACTGGTTGGATGAGGATTCATAAATTTGATGAGGTAGACGGGATTACAGGATTTCACAGGAAGATTAAGGATTCTGATTCTCCTCTGGGATGCTGGAACAACTTCTGGATGGTATTTCAGGTATATTTTAACTTTTCTTCTATTTCTCAATATTTTACTGAACCTTTCTTGGTATTTTTAAACTTTTTATCTAATTTCTTTAGTTTAATTATCAATTTATACTCTTTTTTTCAAATCAAAAACTTTTTTTTAAAACATTTCCTTTTTTTTATTCACCTCCACTCTCTTGTCTTCTTAATCAACAACCCCGCGTTGCTATGTCCTATTTCCAAAGCACTTGATTTTTTCTTCCTAATTGCAAAATTTCATAATTTCTTGTTTATTGTCTATTATTGTCTATAATATTTATTCTTGCACTATTGTAATTCTTTCTACCTTTTATATCACTAAGAACTTCACTAAATTTACCCTTCAAATTGTCCTTATTTATAAAAAAAAACCTTAAAATTATGTGTACCTCTTAAATATCTAATATACAATATTCTACCATCAATAATTTTATTTTAATTCATGTAAACTCATAACCAATGTCCAATAAATCTTTCCAATTACATATTTTATATAAACTAATTGTAAATTTATTTTAATAAACGTTTTAAATGTTGATTTTATTGCACCAATCACAATGCAGTACATATTATTTTCTTAACAACCATCTCTGAAAATATTATTCTATGATTCTGTCTGACTGTTCTGTCTTCGCAAAACATACTTCATCTTGACAGTGACATTCAATTATAATTTAGGTTAGAATTCTGCCCAAAATATAATTTATATTGTTTATTAAATATTGTATACTAATAATTTCAATTTCAGGTGTAACAAGTACATATTGATTATAAAAAACAAACAAGCAAACTAATTTTAAATGAAGAAATCTAAATTTACTTTAATTATTACTGGATATGATAAAAAAAATATATGATACTTTATTAATTCAAGGTACGTCTTTCTATTTTTATTTCAAAATTTGTATTCAAATTAATTTATTATACATATTTATTTCTCGCATTTCTATTTTTCTGAAATCCTTTTATGAATAGAATTGATTCAAGTAATTTAATTATCTGATACCATTACAATATATATGATTTTTTCTTGTCAAAATACAAAGTATAAGTACAGAATTTTTGTATTAGATATGGATGTGATATCACATTTAAAAAACATGTTTCCCTAACATTAATAATAGACTAATGGGCTGGAGATTTGTAGTCCTGTGAAATCACATTGTTTTTGTGTAAACTACTACATACTCTCAAAACCCCTTATTGTTACAAAAAAAGACAACTAAATATACTTATTTACTTGTACATTAATAAATAGGTATACTTACTGTAATCAATTCTATTAATATGGGTACAAAATAAATTCCAGCCCATTCAATTTTTTTACATATAACCAAAACGGCGGTAGTAGTGAAAATTTAAAAAAAAATCTCTGAAACTCTCTAGGGATTGTGTAGGTAGATATAGTAATAGTCACGAATGTTTCTCGTTACGTCATGTTTCCCTGAATGTATCAAAGACACTCTAATGTAATGTGGATATCTCTGACCACGTATGTCCAATTAAAACAAATTGAAAGGTACATATGTCTTTTGTGCCTAAATTCAGCTACGCCATTACGTCTTTATCGGTTTATCACTCTGTCTTGTGTTGTGACAACGATTGTACTTAAAAAGCGAAACGTCAAGTGGTGTAAAAATGACACTGAAAATTTTGGGTAAAAATGAGACATTTCGTTTTTTTGCCACTATAAATAGATTTTTTAACACGAAAACAAGACGTTATTAAATCCACATACTGTAAAACCGGAAGGCATATTAATTTAAACTGTAGCAGAACGATCACTATTAGGTTATGCAACCCTATCTACAGCAACGCATCCATGTTGAGGTCCAGCCCACCGTCTCAGTCTCCGCTATTACTGGAAAGAGGGCGCCACCCGAATCACACCAGTAGTGATGTAGCTTCGTAGTATACATATTGGTGCGGTGAAATGACAAAGTAGAACCAACACGGATTATTTATTGAATATAGTGTAAATAGTTTATGGAATATACTTGATGTTGTAATATTTTGTTTGTAATAAATAAAAGTATTACTATAAAACAATAATATTAACGTAAACATAAATTATTTAATGCAACTTGATTTATTAAGATTTTAGTGATAAAAACTTTTCAAATAAGAGGGCAAACTTTTTTTACCATACAAAAGCGGTCCATCGGGCGCGCTCGGTTAAAGTCGGAATGCTCCTGCTGCTAGTTAATGAGTGAGTACGTGTTGTTTTGCTGGGGCAAATTTGAGACGGCTGTTTGGGTAAATATGAGACACATCCTGGGGTAAAAATAATACATTTACTTACTTAAGTATATACAATTCTTAGGTTAACGTACCTCGAAGTCACAATGCCTAGGAATTACGTCCCAAAGGCTAAACCCCACACAGATGATGATCTGAAGCAGGCGCTTCCCTTAGTAAAGGAAGGTAAGTTGTCTATTCGAGCTGCGTCAAAAAAATACCGAATTGATAAATCTAAATTATTTCGAGCTATTCAACAAAAAAATATTTCAAAACGTGGCCGAAAACAAGCGCTGTCCGATGAACAAGAAAAAGATTTGACAGAAAAAATCAAAATTATGGCTAAATGGGGATTTGCCTTGTCCAAAAAGGAAATTCAGTCAGCTGTACAAACATATATGTTAATGAAAATGCTATAACAACTACATTTAAGGACGGCAAACCTGGTGATGACTGGTTTCGTTCGTTCTGTAAGAGGAATCGACTGAGCCAGAAGAGAATGGAACAGCTGGAAAAGTGTAGGAGAACGGCTACTAGCGACCCGTTCATAATATACTCTTTCTATGATCGCCTGGAGGAAACAATACAACAACTTGGTTTGCAAGAAAAGCCTTCGCCTTCGCACATATTTAACTGGGTTTAACATGGATCCAGGTAGAATAAAGGGATAAAGGCCAAAAAGTTCACAGAAGCATAGAAGGATCTGGTAAAGAAAATATTACGACATTGGCATGTATTTCTGCATGTATTACCCCTGCTAATTATATATCAAGGACAAAACGTGTGGAGCACTTGGAGGGTATCAAACGATTTAAAAGGAACCTGCTACGCTGTCTCTGATAAAGGCTGGATGACCACTGCTGTATTTAATAGTTGGTTTTACAAATTCTGTTCAATGGTTTCAGAAAGGCCGCTGTTACTTATTATGGATGGACACGTCGCACATCTGGATAGGGAAACCATTGAACTTCCCATGCAAAACAACATCACATTGTTTAAATTACCACCTCATGCTACAGATATTTCGCAACCATTGGACAAGTGTTGCTTTGGACCACTAAAGTTAAATGGAATCAAAAGCTTACAGAATGGCAGAGATTAAATCAAAGACGTCTCACCAAAAGCGAATTTGCTGATATGATCTGTGAGTAAACTTTTTGTGAATGTGCGTGTGTGAACATTAGTAATATACCTCCTACAAAATTCAAAATAACATTAGAAGTTCGTGGCCAAAAATTATAAAATTAATATGGTTTGATTCATAATGATGAATGCTATACAGTGATATCAGTTTCCCTTGGATTGGACCTGTAATTTATGGTGAAGATTGAGTAGTTTGGTTAAAAATAGTCGCCCTATCAACTAAGAAAAAACTGTTGATATCACTAATTAATAGCTCATTGTATTATAATTAGGCCAGGTATTGGACACGTGCGAAATAATCAAGGTCAAGATTAAACAATAACATTTACGATAAATTTAAACTTTTTTTTTCTAAATTTTATTGATTTTTTCAAAAATGGAGAAAAAACAATTTAAATGTTGCAAACATAGGGAGCTAAATTACTATTGCTGCAAAACATGTAATGGAATATTTCATGATAGCTGTTTTCTAAAAAAAAATACAACCTCTTTATAGTCTATTTCTTAATGTCTGACAGCACGCGAAAAGGTCACAGATGGTAGTCAGGTAGTAGACCATAAGCGTCACCGTTCATCTAAGGAATTTATTTACTATTTAATTTTATACCCGATCTGATATATAAAGGTAATATAAATGTAACAACTAATATACAACTAACTGACCTTCATATATTTGTAGAGTACATACAGTTAAAACAATAAATTATTTTTGAAATAATCTTATAACGCAACTATTCTGACTGAATATTTCATTAATTATCTGGAGAATTTGGCACAGGTCAATTCTTGGGAGACATATCAACAAACCATTTATCAATTCATTCTCCAGATAATTACTTTCTGATTTTCGAAATGTTGATAATAACATTTCCAAGAAACATTACAATAGGGTCCTACTAGGGATTGTCCTAATGACTACTTAGAAATTTTGCAGGTATATACGGTGAAACTTGGTCTCGCCCAAATTTGTATAATTTGTTTTGCTTAGGCCGGGAACAGACGAGCGTTTATTTTACGTGCGTTAAAACGCACGTTAAAACGTACGTTTCAGCATTATTATACTTACAATATAACTAGTCACACAGCAGCGCGCGTCTGGTTTAACGTCCGTTTCAACGCAGACGACGTCCGTAACATGCTGAAACGTGTCAGCGTGCGTTGTAGCTTTCTATTTGCTTATACCATTTCGGTCACACACAGGTCTAGTGTTTATTCAACGGCCGTTTTGTCGTAATATAGCATATAATTTTTCGATTTCAGTGAGAAATAATATTAAATATGGTTGACCCTGAACTTGTAATAAGTGAAGTTGAAAAACGGGTAGTTTTGTGGGATCCTTCTTCTGAGGATTATAAAGATAAGAATAAAAAAGACAATGCGTGGAAAGAAGTTGCTTCATCTTTATTTGAAACTTTTGCCAGTAAAACAGATGCAGAACAGAAAATATTAGGTAAGTAGATTATCTCTCTATATATATATCATTTTGAAACACAATTGTGACCAAACAAACACCAAATTTGAATATAGGCCCTATAGTAAATATCGAGGTAGATATCAATTGATAGAGAGAGCTTTATTCTAGATTTTATTATACTGCCAAGGCAACTCTCCAGCTTCGCTAACAAAATAATTTGCAAGTGCATCTCGATAGCGATTAATAGATCTATTTACGGTGATTGTCTCATCATTAATAAAATCTTCTAATAAGCCAACAATAGTTAGAGTATCGTCAAAACTGTAACCGTCGCGTTTGCGTACAAAGTTGTGCAATACACAGCAACTCTTTACTATGTCAATAGCAAATTCTACATCTACATCAATTGCCCTGTGAAGAATGCGCCACTTATTGCTCAAAATTCCAAAGGTACATTCCACATAACGCCGAGCCCTTGATAACCTGTAGTTAAAAACTCTTTTTGGCACTGACAAATGTTTGCCAGAGTATGGCCGAAGAAGATTAGGTGATAATCCAAAAGCCTCATCTCCTACAAACGCAAACGGTAAAGGTATCGCAACACCTGGCACTTCATTTGGTTTAGGAAGCATTAATGTGTTATTTTCTATCCCTCTATATAAAGACGAATTTCTAAAAATCGTAGAATCAGAGTCTTTACCATAGGATCCAATATCAACGTAAATAAAATTATAATTTGAATCAGCTATAGCTAATAAAACGATGGAAAAGTAATGTTTGTAGTTAATATAAGAAGATCCACTTGCGATTGGCTTTATAATTCGGATGTGCTTTCCGTCTACAGCCCCCACGCAGTTGGGAAAATTAGCTCGATTTCGGAAACCCTCCGCTGTATTATTCCAATCCAATTCGTCAGGAATAGGTATACATTTTCCTTTCATTACATCCCAAATTGTGCGACATACAGTTTTTACAATTTCGCCTGCTGTTGAACGTCCAATTCTGAAGTTATAGTGTAAATCCTTTAAACTACACCCACTGCCAAGATACCTGAAAATTTACAATAAATTGTTTGATTTATGTTTTTCAATCTGTTTATTGATGTTATTATTGTCTTACAGCACAAGATTTGGAGAAGAAATGGAGAAGCATAAGAGACAATTACGTCCGAAATCGAAGAAAAAATAATGAAGCGTGCAAATCGGGATCTGGCGCGAGTAAAAAAAAGAAGTACATTTATGAAGAACAACTACGTTTTTTAAAGAAGACTATGGAACTACGGACGACAAACACCAGCATTCCAGAAGATCCAACACTGGATAATTGTTCTGTCGATATTCAAAGTAATGGAAATAATAGCGGCCTTGAGAATGGTGAAGAAAGTGTAGTTGAAGTTACCCCAACAACTTCTACAAAACGTGCATCAGTAAACGCGAAAAGATGTACACGAAAAAGTAACTTCATTGAAGAAAAATTGGTCAGTTTTATGGAGGCACATCAACCAAGGCAAGATTTATTGATTGAAGATGAAGACCTATCATTTTTCAAATCTTTACTGCCCACAGTTCGAAAACTGAATGCGGACAAGAAATTTACATTTAGAATGCAGACTATGCAAATTTTGCAAAATTTGCAACAAGGTACATCTGCGACTATAGAGGCTAGACCAAATAATTTTATTTCGTTCCCTCCACAACAGTCTACTGCTTCGTATGCCAACACTAATACAAATTATCAACCTGAATCTAGACCGTCATCAACGGCTACATATTTTTCAAATTTTTCACCAAGCTACCATTCTACTGATGATTCACATTCGCGAGCCGAATATGACCGAGACAATCCTCAATATTCAAACTTAGACCTTCAATAAGTTTTTTTCTGTGTTCTTATTTTGTATAATCAATAAGAATAAATTTTATAATCAAAAATTTATTTGTACTTAAATACTTATTTGTATAATCAAAATAAATTTAATGTTTATGTAACAAATTGTATTGACTGTCTTACGTACCTTAAAGTAACAGCGAGCATTTCTTCTGGTGGAATTGAGCTTCTCATGTTGGTATCCTGCTTTATTATGTACTCTCTTATAGAATACAACAATTCATCGAAAGATTTTATAGACATCCGAAAATAGTTAAAAAATTTATCTTCATCTGCTTTAAGACGTGCATACAAGGTGTAGAAATGACCACGTAAATGTCTTTCAGAATTGATAGGGTGTACCCACCACTTTCTGTTGCTGCACTTCTTTTTATTTTTTAAGTATTTTACCACCAGATATGAAAATTCACACATTTGAACAGCGTTCATCATGAATCAAGACCGTCGAGTCGTGTGCGTTGGTAATTTCCTGTACATACAACGTACGTTAGAAATTACGCACGTTTACGCATTCGTGTGACATCCTTTTCGACGTCCGTCAGAAATTACGTGCGTGCGAGACGCACGTAAAATAAACGCTCGTCTGTTCCCGGCCTTTGAGTCGCTTACGTTCCATAAGTGTTAACTGTGTTGTGAAAAATGTCTTCATGTTTTACCGCAGTAAAGTGTAAAAACGTGCTTAGCTTACAAACGAAGACTGTAGTGTTAAAATAATGTGCATGATGCTGTTGTACATCAAATGCCGGCTGCTACTGTTAGGAATATAGTTTCGACATGTTCCAATATGACAGGAGTTAGTGAATCTACTATTTACAGGCTTCTAAGAGAGAGGAAAAATGGAAATATATCTCCACCTAAAAAGTCACCTGGAAGGGAACCCCTTGACCTTGATGAACATAAGCAAAATACAATAAGACGAAAAGTACATGAATTATATTTTAAAAAAGAGATCCCAACCCTTGACATAATTCTAAGAATGGTGAAGGAGGACGAGAATTTGCCTGACATGGGACGAAAAACTTTGTGGAAAATATTACACAAATTAAATTTTACTTTACTACAGTGCTAATCGACAACGAAGAAATAATATGTAGTATTTACGAGATATCCGAAAATACAGACAGGAGGGAAGATAAATGTATTATCTAGATGAGACATGGGTCAATGAAGGACATTCAGTAAAAAAAATATGGCAGGACAGAAGTATTCAAACCAGTCGTCAAGCTTTCATAGAAGGTTTATTTACTGGACTGGAAACTCCTATCGGTAAAGGTCGCCGACTAATAATAACGCATATTGGATGCAATCAAGGGTTCGTTGAAGGTGGTTTACTGGAGTTTCAGTCAACATCAACCAAAGACTATCATGAAGAAATGACTGCAGATGTTTTTGAAAAGTATTTTACACAAATGGTCGAATTAATTCCAAATAAAGCTGTAATCGTTATGGACAATGCCACTTATTATTCGCGATTAACAGAAAATCTTCCATCTACCTCTTGGAGAAAAGCTGATATTAGAAACTGGTTAATCGTAAAAGATATACCATTTGAAGATGATATGTTGAAAAAAGAACTTTTAAAGGCTGCTTCAGATCACAAGCAACAATTTAAAGTTTGTTATTGATGAAATAGCCAAGAATCGTGGGATAACAGTGCTTAGTTTGCCGCCATACCGTTGTTAATTAAATGCGATAGAGTTAATATGGGCCCAAATGAAAGGTTATGTAGCTAGACATAATAAAACATTTAAAATGAAAGATGTTCGTGAACTCATGAAGTACTTATTGACAACAATAACTGAAGAGAACTGGGGAGATGCTGTGAATCATGTAATTAAAGAGGAAGAGAAAATGTGGGTTTTAGATAACCTCATAGAACAAACTATAGAACCGATAGTGATCTCTCTCGACGAGTCTTCGGATGATTCTTGTATGGCCAGCGAAGAGGATGATACTATAGATTGAATTTACTTTACTTAATATACCTACATTAATTCATTGTCAATAAATTTGAATTATGAAAATTAAACTATATTTCTTTAATTAATTTAATTTAATAAAAATGAAAATGTAACTTGTTAATAGGCCTAAACGAATGAATTTTATTTCAACAGCAAAATGAACTAATATCGTAATCTCCGCCACTGCCGCAATGTTTATCGTTTAGCTGGCATTGTTCAGTTTTGTTACCATATTGTATTTTGTGCTGAAACAGGGATGTACAGATAACCAATACAGACACCTACTTGTTTTGCATTAGAATTTTAGTATTTACTTGTAAAATTCTTAGTATCACTCTGTAAGAGATAATTTTCTATTTGAATATTTAATGAGGCTACTGTGCTGTCAGACATTAAGAAATAGACTATAGAAGGTTACTTGATATTCTGCTCAAAAGAGTGCCGGGAAGCCAATGCAGCCCAAAGTGATAAAACCACAAATATCTATAAAGAAATATCAAAAATCAAAAAAGATAAGATAGAACTTGAGCAATATATGGAGGAAATGCAAATAAGCAAGGAAGAGGAAATTGAAACATTGAAGCTGAAATATGAAACGTTAGCTAAAGAAAACCACGAAAGAGAAACATACTTCAAGCAGCAAAAACGAAATTCAAAAATTTTTGAAGACGAGGTATTTGAAAGGGAACAATGTCTAGAAAACCAACTAAGGAGACGTAATGAAGATCTGATTAGGAATAATAAATTGAATGAAGACCTAAAGACACGGCTTGAAGAAAGTTTGCAGCAAGTTGAGGACTTAAGAAGAAGATTGAAAGCACTTGAAAGTGTAAATGTAGATATGTTAAATTCAATTAAAACATTAAGTGTAGACAACGATGCCTATGCATCAGAAATATTTGAACTTAAAAATAGGTTATGCTTTCAATCAAATAAACAACAAACAAATATTAATCACACTGTAACTGAAACCAAAGGTAAAAAGCAGATAGAAAAATCTAATGAGATATTATTTGAAAATAAAATAAATACACATCAAACGAAGACAACAACCGACAATAATGTAACAGAAGAAGTTATTGACCTCAGAGATGAAGAAGAAATTAAGGAAAGGGTGCAAAAAGGTGATGAAGATAAATATAAAAAAAGGAAATTATTAATCTTATGTGATCAAAAAGGGAGTAACCTGGTAGGTAAACTAAACTTATTGATGTGTAATACTGATGTTCAAACTATTATCAAACCAAACGCCTTGTATAATGGCGTAATTGAGGATATTATAAATTTAACTAAAGATTTTACTCTTAATGATCACATTGTAGTATTAACAGGTTTCAATGATTTTGTGAATGGCAAATATCCACTGTTTAAAAATATTGATGATAAAATTAAAAAGTGTACTCATACAACTATTATACTTACCTCAGTATCATATATTGATAATCAAAAGAAAATCAATGAATCTATATTTAAATTCAACAAAAAATTATATGAGTACACTAGTAAAATTAATAATTTTGCAGAGGGTGAAATAACTTTTCTGGATCTTAATAATTGTAATGGAATTAATCTAAAAAAATATGAAATCGCTCATAGTATTGTCAATTTAACAAAACCTAAATTCAAACTTATTCAGAAAAATTTAATTTTTATTAAAACGTCAGAAAATAGTAATTTTTTAGGAACAAGTCTAAAAAATATAACATTAGATTAACAAATAAAACTATAAATCCAATTAATTTTTTAACTTTTGTACATCAAAATATACAATGTATTAGTAATAAGATTTTATTATTGAACGATATATTTGCTGGTAAATATTATTGTGATTTTTTAATGATTTCTGAACATTGGCAAACAAAAGATGCCATTCAAGAATATAAACTCAACCAGTTTACTTTGGTCACGAATATGTGTCGAACTATAACAACACATGGTGGTGTTACCGTACTGTATAAGCCGGAAGAGTTTTTAAAAAGATTTTTATTAATTATAAATTACAATTGAACTTAACAATGTTATGACAAAAATTAGAATGAACTAAATTACAATGTTCTGCAATTGGATGATGATAATTGAAAAAGAACCAAGCGCCAAATTGCATAAATTGAGTTAGAGGTTCCAAACGACAGCTAGATATCCATTTATTATGTGTAAAAAGTATCAAGCGCCTACTGGAATTTTGGCGACATCTATTGAGTAATGACCCAAGCGACTTTGATCAAAAAAGCAGTTTTCTAATATATAAAAAGATCCAACTACGGTACCGTTTATAGAAAATGATCAGAGTCACTTGGTTCCTTTTAAATTTTAGACATTCATGTTTGCGATAGTAGTGAGTGGTGATTTTTGTGTTTCCTTGGTTTCGAGTCGAATTAAAAATGAGTAAAAGAGCTAAACTAATTCTTGATAATGCTTTACGACTTATGGGGGACGACCAGTCTCACAATATAGAGCCGAAAAGACTGAAATTCAACGATTCCAATGCGGTAAGTGAATTTGTGAGGTTATATTCTCCAGAAATTAAATTTTTCACATTATTTCCGAAACTAATTTTATATCCTTGATGTTAAAATTTCTTCTCTGACAGCCAGCAATTTTGTGATTCTTTTTGAATAATAATGTGTCCTAGATATCTAATTATTATTATCGAAATGATATATTATAATTGATATCTAAAAGGAACCATCCACTGTTATATTATAAAGCGAATTAGGAATCAATGGGTGTATATGGTGGTTGGTTCCTTCTAGATATTATTAAGTAAGATTTAAGTAAGTAAAAAAAATACTCATTCCATGTTTATTTTACGTTTTTAAGGTAACATGTGGACCTGAACAACAACCACAGATTTGCAAAGACACCTTTACAGGCGCAGATGCACTAGGTAAGGGTATACCTATAAAAAATATTTTGCATATACTTCAATATAATTTAAATACTTACCTTTTATATTTTTCAAGGGGTAAACATTTCGGACATTGAGATTAGAAAAACAAATGACCTGAAGACACAAGTTCAAAATCATGAAAACTCAAGTGTCACCAAATCAAGATCAAATATAATAATTAAGGAAATTCTGGTGTTTAAAAGCCCACTCAAAGAAATTCAGGTTCCTATGCCATGCTCACTAGGTAAAAATAAATAATTATATTACCTGAATATTTATTGTTATTACTTCAGGAGTACACACTGAAAACATGCAGAATGAAAGAAAAAGTGAAATGGGGGAAATGCAAGATCATAACGTTATTGATGAAAATTTAATTCTGGTCAAAACAAATGATTTGGAAGTAATTGTTGAAGAAGTTCCGATCTCTAAGGAATTAAATGAAAGAATTATTATTGATAATTCAAGTTTAACAGGTAATGATGAATAATAATTGTAAAAATTACTTTTAATGGAAATATTCAATCAATTTATTGTAACAAAATTTACAGAATGCCCATATTATTGTTTCAGAGAGAATAACAGATAACTTGGAGATTCCATACCAAAACAATGAAGACTTACTTGAAGAAATTGGGCTTCCTGAGGACACAAAAATGACAAATGATGTCAATATAAATAATAACTACAAAAAATATGATATCATTGAACAGGAAGATTCAGATGACAGTATCAAAGATCGCGACTTTATTCCTGAAGCGGAAAGCGGTAGTAGTTCGGAGGAAGGTGAGGATAACTAGCTATTTGATGAAGAAGAAATTGAGAAAAAGCAGAAATTAAAGCAAGAAAAAGAAGCTTGGAAAGGACGTTCTAAGAAAGGACGACATAACAAATATCCTGGACAGACTTTCGCCACGAGAAAGAAATTAAAAGATTCCAACAAGACTCACTACACCGTCAAAGGAAAATTGAAAGAAGCCAAACAATGTTCTGATTATAAATGTAGCTGCCTGAAAAACTGTAGTGAAAAATTATCAGCAGATGAAAGAGAAATGTATTTTCATAAATTTTATGATTTAGCATCATACGATTTGCAAACGAGTTACATTGGAGCAACAGTTAAGGAAATGCCTATCAAAAGGAAACGAGCTAAAAATGGACCAGGTAAATCATATACCAGAGTTTATACGCTTGGAGAAGTTGAAGTTTGCCGTGATACTTATATAAACACTTATCAAATATCCACTAAGAGAGTTAACACTGCGTTAGAAAAAAAACGCAGCTCCCAAATAAAAGATGAGCGAGGAAAATCTGGAGGGAAGAAAAAAGTTGATGAAGGATCAATAAACGAAATTATTAATCATATAAAGAAATTTCCTACCTATATTTCTCATTACTCTCGTTCAGAAACCGAAGCGAAGTTTCTACCTTACGACCTTACAGAAAGTAAAATGTACGAATTATACATAGCAGATAAACATCCAAAAGTTAGTTTTCAGTTCTATAAAAATATATTTTATAAACATTTTAATTTGAAGCGAAAACCTCCAGTGAAAGATACCTGTAATAAGTGTGACATGTTTTCTTCACAAGTGAAAAATGCGCAAGATGAGGAACAACGGCTAGTTTTGAAAAAACAACATGATCAGCATCTTGAAAATACGCAACTTGCTCGAGATCAACTAAAAAAAGATTTGAAAGAAGCAATTACAAACCCACTTATCGAAACCATTTGCTACGATATGGAAAAGGTTCTAGGATTGCCTAAACTACCAACAAATATTGTCTATTATAAAAGACAACTAAGTATATTCAACGAGGGTATTCATTCAGGGTCAACAAATACCCCATATTGTTTTTTGTGGAAAGAGGGGATAGCAGGGCGAGGAGCTCAAGAAGTGGGCTCATGTATAAAAAAATTTATTGAGGTGCATCTTAAAAAAGGAGTGGAAGAGTTGATATTATGGTCGGACAGCTGTGGGGGACAAAACCGAAACATAAAAATTGTGATAATGTTAAAAACAGTTTTGATGCAGCACCCTACATTAAATAAAGTGAGTTTCAAATATCTTGAGTCGGGGCACAGCTTTTTGCCTAACGACACAGATTTTGGGCAAATAGAAAGGGCCCTTAAAAATTAGGTTCGAATTTACACCTTAAAAGACTTATGTCTGTTATCGGAAGTTGCAAGAAACATAATAAATTTGTGATAAATCTAATGGAGTCCGATGATTTCTACTCTACTGAAGATATTGAAAAGCAAATTTCAAACAGAAAAGTAACTATCAATAAAGAGAAAGTTAGTTGGTTGAAAACAAAAATAATAAAAATTGAGAAGTCGAAACCAAATTCAATATTTTTATGTGAGTCACACTTACCAGACGAAAATAATTTTAAAGAAATAGACATCTCGAAATTAACCCGAGGCAAAAAAAACCTTATTGATTTCCAAAAATTAAAAGTGCTTTACCCTGAAGGAAAAGCCATCTCAAAGAAAAAATGGGATGACATCAAGACTTTACTGAAGTTTCTCCCGAAAGATGCAACTGATTTTTACAGAATAAGAAATATCGAGAACTTCGAAGATGATATTGAAGGTTTTGGCTCCAAAACAGATTTCGATTTTGAAGATGCGTTTTAGGGTTTATGATAATGTTTTTATAGAATGAGTTCCTTTTTCTATTATTTTTTAAAAATAAAGTTCCTTCTTTGAAAAGACCCATTTACTTATTTCCCTTTTCTTTAAACAGAACCATGCAATTTGGATCTTTTTCAAGCAATAAAACGCCATTCTTTGATTATTGAAAAGGAACCATCAGCCAAAAAAGTGATAAAAAATTTTTTTTGAAACTTGGAAAAAAGATTAAACACTATTTACTATTATTTTATTTCAAACTGGCAATCATTTCTGAAAAAAAAACTAACGAGAATATAATAATTTCAAGAAAACGTGATATTTTATATGATCGCTGATTACGCAAATTGCCTGTGTGGCACTTGGTTCCTTTTCAATTAGCATCATCCAATTTATATGCTCGGTAATAATTGCTGACAGTGCACCGAGGCTGATGTAATACCACTCCCTTATGGTGTAATATAGGGTAGAGGTCCTACCATAACTCCTCCCTTATCAGAGAAAGACTTCGGGTTCCAAAGGAGAAGGCTTTTCTTGGGGCTTTCGTTGCTTCTTGTAGGTCTTCTTAAGTTTAAAGGTCCACAATAGGTACGCTGCTGCGGTTAATATTAGAATGATTATAAATGTCCATTGTAACCAATCAATTGATTTCAAATTTGTAATATCTTCTATTGATAATGGATTGGTTGCTGTTAGATCGTTTTGAAGTGTGTGGATATCTGCTAATGGAATAGTTTCAATAGTCAAAGGTTTTTGTTCTAGGACTCTTTGGGACTTGAAGTCGTCCATTTCAATGGTCGGAAGGATTAACGGTTGGCCAAATTTTGTAGTTTCCTAATTTGTAGTTTTGGTACTCGATGCTGCAATTAACGGGAATCTGTATTACGGAGTTGCCACCAATGGCGAGGAAATTTTCGTCTGGACAGTTGGTTTTTATTTTTAATTTTTCACTTGTGATGACGATCAGATATTCATCATTAATTTTATTGAATATCTGTGACGGATGCTTAATAGGTACTTGCACACATGAAGTTCCAATGTCTTGAATAAGGTCTTTAATACAGTCTTTGGTTTTCACATTTAGTTGCACTTGGGGACAGATATAATTTTTTCCAAGTAGGGTACACGGGTCGTCCATATACTGATGGATTTCTTCACCCAAAAAAGGTTTTTTGGGTATAATTATTGTGTCACTTTTGGTAGGGATAGGATAAAGGTGGTAGTATTTAAATACATTGGGGTGAATGAGGGGAAACTCTGTGGCAAATATTATATTATCAGCAGTGAAATAACAGGTTGCATGAATTACTGAATACCATGAATTAATATCTAGATTTAATATTTCGTCGCTCCTGTAATTATCATTCAATTCATTTAAAAATATTTCAAATTTTGATGTGTCAAAATATCTGGGTGTATTATATGTAATTTGGCAAACGTGATGGCGTTTTCCAGGTTTTCGATTAGTGTGTTAATAGTATTGGCATTTAGGAATATTTGGTCAAGTATACTAGAATACATGGAAAATTTGTAAAGTTCATTTGTGAGATTATCTAAATAAGTCTTATAGTCTATGATTCGCTTAGTTATTATTCTTTGATTACTAACAATATAATCTAAAGCTGATGAATATTTGTTTGTTAATTTTTTTGATAATGAAATCTGTGCATTCACTTCCCGGACTATTTTTTGTTGATTATTTTTCAATAAATTTAAAGCATTTCCGATTTTTTCTCCATCTGTTGCGGCTAGAGTTCCAAATAAAAATTTGGATATGCTACCCGCTACCGCCTGCATTGATTAGTCCGCGTTTTTGTCTTGAAACGTTTAATGATCTAATATTATCGAATTTATTCAATAGTTCATCAATTAAATACATTAGGTGATCGAGTTTTGGTTGTAAATTTAAATTATGCGAGAGTTTTTCCTGATTAATTGACATATTCATATTATGACACAACACAATTAATTTTCTAATTTCTTCCTCGAGCACTTTTATGTCTATATTTTGTAAGAAATAATACTAGTAACTATGTTTGCAATGCCAAGTTTGAAGGGAAGTATTCCAGGAGAAAGACTTATATCGACAACTTTGATTTCTTGGGACCTAACTATCGTCAACATTGCTATCAGCTTCCACACTGTCCCGAGTTTCAACATTTTCTGGATTCTAAAAACAATGAGGTTTTCTTAATTCTTTAATATGTACTTCAGATTTTTTCTGTTTTTTATTCACAATTTCAACCTTATTGTTATCCAATAACCTAGTTATAGTGTAGGGTCCTATAAATTTATTATTCTTTTTATTCCTATAATATGGATTTTTCTTATAAACTACTTGATTGATCTTAAATTCTAAGTTTTTATCACCAGCTGTATTATGTTTAGTTACAACCTGTTGTTTGTTATTTTCTAAATGATCATTGACACTTTTGTAAACGTGTTTCAGTTTTTCTCTGTGATTTTCCACATAACTTGAGAATAGTTCTTTATTTTGAAATATTTCGTCAGGATTACGCGAATTAGTGTGTCCAAATACGAGTTCAAATGGTGTGAATCCAGTTGCACTATGTATTGAACTATTATAGGCGAGAACAGCATAATTGATTAAATCGGTATCATTGGGATAAACTTCTTTTAAAATGCGTAAGTGCTCGATAAGTGTCGAATGAAATCTTTCTATTACACCGTTGGATTCATGATGCCCTGGTGTCGTGAAATGTACCTTAATTTTGTGTAAATTGAGAAGTTCGCGAACTGTATCGTTTTTAAATTCAGTACCACTATCTAATATAATTTTTTGTGGTACTCCAAAACTGCAAAAGTATTTAGTTAACGCGTCGCAAATATTTATGGCTGTTTTGCCAGTGATTGATAATGATTGTGCAAATTTTGAAAATGGGTCCACTACAGTTAAATAGAGATTTTTATTGTAGTGAAAAATATCGGCATGTAAAATCTCAAATGGTTTTGATGCGGTTTCTGTTAAGTTTAGAGGGACATACGGGGGTTTCCTAGAATATTTAGTTCATTGGCAAATGTCACAAGCATTTATGAAAGTACTGATTGTTTTCTTCATATTCACCCAAAAATAATGTTGTTTTAAATAATTTAGTGTTTCTTCGATACCACGATGATTGGTTTTCCCTTCATGTCTAAATTTAATCAACATTATTTGTTCGTCAGCGTCTTTTATCGTATTTATTAACCGAGTGCACATAATTAGTTTTAAATAATCTTTCCGAAAATTTTCCGAATAAATGTGTACAAATTGCGGGATAAATCTCCTATTTTCAAAATAGATGTGATAAGTAGAATTGGGTTTCAGGTAATTTTTTAAAAGATCTATAATTAAATCTGAATTATTTTTTTTTTTTTTTTTTTTTTTTTATTCAATTTAACGTGCTTGAGACAACTATATGGCCATTAGCACGAGGTACAGTAAATATATAATATTTTATAAATATAGCATTATGAAAATAATTACAAGCAATAATGAAAAGTCTTTAAATTTTGTACAGAAGGCTTTCTTCTTTTAGAAACTGGGTGGCGATGGTGATTTGGTGTTCACTAGTTAGGATATCCTTAATATTGCTTTTCATTCCAAGTTGCTGACGTCTTTTATTATAGTAGGGGCAATCTACGAGGATGTGTTGAATGTCAATTGAAGATTTGCAATGTTGGCAGATTGGCTGGGAGGAAGAGGTCATAAGGTGGCCATGAGTGAAACGGATATGACCAATGCGCAGTCTTCTTGCGACGACCTTCATGTTTCTTCGAAGATCGGGGATGTCAAACTGTTCGACGGTAGGATGAATTTTCCTTAAAAAAGTTACGGAATGGTTCCACTGGTTTTGCCATTTCTTCCGTACAAGTTTTTTCATAGTGAATTTTAGGTCACTAGCGATTTGCAAAATAGTAGATGTAGTGGTGGATGAAGCAGCTTCTTTGGCAAGGCAATCGGCGAATTCATTTCCAGTTATACCAATATGTGAGGGAATCCATATAATGGTGATGGTTGTATTAAGTGGAATAAGGGTTTGATAGGTATCGTGGATGCGTTGAACGAGGGGATGATTTGTGAATAAGTTGTTGATTGATTGGATAGATGAGAGAGAGTCCGTGCAAATAGCAACTTGTTGATGAGGGGTTACGCACAGATTGAAGGCTTGGAGAATGGCAAATAGTTCTCCGGTGTGAATGCTACAAGAGGCTGTGTACAAATTGCGGGATAAATCTCCTATTTTCAAAATAGATGTGATAAGTAGAATTGGGTTTCAGGTAATTTTTTAAAAGATCTATAATTAAATCTGAATTATTTTCTAAAGGTAAAGTAACCGTAATTATATTTTGCTTGAAGTACTTTTCTGATTTGACTGTTAGTTTTTGGTTGTTGCGTTCATAGACTAGAATTTGATTATTTTTATTATTGATTATTTCATCTAAAATTGGTATACCTTCATTTGCGATTTCTTTTGAGAGAGAACGGGAAGTTTCATCAGAATCTGACTGTTCACTATGATTGTGAATTGATTCTGTATAGTTTGGGGGAACTATTTGGACGTCTGATAGGACATTAACTTTGGGGATATGATTGCTTGGACCACTTTCTTCGAAATCTCTATCAGAGATGTAATTTCGTAGGTCATCAGCTATTTTTCGTTCTTTATTTATGTCACCTGGGTTATTTGCTATTGATTTTACTTGCACTCGACTTAAAGCGTCAGCGTTGTTATTCAATTTTCCTGGTTTATAAGCTATTTTATAATCAAATTCTTCTAATCTAAGGCACCACCTTACTAATTTTGAGTTTGGCTCTTTTAAATTGAATCGCCAAGTTAAGGGTCTGTGATCAGTAACAATAGTAAATTGTCTACCGAAAAGATAAGGCCTAAAATACTTACAGGCCCATGTAATGGCAAGAAGCTCTTTCTCTATTGTACTGTAATTTTGTTCGGATTCATTAAGTGTTCGTGACGCGTATGCCATAGGTTTATCCTGGCCAATAGTGCCTTGGGATAAGACAGCTCCAAGTGCCACATTCGATGCATCTGTTGCTAGTATAAACGGTTTTTCAAAATCGGGATATTGCAATACTGGGTTATTACATAAAATTTTTTTACAAGTGTTGAAGCTTTCAATGAATTTTTGATCATGAATGACTTTTGCGTTCTTTTTAAGACAAAGTGTCAATGGTTTTGTGATTTTTGCCAGATCTTTTATGAATCTACGGTAGTAGCCAATTAAACCTAAGAAATATTTAATTTCTTTATGTGTTTTGGGAATGGGAAAGTTTTGTACAGCCGAGATATTCTCCGGGTTTGGTTTCACGCCTTCAGTAGATACGACATGTCCCAAATAGGAAACTGATTTTTGTAAAAAGTCAGATTTATCTAGCTGTACCTTAAAATTTGCCTTGCGTAGGCGATCAAAAACACCTTTCAATCTCGAAATGTGTTCTTGTAGGGATGTGCTAAAAATAAGTATGTCATCCAGATATATAACACAAATATCATTATTCAACCCTCTCAGGACGTTGTCCATGACCCTCTGAAAGGTAGCAGGTGCATTTTTAAGACCGAAACCCATACGGGTAAATTGGTATCTTCCATTTAGAGCTGTAAAAGCTGTTTTAGGTATGTCTTCTTCTTCAATCTGTATCTGGTGATAGACGGATGCTAAATCTAGTGTTGTAAAATAGTTTGTCCTACCTAATTTATAACGTTATTTGGCATTGTGTTACTTTGTATTGATAGATTATTTACTATTTCAATTAATTCCTCAATTTTTGTAAATTGTTAAAACTTTAATAAAATTTTATTCTGGTTTCTTAACCCTCACTTCAAAAAATATTATATTCACTAATATTTTTTTTTTAAAACGAGAGAAATAAAGAGAGAAAAAAAATAATGTGAATTTCTATATGCTTTAGTTACTCACACCTGATTCAAAATTTTGCCACAAGAACAATTGTAATAAATTCATATAATGAAGGAAGGATAATAGGATGGCTCACCCAATTTCCAAGTCTTCTTTAATGGTGCTGGGACGTATTCTCCGTCTGGAAGTCTTTAAATCCATTTTTTTTTCGAAAAAGTTCCGTTTCACAAAGAATTGAAATTCACGACGGTTCACGTTATGCACACGAAACTGTCTCGAAACTATCCTACTGACTGCGCCAATTACCGTACTGTATAAGCCGGAAGAGTTTTAAAAAGATTTTTATTAATTATAAATTGTACGAATTTCTCTAAAACTCCTACAATAGGTCGGTCTACCCCTGTTTAATTACTTCAGAGCGACCGTTGAACACTGCGAAGTCAAGCTCTCGGGTTCGCGCCAAAAATGTATTGCTCCCCGCTGTAATTCAGTAGTAATAGTACCCTGCCATAGAAAAGACCTACTGTTGTTCCTCTGCTCACCATGTGCAGCAGCATTTATCTACTCCTCCTCAAAATGGGGATCATACCGCTTAATAGTTAGTGTTAATTGTGCTTCATTACATCTAAACTTATTGTAAGTAATTTCTATTATTATTATAAAGGAAAAAACCATCAACCGCTATTATATGCTCGTCTTGAAGTCAGAAGTTTTCTATATTGCATGGTTGCCGCGCGTTAAGTAATTCTGGAGAAGGCAAAGCACATTTCAAGATTCGTTCTTATTCGTATACATGGTTTTGCCACTGATTTATGTATTTAGTACGCTTTACTTCCAATTTTGCTATGTACATTTGGTTAAAGCTGTTATGTAAATATTGTAATTAAAAAGCTAAGTGCGGGTTTAGCTTTAAGTGTAAATAACTATTGTAAATTGTATAAACATTGCTTAGTGCATTAATTTCATTTCATACTGCTTATGTTCACCCTTTTGGAACACCTGTTGTTTCCTTATATAACTGTTGTGACCCTGCAACTGATTTAGCTCAATTTCTAAAGTTATTTGATAAATGTAACCAGAGTGTTTTTTTCATCCAGTAATTGAATTTTTCACTCTTAACTTTCCATCTGTAAATAATCGCTCCTTATTGTATTATAGTAAAAACTCTATGGTAGGTGGGGGTAAAAGTACGCATGTGGCAAGAGTACGCACTTGTGTTTTCAATTGTTTTTGAAGAGTTTCATAATCCTGCCACCAGTCTTCAGGTCGGTTGTAAGGGCGTATGTATTGTCATGATTCATGAAGCCATTCTGAAGTGATACACTCGAAAAAATGAGGTAAGTTAGTTTTCCAGTATTCTGATGTAATTTTCTCACGTTTTTATGAAGTGTCACATTAACAGGCATCGAGCTCCATATTTTCCCAAACTTTATATCAATAACCATTCTTTTTAGCTTTCATTTCTCATCTCGGCAGGCACTCTACTGATTGTCTGTGAATCTCTAGAGCTCTTGAAAATAAAAATGGCGGAATGGGGTAAAAGCACGCATTGCCGGTGGGGTAAAAGTTCGCACTGCGTACTTCTGCCCCAAAAATTATTGAAATATTTTGCATTACAACATGTTGCTATTATCCTAAAATAGAACAGAAAACTGATGCAGAAGTCATGAAAAATAATAATTTTATCCATGAATTGGATAAGAAACTATCAATAAAAATATATTTGACTTTTATCTTGATGAATTACCAAATTTTATGTGAGTTTTACTAATTAATATCAAAATAATATTATTTCTACTCACGTGAAGAAACACGAAACTGAGTTCAGTAGATTTAAGCAGAGAGCTCATGAACATTATTGTTCTATAATATCGGTACATAAAAGTACAAAAAGTGCAAAAAGTTTCTACAGAAAATGAGCAAAGTGACTTTAGTTCCAAATTTATATTTTTTTATCTAATCATTTTTTATTTTATTGATTTTGTTTGTTCATTCATCCATTTAGCTATTGTTTTAGTTGTCTAATTCTACCATTTCTTCTGTTTTTAAGAAACCGTACTGGGAAAACGACAAGAGCTCCAATGAATGCTGCTCTGTTCCACCAAGCCCAAGATATGTTGGACAATGGAGCCTCAATCCGGCAAACCGCCCAAGCTATTGGTTTTTCTGAAGGTGCTTTGCGAAAACGTCTGAAAGCAGGAAAAGGGAGTGAGCAGCTTGGCAGATTTTCAAAGACATTTTCACCAGAACAAGAAAAAGCAATTCTTGAACACTGTGTTGCTCTTGACTCACGTTTCTTTGGCCTCACTTTGAGGTCACTGCGCTTTTTAATATTCCAATATGCTGAAAAGAATAAGATCAATCACCGGTTCCCAATTGAAAAAAAACTTGCTGGTAGGGACTTCACCCGAGATTTCATGAAAAGGAATACTTAATCTTTCTCTACGAACACCTCGGAAAACCAGTATTGCACGTATTATGGGGTTCAATAGAGTGCAATTGGAAAACTATTTCAAAAACCTTGAGAATATGATGAAAAAATATTCATTTACTCCAGACCGTATTTACAATATGGATGAAACTGGGGTACAAACTGTACCCAACAATCTTCCTAAACATGTGGCTCCTAAAGGGAAAAGAGAAGTGGCCAAAGCGGTAGCAGCTGAACAGGGGCAAACAGTGACTGTTGTTTGCTCCATGAGTGCTGTAGGTCACCACATTCCACCCTATTTCCTTTTTGCAAGAAAGCGTCTCAACCCTCTGCTCATAAATGGAGGGCCTACTGGTAGTGACATGGGTGTTACTGAAAAAGGATACATGACTACAGTAGCATTCATCACATGGCTTAAGCATTTCTGAAAATTCACTAACCCCACTGCAGACCGACCAATATTGTTAATTCTTGACAATCATATATCTCATGTTAGTTTAGAATCAATAACATTTTCCAAGGCCAATCATGTACATATGCTGAGTTTACCTCCTCACAGCAGTCACAAGACCCAGCCACTAGACCGCATCTTCTTCAAACCCTTCAAATCTTACTACGATAGTGCTGCAGATGCATGGAATGTTTCCCACCCAGGGCAAACTTTGAATCTATACAACGTGGCTGGACTAGTAAAAATAGCATTTGAAAAAGCTGCTACTGTTGAAACTGCTGTAGAAGGGTTCAGGGCCACAGGGATTCACCCCTTCAATCCCCAAAAGTTCACCGACGCTGATTTTGCTCCATCGGAAGTCACCGACCAGGAGTATGAGGACGAAGATCGAGAATTAGAGGAACGTCAACTCATAGTCTTTGGTAGCAATGGAGATAAATAAATAAAACAGCAGCTGTTAAATATATCTCACGTTCGTTTTCACAAGACAATATAGAACATTTTCATAGTTTGTTAATGGCAGAAAACTGGTCTAGTGTGCCTTTCCAAAAAAGTTAGTTACAAGAAAACCCAGTACTAAAAATAAAAAATCTAACAACTATAAGTTGAGTACGGAGGTAATGGAATTAAAAAATAATGTATCATTATATAATACTTTGGCTAAGCACGATCGACGATATTTTGAAATTAGTAAAATACTAAATAAAACATATAAGGTTAGGTTGGAACACCCAAATGCACCGTTTTGATAGTCTAATCCTAGTTAGCCAATCTCGCTTAACTTAATCTTTGTTCAGTGCAATGCACCGTGAACGGATCTGACGGGTTCAGGTAATCTCGTTTGACCGCAAATTAAAAAGTGACAGCATCGTAAAAACCACAAAAAGTTTTAAAAGAGCGCTTTCATAGAAAAATAAATGCTGCTTTGTATATGTACGTTTCTTGCACGTTATTAGTTAAAATATCTATCGAGATTTTGGAGAGGAAATTATCAAACTTTATTGCCAAGGAGATGAACGAGAAAACTCAAAGAATTCCAAATTTCACTTCATCGGAGAAAGAAGTCCTAATGGAAATCATAATTTCAAAATATGCCAAAATTTTGGAAGATAAATCCACAATAGAGAAAAAACTGCAAGTGTGGACCTAAATTGAAGCTGAATTTAATAACAAAGCCCCAATTGTATCGTACAGAAAACAGGATCAATTAAAAAGGTCAGTACATGTAAGATTATCTAGCAGTAGTAAAGGTTAAAATAGTAGTTAACAAAATATATACTGAATTTACCTCATAAGAAACTTCATTATATATCTTATCTGTTTTTTAGTTCACATTTAAATAATCTTAATTTATATAAAAACAAGCCACAAAATCGTATCTAAAATATCCCTGTTTTGGTAGTGACAAGAACTGGGGAACATACAAAAAAATGTATATAAATATGTACTTAAGTATAATTTAAATGAATAATTGTTGAATTGCTTGTTTTTTGCACTTGAAATGAAACTAACGAAATAATGTATTAGCATGAACTAGGGGCCCTTTACCTTTAACATGCTTATATTTGGAAAGATACCATTCTTGCACCTACTGACTGCATTTTATTTATTAATCCTTCATCTAAACGATCAATTTTGACGGATTATCTTAAACCAAGTTTTGCAAGTCTTAAGCGACGTTTTGACTACGATGCATTTCAAACATAACCTTTAAGCGAGATTAATTAACTAAACGCGTTTAAAGCTAACGGTGCATTTGGGTGTTAAACTTGAAGAAAAGATCATTTTTTGTCATTCTCTCAGATTTTATGTTTAAATAAAAATGTCGAAGTGACATTACAATGACATGACATAACTTAAGTTCGCTAGAAAGCAGCTAATACTAATTTTTTATTATCAGGAAATCAGTTCTCGAAGTAGAAAAATGGTAGAGATATCTCAAAATATTATGCAGACAAATTCTCCCACACCTTTTGTGAATGAGTCTGTGAATTATGCTGACATCAGCACCTCCATTCTGGAAAATCTACCAGTCGAAACCGAAGCTATTTTTCAATCAGATGAAACGCTTTTAGAATCTTGTGACGTTGCAATTAGGAAAATTGAGCAATATTCCAAGTTGCTAAACAATAGCTGTACAGGTAGGAGAAAAACTAAAAAGAAAAACATTTAGGGCGTAAGTTTATTTACACTTTTTTAAGGCGTAAAAGTAACCCAGCTTAGTCTAAACTGTAGAAGCTACGTTAAAAACTAGCCAAGTACCCTATATTTTTTTTTTGAAATGACATAGTTGCTAACGAAGTCAACAAAACTTTTAGCGGAGATTTGGACGCAGAACAATCGAACAGAAAGATCTGTATAGCGGAAATGGAAACAATTAAAGAAGATGAAAATACTAAGAATAAAAATGACGAGAAGGAACAAAAAGATCCGGATTATGAAGCAGAAGACGAAGTAATTTCTTCTGAAGATGAAATCAAAAACGAAGCAGCAGATTTGGACCACGAAGTAGAACAAGAAGCCGAACAGCCAGAGGATCTAGAAGAACAAAGGCCGGAAACAAATAGGAAAAGAAATAGAATCGCTTTGAAGGAAAAGTGGGATCAAAATGTTACCAAAAAAAAGAGAATGCTAGGAAGGGCTATGAAAGAAACAAAGATGGTGTGGTTAAAAAAGGAATTCTACGCCCGTCAAGAAACATTTCGATAAAATGTCTATCAAATGCGTACAAGAAAATGAAGAACAGGCATTGCACAAAATTTTCAGACGAAGAGAGAATTAATATATTTACTAGATTTTGGCAGAACATGAACTGGGACGAAAAACGAGTTTATGTAGTATCCAATATTGAATACGTTCCCAAAAAAAGAAGCTCTACTGTAGGAAATTCTCGATGCAGTGGAACTTTTAATTATTTTCTAAGAAAAGCTGATAATACAAAGTTTCAAGTTTGTAAAAAAATGTTTTTAGGAACCATGGGCCTTAAAGAAGACGTGGTTCAGGACTGGGTGAAAAAAACAAATCAAAACCATGGAATTAATCCACCTTTAACTGCACCCAAAGAAAATCTAAAAAATAATGACCAAAAACGAAACAAATTAAAATTGTTTTTTGAAAGTTTACCAAAGATGCCTTCGCATTATTGCCGAAGGGAAAGTTCTATAAGTTGTACCAGAAGTATTGCGAAGATAATTCATTTCCCGAACTAGTTTTAAGCAAGCCTGTATTTGACCAAATGTTTTCAGACATAAAGGACCCCGCACAAACCTTACGGAAAAGGACTTTCTGTCGAAATGGTTCAAAATTTGGGGTTAGGTAGCCAACCTCATGTAGATCAAAAGTCTCCATGGGCGCATCGACCGGCTATGACTAGGTTTCGAGATATGATGCCTCAAATGTAGGCCAAATGATGGATTTCTGAATTATTTATTTATTTATTTATTTACTTGGTTCTCTATACTCTGGGAGATATCTTAACTACAATTCTTACCATAAATTTAGTATAAAGGTGAACTTAGTCAAACATGTGATAAACTAACTTCTCTTTATTTGTACTTTAATAATTTAAACTCATTTTTATAATAAACCCAATTTATTTACATCTCTTCTAGTTGAATGCACAAATTATAATGATCTACAATAATTCATTTAACCTAAAACATTATATCAAATTCGATCTATCAGCGCAAAGTACTTCAGGTAGCAACAGTGTTATTGCTGATTAAACAGTATACACAAGTCAATAATACTACACCTGAAGTCGATGCACTTGATAGAGGAAGTTGTGAAATATATCCTATTACTAAATATCTAAAATACTAAATATCATTACAAACAAATGACAGCTAGGGTTATGAATCTCTCTGATCCCATTTTCAAGAATAAGAACCGTGATATACTCTTTAATTTATTCCTTGATAATTCCTATCCCAAACCGTTACTCAGAAATATTATCTTCAATTCATCATCTGTTTTAACACAAACTCCTTCACATTCTGTAGTTGAAACAAGTATAACTGATCAGGATGCTCCTTCTGTTTCAGAAAACGCTCCGATCACTTCAATTGTCTCTTTACTTTATATTAGGGAAGTTACCCCCAGACTTACTAAAATTTTCTCTAATTACTTACCTAATGTTAAATTTGCTAATAAAAGTGCCTTAGTTATCAGTTCTACATATAATTCCCTAAAAGATAAAACTCCTATATTAGATAATAGTAATGTAGTCTATAAACTCTGTTGCAATAGCTGTGATCTTACATAATATATTGGTCAAACTTCTCAAAAACTTTCAAGTCGTATATCTCTCCATAAAAGTGATATAAGATAACATTCTGAAAGATGTTCTCTTGCTAATCATGTTTCCTCTCTAGATCATATAATAGACTTTGAAGGAATTAAAATCCTATCAAGAGAAAAGAATTATAATAAAATATTATTTTTAAAAATGTCTTACATTTTTCAGGAGGATGACCATATAAATAAGAGAACTGACATTCAAAATTTAAGTAACCTATACTCTCTCCTATTAACTCTGGACAAACATAATTTGCATAAACAATTTATTAACAATTCAACTAATTCTTCATAAAAATTTTTCATCATATTATTATACCTCCCTCGTATTTAACTTTCTTATCTCCATTATATTGGTTATTGTCATTAATAATTCTTCTTTTCTACTTCATAGAACAGAAGAACTTGTCCTTAACCTATTTTCATAAAATTGTTAAACGAGTTTAAATCCACCTGTTTGTGTGATTCTCGCATTTTAACTTTTATTTTATTTTATAATATTTCAATATGTGACTATTGACTTGTGTTGTAATTCTTACTGGACTTATTACTTCTCCCGATGTTAAGATCTAGGAATCAATCTCGATTAACGTAAGTTATAAAATTGTTGTAGCGGAACTGTTTTATAAATTATGTTTTTTCTCACTTTGTAGTTCCCTGAAGATGTGAATAAAGATTTACGAAAGCTTGGAAATTTAAAAAGAGTACACTTTTCCTTATTGCTGCTTACCTCAATAGTATTTACCCACATGCGTTTTTCGCTTATATACATATATATATAGACATGTATACATACATACATATATCTCTCAAAAAATCATATCGACGGCCAGGCAACCGCATACGTGTATTATTGGGTTATCAACATCATATATATGTAGCCCTGTTCAGGGCAGTTGGAGACCTACACTGTACTGCGGTGATTCTCTCTTCGACAGTCCGTTTCAGGATAGTAGGAGATACTCTCTGCACGGCGGTGATTGTTTTTGTACAGCTTTTTAAAATCCTGTTGGACTTATTTCCGAGAGTTCCTATCAAAGCACCTAAATAATGGCTTTCCGAGCATTAATACAGTGTTATGTCTGTGGTAATCGTCAGATACCACGTATTACTGCATTTATTGGTGGTGATAACAATGCTCTTCTACGTGAAATCGCAATTGCAAGACGCGACGAAAATGGTATACCACCAGCTGAGATAACTCTCCAATACTCGCGTGTGTAATAATTGTATAGTGACAATGCGTCGAGAAATAGAGATTATGGACAATGATCCTCAATGCTTGAGATTAAATGTACTATCACAGACTTCTTCTCAATCGTGCCTTATATGTAATGGTCATAATGATATCCACAGACTGACATTAGAATGTAGGATACATATTTTCGTAAAGAGGAAGATATATGTTCCCAGAAAATATGTGTGTTGTAGAAATCATTTGAATGATAGAGAATTTTTGACAGAAGCTCAGATATACGAATTGAGATATATCAATAGGCCATACATTATAAATGGTCAAGAGTTGCAATCATTTTTAGAAGGTATGCGTGGAGAAATAGAACAAGGTGATCGTCGCAGGTACGCAGATGAGCACGGCGTATCTGACGAAGAGTTTCGCACGCTTTATTCTATAACTAAAGTTGATTTTAATGATCTATTTTCTTATTGTGATCCAGTACCTATACCAGGAGGATACAGGTATATTAGCAAAAAGGATCTTTGTTTTTTATGCAAGTTAACTCAAGGTCTTAGTGACGAATTTTTATGTGTAATGTTTCGTTATACTTCGAGGCAGGCTACAAGCATGGCAATAAGTACAGTCAGACAATCATTATCAAATAGATTTTGTCTCGAAATTATTGGATTTGAAGCCATTACCAGGAACGAATACATAGAAAGACATGTCACACCTTTTGCAAACCAATTGTACAATCCTACGCCAGAAGATCCAAAAGCCATTGTTTACATTGATTGCACTTACATAGATATTGAGAAGAGTTCCTGTTTTCAAGTTCTACGTCAATCGTATTGTGTTCATAAGCATAAGTATCTTCTTAAATCATCAATGATTGTTGCTCCCGATGGCTATTTTTTGGGTATCCAAGGACCATATTTTTCCAACGCAGCTAACAATGATGCTCGCATACTTTTGAATGAGCTTAATCGAGACGTAAATGGAATGCGGGATTGGTTTCAAGAGGGCGATATTGCTATAGTCGATCGTGGGTATCTAGACACAATTCAAACTTTACAAGAAATAGTCCTCATTACGAAGATGCCACCATTGCTAGATCGCAACGAAAATCAGTTTCGAACTGAAGAAGCAAATGCTTCAGGTTTAATTACTAAAACCAGGTGGATTGTTGAAGCACGGAATGGTCATTTGAAAAGTATTTTTAAAATATTTTCAAATACTGTACCAACGTCTCATGCTGCAAACTTGTCTGACTTTCTTTGCATTGCTGGTGCAATTATAAATAAGTACTATGGGCCTATAACCATGCCAAACGCAGACGTAGATTTGGCCAACCAAATGCTTCATCGAGCAGAAGAAGAAAATGTAGTACAGGCAAGAGTAGAGGCTGAAAATCTAAGACAAAGAAGAGCGCGCTGGATTCTGCTTACTCCAGAGCATGTTCCGCTATTTCCCGAATTAACTGTAGATGATTTACATTCTCTGACATATGGAACGTATCAAGTTAACTTAGCACCTTCTTATATACAAGACAGTTCTTTAAGAGCCGATCAGGAAGACGGTGAACAAGAACTTAAATACGAACGAAATGGGATTTATAACAGTCAGGTTGCTTTCCCGTTTCAGAAATGCTACTAAACATCAATTATGGATTGCTTTTAATCCAGAATATGACGCCGAAGAAGAAAATAACGATATAGACGGATATTATTGTACTTGCAAAGCAGGAGCTCGAACTTTAGGTACCTGTGGTCACGTAGCTGCTGTTATCTGGTAACTTGGATACGCAAGACACCACGGAAACTTTCATTATCCATCGCTTCGACTTTTACGTACCATAATGGATGCTCAAATGGAAATAGACAATCCCAATGTTATTGAAATAGTAGATCCGAATAATCTGAATCAATAATGGATTGATATTAATGTGAATTGTTCGTTCACCATTTCTATCAGCAAGGATATTCCCTTATATTTATATATATCGCGATAGCGGTTAAAGTGGCATCCGTATAGATTTGTAGCGCTGTGGCATCCCCCGATATACACAGTATGTATATAGAGCAACCCCAATGCATCGAGATTAAGCACACTGTGGCTTCCTATTATTTGGCAACACTGGGACCTTGATAAATTAATAGTAGGTATATTTGAATTTCTTTCAGAATCTGTGCGACGTGTATATTGTGTATAGATCGCGTTCAAAATGACTTCCAGTAATTTTAAATACGTATTAATTTTTCTTTTGGGAGACGAGAATGAAACACATATTCTAGTAATAGGGATATTGACAGTTGTTAGAAATTCATATGAAATTTGGGTGAACTGTATGAGTAGTTGGGATAGAGATTTCAGGTATTCAAACATTTGACTATGATTTACGGTTCAAAGGTAAATTCAAAGAAGTTCGTTTTTTTTTTCAAATGAAATACCCTAATTATTCCTCAATATTTAGATACTTGAAAACTTGATACATGGATTTATGGAGTGCCTTTTGTACTAACGAACTTCGTTAAGCTTCTGCTTGAACCAGAAACAGAGGGCTGTTTAAATACATGTAATGTTTATCCCATGTACCCAAACAGATTTCAAATTTCAAATCGACCGCTCATTTAATAAGAAAATAGCGGGCTGGCTATTAATTCCGTGAACAAACTATATATAAAGAGAAAATATGTTTATTTATTTTTTGTATGAAGATTTTTATGTTTCATTAAATATTTTTTTTTGTCTATTCTGTCTAATGTTCTATCTAAAACGCATAATAGAGAAGAGCTATAATGATGATACTGATCTGAAAAATTGTACAGAGTCATGATGGATTCCTGACTACTCAGCGAACTATTTTCAAGATGGTGATCCATCAGGTTATACTGAAAGTGGACATCAACTTCGTTAATTATACCTCTTCAGATCATGAAATAAATCATTAATTACCTCTTCAGATCCTTCATTCTTTTAATATGATCTTTATTAGCGTTACACCTAAGTCTAGCAATTCTTGTGAATTCAAGACTTTGTTGAAAATTTTCATGTTCACACTTTTCTTTTTGAAACGCATTTTCAAAGTTTTTCTTGAAAATTCAGAGCCTAATCTTTCATGGGTTTTGAATTATTCAAGAGAATGAAAAAGTCATTAAACAGCCTCACACGGCTCCATGGTGCATCTTAGTATAAAGGTAAGTTGATATCAATCGTCCTATTTTGAGCTCTAGTTCACACTGTATGACTAATTATATGTTGTTCTGGGACACCCTGTATACAGACATCACAACAGTAGAAACATTTGCACATGTTCAAGTTTGCATTTATCGGACACCCTGTATATTAGAACATAGTTTTCATTTTTGCACTGCACTGTTTGGAACCGGCGGTGTAGTAATGAACAGACTAGAGTTTTTCCCAACATCAAACCGCTATGGCGTTGGGAAAATAAACTATATTGTGTACATAGCTTTCATTACTCTCTACAACTTTTATTGAAGACATTTTTTCTAGTAATAATTGATATATGTGCTTGAGAGACAGTCTCCGAAATTTGTATAAATTCAATATTTTAGGTCAGCCACAACAACCCACTTAGTAATCTGATTGCTTTATGTTTTACAGAAAAAAGTTGAACTCAGGTATAGTGAAGTAGAAAAATATACCCATTCGAAAATTAACATTCACATTGAGTAGTAGTTCTACTTCATATCGCTAGTGTTTTATTTTGAGTGAATTGTAGAATGGAAATATAATTTTTCATTTAATAACTAACATCCTGGGCACTGTCAACAATGGTATCAGAAAATTGAAACTACAAAAATGAGAAAAAAACATTACTTTCAATATTAAAAGCTTTCGATAAACAGAAGTGAAGTCGGCAACACTGCCAGGATGCCACTGTGCAAGAAAAATACATATACGGATGCCAAACGATACCGTTCTTCGATATGTATACTGAAGGATGTCACAGTGTACGTCATATGTATAATAAATATATAAGTGCGCTACTATAACGCCGCGTACGGAGAACCTGTGAACCTTGGTGTATAGGTTTATACAAAAAACGACCAAAGTGACGTCGTGCTGATTTCATCAGCAATAGATTCCCAAGCATTCACTGAACCATTTGCGATATGTTTGAGCTCGATGCACTGTGACGTCCGTATATCGGATGCCATAGTGCCGCGGACGCCACAGCTGCCGCGATTTTAACATGGGCGGATGCCACTTCACGCCGTGAATATATATATACACTGGAACTCGAACCTTGGGTACATTGCAATTATTTAGTGAGGTATCGATTCATAAGTATAAGGCATATTTTATATAGAATATGACATATTCTAATCTACCTGATTATTAGCAATCTAAATATTGGTACTCTTAGGCAATGTTTAATTTTTCATATAATTACCGATGGGACAGTAAACATAACGCAGTTTTTGAAAAGTAGGATATATATATATATATATTTGTATATATATATATATATATCTATATTGGTACTTAGGAGGACCAAAATGAAACTCATATGGTACATGTGGGGACATTTGGCACATACGGGTCCGGCCCTTGTATTTTTCTAGATATATAGGTAGCGTTTATTGTCGGTACCGGTCCCGGTAATTTTTTATACGTATTTAAGAGGATCTCGTTCACAATACACACAATGTTTAAAAGTGGGACCTGTGTACATAATGACAATAGTTTGCATCCTGAATATAAAAAAATTTTCTCGGGCGCGAGAATAAAATTTAAATTATGATTCCCCTGTAGAAGAGCCTCTAATGAAGTTAACGATATATTAATTTTGTATCATAAATACGATGAATATATACCTTGTGGAATCTACTCATCCTGGATGATATTTAATACACATTTCATTCTATTTTTCCCACTACTGATTTTTGACAAATGAATAATTTATCGTGCATCATTATAAAATAACTTGTTATGTCCCTATTTTCTCCTTGAGTGACTTCCATGAACAAGTCCTCATAATAACCCTCACTAAAATGTATATATTTACATGTACCTTTTTGATATCTTAATAAATTCGTGTACCACCTTCTGAAGCATACACTTTAATCCCAATTAATTTTGTCAACTCAGATGTCAATTTATGTAATAAATATCATTCTTTGATAATTTTGTGAACAATCTAAACATTATCAAACCTACAAATTACATCACAATTTTCAAAACAAGGATACGTTTATTCTAGCAAAAAATCACTTTGGATTCTCAGAATTTGAAGCGAACATGTTCTTAATAACATGTCCTCACGAAGGATTTATAACCAAATGTAGCTACATGCACTGAAGATTGAAGAAATATGTATATGCACTTGCATGAACTCGGACCTTGGGTACAATTAATTTAGTGAACTGTTATGTCGATTCATAAGTACCTATAAGAAATATATAATATATAGAATATAATATAATCTACCTTGCAATTAATTATAACCTATCTAAATATTGGTACTAATATAAACCCCTTGGGCAATGTTTAATTTTTCATAACATTACCGATAGGACAGCATACATAATGCAGTTTTTCAAATGTAACATATTTATATAAACATATCAACTTTTTTATAATGTCTACCTACTATCCAATAGTTTGAAAACCAATATTTTTTTTTCTCCAAGCTTAAGCTTAAGATTATATCTCGGGTTTCGATATAGGTACCTACATAAAATTTAGTTTTCATTTAGTAGAGAAAAAACCTTATAAATTCTAATATATAACAATTATACAATAAATAATGATGATTAACTCAGAATGCATAAATAATTTCTATTATTAGGTAATATGGTACAAATATACAAATTTATGTAATTTAATAATGGGGAATTGAAGCCGGTGTTATTTTACCACGTCCAAGACTCTAAGCATTCTCTTCTCGTGCCGATTGCCGATTTGCATCGCATTCCCTCATAGAGGTCCAAATCATACCAGCCAATTAGGACTAAGATTCGCAAATATGTCCTTATTTGGTATAAGAATCCGTTGCGGTTTTATATTACCCTTACAAAGTGCGGGGTCGTTGTTTTGACTTCTTTTTTTTTTGTACTAGCCAGAAATAAAAACACCTTTCGGCGTCAAGTGCCGGCAAAGAAAAATGGACTAGGGCGGTTCGGGGAGCGGTGAGGTTCTTGTCGGCTTTTGTTCATGTTTTCGACACCCTTCCAAGTGTAAATTTCTTTTGTCATGGGCGGCGGAAGGAGGGTTTGCCTGATGTAATTAGCAGTAAATATTGCTAGCGAAATGGGGATTTAGTCGTTCGCTTTGAACGTTATCAGTTCAATTATATATTAATTGAACACTTATGGATGACCGAACATTTCTTGTGTAATTTTTCACATTGTTTTCTTTAATGTTCATATAATTTTTCACATTTTTGTTCAGATTTTGGAGGTAGTAAATCGTTAACTGCATTATTAGCAAGATTGTGAAGTTCTAGTAGAGTGAATGATAATGCGCTATATAGTTCCATACTTATAAACTCTAAATTATGTATTAGCAACTTAATGAATATACTTTTTTAAACTCCCCAATTGCAATTCAATTTTTATTAGAAACATGTTTACAGGTTTATTATGAAAAATGACTTTTTTTACAAAATGAAACTCTTGTGATTCTTGTTTGACAATATACTATTTCCCTTCTAAAAAGAAGTTAATTTTGGCATGGTTATACAGTAAAAATCAATTCCAAAATTAGATAAATACAGACACTCCTAACACAACCTTTTACCTGTCTCATGTTACGTGTATGTCCATAACCAACCTGCCCCTTCCTATTATTATGAATAGAGAATTATTTAAAATTCAGTCCTATATTCGTTATTTAGTGAATTAGCTTCTGCTATCATAGATTCCTATGCTATTTCCAATTTTAGTGAAAAATGTATTCACTAGTGCTATTTTTGGATGGAGTTTATTACATTTGTAAACAAAATAGTATTAAGAAACACGTTGGTAAGAATGCTCTAGTGTTCGTTATAAAAGTAATGGCTGGTTCGAAGCTGAAATAATTGCGGAAAACGGCAAGTAGTTATTACATTGTTTTTATTAACGAATGGTGATATATTTTATAGGTAATTATATTGAATGTTATGTGATGAAATAAAATAATGTACATAATATTTAAACTTAATTGTGACACACAGAAGCTTTATGGAATGGAGGTATGATGAGAAATTTTCAATGTATACAGTGCCTTAACACTAAATTTTACGGATATAAGTTGTTGATTGTTTTAATTTATCTCCAAAGCTTCTAAAAGATTTGAAGAATTTAGGTTCTATATGCAAAATTTTAATCGAAAGAGTGTTGGTTTGCTAATAAATGATTTGAGTAGCTGGAATCTAATTTTTGGTTGTCATAGCTACGTTTGTATCCTGAATTTTCAGTTTTAAATTTCCAAAAATTTCTACCTATATAAATTTTAGCACAGTTGTTATTATCACATTTTAATTTATAAACTCCTGATTTATCCAGTTTTGAAGATTTGGAATTGTTGTTTTCAATGAATTTGGATAAATTGTTATTGGGTTTGAAGCAAATATTCGAGTTTCTAGAAATGATTTGATTTTCAAGGACGGTATTCTGGAATATATGTTAAGTTTCTTAATTTGTTATTTTTGTTTTTGAACTTTTAGGAATTTAAAATTTTGAAGTTTTGCATATAGAACCTAAATCCTCCAAATTGAATCTTTAAGAAGCACTTGAGATAAAAAAAAACAAATATTCAGATAATCTTCTCAACGACCAAATAGATATCAACAATTCTTCCGTATTAAACCTTTTTACCTAGAAATGTTGCTGTAGGATTGTTGTGAATGAATTTCCAGGTAAACCTGTTGAATACTCCAGTAAATACCGTATTTAAATACACTTATCTTCCTTTTTTATTTGATTTCCATCTAAATAGATCATAATTTTATTGTTAATGTCCGTAAAATTTTGTACTAAGGTACTGTATAAATTAAAAATTTCTCATTATACCTCAATTCCTTTGATAAAGCTACTGTGTTAACGAAACGTGTCACAATTTTAGGTTTAAATATAATGTAGATTTTAACAAATTAAATTGTTTTATTCCATCATTCAATATGGATCTACATCAAACAAGTAGGTTTGTTATGCATATCTGTTTGGATAAAATCGCAAGAAAAACAAAAACAAACTTTTGCCGAAGATTTTATAAAATTGCTAACCGAAGATTATGGCGGCACTATCAACAGAACAGCGTTGGAAACTCAATCCAAGAACAGAAGGCAATCTAAAGTAGTGTTGCCTTTAAAAGGAGATATTCAAAAACTGCAAAGCTATTTAAGAGATAGTCTGAGAAACAATTATACAATTTTGAATGAGAACTATTGTGAGACAGCTTGGTTAAAGTTGGCAGAAACAGCTCTCCTATCCATTCAGTTATTCAATCGGCGAAGAGCTGGCGAGATAGAGAGAATAATGATAGACGATTTTTTGTCACACGAAAAAATTGACGAGAAGTCCATTGGCGAAGCATTCAATAATTTCACATTGGAAGAAAAACAAGCAGCACAAAAATACGTCAGGTTTACGATACGTGGAAAATTAAATCGTACCGTCCCTGTTTTGCTCCATAGAGAAGTTTTGGTCTGTCTGCAGATTTTACTCCATTTTAGATCTAGGGCACATGTTAGTAAACAAAATCCATATTTGTTTGGGATTCCAGGAACATTGAAAGGTGACCACAAGTATCTTAATGTTTGTCGTCTTATGCGAAAATTTGCTAATGATTGCGGTGCAAAAAATCCGGAAACGTTGAGAGGTACCGTTTTGAGGAAGCATGTGGCTACTATGTGCGCAAATTTCAATCTCCAAGAAAATGAGATCACAGATTTGGCGAATTTTATGGGCCACGCCGATAAAATCCATAAAGAAATATACCGTCAACCAATTCTCACGAGAGAAATTCTGCACATCTCCAAACTGTTAGAAGCCGTCCAAGGAAATAACGACGACGATTCCGACAACGACTCTGATAGAGACGAAGAGAACGGTTCAATAGCAGCAAATCTAAATACATTTCAGGAAACTTCACCTGCTTCACAAGACGAAATTGAAAATGATAGTGAAGAAACAAGTATAGGAAACATATCGAGTAAGAAATATTTTAAAAGAAAATTAACTCATTTTGTAAATCGTGATTAATTGTGGATGTCAAGGGTAATAGTTTAATAATATAACGCAAACACGCCGAAGCCGGTCTGCAAGAATAACATTATCCTTTCGAATCACAAACTAAAATGGTTAGTTATATTTTGCAGATGTACCAACCCCAAAGAATAGTATTAAACTATTACCTTTGACATCTATTGATAACACGCTTGACTAAAATGACAATTTATTTGCAGGAAACTGTAATTAAAGTAGTTAACTACAAAACCGTAGTTAATTGTTCTGTTTTCATACTTCCGCATTATTTTTAGTTAATTTTTATATATTACAGCTTCAAGTTGCGGCAAGTTACGTAGAGTTCGCTGGACAACCGAAGAAAAAAGAATAGCGACAGAAACTTTTAGGGATTGTTTGTCAAACAATAAGCTTCCATCATTCCAAAGAATAAACGATATGATAGCTGCTAATCCAGGTGTTTTTAAAAGAGGCGTTGCAACGATAAAAACTTGGGTGAAAAATGAGCAAATCAAAAAACGAAAACATAAATTATAATTAATAATAAAATGTTCACGCAAATAAAACTTTTTAGCATATTTTAATTTTTTTTTACTAAATAATTAATATTTTGTTGACCTCCACTTTCAATTGAAGACAAATTTCAGTATAATATACATAATCAACAATGCAGGATTTTGTTATCAGTTTTCATGATTTTTAGAGAGGATTGCGAGCAAGTAACTTTATCTGCCTCTCAACGAAGTGATTGTGATAACTCACATTAAAAAATATGCATTCACATCTATTTAAATTTTGAATAAATTTGTGTACTGATTACTGTAGCTGATCTTAGTTAATTTCGTCAATTGATATGTCAATTCCAGAAATAAATGCTATTCCTTGAATAAATATCCTATTTTTGTGACTTAGTGGAACATTATTTTATCATACAAAACACCAGCGATCTATCATAGGAAAAATCATGAAGTACAGGACAGTGAAAAAGCTCACATCTCGCACAGTAGCGATTATTCATGTATTATGTCATTTTAATTCCAAGATTTACTGTGATGGATGAGTTTTCAATACATTTTTTTCTTTTTAATTTCTTGGGAAATCAAACCGCAATGTTTTTAAATTATTTTTTTCGTTGTGTCAGATAGGGTCCAAAAATTATTTAATATTTAGTTCATCTTGACTGGAACGCTACCGAAACGAAATGAATAATATACCACAAGGAACATATAGAAGATATTCAATAAATTTATTGGGAAATTCCAATATGCTCTACGAAAACAGCTGTTATTTGTAAATGTTGGTCCTAACATGAACCTATTTGGCAACGTTCAAAAAATGTTACCATATTCACCGATACTACAATGTACATACATGACAATATCAGTTTCTCAGCCCGGAAAAAAAAACTGTTCATATTCACACAAGACTTTATATGTATGAGTATTTTTGAAATCAACCCATCAAGGTAATTTAGAAAATACAGAAATGTTCTATTTCTATTTCATTAGTCAACTTTCACAATCTATTCAGTAAGATGGCCATTTTAAAAGGTCATTGCATAAATCGTACAGAAAAACGCTGTTTTCTTAAACAAAAACAGATTCATCATAAAACTTGAAAAATTGCTTAAAAATCAGGATTTTTTGGGTAGAAATCGAAATTTCTCATGTCCAATATCTCAGAAGGGTAGTCCAGTGCCGTTCCTGGCGGGTATGCAGCGAATGCCCCGCACGCAGGCGCCCAATTTAAGGGGCGCCAAATTCAACTATTCGCTACTCTTGCAAAAACGGACTTCTAATGGGGTGTTAAACTTAACAAAAATATGATGTTTTCTCTATGTTAATAGTTAGTGGTGGACAAAATCATAATGGGAATCGATTATTTTTAATATTTTTATTCTCACAAGGTTTTTATGCCGATTTGAAAATTCAACTTTTGGATGATTTAAATAATCCGCCATTCATAATGTGACGTATGCTCACTAGAACAGAAGTTAGCTACATAAGGGTTGACATATGACCACAATTCTGATGTGATGAAGTACTTATAGGTTATACTTATGTCATATTGCTGTTATAGTGACTTAGGAATTGTTTTTTTTCCCTCCCATCATCGAGTGTTGGGTATAATTTGTCCATGTCACTTTCAAACTAAAAATCAAACATACACACACGTATACAATTACTTACATAAAAATGATTTTCACAAAAATAGTAATTAGTTTTAGTCTGTTTATATTTGCTTCTAGCAGCCTCAAACCAAATTTTCTTTAAACTGTTACTGCAAGCACAGTTACAAACTTTTTATCAGGCGTTGTAACTGTTGTGCTCGTGCCGTATGATACAAAACAAGATTTATACGATATTGACATTATTCCAACATAAAAAATTGTGGAGAAAAACGAACTAAACTCAACCAAAAAAGTATTGACACAATTTTTTTATAATACTGAAACGTCAAGCTTGAATAAAATGTAAACAAAACCAAAACACTCAAATATATTATAGACTTTGACAGTTCTTCAAACTTCAAATTCGAATGGCCTTTTAGTAACTGGTTATTAGTTCATAAAACATCTAAATCAGAAATATTTAGTGAAGTGACGTATCTGTAGTGAAAGTTGCAAACATTTAGGAATTCTTAATTTCCAGTTTTCTCCTAAAATATTCGGTTTAAAAAATTTGTAAATTAATGTTTGCAAAGTAGTACCAACATACTTTAATAAAATACCAAAAGCCGGATATCGGTTTAACACCCCATTGGAAGAAAAATCCGCATTAAAGGTATTAAAGTGACTTTAGTCTATAAGGAAACTATTCAGTTTAAACCTCAAACTAAAAATGATTATGAAAATTGGCCTTATCATCAAAATTTAAGCATAGTATATAGGGGCGGACAAAATTATTCTTGCACGCAGGCGTTCGCCACCCCAGGAACGGCACTGAAGGGTACACTCATGAAAAACTGAAGAACTCTTCGTTGCGAAAACCGGTCATTTCTCCAATAGGTAGGTTTATTTTGGTATCTATTCGACTTAATATGAATATAAAACTCAATTGATATATAGTATTATTCTGGAAATATTCTTCATTTCTTAGGATGGAATAAATAGCATGTCCTCATAATGACTCATTTGTGAATGTATATAACTTTATGCAATAATTTATGCAATAATAAGATGATTAATTGGAGCTTGCACTGTAAACGGAATTCACTTCCTTTTTGAACATGTTGACTAGACACTCTTTTCATGAATGTTTTTCAGATTACTTCCCAAAATCAACAAAAAACGGTGGTGTTCATAATTAATAACTCATTGGGCGTTGTCATGTCCCCATAATATTCAATACGAGAATATACATATCTTAAAAATGACCTTCAATGAAAAAGTTAATAATGGTCCCCATAATGAAGTGTGTATCAAATTTAAAGGTCCTCAAATTATACAGGAGACTTATGAAATGAAAAAATCGATATTTTTCAAATTTAACGGTATATATACAGATATGGAAGTTAATGTATACCTTGAAATTCAAATATATACCTATATATACGCTTTCCATAATATGTACATTTGGTACCAATATCTACCCCTATATGTACATATATAGGATTATGTTTATTGGGTATGTGGCAATAAATACCAAAGTGTACTCTTTTAAATATTTATTTTCCGAGCTTTCGAACACTATGTATTCATTTTCAAGGAATTATTAAACGAGATTAGTGGTAAAGTTGTAAAGTAAAAAATCAAAAAACATATATATGTTTTTTGAAGTTTGTTTAATTTTTTGGAAGATAATTTGAATGATTTATTACATATACCTTTATTTTTTACTTTACAACTTTACCACTAATCTCGTTTAATAATTCCTTGAAAATGAATACATAGTGTTCGAAAGCTCGGAAAATAAATATTTAAAAGAGTACACTTTGGTATTTATTGCCACATACCCAATAAACATAATCCTAATTATAAAGTTGGCAAATAATTAATCTCAAATTATGTACATATATATATATATATATATATATATATATATATATCGCGATAGCGGTTAAAGTGGCATCCGTATAGATTTGTAGCGCTGTGGCATCCCCCGATATACACAGTATGTATATAGAGCAACCCCAATGCATCGAGATTAAGCACACTGTGGCTTCCTATTATTTGGCAACACTGGGACCTTGATAGATTAATAGTAGGTATATTTGAATTTCTTTCAGAATCTGTCCGACGTGTATATTGTGTATAGATCGCGTTCAAAATGACTTCCAGTAATTTTAAATACGTATTAATTTTTCTTTTGGGAGACGAGAATGAAACACATATTCTAGTAATAGGGATATTGACAGTTGTTAGAAATTCATGTGAAATTTGGGTGAACTGTATGAGTAGTTGGGATAGAGATTTCAGGTATTCAAACATCTGACTATGATTTACGGTTCAAAGGTAAATTCAATGAAGTTCGTTTTTTTTTTCAAATGAAACACCCTAATTATTCCTCAATATTTAGATACTTGAAAACTTGATACATGGATTTATGGAGTGCCTTTTGTACTAACGAACTTCGTTAAGCTTCTGCTTGAACCAGAAACAGAGGGCTGTTTAAATACATGTAATGTTTATCCCATGTACCCAAACAGATCACCCAAATTTCAAATCGACCGCTCATTTAATAAGAAAATAGCGGGCTGGCTATTAATTCCGTGAACAAACTATATATAAAGAGAAAATATGTTTATTTATCTTTTGTATGAAGATTTTTATGTTTCATTAATAGTATATTTCATTACCAGTACAGAAATGAGGATTTTTCCGTGCGCGCGTGACAAATTCTCGTGTGAGGCGCAGCCGAACACGGGAAGTCATGCAAGAACGGAAAATCCATTTCTGGACGAGTAATGAACGATATTTTTTATTATACTTAGGTACCTGAAATCAACATAAACAAAAAATATCGCAAAAAATTATTAAGAAAATCGGGAATATTTATTTTTATTTTTAAAACAGTAAAAATGTAAGTACATACAACTCAAATTAACAAAAAAAATACAAGTAGGTAATTCTAAGAAAATTAATTTTGGACAGAACCGTTATTATTAATAGTAATATTTATTGTACAATTCGTATTATTGTTGAAGCTCAATCCCTTTTGCATTTCTTTTTGTTGAACTAAAGACTCTGCTAAAGATGTTGAAGCGGAGTGTTCGTGTGTGCTTTGGTTCTCTTGATTGACTGTTACAGATGTTGTAGTTTCCAAGTTACAAGGGCTAAACAACTTCCGTGATACTTCAATTTTTTTTTGTATGGACTCTTCTATATATCCTTCTGCTACATTGGAAGAAAGCCATCCTCCGTGTCTTTTCAAAGTGAGCAAATCACCGCCGCTTTCCACCAACATGGTTGCCGAAGAGCGCCTTAGCCCATGTCCGGTATATTCTTCGGGATTTTTTAGTTTTAGGTATTTTGCAACAAGTTTTGGAATACCACTGATAGTATGGCACCCAACATGTTGAGCGTAACATCTTTGGTTTCGGTATGCAACAAATAATCTTCTACTCTCCATATGTTTAGGGCGGAGATCTGCGTATTTACGGTAAATTGTACAGGGATCGAATTTGCAATTTTCATTGGTAATGGTAAAACATCTTGACCTGTGAGTTTTTCCATCTCGTAAGAACACGACAAGGAAACGCCCATTATCTTCCATATCATCTAAACTCAAAAGTATTAAATCATCTCTGCGGCATGCACCGAAGATGCCAAACACTAAAATTACTTTTGCTAGTAGATATTCTCCATCTGAAGCTTCACATAAAAATTTGGTTACTTGTTCTGCTGTAAGAATCTTGGATTTCTTTGGTATATATCCTACAGCTTGTCGTTTCAAAAAAGCAATCGTTTTTGGATATTGATGGTGAGTAATTTCTTTTATTGCCAAACAACTCTTTAACATAGAATGAGAATCGACTCCATAAAGTGGAGGATTTCATAGTGTTGGCTTTTTCAGAAAAATATACTAAAAGAATATCGTCACTCACAATTTTGATTCGTTTCTGAGTCCGCCATTCGGTAAAACTGTTATATTCTTGTTCATATCTCAACCTGGATTTCACTGGTAATAAATCTGCACTCACTTCTGCCGCTCGTTGTAAGATATTTTCGGGAATATCCCGATTTTCTTCACAATCTGAATTCATTTTTGCAAAATGTAATAAATACATAAATACTTAATTTTCACTGACAGAAAATAAAATTTGTCATTAATAAATAAATCGTTGCTATAGACACATTACTCGTTTCTTTTTTTTCTTCGGGTTGCCATAGGATATCTAGTATTATGGATATCTATGTTTATTATTAAGCGCACGGAAATAGGGATCGGGAAAAAATTTCCGTGCGCTGTTCCGAAAATGTCATATTTACTGTATTTTATAAACAGTTGAAAATGTAGTATTTTCTGTTAAGTATAATAAAAATATTTTTTTTGTCTATTCTGTCTAATGTTCTATCTAAAACGCATAATAGAGAAGAGCTATAATGATGATACTGATCTGAAAAATTGTACAGAGTCATGATGGATTCCTGACTACTCAGCGAACTATTTTCAAGATAGTGATCCATCAGGTTATACTGAAAGTGGACATCAACTTCGTTAATTACCTCTTCAGATCATGAAATAAATCATTAATTACCTCTTCAGATCCCTTATTCTTTTAATATGATCTTTATTAGCGTTACACCTAAGTCTAGCAATTCTTGTGAATTCAAGACTTTGTTGAAAATTTTCATGTTCACACTTTTCTTTTTGAAACTCATTTTCAAAGTTTTTCTTGAAAATTCAGAGCCTAATCTTTCATGGGTTTTGAATTATTCAAGAGAATGAAAAAGTCATTAAACAGCCTCACACGGCTCCATGGTGCATCTTAGTATAAAGGTAAGTTGATATCAATCGTCCTATTTTGAGCTCTAGTTCACACTGTATGACTAATTATATGTTGTTCTGGGACACCCTGTATACAGACATCACAACAGTAGAAACATTTGCACATGTTCAAGTTTGCATTTATCGGACACCCTGTATATTAGAACATAGTTTTCATTTTTGCACTGCACTGTTTGGAACCGGCGGTGTAGTAATGAACAGACTAGAGTTTTTCCCAACATCAAACCGCTATGGCGTTGGGAAAATAAACTATATTGTGTACATAGCTTTCATTACTCTCTACAACTTTTATTGAAGACATTTTTTCTAGTAATAATTGATATATGTGCCTGAGAGACAGTCTCCGAAATTTGTATAAATTCAATATTTTAGGTCAGCCACAACAACCCACTTAGTAATCTGATTGCTTTATGTTTTACAGAAAAAAGTTGAACTCAGGTATAGTGAAGTAGAAAAATATACCCATTCGAAAATTAACATTCACATTGAGTAGTAGCTCTACTTCATATCGCTAGTGTTTTATTTTGAGTGAATTGTAGAATGGAAATATAATTTTTCATTTAATAACTAACATCCTGGGCACTGTCAACAATGGTATCAGAAAATTGAAACTACAAAAATGAGAAAAAAACATTACTTTCAATATTAAAAGCTTTCGATAAACAGAAGTGAAGTCGGCAACACTGCCAGGATGCCACTGTGCAAGAAAAATACATATACGGATGCCAAACGATACCGTTCTTCGATATGTATACTGAAGGATGTCACAGTGTACGTCATATGTATAATAAATATATAAGTGCGCTACTATAACGCCGCTTACGGAGAACCTGTGAACCTTGGTGTATAGGTTTATACAAAAAATGACCAAAGTGACGTCCTGCTGATTTCATCAGCAATAGATTCCCAAGCATTCACTGAACCATTTGCGATACGTTTGAGCTCGATGCACTGTGACGTCCGTATATCGGATGCCATAGTGCCGCGGACGCCACAGCTGCCGCGATTTTAACATGGGCGGATGCCACTTCACGCCGTGAATGTATATATATATATATATAAACAAAAGGTAGTTCTTGACGACGGTAGATAATTAAATAGATTTTAGTAGATAAGAGTTTTATTCAGCCCTCCTTACGACGGAATCCCTAAGATATATAAAATCTATATATCTGTATGTCCGAGCCAGACTAGGTTAAGTCCAAATTTTGTCTTGTGTGGGTTATGATGATAAGTCACATACATTTTCACCTACTTTTATTATATCGTTTTAGTTTGGGCCTATCTCACAAGATAAAGAAACTAGTTTGTTTTAAACTAGGTTAAGTCATCACGTCACTTTGAGCAAGTCGCTTCGTCATAGTTTAGCGCGCAGTTCCTTGTCAGTTTACTAGGTTATGTCCGCATGTTCAGTCGGCTTGAGAAGCTCTAAGCTTAAATAGTTGTTTCTTGATGCAAAAACTTAGTAAAAACATTGTATGTTAAAGTGTCCCTTTGCGTTATGGATAGATCAAGGAGAATGGTAGAGTTGGCCAGAACATTGGGCAAAAACAAACAAACTTGTCCGAAATCGCACATTTGTGGCTTAGAAACAACAGGTAAGTTTATTAAACAGCTTATTAGGTACTGAAAATAAGGTTAAATTATATTCCAGTGTTTCAAACTATTTTATATTAATTAATTTTTTCCCTGAAAATGGGATATTTTTCGTAAATATGTGACTTATCCTAGTTTATTTCTACCTTTATTGGAAAACATTGTGACTTAAACTAACATAGTATTGAGATTTTTAGCTAAGGAAATCCAAGTTTAAAAAAAATATTAATAGTATGAATATGTTAATAGCTTTTTAAAAAAATCATTTTTAATCCACAGTCATTTAGCTTTCATTATATCATCCGATTTAACTTTTACGTTGAAATAAATAACATTTTGATTGTTTTTTTCAGATAAAGAAAAAATCTCGCTACAATTAAACGACCCATTCACTGATGCCGTTCCAACACTTAGGTCCTTATGTAAATGTGTACTGGACAAGCAAAGAGAACATACAAAGAGTTTCAAAGAGACCCAATCAGGTTCGACTACTTTGGTAGATTACCACAGTACTGCCGAAGTTGAAGAAGACAGAATTCGGTATAAGACCCCAGAAAAAGAATTTTCGGATTTCGATGATGATGACGATATTGCGGACCCCAATTACGCAAGTGGCGAAGAATCGGGCGATGAAGATTGTGAAAATGACAATTCTTCAAACCAAAATGCAAATCAGAGAGAAAAGAATTTTCGTAAAAGAAAACGTAATCAAGAAAAATGGAAAAAAAACATAACGAAACAGAAACTTTCGGGAGTTGAGTATACCACAGACAGTGGAAGTCGAGTAATGGAAGCAAAAGTAATGAAAGAACCATGCTCTCAGAATAGCAAACTGTCATGCAATAAAAAAATTTCCAAAGAAACTCGAGAAGCAATTGAAACATAAACTTCAGATAATCCATAAAACATTAGTTTAATTTGAGTGCTATTAGATGAAAAATTTAATGATGGAAAAAAATACTGCAGGTTCTTACCAAACTGATTAATTTATTTGGAGATAACAAAGCCAGTTCTCAGGACTTTGTTATCTGATGGAAATTAAGAAACTAGAAAAGATTAGATAAGGAAAGAAATTTAAGGGCGCCACTAACTTTGTTTCCTAAAACAGAATTAGAAAAAAAATCAAATAAATAAAATCAGCTAACTTTTAACCTTTGCTATCTACTCAAAAATAATTAAGTTGATTGAAAATTACAACTGATGGTGGAGGTTTGATAAATAAAAGTTTCGCTAAAAAAAATTAATATGGATAAACTAGTATACTATAAATGTTGAAACATTGACTGTGTACAAAAAAAATAACTATAACTAGAAAGGTTAGTAACGAACAATATTCTATAAAATGGTCATCAGATTTGTAACAATAGAAAAAAAACGTAACCATAAAGCAATACAACCTCTGTTTTTTTTACTTCTATCTTTCTGGTCTTGAAGCGTTGTCCGAATAGAACTGGTTTTTCTACCTTCTGACGTATACAAAAATATTGAGTATACTAATGTTAAAGATGTACACCCTCTTATGAAAGAGACTGGTGCTCCGCTGCGCTGCTAAGAGACTGAGAATTTGTAGGTATTCCAATAAAAATGTCGGTACTCCAGGATACTATACCAAGAAATTGTATCCCCGAAACTGTATCCCAGAAACTGTACTTCGGGAAACTGTATTGCCAGAAACTTGTATTCCCAGAAACCGTGCTATAATGGAATATACAGTAGATATAAGAAAAACAATAAAGAAACTATAAAATTAATAAACATTAACTACAATTGAATACCATAATTTATAACTTTAGGATTCCTGATTTATAACAAAAATGTATGAACAATCTGACAAAATAAAAAAATTATATGTTGATAAAGAGAATTTTCAAGGAATATGTCAGTAAATTGATAAATCCATGTGGCACCCAAAATGGGTATCCATCTTGTACTAACTAATTTTTTTCACAAAAAAAATGGTACATTTTCCAATAACATAATTTTAAATTAAAAAAAAGAAACAACATGATGTAATTACATACCAGTAATCCAGATTCTTATTAAATAGGATCTTCGTAAATTATCGTTTTATTTTACAGCACACAAGATATTTCTAAAGATTACTGCACAGTTTCTATATGTTGCTTCGTCGACTGACGATATGAGAAGACCTCCCGGTACCTTCTCCGTTCTTATAAAGACACGTCAAAATTTTAAATATCATTTTAAAGAAATTAATCTATGAATTTATCAACTGAAAGGTTGAACGCAAAGTTCACGTTTCACAATACACAAGAATTTTTGGAATCCCAGCAAAAGTATTGATGTAAGGCGACAATTTATTGCATCCAGAGTGCAACAACTGCCAATAAAAAGGACCAGAAAGCGTACAGGAGAACGGCAAGGTAAAAGAACCTTTACTAATCAGTATAGTTTTGAAACAAAAGGTGTTACAGAAATAGTATGTAAGACATTTTTTCTAAATACCCTTTCTATCTCACATCAGACAGTGGAAACCGCAATTAAAAAAAAGAAGGATGGAGGAATTGTTACGCCCGATAAAAGGGGGAAACATGAAGCCTTTAATAAAATATCTGAAGAGGTTCGCAATAGTGTCCGACAACATATATCACAATTTCCAGCATACGAGTGTCATTACTTCAGGGAAAAGACGAAAAAGCTTTACCTAGGAAATCATCTAAATATCAGAAAAATGTACAGTTTGTACTTAGAAGAATGCAAGGAAAAAGATCTTGAAGATAAGGATATTGCAAAAGAATGGTTATACTCAGAATTATTCAATTATGAATATAACTATTCATTTAAAAGCCCCGATACTGATACATGTGATATTTGCGATCGATATAAAATTCAACTCCAAGAAGCCAGTTCTCCAGATTTAAGAACAAACCTACAAAAAGAATACGATCACCACCTTTCAGATGCTAATAATAGATACAAATTGAAAGCAGAAGACAAACAAAAATCCAGACAAATGTTACTAGAACAAAAGGTTATTATGATTGACCTACAAAAATGTTTGCCAACCCCTGATTTACAAAATTCGCAAAGTTTTTATTCTTTGAAATTATGGACATTCAATTTGACCATTCACGATTCGACAACAGAAAATAGTTTTTGTATGATGTGGGACGAGAGTGTAGCAGGAAGAGGGGGAAATGAAGTGTCGTCGTGCGTAATTAAATGGTTGGAAAATAATGTTTCCGATAAAGTAATCGAACTGACTATATGGTCAGATAACTGTCCTAATCAAAATAGGAACATATTAATGGTAATGTGTTACTTTTGGGCTTTACATACAAAACCTTCTCTTCAGGTTATCAATCACAAATTCCTCTCACGCGGACATACACACCTTGAGGTAGACTCAATTCATTCCGTTATTGAACGCAATAGAAAAAAAATTCCTCAATTCCAAATCATGACACCATGGGATTGGCAACAAATGGTTAGGATGGCGGGTACAAAAAACAATTTTCAGTTGTAAATATGGAAACTTCAGATTTTAAACAGTTTAAAAACTTTTTTGAAGGACCAGCAGCTCCATACATAAACAAAAAAAAGAATACGATGGGAACAAATTTTCTTATATCCCAGGTATGTCACATGCAGGTACAAAGAGACACTCCTGGCATTCTTTATTATAAGAAAGATTTTAGTGAAGATTTCTCACAAGTAGATTTTAATAGAACTACACGAAGTAGAGCGTGCTACCCGATAAATCTTCAATGCATTACAGACAGTCCTAAGCCAATATCTGATGAGAAATATAACCATTTACAAAAATTGCTCAGCTGGGTTCCTAAAAGATTCCACCAATATTATAAAGATTTAAGACATGAAAATAGGGGGGATAGTGATCAATTTATAGACATTTGAATATTTTTAAGCTTTTTAAAAAAAATAAGCTTACCTTAGTAGTAAGGATGATTATTTTATTCTAGAAACTTATTGTTATTTGTAAAGTTAAACAAAGATGTTTAAAAAAATTCCAGTTTATAGCCATTATTTGCTAATGTCATTATTTTGAAACGAATAAAAAACTAAATGGAAGTAGCAGTTGTTTCATTTTGTATTTTAATTCAAATTATTATGGACTTATGTAATAGCTCAAGTCCACTGTAAATATCATATGTGCAAGTCATAGGACTTGTAATGTATCGTAAGTCCTAAAATGTATTTTTTCCTCTAAGCCAAACTAGATCAAGTCACAGTAGAAGAAAAAACTGCCGAAAAATAAAATTTTCATTTTACTGTATTTTTCTTAATCACAAAAAATAATAATATGTAAAGTTACAACAAATTATGATGAATATTGTAAGCACGATAGCTCAATATACAATATTTGAAACTTAAAACATCTCTACCGTAAAATCATCTTTTTGGACTTAACCTAGTCTGGCTCGGATACACAGATATATATATATATATATATATGTCAAAGGGTGGTTACGAGAACATTTATCACTTTTTGGTATTGTCTTTGGGGATGTTAATAGCATATACATATGTTATTTTATGGTATACATCGATCATTTGAATGGTCCTTGATTTATGTATACACATTTTTTTTTAAACATGCATTGTAAACCTTGAAAAGTGTTTCTACGACGCAGTCTTTTTTTTTAATTTCTTTCCTCTTTCGTGATGCTCATTGCACATACATATTTGATTTTAACCACTGGCACAAAAGAATACGAAAAGTAAACGAAAGCAAACAAAATGCATGGAAAACGATAAAAAGCTGAAAAAACAGATGAAATACCCCCATTAGTAATGGACGGAATATTAATACAGGACCCAAAAGACAAATTAAATGCAATAGCTGAACAACTAAACAGAAACCACTTATTAACAAGACATAAATCAGACGAAGAAACTAAAACAAGAGTTAGCAACGAATACCAGGAAATATTAAACGAAGAAGACACAGAAAATATACAAACGAGCCCTGAGGAAATAAAAACAATAATTGAGAAAATGAAAAATAAAGCGCCAGGATAAGACGGAATACAGGCAATAGTTCTGAAAAACATACCAAGAAAAGCTCTGAACCAAATATATTCCATATTAAATGCCACACTTACAATGAATTATTTCCCCAAAGCCTGGAAAAATGCAATAATCACACCGGTAAGAAAACCGAACATACCAGCAAAAAGGCCCAGCAGTTACAGACCAATCTCCATATAATGTACGATGAGGAAAATATGGGAGAGGATTGTAATAAAAAGAACAAACAAACACCTATACGACAATAACACCATAATAGAAGAACAGTTCGGTTTTAAATAACACTATATAACAGAATTGCAATTAGCAAGAATAATAAACCATGAAAAAACAGAATTAAATAAAAAGAGGAAAACAGGAATGGCCACTCTGGACTTGGAGAAAGCACTGATGTATAAAATGAAACTGGCTAAAATCCCAAATAAATTAATCAAGTTAACAAACAACTACTTAACTGAAAGGACATATGAAGTAACAACCTCCCAAACGAAGTCGAATAGATATGAGATGCCAGAGGGACTATCGCAAGGAAGTGTACTATTTCTCACACTATTCAATATATTTATAAACGACATCCCAAAGCACGAAAAAACGCAATTAGCAAAATATGCAGACGACACGGCAATATATACTACTTCAAAACATCGAGCAATAACAACAGGAAACTTGGAAAAACACATAAAAGAAATAAACACTTACTGCAACAAATGGAAGATACAAATAAACAACGAAAAAACCCTGCTGATAATATTTGCAAACGACTTCCCGAAAACCAAATCCAAAATAAACATAAACAACTCCGAAACAGTAGAAGAAAAATAACTGAAATACCTGGGAGTATACCTAGACAAAAGACTGAACATCTTCTGTAAGTTCCTTGTGGCAATGCTTATTCTTTTTTCTCTTATTTTTTTTGGGAATCAAACCACAATAACTAGTCTAGTTGTCAAATTTTTTCGTTGTGTCAGATAGGGACCAAAAAATTATTTATTTATTAGTTAATCTTGACAACGGTAGCTGGAACGCTACTGAAACGTCGAGATAAAAAATAAAAAAACATTATTGTGGTTTGATTCCCAAAAAAATAAGAGAAAAAGGAAAAAAAAAGACTGAACTTCAAAAAACACATAAAAGCAACAAGAAAAAAGGCGCTAGGAAGTAAACTTAAAGTGGCGATATATAAAACATACATCAGAACAATATTATTATATGGATGCGCAGTATGGTGCTCCACGAGCAAAACAAATATGGACAAATTACAAGCAACGGAAAATGCCTGCTACAGACTAATAGCAGGCAAAAAAATACTGGAGACAACAAACGCAGAGCTTCACAATAAATACAACATAACTAACATTAGAGAGACCGTAGAAATAAGGAGAAAACAATTTTACGAAGAAAAAGTGAAGAAAAACAAAATTACAGAGCGAATATGAAAAAACCCCGTAAACAAAAATTACAGGTTTAGGGAGATATTGTTATGTATTGGTGCGCCTAAAGTGTATTTACAGATTTTTTTTTAATAGCATAAGACTCTTGATTCTTTATATCTCAAGCGGTCGTCCGTAAATTTGAAGATCCACCATTAATTTAACACCTACCATAACAATCCTAAAATGTTCCGCAGGCAACTGCTCCCATCTATTATTTTTTTGTAGTAGCTAAAGGAAAAGTTCTCACCAAATAGAAATGACACAAATAGATTTATGAATCATATACAATACTAAACTATATTACCTTTTCAAATGAGAATGTAACATCAAATTATAACAAAGGAAAAAAGAAAATGTATACGTAGATAAATTAATAAACTATCGTTAAATATTTTGGCCTTTTTAATTTATTATTTTTGTGACAGATGACACTATCCGAAATCTATGTATGTATGAACTATGAAGGATGAATAGTTTTATGGTTTCATAATGTTAGGTTATGTTATTTGTTTTGGTCTTTGAATATAAAACAGAATATGGGTTTGGTTAATAATGGAAAAAAATTCACTTCGGATAATATCTCTTCTTTGAAACGTTTCAAGGTAATTATTCTTATTTTTAATTATTATTAAATTAGCTAGTTTTAAATATTTGAGTTAAGTTTAAATCGTTAATTTCATTACAGATATGTTATCAAAAATTTATGGCTCTTGCAAGAAAAGTTAAACATGTTTGTAAATGTACATAAAAGTTATTTTTGGCTCATCCAGAGAATAGTGGTAGTCAATTACAAGTATCGAGTACTCACAGAACTTCCTGGAATCCAACTACGAGTTATATTATGTAAACCCGCAGAATTATGTTATCTCGTTCACACTTCCAGAAAATCAACAAAAGGCGTCGTCAATTGTTTTCCTCAACTCAGGAACACGTCTGGTCGCTTTAGAGGTTTAATATCGACTAAATGAAAGTTCCCAATGGTTTCATATTGGAAAAACTCTCATAGGTAACTTTATAATGATGATTTATTAAAATTTTTGACGTTTCTCGATATTATATATTCTTAAAATCTTGAGATGCATTCTCTCTGTGTATATTAAATTAAAAACTGTAATATATTGAGCTTCTTACAATTTAATATTACATCGAAACGCTCAATTAATTAGCCGGTGCTCGTTATGTTAGCAATAATCATTGACATGACATTAGACAGCTGTCAGGGTCCTCCCCTTTTAGACAGAACCACTCTTCGGAGCTATGTAGATGTTTCTGGAATAAAGATTAAAATTAAAAGGAATTAAAAGTGGTTTTATTCAACAGTAATTTAAGAACAAGACATGGTGTCAGGTTAATGCTGTGAGTAATATATGCTGTAAAGAACAAAACGGTTTTGTATTGTGACTGTGCCTCTAGTGTAAAACGAGTGATAAAAATGGAGGGCGCATTTAAGCCGCCAAAATGTTTGGTATTTGATCAAGATATTCACACAAATCTTAATAATTTTTTGAGCAGTCTAAAAATATATTTAAAGGCTACGGGCTTAGATAAAAAAGATGATGAAACCAAAGTGGCAATTCTATTGAATTTGGCCGGGGAAGAGGCTCAAAGAAAATTCTTAACATTTGGTTTAACAGATGAGGATAGGAAAAAATTTGATAGTGTGATCGAATCTTTTAAAGAATATTGCAAGCCGATTAGGAATGAGACGTATGACCGTTAAAAATTCTTCACGAGAATCCAACAGGAAGGTGAAAGCGTCGACAATTTCATCACAGACGTTAAAGTTCTTGCCTCAGTATGTAACTTTAAGGAATTAGAAGACTCTTTAATAAGAGACAGGATTGTTAGTGGAATCACAGACCTGTTACTTCAGGAAAGACTCTTACAACAAACAAAGTTAAATGCTAAAAAGGTCGAAGATATATGTCGTTCGTCAGAAATAAGTCGAATTCAAGTCAAAGAATTAAGAAGTGATAAAGAAGTGGATCTGGTTAGGAAAAAACAGTTTAATAATGATAGAGGTAATCTTGAAAATAAGGTCAGTGAAGTTTATAACTGTTTTAAGTGTGGAAAAAGCCATAAAATACGTAATTGCCCAGCATTCGGAAAAAATTGTTCTTTGTGTTCAAAACCAAACCATTTCGCTGTTGGTTGCAAATTAAGAAATGCTGGTCAGTTTCGTAATAATTCTTATAATAATTATCTAGGTAATTCTAGTGGTATTGGCTCCGGCAATCATAATATTAATAATGGTAGGAGCAGATTTAATAAAAATGTACATGATGTTAATGAACCTGATTTAAATGATGACTGTAACAATGTTAACGGGGATGATAATGTTCCTTTTATTGATGCTATTTACCCTTATAATGTTGATTCAAGTTCAGTTGGACTTAATAATATCTGGAGTGTAGAGGCTATAATAAATAATAAAAAGGTGGGTTTAAAGCTGGATACTGGTGCTGGCTGTAATTGTATGCCAGTCAGTCTTTTTAATAAGCTAAATCTAAGCGATAAGATTATTGAAAGTAATGTACTCACCTTGGTTACATATGGAAATAATAAATTAAATACTAAAGGATCAGCTGTGATTGAATGTACAATTAAAGGAGTTCGGTACAACATAAAATTTGTGTTAGTTGAAGGTGCTAATATTCCATTACTTGGTTTAAATTCTTGCATGAAACTTGACCTAATTAAAAAAATTGATTACATAAACCCGTTATCAGACAAAAAGTCATTTATAACAAATAATAAGTGTGTTTTTGAAGGCACAGGGAAAATTCCGTATCAATACAAAATTTTGTTAAAACAAAACGCTATACCATATGTAAGCAGTTGTAGGAGAGTCCCAGATACAATTAAGCCAGTTTTAAAGCAAACTCTAGATGACCTGGTCAAGAGAGACATTATTGCAGTGGTGGAGGAACCAACAGAGTGGATCAATAACATTGTGATTGTGGAAAAACAAAATAAATCTCTCAGAATTTGCTTGGATCCAGTACATTTAAATAAAAGTATTTGTTCTGATCAGTTTCCCATCCCTACACTGGATGAATTATCTTCTAAGTTAAAGGGTAAGAACATTTTCACAGTTTTAGACCTTAAGGAGGGGTTTTATCATGTTCCGCTAGATAAAGAAAGTATGAAATATACATGTTTTATTACTCCGTTTGGTAAGTATTGTTTCAAGCGTTTGCCATTCGGGTTAAATGTCAGTCCAGAGGTGTTTCAGAGGGTCAATGAAAAGATGTTTGGTGATTTAGATATAGGGATATACTTTGATGACTTCATAATTGCAGCAGAAAATGAAAAGGAGCATGACAAGATTCTTTTGGAAGTTATAAAGCGAGCTAAAAAATATGGTGTCAAATTTAATGAAAGTAAGGTTCAATTTAAAGTTAGAGAAGTCAAATATTTGGGGCAAATTTTTTCTGAATCAGGAGTAAAACCAGATCCTCACTACATAGAAGCTGTTTTAAAGTTAGAAAATCCATCAAACAAGAAAGACTTACTCAGAATAATTGGAATGTTTAATTATTTAACCAAATACATTCCAAACTTATCTCAATTTTTAAACCCATTAAGGCAGCTCATTAAAAATAATACTCCATGGAACTGGACTGACAGTCATAGTGAGGCTTTCAACAAGGTCAAAATGTTAGTTACTAAGATTCCAAATTTAAAAATTTTTGATTCAAACCTACCAATTGAAATACAAACTGATGCGAGTCAGTTTGGTATAGGTGGCTGTCTCCTTCAAAAGGGACAACCAGTTGCCTTTTGTTCACGTAGCCTAACTGAAACTGAAAGTCGCTATCCTCAAATTGATAAAGAGTTACTAAGTATTTGTTTTGCACTTGAAAAATTTAACAACTTTGTGTATGGTAGGAATATTTTAATCAAAACTGACCATAAACCTTTAGTGGCAATTTGCAATAAAGATTTTTATAAAGTTAGTGGCAGATTACAAAGACTTAAACTTAAACTATTAAAATATAAATTTACAATAGAATATTTACCCGGTAAATTCATGTTTATAGCTGACTTACTTTCTAGGTCATTTATTAAAACTAAAAACAGAGATGACCCGGAGATGTCAGTGACAGTTCATTCTTTAGAACTAGATCTTTCAATCTCTGAGGAAAGACTCTTAGAAATTAAAAGGTGCACTAAAAATGACCCAACTTTATCACAGGTAAAATTATTCTGTGAGTATGGCTGGCCAGGTAATATTAAAAAATTTGTAAATTCAGAACTTTCAACATATTTTAAGTTACAATCTCAGTTATTTGTTGTAAATGATTTAATTTTTATTGATAAAAAATTAGTTGTTCCACAAGCATTAAGACAGTTTATGCTTAAAAAATTACATACTGCACACTTGGGTATTGAAAAAACTAAATCAAGGGCTCGAAAAATTTTCTTTTGGCCGGGAATGTCTAGAGACGTTGAAAGCTTTATTTTGAAATGTCATGTTTGCCTCAAGTATTCGAGAACTCCAGTAAAAGAACCTCTAATTCAACACGAAAGACCTGTTGTACCTTTCCTTAAGGTAGGTGCAGATATATTAAGCTATGGCGGTCATAATTATCTAGTGATTGTGGACTACTATAGTAACTGGATTGAACTGTTACCTATTGAATCTAAGACTGCAGCAGAAATAATCGATAAACTGAAACCTTTGTTTGCTACATTTGGAATCCCTGAAACATTTGTCTCAGATAATAATCCCTTTAATAGTAGTATATTTAAAAAATTTGCAAAGGATTGGGACATCACCTTGGTAACATCAAGTCCAAGATATCCGAAATCAAATGGTTTAGCAGAGAGAGCAGTGGGTATTTGTAAAACGTTATTAAAAAAATGTCAAGAAACTAACTCCGATATCTATCTTGCATTGTTAGAATACAGAAACACACCTCTATCTGGCTTGAATGTATCACCAACGGAACTCCTACAAAATAAACTGCTCCGTAGTATAGTGCCTGTATCTAGGGCAATTTTAAGTGATCTGCCTAAAATTAATAATGAACAACTTGATAATAAAAGAGCTATAAATAAACAATATTATGACAAAAATGCTCATAATCGTTCTGATTTCAAAGTTGGTCAAAATGTAATTATAAGGAAGGATGAAGAAAAATGTTGGGTCCCTGGTAAGATTGTCGGGAAAACTAACAATCCTCGGTCATATATGGTAAAAGATCATTTTTCTAGGGTTTTAAGAAGGAACTCGTCTTTTCTTAGACCTTCCCCTAATACATTTGTTAGTCATGTCCCATCAGGACATGACGAAGATTTAGCATTATCGGTTGAACCCAGCTCCTTCAATCAAAAGGATTTTATTGAAAATCCCCCCAATATCGTTAAACCCAAGGGTAACCCTAATAATGGTAGTCTAACATTACCAGCAGAATCCTTTGATCGCACTGCTGGTAGTGATAATAATTTTAGAACTAGATCGGGTCGAACTGTGGTTAAACCTGTTAGATTTAGAGACTAAACACAATCTTATTTTCGTTTACAGCTTTTAGTCATAAATATATTCTCATTACTCTGTTTATTGTTTCATACTCATTTGTTATAAACCTCTGTATCAAGTGTAAAAGGGGAAGATGTAATATATTGAGCTTCTTACAATTTAATATTACATCGAAACGCTCAATTAATTAGCCGGTGCTCGTTATGTTAGCAATAATCATTGACATGACATTAGACAGCTGTCAGGGTCCTCCCCTTTTAGACAGAACCACTCTTCGGAGCTATGTAGATGTTTCTGGAATAAAGATTAAAATTAAAAGGAATTAAAAGTGGTTTTATTCAACAGTAATTTAAGAACAAGACAAAAACCATAATTAAATTTAATTTTTGACCAAATTTGGGTTCTTCAAGTTCCATATTACTGATGCTATAAGCATTTAAAAATCCACTACCTGTCACTTTTTCCATTCACAATTTCTTAATAATTAAACATTTTTCACTCAATATAGAATCTAAATTACCTTATACTACCACTTTTACATTAATTTTACATAGTATGACAACTATTATGCCTTTCTATTTGGCTCGTAACATATTCTCTGTTCGTATAGAAGATGTACTGATTCTTCAGCATGATTTCATTTTTATTCCCTACTACTTGTTTCTAAATCCTTGTTTAAGATAGATATGGATGTAATTCTTATGTTCAAATACCCTTTTATAACTTTCCCTTAATGTTTTTAAAGCTTATGTTGAATGTTCATACTTAATCTTCTAAATTTACTTTCTGAATTCTCAAATTAATTAAAATTTAAAAATTGACCTAAATTGTTGTAAGGTTAAACTTGTAAAATGTTAATTTTGATTCATATAATTATGTATACAGTGTGTAGGTTAATTGATATTGATTTGAATTTTGTTAATTGATATTTATTTATAATTGAATACTTTTAAGATATCGGTCCAACCCTTCTGTTCGTCACAATATATCATCTTCCCGAATGAAAAACATGGATGGAACAATCCAAGAAAAGAAAAGAAAACTAAGTAAAATCAAACATATCCCTGCTGAAGCCGACAAAAATGCGGGAGAAGAAAGGAAATAGCAAGAAAATCACAGCACAAAAGAAAGAAGATAATAACTCCGGTACGATACTAAATCCTACAAAGGAAAGAAAATCATGCTGAAAAGGCAACATCTAATAATAATAATTGTAATATCACTAGTAGCAGAGGTGATTAGTCCTATTTTGGACAATAAATTACATTGTGGTTTGACTTGTAGTTTTATTGAACCCTTTTAGTTGGATTCTAACCACATTTGAGATATGAATGAGCTCTTGGAGTCAAAAGTGATCATTCTCACAACAAAGTATCAACTAACGCGTTTTATTGGCATTATTTCTGAAATAAGTAAAAAAGACAAATCATTAAAACCGTCCATGGAGCTTGCACTTCACTGAATCCCATTTCTAGTAGACAATATTTCTATCAGAATGTTACCATATAGTAGTATATTGTTTTACCAGTGACGAAAGTAACATTTTTTGAAGCGAGTAGAACAGTTTACCTGCCGAGGCTGGTAATTTCACGAGCTTCAAAAAATGTTTTCGACGAGTGAAACACTATACTTTTTTTACAATCCTGTTTTTATCATAATAATATAATTAAAAGTTTCCGAAGATGAATTTACGTGATTGTCAACTCTTCAATACCCACATTTTCGATATATTTCTTCATATCGCATTTCAGATTTTACTGATAATAGATCCAAAGAGTTTTCCTTAGCTTGATTTGTCATTTCTGAAGGTGTATTTGGAAAATCTAAATCACTTTCTGATTCAGAAATCATGATAACTTACTCAAAAAACTAACAATGCTTTGAGTGTAAACAATTAAAGAGAAATGTCAAACCGAGTGTCAAACTAATAAAACCTGGCAACTATATGATAAAATGCATTCTTATTAAAGAAATGATTCCTATCTTTGTTTATTAATAAGCAAAAGTCGTCAAAACATTATATACGAGGGCGGCAAATAATTGAAAATATAAATTTAATTTTCATCACTAGAGACGTTAGTTAACGTTATGACAATTTCTCTCGGTGGTGACGGAAATCACGTTTTCGCTGAAAGTATCCATGTCATCATCTTCATTAAAAAAATAATCTAATGGACCTTAAAAATTTTACTACTATTTTTTGCAGCAGGTATTAAACTTCAAAGATTGATTGTCTACTTGCCGAATTTTTTTGTGTCATGTAGGGACAAACTTTTTTTTAAAACTCAATTTTTCTTGATAACGGTAGCTGGAACGCTACCAAATCGTTGAAAGTGAAAATATGAAAAAATTGTGGTTCTATTTCCCAAAGAAATAGCGACAAGAATAATGAATATACGACAAGGACCATACTACATTTGTATTTAAACCTGCCCCAAAACATAGATAAAGTTAATGATAATATTTTTTTAGACAGTAATTTATTTTGTATTTAAAATTCAATAATTCCTAAAAATCTAATTAGCTTATTTTCTCCATCTGTCTATCATAAGCATTGATTTCATATTTTTAATTAACTTATTTCAAATTATTCATATGTCCTTGTAAAACACTTTACTTCTCCTGTTATGTATCCCTTATTTGTTTTGTCCACTTTTTGTACAAAAACGAAAATATTTCCAATTTTCGTTAAAACTGTGTTGAAAAAGCACCTAAAACCTTCCACAAAAAGCAGCAAAACGTTTTTTACATTTTTTTGTATTTACATAAAAATTAAGTATAAAGACTCGTAGGACAAAAATGTTGAATAAATACCTAAAGATATTTTTAATAGATAATTATCCTTTTGAAAGAATCGGATATTCCGGAAAAAATAGAATGAAAGAAACTTCGAAAAATTAGAATCAGAAAAAATAGACCCGGAAAAAAGAATCCCACGAAAAGTAAATCTAGAAAAAATAAACCAAAGGAAAAATTACTTTATACGCGGAACAAAGCTAAAAAATTTGGCAATTTTTTTAATTTGTTCAATAAAACATCACGTCTTTAGTACCTTTAGCCACGTCCAATAATTGAAAATGTGTCTAAACGATTTGCGACGTCACTTGGACTTGCGCTATATAGGCTTAGTTTATTTCTGACATTTATGCTTTGCTATTTTATAATATCTGTAAAATTGAGCAATTAATCAAATTTTTAAGTACTTTTTTTAAAACTAAGTTAGGCTTGCATTTATTTTAAGAAATAGTTCCAATTTTCAAATTTTTCAACCCTTTTTATTTTTAATATTATTAGTTGACTTTTTTCTTTTCACAAAAAAACAAAAACAAATTGAAACATATAAATCAGCTACTTGTTTTAACTTATATAAAGCTGATTTCATCATCATTTATTGAAAATGGATAATAAATTTAATTTATTGTATTCAAGTTATTTCTATTTATCAATAGCTGTCCTGATAGAATCCTTTACACTTCCTCCTTTATACATATACTATAAATAACAATGTATATTTCTGCTACTTAATCCGATTTCAACCCAAACGTAATCAAAAATATAATGTCAATTGAATGTTCATTCCACATTCAAGTCAGATTGGGTTCTCCCGTTTATACAAGCGCATGTAGCCCAAGTATTTGAAAATTGTGCTGGTATATATGTTATGGACCGAGTAATAAATTGGTGCATTTTTCTTAATGCCCGGGCATTATGAATAATAGGGTGAGGTAATTAATTATAATTTGAAGTACCTTATTTATCACTTTGCCTAGACATTGTGAATATTGTCATGTAGTTTTCGGGCAATATTATAATACTTTGTGTATTTAACAGGTTTTTTTATGTTCTTATTGTTTTCTTGGAAAATTGACTAAAAATACGAAGAAGGTTTGGTAGGGGTAGGTATGGTTATTATTGAAAATTATTATTCAATCATTCTCCTTCCCCTTCTCGAAAAAATATCAAATAATTTGTATTCCACGCGCCAATAATCATTTCAAATCACGTGACACAAACATAACGAATAAAAATTAACTTAATCAAGTTTTAATTACTCTGCCCCATAGGTGACACACATTATACATAATGCCCGGACTATTTGATTATTTCAAAAATTATTATCACTCTGCCCTCTCATATTGGGCATTTTTCAAACTGCGCGGGCACTTTTTACAATGTCCTATTAATTACTTGGTCCATAATATATACACAATAATTATGCACAAAGCAGCGAATGTTATATTTCATCCACATTAATAGTTCAGATAAAATGAAAGCCACTATCTTTTAACATCAAAATTCAAGTCTACTAGGTATCAAGCATAATATAAACTGTTGTTAGGTATGAATAGAAAAGATTTGGAGATACCTAAAACAAAATAATGGGAAGAAATCAATTTTAAATTTTTAACTAGAACATCCCATATCTCAGTGAGGAGAAATTTGCTATTTTTGAGTTTTAAGTTAAATCTTCAGAATATAAAAATACTGAGCACATTATTAAACGATTAGGTACCTACATCTAATTGTTGGTTATTAACCTAATATTTGATCATTAAAAACACAATATGAATAGCACACAGTACTGACAACACCCTTTGTTTGTAACCCACATCTCGGAGTTTAGAACTTATTTACCAGTGAAACAATGTTTTGTGTATTCACAATAGTTAAATAAAAGATCCATATCAGCATATCGCAGAATAACCAGAGTGGGTTATTCTGTGTCCATATATATTTGCACATTGAAAAACATCTGTCATCTGTTGATTAAGGAGTCGATATAAGCGGTGTTGGCACATTTACTGAAAAATACCGAAACCTTCACAGGTTACTTGTTGTTTATAAACATTCGCGTTCGCTCATTATGTATAAATATAGTTTTGTATACTTACTGACAAAGATTAAATTAATGGATTTTTTATACATTTATCTAAATCATTTAATAAGTATTGTAGGATATATTCGGGAGCCACAAAAAAATAGCACGAAGTCATAGGACGATTAATAGTTTCAATTAATAGGATATGACAACATCCAATGTTTTCGTTGATTACCACTCGTTTGCTTTGGTTTTATAACAAATATATTATTTGGGTCTAAGAATATATAATTTTCCTGAAACAATTTGAAACGATTAAATTAAGGATTCAATTAAACTATGCTTAGAAAAAGGTGATTCGCTGTGAATTGCCGTAAAGACAAATTGGTATTTACAATCCATCGTTTCACAGGTAAACAAGCTTTGAATACCTAGTTCTAGACTCCGAGATGTTGACTTGAAAACGAAAGAGTTGTTATACCAGAGATAAAGTGTTGTTAGTCTGCTCATTGATCGAAGAGCAGAATCATTGCCTAAAAAAATAGTGTATCAACCATACGGACTAATTATTTAACAGTTTTTCGTAGTTCTAGACTAAACTCTAGATGGCATCAGGGTATATTCTATGCCGAATTTATAACTACCCAAATGAAAACTAAGAAAAAACAAAGGAAATCAATATCCTACATTTTTATATTTTTGGAGTCCTTATGTAATTTGTCAATTTTTTTTTTGTAAAATGCGTATGCAAGTATACGAATGTTTGTTATTAATAATTTTATTATTAAAACCACCATTATTATAAACCAACTATTCACCTCATGAATTCTTCAACCTTGTCTATAAGCTCTTTAAAAAAGATTGTCTGGACATGTATCCAGCATTAACCCAGATCTCGTCGAGGCAATACATTTTTCGGTTTTCATTTCCAAAATTATTCACTATTTTCCTTAAATATTCCCTCCATATTACCAATTTATTCTTCCAGTAAGTGAACTAATTTTCAATTTTCATTAAATTTGCTTACTAAATCAATAACATTTTAACGATTTTGATTTGTGTTAGGTTTCACAAATTCATGTTTGTTCTTGATTATTCTGTAAATAGTGCGATAATAAAATTTGTATTCACTTTATACTTTTGAACGAACTTTATGGATTGGCGAAATCAGATCATTTTTAATTTAATATTTTATAAAATGCTGCAGAATATTGATACGGGACTATTTACCTGTCCTTGCAAGACCCTTTACTCTTACTCCTTTATAAATATTTTTATTAAAAATTAAAACAGGTACGCTAGTGCAACATTTTCTATTTGAAATTCACTGTTCGGTTGGTGGGTGGGTATTGAACCCAACCAATACCAACCCTTCTAGAAACAATTATTCTCTTATTTTTTTTGCGGAAATGCATAACTTTCGTTTTTCCGACTTTAGAATAGTTGAAACCAGTTACAAGAAAATACGTTTCTGTTTCACATTTTAGACAATTTTCTAAACATAAACACGCAAAAAACTTCTGCGGTTGTTAATATGGGCGTAGTAAAACAGATAGTGGTTAAAGTATGTCTTAGTTTGTTATAACTGAGCAGTCTACCTAAAACTAGCAGGAAGCTTATGAATTTGCAAAAAATGAAGGTTTAATAATGCCTCGACCACTTTACTGTAGGACAAAATGTAAAGGACGTACAAGTAATTTGGATATATTTTCGCAATGTTATTTTTTTGAAACAAATTTGGGCACGTATAGGTGTTCTGAACGACAACAATGCCGACTTCGTTTTTTGTTGCAAAGTAAACCTAGTTTGAAAATAGTCATATTTCACTAGAAAAAGAGTACCTATAGGAAGGTAAGACTTTGTTCTTAAATACCTATTTTATATGAAAACGTTGTCGTTTATTAGCGATCAAATGACTGGCAGTTATTACTTTTTACACAAGTAAGCAAGTCCATTAGTTAGTGTAGTGATATAGATATAAGGAGTGTCGTCGAAATTGTACATTTTATTAATTTACTGCCTCAAAACATTCACTGAGTGAATGGAAGAGAATCAAGATAGATTTTACACTGCGGGTAGGCATTTTAAATATTTGAAGGCCAATTATCTGTTCTAGAATCTTATGCTGCAAACCCGTACAAACAAGGAAAAGCAAAGTGTTATATGGGGACTGGTGAATATTTTACTACCCTTCACCTCCAAAATCTCTCTTTGCAATGGTGCAACGTCACTAAGTGGCCAATAGTGTTCTTTAAATCTTACTGTGGGTATAACTTATGGCTTTTAATTGATATAGATAGGAAGATAGGCTTGACATGTATATTTTTCTGGTGAATGTTTTTTTTTAAATTTTGCAAAAACATTGTAATGATAAACGTAACTGGTAGGATATCGAAGTGGTAGGAAGGGTAGGCATGAATATATTCATAGTAAGTTTTTTTTTAATTTTTCAATACATTCTTAGAACGGCAAAGGTTTTTGAAAGGATTGGGAGAAGTTAGGTTAGGTTTTGAAGACAAGTTTCGAGTTCAAAGTGGACAGAGGTTGATGTACTTCTGTCGATGCATATTTTATTTGTGAAACCGGTAGAATGGTTTTATTTGATTTTTATGAAAAGATTCCACATAGTAAGGGTTGGAACAATGTATTATTCTTTTGGACTCGGAGGAAGATAAAACTGGTTAAAAGTGTACCAGGCTCCTTATAACCTCTTGCTCTTCCTTGTTTATATATGGTTGCATTATTGGCACCCGGATCACTCAATTTCAACCCGATATTAAATTTTCATTCATTTATTTCGTTAATATTTATCTATTCAATTTCTTTCTTCAAATAAAGCCAATTATTGGGTATATCACATTTTTAAAAGATTAAAAATCTAAATACGACAACAGAATTTGGATACCTTTTATAGTTATTGGGTTATATTTATTCAATGTTCAGTCGTTTTTAGTAAAAAGTCAATGACCCAACGACTTACAGAAAGTCATAATTTTTAGATCACTGCTTATGTTTCACTGCTCCCAAACTCTGAAGATTTTTTATTTTTCCTCGTGTTTCTCACACCTAAATACCAATAAAAACCAAACTCTGTCCACTTTTAAATCGAAACTTGTCCTCAAAACCTAACCTAACTTTCCCCAATCCTATCAAAATCCTTTGCCGTCCTAAAAATGTATTAAAAAGTAAAAAATAAAAACTCACCAAAAATATATTCATATCAACCCTTCCTGTCCCTTCGTTATCCTACCATTTACGTTGGTCATTGCAATGTTTTTGCGAAATAAAATAAACACTCACTAGGAAAATATTGCTTAACTTCCCTATCTCAATACATTAAAAGCCGAAAGCTGTCGCTACAGAAGATTGAATGAACAGTATTGGCATTGTATAAAGCTTTATACAATGGTATTGGCCACTTGGTAACGTTTCACCATTGCAGCAAGTGAGATTTTGGAGGTCAAAGGTGGTAAAAAATTCACCAGTCCCCATATAACACTTTGATCTTCCTTGTTTGTATGGGTTTGCAGCGTAAGATTCTTGAACAGGTAATTGGCGTTCGAATATTTAAAGCGCCTACCCTGCAGTGTAAAATGTGTCCTTAATATCTTCCATTCGCTAAGTGAATATTTTGAGGTACTAAGTGTAGCATGAAATTAGTAAAATGTTCAATTTCGAGCTTGCCGATCGACTCTCAGATGTGTTTACATTAGTCGAGAGCTACTCTCTCAAAAACTATCGCAAGTTACTTGCTAGTGAACACCTACCTTTAGAGTGTGTATCACAGCCTTTTTAGTAACTTTTTTTAAACTAGATTCACTTTCACACAATGTATACAACCGTTGAGTGAATCTCACCGATACAGCTTTTTCTTATCGTTAGTTTTATTCCCAATAACTCGTTTTTGAGGGAGTTTGCAGAAGTTAATTTTCAAGTAAAACTAATAAATTTCCATATGCCAAATCGAAAGTCAAATATATGGAAAAATGTTGATTTTTCCATTTCAACCCTTATTAAAACATAACACACTTTTATGTTTTATGTTTTTTTTGGGAAAAATTATTGCAAGAAACGGTACCCTTTCCTATTCTGGACTTTTAAAAAGATTTGGTAGTTTCAGTTAATATACTTATTGATTTTATTTGACAATTGAGCGGGACTAATGTATATCTTCAGCTAGGTATAGTCGACGTAAAACTTATAGTGCCAGCTATCTAATCGTATATCCCCTTTAAGTTATGTTGCGAAGTTAGACTCTGAAAGATATTATTTTTATTTCTGCTTACTTACCAAACATAATTCTATATTGTATTTGACGTTACGTAATTGTTGAAAGGGCGTTAGGTTTAAACGAGATACCACACGTTAACTGAGCCCTTTTTGTAACGAAATTTCAAAGCCATAAACAAAACTAAATTCTATGAAAAAATAACAAACAAAAGAAATTTTATAACAATGAATAAAACAATTCTTTAAAAATAAATTTAATTTCTAACTCCAATTTGTCACTACTACATAAGTAACATAAAAAGTAACTTTCTTCTTCCAAAAATCCTATTAATCCTTCCATACCATCTGCTTCACTGTCACTATCGTCTTGTAAATCAATAATAAACTTATTTCCCCCATTAATATGGACTTGTCCAATGTTTTTATACTCATCTTCAATTTTGATTACTTTTTAAATCATTTTCTGTCAGTCGGCTTACACGATTTTGACCCATCAGTCAATCCTTTCTTAACCGTATCATGTGTATCATACCAAGTTTCGTCCCAATATACAATTGGCCGGTTTTCTTCTCTATACTTAGCTACTTGTTCCAAGTATTTATACCACATATCCACTATTCTTCTGCTTTCCATGACTGTTTGACGTTTATTAATCGTTTTGAATTTGAATCCCAATTTTTTAATCCAGTTTTCAATGGGTTTCTGACTGCAATTTACATTACGGCCGGCATTTGTTAATTTATTTCTTATTATTTCAATTGTAGGTAACTCATTTCTTCTGTAGCAGTCATAAATAGTGGTTTTTAATAATTTTATCAAAGACGCATCTAAAGGTTTGACTCACATCGCTTCTTGCCTATATAAGGCCCATTCTTGCCTATTTTACGTATAGGTGACAGGGGAACTTGTGTTAAATCAGATACTGCTTGCATTAATCCTGCTTTTTTCATGGAAACCAAACTTTTCCCGTAGATTCTTATACACATTGAAACATATTTTCTGTGCTTCCAAATTTAATTGTCGAATCCTGTTTTCATGACTTTCACTATAACTAACATCATCACTCTCATAACTATCATTTGAATTTTCGTCGTTGTTACAAACAATATTTTGGACCGAACTCGATATTTCCCAAGGACGCCACATGGTAAATATATAATGTTTAAATAAAAATATAATTTCTAATAAATATAATATTTACCTACAATTTCCACACAAGAGACGACACTACACTTTCTTGATGTCAGACCACCGACTATAAATAAACCCTCTCTCAAAAATAGTTTAGAATAGTTTAAATTTTTTGAAATTTACTTCTTCGTAATAAAACGAGATATAAGGTAGTGTTAATTGTTAATTGTCTGGTATTGTGTTTAAGATGTTTTTAAATATAAATAGGTTCAAATTGTTTAAAGCAAAGTTTAATATTCGGGTTATAAATAGCAGAGGAAAGAACAAATAGATATTAGATTGAAAGAAAACGTGAATACATCAAAAGAAAGTCGTCAATTAGGTAAAGATTCATTAAAAAATGTGTTTTGTTCTATATATTAACGTTAAGGCCAGTTTCAGATAGGACTGATGATTTGTACTGACGATCGGTCGTGATTCATTGTTTTACATTGCTTTATATGTGACCGGTGATACGCGGACATGCGAGTGATAAATATAAAACAATGGATCACATTTTTTCCGTTTATTAATATCGATATTAATGAATTATTTTAATTAACGGACGTCATTAACGCACTTTGTTTGTGATTTTGACGTTTCGATGACATTTTGATATAGACAATATACCAAAGTTTGCAATCGCCAACACTGGAGCAGGTAATTGCGCAGTGTTTTGTAACTCCATAACTGCACAATTACAAATTTACAATAACTTTTCCACAATGACAACTTTTGTGACAATTCGCATTTTATTTTTCAATGATAACTGAGATTTTTAGCAAACGTGGTTTTTACGTGAAATTGAAAATGTATGTCAATGACATTCTAGGTCATTGGTATGGAGTTGACATTATTGTCTCCTAATAGTCTTTGTGGAAAAGTGATTTTTGTCACAAAAAAAGAGTTTACGGTCAACGAAAAAATATTGCAATCAGCTCATTTGTTGATGGGCGATTAATAAACTCAACTATCGCTCGTTCGTGCTTTAACCAGTTTCGTTTATTAATCGCCTTCATTAACAAACTAGTTTATATATAACTATTAACGATTATTAGTTGAAATCATAACATTAAATTAATTTATCGTTAACTAAGTAAGTATTTTAAATAATTATAAAATTGACTGGGCTATGACGGTATACTCTTAGTCTTAGGATCAAACAAAAAGCAGGCAACTTTAAGATGGCTCTATACCGTTTACGTCGACTATACCTATGGTTGGTGCTGAGAGTGGCGTGTCCAAGGTAGCCAAAATAACTTTCTGAAAAACAAATCTAACATAATAAACACACGAAACTAAATAAAAACGGTTGTACTCTAAATTAATTTCAAAAGCAAAATACTTATTTATGCAACTTGTGTAAAGCCTTTTTTGACGAATGTGAATATTGTCGTACGAGCCGTTGGCGAATGCGACAATCACATGAGTAATCACTAATCAGGTAATCAGAAATTGTAGTTAGTGGGCAGCTATCTACGTTCCAATTATAAACTGGATATTTAATTGTTCCTGTGAAAAACCAAGACACACTTTGAATACACAAACTGTTTCAAGACGAGTTTACACTATCTATATATTGGAGACTACTTACACGATTTCTATAAAAACTGGCATAGATGGAGAACAACATTTCGAAAATTCACTATTGTCCTTAAATATTCCCTCCTTATAACCATTTTATGCTTCCAGTATGTAAACTGCTCCTACCACGTTTTCAATATCCTAATTATTTCAAAGATTCATGTAGTTTACAACAAGTATTACTATTTTAAATGAAACTAACTGCTTCTAATTAATTCTGACGATGATATTTTAAATATCCAAATAATTATCAATAATTTATAATTTCCATATACTTTTTTCATTAAAGTGGAAATAATTAGAAACAGTTTGTTTCATTTGAAATAGTAATATGAGTAGATTCCACAAAGTAAGGGTCCAAACAGTAAATTCTTTCAAAAATAACGCAAACCAAGACTAGCACGTTTTTAAGCACCCTTTCACTCATAGATGTTTCATTTAGTATTTGATGTTAAACGCGTCATTCGTTTTCTTAATGTTTGATAATCTAATATTATTATACATCAGCTGTCGCGCTTTGTTTTAAATTTTTTCATTTTATTTATTATAAAAATATTTCAATAAAAAATATAACTCCGATTTTATTGCGGCTCATAATGCCTAAATCAACCTCCCATGCATATTGTGCATGAACCTTTACTGAAAATTAACACTTTTATGGTTGTCTTTTTTCATTCTGACCTCAGTGTTTCTATAGAAGGCGTTGTCGTTTATTACCGATCAGCTGACTGGCGGTTATTACTTCTTACAGAAGTATATACAAGTGTAAGTATATAGTTAGTGTGGTGATTCTAAGTGGTGCGATTTTATACATGTACGCAGTTTTAAAAGTAAGTACTAACCTACCTACATTATATTGATATATATTCAAATACCTACAAAATACTGAAACAACCTAATCTTTTAAAAAGTCAAGAAATAGAGCGAGTACCTAAACAATAATTTTTATCCAAAAAATAGAAGCCTGAAAGTGTGTTACGTTTTAATAAGTGCGTAAAAATACATTATTTTCTCATGTATTCGACTTTAGATAATATGGTATTTGGAAACGTATCAGTTCCATTTAAAAATTAACTTCTGCAATCTTCCTCAAAAACGAGCTTACGATACGAAAGAGTTGTATGTTTACATCCGAAGCAGATATCCAAATTAGGTATTCATATTTGGATGTATTATTTTCATTTCTTCACAATTTTGTAAATATAAAAATTTGTTTAAATATCGAGTTTTAGGAAAAAAACACACTTTATTAATTTAATGGTACACTCAGTACTTCAAAATATTCACTAAGTAAATGGAATTAAGACACATTTTACACTGCAGGGTAGGCGTTTCAAATATATTTTTGCCAATAACTGTTCTATATGCTTACGTTGCAAACCCGTACAAACAAGGAAGAGCAAAGTGTTATATGGGGACTGGTGAATTTTTTACCACCTTTCACCTCCAAAATCCCACTTGCTGCGATTGTGCAACGTTACCAAGTGGTCAATACTGTTCTTCAAATCTAACTGTAGGTACAACTTACGACTTTTATTGGATTGAGATAGGAAGGTTTGACATGTGTATTTTAATGGTGAACGTTTTTTTTATTTTGAAAAAACATTGCAATGACAAACGTAATTGGTAAAATATCGATGGGGTAGGAAGGGTGGACATGAATATTCCTATTTGTAATAAGTTTTTTTTTTAAATTCTTCAATACATTTTCATAACGGCAAAGATGTTTGATAGCATTGGGAAAAGTTAAGTTGGGGTTTGAAGACAAGCTCCGAGTTCAAAGTGTACAGAGATTGATTTATTCCTGACTATGCAAATGTTATTTGTGAAACCGGTAGAGTAATAAATGTTATATTTTTGTTGTGGAATTTCTAATTTATTGGTTTTATTTGAAGAGTCCACGTAGTAAGTGTTGGAACAATTTATGATTCTTTTGGATTCGGAGGAAAATAAAACTGGTTAGAAGTCTACCAGACTCGGTATAACCTCTTGCTCTTTCTTGTTTATACATATATGCTTACAGTATTGGCACTTGTATCACCCAATTTCAACCCGATATTTAATTTTTATTTATTCATTTAGGTCCTCTTTCTTCATTCAATTTCTATTAGTGTATTTTCATCTAATGCAAATGTTTGGGTGTACAAAATTGTGAAGAAGAGATAAAAAATCTAAATATGACAACAGAATCTGGATATCTTTTATAGTTATTGGGTTATATTTTTTCCAATGTTGAAATCATCATTTATCCCTTGCCTAGAGTCGTTTAAAGTCCAAAATAAATTACCTTCAAAATTAGAAAAAATAGAAAATTGTATACAAAAGTAGAAAAAAGTAAAAACTCCAACGTACCTATCATTGCATGCTCCTAGACAGTAGTAAATGTATACGAACACAAAATAATGGAAAATAAAAGAGACTAATATTTTAATCCGAACATGCTCACAAAAAGTGATAATTTCTAGATCTCCGTCGTCAGACAGCATTGTCGAACTTGATCATTATTTTAAGATCAAAGACCAATGAGCAGCTCGCAAATCCTAGCGGTTTTTGTATTATTTTTTGTCGTGTTACTCACACCAGTGAGCCAATTTAAGACAAATTCTGTCTACTTTTAAATCGGAACTTGTCCTGAAAACCTGACTTTTCCCAATCCTATTCATGTCAACTATTCCTGGACGGATAATAAAATCGGCCAATAGCTTTTCCAAATTTATTCATACATACATACACTTTCAGATGAATGTATACGTAAATACATACAACTTGTTTTATTGTTAGTTTTACTCCCAATAACTCGTTTTTGAGACAGTTAGTAGAAGTTAATTTTCAAGTAAAACTAATAAATTCCCACATGCCAAATCGAAAGCCAAATACATGAAAAAATGTTTATTTTTCCATTTCAACACTTATTAAAACGTAACACACTTTTATCCCTTTTGTTTTTTTTTGAGAAAAATTATTGATTTGGAAGTTTTAGTTGATAGGTATACTGTAAATTAACTCATGACGATCTAAATTTCATTTGTGAAATCAGTAGAGGGATATAATGTTATGTTTCTGTAGTGAAATTTATTATTTATTGATTTTATTTGATAATGAAGCAAGAATAATGTATATTTGTTTCACTTAGGATTGTAACATTGGAAACGATAGCATCATGGTTTTTCGTGAGAGTATGGCGTGTAGCAAAAGTAACTTTCTGAAAAACTGATCTAACAAAAGCAAGACATGAAACTGAATAAAAATGAATTCAATTTGCTCAAAATGATAACAAAGTTTGTATTCTAAATTCATTTTAAAAACAAAATAGTTATTTATAAAACTAGTGTGTAAAGTAAGCCTTTTGTGCCGAATGTGAATATTGTCGTACGAACCGTTGGCGCGTGCGACAATCACATCGGTCAAAAAGGGACTTTACACACGAAGTGTATACCATATTTTTCCTACTACCGAAACTTTTATTAAAAAACAAAAGTTTAATAGTAATTTTCAGATGCACGGAGAAATATTAGTCAGTCATAAGTCCATTATTATTTTCCAGAATTAATTAAATATTTATCTAGGTAGACACTTCACTGAATATGTTTAAATATTTGATTTACAAAAAAGCCCAGGTCTCATATCCATTTATTGTATATTTTCATAAAACTATAACTGCATACAAATTGGAACTTTTTTACGCACCAGTGTGTACAGTTTTAGGCACTCCATAGTTTGCCTAAAGTATATACTACTTTAAAGGTTCTTTTTATGTCGTAGTTGAACTAAATCACGATCATTTATTTTATTTTTTGTTCATTTCAGCATCAAAATCATGCAAGAAAATACAAAAACCCTTTTTGTGAAGATTGAAAATTTTGGTAAAAAAAAATTAAACCATCACTTATTGCATAACTTTTTCATAATCTTGGTTTTTAGATTTGAAGAAATTTTCGGAGTGGCAAAATCATGCAATGCTAAATGAAAACATTTGTAATAAAAAGGAGGGTATTATACAAAAATTAGAAAAAAACAAATCACATGCAGAATATAAAATCATGCCATGTAACGGAAAAACTAAATTAAAAGAAAATTCTGATAACAAAAATGAACTTGATGAATTAGAAAGTGATAAAGATCCTTTTTCAACAGACGAAGAAGACAGTTATAAACCTTCGACAGATAGTGATAGCGATACTGATATTTCGGAATATTCAGAAAATGACCAGAATAGTGAGTATGATGATATTAGACCGGACAATTCGCCGTTAACTTCAAATATAGTAAGCCCTTCCAAAACTTTTGCTACGCCTCTACTCAACGAGCCTAACTCACCTCATACAGATGTAGATGATATTTCGTTTAAACTTAATGCAGCCCCTAACGTTGTTGACGACCAAAATATGTTTGTAAGTGCAAAAGACAAGGCAAGAAAATTATTTTGCATGTATTGTAAGACCTTTCAGTCAAAATTTGCGCGTCACCTTGAAAATAAACATAAAAATGAGGTTGAGGTTAAAAAATTTATAACTTTTCCAAAAGGTTCCCTGGAGAGGCGTAAAATAATTGAGGTAATCAGGAAAGAAAGTCAATTTTTTTTTAATACTTCTCCAGATTATAATGATGGTGAACTAATTGTCTGTCGTCGACCCACAAAAAATAAAATTAGTGTAGCACATGCCATTCGTTTTAAAACCTGTCCAAAATGTAAGGGTAGTTTTTCCAAAGCGAATATCAGGCATCACGCTAAAAAATGTTTTACATATAATGGAAAATCTCACAGAACATTGCTAGTAATGGGTCGTAAAATTACTGCAAGAATTCATCCAGATGCTTCCAAAATTTTGAGGGAACAAATTTTCCCAATACTTCGGGAAGACGATGTGATACGCGTAATACGTTATGACCGTCTTGTGATTTTATATGGCAATTATATGTCTGCAAAATACCATTTGCCTCATCAGCACGACATGATTAGATCACATTTAAGGTTGATTGGTAGATTTCTTATCAATATCAGAGAAGTGAACAAAAATATTACTGAGTTTTCAGATATTTTTGATCCCAGTTATTACGATTATGTTATCACAGCAGTTTACAAAACAGGCCGATTCAATGAAGATACTTATGAGTTTGAGGCACCATCTACGGCATATTCCATTGGCAATATAATCAAGAAATCGGCTGATGTACATATTTCTGATTGCATCAAGCAAAAAAATTTGGACAAAAAACAACTGACTCAAGATTTTATAACGCTGTTTGTTCATGATGTTACCGTGAGTGTAAACAAAAATGTAACAGAAACACAAACTAAAACATATAGAAGAAAAGTGGTGGAGCTACTCACACAAGAAGATATACAAAAATTGAGGCTTCATTTGCAAAAAATTAATTGTAGTGCTGTAGCTAATATTGAAAGCAACTTTTCATTTGAGGCTTGGCTCGATATTTTGCAAACAACTCTCATTAATGTCCAACTTTTTAATCGAAGGAGAGCGGGTGAAATTGAACGCATTTATATAGAAGACTTCGAGGCACATACCAGTATTCCTGAGGAGTTTTTAAGAGATTGTACTAATAAGGAACGAAAAGCTGCAGATAAATATGTTCGATTTGAAATAAGAGGGAAGTTAAATCGCTCAGTACCAGTTCTGCTTTCACGAGAAATGTTGAATTGTATTTTCATAATTTTAAAATACAGAAAAGAAGCTGGGGTTCCAGAGGAAAATAAATTTATTTTTGGTCTTCCTGGGGGTGAAAAAATTAATAAAATGAAGTATGCTAGGGCATGTACCTTGATGAGACGTTATTCTAAAGAGTGTGGGGCTGCGTTTCCGAATAGTCTTAGAGGGACCAAATTAAGGAAACATGTGGCAACTAAGTGTATCAATTTGAATTTATCAGACCATGAAATTTCTGATGTTGCAAATTTCATGGGACACAGCGAAAAGATACACAAACACATTTATCGACAACCTGTTATTAGCAGAGAAATCCTAAGAATGTCAAGTGTCCTAGAAAGAGCGTTAGGCGAAGATCAGGTCGATTCAGGTAACGGTTATATTTCATAAATGCCTTTCGCCACTATAGAAAAGTTCGATGATTTTAAATTTTTCAGCAAACTACTAATTTTGAAGTAAACAGGGTAGTTTATTGTAACAGTGAGGAAATGGGTACATTGTAAAACTAGTTTGAAAGTTTAATCACGTGCGAAGTGAATTATACAAATATACAATCAAAAGAGTTCTGCAATTTCCTTTGCTCACATGTATTTCATACTATTTTCTAAACGTTTATAATCAAATTACGATATACTTTCTCGAGTATTTCGCAAGTACGAAATTATTACAAGTATGTAATTCAAAGAAGGAAGTGGGAGTTTTTTCTTTGACCACAATAAAATTCAAACATTTTAATTCTTGGTACTTAAAATTTTTAAAATGATGGAGCTTTACTTTCCTACTTATTTTTGAGTTAACTGATGAAAATGTTATTTTTAAGCTTGATGTTATAAAATAGCTATTTATGTATCAAGGACGAAAAACCGTGTTTTGTAGTCGTGTCTGCATATTTCACTTTTTCGTCAACCTCTACGTACCATTTTTCGTCGGCCTTCACAAACAATTACATTTTACTAATCTCCGAATGAAACATACTACTTTTGAAGGCAAGTATTTTTCGTCCGCTGTGGTCATTATGATACGGCACGGTAACATTTAGCGGATTTCGTGAATAATTAACCCATTAAGTTCCACTGTCATATTTATAGGACAGTACATATTTTATTTTTTTTATATTTGTACCGCACCTATTACGGTAGGTTTTTAACGAATATAGTAACTAATAATGTTTGAATATATAGTTAATGTTTTTCACAGCTCATACAACTTGAATTAAAAATGTTATGATATTTTAAAAATGCTTTACTTTTCTCAAGGCATACATCACTTATTGTATCCTGAGTTTTCATATCCAAAACAAAAAAAAAATTTTTCAAATAAGCTGGTAGCTTCAGCTTTAGAAAAGTATTTTCAATGATACAGACATATTTTTCTTACATGTTTCGCAAAGCATGTATTTTTTTTACCCCTCCAATTTTACCTGTCCTATTTTTAGGACGCTGGTATTTACCAATAGCAACTTTACAATCAGCTGTATTTTCTGTCAGTCTCTTTTCTTTCTTTCGCCTATGTACTATCATATTATAATAACACAATATTATTATATGGTACCATACTATGAAAATATGGCGGTCTCACAATGAATAACGTGGACGATCTTATTGTGAATAGTAGGGAGGTCTGGTAGTTGTCAAGCGCCGATTGTTTTGTTGTTAGTTTCTGTCAGTTTCCGCGCGTAGTTTAGTGTTTTACTGTTTTCTTGAGTTATAAACTTCAGTTATGAGTCTGTATGAAAAGGCTTTAACTCTAGATGAACTTGAAGATATCATCAATGATTCACAATTCATGGATGATGTTGAATCTGCGGATATTGTTGTTCTTCCACCTGAAACAGACCATCTTACTGACGAGGATGAAGCCGATGATAACCTTCTGGGCGTTGATGACGTAAATGATGTTCCAGGTGAGCTTGAATTACAGTACATAATTCCCCAACCGGAATGTAGCGAGGAAGAACAAGATGCTGAACAGGCTACCCTTTCACAAGTTCCAGGACCCTCATCTACTTGTAAACGCAACTCCAAAAAAATGCGGCTTCTTACAGATGTCTCACCTACATGGCGAAAATTGATTCCATCCTACACAAAACTTCAACCTGTCGGCGGAGAAAGTTTTACCCAGTTTGAGGAAATGAAAAATGCACTTAGTGGTAAAACACCAGTTGAACTTTTTGAAATGATGTTTACAGAAGAAATTTTTGATCATATTACTAAGGAAACTGTACGATACGCAACAGCTGTAAAAAATGACATGCGTTTTATTTTGTCATCAGAAGAAATAAAAGCCTTTATGGGAATTTTGTTATTCTCAGGCTATCACAAAGTACCATCTGAAAAAAATTATTGGAGTGAAGATGAAGACCTGGTGGTGAATATTGTGAAAAAATGCATGTCAAGAAATAAATACCTCCAAATTAAAAAATATTTACACTTCAATGATAACGATTTGGCAACTAATAATAAAAATGATAGAGGTTTCAAGATAAGGCCACTAATCACCAAGATAAATGAAAGTTTTCAGCAGTGGGGAATTTTTGTAAAAGAACTGTCTGTGGACGAAATGATTGTGAAATATTTTGGCAGGCACGGACTAAAACAGTTCATTCGTGGAAATCCGATCCGCTTCGGTTACAAGTTTTGGGCTTTGTGCGGGTCTAATGGATACTGTTTCAAATTTGATTTGTATTACGGTGCTCAAACTTCTACAAATGAACCGAAAAATGGAGATCTTACTTTGGGTTCTAGGGTAGTTGTGAATCTCCTTGACTGTGTAGTACACCCATCAAGCCATTGTGTTTATTTCTACAACCTGTTCACTAGCAGAGATTTGTTACTATATTTGCAACAGCAAGGATTTCGGGCAACCGGTACCTTGAGAGAAAATAGACTATCAAAATGTCCTATAAAAGATTCCAAGACTCTTGGGAAAGAAGCCCGTGGAAATTTTGATTACCGATTCGATACTACGGGTGAAATACTCTTTTTGAAATGGAACGATAACAAATGTGTAACAATCGCAACCAATCATGAAAATGTTGAACCACTACATCAGGCCACTAGATGGGATAGAAAAGCTAAGGAGAAAAAGCAGATTCCACAACCGTCTGTCTTGAAGAAATATAATACACACATGGGTGGTGTAGATCAGCATGATTGGAATGTAGGCAAATATGCGGTTCAAATAAGAGCGAAAAAGTGGTATTGGGTCCTATTTACACGTCTTTTAGATATGTCCATTGTAAATGGTTGGATAATTTACAGAAGGGTAAATAACTCGGATATGCCGTTACTCACCTTTAGACGAAATATTGCAGTGGCTTACCAAGGACAAAATTACAAGACAAAACCATTAACATTTTGCATAAAATGTCAAGTAACACTATGCAAACAATGTTTTATTCCTTATCATACTAAATGATTGTATAAAATTTTACGTCCAATAAGAAAAAAAATGTTCAGTTTCCTTTAAAATGTTTGTTCGTTTCAATAAAATAAAGTTTATAAGATAATCTTGTTTTAATCATTGAAATCATTCAAATAGTCTTGAACAATAATGATACTTTAAAGGACCAGCGTCCTATTTTTAGGACGGCTTATATTTTCAAAACCTCTGTACATATTTTTATTTCGTATTTTTTTTTTATCTTTCTATAATTCAAATTAAAGAAGTTACTTAAAAAAAACGGCAAGATTTCAAATTTTTATAAGTTGGCACCTAATGGGTTAATTTGACAACAGCTAATGACAACTACTGTCACAGACGTCTTTGTTTTTGTTGAATCGTGTATTTACATGATGACTCAATGGCCACTCTCGCACCGTGCCTTATCATAGTGACCACAGTCGACGAAAAATACTTGCTTCCAAAAATAGTCGATTTTTCATTCCGAAATTATTACGTAAAATATGTAAAATTCTAATTGGTTTCTGGAAATTCATAAGAAAATTTTTTACGCATTTCTCGGCGTGCTGAATATTATTCGAACAAACTCGTAATTTATAACAACGAAATTATTTAAATTTGTATAGTAAATAACATTATAACGACTCAATTTAAGCAGTAATTGGATAATCCGTCAACCTGAAAAAATTAAACATTTTTGGCGTGATTTTAAACCTACCATCCCTTGATTGTAGAGTCTTAGTTTGTTATATTCTAATAGTATTCTATCTTTGGTTGTTCATTTCATAGCATCCCTGCTTTATTATAACTGTGAGGAAAATGCATTTCCTCATCCGATAAGGAAATATAATTCAAGTAACACAGTTCCACAATGAAAAAAGCAATATTGTTTTACAGACGTGGAAAAAATACTTTTACGCAAGTTTAAAAATAGTTTTTCACGCAACTGTCGTTGACTAAACATCGCGCAGTGTCTAGAAAACGAAGTTTTAATTGAGAATTTATGATTTACTTATTTATGGGATACCCTTTCTGAAACTATTAATTTTGAAAACTTTTTAGATAGCGATACCGAAAACATACCAATGAGATATCCCAGTGGAAGTGCTGGAAAAATAAGTTTAGGTAAGCTTTTGCGATTTTGAACTGAAAATTCCAGGTTTTAAATTTGTTTTGGTTGTTAAAATTAAGATGTACTTCAATCATATGGATTGACTCAAGTGTGTGACTTAGCTTTAAAAAAATTTATAGTTCAATTGACATTGCCTTCTTGGAAATTGAGTTATACGCTTTTTTTCTCCAGCACCATGTTAACGTCAATGTTTTAATGTAGCTGAAATTAATTTGTTTAAATTTGGTATTGAGCTAATCTAATACAAAACATGGAACAAACATGTATTACCTATTTTTTAAGACCACATATTATGAAATGAAAATATTATACGCCTTAAAACTATTATTTTATTTTATTTGTTTTAGATGTGGGCAATGAAGAAAATAATTCATCTTTCAATATGACTTTAAATAATTCCATTACAGGTGGAAAACGACGAAAAATTGAGTAGATATTAAAAATCCTATTAAAAACAAGAAACTTAATTTATGTTTCTGTTATTTTTTAACAGTAAAAAAGAACAAATATATTAGATATTATTGACTTTGTTTTCCATGCGTAAAGGTCACAACGTAACAAGAAAATGTGTACGAGTGTAACTCAATACATAATTAGGAAATGCATGAACTGAACACTTTCATAATCTTTCAAAGAGATGATTTATCATCTGATGTACAATTGATGATTTTACATACCTTCATACTGCGGTGGATCGAACGTGGTGTGATCTATCGGCACGTGTCTAAAGTAGGTATGAGGTAGAAAACTAGAAAATCAGAAACTGTAATTAGTTGGCAGCCATCTACGTCCCAATTATAAACTAGATATATAAGTGTTCCTGTGAAAAACCAAGACACACTTTAAATATATTTGTGATATTAATAAAAGTGAAAGAATTCGAGCCTATTCTTTTTAAGTGTGTTAGTCCTTTTATTGAAAAAAATTGAAATAAAAGCGTCACAAATATCTTTAATTTTCTAACAAGATAAGTTCAACCAAACACCCACAAATATGCATAATATTATTTTCAAATAACCTTCGTCAAATGAATGTAGAAAACAACTGTCTTATTCAGTGGTCCCTTGCAGCAGCCCTATTCTGTAACTTGCGACTGACGATAATTGCGCAATTGTCGCTGTCAAACCCAGATTTCGTATTCTGGAAGAAGCGACTGCGACCGCGATCGCAATTTATTTGATAACTACCTCTAGTGAGCAATTGGTTAACTAAAAAAGTGCATTTTTCAGTTGTTCTATGTGGGAAATACGTATTCTGTAAGCGATTTTTTAGCAATTACAACGCGATTGCGACTGCCATATAGCAACCGCAATTTTAGTAGTTGTAGTTGAGTTGTTTGATAATTAAATCCAGTTTTGTTAATAGAAATAGAAGGTAAGTAATAAATTATAACATTTTGTTAATAATAAACATGTTTTATTTGGACAAATAGTAATTTAATGGGCTTACTGCCCTCAGAAAAGGTGGACATACATACCTAATATTTAATAACCATTACTTACCACCGTAATAAAAGAAATAATGGTCATTATTTGTTTTTAGTATTAATGGCTCGCGCATTTATGATTATTGAGGCCGCAGAAGCTGAAAATAGAAGGGCTGAGAATATTCACATGAGACATGTGAGATACAATCTACGGTCTCAGGCGAGACCTTTAGACTTATCGGATGCAGAGTTCATGGCACATTATAGATTGAGTAAAGGTGTTTTTCAAGAATTATGTAATGAACTTGCACCTTTACTCCCTGTTGCTCATAGAAGGACAAAGATCTCTGTCGAATGTAAAGTGAGTATTATTACATACTTAGGTAGTACTTTTACTTGATACTATGAAAATTATTTCATTACTTTAGCTGTTAACAGCCCTTTCATTCTTTGCAACTGGTTCGTATCAGAAACCTGTTGGCATGAGTTACTTACATGGCCTTAGTCAAACTAGTGTATCGAGGGTAGTCCAGGAGGTCTCTGTAGCACTAAATAATGAAGACATCCTTAGAAGGTACATTAGGTTTCCACAACGGAGGGAAGAAAGACGAGCAGTAGTCAATGGGTGAGGAAATTTGTACTCAATAATTTTTTATAAATGAAAATATACCTATATAGGTAAATTTATTGAATTGCACTTCATTTCAGATTTTCTGATAAATTTGGGTTTCCTGGTATCTTGGGTTGTATTGATGGTACACATGTGGCACTGGTACGACCAAGTGACCACGAAGAAAGATTTTTTAATAGGAAACATTACCATTCTAGGAATGTTCAGATTGTAAGTGAAATATTTATATTACAAGTACTTAATATTACATACAATATAGAACTATCTCTCATAATTAAAATATAATAAAACTTTGTAGATTTGTGATAGTGATCTGAATATAATGAATGTAGATGCTACTTATGGTGGAGCTAGCCATGATGCATACATATGGAGAAATTGTGAGATTAATGCCCACATACAACAACTCCATCAAACTGGTGAATGTGTTTGGTTTCTTGGTAAGACAATTTTAAATAAATCTCATGTACTAATTTCTTGTTGTTATCAATAAAATTTTTATGAGAAACTGATCAAATAATGCAATACCATTTACAAACTGTACAGTAGTAATAATCAAGGATGTAGTAACAATAACTAAAAATTGCAGGTGACTCTGGATATCCGTTACGTCCATGGTTATTAACGCCAATAACAAATGCAGAACCTGGAAGTCCAGAAGAATTCTACACAAAATCCCATTGTCAAGTGAGGAATTGTGTAGAACGGACAATTGGATTAATTAAAGCACGTTGGCGTTGTTTACTAGTTCACAGGGTCTTGCATTATAACCATAATATGGTTGCACAGATTATCAATGCCTGTGCTGTTCTACATAACATTTGTAACAGACACAGGCTCCCAGTACCTGAAATGCCTGCTGCAGAAATGGAAATTGAACAAAACCTCCAGATCCCTGTACAGCGTGGCGCTGACGACGGTGAGCAACTGGAAAGTGGCAGGCAACAGAGGAATATTATTGTGCAACGATTGTGGAGAAACCGATAATGTAGTGATCTTGATGCATCTTTCAAGCAGAAATTCATTCAATAGAGAAATGTGCCCAGTACAATATTGATAAAAAATGAATATGCTTAGTGCGACAGCAAACCTGTTAGTAATAGTATACAATGCTGCTACATTATTATTATCATTAAATAGAAATATTATGGGGGAATAGGTTAAGAGTATAGTAGTTAGTATAATACTTATATATTTTATTTACACTCATTTGTTATTTATAATTAATCTCTTTTATTGTTTTGATATATTTTTTTCAATTGTTATTATTTAGTACATACATTTTTTACTTATTCTGATGTATTTAAAATTGGTGTTACCTGTATATAATAAACAAAAAAAACTCCAGTTGCAAAAACGAGTAATGTACATAAACAGTATGATTATACACAGGTTACAAACTATAATTACTGAACAAAAGAAAAAATGTAGTTACAAAAACAGAATAAGGGAAAAAAATTGAAACTTCATTAACTCTAATATTTATTATTACATCATATTTTTTTTTAAAGAGTTCACAGATGTAACACACAATTTCAAGTGGAAATGAATTCCACTCATTCAAAATATTCTATTTGTCAAAAAAAGATTTATTAACTAATCCAATACCTATATAATACTTTTAAACTTAATAATAATTATTATTGAAAGTGTATATTAGGATTTCCTGTACAGAGTAAATAGATAGTAATTCTTAAATAATACTTTTAAACTTATACTAATTTGGAAAAAGAATACCTAATAAAAGAGTAGGTACATTGACATTTACATTTTTTTTTTTCAACTCCTCCAAAACTTTCTATAAGCAGCTTCAGAATGAATCTTAGCAGCCTCTGCTTCGGCCTGATTACGTGAAGCTTCAGCCATTATCATCGCATCATTTGTTATTTTTTCTTTCCAACCCCATCACCCAATTTGGTTCGATTTTTGATTTTTTGGAAGACAGAGAATGGGACGTCTGCTGCGATGTACGTTTTTTAGATGCTGTAAATAAAAGAGGATAAAGACAAAGTCAAATAACATTTTGTAATACTAACCTTGGTTCGTATTTTCTTCTGTAGCATCATGTACAGGCAGCAATTCTTTTGAATTTTCTTCATCCATTGTATCTAAAACTAATAAAAAAGAATATGTTGATCCTGGTCGAAATCTAAAAACAATATTACATGAAGCAATATATATTATGCTATTAAAAACTTACATTTAAATTTTTTTCTTCAGCTCCTCCAAAACTTTCAATAAACACTCTATTAGTTTATTCATGGCTTCGGCTTGAACCCTAGCAGCCTCTGCTTGAATGAGTGCTGCTTCAGACTGATTCCGTGAAGCTTCAGCCATTATCATCGCAGCATTTGATATTTTTTCTTCTGCCTCCACTCTCTTTCTTTCCAACTCTATCACCCAATTTGGTTCGATTTTAGATTTTTTGGAAGACAGAGAATGGGACGTCTGCTGCGATGTACGTTTTTTAGATGCTGTAAATAAAAGAGGATAAAGACAAAGTCATATAACATTTTGTAATGCAAACTAACGTTGGTTGATATTTTCTTCTGTAGCATCATGTACAGGCAGATTTTCTTCATCCATTGTATCTAAAAGTAATAAAAAGAATATGTTAAAAATGTTTCTTATTTGATGATACAAAATAATGCTTACAAATTTGAATAATTTCCGATTGATCCTGGTCAAAATCTAAAAACAATAATATTACATGAAGCAACATATATTATCTTGCTATGCTAAATTAAATGAAGCCCTCATAATATTTTGAAAATATATTTTACAGACCTTCGTTATCGTTTTCTGACAAGTTCATTGTCAATAATTCCGAATCTAAAATAAAAATATGTAATTACTTTTTTATGTTAAATTAATATCCAAACAGTTATGTAGGTAGGTAATTACCTACTTTTTCCACAATATTACCTTTACTGCAGCTGGGACTTTCATGATCCTGTGAACAAATTTTGTATGAGTTATTGAAACATAAGTGTGCAAATATACTTTGCATAATGTGATACAAACTAGTTACAAATTATCTATTTAAAACTTACTGGGAATACAGGAATACGATGTTTTGTATCCCCGTAAACAGCCCCTTCTCCAATGATTTGAAGAATTTGCTTATCGGTTTCTGACAAGGCTGTTTCTACTGCAGGACCACCACCTGTTCCTGAAGCTTCTCCTGGCAGCAGCCCTGGTCTTAACTTTGTGTTTAAGATCAATCCAATACTATGAAAAAAATGTATAATGTATTTGTCAATAAAATGAAGCTACTTAACGTGTTGTATTACAATAAAAATACTTACACGTTTCCATCTCTGACCATTTTTACTAGCGCCCGATCCATGCGCATTTAATTTATTGGCAAGATCATTCCATTCTCTTTCAATGGTCTCCTTAGATCTTGCCCCAAGACCTACCCCTCTAGCCAGATTAGGATGACTAGTTAAATAGTCCAGCAATTCTTCCAACTGGCTATTGGAAACTCTGTGTTCTCCCATTTTCTGTATGTAGGTATATGAAAAACAATTAATAGTAGCAATACACAATCTCAAATTATTTTACTCACCTAACTAATAAAAGGGTAAGTACAACCACAATAGACACAATAAATTTAAAACTGATGTGTTCACTGAGTAATGCACTATTTAAAAATAAGAGAAGGAAATAAAAATTCTTTCTGAAGGCAGATGCCATAGATACCTACCCACTTATCTTTATTATGGTAACATAAACAATCCCTAAGAGTTAATTTTAGTTTAGGCTATGGTGTGATTTATATGCCCTTTAAGATTAAAAGATCTATTAAATTTTGTTTCTAAGCATTTTTGCTCTTGAAAAGGAAATATACTTACATAAATAAAAAGATAAATTGACTTATGAAGTTTTTTTTTTACCCAAATCACTTGAAAAAGTATTTGGAAACCCATTTTCAACTGCTTTTAGCTATGTAAAGAATTGTTTTCTATAAAATGATTTATTTTAATTTTGTGTTCACTTGCAATAATGATCGCTCAGTTATAATTTTTCGACGATTCCTTGGTTTTTTATGCATATTAAATGATCTTTTTTAAATTTGTTTTGTTCATCAGCTGATTTTACAGACAATTTATAGTTACGTTGATTGCTACCCGATTGCAAGTGGCGCTAGTTTTATGACGTAAAAGTGCATCTTGACAGCAACCAGCAATTGCGATGCGACTACCTTACAGAATACCAAATTTTGCGACTGATTGCGCGACCGTTGTGCAATGGTTGCTAGTTGCAAAATAATTGTTATTTTTACAGAATAAGCCTGCAGGTCTCGCTTCCTGGAAGTTTATCTATGGCTATCTTAGTGATGATAATGTGTGATTGTATGACTATTTTGTTTTGGTAATTTCATTAATATCACAAATATATTTAAGATGTGTTAGTCCCGGGTTTTTTCCCCATTTGGGAGCCGTCCTAGTACCGGGAGCACTGCAGCCTGTTGGCTTACTGTACTCTACTTCCACATTTATTTTGTCTAGGGTTTCCACGGGAACAATGAACTATCTAGTTTATTATTGAAATATAGCAACATTGACATTATTAAATGAGCGAAATGTACATCTCGGCACACAAATTAAAGTTTCTGATTACATCTTTTTTTACCTCATACCCACCGTCGGTAGATTGCAACACAAGATCGCAAGATGGGAGTATGTAAAACTATCAATTCTATGTACTGAAAATGTGGCACATCCAATAGCGCAGTTAAAAAGGAATATCCTATGAATATGGAGCACATTAATAGGCCGGTCTTCAATTGGACATACAATTTAAATATTATTCTATTATCAGCTTGAGCTATGGAGACGTTAAAACACACATCTTTCACTTGTGCCCATCTTTATAATTATATAGTTTTTTATTATCGCAGACATTGTACCTTTTTATTAAAAATTTAATATTTACGTATCAAGACTTGAATTTTGTCAGTCCATGTGTACAATTTTCCACGAATATCTATATCAAATTTAAAAATAATAGATAATACTACCCGTTAGAAAATTTTCAAGTGACATTTGTTTGTTTTGTTTCTAGGTTCCCCGTACGGACCCGTAGGCAAAAAAATTAGGTGGACAACGGATGAGAGACAAACAGCCGAGAAAATTTTTGCTAACTTCATAAGGGAAAAGAAGTTGCCATCGTTAAAACATATTCAGGCTCTTAAAACCGAATATGTTTCTTTAAAAAATCGGTCCGCACCCGTAATTAAAACTTGGATCCACAACCAATTCAAAAAAAGAATTTCTCAATAAATTTTTTGTTACAATGCTCAGGTACTCAAATCAAGAAGTATTTTTACGTTTATATTCCATTTTTTTTTATTTATATGCAAATTAAGTTCTTAAGACCTTTATTCCAGTTGGTCTAAAGCACCTATTAATTGCTCTCAAGAATTACTTTTTTTTGTCATCTGCTGCAGTGTGCTTCATTTTTTATGATTTTTAACTTCATGTAATTTGTTTACATGCTAGTAATATAAATTTTCTTTCAAATTTGAACTTGTTCTTAATTCCTCGATTTATAAATCCTTATACCCATTAAAAAATAGTAGTTTCAAATCTGCATTAGCTTTGCTTGTGAATCTGCATCTGCATTAGCTTTGCTTGTGTTGACTTTCAGGAAGACACAAGTTTTGAATTCTCCAAGCACTTAAATGGTCAATAAAAATGAAATATTTTAAGTAAGAGAACCTATTTCTAAAAAAATACTTCTTAAACTAAGCAGTCGTAACCAACTAAGTTGACCTGCTAAGCCCAAACTAATATTGAAAAAATCCTTCACCTCGACTGACATTTCTAAAATGCCCCCATAAATACCCTTCGACAAAAGTGTATAATTTATTGAAATTTTACAGGTACAGTCCTCATATGACCCATTTGACAAATACATTTTATGAGACCAGTCCCCGTATGCCACATTTGTCCTCGTATCTACCCTTACGACTCAAAAAATGACCCCATAACTACCCTTTGACATATCCGTTACTTCAGTAAATTTGGCATCATATAATGAGATGTCTAGGATTTTACTGAATTATTAAATGTTGGTGGACGCAATACTGTTAGTGTTATAGATAGAAATGTATACTATTAGTTCATCGATTATCCGGTAGAAGCGCCAAAATAGTATACGGGCACATGGATACATTTTACAAACGTAGAATGTTATTGCGTCCAGAACATGGCAACATTGTAATCTTGGTATATGGTTGTTAAAATTTGATTTGTTTGCCTCTTGTTAGTTTATCAAAAGCCATTGTTGCGTCCAGTAGGAATATGTCGAGGCGCATTGATAAAATGTTACGTTTATGTCGGTGGGAAACCAACGAAGAAGGTAAGTCAATATAATAATATATTAATAACAATAAATAGTGTTGGGTGATTTATAAAGTTTAATTATCGTTCAAAGAATATTGTTGACTGATAATTTATATTTATCATAGGTGAAACGCCTCCTATTTCACCCATCGGCCACAAAGAAACAGATTTTTCGGAATTTCCAACAAATGGTTATTTAGAAGTAGATGTGAACACTTTTACTAATAGGGATAATGTTTCAAGAATCCAAGAATCATGTAGGTATTTTAAAAAAACTATTTCATGGATTTTTATATTCAGGTACTTAGTTATTATTCCATCATTTGTACTTTTCACAGGTGGTAAAAGTGATCGTTGTTTGAGGAACAAAATGTCTAATGGGTTTTGCAATCGAGGATTCGCCTGTCCGGTAAATACTAAAAGATATTTAAAATAAATTATATTATTATCGATTTGCATAACTTTAAAAAGTTCAAAATATTATTAGGTATTAACGAAATATTAAAATTAATTAAATTATTTTAGGACGCTGATGTCTCTGAAAAAAATAATATAATTGTGCATAATACTACAATAATAAAACCAGCTGACTTGGAGTTTAATAACTTAAGAAATGATAATTTTTTAGAAAATAAGGTAATCTGCATTCTTAGTAAAACGAACTCCACATTTAATAATCTAATTGTTTTTTCTTATAGTAAATTCATGTTTCAGTCACAATTAATGAAAATCTTGAAAACCAGGACGACCCGGCATTATCCCCAGAAGATCCATTTCATGCATCATCAAGTGACGATTCGCTATATCATCCTGACAGTGAGGAGGTAAGTTGTGTATCTGCTAAAAGTGAGAAAACTACGGATCACCAATTAAATAAAGTATTGGGCATCGTTCTTCATCTCTCTACTTTTATATTTTCCTTAAACGGAAGAAATAAAGTTTTGGGTTTGTGTTAAATATATAAAAAAAATAACATTAAAATATTTTTCCCGTTTCTTATTTTTAAAATTATAATTAATTTTGTTCTCCTTTCATGCTGCTTTTCGCTTTAGGACTTCAAAAAATCGGATACATTTTTGGTAAACCATACAGCTGCGACATGTCCTGAATCCTATAGTTTTCGAAATAATCCTAAAATTTTTACATAATTGTCCCACATATATTTCATGTAATATTTCTTTACCAGGATAGCTGTTCTGATGATTATGAAAATCCAACTCAGAAGAAGATTAAGAAACTTCAGATCAATAGAAACTTCAGTCAGAATAAGACACCTATTGAAAATATAAATGAAGCCGCATTTATACAGTCTAACAGAGTCGAAGAAAACGATCACAATTCAAATTTGCCGAGTTCTTCAAGTTGTACTAATATTGTTACTGATAAAGAGCCGTATAAGAGAAAACCAGATCATTGTTATTATTGCGAAACTAAGGTTCTAAACTTTAGTCGCCATGTCATAAGAAACCATTCAAACGAATTGGAAGTAGCAAAAATCTTAGCAATACCAATCAAAAGTAAAAAAAGAAGAGACCTATTCAATGTTCTTAGAAGAAAGGGAAATTTTTTGGCCGAGGGTGGAGTCTGTTTTAAACCAGTTAGAGAGGGTTATGTACCAGAAAGAGATAAACTTCCTTGTAATAATTGTTTAGGCTATTTTTCATCGAAACTTTTATATAGACATAAGAAAAAATGTATACAAAAAGTTGGTTCTGAAAACACAAAACAGTTCAACATATTTTATAATGCTAAAGTAGATCGCCGACTACGGGAAGAAGTATTTCCTCATATGAGAGCAGACAAGATATCTCTCGAGGCTCAAAAAGATTCACTTATTTGTGAATATGGATCTAGATACCTAAAAACGCACCGCGAAAAACATTTTATTCACGTAACATCTCGCAAAATGAGGGAACTTACCAAAATTCTTTTGGAAATGAGAAAATTGGAACCATCCATAACTACATTTATTTCAGCCCTAAAGCCAAAGTATTTTGACATCTTCGTGGAAGCTACAAAACGCATTGCCAAATATAATCCTGAACGAGACATTTATTTGTCACCTACATTTGCCATGAATATTGTAACATCTCTAAAACAGTGTTGCGATATTGCAATTACTTTTATTTACACTAAAAATATTGCCTACACCTTGTCGGCTGCAGCAATAGAGGCCGATTTAAAAACATTGATTCGTCTGTTTGAAACTAATTGGAGTTCTGAGGTATCTTCACAGGCTGCAAACAACCTTAATCTCAATAAGTGGAATAAAGTAACCATTGTACCCCTTGCGAGTGATTTGCGTTTATTAAGGCAGCATCTTATTAATTTAGCTGAAGAATCTTTAAGAGTCATTATCAAAGAAATTGATCAGGCAAAAAAATCCATACCAGCAGATGATAATATCTACCGTCAACTTAATATGAAGAACCCTAAAACTATTCAAGCATTCAATAATCTAATAGAGACTATATACTGTAGAGTAATTTTATTGAATAGGAAACGTTCTGGAGAACTCCAACGAATGTATCTCCATACGTACCTAAACGCATCAACCGATGCTCAAAAATATGAGGAATTTGACAATGTTGTCTCTTTACCAGAAAAAGTGCTTCTGAAATCCTTAAAGAGGGTAGTTATCCGAGGAAAACGAGGTAAAGGTGTTCCCGTTTTGTTTCACTCTGATATACGAGACAATATTAAAACACTGTTAGAAGTGAGGGACTATTTCGTTCCCAAAAACAATCCATATCTTTTTGCTATGGTGAGTTCTAGCTCACATTTAATAGGTTATAAAATTTTAACTAAACATGCTAAATTATGCGGTGCACAAAACCCATCATCGATCACCTCAACCCGATTGCGAAAACATCTTGCAACGTTATCACAATTATTTAACCTATCTGATGGAGAAATAGAACAGTTGGCTACATTTATGGGACATACAAGCGGTGTTCACAGAAATTCCTATCGACTTCCGGACGATGTGTATCAAACGGCGAAGATATCTACACTATTAATGGTAATGGAGAAAGGCGGGGCAGATCATTATAAAGGAAAATCTATAGATGAAATCGATATCGACATGGAAGAAAATCTTTTAGGTGACAAAGATTGCGATGACGATAGTGATGAGGATGAAAACACAATTATAGATGAACTGTTAGACACCTCTAAGCCATCAAATAGTAGCAACCAAGATTTTGCTAAAGACGAGGCTAATGAGCATGCTGTAAAGTCCAAAAAGAAAAATACTCGTAAGCTGGTACCTTGGACAGATGAACAAAAAACATTTACCTTAAACTATTTTAAAGATCACATTAAATTAAAAAAGCCTCCCAAAAGACATGAATGTGAAGACCTAAAGACAAAATATAAACAATTATTAAGTAATAAAGATTGGTTAAAAATCAAGGTATTTGTCCAAAATGCATATACTAAAGGTAGAAATTAGATTTTATAGTTCAGATAATTTAATTTTACATTTTAATTGTCATTAAACTCCATTCCCATTTTCGGGAATGTTATGCCTGAAGTTGATTTTATGTAGACTTTTAATGATTGTATTTTCTGTATGAGTACCCGCCAGAATGAAACATATGGAAAACCTATTTATTCTTATATTTAATACAAAATTTAATTTCATAGCGAAATGAAAATTTAAAATTCACGTTGACAAATACAATTTTTTTATTTTGGTTTGATAAAAATGATTTTACCATCAAAACGAATTTTGGAAATTATAACACACAATTTATCATTTTATAATGTTTGTTAGACGCTTCAAACAATTTATTCTCCTACCCTAGTAGGAAAATTTGATATGACAATTCAACATATGACAAACTGTTTACTAATTTTCAATTATTGATACACAGTTGGTTGGAGCATTTAATTTTCTTAGGACCGAAATATTAAACATTTTTTCTATAATATTCTACAGCTTTTGGCGTTCATGTTATAGTATAAATTTCATTTAATGATAAACTGTAATCGTTTTTGTGCTCAATTTTTTGTTACGTTATAAACTGAATGAAAATATATTTGTTAGTAACACACTGTTGTCTTATTGCCTACGGAGTACTGCCCTGTACGGTATAGTAACACTCGCACTTCACTCTATTTTTCTTCAACACAATAATTGAGATAAACACACAAAAAACCTTCAAACCTTCAATTTTCAAAAGAACCCATTCAACTTCTTTATAATATATTACGAGTTCAACTAAAAACTTTTGGTTATATTTAACATTTTAATTGTACCTAACATAATATTGTAAATGTGTTATGTACAAAATCAACTAATAAATTATTTTAGGAAACCACAGTAACCCGATATTTAATTTATGTTACAGCAGCGTTATATTATTGCGTCCTGTCAATTTGGCAACATCGCATGGAAGCAACAGTGTATGTTGAGTTCGAAATATGGAGTTGATAGTGTTGCTTTTTATAAGGAGGCAACATAATTACAAATATATATGAAAAATTGTATATTTGAAATTTCAAAGTATTACAAAACAGAATATCGCTATCCCTATAAAATTTATTACTTAATAAGTATACGCATTCATATCATGGATATCTCTTGGTTTTATTGGAGACGCAACAATGTATGACATTTATACTGACGCAATAATGTCTTGGTATGTATATATATATATATAGGTATATAAAACGCATGTGATCGTTGCTGATCAATTAGGACACAAAGGGGTATATACTATTGAGGTAAGCAGCAATAAGAATAAGTGTACTCTTTTTAAATGTCCAAGCTTTCGTAAATCTTTATTTACATATTCAGGGAACTACAAAGTGAGAGTGAGTTCCGCTACAACAATTTTATAACTTACGTTAATCGAGATTGATTCCTAGATCTTAACATCGGGAGAAGTGATAAGCAGTTAATATTTAAAAGAAAGGAACAAGTCCAGTAAGAATTACAACACAATTCAATAGTCACATATTAAAATATTATAAAATAAAATAAAAGTTAAAATGCGAGAATCACACAAACACGTGGATTTAAACTCGTTTAACAATTTTATGAAAATAGGTTAAGGACAAGTTTTTCTGTTCTATGAAGTAGAAAAGAAGAATTATTAATGACATTAACCAATATAATGGAGATAAGAAAGTTAACTAGGAGGGAGGTATTGTTGTGTTTGCAGGTTTTAAATGACGGATGATCATAGATTTAGTATTTATTTTATTCCCATTACTTATAACAACGTTTATACCTCATTTTTAAGAAAAAGACAATTGACACTTGTCAGTTCGTTGCCAACCTCCTGGCACAAACATAACACTTCTTCCCCTCCTTATGAAGAATACTACTAATTATAAATTCAGTTTGCGTGGTGGTTTAATATTTCGTTTTGAACGACGCAAGGTTACACCTGAGTATGGAAGGAGCTCAGTAGACTCATGAGAAATACTCGGCTGGTCAGCAGCTATCGGTGGGTCAGATGACGTAGGTGTATTTTGAGCATTTTCATCAGAGTAGACAGGTAATTGTATGTTCTCAGTTTGATTTGAATCAGAGGTGAAATTATTATCCACCAGACTAGGCAGTTCCAGTTGTATAAATGTATCAGGAATTTTATATGGTGTATTTTCCCCTATTAACCTTAATTGATCGATATGTCTTTTCCAAGACTGGCCGTTATCTAACTTAATTAAATAATGTAGTTTACCTAATTTTTCCTCAACTCTACCGAAAAATTTTTATGAAGAATTAGTTGAATTGTTAATAAATTGTTTATGCAAATTATGTTTGTCCAGAGTTAATAGGAGAGAGTAAAGGTTACTTAAATTTTGAATGTCAGTTCTCTTATTTATATGGTCATCCTCCTGAAAAATGTAATCCATTTCTAAAAATAATCTTTTAAGTTGTACTCGAAAAGTTGTTTATTTCCTCTACCTTTACGCCAAATTTGAACAAAATCGATAATACTTTTTTCTAACCCAACTTTTTTTTGGTACACTCTAGTTAGACAAAATATGAATAATACTATTCAAATAAAAAATCAAACACGCTTTTAGAAATCGTTGAAGTTGATATGGTTATACTGTTTTAGAACAAAACTACCTATGTTTAGTTTAGATATTTTTGTACCTTACAGGGAGTAACATATTATACATATTATATTATACTAAATCTCCTGGTTTGATTTGTTTTTTTTACAGGAGGAGAAGACATATACGAGTCAAAATGGATTCAATTGAGGTATGTGAACACATAATTGAAAGTAATATTTGAAAATAATACTGCCTTTTAAAAACTGATTGTTCAACATATATTGAGCAAAGTTATTACGGATTTCCTTCGCTGTCGTTGCCGACTTGCGTGGTACATTTCTAAAAGGCAAAAATGATGCTTCTGGAGGTTTTTCTATTATTACCTGCGACTTTTATATTTTTGTACATTGGTGTTAACTATAAAATAGATATATTTAAAATATTTGGCTCCTAAATGCAATATTCATTCACGTGTTGAGCTTCATCGAGTAAACATCGTTAAAGCAAACAACAAATTTTTGCTAATTCGTCTACGAGTTTTATCACCAAAATGTGATAAGTTAACGAGTTTTTTTTTGTTGCAATATTTTTACAATTAAAATTGGATTTTTATTATCCTAGTAATTATTAGTGAATTCCAGTGGTGTATCGCTAGAAAATTCTACTAGACTAAGGTGAGTTCCTTCTTAACCTCGTCCTCTCTGAAGAGAGTCTGTACTATCACCCCCTTTTTTTTTTCTGTGTAGTGGTCTTGGTAACCAGGATCACACACACTAACAATGAGTACTCACAATAATTTACATTCATCAAACAACAATCCTATCACCAAACCAAAATCATATGTCGCTGCCGCCCTCACCAAACCTCCTCCCCCTTCTTTTCCCAAAAGGGACCAAGCCATTATTATGCACTCAATACCAAACACTGTACTAAGTGAATATATTAAGTCCATTGGTGAAATAGTTACTCCAAAAAATATCACATTTGCTTCTCGTATTTCCAATAACAGAATTTGCATTTTCCTCTCTTCCACTCAAATTGTAGATCAACTTCTGAACAGTACACCATACATCACGGTTAACTCCACTGTCGTTCCCATTCGGAGACTAATCTCTCCTTCTAAGAGAATTCTGATCTCAAACGTATGCCCTTCCATCCCACATACTCTAATTGAGCAATCTCTAAAAGATCTTGGTTTGCAGCTTGCAACTCCTGTCACTTTTGTGAAATGTGGAGCAATTGACGATCAATATGCTCATATCATGAGTTTTCGTAGGGTAACCTTCGTCATCCCCGATAAGGATGACTTTGAGTTACAAACCTCCTTACTATGTTTTCTCTGTAAACTCACCGGGCATACCGCAGACTCCTGCCCTAAAGTCCCTAGTGGTCCTGATACCAATTTACTCTCAACTAATCTTCCCCCTTCTTCTTCCTCCCCGGTTGACTCTATAACTACACTGATTAGCCCTACACCGATAGAACCAGAGTCCTCTCTAGATGATTTCACTCTACCTCATACAAAGAATCCTGAACTTCCAACTACCTCTCCTGCTTCCTTCCCTCCAATAGCCACAGGCCAAAAAAGAGGCCACTCTTCTACCGACAGCCCTCTTGACACTCCCCCAATACTGTCTCCCTCCATTACTTTATCAGCCTCAACCTCCACATTACCTCCTTCTTTCACTGTACCACCCAAACCAATAAAAAAAAAGTCCAAAACCACAGCTAATAATCGATCAGATCATTCATTAGGACTTAACTGTGTTTCTGTTATCCAAAATCTCTACAAAGACAACCCATCTAACTTTACTCTAACTTCAACTCAACTAATCGCTTTTCTCGAAAATTCTTTTGGATGTCCTTGCCCGCTACAGGAAGCACAAAAATTCTCCTCCGATGTGGATGGCATACAAAAGGATTTGGCACAGCTTTACACTGCTACAAAGGAAAGAGCACTAAAAAATCGTCTCACCAGACTTTTAAACAAATTAAAACATCAGCTTAACCCAATTGATTTCCCCGACAACGTAAGCATCTCTTCGGATAACCTTACAGATACAGAATCGAACCACAGCTCACAGAACGAACATTAACTCTTTTAATCCTCTTATTTTTTATAACACTTCTGTTTTCAAATTATTACAATGGAACTGTGATGGATTCTTTCCCCGATTGGAGAGAATCCAACATTTAATATCAGAATCTACACCAGACATCGTATGCCTCCAGGAAACCAATGCGAAAAATTCCAAACTTCCCCTATTGAAAAATTTTGAGGGATATCATAATATTAGATCCAATTGCCTAAGAGCAAGTGGTGGTACCTCAATATTTGTCTCCTCTGACATTTTTTCTGTTCACCTTCCGCTTTCCTCTGAATTAGAAGCCATAGCCATAACCTGTTGGTGTCCCGATAAACTCACTATTTGTAGTCTGTACGTTCCACCAAATTACCCTCTTAAAGAGGAAGAGCTTGTGAATCTCATATTCGAACTTCCGCAACCCTACATTCTCGTAGGAGATTTTAATGCTCACAATACAATATGGGGCTCCAGTCATACATTTGGTAAAGGAAAGATTGTTGAAAACGTTATAAATTGCACAGGTATCTGTATCTTGAACACCGGTTACAATACCCACTTCAACATTTCAACTGGCTCCTTTTCTAAAATCGATCTTAGTTTTAGTGACCCCAAACTAGCTCCTTCATTAACATGGTTTACTGATGATGACCTTCACGACAGTAATCATTTTCCCATCTTTATAACTAATACCGATAATTCAAATGACCGAGCTATAACAAAAAGTTACTGGCGTTTAAAATATGCTAATTGGCCTGAATATATCACTAAAACTGAACAATCTATACCCAATCTCTCTCTTACTAACAACATTGATGAGTCTGTTACCTTGTTCGCAAATACTATTCGACTTGCTGCGGAGGCTCACGTTGGGAAATCAGTCATCTCTCCTTCACAAAAAAACTGTTCCATGGTGGAACTCATCATGCAAACATGTAGTTCAGCAGCAAAAATCTGCACTAAAACTGTACCGCAGTAACAAAACTCAAGAAAACCTCATCAATCTCAAAAGAGCAAGAGCAAAAGCCCGATACACTATAAAACAAAGTAAAAAATCTTCCTGGAGAAATTTCGTCTCTTCCGTGAATGAAAACACTAACCCCAATCAAGTGTGGAAAAAAATTGGACAAATCCAGGGTAAGAAAAGTAATATAAAAATTACCAGTCTATTTCACAACCAAACCAATGTCACTGATAATCAAGATATTGCCAAGGTCCTAGCTGAAAGCTATGCAGCGAAGTTTCGCAGTAAACGCAGTCCTATTTTATCGAAGTCGCCTCTCCAACCACCTTTGCCTTGCTCATCGTCTTCCACTCAAGATATTGATATGCTCAACTCTCCTCTCACGTTTCCAGAATTAAAATCTGCACTAAAATCCTGTAAAAACACTGCTTCTGGCCCAGATGATCTCCCCTATATATTTTTCAAAAAACTTTCCTCTCCAAGTCTTCAAAAACTTCTCGAAATGTACAATAATATCTGGCTATCCCAAACATTTCCAAATGAATGGCGGTCTTCCATAATAATACCAATAAAAAAACCTGATCAACCTGCTACTTCTCCTAATTCTTACAGACCTATATCACTCACATGTACCTTGTGTAAAATACTAGAGAAAATAATTAACAAACGCCTCGTTTGGTTCCTTGACAAATACAACATTATACCAAAAGAACAATCAGGCTTTCGACGACATAGATCTACCCGCGATAATCTTGTTCTGCTACAAAATGATATTGCCAACTCAATAAATAACAAATATGAAGTTATCGCCGCCATCTTTGATATCGAAGGAGCTTTTGACAGAATTAGTCGTCAAGCCATAATCTCTAAACTAAATCAATACCATATTAACGGAAATATATTTTATTTTATACAAAACTTTCTAACTCAAAGGTCCTTTAGGGTTTCTGTAAACGGCCATGTTTCATCTTTGTACACCCAAACCGATGGTGCTCCTCAAGGATCAGTCTTGAGCCCAACTCTATTCAACTTAGCAGTAAGTGATCTGTGCCATAACTTACCTTCTCCTATCAAATATGTAGCTTACGCTGACGATTTAATACTATACTGTCATGGTCGTTCAGCAACCACTAGCTCCAAAATTCTACAAACCGCGGTGAATCTTTTACTCGCGCGGACACGTTCTATATGATTAACCTTATCTTCAACAAAATCAAAAACCATTAAATTTGGCAGGCGACCTCAATCTCCTATCTCCCACATATTTATTAATGATTCTCCCCTTCCAGTGGTTAATCACTGCAAAATACTAGGTATGACATTTGATTCTCGTCTTTCTTGGAAACAGCATATTCTTGAAACAAAAGGTATCTGTTACAAACGATTAAATATAATTAAAACACTGTCTCATTATCACTGGGGTGCGGACGAGAGATCCCTGCTTAAAATTTATAAAGCACTCATTCGCTCCAAATTAGATTATGGCTGCATCGTTTACATGACAGCATCTAAGTCAGACCTAGGATCCCTAAATTCTATTCATAACACGGCCCTGCGACTTTGCTTAGGCGCTTTCCGTAGCAGTCCATCTGAAAGTCTCTACTGCGAAGCTGATGAACCCTCACTTTGGATTAGTCGACAATATCTGCTTCTATCCTACGCAGCCTCAGTCTCTTCAAACCCTTTCAATCCTGTCTATTCTCTGTTCACATCAACTGCCAGCCCTCTTAACAATCCTTCACCAATAATTAAACCTATCGCTCTTATATTAGCTTCATTAACAAATAACATTAACCTCTCACTCACAAACCCCATTCCTTTTTCTCCAACCCCTTCCTGGATTATGCACTCTCCTCAGGTCAATACTTATTTATCCAAATTTAATAAACACGAAACACCTAAAAAGCTTATGATTAAATCATTTTTTGAAATCATTCATAACAATCACTATGACTTTGTATTATACTCCGACGCTTCCAAAAGTGATACTGGCGTTGGCTGCTCAGTTACCACAGCAAACAATCTCATCAGCACTTCCCTAATCCCTCCTTTGTGCAGTGTGCATACTGGAGAATTGTACAGTATTCTACAAGCCTTTAAGCACATCAACCATTCCAATAAAAAAGTTGCCATTTGTACAGACTCTCTAGCGTCTATTCTATCTATCCAAGAATTATTTACTGAACATCCCATTGTCCAAGAAATCCATCACTCTTATCACCATATTCATTCCCTAAACACCACAGTCACCATCATATGGATACCCTCACACATTGGTATACCTGGAAATGAACTAGCCGATCAGCATGCCAAAACAGCGTCAACAACTGCCACAATTACTGCTCATATCCAAATTTGCAAGGATGTTAAGGCAGAAGCAAAAAGAATCGTAAGATATATGTGGCAAACTCACTGGAGCTCCACCAAGACTTCCCTACTATCTATCCAGCCTATTCTCAACACACCTATGTATACTGACCCCTCTGGACTCTCTAGACAAGAAGTATCAATACTACATAGACTTCGAATAGGTCACACCAAACTCACACACAGCTACTTAATGACCTCAAGCAACAGACCTTCCTGTCAAAGCTGCGAGTGCCCACTTACTGTCAAACACATCCTGGTTGATTGTCGCCAATTTAGCACAAGAAGACGACAACTTAATCTCAAATCCCAGCTGCAAGACATCCTAGGGGACCCAAACCAAATCGAGACAACACTGAGATTCTTAAAAGATATATCACTTTTTCATGAACTTTAAACTGTGTTTTAACAAACTGTAATAACTATTGTTTTCTGTAATCGCCCCTGTGCAAGTGGCCATAGTTGCCGAGCACGTGAATTGAATAAAAAAAAAAAAAAAATGCAATATTTCAGACATGTATAAGCATTTTTGACTCAAAAATACCTTAAAGTGTCAGGCGGCACTGGTGCATTTACCTTATATATTTATATATCCCTTCAAAATTCTTTAGAGCAAGTCATCTTAAACTGCCGAAATTTGATTAATTTTGTAGATAATTTAGAAAATGCCATTATTTTTGCACATTTGAGAAATTTACACACTTCAGTTATAAATATAGAACAAATGTCAGTATTATTAGAACATGCTATAGGTACGTATGGTACGAACAGTATTTTCAAATTTAAAAATCTCTACACATATTACCAATTCATGAGTGTTCAAATAGATTTAACCCTTAACTGGTATGGCGGGGTCATTTTAGACCCCAAAAAAAATGGTGATTAAAATTCCAGAAAAAGGAGAACACCTGGCAACGCCGCCGTCCAGCTATTCGTCTGTGGCGTTGAGTACATTACTTGAACGTAGTCGCTGCAGTTGACTTTGTACTTTGTTAAGTGTTATACGTCGATAGGGTCAAAATTGACCCCGCCATACCTTAAAAAGGCCAATTGTCATTGATTTAGTTTTAAATAATTATGACTAATTCAAGTGTCAGAACGAGACCCTTGACAGAACAGGAGTTAGAAGACATAGCTGAACAGATTTATGACAGCGATTTCGACATATCTGATGCAGAGACAATTATTAGTGAGCATGATACTGACTCTGAAGCTGGTGATCAAAGTGACACTGGGAATAATAACGATCAAATCTTAGGTACCGAATCGAGTAGTGAGGATGACAGTAATGAACAGCAAAGTTACTATTACGGGAGAAATAGAAAAAAATGGTCAAAGCAAGCTCCTGCGTCGAGCCGAACTCGTGCAACAAATATCGTGTCACATGTACCAGGACTTGCTGGACCAGCACGAATAAACAAACCTATGACTCCTGCTGAAGCATTCCAACTGTTACTTGATGATAAAATAATTGACCAAATTGTTGAGAGAACCAACGAAAAAATAACCAGTTTGCAAACAAATTATGGAGATAACGCTTTAGGATGCAGTACAATAAACCATGTTGACAAAATTGAAATGTTAGCATTTTTTGGTCTTCTGTATTTGGCAGGCGTGTTCAAATCAAACAATGAAGATATAAATTCTCTCTTTGCAACTGATGGTACTGGTCGTGATATATTCCGTTCCGTAATGACAGCAAAAAGGTTTAGTTTTTTACTGACATCTTTGAGATTTGACGATCCGCAAACTAGAGACCAGCGTATTGTAAATGGAGACAAGCTGGCAGCAATTTCTGAAATTTTTCACCATTTTGTAAATAACTGTCAAACTAATTATTCGTGTGGAGAATACGTAACAGTGGATGAAATGCTCGTCGGTTTCCGTGGAAAATGTAAATTTAGAATGTATATAAAGAGTAAGCCTGAAAAATACGGACTCAAAATAATGTGCCTGTGTGACGCCCGTACTCATTATCTAATCAATGCCTTTGTTTATACTGGAAAACAAGATGCAGTACCTAATCCAAAAAAGCTATCCATACCAACACTAAATGTTCTTTCCCTCACTGCACCAATAGTAAATTCCAATCGCAATGTAACTGGTGACAACTGGTTTTCTTCACTAGAGCTTGTTGAAGAGCTACGCCGCTGTAAACTTACTTACGTTGGTACTATGCGGAAAAATAAAAGAGATTTGCCAACGGAGTTTTTACCGAATAAACAACGTCCGGTTTATTCATCGATTTTTGGATTTACTAAAGACGTGACCCTGGTGTCCTACGTACCGAAAAAAAACCGATCCGTGTGTCTAGTGTCCAGTTTCCATCATAACAACAAAGTATTGGAGACAGCTAAGAAACTACCGGATATTATAGACTTTTACAACATTACCAAAGTTGGGGTGGATGTACTGGATCAAACTTGTGCCAACTACAAAGTAGGACGGCGTACTAGAAGATGGCCACAAGCTATTTGGTTTCGGATCATGGATGTTGCTGGTGTCAATGGACATGTTTTATATAACGCTGCTAATCCAGAATCTGGGTTGACACGGCAAAAATTCTTGATTGATTTAGGTAAACAGCTAATACACAATCACTTAGTTCGGCGTGCAGTTATGGTAAATATTCCCAGAGAATTGAGAGAACTTATTCGTCGAGTTGGCCACATCCCGGTAGACGACCAAAACCAGGCAAGGCAAAGAGCTCCTAAACGTGGGAGATGTTATATTTGCCCACGTAATGATAATAAACAATCACTTAGATGTAATAAGTGTGAAAAACATATATGCAAAAACCATTGTGTTACATCAAATTTTTGTAGTAGATGTAATTGAGCAGTAGTTATCATGTTCATACTTGTTTGTTGATTTTTTTGTATATAAATAAATATTTCTCATTTGGTTTTTGATCCTTTATTTTAACATTATTTAATAAGAATTTAGTACTTTTTGAAAATACACGTGTGTTTTTTTGTTATTTTTTGAGATTTTTTACTTGGAGTGGTTTTTTAAGTCAACCCCATATATTTCTTTCTAGCAGTAAGTGATATAGAATTTTTCGGTTTATGCAGTGTTATAATCATTAATATAATAGTTTTTTATTATAATTTGCTGAATTTTTTGTTTATTTACACAAAAAAATCCAAAGGTCAAATATGACCCCGCCATACCTTATATGTATTTTTTTCTTGCCATACCAGTTAAGGGTTAACAGATTTCAAAATTATATTTGCTATACATTTACCTATCATAGACACAGATGAATTCAAGACCTTCCATATCATTGGTTTACCTTACCAAAATACCATAATCATTCCTAAGAAACCCTACCTTGTACTCGGTACAGAATTCCACCAATTTGCAGAAGAACCCTGTCCTGACCTAGAGGACACCTATTTTTGTCAATTCCAAGAAGAAATTTCCAAAGAAAACTGCATTATTGCCCTGATGAAAGCAGAAAAACCAAAATGCAAAGTTCATAAAGCCATTCTAGAAAATAACCTTATTGAAGAAATGAACGACCAATCAATCTTACTACTACCAGCGACTAACCAATCAATAAAAGTTCAAATCGAATGCGAAAAATCGAGACTACTTCAACTCTACAAAAATACATTGATAAAGATTCCCCAAGGGTGCAGCCTGTTAACAAAAACTCTAACATTCCGTAATACCAAAGAAGTGATTGAAGGAAACCCATTAATTCTACCAAAAATGAACTCAGAATTTAATAATAAAATAATTATACAAAACGAAGACAGAAGTGTCCTAAAATTGAAAAACATTAATTTAAAAGCCATCCAAGATATGCAATTAGAAGCAGAAGCCATCCAACCCATAGAAACGAATCCAACCCACCCGGCCGTTTGGAATATCCCTATTTTGTTTATTTTAACTATAATTCTAATTTTAATTTTCATATTATGGATCAAAAAGAAGAAGACTTCAAGAAAAGAAAACCCTGCCGAAGACGGCGCAGCTGACCAAAACAATCCACCCTCCAGTTGTATTGTTTTTCCAAAAAGGGGAGGAGTTATATGAACATAATGGCATACCCAGTATAAAAACTAGCCGACGCTGCAAGATACCCGGAGGCAACGTCGAACTTAATCTTATCTGTAACTCTCATTCTTGTTTCTGTCGTTGTCTATGCACTGTCAATAAAATTGTAAAATAAATTGTTTTTAAAAAACTTAAGTTTCGACCAATTAATTTAACTCGCACCTCTATACCAACCCAGAAAGGATAGGTGCGATACTTGCTGTGGGTACGACACAAAAAATATTTCTGAAGAGGAGTATCAACAACATCTTAGAAAGAAAGAACGCGCTAGAGAGGAAAACAATAAAGACAAAGAACTAGCACAGGAAGGAAAAGTGTATACATTCTGCATGGATATGCAGGCTGTGAAGATCTGTCCAGTATTGAATGCTAGTGCCATTTATTATAAAACCAAATAAGTGTTCATAACTTTACTATCTACGATATGAATACCCATGTTTGTAGAAATTATTGGTTTAATGAAACAAAGGGGGACTTAAATGCCTCTACGTTTGCAAACTTTGTTATTGATTTCATTAAAGAAAAGTGTACCAAAAAAATTCCAATAATACTTTATTCGGACGGTTGTTCGTACCAAAATAAGAATGTGGTCTTGTCAAACGCATTGCTTCATTACTCCATTAAAAATAAAATAGTGATTGAGCAAAAATATTTGGAAAAAGGGCACACACAAATGGAGTGTGATGCTGTGCATTCCCTAATTGAAAGAAAATTAAAAGGGAGGACAATTGAGCTACCAAGTGACTACTTTAAGGTTGCACAAGAGGCAAGAAACAAACCATTTCCCCTAGAAGCTGTATACATCACACATGATTTTTTCCTTAATTATGCCGACCAAAATACTTACGTGTATAATTCGATACGACCTGGGAAAAAGGCGAATGACCCAACTGTATCCAACTTAAAATATTCAAGATACAATTTTTATACTCAAAAAATAGAATTTAAAATTGATTTTAATGACGAGTTACAGCCTCTTCCAGCTAGGAGTCTTAAATATCCAGATGTGCAATACAAACCTCTTCATAATTCACGACTGAAGATAAAACAGACAAAATGGAAACATTTACAAAAGATCCAATGCGTACTTTCAAAAGATACACACGATTTATACGATAATTTGCTATTTCAGTAACTATTTTGTTAGGAGATTTTACATGTAATAACCCGTATTGTATTTTTTTTTGTTTTTTTTTATGTTCTAATATACCGTATCTGCCGTAAAATACTAAAATACCTACTTTGGATAAAAACCCTGTTTTTTATAGTTTGTAATAAATATAATAAAAATATCTTTTCACTTAGCCATTTTTTATTGTCATATTACATTGAAAAAAATAGAAAAATGCTTTTCCTGGAAAATATTGATTTTTCAATTACGGGATATTAACATTAGACCGTCGACAGAGACTATAATAAAAAAGTCTTTTGAATCGACTGGCATATTCCTTTGCTCTAGAGAAAAATATCCAGTTGAACGTCTTAATGAAAGTAAATTGCAAAAATACAGCAAAAGTGTCCGAAATCCTAATCCATTAGATATTTGTGAAATAAGCCAAGAAGAGGAAAATGATGTTGAAGCATACAATATCGAAAGGGAAACTGAAGAAGAAACAGAAAATAATACTAATGAAACTGAGACATTTAAAGCTAATAATGCTGAGCCACAACCAACTTCGTTTACTTCATTTGAGCATATTTTGTTACGTAAGATTAACAAAACAAATCCTGAAATAAAAAGAAGGAGAAAAGTTAATTCCGGTTGTGCTGTTTTAACGAGTGCCGAATATTTAGAGAATATTAAGGAAAAGGAGTTGTTACAAAAAGAGTAAAAGAATCAAAGAAAAAAGTGACAAAAGTAACGGAGTCCTCTTCAGACGAAGAAACTGTTACTTACCAAGAAGAAAGCGACAAAAAATATGACATTAAACGAAGTTTTGGAAGAAGAAAGAGAAAATCATGCAATCGAAGAGAAATATGAAGTACCAAAGGATGACATAGTCATGAAGCTACCTCCTCTAACAACGCATGGAGGTACTGCTAGGGTATCAAGGAAATTTGTGTTTAATATAGATATGAATAAATTCAATGTTAACTAAAGCATACACTTACGAGTTAATTTTTTATTTTCACTTTCATATGTAGACTGCAATTTAAGTTCCTATTAACTGTGTCAATCAGTTTTATTATTTTTTATTTTAATGTACCTATTTAGAATTTATTTTATGTATTTTTATTTTTATTTTATTTGAGTTAGCTTTACCTAACTGTTTTTACATTTATTTAATTAGTAATGGGTAAAAATGACCCAAATAATGTTTTTTTTGGATTAATTTTCAGTTCTCACTTCATTTTTAAATAAATCTGAAAAAATCATATAAAATGTTGTCTCATTTTTCAACCAGGCTATCTTATAATTGTTCCAGACCACCAGCAACAAAATAAACGCTGAAAATTGGTATGTCTCATTTTTACCCACCCCTTGTCCCATTTTTTCCCGAAGTGGCGGGTAAAAATAAGACACAAGTTTTATTTTTTTCCTTCAAACCCATTAAGATTTTCTTGAACTCGTCATTTCTATGTTATTCAGCATCAAAAAATCTGCATATTATCACCATTTAAACAAAACTTATTGCAAGAAGGACACCGTTTAAAAATTAAAAGTTGTATAAGGTACCGAACGTGGACAGTGTCCCAAATTCTTGCGTAGGCGAGATGCTACTGACTGATAGGTGGCTCCATGATAAGCTTAAAATAAACAATATAACACAATACATTGCTAACTAACGAAACAAAATTTTAGCTTTTTATATAAGAAAGTTACGAGCATTCCACCATTGTCGAGAATAAATAAGAAAGCTGTCTTTGGGACAATAATGAAACTTCAAATACAATAATTATTTCTACATTTACCAAAACTTTCATTAAAATCAATTAGGTATCTATCACTTTGATTTTAAAGAAGTATTCGAAATTCCAATAAATGCTCTATTAATAATCATTTTGTTTGTCAGGTATTGTATTTATGGTTTTCGTCATTTTTATACACGATGTTTATACACTATACTTTTAGGGTTTGATGTAGCCTTTTATTTATTTCCGATTTATTTGATCATATATATTATATGTCGCAGTCTTACGGTAAAATCAGTCTTATTATAATACGCCTAGGCTTTTTCAATAAGACTCTGATATTTCCATAAGCACTAGTAAAGTATATTTCACAATAATATTTCCTTGACTCGTTTTCTGGACGGATTTATAATAAATGTAACAGATCCATAGTAGGTAAAATTTAGACACTAAAACATAAATTAAATTTATTTTGTGAAAAAAAATCACTAAAATTTGGTTTTGGTTTGTTGTACCTATACGTTTATTTTTTCCTTGCATGTGTAAGCAATAAGCATACCTACTGATAAAAGGATTAGTTTATTTTCTCAAGTAGAAGTGACTCATAAAATAGTTAATATTTGGTTATGCATGGAATTTGTTTTTTTTGGTAAAATTGATAAAATAAATTGAAATAATCAGTTAGCACTCATCAATTTATGTTTCGTTATTTGGAGACAATGCAGTATTAGTAAAATCCATGTATTTTTTATTGTAGTTCACTGCCTGCATAAACGTTTCCTTAAATATAACCTTCCAAAAGATGGCTTATGTAGGGGTGGAATTTGCTGAAAACGGGGCAATAGGACTTGTCCATTCCAACTGGCTGACGCCTCTCAAAAAGGAAGCGTTTTGGCCCCCATATAAAACAACTGGCCTTTTCATTAAAGCTTTTACTGCAGCTGAAAAACCACATGAAGATACTTAAAAGATATGTAGTATAAAACGATACTTCTTTGAATGTGGTGCGTAAAATATTTTCTTGGTTGGGTAATAGGGCATTCCAGATAAAAGACATTAGAGTAAAATCATTTCATAATCACTTAAATATACCTACTTAGTATGTACCAAATTTTTTTTTATTTCAACAAAAAGTATTCTTGAGGTTTTTTCTTTCACTGTTATTTTGAGTCATACTCCACAGACACTTGGTGAATTTTTGAAATAGGTATAGCAATAACTACTTTTGGTAAAAGAGGACCTAAAATCATAACTCACCTGACCTATAGTCAGTTTCGATTTTATGGAATATAAACTTACCTACAATTTTACTTTACAGATGACATAGAAAAAGCTCAAAAACAATTAAAAAAGTGTGAGGACAACTCTGATGTTCATACCACAGAAGTATCAGATGCGGATGAAAAACGACCAAAAAGAAAATTGAAAAAGAATAGTATTCTATCTAGCTCTAGTGATGAAGACTCCTCAGAAGAACCTAAATCACCACTTGTAAGGCCATCAGCTTTCGTAAAATTGAAAAGAACAAGGATATACATTAAGTTACTAATCATATTGTGTGTACAATAATTAGTGTAAGTTTTACCAATATTTTATCATCAATGTTTTCTTTTGGATATAATATCTACCGAACTGTTTTCTGCACAGGCAAGTCATCTCTTGAGAAAAATAAATCAATACCACATAAATCTGCGGAAACTGACAGGACAGAAGAAATTTTGACATTGACCCATATTCTGACACTTTCGAATAAAACTGATTTTAATAAGTTGATGGTCATTTTCACATGAATTCTTATACTACCTAAACCATCTAGTGTGCCTTTTGGTACCATTTTATGAGTGAGTCTATAAGGTAAGCAAATGTACACCCTTTTTTGATTTTATATTTAAGGGAACCCAGATACTTTATAGTATTGTTACTGTGATTAATAGGCAATACATGGGTTGAAAATTGATTAATAACTGAAAAATTCATATACATTTTAATCTGAGGTTATAATTTTGGAATGTCAGATTTATGGACAAGGTTTCAGTGTATGTGTCGTAAATCTGATATGTGGTGTCAGTTATTGGTACAACCTGTTTCTCTGATGAATATGTTGCATTTCACTCTATTTCATTATTTTAATATAGCTTTATGATCTTGTGATGCCCAATATCATTTGAAACGTTTTGTTCCTAAATCTGACAGGGGTGTCAGATTTTGGTACCGCACATGTCAGATTCAGGAGATATTCTTTTATATATTTCAGAATGCCAGGAAAATACTACAAATATTCAAAGGATGCGTTGAATAATGCCATTCAGGCTGTTAAACAAGGCATGCCATGTGCCACAGCCAGCAAAACTTATAAAGTACCCAGAACAACCATACTTTACAAAGTATCTGGTAAATATCCCATAGACTGCAAAAGTGGTGTGACCACAATATTAACTTCAGATGAAGAGAATATTCTTGCGAGGTGGATAGTAGAAGTAGGAAAAACTGGGTTTCCAGTTTCTAAAGAACAATTATTGAATAGTGTTGCACTACTGATAAGGAAATTGAAAAGAGAAACCCCTTTTACAAATGGACGACCAGGCAGACATTGGTATGAAGGGTTCTTGAAAAGACATCCAGAAATAAGTCTAAGGATAACCCAAAATCTGACAAGTAGCAGAGCTGCAATATCGGAATTGAGGATTAGAAAGTGGTTTGAAGAGATATCAAACTATTTTTTGGAATCCAATATTTGCATTGTGGACCCTCGTAGAGTTTTTAATTCAGATGAGATTGGATTCTCTTTGGCACCAAAAGGAAAAACTGCACTAGTTATGAAGGGCAGTAAAGCAGTATACAATTATGCAAATAGCAATGAGAAAGAATCAATCACCACATTGATAACTGGTAGGGTATCTAATGTTTTTCCGGTTCTTCTTCACTTCCTATTTTTTTTACAGGAAATGCAGCTGGAGAAATGGCTCCCCCCATGGTTATGTTCGCCTACGAGCGTATTCCAAAACTCATTATAGAAAAATGTCCAGATGATTGGGAGTTGGTAAATCCGAAAATGGTTGGATGACGTCCGAAAGTTTTTTTGAATATATAGCTAATGTGTTTCATCCTTGGCTCCTTAGAACATCTGTTGAATTTCCTGTAATATTGTATGTGGATGGGCACAAGTCCCATTTAACCTTAAGTTTAAGTGAATTCTGTCGTAATAATAATATAATTCTGATAAGTTTGGTGCCTAATGCCACGCACATTATACAACCCTTAGATGTCGGGTACTTTCATCCACTAAAAACTAAATGGAGAGAAGCAATCTGTCAATGGAGAATAGAACACAAAAAATAATCTTTGAAGAAGGATCATTTTGCTCCTCTTCTGAAATCATACCTGGAAAAAATCAATAGTCCAACAATCATGAAAAATGCATTTCGTACCTGTGGCCTTTTTCCATTTAGTGCTGATTCGGTTGATTATTCGAAATGTCTGGCGTCTGCAAGTACTGTTATCACTTCTAATATTGTACATAAAACTGCTGAAACCTCCGCACCTGACCTAATAATGCTGAAACATCACCTGGAGTTTATTGAAAGTAGGATAGACCCAGAAAAGCTTGAGAAGTTTAATGAAACAAAATTAGGAAATAAAATATGGCAAGGAAGCAGATATGACTTGAATTTATTCAAATTCTGGTTGGAAGTCCATGAGGAGGTCCAAGGTAACCGAGTTTTAGAAACTATAGAAAATGAGAGAATAGCACCGGCATTGAATGATATTCAGACAGTTAATGAAGAAGTAAATGACATAGTAATGAATGATTATTTGGTTTTGGAAGGGGGATGGATTAATGAAATTATAAGTCAAGATAATGCACTACATACTAATGATACAGATACAATTTCCATTCTTGATAAAATCAATGTCAACGAAGATGTTAATTTCGATGAGGTTACAGATAAAGTGATAACATGTAATACTGGCATTGAAGAAAAATCCAATAATTTCTCAGAATTCGAAGTTGAGATGGATTTGATGAGTGAAGGAAATGTTGGACCTGTAGAACGAGAAAGGGTCGAACATATTTATGGGGTAGCTCATGAAATGTTAACAGATAAGGTTGATGACATAGTTGTAACTAATGAAATCCTTCATGACTGTAACGATGACGATAAAGATATTTATCTTGATAAGGTAACAGCCAGAACGGTACCATGTTATACTGGAGTTGGGAATGAGTCCAATAATAACTCAGAGCTCGGAGTTGAGATAGAATTGCAGAATAAAGAGAATAATGAACCTATAGTACATGTGAGTCCAGATGCATCAACAAAAAATAATGTGATCATTCCCTCACCTTTCAAAACTATATTGTTCTGGCCAGATACACAACCCAAAAAAAAGGTGAGTAGGCTGAAAGAAAAAATCCCAAGTGTATGTTCTTCAAAACAATGGAGAGAATTTACTTGAGGAAAGAAGAAGAAAAAACTAAAAAAGATAATGACCTGAAAGAGAGAAAGCGAGTTAGGGAAGAAAATAAAGCAAGGAAAGAGAATGAAAAAAAACAAAGGGTGTGGGTGCAGGAGGGCAGCGAAAAAGAAAAAAAGCTGCTGAATCTACTGAAAACAACCATGAAGAAAATGAAAAATGTACAAAAATAGATATGTCAGTAATAAAAATTGAAGAATATGTTATTGTTCAGTACGAAGGTGAAAAGTTTCCAGGAGTGATCAAAGAATTGAAAACTGATAGTGCTCTAGTAAGCGTTATGGCATTAAGTGGCATCAATCGTTGGAAATGGCCTTCACCTCCTGATGAGCTTTGGTATGACCAGGACGATATAGTTGAAAAAATCGAAACCCCAAAACCTGTCACTAATAGAAACAATTTTTGCATTCCTGGAATTGAAAAATATCGAAAGGAACTAATGCACTTGGGTCAGCGAAAAAAGAAAAAAGCTGCTGAATCTACTGAAAACAACTCTCATGAAGAAGATGAAAAATGTACAAAAATAGATATGTCAGTAATAAAAATTGGAGAATACGTTATTGTTCAGTACGAAGGTGAAAAATTCCCAGGAGTGATCAAGGAATTGAAAACTGATAGTGCTCTAGTAAGCGTTATGGCATTAGGTGGCATCAATCGTTGGAAATGGCCTTCACCTCCTGATGAGCTTTGGTATGACCAGGACGATATAGTTGAAAAAATCGAAACCCCAAAACCTGTCACTAATAGAAACACTTTTTTTATTCCAGAAATTGAAAAATATCATTAATGTTAGTTAGATGTCAAGTTTTTCAATAAAAGTTCTCAAATACTTATATTACATTTGATTCATTTATTCATTTTGGGATGTGTCCGAATTTGGAACACAAACTGTCAAATTCATGTACTTTGTCAAAATTATGTACAATGAAGTATCAGAAATATGTCCACTTCAATTCTCATGGTGTCAGATTTCTGTACCGGTGCATTAAATGAATAAAAAATCAAAATAATGATCTTTCAATTCATAAAATCATTTTTTTCCATAATTTTCATATCATATAAGTACCAATCATATTGAAAACACCATGATTCGTAATATATCAAAAAACTGCATATGGTGAAGATTAATAGATTGTCAAGTACTCCTTAAAGTGTCAGAAATTGGGACATTTACCTTATATTCAAGGTGTTTCAGAAAGATGCAACACAAAATACCTTTTTTCTAGATATTATTACTCAAAACAGAATCTCATTTTTCAGCTGTCAATATCTCTAAAAAAATTTCAAATTTGGTAATAATTTTTATTCACTTTTTTATTAAGATTTACATGTATTTCTAATTAGAACAGAAAACAAGGTGAGTTTAGTGTAGTATACTATAATCTATGTACTATATATATATTTATACGTATTAGATCGTTACACCTTTTATCATTTTGTAATGTCAATGTTCACTGTTTAATGTCAAGCTCAGTTCTTGCTTAATAAAGCCTATTCACGAAGGTTTTGCGTTATTTATTACAATTTATTAAGCAAGAATATTAAAATGGACAAATTACTAAGGCCGGACCGATTTGATGTAGATCCGAACTCTCCTAAAGCTGCCCTCGAATGGTCACACTGGAAAACTACTTTTGAAAATTTTATTTCTTCTGTTGAAGGAATAAATGAGGAAGAAAAACTCAAGCTACTCGTAAATTATGTAAATCACACCAACTTTGTACTTATTTCCGACTGTAAGAAATATGCTGATGCTATGCAAGTCCTTGAATCTGCTTTTGTAAAACCTAAGAACGAAATATTTGCAAGACATAGTCTTATGACTAGAATACAACAATTTGGAGAAAATGTGGATCAGTATATATTAATCTTAAAGCAACTAGCTAACGACTGTAATTTTACAACTGTTTTTTCTAATCAAAATCGAGACGACTACATAAGAGATGCTTTTATCATTGGACTAACTTCTGTGCACATTAGGCAGCGTTTGTTAGAGAATCATACTTTAACGTTAGAGGAAACTATAATCTCAACTCAATCACTAAAATCTGCGCAAAAACATTCAGAAGCTTATATTTCTGCTCCTCAAGTTGTTAATTCAATCCAATCTATCGAAAATTCGCTAGAATCAAATAAAGTTACGTCTGCTGCAATTAAAAACTTCAAATGCTACTACTGTGGATCTAATAGAAAACATTTACGGAGTTCATGTCCAGCTAAAAATTCTGTTTGTTCCGAATGTGGTAAACAAGGACACTTCTCAAAAGTATGTCAAAGCAAGAAGTATAAACCTTCATCAGCTTCAATTTTATCTGTTGCTTCTTCATCTATCTCTTCAAACTCCAAATATCTTGCTGCCGCCCCACAAAGCTTATCTAAAAGTCTAATTGACATCAAAATTAACGGAACTCCTGCCGACGCTTTAATAGATACTGGTAGCTCAGAATCGTACCTAAATAAAAACTTTGCCTCATTCTTGAAGATTAAAGTTCTTCCAAGTTCTGGTCACATACCAATGGCATCCACGAAATTGAAGTCCTCTATATCTGGACACTGCTTCGTAGATTTAGCAGTAAACGATGGATTGCATTCAAATATCCGTATATCCATTCTTCAAGATTTATGTGCTGATGTAGTTATTGGCCATGATTTACTTAAACAGTATTTCGTTCTTGAAATCACATTTGGAAGCCCGAAATCACCTTTAATAATTGATTCATCTGACAAAATATGCAGTTTAGCTCATCTTAATATAGAATCTCCCACACTATTTTCAAATTTATCAGACGATTGCAGACCTATTGCAACTAAGTCTAGACAATTTTCGACAGAAGATTCTAAATTTATATCTGATCAAGTAAGTTCCCTCTTATCTCATGGAATTATAGAAGAAAGTAACTCACCTTGGCGCGCTCAGGTATTAATTACGAAGAGTGAAACTCATAAGAAGAGAATGGTGGTCGACTATTCTCAAACTATCAACAAATTAACATATTTAGATGCTTACCCACTTCAGAACATTGAAGTTGTTGTTGTTGACGTTGACGTCGACCAGGCGCGCATTTTTCATAATCTGTTGATGGCGGTTCATTCAATTTTGTATTTGCAAATTGAGTATTTATTCCTGATAATATACCTATTTACTCACCATAAACCTAACCTAGTATCAACGATTATATACTAACTAAGGATGGACTAGTTCCTATTCTCAAGCATTTTGAAAACAAGATCGCAAATGCGCATGCGTTATTACGTCACAGTAGGACCTAAATAGCAGACAGTCAGTTTGTTTACATAGTGGTTTACGTTTACATTTATTATATTGTCAGAATTTTTCTGTTTCTGGTAAAGTTTTAGTGATTTTTAATCATAATTCGTTTTATTTTATTTTGAAAACTTGGTTTTTGTACTATTATATTCAAGGTAAAATTGATTTATGACTTGGTAGAAATATTATTTTAAGGTTGTTTTTTCTATTTTAGTCTAGGCATGCCTGGTAGAATATGTGCTATTGCTACGTGCAAAAACAACCAAATTATTTGTAAAAAGAAAGGCATTCCTATTATATTTCATTATTTCCCAAAAGGGAACGATTTATTAGTGTCTTCCACTATTCGCAAAGAATGGGTTAGGCGTTGTAGAAGGGCAGATAATTTTAATGTACACTTTACACCAAATGATTATGGAAGAGACTTACAGAATGAGTTGTTAAGTAAGTACTATACAATTTTTTAGTGTATTCTATGGTTTATTTCAAAACAATTATAAATCTGCAGCTTTCTTTAATTATAATTTAATTAAAAATAAATTATTTTTCTTAAGACTCATTCCTACATTATTTTCAGAGTTACCTTTATGCAAGATTTTAAAGAAGACAGCTGTCCCCACTGTTAAAGTGAAAAGAGCCCTTGAATCTTCTGAAGAGAGTGAAGAGACACTTCGGGCAAAAAGAGCTAAAAAAAACTAATAGAAACATTGTTGAAGAAATAATTGGTTCTACTAGCTCCAATATAGAAAATTTAAATGACATAAATATTTTCTAGCTACATTACTATATGAATTCCTTTTGTAAATATAAACTGTTTCGATATTCCTATTCTTTTGTAAGGATATATACAATAATTATTAATAAAATAAAACTAAAAAAAATGTGTTTTCTTTTTTAAAGCAAATATAGTGTTCTAATATGGTAAAGGTAATTAGTTTTAAAGCCGAACAACCTTTATTTTTAATTAAAATCAATAGAAACACATTTTCAGTAAGTATAAACCAATGTATTTAAATATACGCGAGGTCCTGTGGTGACGTCATAGCTGCAACATCGCACACAAACAAATTTGTCAAAGTAGACTATCCTTCCTAGTATATAATCGTTGACCTAGTATACCTATTTTAGCTTGTAGCACTGAACAATTTGTTAGTATTGAAAAAATTACCCCTATCATAGTGAACTAACATTCGTGATAAAAGAAAAATACTCTGTGGTCCAGTAGTTATCTAGTTTGTTTTAATCTCTTTTATTTTTGTATAAAACAAATCTAAGATAAACATTTCGTTATAAGGATGTTTAATATTTCAATTTTCATTACAAATGTAAATAATTTTTTATTTTTATGTTATATTCATGTAATCTATTACATTGCATAATTAAGTCAACTGAAAGAAAATAAATACCTACCTACCTAGACATGAGATTCTAGTGTCAGACTAGTGTGTAATTTTATAACCTAAAGTGTCAACTGAAAATAATTATGCTTAAGAATATTTCTAAAAATTGGGAAAATTTAACTATTTTCTTCCGGTTTTTTTTTTGTGAAACAGACTTACATTTAGTTCAAGATAATAACTAACCTTCACAGTTTAAAGTGAAAATATGTATCGTAAAATAGCATTAATTAGTGTTGAAAAAGTACCATTTTTTGAACTAAATTAGTGATTTTTGAAGTAATTACTGAATGATCCAGCGAAATTTTTGTTCTAATCTGCTTTATTTAAGGTAAGCTATCAAACAAAATCATAAAATTTCGAGGGTCGCGAAGTCGACCAGAACCACATTGTTTATTCAGCGTGTGCACTGTCCTGTCTAAAAGGTTACCTCAATCAAATGTAAACATTGGATTGAACGAAATATCTATTTTGATATTTTTACTATCCTATACTGGTAGGTAAGCACTACATTTTAATTTATATATTTTTAATAAAAGTTTTAATTTTTGAGGAACTTGTGTAGCTGTTAATTAAACTATTGCTACTGTTTCAAGTGCAATCATGTGTGATAATTAATAACAATACTTTGTGTACATAATCCAGTGATTGTTTAAGCTGAATACTTAATTAAAATAAAATATGTTTCAAAGTAGACAAACATTCACATATCTCGATGCTTAAAGTTAGTCTGAGTGTTACAAATGGCCAACCATAAGTCATTCTCCCTAAGGGGGGGGATGTAACACCCTGTTTATCAAATAATTTGTTAGTCATTAAACATTTAAAGATATGTTGGTCAAGGACCAGTAGTAAGCATTTAGACATATAAAAATATTTAAAATAAATATTAAATATTGTGTTAAAAGCGCTGAATAATAGTATACCTATTATTAAACGAGCAATTTATGATAGCCATTATTCACGAAGGGTGACGTTTGCGTCTCGAGCCGAAGGGGAGGGGCACAAATCACCCGAGTGAATAATGGTCATAAATTGTGAGTTGAATACTATACTTTGTCCACGACCCTTGATTTCTTTATTAAATAAAAGTTAAGTAAATACTTAATGAGTTCTATACAAGGGAAATGCTGCCAACATAACGAACAAAAAAATAATGAAAAAGGTTAGTCGCACAAGGAAGTGATTTTTCCGATCAGTTTTTGGTTTCTCTTATATGTTTTGAGTCCCTTTACCATCCATGTTGTACCCGAAGAGTTCAGAGGTCTTTTTACTTTGGGGTATTTTGCATCTTACAGTTGACGAAAAACCAATGTCAGCTGTCAACACATATATGTATCAATAAGGTATTAGGCATTGTTCAGCATTCTTTGTTTGTATTTCTGGTATATTATATAATAATTTTTATTCCACCTTTGTCTACTAGTAATTTGTGGGACTCTGATCTGCTTTTATTATTGCAAATACCATCGAGAATAGTTATTCTACCCTGTTTTGTATCTTCGTAGTGATTATACTATACAAATTGCGATGAAGCGTTGAGCATATCAAAGTTGTAAAAATAATACAAGAGCTTTAATTATAGGACGAAGACGCCATTAACTTTATTCCGTTTCCCAAACCCAGGAGATGTCCCCGCAGATGCTTCAAATGGATTGTGGCAACCAAAATCTGAATTTTGCCACAATCAACAAAACCACTTATATTTGTAGTGAACATTTCGATACCAATTGTGTATATCCAAAACCCTATTGTAATGATGAGTTTACTGAAGCTGAAGTAAATACAGAATTGACTCAATCGAATCTACAAGAACTTGCTAGTGTCTCAGATAATCCAATAGTTGTTGTGGATGACCAATTTTCTGAAAATTTTCCATCTCCAATTACACCCATTACGAACATTTTGGAACACAGATATAGCTCTACCAATTTTGTAATGCAACCACAAACTGAACCGAAAAAAAGATTACCAAAAATAAAACAAAATATAGTACAAGTATATTCAAATCTTCACCGTGGACAGAAATACTCATATCGGGAAAACTATTTTTCATACAAAAACCTGAAAAGAAATACAACCATGTTTAAATACTTTACTGGACTTAACCCTTCACATTTTGAAGCACATTCTTAGATGAAAATGTTATGATCGACTTAAAATACCAATTTAAATAAAAAAGCAGCTTGGAGTTAGGAAGAATTTCTATTCAAAATTTTCTAATAGAGACAAGTTATGTTTGGTGCTAGTAAGATTGAGACGAGGATACACTTTACAAAAATTGACATTTTTTTGTAATACAAATAAATCATACCTATCAGTGATCTTTTTTTGCCTGGGTTCAATTTACGTACCACCAAATCATTGGACTAAGAGGTGATTTATTTTTGGCAGCTAGAAATATAAAGAACATTCCTTATTGTTTCAAAAATTTTGAGGATAAAATTCTTGGGGTTATGGATGCCACTGAGATATCATTACTAATGGCAAGAAACTATATGCAGCAAGGAAATACTTACTCCAGTTACAAGCACACTAACATAATTAAATTTCTAGTTGTAATTGCAGTTAGTGGTGCGATAATATACATCAGTGAAGGATTTGAAGGCTCCATATCTGATAGTGAACTGTTTGCAGTGTGATATGAAGAACTTTCTGCAAGAAAATAACTGTCTATTAGCAGATAGGGGCTTCCTACTTCAAGATGTTGCAAATGAACTTAAAATTAAAGTGGTAACTCCACCATTTTTTTTGAAAAGGGATAAACTGACATCAGAAGAACGTCTGACAAAAAAAATTGCCAAATCTAGAGTTCATGTGGAACGTGCCATTCATAGGATTAAATTATACAGAATATTAAGTAACTGTTGTCCTGTTACTATGTTACCAATAATTTCAAATATTTTTGGTATTGTATGCTTCCTTGTAAATTTTGAAAAACCTTTGGTTAAATAAAATACTGTATGATGAAACGAAACAATTTGATTTGTTTAAATCTTCATTATATATTTGAACTAAGTTCAATATAGATTCGTGATGCGTTTCACTAACACATTAGCTTTCTCAAACGAATCTATATTGAACTTAGTTCAAATATATAATGAAAATTTAAACAAATCAAATTGTTTTATTTGCTTTATTTCGTCAGAATAATTCTTACGATTTACAGGATCTATAAGTATCCCACTTGGATTCCAAATTATTAAATTGCAATAATCCACATCAAATATTAATAATGACACTAATATTTGATACAGATATGGATGAATTGGTTTTAAAAAAAATTTATTATTTATTTTGGCCAGGCAGAAATTATTTAATTGACTTTTTGTAAGAAATGTGTCAAAGTTTAAAATATTTTTGCATTTTTCCAAGACTTTTGGACATTTAATTTCAAAAATTTGGTCAATTGAACCATCACTATTTCTTACCAACCCATCTATACTTGTTGCCAAGAAATTAAAAAGTTTATCAACAACAAGTCCACATTCTTCTATTTTTTGGCTTGCCATAATAAAAGAATTATATTTTGTTCTTGCAATGGATTCATTTTTTTTTCCATATCGCATCGCAGAAATAGAAATTGGTTTCGTTTGAAGCCATACATTTCTAAGTAAGAAGTTTTTTTTGTCTGGTCACTTTTTAAACCACAAACAATATGGACAATGGAAGATGTTATGAAATAAGTTCTCCAGTATATCCATTTATAACTACCTTGAGGGAATGAGTCAGGTAATCGAACCGATTGATTGGTATAACCATTTAAAAAATGTTCATATTATTAATAAATATTGTGGTCTGATTATCTATTACCTCAAGTTCATCACTACTAAATTTGAAATCTTCATATTGAATTGAAAATAATGTTTCAAACATGGTTTCTTGACTCCCGTTTTGAACGTTTACTAAAAAAGCATCCATGTCAATGTTTCTACAATAGTTTGTTGGGAGTGGATTATACAGGGTGTCTCAAAATTGACGCCCGTCCTTTCAGAATATGAATCGGGGGGCTAAAACGAATTAAAACGTAAGAATAAAAAATTTCGTTATGTCCATGGTTACAGAGTTATTGACAAAAAACAAAGATCTAACATTCAATGATTACACTTTATTAAAAACGAAGTCAGCTAAAAACAAATGAGTAGCATTAGTTCTGTCAACTTTTGTCATAATAAGTATAAGTATAATTTCATACGGTTATTTGTTTTAAAAATGGAACGTTATTATTCCAATCGAGAATATGTTGATATGTTAAAAGTATTAGGTGCGCATAATGATAATGCCAGTGCTGCATCTAGAGCATATACCGTAAAATTCCCAAATCGACGGCACCCTGATGCAAAAACTATACGACGGGTTGAACAAAGATTACTGGAAACAGGTAATTTAAATCCCAGATTAAATAAAGGAGGACGCCATTCTACGCTCAACGTCGTCCAGGAAGAGCAAATTCTTGATTTTGTTGAAGCGGAACCAAATACAAGTATTCGAGTTACATCGAGACAAACGCATTTCCAAAAAGATTATTAAGAAGGAATGGCTTATATCCATTTAGGCCACAAAAAGTTCAAGTTTTACATGAAGGAGATAGGGAGCTTCGGATTAATTTTTGTAGATGGTTATTGGATAACGTAAACAATGATCCACATTTTATAGAAAATATTATGTTTACTGACGAGTGTACATTTACCCAGACAGGGATTATAAATACTCATAATTTGCACGAGTGGAGAGATGAAAACCCTTATTTAATACGTAAAAGATGTCACCAAAGACGATGGTCAGTAAATATTTGGGCTGGATTATTAAATAATAATGTAATCGGCCGAAATATGTTACCTAACCGACTTAATTCAGCATCGTATTTTCATTTTTTAAACGACAATTTACCACTGCCATTTCTCGATCAAGTTCCATTAGCAACTAGATTGAATTGTTGGTTCCAACATGATGGTGCTCCTGCACATTATGGTAGACAAGTGAGAACATTACTAAATCAAACATTCCCCGACTGTTGGATAGGAAGAGGTGGACCCGTACTATGGCCTCCTAGATCTCCAGATCTAAATCCATTAGATTTTTTCTTCTGGGGATTCTTGAAAGAAAAAATTAACTTTGAACCTGTTGAGAGTGCGGAAGATGTAGTAGCTCGTATTCACGCTGCTGTGACATTTATAGACGAAAACATGCTACAGAGGGTTCGTGATTCAATGATAAATCGTGCACATATTTGCATTGAAGTAGGAGGCGATTTGTTTGAACACCTTTTATAAATTAATTTCTTGTTTTGTAACAAATATTCGTTTTAATAAAGTTTAAACATTGAATGTTAGATCTTTGTTTTATGTCAATAACTCTGTAACCATGGACATAACGCAATTTTTTTATTCTTACGTTTTAATTCGTTTTAGCCCCCCGATTCATATTCTGAAAGGATGGGCGTCAATTTTGAGACACCCTGTATACAGATCTTTCTGCAGGTTTATACCGCTTTATGGGATACATATAAGTAGACACAGGTCCTCGGTCCCTTTCATTGGAGCCTTGTCCCCATTTACATGGCTGACTTGTAGAAGCTACAGACACATGGAAAAAAAAGTAATAATGCAGTAATATGGCTGCACTTTCCCATTGCAGACTGTTTGCAATCACATTTACCTCAAACAACACCTCCAGATATGTTATTTAAGCATATTATGACATCATGTTTAATTTTTTTGTCAAATGATGCTTGACATTTACACTTACAATAATAATAATATTTAATATGGGAATCATAAATTTGGCTTAGGTGGTCACTGTCGACTTATTGTGAACCTCTTCTACATGGCTTTTCTGTTACTATTGAATCGTTATCCCTTTCAACAACTTCTGGATTTTCACTTTCAATATTTTCATTCACTATATAAGTAAATATATAGCCTTTATTGAAATACTGAGGCAAGGGGCGTGATGGAAATTTTGACCACATCAAATTTTCTTCAAACACATCAAATGTACCCTTGTTTGAACTTGGATTTTGAAGAATATTTCCCTCCATATCATACCATTTTCCTTGGTCTATGCCTAGAAACATCTTGTTTATTCCTCCATTATCAATGCAGTCGTTAATTCTGAAAAATTCAAATATAAGAACAATGAAGTAGTTACAGCCATTCAACACACCTCTTAATGAGTTCATCCTTAGACCCAGTTTGTTTAAGGGACCTGCACTCCAACCACCTTTTCAATTCCTTGACAGAATGATCCTCTAAACGTACATTTTCTTGTAACATTGCCCCAGATACATCCGTCGGTAAAAGCACTACAGAATCCATGTCTAATTGTAAACTAATACTAGACTAAAGATAGGTTGTAGAATGTATAATAACTCTTCTCGAGGATATTTGCAATAATAAAAGCAGATCAGAGTCACACAAATCACAAACAAAAGTAGAATAAAAATAAGTATACAATATACCAGAAACACAAACAAAGCCAAACAAATAATGCTGAACAATGCCTAATAGTCCTAATACCTTAATGATACGTATATGTGTTGACAGCTATCATTAGTTTCGTCAACTGTAAGATGTAAAATACCCCAAACTAAATAGACCTGCAAACTTTTCGAGTACAACTCTAAACTTTTTGGGTACAATATGGGTGGTAAAGGGACTCAAAATATATATGAAAAACCAAAAAATGATGGGAAAAACCTTTTCCTTATGCGACTAACCTTTTTCATTATTTTTTTGTTCGTTATGTTGGTAGCATTTCCCTTGTATAGAACTCGTCCATTTCTGGAGTAGGTACGTCAAATGTGACATATAGAGATGGGCGATACTGTGTAACGTATCGATATCCCGTACCATTATAAATATACTGTTTTATAAATATCAATATTAGAAGATATCGTTATGAAAAGTATCAATTCTAAAAATTTCGATATTTTATCGATACGATGTACTTCAGAAACCAATTTCCCAAACAAAATACGCAGATTAAATAGTTTATTTCATGTTGTACTCCCATCTCTAGTCACTTAGGTGCCGGAATGTTGTGAGTGTTGTGTTGTCATAGCAACATATGCTATTTAAATGCAAAAGCGTGAATTATGAAGCATAATTCACTCTAGTAGATATATAGGTACCATATACCTTTTGTTAGGAAGTGAAATATTGACTTATTATAAGTGGTCGTGGACAAACAAATATATAGAAGTTTTGGTTAGGTCAATGGGCTACGAATCATTATTAAAAACATATTGTAACCAATTAGTCTTGATTTTGAGTATAGTAAAGTAATTGTTGAAACGAGAGAACTTTGCTGACTTGCTGTGACACACATTTCCTGATGACTGATTATTTTGAAAACCGGACCGATAAATGTCCTCTTGAAAATGCGGCTGAAAGGAAAGTGAAAGAATGCGGATAAAACAATGAATTGATGCTGCCAACATGTCATTTCTGTTTTGTTATCGCAATCTTTAACAAATGTTTGAATTGATAGTTTCTAAATTCAGATTATTGTTTTGATTTTTCTGAAACTGATTGTTGTGTATTCCTTTTTTATTATGGAGCACGATAGATCTTTTAGGTCTTAGTGATTGTCATCCCATCATACATACATTCTTTTGTTATTAATAGACTTCTGAGAAACCAACCGTAAATAGCAATTTGTGTTTCAGTATTTTTCATTGTTATTATAACACGTGTTTTTTACTCCATTAGTATTGAAAACATACAATATTTTTTTTATTAGAAAATAAAAGAGTCACAGTTGAGATAGCTAATAGCAGATGCCAAGGACCTATCGCAGGCAAACTGAAAAAGGGAATTGGAAATGTGACCAGCCAAATGCAGCTATCACTACAGTTAAGAACGGTAGAAGTGTTAGGGAGGTATTCAGAGTTTTCAACGTTCCCAGAAGTACCCTGCATAAGCGATTGAAACAAAACAGTGATGCTGGTCCTTATTTAGGGCGCCAACCAGTATTTTCAGACGATCAAGAAATTTTTTTAGCTTAGTGGCAATAAACAAAAAAATGTGCTTATGAATATGCACCTGCCTTGTGTGCGAAAAAGAATGAATCCGCAACTCCAAAAGGGGGGTCCAGCAGGGGATCTCTATACTTGTTCAGACAAAGGGTGGATCACAGAAAACCTGTTCCTGCAGTATTTAGAACACTTCCAAAAATTTGTGAAAGCCAGTCCGGATGATCCAGTTCTCCTGATAATGGATAACCATTCCGCTCACTTTATCCTACAAGCTTATAAATTTTGCAAAGCCAACGGTGTTTTTCTTTTGTCCATCCGTTCGAACACATCACATAAGATACAGCCACTTGATGTCACGTTTTACGGCCCGCTAAAGACTGCGTTCAATTCCGAATGCAGCAAGTATTTAAGGAATCACCCGCAATACCCGCATGAACAAATAACCTCTTTTGAAGTTTCAGAGCTTTTCAATAATACATTTATTAGGGTAGCTAGTCCAAAGAAACTATAAATTGGGCTCATAAGGCATGTACCGATACCGAAAAAAATATATACATAATATATGCAATTATTGTGCTTAGAAAACTTTTATCTGTTTATCGGGGTAATCGTTGTTGTATGTCATCATTACCCGAACTAGTTGGGGTAATGATAGCCATGTAGGGTTTTCCTTTTTGCTGCTGTAAAACAAGTTTTATTATTTTTTGTTTACTTTTGAATAAAGATTTAAGTAAACATGATATATTTCAATGATTCCCTTGTTTTAAAGGTCTTTAGAAAAAATAATAAAGAAAAATTAAATAAAGCTTCGGGTACCACCATTCCCCTGGTCTCCCCTAAGATGGAACGGCAACAGTGTTGTCACTTTGATGTCAAATCAATATGGATTATGCCCTATCCAAAAAAAAATAGCAAGATATTCAACGAAGTATAAAAAGAAGCTGGAAATACAGCAACCACACGTCTTGCAATATTATAAGTACCTATATGGGAGAATTGGATCTGATGGATAGTCATAGATTAAACGACTTACCTGTTCGATCTTCATTATATGAGGAACCACTTCCGCATAGACCACCATGTAGTTACGCCTCTGGCGCGGAACAATCACTAGATTTTAAGAAACAAACACGAATATCCACCTTGCCGGCCTCTGGCCTCTCCTGGCTCATTATGTTTTTAGTGCATAGATTGCGTAGGAAACCTAAGGGTGGGATAATCTTATCTAACTGTACTGAGACTACTGGGAGGGTTGGTCTATGCGGGAGTGGTTCCTCATATAATCAAGATCGAACTTCCCCACAGGTAAGTCGTTTAATCTATGATTATATTTCGGAACCACTTCCTTATAGACCACCATGTAGATGTTGAAAGCATAACTGCCTACGCAATCTAAGCAAACCCTCTTCATATGACTATTTTGATATAAATAAAATAAGGAGGTTTTGAATGAAACACACACAATACCATCTCCAATAGTAAAGTATCCCTCTCCCTCCAAGATCGTAATGATCTTAAATGGTGGCTTAACAATGTTACCTTATCGGGAGTACAATTGGGGTCCAGATCATTCCAGGACGAAATTTTCACAGATGCTTCATCTAAAGGTTGGGGGGCAGTTTGCAATTCAGAAAAGGTTTTGGGATAAAAAGGGGAGTGAAAATCATATTAATTACCTAGAAATCTTAGCCGTATTCTATGGCCTGAAGTGTTTTGCCAAAAATCTTAATAACTGTAATTTATTGTTAAGAATTGATAATACAACTGCTATCAGCTATATTAACAGAATGGGGGGAATTAAATATTTAAAGCTTCATGAAATTACAAAACAAATATGGCAATGGTGCGAAAAGAAAAGCCTTTGGGTATTTGCAACTTACATTTCTTCCGAAGGTAATGCTGATGCTGATAAAGAGTCCAGATCCTCATCCATGGAAACAGAATATTCCTTCAAGAAATAGTTAACGCATTTGGTAAACCAACAATAGATTTATTTGCATCAAAGTCCAATGCGAAATGTAAAAACTATGTTTCTTGGAAGAAAGATCCAGACTCAGTGTTTGTTGGTGCCTTTACTAAACCATGGTCTTCCTTCTTTTATGCCTTTCCACCCTTTCCTCTAATATTGAAAGTTCTAAATAAGATTATTATAGAGAAAGCAGAGGGTATAATGGTAGTTCCTGCTTGGACTACACAATCCTGGTATCCATTATTTTATGTTATTGATTAAAGAACCCTTAGTTTTTGAGCCTCATCCAAACTTAATTATATCACCTTTCAGAGAGAGTCACCCTATATGGAAAGAGCTTACCCTGGTTGTAGGGTTCTTATCAGGGAAGCGTATCGCAGAAGAAACATTTCAGAGGCAGGAATAAATATTCTATTAGCATCTTTAAGCCAAGGCTCCATAAAACAATACAATACCTCTTTAAAACTATGGTGTAACTTTATTATTAGTAACAACATCACCTTAGAAAAATCGTCTATACAAGATATTTTACAATTCCTTACCGTAGAATTTGATAAAGGAAGCAGGAGGAAAAAGAAAGAGCGCCTAACCATTTTGCTTGCGTGTTCTGCAGATTAAATGCGAAACGAAGTATATAAGAGACAACATTTCTGAGGGTCGAAAAAGAAGAAAAGCGGCTTAAAATGTCGGGCAGGAAATTGTGATCTTCAGTAAATGCAATGAAATAAGTTTCTATTCTTCATCGCAAGTGATTTTACTGGTTTTAGAAGATAGATGAAATTTGGCCAATGGTGGGAAGATTGCAATAAAAACTGTAAACCACATTACATGTGCTGATAGCTCAGAGGGTATGGCTCCTCTGGAGACTAAATCCGCGGGATTATTCACAGACTCAACATAATTCCAACTGGATGAAGATACATTTGGTTGAATGAAGGAAACCCTGTTGGAAATGAAGGTTTTATATTTACAGGGCGATCCATTGATCCAATATAAAACAACTTGCGAATCCGACCAAGCAAAAATTCCTCCAACATTTTGATACGGAGTATCATGGCGGAAGCTCCACGAAAGTTCTTTTCATATCGTTGAGATCCGTACTGCTAAGCAGCAATATTGCAAATCACTCAATACATTACGGGGTATGGGAATACAACCTACGTTAAGAAGTGTATTTGATAAGGGTTACAAGGAAGCAATGGCCAACTTCGAAGTCGATGCTTTCATCACTCAAGGTTGCCAATTGACAAGCTCTGACTTAACCAGAGCCGTGCACAACGCGTGTCAAGAAGTGGTTGCATATATAGATGCTCTACCTCCATCAGAACAAACAGCTGAGCTGAATCATATCCGTTCTCAATTTTCAAGCGAACTTGTTCCACTGGCACTCGATGGTCTATCAATCCATGGACCAGTTAAGGCTGATTCTCACTACACGTGCCAGGCACGGTCCAGTCACAGTCAAGTCAAAACCGTTGGAATCACATTCAATGTAAAACAATGCTTTAATTCACATTGGACGGGACGGTCAAGACAAGCCGCGGTCTAGTATCGTGACGATCATTTCTGGGGCGATCAAAGACCGTCGCGCACGTGGCGGACTTGACCATGCCTGTTCAGTGTGAATGACGAAACGGCGATCGCCGGTCAAGTCGCATGCAAAATGGACGAGCAAATGATTGAATTGGTTCGAGAACATGAGGAATTATACGATATGTCCCACAGAAAATATATGGATACACCCCACAAAAACAAATTGTGGGATGAAATAGGGCAAACATTAAAAACAGGTAAGCATATAAACAAATTTTTGAATTTATTATTAAATAGCTACGTACAATATTACACATTATATGTTATATTTTATCATTTTGCCATGACACCGAACCCACTACAGAGTTGAAGAAGGCAGTAAATTTTTCTCTGAATTGAAATGCCTCTAGTCGGGCATTGTTACCAATACCAGGCAATGCCATAAAAATAGGTTGATTCTGTTCACTTGAACACGAGCTTTCTGACAAAACTGAAGTACCGTTGCGCAAAAAATTATGCAAAATACATGTGGTTAGGATAATATTTTCTATATAATTGGGTTTCGAGTTAATTTTTCTAAAATACAGTCTAAATCTTTGTGCTAAAATTTTCTACAACACGCCTAGCACGACAAAGACGGTACTTGAAAATTCGTTTTTCCACATCTCCTTGAACTTGTAACTCTGGATACGGTCTCAATAAATTTGCTTTTAAGGGAAATGCTGAGTCGCCTACAATAACGTACGGTGCTTCAATATTCGTTCCAGGTAAGTTTTTACAGTCCGGAATGTCCAAAGTGCCATTATTCAATGATTTCCCAATCTCGATGTAGAAAAAATACCACCATCACTGTTTTTCCCATAAGAGCCAATATCTACCGCTATGAATTTATAATCGGCATCGACCAATGCTAGTAGTACTACCGAAAAGGTTTTCTTATAATTGAAATAGTTCGATCCGCTGTTAGAAGGAGCTGTTATTTCTATATGTTTGCCATCCAGTGCCCCAAGACAATTGGGGAAATTCCATGTAGTCCAAAACTGTTCAGCAGTCTTCTCCCAGTCTTTTCTACGCGGTGTTGGTATGCATACAGCCAATAATTTACGGATTACTGCATTGCACACTTCTTGTACAATTGCATGAACAGTGGAATGACCAAGGCGGTAACTAAATGAGATGGTCTGGAATGAATCACCGGTTGCAAGAAATCTAAAACAAATATAATTTTACCATATATCAATAATGAATCATTACAAACACTTATGTTTAAGTCAAAAAAAAAGAGAAAAGAGTGAATAGATCAACCTGACATATACTATTAAAAGTTGCAATCGAATATTAGCTGAACAATAAAAATGTTGTACTACTCATTACTATTTCTCCATATTTAGGTTATTATTGTACGATTTTGCATTTGCTATTATCTCATAGGTACGACATGCATAAGATATGTCTCAACAATGTACATTTTTTTTTAGATCCCCGAAAATGCAAACAAAGATGGGAATTCGTGCGCAATTTCGAAAACACATCAGGGGTCAAAAAACAAAGACCGGATAGGCCGCCTCTTTCCAAACGAAGTGGAAATACGAAGATCATATGGAGTTTCTCAGAGCTTACATGAAAGACAAAGTGAGAATAACCTCAGTAACGGGCGAAAATGAAGATCCTTCATTTATTGCGGATGAAGAAGATGAAAATGATACGCTTACACAAATCTCAGAGCCACCTACACCACCTACGCCACAAATAGCAAAAGCATCCAGTTCGGTGTTACGAAAAAGGAAAATCCCTGTTGCTGCTACAGAAACTGCTTCCAGTACTCTAATGAAGCACATCCTAGAGGAGGAGAAGAAATTTAAAAAGGAAGAACCCAAATCTGAAATGGACGTGTTTTTTGATTCCATCAGAATGACTGTGAATAAATTCAATCCCTAAGATAAATTTTTGGCCAAACAAAAAATTTTCCAAATTGTCACGGAAATTGAAGCCAAATACATGGATCAATATTGGAATCAACCTACAAACTACCAGATCACTCCACAACAACAATTTACAGATGGTATTGCAATTCCACCCTCCAGATCCACTCAACACCATTCAGATTTTGCTCTATCCCACAGTACAACCCGACCATCTTCTGTGGTGTCATCAGTACCTACCTACCATCAGCTCACTCAACAACAATTCACACATAGTATTGCAATTCCACCTACTACACCCATTCAACACCAATCATATTTTGCAACATCCCCCAGTACTTCAACCCGACCATCTTCTGCTGCATCATCAATACAAGAAACGCCACCAGATAGTGTTGCTTCGTCTGCCGCCTCATTCTTAGAAACTTTTTCCACTTAATATTATATTTCATATTTCCATGTATTAGGTATTACTTTTAAGTTAAGATGAGTGTTGAGTTTGACAAACACTATATGTTTTCTGGTGTTAAACATTAATATACCAAAATAAATTTATTTTCAATTACACAACCACTTTTAAAACTTCATTATTCAATTGACACAACCCCGAATTTATTTAATTTAGAAATACTCCGGTAATAAAGTGAACGAAAATTTTCTTAATGTTGTTACTCACCTTAGACAAACAGCAAGTTTCTCCAAAGAGGAAATAGACTCCCGAAACGTGGTGTTCTGCTTGGTCAAATCACTTTTTAAAATTTCATGTAATTGGTAAAATTCGTTAGGGGACATCCTAAAATATCTGTGGAATTTTGTTTCATCATCAATCAACTCTTTATATAGAGTAGAAAACTCTCCTTTTCTCTTGCGCTGCCTTAGGATAGGATGCACCCAATATCGTCGAGCTTTGGGAAGTGAGATTTGTTTTTCCTCATCCAAAACAATGGCTATTTTCATTAATGTATTTCGCGAAAACATGACTGTCTGGAGATTTCGACCGTACATATCTTCTTTGACCGGACAGTGTGAATGCATTATAAAAATTGCGATCGTGACTTGACTGTGACTGGACCGTGCCTGGCACGTGTAGTGAGAATCAGCCTTTCTGTAGTGAGAGCAGCAGCAAATTCTAAAGAATTTTCTGCAACATCCATCCTCACATTTGTGTGGGACAAGAATTTCGGCTATTTCCCTTTTTAAATAATCGTATTGGTCTGCGAGAGAAAAAATGTTGTACTCCCATTTTATTTTGGATGTTCGATATGTGTAGCTGTAGAATATCGAACGCGTTTTGCCCCATTCCAACCCAAACAGCACTGTATGTATTGAATACGTACATATTTGGTCTTATATACGTCCTGTACGTACATTACCTAAAATGTACGTACATTGTGATTCATAAACAGTACGTACTTTTGGGCACGTACCATGTACGTACTCAATATGTAGTACGGCAGTACGTATTTTCTGATACGTATTATGTATGTATTTAATACGTATCGGCTGTACATATTTTTATGCGTAAAAATTGTGTAATAGGTATATATACCTAAGTACGTGAGGTATACTTATATTCATTTCAAAAATAACTTAGTTGAAAATGGTAAGTAAATAGGGATTGTGGTCAGGATCATAGGATTAGTGCGTTCATCTATCACACTTGCAGACGAAGAGTGACACTAGGAGGGAACTTTAAATTTTCAATATTTTAAGACCTATTATTCTGGAACAAGATTATTTCTCCGTTACTAATTTTGATTTTTTGAGAATTTTTAGATTTCCTATGAAATATTCTTGCCATCTCGCATGATCCAGATTCGAGAATATATGGCCGCTGGATAAAAAAATTCAAAATTCGCGCGTAAGCTGCCATGTAACTTCGTTTGTAGTTGTGTGTGTTCGTCCCTTAGACTAGCTTCTCTTGTCTAGTCTAAGGTTCGTCCAATATGGTAACCAGATGTCGGGTATCTGTCGCATTCGCGCTTTTTTTAGTTAAGAGTGCAATAAAAAGAAATATTTGGCGGGTTTTATCTCAATATTTCTATTTTCTATTACTTCATTCAATTTATATTTATCAAAGTAACAGTCAACCCATTAATGCCCAAGGGGTCGTTAATGACCCCCAGACTAAAAATGAATCTATCACGCAGTGTCATTTGCAGATGGCACTACAAGTACGTCTGTCCAAAAGAGCGTGCTTGCTTTATCGTATTCTCACTCTCTTGCAACTCGCCAAAGCGTACACGTGTTTTTATTACGAACGTAAATATATAAAGAAACAATGTCTGTAAGTAGCTTTCTTGTTATTACTTTGTTCCAATATTTATATTTATATCTTTGTTAGGTGTTCTTGTGAATATATGTCTTCATTTTATTTGATTTGAGTACGATATACGTGATTGATGAACCGTTATTGTTCTCTGGGTCGTTAACGACCCCTTGGGCATCTATCGAACTATTTACAGTTCTTATTTTTTTTAGGAGGAAACCACTTTCAGTTGCTGAACTGCTAGAGGAAGCCAAAAATTTGAACATGGAGGGTTCTCAAATTCTTCCAGAAGGCATATACATAACCTCTCCTGAAAATGATGGCGAAAATACGGACTGTGATTCAGGACCCCTACGCGCCCGTACAGCAAAACATATCAATAGACGACTCAATGATTCCTTATTACGGAAAACATGGCTGTAAGCAATTTATCCGAAGTAAGCCCATACGATTTGGCTATAAAGCTTGGGTTATGAGTACCAAGCCAGGCTATTGCTTACAGTTCGAAATTTATCAGGGACGAAAAAACCAAGAAAAGCCCATAGAAAGTCGAGGTCTTGGGGAATGTGTTGTGCTAAAATTTGCTAATATTCTACACAAAGAATACCCTGTTTTTCATTATATTTTGATAACTTTTTTACTTCGGCGAAGTTGATTTATGAACTTACTCAGATAAATTTCGGAGCAACAGGAACAGTAAGGGAAAACAGAACCATGAAATGTAAATTAGTTGATTCAAAAATAATGAAAAAAGGGATCAGGGAAAATATTGGTAATGCAGTGGATAAGGACAATGGTATCATAGGTATAAAATGGAAAGATAACAGTGTAGTAACCGTATTGTCAAATGAGTATGGTGTTGAGCCCATGCAAAAGTGTAAAAGATTTTCGGTCAAGGACAAAATGAAAATAGATGTGGCCCAACCACATGCAATAAAAATGTATAACACATATATGGGAGGTGTGGATCAACTGGATAATAACATATCCAATTACAGAATCGCTATGAGAGGGAAAAAGTGGTATACACCAGTTTTAACTGAGCGTCTTTCTCAGAACATAAAAAGGTGCCGAGCTGAAGTTGACAGAGAGAAAGTGAAGGAATACTTTGTGAATTTGAGAAGTGCCCTCGAAAATATTCCCCCTGAGAATATTGTCAACTACGATGAGTCGAACTTCACCGACGATCCGGGTAAAGTAATTTGTAAGAGGGGAACTAAGCATGTCAATAGAATAATTGATTCATCCAAGAGCAGCACTTCCATTATGATAGCTGCTAGTGCTTCGGGAGTTCTACTTCCCACATATATCGTGTACAAGGCTGTTCATCTTTATCCAACTTGGATGGAAGGGGGACCCGGAGGAGCCGTTTACAACAGAACAAAAAGTGGTTGGTTCGAGTCGCCAGTCTTGGAGGACTGGTTTTTTAAAGTGGTTTTGCCATATTTCTTTAATTTAAAGGGAAAGAACGTTCTGATTGGTGACAATCTCTCCAGCCACTTATCGCTACACGTCATAAAACAGTGCGAGGAAAATGATATCCAGTTTATTCTTCTGCCACCCAACGCCACACACTTGTTGCAGCCCCTGGACGTTGCATCGACCCGATGAAAAAACAATGGCGCTTAGCTTTGATGGATTGAAAACTTAAAAATAGAGGTGTTCTTCCCAAATCAGACTTTCCTAGGATTTTGAAAAAAACTTTAGAATCGCTAGGCCTTTATATTGACAAGAATATAAAATCCGGCTTCAAGGCTTGTGGCATTTCGCCGTTGGATGCTGAAATAGTTTTGCAGAAATTGCCTGGAAATTCTGAAGATATACAAAAACGGGACAATTCCAGCGAAGTGTGGAGTAAACATTTCACTGATTTTTTGAAACAAAGCAGATGGGCAGAAGAAAAGGGACCGAAACCAAAGAGAGGCAAAAAATTGAATATTTCTCCCGGAAAAGGCGTGAGGTCAGAAGATCTTCAACAAAAAGAGCAGAGGTGATGACCTAGAAAGTGATGATAATGACGAGGAAGAACAGAGTTTTAATACTAGTTTCATTATAGTTTGAAGTTTTGGGATCTTGTAAGCAGTATTTTATTACAACCTGTTTATAAAGGTAAGTATACCCACCTATTATTTATTGTTACATTAATCTACAAGTGAGATGTCTTGTAAAGTTAGTAAACATTATAAAAAAGAAACTAAAGAACTTCAGAGGTTTGTTCGTAATAATCGAAAACAGTTGGTAGAAAATTTAAATCTGCCTTTTTGTCGTAATTTTTCTGCATTGTCCAATAATTTTAATAATGCCATAGAGACGTCGTGCTCCGAGTCTATTAACTTAGAAAATGTAGAGATTTTAAATAACTTTAATAATTCAGTATTATCTGAACATGTGCTTGAGAAAGAAGTTCTTTGTAATGACAGTTTTAACAACAGCCATAGTATTTAAAATATCCCAGAAAACACCAATACTATAAATCAAGAGCATATTTCATCTGAATGGTGCCTTAAACATAACATCAAACATGTAGCAATAAATGATTTATTAAAAATTTTGAAACCATACCATCAAGAATTGCCTTATTTTGATGCTCGAGCTTTTCTACATACCCCAAGGAAAACTGTTGTGAAATCAATAGAACCAGGTCACTATATTCATTTTGGATTAGATAAATGTTTGCAAAAGTTACTTTCACAACATCCCAATTCAAGTGATATTATTGAAATTTTAATTAATATTGATGGACTTCCACTAACAAAAAGCTCTACAAGTCAATTCTATCCAATTTTATGTAGTATTTATCGAAACCGGGGATTTGTTGAGATTGTGGGTGTATATTACGGCTGTGCAAAACCCAAAAATCCAAATTTGTTTTTGTCAGATTTTGTTGAAGATGCTACTAATATTATAAATAGTGGGATTCAGTACAAAGGCTCCACTTTTTCTATTGAAATAAAAGGATTTGTTTGTGATGCTCCAGCAAAAGCTTACATTACTTATACTAAAGGTCATTCAGGTTATATGTCATGCTCTAAGTGCCATACAGAGGGATCTTATGATAATAGAGTTTATTTTCCTGATACGTCAAACCTTCATTTACGTACTGATGTTGATTTCAGAGCGAAGACTCAGAAAGAACACCATACAGGTACTTCTAGTCTAGAAAATATTCCAGGTGTAGATATGGTCAAATCTTTCCCACTAGATTATATGCATCCTGTTTGTTTGGGGGTTGTAAAAAAGTTACTAGTATCTTTGTGGTTAACTGGAAAGCCTTCAACAAAAATTCCATATATTAAAATAGAAACATTATCAAAATGTTTAATAGAGGAGTTCAGTCTAAGTTCAGTGTGGCCAACAAAAGGTGGTTTTTTTCTGACAATAATGATAGTTAAGATCTACTGTTTAAAACATAAGATTTTGCATGTTTTTTATCATTGCGAACATCTATATTGCTTTATTAAAATAATGAATACACCCCCTAAGCGTAAATCTTTAAATTTAAAATAACTTTTTAGCTGAATACCCAGCATATCGGTGGCCAATAATTCCAGCATGTCACCATTTCATTTGTGTCATTTGTCATTGTGTCGCTATTTATTGATGTGTTGCTGTTATATTCGTGTAATCGTTGAAGCATATTTTTAATATTATTACCATTAGACTTTTGTAGTAGTTCTAGTTAGTTATTTCGTTAAAAATAGTTAGTAGTTATAGTTAAGTTCATCCGCGAAGTTTTTATATATTGGTGCGACAAATTTAGTGAAACTATCGGAGGTGAAGGGAAAATCGTCGAAATAGATGAAGCGAAGATTGGGAAAAGGAAATATAACAAAGGGAGGTATCTGACCGGACAATGGGTGTTTGGGGGGATTGAACGCGACTCGCGAAAGTTTTTTGTGGTGGCGATTGAAGATCGCTCTGCCGAAACACTAATTAACATCATAAAAACAAAAATTCTACCGGGTACCACTATTATCAGTGACTGTTGGCGATCATATGACCGTTTAAGTGAAGAAAATTTTCATCACTTAACAGTTAATCATTCGGTCAATTTTGTTGATCCCGATAGTGGTGCCCATACCCAAAATATTGAAAGGTGTTGGGTAGAAGTGAGGAAATTGGTCCCGCGATTTGGCCGGAAAAAGGAACACTATTTGTCTTATTTAAGTGAATGCATGTTTATGTTGAAATATCCCGACGAGCGGGACCGATTTCATGTGTTTTGGGATCTGGTTGCAGAGTTATATCCTCCAATGAAAATTTAAGTAAGTAGGCACACTTTTTTTGTTAATATAGATTTGTGAAATGTGAGATTTTTGAGTTAGGTTATGGTTGGGGTAGGTTTGGTTGGGTTTTCTTTCGGCTTGGTTGGGGTAGGTTTGGTTTGGTTAACTGGTTCTTGAAAAGTTTTTTCCTTTTTTTTTGGTTAGGTTATGGTTGGGGTTGGTTTGGTTAACTGGTTCTTGAAAAGTTTTTTCATTTTTTTTGGTTAGGTTATGGTTGGGGTAGATTTGGTTTGGTTAGTTTTTTTTTATTGCACAATTACCGTTTTTTTAATATTTCAATTCTCCACAATTTCTCTAGATGGTCCTTGCCCTTATTATTAATTGCATCTTGAAAAGTTTTTTACGTTTTTTGGTTAGGTTATGGTTGGGGTAGGTTTGATTTGGTTTTTTTTGTATTTTTGATATGAAAAATATTTTTCATAATTTTTTGGATAAAAAAAGTTTGGCAACATTGTTTTTCTTAATATTTTAATTCAATTTTCCACAATTTCCCTAGATCTCAGGTAAAAATAAGGCTTGGCAACATTGCAATTTATTGATTTTTCACCCATTATCATTCACAAACTCATGCTTTTGTAATTTAATGTTTTCCCTTCTTTACCCACCCAGCACCCCTATTCACTCCATCATCCCGTTAGTGCGCTCATTGGGACTGATTAAAAATTAATTTTACAGTCATTTTAAGTAGTTTTCTGAAAAAATTTGAGAATAATACGATAAGGAGCTGTTGTATACAATTACCAAGTTATAGTATATATATATATTCGTATTTTTAAAGTAGACCTAGTGTAAACATTATATAAAGACTATTGATACAGTGACTCTTTTGCCAGAAGATGTTCCTGGTGCTGTATTAAATTCAAATATAGCATTAGATGATAATTCTGTTTTGGAACTGAAACGTTGGCTTGAATGCAGAGGTTTAAAAAGAACCGGTACAAAACAGGACCTTATAGAAAGGTAAGTAAGTTTATGAATAATTAAGTCTAAATCAGAGTCCAAAAGTTATCATGAAATATCTAAAATCGAAAATTGAATAGATGAGGCTTTTACTTGTTGAAGATCCATACTGAATGACGAAGTAAAACAATAATTTGTTTAAATCTTTATTTTATTTCGCTTCACTTCATTTTCCCTTTTTTTAGGATTCAAAACTGCATTGACAATGGGCGAGGTGGAATTATTTCTCTAGGAGTTGACCAAGGGAAGTGGTATGACTATAAAAGGAATATTCTTCAACAACAGTGTACTTCAAATTTGACAAATCAGATTGAATTAGATGAAGAGAATTTGATATGGGCTAGATTTCCATCACGTCCCATTCCAAAATATTTTAACAAGGGACACATATACAGATATATGTTTGATATAAATATAGAAAATGAAGATCCAACACTTACGGATATAGACCATGCTGGTCAAAGTACTACTACTGTGCACCAAAGCCCGGTAGAACAAAAATTAATGAAAATATTCAAGAAGACATAATTTTGTCGGCAATAGAAAATCCACACTGCACAGTGCGAGGATTATCTAGGGATTTAGGTATTGGAAAGTCTTCAGTAGCAAACATTTTTAAAAAGGTAAAATACCATCCTTATAAAGTACGACTTATCCATGAATTGTCTGAAGACGATTTTGACCGAAGAACTGAATTCTGCGAGTATATGATGAACCAAAATAATTTCACTGACAACGTTTTATTTTCGGACGAGGCAACGTTTTATTTGAACGGGCATGTTAATAGGCAAAACACCCGTTATTGGTCTGATGAAAATCCACACTGGATACAAGAATGCCATACGCAAAGACCACAAAAAATCAACGTATGGGCTGGTATTGTGAGAAATACAATTATTGGTCCATATTTTTTTGACGAAAATTTAACAGGAGCATTGTATCTGGATTTCCTACAAAATACAATGATTCCTGATCTGATCCAGCTTTTTCCTAATATTCAAATACCCAACAATCTAGACCGTGGAATCTGGTTTCAACAGGATGGTGCACCGCCACATTTCGCTGTAACTGTGCGCGAGTTTTTAAACAGGACCTTTCCACAACGGTGGATAGGAAGAAGGGGAACAGTGGAATGGCCCGCTAGATCCCCTGATCTTACCCCATTAGAGTTCTTTTTATGGGGTTATTTAAAATCTAAAGTTTATTCTAACAGACCTGACAATATCCGTGATCTAAAAGACCGAATCAGGCAAGAAATGCAGAACATAACACCCGCTATGCTACAAAATGTTAAAGAAGAATGTAATGCCCGTTTCTGTCATTGTCTAGCAGTCAATGGAGAACAATTTGAACATTTATTGTAAATTTTCTTTTGTTTCTTTTTGGTAGTAAATCACAGTAATTTCATAATTATGTAATTACAATTTTTGTATTTTTTTCTACCCTGTACCAATTTGAAAGAAAGTGTTATATATTTTTGGAATCAGCTCATCAAGGGAAATCCGGAAATCAAAAAAAATTGCGGTGTTCCACTTAAAAAAAATGGCGATGACGTCATCACACGAAGATGGTTCACCCTGTAAATAACATTATAATTTGAAAAAACAGTAAATTAAAATCAAAAATTGACCTGTTTCGGGAATTTTTAATATTATTGTTTATTTAGCTAATAATGAATTTATGCGTTACTTTATGGACGCACTGTATATTATTGTAAATGTAAATGTCAGGCTTCATTTAACATTCGCAAAAAATATGATGTGCATGTTGCTCTAAATAAAAGATCTGGAGCTATTACCAAGTGTAGCTGTGGATATAAGCAGTCTGCCTTAGGTAAGTGTTCGCATGTGGTTGCCTTATTACTTTTTTTAGTTAAGTATGTTAAGCAATTTGGTAACCTTCCAATCTCTACAACCAGTAAACCAAAAGAATGGGGAAAAGGATCTAATATCCGTAGTCCAGGCAATATTGTTGGTAAATATCCTATTAAAAGATATAATCCTCGCAAAAAGAACACATTCAATCCTTTACCAATCAAATATAAGCGAATCATTGATATCAATAATTTTTTGTCACATTTAGAAGATTGTTGTGTAACAACAATGTATGATTCAGTTTTGAATTATAATTATGAGGACTTTTCATATAATGTAGAGGAAGTCTTCACAATAAAAGAACTTACAAAATTATTTCTAAAAAATATGAAATTAAAATTTGGAGGGGATAATGTAACTCACCATATTTTAGGTACTTTTCCACAGTTGTCACCAGAATGGAAAAGGTGGAGGAGCTATTTTATAACCTCCACAAATGTAAAAATTGTGGATTGTCATCTGGTTCGGCAAAAAAGAATTTATTTTAAAAAACTTGTG